>JAGKQI010000090.1:0-2400000 GCA_018806915.1 Phytophthora colocasiae
ACAGCACCTCCGACTTCGCTTTCATGAAGTGGACGGTCACGTGAGCAGTGAGTAGTCGTCAATGAATGTCACAACGTTACGATGCAACCACCAGGTGTCCTCGTCTGCATCGGACCGCATCACGTCCGTATGCACCAGTTCATTTTTCTACCTGCACTCTTGACGACCTTCTCTCCGGATGCCTTGGATAGTCGTCAGCTTTCATCTTGCCCATGCAGCAGCCAGCGCATACGTCGTCCTCAGGGACTCCATTTTATGTAATGCGAGGCACTCCTTCTGCCATGGTAAGTAGTTTCTCTATAACGCTTGAACGGGATGTGGCCGAGTCAGCGGGCGTGCACAACAGACCCATGGCTCCTTACGGAGTGGTCGTTGCAGCATGGACACACCTCGTCCCCACTGTGCTTCAACGCTTGTAGACATTTCCACAGCGGCTTAGCTTCCATCACAGTAGCGTCCCCGTAGCGAAAAGGGGTACACTTTGTCCTTGCTGAACTGGGCGACGACTCGCTTTCTCGGCCAGCTTCGACACCGAGATGGAGCTTCCTTCAACTTCTGGGATGTACAGGACATCCGACAGCTTGGACCAGACTTCCCCGTCCATCGAAGCTGTCAACCCGACGCGGTGCCCTTTGCACAGCTGCGTCGATTTTCGAGCCATCCGCTGATCAGTGATGCGGACTGGCGTCATCTAGCTCCTTCACATGAACACAAACTTGTCCCGGACGCTGGTCATGTGCCACGAACTTGGCACCAGAGTCGGCGAGCTTCATTCACTCTTGGTCACTCGCACTCGTAGCCATGAGACGAGAAGTCGTCAGGATGCTTCCTCTTGCGCAGCTTGCCCCCCGTTCTTGGTCGGCTTTCTTTACTTTGCGGCACTCGAACTCTCCTGGTGCCCTTGCTTCTTGCAGTAGAAGCACTTGCCGTTGAAGCTGACGCTTGCCCCTGAAGTCCTTCTTCTTCGTAGCGAAAGCCTTCTCTTGAGCCGATGACGATTCATCCGAAGCTTGAACACCAGAGAGAGCCTTGAATCGCGTAAGGCCAGCCGACACGTTTGGCGTATTCTCGAGGACAGTACTATATCATCTTGTACTCGTCCACGTCAGACCGCCAAGGAGCAACACGAGCTGGCGAGTCTCATCCAGAGTCTCACTGTGATCGTCTCCATTCCTGGAAGACGATCTCCTTGAACTGGATCGACGTGGGAAGCGAACTTGGTCCCGGGCTCCATCTTGAAGTTGTTCAACTTCTTGGTGACGAGAAGCCGGTTCTTGAGCGTCTTCTTGTTGAAAGTGCTCCTCGAGCATCGTCCACGCCACAGCGGCAGTCAGTGCTCCACGGACGTAGACTTGGTACGTGAGACTCACGTCTCCAGCGATAACACCAGGAGTACCTTCCAGATCGTTGGTCTTCCATTCCGCCGTGGAGCGATCAGCTCACTTGATCGAACTCGGGCTTGATGATCTGCGGTAGCAGTCCCTTCTGAGCAAGCTTCATCCGCATGTTAGAACTCCCAGTGGAAGTAGTTGTCTTCCCCACGAGCTTGTCGATGTTGTCGGCGTAGCTTGGGCTCATAACCAATTGAGAGTATAGCGAATCGAGGCTTGAGGTAGGTGAAGTGAGTAGGAGGAAGTAAATCCAAAAGTGAGTTTATTGAGTTAGCCCGGCATTCACTAATCTACCCCTTGCTCTCCTTGAGCTCCCTTTGTAGACCCTTTTGTGAAACGGGAACGCTTGATGTAACGGGAACGCCTTGTGAAACGGGAAACGTCGATGTAACGGGAACGCTCAGAAACGGGGAACGCTTGATGTAACGGGAACGATTGATGTAACGGGGAACGATTTGTGCACACCTTTGAGACTCAGCAAATTGGAAGTTCTTCCGTCCAATCAGAATAAAGTGTATCCAAAGGTAGACCGCCAATCGTATTGCAGCATCCAGCCGTTTTGTCTTCCACTGTTGTCCTCACTTGGCATCGCGTTTGTGCGCATGTGAAAGCTGCGATAGCTTCCAGAGAGTAGGGACCCAGTATAGGAGACGGCACAGAAGGTACGCAATCTCAACAAGAAAGGTGGGGACGACTTTCAAACCTGTTCACATGGGAAACGTTCTTCACCTGGAGGGATAGGAGAGGGAAGACATCCCCTGAGCACCGGGAAGCTCAAGTGAGAGCTGCTGAGGTCCTGTCTCTATCACAGGGATTTGTAGGTATAGTAAAAGCAAGTATAATTGTGGTGTAAAAGCCGAGACCGTGTGTAACTTTTTCGGGACAAAGTACAGTGAGTACAGTACTTGTTCTTGTTTCAGAAGCCTCGGATAACTCAGCTAATGGTGCTGTGTTAACTCAGCTTTCTCGTTCTTCTGTCGCTTATAGTGTCGGACTTTGCGTGCTGCGAGGCCGTTTCGGTACAGGAACCAGCTCAAGTTGTTGAGACGTGGCACTTCTGAACACCACTGTTCTGGAGTCACTGGTTGCCCATTGCAGCGCAGGCGGAGGAGAAAGCGCCATCTAACGTCAAATGACAGAACTCGAAAAGTCAGACGGCTTTGGAGTTCAGCTTAACCAAAGCATTACGACCAACACGAGGCCTCTGTCTCTGAGTAAAACAGAATTTGAGCCAACGTATGATCTGCGATCCGACAGCCGTGCACAACCCGACTCTCTACAATGGTTCAGTCTTATCCATCATTCTGAGTAAATTGTTGTTTGTTACTACTGAAGTACTTAGGTAATACTCGTCCTGTGAGCATTGTGCTCCAGTAGCAGTGTGTTGGCCCCATTGAGAGAGTTCCTTGCTGGAACGAAATCTTTGGAGACTAGTGTCAAAATGGATTGCCATGGAGTTAATCAAGTTCGTACTATGTATGTACTGTACAAACAGACTTAGCTGAGCGTGTTTATGGATAGCTTCAGCAGTGAGTAAACTTACCGTGTAGTCCGAGTATGGAGTTAGATTTCATTTCTCTTTTTTGTCCGGGTGACGTGTCCATGACGTTAACTTCACCGTTATCGAGGGAGATGACCACTGTGCAAAAAGGCCCACGGACACCGCTACTACGCAAGCCGCCAGAAGCTCGAGATCGAGGACACTTGCCACCGAACTGAGTTCGAACTCAATGCTGCTTTGAAGCGGGAAGAAGCGCTGAAAAAAAGGGAAAAGAAGAACGAGGCAGGGCAGATCACGTCCAAGTCAGCTGTGGAAGCTCATCAAAAATCTTCGTTTCTAAAGAGAAGCGACCAGAGGTTGCAATGCTAGCAGTCAAAGGAAAAGCCCCATGCTTATCGACGACCTACTGAGAGTTGTGGGTCCAGCAGACCAAATTTGCAAGCATCATTGGAGATCAGACTGCTGAAGTACCCGGCATGATACTTCTCTTACGCTATGGACATTCAAGAAATCAATGTCCTCTACAAGAAGCAGACTGACATCATCTTCCAGCGCCTGCGGACTAGACCCGTCATCTGTAGATACTTTGACTCCGTTCCCAGCGTTTCCATCACAATAACTTGCGACGGAATCGCCATTTCAAAAATGTCCGCAGACAGTATTTGGCATTCAGCTACACCCAGAGCCTGTCAAGCACTCTTTGACGATGTCCCACTTGACGCATTGGTAGTAAGATAGAGAAGATTATCTAGGCATCGATGATTCAAGCAACAACGATAGCAACCAAGTTTCGGATCTCGAGAAAACTATCCTAGGAGGAGTTTTTGGTCTCTGCTTTACGCAAAGCGCTTGCGTGCTGCATCAATAATCAAGGAGGAAATCTGGACAATTTAGTGTGGAAGAGGCTCATTCCTGCAGGTGAAGAAGCTTGGCTAGGGATGGAAACGCCCTCGTCTTCAAGTACCAGGGTACTGTGGATTGAAGTTCATCGCTGACTTTGCCAAATGGGTCATGTGTGACGTGATAAAACTACCCGATCATTGTATGCCGGAAAATGGGTTTGCAACCCGTCGCGCCGCTTCAAGGGCAAAATCAACCACATCAAACTCGTCATGCAGGCTATACGCAGGAGACGATCTACTCGTTCAAGGCGCGTTGGTTCGATACACACGCTCAGTACAATGTCTAGCAGGCTTTGAAACCTAATGCAATGTCTGTGCAGTTGAATCGGCTGATTGATGCGTTTTGTGTTCACTGCAAACAGATCAGGGAATCGCCAGTACAATGTGGCAGGTACTTCTGGCCGGACACGCACAATGTCGAGATCTTCTCGACACCAAAACGAGTCGCCTGTTCCTCAAGAGAGAGCGAGTGTCCATCTACGTTAGCAGCCAAAGACTTTTTCTTGGGGCGAAGGTGCTGATCTACGGTCGCCATTTCGAGCTGCAGGACTATTTGGACCCATTCACGGCCGGGAGCAATTGGGAACGACAGCAACGGCGAGGCTCAATCCGTTCTTGGTGATCAAAGCTCGCATGATAGATCATGTCGGCGCAGTACTGGACTTTACCTCTCCCTGCACCAGAAGTTTGCGTTCTCGGCTGTGAAGATGATGCAGGTAAGAGCTGAACCACTTGCCGGAGAAATCTGTACGAGCTGCAAACGAGGCACTGAGGATTTTGAGGTGCGGGTTAACCAGTTGACTAGTTCCCATCGTTGCTTCACAGTGGAGCTCGTGCAGGAAAACTGTCTTGAGAGAAACTCAAGCAGGTTAGCTGACGAGCCTGAGCGCACGCTTCCAATGCTCCAACCTGGAGAGATCTCGAGAGTGCTTTATCCGGTCCTGAAGCACAACAGCTACGCAGCTTTACTTTGAAACTCCTCACTCTCCTTGGGACGGCAGTGTTTGGGACAGGAATCTGTGACGTGCTGTGTAGTGCTTCCCTCCATGACTGATCAAGGAAGGTTTAGCTGGAGAAGGTGGTATCCGCTATCCAGGACGACGGTGGAGTTCGAATTACTGCTATCGGAGCTATTCATCCTTGATCGCACCATCATGCTGCCGAATTCCTGGAAGTTCATTTACGAAGGCGTCGTACCGCACTTCAACGAATCTGTCGATCACTTTCTACCTTACTGGCCCTGTATGTCTGGGCCATGGAGCTGGTGGGGCAACATTCACAAGACGTTGTGACGCAGTTCCGTGCTAGTGCCGGTCCTTGGGAGATGTCGAAATGGCTAAAGAGCTCAGTAAACCGCAGGTATCTACCATCCGCGCCAAGTTCGGTCAAGCGATCGTGTACGTAACATACCGTCCATTGCACCTGATCTCGTTACGAGGATGGCGTCCTGGAATGCCAATACTTCCTCTTCTCGACATCCTGTCACGGCGTCAGAAGTGGTGGCTAATGCAGCCTACAAGTCATGTGACAACAACAATGGTAGTCTGCTAACGTTAGCTTTCCAGTTCGAATCTTCATAGCTTCAGATGTTTTTCTTCTTCCAGCCATCTCACATACAAAGGGCAGAACAAACTAGCAGCAAGAAACAACTCACGACCTTATGTTGAGTAAGCCCTCTGTATCTAGTGACATATCTGTACTTTTATGAGTAGTCTTTGGGTGAGAATCACCAGTCCTCGTCCTTTACGAGCTCTCCGCGGTAAGACAGTCTCGATGATGTGCGATCATCTCTCCTTTGTTGTTGAAGGCCCAGTTGATTTTGTTGTTATTACCACGCCAGCATTGCCCAAGATCGATCATGATGTGCTGGTATTGCAGGAAGAAGAACATGACCGTGCACGAATCCATACAGCTCCTGTAACATCGTATTGAAGTCTGGCACTTCCGTAATGTCCACGACGTAAATACGGCCGCAAAGTTCTTGAGCGTCCTCCGCAACGCCACAGAGCACCTTCGTCCATCTGCATACAGAGTCGGATCATGGTCATGGCCGAAGCGAATGACCACCCACGCGGTCTCCTTTCATTTCCCAGGATGGCTTTGGATCTGCACGGCCCATCCGCTCTCCAGGGGTGAGGCAGCAAGTACGACATGATGGCTTCCTAGCAATAATGGGCGTTCTCCACCCAATAAATTGTCACTCTTTTAGAAACCTCCTCTTTACCTGACATCAACGGAAATCAGACTGGCAGAGGATGAGATGACCATGCACTCTTTCAACACATTCCGCATCCAGGTCTCACATACCAATCTATATCTATGACCAGGTTGTCGTGTGGTATGCTCCACTCACAGGCTGCATGGCGCCACTGTGTGCCTATAGAGGGAGGTTTCTCTAGTAAGTTGTGCTCTTGCTACTCTCTCTCTTCTTGTTTCTCTCTCGTGCTCTGCGGTTGAAGTAAAGACCAAGATGTGTGAAGCAAATGGACGAACAAAAGCCGCACTGCGCGGATTTCCTTCAGCATTGCGAATGGAGACGCGACAACTTCTTCTTGTGAGTCTGCAAGCAGTCCATCTCGTTCCGTTTGCGGTCCCTCGTGGGCTTCCTGCGGAGCCTTCGGTGTCAAGTTATCTAGAGGCTCAGCGGCCTCTTTCGCTGGAGAATGGCAATGAAAAGACGTTGGAGAGGAAGTAGGAGTTTCAGCTGTGGCAGGGGTAGCCTTACCGCTGTCATTGGGATGTTGCAGGAGATGCTTCAGTTCGCGCCATAGAGTAACAGTCGCTGTAGACGGAGATGACTGCCTATTACACATTGGGTCAGGTCAAATGGTGCTGCTAGGGACTAGAAAGCAACGCTTAAAGTGTCTTCACATTAGGTGTGGAGGCATCGTATGTAGCACCTTGGAGACTCAGGCCCAGATTTCGTGCTGTCATATAGTGGCGCTTTCAGAGAACAGCCACGGACCTTTTCACTGGAACGGAAAATATTTGCTTGGTGCAAGCCATGGAGGAGGTGGCAGACAGAGACTCATTGCTAATGTAATCCATGCTCACAACAGCCAACAAACGACACGGGGTTTCCTTTGATGTGCAAGAGGAAGGACGGTGTGAATGTGGAGCTGATTGAAGAGAAGGAAGTGCATTGCTGAAGCCCAAAAGTAGCGCAGGATGGCAATCTGGCTGACTTGTGGGCCAAGGAGAAGGGATTTGATGGCGTGATCCAGCCGTTATGCACGGCACTCTCAGGAGCTTCGGAGATCCTAGCGCGATGATTGACAGCCATTTCTTCCTCGGTAGTGGTAACAGTCGTGTTGTGATTTCCAGTGGACCAATTCGAGTGAGCATGTTGTCACGGTTGATGGAGGAGGGCCGAATTCAAATTAAAGCGTCAAAGGATGTTGTGGTAATGGATGGGCGCTACGATTCAGGCGAATGGAGCGTCGGCAGTTGACGCGTGTAAGTGGGAGGCCTCAGGAGGCTCCTGTGTATATTTTCAGCAAATGCGCTTTCGGTAAGCGGGGAAATTATGGCTAAGGGAGGAGATGCCTTCTGTACAGATAGTGCAGCAGATCGATGGAATCACTCCACTGCTTCCCTGCAGGCGGCGGTGGACGTGTCCAAACTGCACTTACATGTGTCTCGAGTCAGCTGGACACAAATGCAATCGATACTGCACGGGAGGCACGTTAAACACAGACAAGGGTAAAAGAACTTTTGGCAAAGGATAACCGCTTTCGCCACGTACAAATCCTCAGCACTAGCTGGTGCAGCGGGCACTTACTACCATCGGTGGTGCAGCACTCTCGGATGGAGTTCAACGAAGCGCAGCTTCTTAAGTTGATAACGATATGCAGCGGTTGTGGCTTTCAATCGAGTTCAAACTGCTGATGGAGGAGCCCTTGATATCGATGATATGGATACAGCAATTGGCGGTGCTGTTACGAGTTTGCATATTGGAGGACGATAATAACGCTGCGAACATTGATGCAATAACCATCTCAGACCTTGGTGCAGTAGTCGCTGCAGGGATGTCTGAAGAGTGAAATGGGAGGAGACTTGAGAGTACTTAACGGGTCGTTTCTGTTGGATGCACTACTTGTTGGGTTACCTCATCAGCTACCGGATTCAATCAGCGTTCACAGTAACAGCAAAGCTGCCCTCTTCTGCAGAATTCGCGTTGGGGACGCATGGTCGTCTCCAGTGATTCACATATGATTATGCCCACCAGTGCTCTTCAGCTCTCGGCTCGGTCTCTATCGATGGATGCTACGACTGCACTGGGAGTTTACCTGGAGCGCCTCAGATTGTTACATGTGGCCAAAATATCCACCTCGATGCAAACATATCGAGTGCTCTTTGATCCCCATCATTGCTGTCCCTGCAACAACAACTCCACCTGCTAAGCTTCCAACCACTACAAAATCGCTTCGACACTAAAAATGTTGGGTGTTGATAAGTGGTGGTGATGTTTTTTCTGGGTGGAATGATATCTCGTTGAGCTCTGTCTGTATCATCCGAGTTTTCGATTACCATTGATGGTCACGTTGAGGTGGATAAATGCTCCGCAAATATTAAATCGACGTTCCGGGTCCTGCAAAGGAACAACAGTGGATATCACTTCGTTCTTTGAAGGAAGACCTGGGGAAGAGAGATGGGTCGGGGGACGTATCGACGACACACCGTCCATCTCCTTCGTCCCTACCTACACTAAGCAATTTCACATTGGTGTTGCACGCTCGTGGATCAATTTTCGTTTGGCGAGTCAGAGGGAGAAAAAAAGGAACAGCTTGAAGACCTGCTTAAACAAGATGACGAGCTACCCCCACAGCCAGTTGCGGCCGCGTTCCTGCGGGGGTGCTGTATTAAGCTATGCGCAACCGATTCCACCTGCTGCCGAATTTCTCGTTAAGGTCCATTGTGTCCAGCGGATGGAATGGGGAGCTTGGCCAACCAAGGAGGGACCTGAAGTATGGGCTCATGTGTTGGCTCCATCGGCGGCGGTGCAGGATATGGTGGTCGAGGAGCTGACTCCAGTGTGGTGACAAATATTGGTAACTACAGCATCCTGGTGGTCTTCCCCTTACGGAACACGATCTGGCAATAAGGTATGCTGGGCTCTGGTGGTGGCTGTGTAGATGGCGGAAATGGTGGTAGGTATCGTTATGCTTGGTGCCTCTGGACTTGTGCTTAATGGCGAAATTCATTGCAATGGTGATGGTGGTGCAAATGGTGCAGGTGGAGGCTCGGGGGATATTTAGGTCTTTCCGTAGCTTTATATTTATGCGTGGCCACGGGCACATTAGTGCTGTTGGAGTGTGGTTCAGAAATGTACTGATACTATTGAAAATCTCGTTAGAGATCTCGAAATGGTTGGAACCCACGTTTCTAATTGGGAAGATCCACAATGACGCTGCTGATGAGCAGGCAGAGGCTCAATCGCCGATGGGCCCAAAAGTTGTGCCTCGATTATGTGGTGGTGGTGGTGGTGGTAGGCCGTTTACAGCTGACCGGATGCGAGCTGAGCACTTTTGATCGTTGCACAAGAGGATTTGATGGTAATTACACTGTTGCAGGAGGTGCCACGTCACAAACTGGTCAGTGGAGGTGGTGGATACGCCATTGAACTACTTCAGCACCGACTCCTGTGTCAATCCATTGACCAAAAGTCCGTTGTCCCAGCTTTGGCGCGAGCGGCACTCCTTTTTCGGTTTTCCTTGCCCACCTGGATCTGGTGGTCTTTTTGCCGATTATGTCCTGTTGGGAAATACATAGTCCGAAAGCAACAGTGCCGAATGTGTGCGATGCACAAACGCTCCATCAAATGCTCATTACATTTGGACTTGGTGCAAGATTGAGTGCACGCTGTGATTGGACTTTGCGACCCTGGGTACTCTGGTTGACTATTGTGTTTCGCCAATTGAGCAACTGCTCGATGCTTGTGGCGGAGAATTCGGTTTTGCGCTTGTACTCGATGAGCATCGTAGCTTTCTTCATTTTGCTGGGATACGCTTGTCGAAACCGCAAGGAACCATCATACACCTCGGCTTATGTACAACAGCCGAGGCGCGCAGAAGGGTGAAGCGACAACATTTGCTGTCTTCTTGCTGTTGCTAATTGGCACAGCGGAGTTGGTTTGCCTCGAGTGTTCCGTTGTTTTAATACTGGCCCCGTGTTGATATCCGAAACTCATGGAGCGCGATCTGCCCGGAGCACATGGCGCGACTCTCTATTTAGCTGGGTACAATGATCCAGACTCCCCGCTAAAGCTGCGCTCAACAGTCCCGTCATCTTGGAAAAAGGTGCTGTAATGACGTGGGAGTTTAAAAATTTGGCAGATCGTGAATCAACTGTGTTCTTGCGTGGCAGCGTGGCCCGTGCTCTAGTTGGGGAAAGATTGTGGTACTATATGAGTGGCAGTGGGCTGTGTTACCCATTCGCGTCGGAGGGTGAGGTTGTTCCGACGTCACATTCGTGTGAATGGGCTGAAGCGGACTTGTGGCAAAGTAACAACTCATGCGTTTGTATGAAGGGTCCTCGAGCATCGTGGCTTTGCTCAACGCAGTAAAGCTCGGATATTGTGCTGATTTACTCTCTTGTCTACCTCGAACTATTGTACAGCGCAGGAAAAGCTTCGCAGTCGGTTTGCAGTCCCCGACCGACAAAAATTGGCAAGCCTTCATTACCGCTTGTTTACTCCTGTTTTGCTGGATGCAGGAACATACTTTTCTCCGTCTTCTATTTGGATCCGAATCGGATTTATTAGTGCGTTCAATCCCGCAGTGCCCTGAGCTGACGGCATTTATCGACGAGCCATGGATTGAATTTGTTGCGGAGCTAAACGAGTTATTGCGTGTCGTACAGCGTGACGAAGCTTCGCTAGTGGAATCGCTCATTCCTGTAGCTGTTTATCTCGAGAAACATCGCGCACTATCATCGTTGGGCAGCAACCTCGAGCAAGCTTGGCGGGTTGCGTATCTACCTCGGGAGATTTTACGTTCAAGATGAGGTTTTGGGCATGGGGTGGAAGAGTTTAAACTTGGCCTTTCCTTACAAACCGCTAACGAATCCCTGGACAACGTCAGCAGCAACAACAATCTCCAGCAACCTCACCAACAACAACCACCTCCATCCTCAAGTCGACACAACTACGGCAGTCACTACTCGAAAGACAACCTCAACCATTACAAACATCAATGATAAGTTTAACCGGGTATGGTCGTGGTGATTCCCTGGATTATCCGGGGCTTTCTCGCCGCAGTGATGGCAGTTTCGGCAACGATGCCATGTCACGACATGGGCGGATGGGGAACTGCATTGAATAACGCAGTGGTCTTCACACGTGGAAGAAGCCGCAGTTCGAACGGGCCCTGGAAGTGGTCTCACGCTCACAAAATTCCTGCCAGCAGCATTCGAGAAGAGTGTGCATTGCACGCGATTCGATCATCAAGCTCGCACGCGCGGAGATGGATTAGGGAGAGTAACAAGCCGGCCATTCTGGGCGTGGTGGGCCTTCTGACGATCGTGTTGGTTCCTTTCTCGGCTCGGGAGCAAACGACAAAGACGCGTCAAAACAGCACTGTTCATCACAGCTTTACGAGGGCTGGCTTGGGCTGCAGTCGATGCATCGCTACCTGTGCCCGGGTGCTGATTTGCGCCTGACGAGCCTCGTGAACGCCTCGCAGATCGGGCTCCCCGCCAAATGCTCAAGTCTTTCCTGCGTTTCCACTTCGCTTTAAAACCGCGCAATCTTGCTCTCGCAGTAGCTCACTTAATCTGTCATGGATGCTGAGTATATCGTTGCCGACGGCGACTCCTCATGGTGGATCTGGCCACTCACTTTCGCCATTTTGGTGAATCTACAAGTGCGTTACCAACGGCAGTTGAAGTCGACCACGACTGCAGTGCCTCCATCATGGTCCCCGTTCTGTTGGTTCCCTCCTCTCGCTCTGGGTAGTGCGACTTCGCCCTATTATGGGAATTGTGCTGGCAACTAGCGCTGTCATCTTTCGACTCCTTCACGCGCGTCGTTTTTCGGCAGTATGGAAATGCACTCTCGCGGGTTGATTAGTGTAGGAATTGCTATATTTGGCATGGCATCGCACAGTCCAGTCGAGCTCCAGTGGTCTCCGTGGTTTGCAGGTCCGCCTGCCATTACTCCCGTAGTGATCGCTATGGGGGTCAAGGCTGGTCAAAGCGCATATCTTGTGGAGCGGCTACATCGCCTTTCAAGAAAGTGGCCCAGCGCCGTCGTCGCAGGCTGGCGCGGCATCATGAAGCGCCGGTTGTCAGACGCAAGCATCCCAACGGAATCCCCCATAGTAAGTATATCCGCAATTTTTGCGTTTCTTGATCATCTAATCATTGACTTTGACATTGATATTTTCAATGCAGTTCGTCCCCCTGCTCCTGGCCGAGCAGAGTTTCGCTCTGACTTCGACGTGCCACCAGCCAGAGATGACCCAAAGATTCAACATGTATGGGGGCTACAACTAATCTGACCGACTTGCTCGAGATATATCAAATGAGATAAAACTGCAAATTTGAATCACAGAGCGCCGGTTTGTTCCCTGGTGAGCGATCAACACCGGTCAGTCACGGCACTTTCATAATGCAATCTCCTTCTAACGTTATCCCTCGCTTTTCTTTTATCTAGATTGCTTTACGCAGACCACCATGATTGACAATTTGGTGAATTCAGAAGAAATGTCCTGAGTAGCGACATTGAGCCTCCTTCGATCGATCACGTCGCAACGGGTCATTTCTCCACGAGTCCCCGTGAAGGTAGATTTTCAAGCAGCTTCCGTTTTCAGCTGAAGCAAGATGGCAGCCGCACTTCGAAACTCTGGAGACTAAGTAGCGACGCATTTGCAACACCTTCCTACTGTGTGCTGTTCCCAGAACTTTCCGTATCGTCGCTTCCTCGATCAAGCTGCGAGCGCTCACTGCACCGCGCACGCAATCGAAGTCAGTATCAACGTTTTGGACCACGAACATCACACGCCAAAGTGGTTTTGTGATCAACCGCGTTCACGTCCGCGAGTGCATTTGCTGAGTTTTTGGGGACTTTGTGATGCATGATCAAAGCTTCGGCAGTGGAGTGAATCAATCATGAGCTTGTCGAACGAGTACCAGCGCGTGCACTTGCCCAGTATCAACACATGGCGTGGGGAATTGGTATTCTTATGGCTGTCTACTGCTCCGAAGGAGTCAGTGGCGCCTACATTTGAACTGGTGCTGTCACTCTGGCTCATGCTGTTTTATGGTCGTCTCCCCGTGGTGGAAGGTACCTGGGTATTGCATCTCTCAGAGTTGTGGGCGCTTTCATTTGGAGCTGCTGCGATTTACTTGTTGGACTACCAGAAGATTCTGAAGCGGATCCGAACTTCTGGACAACAACAAAGTCAAATTCTCTGCCACGTATCCGAGCGACGACATCAGCAATTACGGCAGCTTTTTATACCGAGGCACTTGCAACAGGAATGCTGTTATTGTGCATCTACGCTATCACCGACCAGAACAATCGGGATCGCCATGCGGAACGGTTGGTACGCCGTTTGCCACTTCGTCGTTAATGATCGATGGGGCTGGGAATGAGTTTTGGAATGAATACGGGCTATGCGATGAATCCTGCACGTGACTTTGGTCCCCAGACTATTGACATACTGCGTTGGTTATGCTCCAAGGTGTGGACTGTGGATCACTACTACTTCTGGATTCCGATCAAGTCAGGTCCATGCTGGTTGGTGGAGTTATTGGAGACTGGGCTGTAACACCCTGTTGGTTCAGATGCAGCATCCACATGAACATGACGTGTAAAAAAACAGTTAGAAAATGTCCTGATCTCTAAAGACGAACTGGGGTTTATTGATGATTCAATGCGATGCTTTTTGAAGTGTGAAGAATGATTCAATGGGAGCTTGAGTAAAATGGTAATGCTTCTTAGCTCGAATAGCTGGAACTGAGCGAGAATCTTACGATTCGTGCTCATGCGTGGTGTTGCAATTGGAACCAGAAAGGAGTGCGTGTACAAACCAGCACCAATCACTCCACCCAACAGAGGAGCAACGATAGGGGATCCAAAAGTAATGATGCGCCGTCGTCCACACCTTAGGAGCCGTAAACCCGACGCAGTACGTCAGCAATCCCGAGGCCCAAAGTCGCGTGCTGGGTTCATGGCGTAAATCCAGTGTTCATGCCAAAGCTCATTCCTGAGAGCCATGATCATCGTGAGAGCCGCAAATCGGCGTACCAACAGTTCCCGTGGCGATCGGTTGTTCTGGTCCGTAATGGCGTGTAAATGCAGAGCAACAGCATTCCAGTCGCCAATGCTTCTGTGTAGAACGCTGTGTAGTTGCTGATGTCGGCACTTGGATACATGTCGTGCAAAAGTTGCTGATATGCGTCGTGTCCGAAGATTCGGGTCGATTTTCTGAATCTTCTGGTAGTCCAACTAAGTAAATCCTGCAGCAGCGCCGACGAAAGCGCACCACCTACTTGCGACCTAGCAACGTACCCCGGCATCTTCCACCATGGTAGTCGCCCGTAGAGCACAGTGTGCCAGCGTGACCGAAGGGTTCAAGTGTGCACCACTGACTCCGCTTCCGGAGCAGTCAGGACAGCCATGAGAATACCAATTCCCACGCCATGTTGATACTGAAGCCAAGTGCCGTTGGTCTCGGTCCGACAAACTCACTTGGTTGTTCACACCTATACCGAAGCAGAATCATGACCAGAACGTCCCCAAAAGCTCAGCCAAACATTCACGGACATGTGCACTCTGGGTCACAAACCATTTCGGTGTGATGCTGTTCGATCGCGAAGGTACTGACTCCGGATTTCGTGAATGATGCAAGCGAGCGCTCGCAACGGTCGATGAACTTGCGCGCAGTATGCGAGAAGCGACTATAAACGCCGTGTGTGAAGGCGTTTGCTCCCTCAGTGGGATCCACGTCAAGCCGCACATCTTGTCTTTGGTTCTGGAGTACTATAGAGCGACTACGATGGTTGAGGTGCCAAAGCGAAGATCAGACGAGAATGGAGCGTCGATTGTGCTACATCGCTAAGCAGAGTTGATACAGCTTCCATCTCTGCGCCGCCCGTAGCGTCTCTCTTCGATGGACCGCTGGAATTCAGGCTGCGCGTGGCTCATATATAATACACATCTTGCGAACGACGAGTTCGGGTGTGGAAAGCAAGATTTCTAAAGCTTCCAAGCTCGAGTTACGCGAAGCTTCCATCGCTGTTTTCATTTTTCCTTGGTACCCTTCAATGCTGCTTTGGTGTGGAAACGTGTCGTTGTACTATCTCTCCACTTCAGTTTTCTCAAGCAAAATGTTGATCCGCAATTTGCACATGTGCATGGTATAGCCAGCAGATTAACCCCAACACCGCATTATTAGCGCAATGGTAATTTCTGTGGGCCTCATTTGCTACAGTGAAAATCTTAATGTGATGCAGGTACATAGTTTCACTAGAGTCGTACTGCACTTCAGCTGTTTAAGCATACCACATTCTGTTAAGTTATTGTAGAGGAATATCGTTAGTGTACAATAAATAGGAGATTTTCATAATGTTAGATATGTTCGCCTTGGCAAGCATCACATTAATCTCATCAGAAGTTGTTGTTGTGCACTTGCATGGTGCACTTGAATGCACTTGCATGGTGCACTTGAAGTTTAGCTGGTAACGGTTTTAAACCGATTACCGATTGCAGTACCGGTTCCGTCAAGTGGCGTGATTATTTCCTTCCAAGCAGCCCTCGCGCTAATCGACACTTTCACCTCTCGTGCTGAGCGGTGCCATGCCTCGCCTCAACTCCCACCGAAGCAACAATACGCTGCCTTCCTCGCATGCGGCATTGGAAAAACGAGTCCTTGCACGCACATTGCGCGTCGTATTGCACCTAAGCGCCGCCAAATCGCTTTCGATGGCACGACGCTAGCAATCCAGCACGATATCCTCATGGGCGAAGGATTCCTGCCAATGTTTCGGATTCTCTCCGACGCTCGCAAAAATGCCGCCGGCAAAATCTATCAACGCTTCATGTTCAATGGCTGACGCTCCAGACGACGCCATTGCCGCTTCCAGTATGGAACGCAAGTGCAGCACATGCCTGCTGTTCAGGGTGGACGCCACAACTGTCCGACAATCGATCACTGCTTCGATGTGCAGCAAGTTGCCGTCCAGTGATGTCGATCAAATATTTGAGTTCATCGAACGGTTTTTTGTTTGTCGTTTTCAAACTGTTGCTTTGCTCGTTGGTTGTTTGTTCATCAGGCGAACAAACTTACAAACACCCGTGTGCAGAACTATATACTCGTGCGGTATAAGACTTTTGGAGCTGCCATGTTGTCCAGATCATTCCTAAAACAGCAACCTTGAATCTTGTATTAGTCACTGCAAAGCACCTGATCAAATGCCGAATCACGGCCCATGCTAATAGCTCTGCACTCACTTCGAGCGATGACCGACAGGCGCTGCAACAAGGCCAACTTTTTCCACCAGTGCCCGTCACTGCTTGGCTGTTGCCCGACGCATTGTGAGAGAAGGGAGGCGACCAATAGATGTCAAGGATATTCATGCCCGTCCAAATCCACGTTTGAGATGCACCTAAGCTCCTCTGCAAGTACGCTCCATCTTGGCTATACCGTTGGATCAACCTGGATTTCAGTGACCGTTCTCCTCGACGAAGACCGCAGCCCGAGCGTTATCAAAAGCACTTTCCACCCGCGGCTGAACAATCCGAGATTCCGGACTACTTCGTACAGCGGATTTGGTTGTGGATGAATTGGAAGAATTTGAACGGCTACATCGTTGAGTTCCAAGCTGGCAATCAACTCCCGGATACATTTTATCGCTCGAGCCTCCACAAAACGACTCTTCACATTTTTGAACAAGTTGAGCGTGCCTTCGCTGCTATCACGTCAGGTTTTTGGTGGACGTATTCTCGATACAAGATCGCGAAAGATGCCACGACGATGAAGAGCTGGTTTGAGGCGCGCAGTTTTACCTGTCAGGTGGGAGGGTAAACTTCTTGTCCGACGTGTGGATGAACATTTCTGAAGATGCATCTTCTTGGATGCCAACTTTCTCTCTATGGCGTGGTCTATGGGCTTGGGCTGTTTTCCGACCAGTGACCGTCACGACGGCTTGGCGCATTGCGGAGCACATGGAGAACATCATGATCGATACAGAGAAACGAGGGATGGATCATCGCGTGCGGTGGTGACTGATGACGCAGGGCACACGCTCGCAAGCGCGTCGTATCTTAGCTTTACGCTGGCCGAAAGTTACGTTTTTCCGTTGCTTTGCGCATTCCGATAAAACAACATACCGTGAAGGCGCTGTACTTTTTCGCACTACTTTTCCGTGAAGTTACGTCTCAAGCATCTGCGGTTGTTAACTGTCTGAATTGCTCATCCTCCAAGTGGCTTGAGGCGAGAGCCGATGATGCGATGACCGTTCACTTTGCGTATGCGAGCGGGAGGTGTTCGAAGGCTGCTATCGTAACGCTCTGTGAAACTAAGGTGGAATTCCATACAGGACCTCTTTCGCATCGCTGCTACGGGTCCGATCCGGTAACGTCCGTGTTTTTGATGCAGAAAAAATCGTGAGGATGACAGCTATCCAGGAAAGATCTGAAAGTTCGCGAACATGAACGATAGCAATTTCTGGGCAAACTTGGAAGAAGCAGGTAAGAAGTTATCCGTCCACTCTGCTTCAGCTTCATCTCATGCTCCAGCACGACGACAATACTCTCAGCGATGTCACGCTTTTGTTTTCGACAAATTTATGACTCCTTTTGTCGCTTCTTCGTACACGCAAAAAGCTTGCTCGATGAATCATTGAGAAGCGTTGGAAGGAGTGTGGAACAGCCACTGTTTTTGCTGGCCTATGCGCTTGATCCGAGAAGACAAGGAGGTGGGTAAATGAGCGTTGCACCTGTTGGATGTACTCTCGACAACCTATGGCGACTTTGGCATTGTTGTAACTACCGCAAAATTTTCGACAAAGATTCTTCATCAATTAAGGGAGATGTCCGAATGGGTGAACCGGCAAGTACACGGAAGGAAAGAGCATCGATGACTTCCAACAACTAGCAACGCCACCTCTTGCAGCATTTTTTCAGGATATAAAAGCTGTTAAGTTCTCGACCATGGCCTGGGATTTTCGCTTTGTGATCTCGCGCTCGCTATATTTTGCGATGGCTGTCAACACAGCTACTTTGTGAGTGCTAACTTTTCAGAGTTGCCAGCGTTAATTCACACAGCTCGTCGCAACAAAATGACTGCAGAGAAAGCAAGAAAAATAGCTGCCATTCGACGGGTTGTGTGGAACGTGATGGCCGGGAGGCCTACCAACAAAAATGAAGTTGCGAAAAACCGAAAGAGAATTGTTAATCCAAACGAGCTGGAGCCAAGGTGGTGGAATTTGGAGCTACTCCGACAAGGCGATCTCGTCCGTTGCACGCAGATTATGGTTCCTCGGGTGTGGGTGGGAGATTGCGTCGCTGCACGACGGAAAGTTCTCTTGACGAGAATGGTGATGATTGGCGTCGGTGATACAGTTGACCCCTCTTCAAAACTGGGTGGAAGTCCTGGACCTACTGATTAGAAGATAATGATCGTTCCTCAAGCCGCGACCCAACCTCATGACGATTTCCCGTTTTTCTGGTATGCGATCGTGATAACCGGGCACCATTTCCAGCTACAGACGACGATCGTTTCCCAAGAACGAAGACTACCTGAGAGATCGAAACTTCCAAAATCACTCCTGAGAAGCTGTTTGGAGTTGAGGAATTGTCCATCGACTTGATTTCAGCTACGACTACAAGCACCGAAAACCTCCTACATTTTCGTTTCAGCTAAAACGTATAGTTTTAGAAGTAGATTTGCTTGGATTTGCCATACAAATAACAAGTAAAAATCGTTCCTACTTCCCGTGATTTCCCCAACAAACAATGGAACAAACAAAAACAAAAAACGTTCCATCGTTTGGTCTGTTTGATTTACGAAAACTTGGAGATTGGACATCACTGTGCCGTCTTCTTGCGCTTCATGCGTACCAAGTCAGCTGCAGGTTATGTACGCAAAGTTTCGGTTTTTACAGTGTCACCATCGGCTTCTCGGGAACTACGGGTTACGAGGAGCTGGTCAATGGCGTCAGAGCGATTTCACTTGGCTAAAGTATGCTGGTGGTGACAAAAACGGCGCGTGACGGATATGTTCCATGTTGAAGAAGTGGTACAGGGCAAAGTTCCAGGTTATGCCGAAGAGCAACTTCCAGGATGCAAGCGTCCGCATCTGATTCTGGACCACTTGCGATACCTGATGGGTGTAAGAGTTCCAGTACGAATTCACTCGATGTCACTATACCATTGTCTTAAAATAATAGCAACCCTTTTCCATCGCGTTAGTTTTTTTCTTTCATTTCAGAATTCCTTCCGAACGTGGCGGTGGCGTAAGGTTTAGATAAACTCCGTAAAGAAACGTTTGTGGAGACGTCCATAGTGAACGCAAGAGGAAATCTTCAATATGGACGGCACACAACAACAGCGCGTTCTGGCCGACGGTCAGCCCAACAGACCTCCAGTGTCTTCTGTGCTGACTCGAGTCTTCGCTACATCTACGAGAGCAACGGGGCACCCACTCCAGCTTCCCTACAGCAGCAACAGGCTCTGAACAATTATAATTCCAAGACCCAACCCCATGTCTACAGCAGTATGGGCAAGACCAACCCGACGCCGAACGCCACGATGACGTTTGCTGGCAAACGACCAAGAGATTATTCAAGCGAAAACATGAGGGGAAATGGAGGTGTGGACCTTTTCGAGGCGGAGATTGCGCGATCCTGTAATGCTATTCGGAAACAAGCGACTGCTATGCCTCCTTCATACCGCGAGTGTTCGGTGTGTTTAACTGCAAACGCTTATGCGCAGATCTCGTGCTGTGGCCACACGTTCCACCCGAACTGCTTCTTGAGGTGGTTCCGTCTCAACCGCTCGTGTCCATTGTGTCGAGGGGCTGTAGACAAGGTGCAATTGGCCCAAACTATTGTCGTGCAGGACGAACTGGAAGCGATTATGGCGGAGATTGATGATGAACCGCTGCAGTTAATACCGACCAGAGATCCCCAGCTACGGGACGTGGCAGCTCTTGACGATCCATTGTTGGCGAATTCGGACCAGTTGATGTCGTTCCTGGACTCCAATTTTGATACGGACATGGAACTCGCAGCACTGGACGATCTGAGCAGTGACGGCGCCGCGACAGGGTTCGACCTCTCCATGAAGCAGGAAACGGACGGAGATGTGACAATGGGCATGGAGCTCGATGAACTTGTGGATAATGGAGACAAGCAGGAGATGATCCCGGCTAACTATGCAGTGCCAAGCAACTTCGCTCCAGTCGCTCCTCAGCAATTCCCAGCTGCATCGGCTATGCCGAACTACTGGAACGTGCTGAACCAAGGAATGGCACCGTCCATCATGCCCCCAGCTCCGGCTGTGCCGCCCTCGAGAATGGTTCATATCGCGCCTAAGCCTGATGCTAGAGCTGCTCCACAGCACGTCCGATCACCAGCAGCTACGACGGTGAGGTCAACTGAACCGGCTTTCAAGGTACCAGTGACACAGCCTCAACACGTGCACCATCAACATGTTGTTCGTGCTACAGCTCCAGTTGCACCTCGTGTGGTGTCGTGTAGATGCACGGGAGGATGCAGAAATGGACGGTGTGCTTGTGTCAAGGAGGGCGGCATGTGTGGTTCTTCGTGCCGTTGCACGTCTTGCAAGAACCCGTACCTGATGGTCAAGGCTGCAGGCGCTGACATTGATGCACTGCTCAAGGATGACTGTTTCATGCACAATGTGTCCAAGACTCGAGATATGGTGCAGAGACTACAGGAACCTGTGGCTGTGCCGTGCTGTGAATCTACGATCAAGGTGGTCGACTGCGTGCAGGGATACACGTGCGAACCGTGCAAACGCCGCTTCGACTTTTCGTGGTGTATGAACAAGTTGCTGGACCACGAACGAACGCCACGTAACCACTGTGCGATCTGCAAACGGTGCTGCGATCACCGCGACGTACACTGCCATGACTGCGGCCGCTGCTACTTTGCTGGTGTGGCTTCTGGTCTCCCGTGTCCGTGCAAGGAGGCATCAAGCCACAAGAAGCGCCGCGAGGCAATAGTCAAGGACAAGACCGAGGAAGCTGAGGAAGAAGCTGAAGGCGAGTGCTGTATCATGTAGCTAAAAACCCATGTCTCTTTCTATCCCTCCACCGCCACTATGGAGATTTCTGAGATCATGAAAGTCTTGAAAAAACGTGTCGTCAACGACCTTGCCGTTACAGTTGGTCTAACAAAGTCTAACTTTTTCTAGCTAGTCTCTGTCGTGGGCTCGCTGTAACCCGAGTTTTAAGAGAGAATTCACCGGTGGATGGTGTGCACTGCCAGGGAGCCGGCGCAGGTGAAACGAAGGATGTTGAACGCGGCGTTCAGATCACGACCAGCGGTGAAATCACAGTGTGGACAATTGAACACGTCCTTGTTGCCAATCTTCAGGTGGAGTCTGGAACAATTTCCGCAAGTCTGAGTAGTGTACATCTCAGAACACACCACCAAAGACTTCCCCATTACCTCGCATTTGGCTCGTAGTAGTTCTCGGAATTGGTAGTGCTTCAGACCTAGTAGCATCTTGTTGAACGTATGATTTCGCGCAGTTTTCTTACCATTTGCTTCGACGTGAAGATCGGGAGCAGAATGGTGTCGTAGTGCTTCGTGAGGTAGGCGCAAGTCTGGTAGTGGAGCTCTTTCACACAGTTCTTGACCTTGGCGGTAGCACAGTCAAATGTTCGCTTGGCTCTCGCGAACGTTTTCCATTGCTTGCCCGTACGATGGCCGTGCATATTCTTGATCTCAGCCATTACCCTCTGTGCGTCTGCTGCTTTACCACGCAGTTTGTCCAGGTGATCTCGGGTCCCTCGCCCAATGTGAGTGCTGTTCCCGCACAGGTCCACACCAGTCATGAAGGCTTTCAGACCGGGGTCTAAGGCCACTGCGCGTCCAAGGTTCACATTATCACTAGGGCGGACGAATGTAGGGATTGCTGCGTACCAGAAGCCGTTGTCGTTCAAGATCTGGATCTCGTTCGCGATTGATAGCCCTGGGTCGCAACGAATCGGAATGTCCTTTAGTTTGCTGATGCTCAACAACGCGCGCGACTGACCTGGCATGTAGGTGATCCTGGCATCTTTGGCATCCTCACATATCGTAAAGAATCGGCTCTCTTTCTTGTTCTTGAAATTTATCTTGAACTTTGCGATGTTGCCGTTCCTCTTGTTGCTAAAGGCGCTTCTCACGTTGGACTGAAACCGGCGGAGCGCGTTAAAGCGAAAGTTTTTTGGAGTATCAAACGCCCACTCTGGAGGCGGGCCCATGTCTTCAGGATACACTTGTTCTTTGCTGGTAGTTTTCGTCACGTATAGATCACGCAGCGAATCGGCTCTGTAAACGTTGGTTTTACGGAAGTGTGCAACGGCTTGGTTGTATGTCCACCTACATGTACCCATGAACTGACGCAAGAGCTTGCGTTGTTCCGACGTCGGGAACAGTCGATACTTCCGCATGCGACGAATCATCCGCTTCTCCTCCTTCTCCAGCGACGCCAGCTCATGCTTCGCGGACTCGATATCGCTCGCATGGTCTTCTGCGTTGACTTTTAAGATGTTGATTGTTGACTTGTAGTTGGAGATAGTACGAGCTCGTCTAGCCTTGTCCTCAAAAGCGGCACATTTCTCTTGATGCTTGACTGCGTCATTCTGCCACGTTCTGACGTGTGGGAATTGGTCGAGGTCTTGAAGAGACAATGGCGCAGGAATCGAGTTGGTCTGTGTCTGGAAAGAAAACCAGGACGCAAAGTCTGGTCGGTTACACGGTGGCTCGAGCGTATCCAGGTTGTGGGCGTCGAAGAACGCTTCCAACAACCGTCGGCGGTGAGCAGGGAGCTTGTTCAAGAGCGGTCTAAACTCGCTGACATGCCCACACAAGACGTGAGCCAAAATCGAGGACAGTAGCGTGCCAATGTTCTCTTCCTTGCACGTATCCAACTCCTGGAGAAGAGTGGGTAGATTAATTTGTTCTGCCATCTGGAGCTGTAGCAGCGCCTTCCACGCAAGTGCCTTCCACCTGAACACGGCGCTTAATCGTATCTCTAAGCATTTCTTTGGGTTTTCGACGTGAACGAAGATGAGCACCCGAAGCTGCTGGAACGCGTCTCTCAGCCGATTACGAAGGCCTGACCACCCACCGTTGCGACGTTGGCTTTTAGGTCGTACTTGGCATTCAGAGTCAGAGCTTACATCTTCTAAATGCCGTGTATGACCCAACCGATCGTGGCCTACGTCGTCCATACGACCTGTTCAACGGCACGAAGCGGTTCCCCCGTCCAGACCCTCTTGTTAATGACTTGGAAAATTTGAAAGTGAGGAGGAAACTAAGGTTGTCATCAAAGTTGCAGTTCGTTTAGCAAAGATCTTGGCTTCGCCCTTCGCCCTGGCGGGCGAAGCGCAGTGGTCGGGGTATCCACGTTGATGTCCAAATCTTCTGATTCAACCCACCAACTCACATCTAGTCTCCATGCTTCCTAGCATCCTCTCCCTCACACAAGTTGCCATTTGACATGGGTTCAAAAATGATTCCGCGCACCGACCTTGCCTCGTCGCAAGTTTGCAGCGTTTGTGCTCGACAGGCCTTGAAGTTGCAGTGCCGCCTGCTTGGAGAAACCGTACCGATGGACTGCCAGTCCGTTCAATCGCACTCGGTTTAACAAGGAGAACACGCACCGAAAGTTCATCGGTGTGAACGATGCAGCAGATCCGGGCAACATTGGTGCAGAGCGCTGCTTCGAGTTGCAGTTTCTGACTCGTCACATGCCTGAACAATGCTTCAAGATTGCAACTTGCAACAGCTCAGAGCAAGGCTGGCACCAGTACCAATGGTACTGGTACTACCATGGTCCATGGTACAGGTACATGCAGCGCCATGGCGTGTTCTGCGATACAAGTACACATACCGGTAGATCCCAGATTTTGGAGGTCCTAAAACCTTCACACGAGTACTGGTACTTTAGTGTTAAAGCGCATTTTCCGAATTCTATTCCATTCAAGGATATTTGCCACTGACGGTTGCTAGTTTTGCGCCTTGATCACCTTCAGATCGTTCAAAAACGCAACAACTTCCTGCGAAAACGTAGGAAGATCCACCTGTCCGCTCCACTGTAGACATTCACCTTCCATCTTCGAAGCTGCCTCAAGCTGCGGCTGCGTTAGGATCTCCTTAATGTATTCGTTGAGGAATACCTGGTAGAATGAGGGAAAGTCCACAGCGGCGACACGGTGCAACAACTGAATAACTTCGTCTTGCAACAGATTCATCTCACCACGAGTCAGGATGTTCATGAGTGTTGAGAGAAATCCCATACGTAGCTCGCTCTGGAATCCAGTGAAAGCGAAGAGGCCCTGCGCCTTGTCAACTCTGTCCAGCAATCCTAGCACCTGTTTGCAAATGCGAGGAGCCAGGTTGGACCCTTCGCGGCTTAGCACACTCGCGAGACTCTGGAAAATGGACAAGAAGTACGTGTGTGCCTGATCTGATGCATAACCACGCTCGCGAGCTCCATCGGGAGTAAACTGGCCCGAGTAAACGATAAAGAAGCGGTAGTGTTTCTCTAGCAATTGCTCAACTAGAGCCACGAAATAGCCCAGGATGACCGAATCACTTTCAGGGTGGGAGAAAATGACCTAATTTACATGCACAGACAGAAACATTAGCACGTGAAAGTACTTTGATCCAACATGCAACCAGCTTCCCTTACCTCTTTCAGTGGACCAAACATAGGTCTAGAATATTTTGCAAAAATGAGGAGAACACTGAGGTTGGTTCTTCAACGACAATCTTCAGTAGTTGCAAGAAGCCGCAGAGAACCATTAGTCCTGCATTTTTGGCTATACAGTCTGTTGGAGGCAATGGAAATAAAAACATTAGTTGTAAAGAAAGAAAACAAATGTCCACGTAAATTACGTACATCCCAGAAAGTTGTGAGTCATTGAAGATCTCCACGAACGTACGCAATCTCCGACACCGTCTCCTTTTGCATCTCCTTGCGGATCGACTTGAGTAATTGGGCGTACAGGCGTACAATTTCATTGACAACCTTGAGCGCACTCTTGATTTGGGTTTTCGCCTGAGGAGAAGAAGAGGTCGACATCTTGCGAATAGTAGTAAAATACGTCGTCAAGAGCACCATCAGCGACGGGAACGAGGACTGGAATACAGAGAAGAATGCATCCTTTGCAATCTTCGGCTTCGTTTCAACTGATCGAGCAAGACAGCGCACCAAGTAGCAGTCCCGCCGCAGTTGACCAACCATAGCTTGCTCAAGGACACGCTGATCGTTTTGATGTAATGTTACAGCGGACTGATCGATGGACTCGCGAATTGGAACCAGTAACGACCCATAAGCGTTCTCCCATGGACGAGATCCGTTTGAGGTACCATTGTTGCCTCGTAGAGAGATTGCGGAGTTCAGAATGGAGTTCGACATGGAGGTATACAGATCACCTTGAATCGCGAGCGGCAAGTGCAGGCTAAACTGGTGAATATGGGCCTCGAGTTGGGTCATGGACGTAATTTGCAGCATATCTTCATACGATAACACAAAGCCCAGATTTGCGAGTAACTGCATTGAGTTCTGCATCACAGCTAGTGGAGACGGAACAATACTCGTGTCAAGCGTCTGAAGAAGCACCTGGAGCACACTCTCAGAAGCATTCAGTACATCCTGCCTTGCGCCACTCTTGATCACAAACGGGATACAACTCAGGCCGAACCTGATGCTTGTGCGCTTCACATTGCAGTTCAGCAAAGGCCCCTCCCCGAGTGTGCAGTCTGTGTTGCACCATATACTCCGACATTTTGATAAACAAGTGCAGAATTTGCCAACCAGCCATTTGCTGGTTCAGGTCACTACTGATGCTGTAGTAGTTAGCGCACACATTCGAGAGAATCGCACAGTTGACCGTCAAATCATGAATCACGCACCGCTGCTGCTCCCACTGCTCCGACTGCTGAGCGATCACTGGCATCTCATGAACATGGAACAACACCTTGTCAACAACATTCTGCACGCGAGGCAGCATGATTTCAAGAAGTGGAGGAGCGCACGATGGTAATGCCGCAATACGGCGAATCAGTGCAATGCAGTCAACAACAAACTGTTTCCTTTCCGAAAGTTCCACCATCGTCGTACCACCAGAGGCATTTCCACTAGAAATATCCGTTCTAATTTGTGCCAGGTCTTGAAGGGAACCTTGACCGTACGCACCACCCGTACTCTCCAGATCAAAAGCAGCACTGTTGTCAGCATCCTCGTGGTCACGGTGATTTCCAGCATCATCTCCGTCGTCTAGCTCGTCTAGCTGATTTCGGTTCGACTCGTACGTCACACGTTCCACAAGATGCAGCATTACAGCAACAAGACCCTTCTCGTAGGCTGTAAGGACTGCTCTCACCCTTTCGTTTGCAGCCTCTTCGTTCTGTTCAATCTCCTCAATGTAAGAGACGAATACCTCCCACACTCTCAAACAGTTCAAAAACCCTTCAACATGGGGCTGCTTCGTCGTGAATGCATGAACAGACTGCAGAAACGTCGGCAAAATATCTCCATACTTGGGATTCTCCAGTCTTTTCAAATGCTGAGTCAAAAACAACTCAACAAACTCGCTTAATTTGTCCAGGTACTGCTCCGAAGCCTTGCCGATCAATTGGTCCTCCACTGTTTTCTGCAGCAAAGGACACAGTCCAAACATCACCTGGCCCACAACCTCATCTACTTTTGTGGGTTCGAATCTCTTATTCATTAACTCCGCAAGACATTGCAGAGCTGTAGCACTCGACACGCACACGTGGGATGTGAACCCCCTCGCAAAAACACCTTCCCAACTCCTTGCCAGCTCGAACATCAAGCTAATCCACGCTTCATTCACATGACTAGCCACTGGGGCCCACGTGATCAAGCTGTTCAACGTCGTAAGGGCCACATTAGCCACTCGATCTTGCTCCACAATAACCTGAGCGTCTCCAACCTGCAAATGATTGCTGCAGCCTTTCAACACATTGGCCAGAAGCGACAATACACTGGGCAAATGAGCTACAAGTTTGGCCTTTGCTTGTCTCTTTACTGTAGCCAGCACCATAGCATCATCTCGTCCAAATTCCTCCACCACAACACTGAGCAGTTCCAGACCGCTCTCCCTGGTTCTCTCTGTCCACCACCAGAGCTTCCACTTGAGTCATAAAGTCTGGCCAGGCATCATCAGAGCGAGGAGAAGCTGCTTCTTTCCCCCTCCATTGGAGCTTGGCAATGTCAGCCAAGACTTTTCTAAGCTTCCGCCTGACAAAGGCGACTTGAGACCCTCCAGAGGCATTAGAAGAGGCCAGGAGATAGTCCCAGACGAACTGACGGATATGAAGCTGCTCCGGGGCTGGGAAATGGATCCATTTCTTCGCTACATACTCCTCCAAAGTCGTCGCAGCAAACCATAACGCATATTCGTTCTGAGAGGTCCCTAGAAACTGGAATAACACGGGTAAGCACGCCGCAGGCGTCTCCTTGAAGCTCGTAAGCTGTTGCTCCAGCTGTTGCTTGTCCCCAGTCGGCGTGGAGGGGTCCAACACGCGGCGTAGCGCGTCTTCCACCTGCGCAATTACGGCGGAGTCCGCACTCATTGGATCTATGTCGAAGAGTGATGGTCAGTTCCTGGAACAGATGAGTTGTGTGCACCACACAAGTTGCCTTTTGACATGGGTTCAAAAATGATTCCGCGCTCGTATGCAGGAGATAGCGACAAGAAGTGGCTGTTGTTCGCTAGGGAGGAAGAGTCTGGCGTGTTGGTGTTCACTGCAGTAGTGACACTGAAGGGTACGAGTGCTGTGGCGGAAATTGCAGTCAATAAGGACGCGTTGACAGAGCATGTAGGTCAATTTCTCTGTCAATCGAAGTGCTCGTATATTGATGCGTTGATATATCTATAAAGAGCGAAGAACTGGGGCTAGAGATGGAAGCAAGTGAATTCCGAGCACTTCTACTGGTTTGTTCAATATTAAAATGCATGTAGCTGGGGAGAAATGCTGACTTTTTTATGATAGAAAATACTAGAGCAACGGGAGTTTGTGGATTTAGAAGTGGAGACTGAAGATGGCTCAGTGAAGGAGGTATTCCTGACTTTGACGTACAAATTCAGCCCCACGATCTCCCGGAAGGGAGTTTTTCAGCTGCCTATTGTTGCTACTGATGTTCCAACAAGTGTGGTGAGGGTGCTGGAGTGTAGCCATGTTACGCCATCGCAGCCGATGTGGTCTGAGCAACAGAAAGCAAAAGAAGCAGAGAAGAAGTTGATCTCAACGGCTACAAGGAGCAACAAGAGTGCAGGAAATCTCAAGACGGGTGTAATTAACAGTCAAGACAGCAATAATACAGCTATTGCATCGCAAAACTCAGACACGGACACAACCAATGCACCGATCAACCCGATGCGGCTCAAGAGGAGACACGTCCCTACTGGAACCATGTACGTGAAGTCATTCGATAAGTTTGATTGTTTCTTGATACTTATCATTGTTGTTCTACAGGCGACGAAAAGGTCCAAAAGGTGCCAAGTTGGCGAAGAAATAGCTTATCCTTTCTGCAACGGGAGCTCTGTAATACGTTGGCCCTTCTCCCAGGTGCCTTCACGTCGAGTGCCATTACGCGTGACAGTGCCTTGTCCATGGCGAACTCCAGTCTGCCATGTCCCTTCGTATACTTCCCCGGTAGCCAAGACGAATTCCTTGCCGAGCCCATGCGCAAGACCGTCACGCCATGAACCTTCGTAGAAGCTGCCATCGCCCCGCGTATATTTACCTTCTCCATGCATCCGCCCATCCTTCCAAGAACCCACGTACACAGCAAGACCGGTCCCATTCGCTTTGGCAGCAGCACCAACGACCTTCTTGAATACAGCGGAGCCCGAACTAGCACTGCTGTTGGTAATGACAGGAGCAGCAAACTCCATACAACCATATCCATTTCGACGCCCATTCTGGAACTCACCTTCGTATTTGCTTTTGCTAGACCCACGAACAAGTAACCCTTTTCCATGGAACATGTCGTGCTCGTAGTCGCCTTCGTACCGGTCACCACTGGCAAGCCACCTTTCTTTACCAACACCATGCCGCTCTCCACGACGCCATTCGCCATCGTATACATGCGTGCCGTGCTGAGAGGTAAATATCCCGTGACCATGTCGAAATCCTTGGACGAACTCACCTTCATATTTGTCTCCATTTACAAAAGTCAGCTCTCCCTTGCCGTGGCGGATCCCTTCGACCAGGTCTCCATGGTACTGTGCTCTCATTGCTACGAACGTTCAAGGGACACTAAATTTTAGTGACTAAAATATGCACGTTTCATATCGTAGAGGTGTCGATTGGGGTGCATCAAGTACTACAACCGAGCCATTTTTCCTCGGCTAAATCACATTTCCGCCTAATTCCTTTCCTGATCTCTGTTCGACGCAATTCAATGTATTCGCGTCCGGGAGACACGACAACACCTGAAAGCGCGTGTTATCGACTGTCTCTTTGGCAGGGAAAATCAAGAAACCAGCTTTGTCGAATATCGAGTCTCGGCAAATACCCAATGAGAAATCTTCAACCACACTTTCTTAGTAGCGGCACTTCCTCCAAATGGGGTAACTTGGAGACTTGGGTCCGATTCGCTTCTGAGGCATTTCGTAGTGGTGGTTTTCACTGGATTTGTCCTGCAAGACACGTGATCCAAGTCGCAAGGGCCTATGAAGCCATTACAGCAGAGTGTACTTGGTCGCAATATCGCAAACTCAAGAAGTTTGCGCAGATGGGAAAGTTCAGGAATGCTTTCGATGATAGACATCAATAAGCGACTAAGGTCTGGGACGTGGGAGTTCATACAATTGAGTTAACCAAGCGAGAGATACGCTTTGCAAGTGAGGAATCCCTGAAAATGGTGGAATCTGTTCCAGATCGAGATGGACACCAAGATGAATCGTTGACAACTGAGGCAAGTTACTGAACAGGTCTCCTGGCAACTCACGTAAATTCTGACTGCCGTATTTTCCTTCGATGTGGCTGTGTTCCAGAACCAGCAACAGTTAGTACACTTGCTATTGTTCGGCTTTATGAAACCCTCACATTGTTTCGAGGTTTGCATCTCTTTTATCCAGCCTGGAACTTCTTGAATGCTCGTATACATCAAGTGACTGAAGGTAGACCAAATTAGCGACGCAATTGAAAAGAGACGAACGTTAACTAACCAACGTACATTGTTTTCAGGCCAGCACAGTTTCGAATAGCTCAAGTTGATCACTTGAAGCGAAGTGAGCATTCCCGACGCTGATAGAGCTTTCACTTTTTCAAACGGGTTGAATCCATTCATCGTAATATTTCGGGGCAAGATCATCGTTGGTTTCCCATTGGTGGGCGTACACTACGCACTCTGGGTGTGGAGAGCAAAGGTTCGCTGAGTCCGTGATTGCCTTATTGGTCGACATGAGAGCAATGAGGCTTATGGCAATGAAGACGGCTGTTACACCCTTCTGAGTGTTGGGCGTGTGGATCCACAGGTTTAATTTATCGCGACAGAAACTCTCGATGCCTCGCCCACACTAAGGCAACCATGACACGTTTGAATCAGGAACAGAATGTAAGATTCATACTAATGCGCAGCACAAAGTCCGTGGCGGAGCTAATGCGTAGCGAGTCAACGCAAACGCGATCTGCGAAGGATCGAGCGAGATGTTCAAAACTTCCAGGCGGTAGTTTTTCCAGATAAGTCAGATAGACCTGTCGGTCGAAGTCGAGTTGTAGTAGCACAACAGCAGTGCTAGTTCTGGCTCCGCTGTATTCAAGAAGGTCGTTTTATATTATTCCTTTACAGCCTAGCCATTTCTCCACAACTGGGTCGCACGTGGGCCCAACTCCTCTCTCAATCTGAAATCGTCTCAACGCAATGTAATTCTCATCTGGAACACACGATAACACTTGAAATCTCGTATTGAAGCAGATCCCTGGCACTTGACCAGGAAATTCACATTGCTTGAACGGTTTGCCTTTGCACATTTCAATCGTCTCTTGAGTCGGAAACAGCAAAACCTTGAGTTTATCGAATAGATTTTCTTGACAAATGTATGGACCGAATTTTTCAAACGCTTTCTGGGTCGCAAAGCTCCCCAGGAAGCGGGTGACAGAAGTATCCTCGTCCGTCAAGCATATTGCTGGAGAGGTGCTAAGCAGCAAATTGGCCTGGCAAGAGACATGGGCTGTTGCAGGGACCAACGTATCCGTTGCAACAGATATGACTCGGTCGGAAAACGACGAACTCAACGAGATTTTGCAGCGGTGATAGGTCCGGAATCTCGCTCCAACCTAGGTAACAGCGATAGAACGAGGCGATCTGAGTTTTGGGACGTGTTGAAAACTCGGTAGTTCGCGCACTTGATTCGTCCAAGCGAGAGTGAGGCTTTGCAGGTTTGGAACCCCCGTAAGAGCTGGAATCGTCTGGAGGTTGACGTGAATACCCAGGTGGATCATTGATAGTCTTGGTAGATCGGCAAACATCTCGTCTGGTAGGCTGATAAGGTTTGGACTGCCGTATCGTCCTTCGATTTGACTAGAAATATATTTTCTGGTTAGCTCACTCGTTTTCAGAGCGTTCAGGTTGAAGACGTACATTGTTTCAAGGTGACGCAGTTCCTTAGCCCAGTATGGAAGGCTCTGTATATCTGTGTAAATGAGTTGTCTGAGCCCATAATAAGTTGAATTGTCATCCAGCATGTTAGAATCCAAAGCTTTGTGAACACGTACATCGTTTTGAGTCCGCGGCATGTACGAAGCTCTTCTGGCCAGTCTGCCAATTTGCGGTTAATCACTTGGAGAGACGTTAACGTTCCAGCTCTAGCGAGGGTCTTGACTTTATCGTACGCATTCACAGCGTTTACCCACTGATCGTAAGTTTTCGGAGCCAAATCGACGTCAATCAGAATAATACAAGGGCAATGCTTGTCACTTGTTGCCCATTGATGAGTGTGAACGACACACTCTGGATGCGCAGAACAAAGGGAGTCTGAGTCCTTGACGGCTTTTATGGACACACTCTGGATGCGCAGAACAAAGGGAGTCTGAGTCCTTGACGGCTTTATGTGTCGACAGCAAAATGAGCAGGATGATAGCGAGATAAACAACCACAAAGCCTCTTGGAACTGGGTTTTGAGCAACAGACACCCCAGTTTGTGGGATTACTCTCTTGATGCCACGGGATGCATACTCGCGGTATCTCGCCAATATTAAAGCTTGCAGAACGCGCTGGAATCAGAAAACACAATGCCAAATTCATGCTGATTCGAATCGTGAAATCCGTTAACGAGTTTATCCGAAGAGAATCGAAGTTCACGCGGAATAGCGCGATCTCCGAAGGGTCTGCAAACGATCGAGCGATGTGTTCGAAGCTTCCAAGAGGAAGTTTCTCGATATATGTTAAATAAGCTGCACGATCGAAGTCAAAGTTATAATAGCAGTAGACCAGCGTCAATATCGGGAACAAAACTGCGGCTGCCAAGTCAAAAATCGAGTCGATGAAAATCTCCATCAACGCAGAAAATCGATCAGTTAGAACATTCACGATACAGGAGAGCTGAATTTAACGCTAGAAACCCAGCGAAACCATACGTAAGACCAACAGGACTTCCACTTTGCAGCAGTTGACGAAGCATCATAGTCTCCATCGCTAAATCAACCAACTTTAGAAATGCATTCTGGTACCAAACAGTACTAAGTTACAATACTAAAAATATATAGTTCGAAGTATTACGAGTACGTACCCAACGCTTGCGATTTTTCCCTTGGTATGATGTAAAGATCTGTCCATAGCTGCTGAATACGTTCGTAACTCGGTCCAACGATTCGAAATATCCTCGGCATGCCAGTTTTACTACGGCAGGGCTTCAATAACAAATTATTTCGCCACAACAACATCTTTAGGATCACGAAGAGGTAGCAAATGGCCACAATCACCAGTCCAGCAGCCCCAACCAATGTTAAACTCGGATTTGCGTCAGCGATATACCAGAATCGACCGTTGTCGTAATCCTCAGTGTTCATCAGTGCGTTAGCAGCCTCATTGGGCGCCAAAGCTAGAAAAATGAGCCACGACGTCCACGTGAAACACACAATAAGGATTCCTAGCATTGGAATGCCAAGGACTCCAAAAGCATCTCGAAACGATAAATCTTGACTTGCTTTGTGATCAAAGTTTGGACTGGTTGCAAGCTTGAGTTGCTGAAGTGTTGGTCCATGTGGAAGGATTTGATTCACTTTTACTTGTTCCTTGGAAAAATTATCACTAGCGCGTCTTGCGGGTATGGAAAACGTGTCACTAGATGAAATTGTCATCATGAACTGTTTGTGATCAGTTATCGAAGAACGTGGAGATGTTTTTGTTAGACATTTTTAGGTTTTTGAGTTGTATTAATACGAAATCTACAGTTGCAGATATATGTACCAGAACCTCTTCTCTAGTTATGACCATGAATTTTAGGATCAAGTAACTTGATTCTAGTTAACAGGAACAACTTCAACATACAGCCATTCGTCTACAGAGTAGTATTTTTCTTCAGTGTATACAGATACGTCTGTTTCTAGGAACACTTTCGTGATTTTTTAACCACCTTTGTTAATAAACTAATTCTTGTTCTCCACCATTTCAATCCACTCGTATACCAAAGCCACTGACCAACTCAATGCCGAAGTTCAGTTCCTGTTGAGGAGAAAATCGACGCCGATTTGCGTGAGAACTTTTCTGTGTCGTAATGATAGCATGAATCTGTTTTGTTCGATTGTTTAAACACGCACTAATCATTTCAATAGGGGGAGTCAAAGTTGGCATTTTTGCCCGTGATATTTTGGCACGTTTATTTGTATATTTTGGCGCGAAATATGTCATTTTTCAGCCAAATGACCTGTGATTTCTGAAATCATTCAGCCCCAGACCTGAACGATTTCAGGGATCACAGGTGATATCCAGAGATGCAAATTCGGCCCGAAAATAACAAAGTGCTGTCAGTCGGTATTTTACGCCTGTAACCAACACGGCTTTCGAGGCAGCATTTTCCCGCACTGGCGAGTACTCATCATCACAATGTCCAAAAGCTGCTAACTAGCTAGATTCCCTCCGCCATACGCTACTTTCCAGTACGTACACCCACCCGTATGCTATGCTACGCTATGATAATGCTGCATGCAAGTAGGGATGGCCGCCAACGATGAGAACGGCGCGTCCGCGAAGGTGCATCTTACCAGAGGAGACTACGGCCATCTAGTGACTTGGATGGAGATACAAGAGAACTTTAATGCTACTCACGGGACTAACAAGAAGACTACATTCTCTGGTAAACCGCTGCGGACGAAGACGCAGGCCTTCAACGACCTAGCCGCTTATTTGAATACTTACATAACTAATGCCAATCTTCCAACCATCAATAAACCCAACACAAACTGGAAATCCCTCGTGTTCCATGCGGCGTGAGAGTCGTCTTCTTTCTGCTGAGTCTGGCCACACTACAAACTCGTCACGAAGGTCATTAAAAGCGATTATGCCGCGTGCTGTATAAAGGGGAACTGTTCCCTTTCCAAGCCCCCAAAGTTTTCTAGAGCGACCGAGAGATGCCCCATTGCCGTTGGTTCCAAGCCGGTCAAACGCGACGGCCAGCTGAAGCCAGATAGGAGCTTTAGGGTTCTGGCTGAACTGCTGCCTCTCGCTTAGTCTTGGCATGCTTGATGGAGTGCGGAATGCAGAGTGATGATCGTTGTGTTGCCTTTCTGTAGGAGTGCCGTGCATCGCGGTGGCCACCATGTTGGGGTTGTCAAAGTTGGAGCCCCTTTATTTCTTGGCGTGTACCCATATTATATTTTGACCGGGTTTCTGTGATATTTTAGCGCGCTTGCTTGTATATTTTGACACGCGAATCCTAACTTTGACTCCCCCTAATACAGAATTACGTATCAGCCAATCAAATTCCTTTGTTTAAGTGTGTCATTCCAGCACAGAACAATTATGAGCTTTCTGGAGCGGAAGGAGGATATGGACGCCATGCTGGCGGAGGCGCTGGCCTTTATCGATGAGTGCGACACCAACGGTAAGCCCATGAAGACTCGTGCATCTAAAAGTTCTAGGGTTTCCAGCTCCGTTGTCGAGCGAAAGACGCAAAAATTGAATAAAACCCAACGTCGAGTGGGTGAATCTCAGTGCTATTCGACACAACTGCAGCAACGCAAGAAGGCGGAGCTTCGTGCCCTGAGAGAGCAAACACTGGAACTACAGGAACAAGTTAAGGTATTGTTGCAGCGGCGGCAGCAGAGACAAAAATCCCGGGCGGGGAAGGATAAAAACCCAATCACCCAGAACGCGGAAGATGACAGTCGGGAGTGGTTCCAAAAAGCGGTGAACGAATTCCAACGAAGACAAAAAGCAGAAAGAACCAACAGGAAACTCAAAGAGATCTGGGCCAATCAAGGCAAAGTCAATGGTGCTTTCCGCCACCTTGTGCAACGTCGCTCGCTGCTGTATGTAAGTGGGTTCTTTATTTACCAATTATTGTTCCAATTATTGATTGTTTTGTTTAGGGCAAAGATTTCGTGTTCGAGGATGAAGAAAACAAAACTTTGGAGAATTCTGTGGAGGACGAAACGATGACGATCATCTCGCAGTTGGAGAAGAGTGTGGAGACGCTCTATTTGAACTCAAACTCGGTGTTTCCCCCGGATCTGCCAGAAACAATATCGTGCAACACAAGAGTGAAACGTAGCGGTGATACAAATGGCAACTGCATCGAGATCATTACCACGACACCGGTGTCGAGTCCATTGAACACTGCGGCGAATGTAGTGTGGAAGGATCTGAACGTAAAGAGTCAAGACCCTGAGAGGATTTACAGCTTTGTACGTTGAAGAGCACGGTGCTTCTCATTGATGCCAAGCGCGGACTACTGACTTTTCGTGCTGTTGCTACAGATTCGTGGACGCAAGCCGGACTCTTTGGAGAAGAACTTCTTGGTGGCGCTGCACAACCCATCGGGCGTTCTGAAAATCGACGGATTCCAATTCATGCGCAAGTTTGAGGAATCCGACCGTGTCGTGGTGATCAAGCACAACATCCTGACTCTCCCTCACATGGGGCTCAAGTTCCGAGATTGCTGCTGGATCATCATATCCCGTTCCAAATCTGACCCCACTCACGCCTCCGTTGCTCGTACGTATTACCAACTCTATGCTGAAGGCCCTGAAAGTGTATCTTCAAATGAAGATGTTGTGCACACACGGGACTATATTCTCAGCTCTCTCAGTGGAAAAGTGCGAAGGGATCACCAAATGCTGCAGAATCTGCTCATTGAAGAAGACCGTCGAGCTGCCAGCCGAGTCGTCCCCATGACGGCATAACTGGCAGTGCCAAACGGCATACATGTACTATTTGGCTACATGTTTGAGTACTGCATTTTATGTGGTGTCCTACAACAGTTCTCCCAAAGAAGACAAGCGTGACGGCCCAACACGAATGAGACGAAGCACCAGCGCATTTCCAGTCTAAAGAAACTTTTCAAGGGTGATACTCTGTTTGTACAGCATTCCCAATGATCTTGTGGATATTTTACTAGCAGAGTTTATTTGAGCTTGACCGCTTGTATTATAATTGCTCCGACTCAACTTTTGACCAAGTGCAACTTTACCTGTAATGTAGCCATTTCAGGGAAAATGACAAACCGTGTATGAACGTTGGCGGTAAACGCAAAAGGTGTAATTTGTGTGACAGTACGTGTATATGGTAATCAGCTGTAGAAATGTTGGCGAAAGAGGTAGCATATTTAGCAAAACGTGTCAAAGCGTGTATGAACATCCTCGAGATCTTATCCAGGCACTCAGCGCTGTATTCAAGAAGATGCCACTTTCAAACAATCTCTCCAGCTCTTCTATCGTTCGAAAGAATGGTGGGTCTTACTGCGAAGCAATTAGCACGAGAAACGCTCTCTGCTGGTGATACAATCGACTACTACCGAGTGGGCTTTGTGATGGAAAATCGGTGGCTCCGAACAACTAAGGTGCTCACTGTGGATGCATCTAACTCAAGGTCACCTATCAAACTAGCGAGTGGCGATCCCAGCGATCCGTCCATGTGGATTAAGCGCAAAATGGATGCGACTGGCGTGTTAATTAGCACAGCAAAGTGGCGTACACTCAAGACATTCACAATGGTCGACGGGAACATTGAAGAGCCTACCGATGCACAGATCTTGTGTCAGAATCTGGCATCGATTGTCGAAGATGTGATGGCGACGCACAGTGGGGGTTTAGCATCTACATCAACCGACACTTACTCAGACAACACTTCATTAGATGAAGATCAGTTAACTCTTCTGGAGCAGAATAAGGTGTCGTCAGGGACCCTACCTATCCCGTGTTGCGGAGGCCTAAGCGACGGAGATGATGTGGTTACGCTAACCGCGCATCGTGAACCTAACAAGAGCAATCTCAAGATAGTAAAGGTTTCAGGAGGCGAAGATCGTGGTTTAAATACAGATAATACCGCACAGACTGAGCTGACGTCATGCAAGATGCGCGTGATTCATCGCGGGATGTCGTTTTCGACAGCGCCTGACGCCGTCCGGGCAGTAAAGGATTTCGCAATTGCAAACGGGAAGAGCATGATCGTGGTAAGGAGAAGCGGGATGGATCGACAACTGAAGTGTTCGTCGTCGAAATGTACATTCACAGTTCAAATTTATCGCCGGAGAAGGTCAGACAGAACGTACGGCGATTGGTACATCTCGCGGATTTCAGGGGAGCATATCAACTGCACCTCAATGCCGAAACCAACTACTCGCCAAATTGCAGAGAACCCCACTTTTCGTAGCGCAGTTAACGCCACCCCAAACTCCAAGGCTTCTAGTCTGGTTGCACTTCTCAGAGAACGCGACGGTATTTCACTTCAAGCCCAGATGAGATCTGTTTATCGCGCCCGAGACATGGTAAATGAGACTGAAGGATCATCCCTCAACGACTCCTATCAACTGATTGAGTCGTACTTAAACCAATTCAAGCAACTTAACCCAGGGTCGACTGCTGCAATGGAACGCGATAGTCGGAACCGCTTCATGCGCGCAATAGTATCTGTCAAAGCAAATGCCGATTCAACCAGCCTAAGCCAGCGCGTGTTAGGGAATTGATTGCGCTCATTCCAAATGTCCCTGGTATGAAGGGAGTGCAGATGACGCTTGTGGGTCAGGACGGCAAACCGTGAGACTGTCATCATTGCGTTTGCTCTGGTTCCGAGCGGGGATCGCGCCAGTTACGCCTGGTTTCTTGGTTATTTGCGTCGTACGGGTTTGGATCTCAACAGCCACGTGATCTTCTGTGACCGGGACGTAGCCATGCTGTCAGTTGCTCACGAAAATGCAACTTACGATTCGATTTTGCACTCTCCACATCATTCGTAAACGTCACGTCTCGATTCAAACAGTTCACGCGCGAACATCACAGCATGGTTTGGCGTCTCCAAGCTGCTGAAACGAAAGAAGATACCAAAGCGAGCTCAGTTGCATTGAGCTCACTTTAGGCCTAATGGTGCGGAAATATCTCGAAGCAATTCCCCCGGAAAAATGGTGTGTACATGCTAATGTCGGAAGTACTGCGTTGTTTGGTTGTAGGACATCGAACTTTGTCGAAAGCCAATTCGGTACGCAGTTGGTGATGGGCTTTCGTGATTTACCGCCACATCAATTCATCCAGGCGATGTGTAGTCGCATGCTTGGACCGGGCATACCGAAGACAAGAAAACTGCATAGAGTGGGGGTAAAAGGCATGAAGGTAACACCCAAAAGCATGAAGCTGCACGAGACTGAATCGAAGGACATTGGCCAATACCGAGTCCAGATCGCGTCCGCCGATATCAGCTACGTTTATCGAGAAAGGAACAAGTTGGCTATGCGTGTGACTCCACCGTGTGACCCCTGAGTACAAAAGCTGCACCTGTATCTTCATGGATCAGTACAAACTTCCATGCCGTCACTTGATCGCCACCTTCACAGTCGAGGGCAACTCGATATGGTGTTTGACTACTTCGACGATATATACTCCATTGCAAACTACTCAGCAGCATTCGCTGATGAGGCAGTTCAATTGCCGCTGGATCAGGATCTAACAAAGGATTACGTGACGTTGCCACCGGTGCTTGAGAGGAAGCGAGGTCGACCAAAATCAAAGCGCATTAGGAGTAACGGTGAAGATGGAAACGGCGGGTCTGTATATCGGTGCGGCAATTGTCGTGAAAGTGGTCACAACAAGCAAACCTGCAAGCAACGCAAGCTATGAGTGGCTTGAACAATTTAATTCAGTCAGTACGTTTATGCAGAATGTATGCATATAAGATTCACTTCGGTAAGGGCTAGGACATACACTTTCTGCGTATTCGCCATATGTTCATACACGGTTTGTCATTTTCCCGCCATTTCACTTTTTGTCCTGTCTGAGCAACGTGACAGGCATCGAGATTTGCCAGATGGCGCCAGAATGACTGGCTAGCAGCATTTCGCCTGATAAAAACCATGTCACACATTGGATCCTGACAAACTGCTTTAACGCTGATCGACGCGCGTTCAATTTGCCACTTTGCAGTGCCAATTCCAAGATCAGCACCTCGACAACAATGGTAAGCGAGCAGTTCCGCATTTGGTTTGACGTCCTCTCCATTCGGACATCTACCCTAGTCGCGTTGTTTCACACGAATATCGGCCATCTGCGTCGCCGGGTAATGCCGTTCTCGTGTTGCCCATGATTCAATGAGAAGATGGTGGAGAGGCGGAAGATGCTGGATATGGGTTTGGTATAGGACCAGCTGCTTGGCTTGCTTCATCTATCAAGCCGACGGCTGTCTTGTGCTTTAACGTAAAAGACTTCGGCTTCAACGTAGAGGGAGGAGTTAAAACTGCGAACACTGCCAATTTGCACCAAGAAGATCGAAACAAGCAACAAGTTGCCGACAACAAGGTGTCGTAGACGCGTTGCATGACAAATCGGCAATCGCTCTGTTGCGATTGAAGTGATACAGGTACAAGGCAAACTTCAGTTGTGTGGTTTTGTGAGCCCCTGCCCTGGCCGATCTCTGGACATGTGCAGCAACAGCCGATGTTGGATGAAATATGCTGTATGAAAGGTTTTGGCTGAGGGGGCCAAGTGGGTTGACGGTGAAGGAGCCAAAGCGAAACTGAATTTTGGCCAGAAGAACGGAGTCGGCGCTTAACGTACGCTACTTGCAACGCCCGCATCACCAAGGTACGCCGCAGCGCCGAACCTTTTTCTTCTTCTTTTCCTCACTGTGGTGCTTGAATTGCAACTAACCCGTGTGATTTCATTTGCTGTGCTGGTTGTGGCAATAGCTCCCCTGTCGCTTTAGTCACAAAAGCGCAAGTGGCAAAAAAACCTTTAAACGAAACGTACGTTGCCGTCGAGTTGCTAACGCTTATAGTCACGTTCAACTCATTGTAATTGCGTTGGTCTCTTTCTATCTCGTTAATGTTGCAGACAATGAGCAATTTGCCACCAACATTGCCCCTGGCAATTAAAAAGGAGAAGGAGGAGTCTTCTCTTTCTTCTTCCATGTCAATTCCTGGCAGCAACGGTAGTATTCCACGCAAAGACTCGATCGGCTGGGGTGCCGATGACTTTTTAGGCATGATTTCACACACACCACCGGCCTTTTCGCCTGGTAGTTTAACCATGCCAATGACAAAACGAGGACGCAGCGGTAGTATATCTAGTCGTCTTTTGAGCGCCTCAGATCTGGAAGAGCGTGGATACATTGACAGATACCAGAAGGGTGTGCTAAAGGTTTGCGTGTGTTATCTTATTTTTTTTTCCAATTTATGACTAAGTCACCTTTTGTCATTTTGCAGGATCTAATTATCAGTGGAGATGAGGCACTGCAAAAGGCTCTGGAAAAGTTTGACGCAGGTGACCCAACCACACTTGAAGCCATGTTGGACAGTGGAGCTCTCAATCGGAAGAGTTCGTCTATTGATCTCCTGGACGATCTCGACCTGGGATTTCTAAACGTTGGCTCACTTGGCGACACACCGAAAGACGAGGTTACTGCAAATTGCATCATTTTGTATTATTTTCTTGTTTTAACATTGAAGTTTGCTTTATTGTTTTTTCAGTTCCAGTCAGGAGCAAGAAACCAATCTCTGGACGAGTGGGATGAGCTTGGATTTGATTCATCTTTTGCAGATGTATCTGCCCGTGATATTCTAGATGGAGAGTTTTATAGCTCGTCACTCGGTGCATCTTTGCCCAATTCGTTGCCGTCCATGGGTCTCGGATCACTCCACCCGCCGGTTTCCAGCTTTGCCGAAGACTTTTGGAAAACCAAGTGAAGACGGGAGCCAGGACTTAAAGCGGAAAGCAAATTGGATGCTGCTCACACGGGTACTGCTAGTTTTAAGTGCTGCAGCCTCGTCTGCCGCCTCGAGTTTGTCAACTTCTCGTCCTATTGGTATTCCGGGATCTGCTGGCACTGGAGCTACCCGACCGTTTGGCGTGGTTGATAAGGGCAAGGATGGCCAAAAGCAGAACTTCGTGGGCGCCTACTCTCCTGATTCTAGACGGAAACGTATTGAAAAATTCCTTGACAAGAGACAAAAGCGAGTATGGCGGAAAGAGGTCAAATATGATGTGCGCAAGAATTTTGCTGACTCTCGACTGCGAGTCAAGGGCCGCTTTGTCAAGAAGGAAGACGAACAATTGCTGCGTGAGTTGCTAAGCTTTACCTAAGCGAAACTCAACGTGGTGCTACCAGAATGGGTACTGAAGCTTCAACGCAGCAGACGGGCAAACAATGACGAGATCTGTTTGGTTCGGTCAGCGTATTACTTGAATCTTGGCTATATTCGCTTGTCGAGAGATGCTGTGGCGCTTGCGGTTGACTTGATGATGCAGTTGACTGCTGAAGGGTGTGAGACGTTGAATTTGGATTGAGGAGGAGGGATCACCAGACGAATCAAGTCTGTCGACTTGACCCGTTGAAATAGACGCAGGAAGCAAAGAATCGGGAATCTGGGACGTTGAGAGAGGAAATGCGAGCGAGGAAGGTCGGATATGGTGCGTGAGACGTAGTTTATTGAGGCGACGCGAGTCTACCTTTGAGTGCGAAGATGGATTAGGCTCGGTCGGTCTCGGTATAAGATAATTTGCAGCTTGATTTTCATCTTGAACGTCGTCAACTTTTCCTTACTGTGCTTCACAAGTGTGTACAGTTTCGTACCCTGAAACGCACCGACAACGTGTCTTCCTGCTTTGCTGTCGATTTTCCCGCTACAAGAACAAAAAGGTTGAAACAGCACCAAGCGAGGCCTTGAGCTGTTGAGTTCGTGGTCTTTTCATTCCCCACACCCAAGCCACTTCTCCTCCACTGGGTCACACTTTGGACCAACTCCCCTTTGAATTTGCAAACGCCGTAAAGCGATGTAGTTGGCATCAGGATAACAGGAAAGCGCCTGGAATCGTGCATTGTAGCAGATACCTGTTCTGTTGGCTGAATATTGGCATTGTCGAAAAAGTCTCCCCCCACAAACGTCGATTGACTCTTTCGTGGGAAAAGTTGGGTAATCCAATCTGTCAAACGCGGATTCTTGACAAATTGTCGTCGAAAACTTGTCAAAACTCTTTGTGTGGCAGTCCTCCCGTGAAATGGAGCAACGGCTTCACTTGGGTTTGTTTCATTCGTAAGACAAGTCGCAGCGGGCGTAAGTAAAAAAGGATTCGCGACGCAGGAAGAATGTTTGAGGTCGCACTGACCAATGAATCCGTTGCAGCACATATTGCTGGGTCGGTAGATAACGAATTCCACGAGATTGCGGAGTGGTGCCATGTCCGGCATCTCCTTCAACCTCGGTATCAGAGTCAAAACGAGGCGTCGTAAGTTCGAAACGTTTTCGAAAGTTGGTAGACTACGCAGTTGAGGCATCCAAGCGATAACAAACGTCTGCAGCTGGGGAATGCCACTAAATGGGGGGAATTGTGTTACCCTTTCGTGAACTCCGAACTGAAGCATCGTCAACCTGGGTAAATTGCTGAATAAATCGTCGGGGAAGTTGGAGAGATTAGAATCGCCGTGTTTCCCTTCAATCTGACTAGGAGAGATAAATAGCGTTAGATCTAATCCTATCAGATGTACAGCTATATAATGAACTTACAGTATTTCCAAGCTCTTGAACTCTTTCGTCCATGCTGGGATGTGTTGGGTTCCTGTGTACGTTAGCTGGCTAACATCTGATTAGTTTTTCCGTTACTATCATCGATAAGGATATAAGCTTACATGGACTTCAGATTCTGGCATTTGCGGAGTTCCTCTGGCCATTCAACCAATTGTCTGTTTGTAACTTGAAGTGATACCAGCATTCCAGAAGATGCCAAAGCTTTTACGGTGTCGGTTGCGTCAATGGGGTGTATCCACTCGTCGTAAGTCCTGGTGCAGTGTTGATGTCAATCAGAACGAGACAGGGACAGTGTTCATCGCTAGATTTCCAACGGTAGACGAATACGACGCACTCTGGATGCACCGAACAGAGCTGCGTGGAGTCTGAAATTGCCTTGTGCGAAAATACAAGGATTGCCAAGCTGAAGAGCACGAATAAAGCCGTGAGAGCTTTCGGAACGGGTTTTTGGTGACTTGAAGGTTTCTGTACACGCACCAGCTTTACAACACCGCTAGACTCGTATTCTCGATGTCGAAGTAGCACGAGTACTTCGAGAACGCGCTCGACCCGATAGCAAAACGTCAAGTTCATCCCAATTCGTACCACAAAATCTATCAATGAATTGATCCGAAGCGAGTCGAAACTCACGCGAAAAAGCGCGATTTCCGATGGATCAGCAAAGACTCGGGCGAGATGCTCGAAACTGCCAGGGGGTAGTTTTTCGAGATAGGTCATGTACACGTCCCGATCGAAATCGAAGTTCTGGTAGCAGTACAGCAGCGTCGCGATAGGATAGAGGACAGCACAACTCCAATCGAAGCTAGGACAGAACGATTAAGCTCAGATATCGAGTATGCAGCTTCGAGAAATCGTTTTCAACGTACATGGAGTCAATCAGAACCTCTGTCAACGCTGAGAAGCGATCCGTCAGGACGTTTGCGACGCAAGAGAGTGAATTTACAGCTTGGAAGGCGGCAAACCCATACACTAGAGCGTCTGGACTCCCATTTTGCAGAAGTTGTTGAAGCATAACCGTCTCCAGACCCAAGTCAACTACCTTAAGGACTGCATTCTGCATCACTGATACACATTAGATTTTGATCGGCATTCTCAATGATTGTTTTACCTGTCACGCACCCATCGCTTACGGTTTTCGCCTTCGAACGAGGTGATACCATCCCACCAAAGTCTCCACCACTTGTAGCTTGGTCCAACCACTCTTAGCCATGGGGACGACTTCAGCAACGTTCGTTCTTGAGCTTGAAAACTCGAAGAAAATAACTTTTCACGCCACAGTAACATCCTCAGTATCACAAAAGTGTAGCACAATGCTACAACGATCAACCCGACAGTCCCCACCCACGTCATCGTCGGATTTGGGTCATCAATTAACCAGAACTGCCCTTTATCATACGCACCAGTATCCATCAGGAAATTCGCAGCCAGATTCGGTGCAAGCCCCACAAAGATCAAACAAACTGTCCACACGACACAAACGACCAGAACAAACAGCATGGGAACACCCGAAGCTCCAAACGCCTGGTTAAATGAAAGTTTCTGGGTGGGTTTCGATCTCAATTTTCGCCTGCTTTCTTTCTCGAGGTGTTTTATGGTTGGTCCAGCTGGGAGGATCTGGTTCATCGCCTTCGGTCGGTCAGACACGAGGTCAATCTGAGTCCTGGTGGGCCAGGCTTTCATGGTGTGAAGGCGAGTTGTCACGTACTCGTTCCTCACTATCCTTCCAGTCGTGAAATGGCTGCTAGCCGTCCCGATGTATTTTCTGCTTCTGTTGTCCTGGCCAAAGTCAAAAATACTTAGCTCGCGGCTTAGATGAGAACACTTTTTCTTGTAGGATCACATCTTCAACCATCGTACTCAGAGCGATGACGTCGTCTTCATAGGAATCAATCACGAGGTTAGTTAGCAGCCCAATCTCGTTTTGTGGCATTGGTGCTGAATAGTCCACACGTTTGGGAACGATATGCACACAATTGTGCATAACACAACCTGAGAGATTGATCCCTGAATTGGGAGGGATTCGCTTGAGAACGCTCCAGCCAGTTTCGTCCGTGTACATTCCTGAAAACTCGTCTTCTCCACGGGACACAGAGCGCCACACAATAGCCAATCGATCACGTTCTGAGTAGCACCGCATAACCATAACTGCATCCAGCCACGTATCCACTCCTCGACGTTTGCATTGGCTTCGGTACTTGACTGCAATTGTATCCTCAGGTCGTTCGATCTCTCCCTGGTACGAATGGTAGCAGTTATTACTGTACTGCCGCTTGACAGCATACCACATCGCCGACGACGTTTTTTCTCGAAAGCAAACGGGATGAGATTGACGTCTTGGAGCTCAGCATACAGTTCATCCTGATCCTCAGGTCCATTTCTCGTCTTTACGTAAGCTTTCCTGAGCGAATCGTCCACTGACATCTCCATACCATTCTGATGGAATACACCGTCCATCTGAGCGTACAGCCCATCCAGTTCGCTCAGGAACAGCTCGTACATACTGCTAGGGTCTTCACTGCCGAGGTACAGTCTCTTTTGGGGTGTTATGTCTTGAAATACTGACACATTTGGCCGCTTATGCAGCACTTGTTCCAGGGTCTGAGCCAATTGAATCCTGGTCCTTCTAGGATACTTTGAGTCTCTTTGTTCTCTGCTTCCAGCTTCTCCCCGTCCTTGGGCTTGACGTTGAGCGACTCAAGTTGCCAAATCTCGACCATTAACCTTGGGACATCCTTGATAACTGTTTTTTCACCAATCAAGGCGCTAGATGAGCGTTTTCGAACGTGTAACACCTTCAATTCCCTCTCCAGCCCCACGACCTTCATTCCTCAGGTATGCCAACTCATTTTGGAGTCGTTCTCGTGACGGATCTCCGCATTTTTCCAGTACTAGGGTTGGTACACTTTTTTCCTGTTCGATTTTCTCCGTTGTTTATGTTGATTTGTAGCTGAAACTTGATAATTCTCAGGTTGAGTCCCATTTGGTTGACTTGATGGAGTTTGAGAAGATTCTGAAGCCTCTAAGGCCTTCAAAAGGTCTGCCGCTTCGTCTGGTGTCAATCTGACGGATTCGTCAGTATTGGAAGGGCTGTAACTTTCGCTACAGACTGAAGTGGAGAGTGTAGAAGAGCTCGATATATCCGTGAATGTACTGGTACAAAGCTCCTGGGTCGTGATCCCTGCGAACAGCGCTGTATCGTCCAAGAGAGGCATGGACGTCGACGCGTTCAGCTGTTCGTAAGCGTCTTCGTTCATTTTCACGGAATGAACCATAATCCAGGTACAAATTCTTTTTTAACCAATCAAAGTGAAGTTGAAGTTGATCTGACTAGCAAAAATGTAGCCATTATTCAATGCATTTTGAAAAATTGTAGTAAGACGTCGACATTAGAATAGAACTACCGATAGTTTTTATAAGAACTATTTCCATTCATAAAGTCATGGCCAAGGAGACGACAGTGGTTCCTGATGGTGACATTGTCACCTCAAGTGTACCACCAGGCCTACAACAATTACTTCAAGGCATTAAATCCAATAAAAGTCTTAATCAAATCGTTCCAACAGGACCTACAGCTGAAGAATTAAAGCTCGAGAGTAGACGAATACTCGGTCGAGCACAAGACGCTCTGTCATTTGGTGAAGCATTTGGTATTGTCGGTGCACCAATGTTGTTAATTCTAATTGTTTGCGTCGCCTGGACATCGTGGCTCGTTTTCTTGGCTCTCGTTCCGAACAAAGCAGCAAATATGCTCATGGACACGACTTCGTACGATAACGGGCAGTTTTGGCTGTTTAATGATGCGAATCCGCAAATAATTCTCGCTGGGGCTGTTGGCTTAATGATCGTGGACATTTGCTATTTACTGGTGACACTGAGGATGCTCTTCTGGCGTGATAAATTGTTCGGATCCGCATACCAGAGTCAACCAGCAATTAATATTGATTCATCATATTCTTGGATGAGATCGAGCGGCCCTATCTTCAAGCGACTATACCGTCTCTGGAATGAATTTACTGCATTCGAAGGGAAGAACCGCAAGAAATGGGTACGTTCGAAGTGATAGTTTGTTTAGCTATAAAATTCTCATCATATTTTTGTTGAACACAGAATGCTCTTCTAAAGCTTTTTGACTTGGCTATGGAAATGGCCGTGTTGCGCCAGCTATTGCAGAGTGGAAGTCCTGCCAGTCTCACCTATGGGTTTGCTATTTTCCTGTCTGTTAATGCGTTGTCTTGCGTACTTGACAGATCGCTTTTCAGCACTAACAGAAGTCGTCATCGACTCTATGTAAGTCTCTTACTAAATTTGTAGACTATGCTGCAAAAATCTTCATAACTCACCATTTCCTGCTAGTTTTGATTTATCCGCAGCAGTTTTGTTCCCAATTGTGACACTTATTTACTGCTACTACAGCCATCACCTTTCGATGCTTCGGACTATTTGAGTTTTCCGACAAAAGCAACAATCGAAATGTGTGATGGGAAACCATATCGACAGTGTTTTCTGCCTGGAAATCGCACTGGACTATGCTACAATACCCGCTTCCAAGTGTTATCATGTTTGGCTGATGATAACTACATTGCATTACGACGACTTCAGATCGAGAAGAACGTTGGGCCGAAATGCGACCCAATTGAAGAAAAATGGCTCGGATGTAAGTAATGTTTGGCTGTAGACTGAATGACAGGAAAAATATGCTCTACATTAATGACATTGGTATGGTATAACACGATGACTCACCTGAGACTCACCTCAAAAAATATTTAAAAAAAATAAAAGTATTTAAGGTTTAGGTGAGTTACAGTCATTCTGACCAACCCACTAGGGATAGGTCCATTTATTAACGTCTAATTGGCATTGTATCACGTTGTCTCCATTCCCATCAGCAGACTCTTCCTCGCTTCGTTGTGCGTGCTACAGGTCTCCGATAACGCCGCGACGTGGCTCATCGTCTTCTCCGTGTTCTTGCGCGTATAATGATACCCTTTTCACCTTTTAGAACCTCGTGGGGGCCGATATTTTGATCATGGAAGGAGACTCACAGACGCTAAATACGGATTTCCTGCAAGACCTCGATATGTGGCTTCTGCAGGGTGGTTCAGCGTCCCCTGTAATGAACAGGCATATCTTAGACGTGAACGCAGCTAATGCAGCCATTCCCAGCCTCGACGCTGCTTTATTGACACCTACAGCTCCAATTCCAAGTTCGGATAAAACACAAGCAGATAACAGCTTTGTGGCAGCTTTATCTGATGCTATGATGCCCTGGACAGCTTTATCAGCAGTTCCACCATTAGAGAATGACTCAGTGACTCTCCCACTGGCTGTTCCGACGCCTCCACCGTCTCAAGAACCTGTAAAACCTACTCAGAAGAAGCCTACGAGAACGAGGAAAGGACGTCCTCCTGCTTCAGCTAAAGCGACGGAGCTGTCGACATTGGAACCTCCACAGAAGAAAGGGAAACCCAACAAAAGTACAAGCCAAAGACAGAAGGAGGAGCTCGCGTACTTGAGAGAGAAGTCACAAGAGTTGGAAGTCCAATTGACTTCATTGAGACAGAAAAATAGAGAGGAATTGGAGAGGCAACAGCGAGAGGAGGAGCAGAAGCAGGCAGAAAACGATGGAGAAATGTCGACAGTCATTGTGACAAGAAGTTTGGATGACTTTGGAGCCCCTTTGCCTGAAGTCTCTCTTTGGGAACGAATTGCCAAGCGTCAGCGAGAAGAGAAGGCCAAAGCGGAAGTGGAGAATGTGAAGCTTAGGGAGATGGTTCAAAGTCAAATGCGGCTGGTCAAGAGCTTCGAGAGGCTGCTACGTAAACGAAAGGTACGTTGATACTGAACCGAGAGGTGATAATTGAGAAGATTAACGACTTCTTTTATGTGTAGATTTGGGATCAGCTACAGGAAAAGAATGCAGACGCTGGAGAAGAAAGTCGCAAGGAGGAAGAAGTTCTGGAAGAAATGGTACAGGATGTGGATTCTCGGTATCCACATGTGGATAAAGTGTTGAACGAGAACGGATTAGGCGAGGCAGATCCAGCGGTAAACGTTGGTGATGATGCCAATATGAAATATTCGCCAACGGAGGGCATGTATCTTGAGTACAAGGAGAAGAAGTACATGCCTTTCGACTATAAAACTCTGGATAATGTCGTCTGGCGATTGTTTGGCGAAGGGAAGCTCAAGCTTGAAGACAGTCAGTTGACTATTCTCAAGAGTACAGACGAAATGCTGTACTCGAGAACAGTTCTCCCGTTATCTAAAAAGGCTTCGAACGCAATTGAGACCAAGGGAGTGGTGAATTCCGTCGGGCTATCCGTCATGAAGCGCTTTAATGAGGAGAACCGAATGAAGTACGTATGGTTCGCCAAAACAAGTGTGAAGAGTCCAGGCGATAACGGCAATTCCCCAGTACTTCTCGTCCAAAAAGGATGCGCGGTGATGGAGCCAGCAACACTCCCAGACGGATCTCCTGGATGCGCCATCCGTAGTTACACAAGCTCAGTGCCCACACTGGCAGGTCAACCTTCAGGAGATGATCAAGAAGCACAACACCGTGAAGTTGGAGGCTTAACGGAGATGGTCTTCGCAGCGTATCAGCAGAGCCGACAGAGTATTAACCAGACCCTTGAAAACCTTGTGTTGGATGAAATGATGGCGAAGAACGCAGCGTCGACTCCTACTACATCAATTGCAGACACCGACGTCAGCGTGTAGTCAGCCATCTTGATTGTGTGCCATATTCTGGACTCCAGAGTCTGGACCAGACTGGAGGCTATCGGTATCATCAACAATGCATATGCATAATCGAAGGAGACGAGGCGTCGTGGTCCCAGGCATTGTTGACGTTGGAAAGCTCTGGAAGCTACGCTTAAAAACAGCTACGAATGGAAACAAAACAATATTTAGAGACGTCATGGTGAAAGTCTCTGCGATTCTTTTCCTGAACGTCTAAGGTTTGAATTTCGTGGTTGGCTGCAGCAGCTGGGGAACGTTTTCATGCCGTGGGTCTGAGTCTAAAGAAACGTGCCGGTGTTGTGTTGTAGCTGCACTTGCTGCAACGAACCAAGGAGTTCTGTCACAGAATTCTGTGGCTCTGAGCTACCGGTAGTGGCTCATAATCTTCCTGGTCTCGATCTGTTCCCGATGGCCTTGCTACACTACATGTATCAAGTTTGCTGGCAAGCGAAACGAGCAAGCGCTGGAATGCTTATACATGTACCGATTGACAATGCAACAACTTAGGGATGTTGAAACACACCGAAATGACTAATGGACGCAATCGACGACAGAATACGAAAAACACCGAAAGGTAAGTCCGACTTACTAAGTCGTACAGCACCCAACGATGTACAATGCCACTGAGATGGGCGTGGACATGGACGCTGTTTGGCACAACGCACACAAAGCAAAGACGTGGCTGCCTGCCATTGGTGTAGAGGGTTAGGTGTCACAGAGGAGGTCGCTCCGGCTCCAGACAAAAGATTTTGCGCCAGGAGCTTCAGCTGCATCAGGACGGGAGGTTGTGTGGGACGCAGCTCGCCACGACGGCGCCACGAAGGGTTTGTTGCGCGGGGCAACCTGCTTGAGGAAAGGAACGAACAGTGCAGGGGAAGTGTGTGGGATGTGGCGCGTCGTGGTGGAGCTGCATTTGGGAATTCGCGCGGGGTAAACTGATGCAAGCGTTGCTTCCTGGTGCCAAGGACGGATGGAGAGGAGACCAACAAGAGCACGAATCAGCAAGAGCTGTAGGTGCATTTAGAAAAGGTGATGAAGCTCTCTGATCATTCGTTTACGTGCGATTTCTAACATTAATCTCTGTATAAAGCCGTACTGTTGCTGTTAGGCCTTCCTGCTAGTTGATGCTGGCTTTGAGCACGAAGCACCTTGTTGGCACCACGATAGGCCAGCTTCTTACGCTTCGAGAGGTCAAGCAGCCCTCGCACATGCAGAGCGAACACAAGGTGTGTGCACACACCAAACTTTAGATGATAGTCGCAAGGGCAATGATGACGCAGTACATCGACACACCAGCCTTCACCTGGCATACCGCGCACTTCGGCACGCGCTGTCTGGACGCTGAGGCGGGACGTGACAGGTAATGCTTCGTTGGTGCGACGGGCTAGCGGGTCATACACTCGATCGCAAAGCTCCGACGCCACGTACACATGGTCTTCTAATGTTGTAGGCGCGTCATTAAGCAAAAACGCCACTCGAGATCGGCCTGAGACAAGCTCGCGTATCTTGTGAGCTCGCTCAAGTTCACGGGCACGTCGTACGAGGACAGGAGAAGGGGTGACTTCTGTGGCGAATGGCTTCTCCTTTAAAATTTCCGTGCGGCAGCACTGTAGCAGTTGCTCTATCAGTGCACCCATTTTGAGGCGCGAGTGCAAGGTATAGTCGCGCTTCAGGGCTCTGTTGTACTGCTCGACGGGGTTATTGGTAGTGGCGAAGCCTGGACGAGTGTAGAAAATTTGCCACCGGTGGAACCTGCTGTCCAGCCATTGCTTCTTAAAGTACGCAGTGAAGTTCGAGAGCCTTGTGTCTTCCTCCCAGCCAGACAGAAGCTTCGCCTTCTTTTCAGCATACGCGCCCGCAGTAGCAGTAAAGTGCAGGTCAGCAATGTCGCGCATTACACGAGCAGCAAGCAAAGACTCCAGTGCACGTGTCTTTTCGTGAACCTTTGCCAGCACGTGAAAGTAGCACATCAAACCAATTGGTTTGGCTCCTTCAATAGAGGTGGAGAAAACTTCTTCGACGCCATTCAGTTGAGCTTCGTCCGCATCAACCATGACGAAACGAGGTGCGAGGTCATGTCCAGTCACAGATCGGAATACTCGTTTCAGCGCTGACAGAGCTTCTACGTATTGAACCTTCGTCCGTTGTGAAGAGATGAACACAGCGAGGAGATGGAAAGTTCTCATGCAGTCGGAAATCCCGACAACAATTACAGGATAGTTGACCTGATTGAGCTTGAATGTGGCATCCACGTGTAAGACGTGAGCTGCTGGCACTTGATCATATCGTTGCATAAATTTTTTTGAGGAGAGCCCCACAACAAACGGATCCGTGTCGGTGCCAGTGCCTATAACCGGACGGCCATCCACATCCGTATTCCACGTGAAAGTGAAGCCTTCAGACAAATCTTCTTGGCCCGTAAAGCCCCTCTCTCGGACTAAGTTGGACACATCGTCCCAGAAGTCACTGCCACCTAAGTGGGCAGCGCGATAATGATGAACAAAGCGCTGCACCACAGCGAGAGATGGCAAGCTGCCCTGGTTAAGGTTGAAGCGGCGGAGAAGTGCGTTTCGAATCCTCATGGGGCGGTGGTTGTGCGTCGCCATTTCCCTGGCAACCGCTTTCATTGGGTCCGACAGCCGGATGTGCCTCTCCGGCCGGCGAGGGGATTCATGGGCGCCAGCCTCCCCACAGTCATGATGTTCGGCACAGAACAGTGCTGGGTTTTCCCTCTCCACTTGCAGCGAGTGTACGGGATGTCGTTGGCGCACGCCTCGCAGGAGCAGCGAAGCAGCCGCACCCTCATGTTGTGCGGCTCTGGAGCTGCACACAGAATGCATGGCGCAACATCGCTTTTCATGACAGCGGTAGCTTTGAACGTATCGAGCAGTAGGTTCGCGTCGTTTAGTGACAGGCTTTGGGCAAGGAGCATCCAGTCTAGTCGGCGAGGCATTCTTGGGTTTAGTAGGCGAGCAGGCGTGTGGGGGCTTGGGTGCGGGTCCGTAGACTCAATAGGAACGTAGGCAAAAGCCAAGTGGTTAGCTATGGTGAATCGTACCGTGCTTCTAGAATGATTGGCTGTGGGCACTTGCAAATTTAGGTGACGCTGTCACATGTTTCAGTATAAATATGCTTATTTCGGTGCTACTGGTACTGTTTGTATACAATTCGTAGATTTTGGTTAGATTTGATACGTTGTCGCAATCGACTAAGTGCAGCTTAGCATCATCGAGTGGAAAAGCCTCTGTGTGCTGTATGGACTCGCAACTCGTTCGCAAAGCTCATGCTGGAGCTTGGAATTTTTAGGTGATGGATGTTATGGAGAAATACTGATTGAGCAGCGCGCATGGCCGACTTTTCTTCAATTTGTTACGCTCCAGCAGTGTTGGCAACTGAGACCACCGTACAGTCGGCTTTAACTTCTACCCGTTGCAGCCTTTTGATACCGAAGAGTGAAACTTTGGCATGTACAGTGTATGGGTCACGATCATAAATGACGGTCAAGAGGATTATGCAGAAACCTTCAACACTAGCAAACGGGAGATTGAAAGCTCAAAAGTGACAATACCACGACAAAGCTTGTAAGGCATTAGCCAGCTCTTCGTCGATTTTGTCTGCCCCTACATCTTCGTTTGAAAAGTCCGTGCGCTCGTCGAACACGTCGGTAGCGTTTTAGTTGCGCAGTCTTAGTTTTAGCAGCCATTTCCAAAATGTCAACCATCTTTGACTTCCAGCGTCTAATAACACGTGCTTTAGACTGATATGTCGTGCTAGCTGGGTCGATTCCAGGCCACAACGTCCGAATCACGACCCGCATTTCTCGGGTTTCGTACAGACGGAGTGCAGCAGCCTTGAAAGCGAAAGTCTCCGACGTCAGCTTGAGCTGCGTAGGTTTCCGGCCTCCGCCTCGCCACGACACCCGCATTCGAGTCCTTGTTCGCCGGCTTCTTCTCTATTCTGCGGTTGTTCTGGTTATGCTGCACTGGCTTCAAGGAACTCGGGGCTGACACTTAACAAAACGGTGCAAATCCTACTTGTCCAACCCCCAATACACAGCTTTCATTGGTCAATATAGGGGGGTGACACTTGACAAATGCGGACACTTGACACCGATACTACGGTATCTACGTGGATACGCATCGGAGCTCAGAGATCCATGGCATCTCCAATAATCTACTTCGCAGTGGGGGGGTTCACACGGTGTGAATCAGAGAAAATATAAAGAATACCGAACCAGGCCTGAATAACACATAAAATTTTATGTGTTTTCCTAAAAGGGACATTTGGCAGCGCTTTAGTCCGATCTCAAGAGATCTCGGCGGAGCGGAGACAGGCTCAGTCAAACAGTGCGAACCACAGCCCCTGGCTGAGCCAGTGCTAGTGTACGAGAACATAATATTGTGTGTCCCAACAAGTATTGGTGTTTGCTAACATAATATGTGTTTTGTGTGTGTGGTGCATTCATTCCAGAAGCAGCTCAAGCATGGCTAGTCCTGAGGTTGTCGATCTCGTGACGAGCAGCAGCGAGGAAGAGGCACCTGACACGTACCCCCCACCACCTGAAAGCGCAGCGCGTGAGCCAGCCACAGGACAGCCACACCATCTCGATGAAGATGTCATCGATCTAACGGCAGGGGGCGATGGAGAAGCGAGGACTGGGCATGCAAGCGTCGACAATGACACTCAAAACACAAAGCTGTCAGTTGTAGCCGCCGAAACTGCGAACATCTCTACGTACAAAGGTCGTGAGACGAAGCATAAACAAATGAAGCGGAAGAACAATCCATGGACGAAGAAAATTTCACGGAAGCCATCTTACCAGGCTCGTCGGGCGACTACGCGTGATTCGCAACGCATCTATCACGCGAAAACAATGAAGACAAAGTTTATCCAGGCGTATTTAGCAATTCCAGGAGTTCGGGAAGCGTTGAAGGCATTGCGCGCCGAGCAAGAGGAAGAAACAAAACAACCAGCCGACGTAATCAGTGAAGCGTTTGGTCCGGATGTGGAGCCTGAGATTACGGGTATGGAGCAGGAGGAAGAATCTAAATCTGACACAGTGGCCTGGCCCGCTCAAGTGACGCATTCTCTCAAGCTTAAGATCAAAGATGGAGTGGCTATCAAGGATAGCTGGCCGGCTGACAGATGCAGTTGTATCGCTAACTGCTTTCCAGACACCTGCATGAATGCCGCTACAAAGCTGTTCTGTGCCACCGACAACTGCATCTTCCAAGGGCGCTGCTCAAATGGAGTTCACGAGTCCCATCGTGTGGAGTTATTCAAGTCGGCAATTGGCATCGGTGTTCGCGCCATTGAAGATATTCCAGTGGGGGCGACGATAGCCCCCTATACAGGATTGCTAACGGACCACAATTTTGACAAGGACATCCGCCAGTGGGAATACGTCATCAGCCTCCAGACGAAAGGTTGTGGCAACAAGAAGCTGTTCATTGACGCGGAGGAATGGGGGACTGTTGCCCGCTTCATCAATCACTCGTGCGACCCTAACACGCTGTTTGTTGAGATGCGGCACAACAGAGACGTACACGTGATGGTTAAGACCACCACCAAGATTGCTGCAGGAGAAGAGATTACCGTGGACTATGGAACAACGTGGTTCGAGCACGCCTGCACGACTCCCAAATGCCGTCAAACTCAAGTTTCGAGTGCTGATACTAGCTAAGCTTTCACTCTACCTTAACTCAATTAGTAATAACTTTTATTTCAATGTGATTGAAGCCAAACCCGCACTCAGACTGCAATCTCCGTACCAACAGCATTTGAATGGTAATATGAATCGTAGCATTTACACGTATATTAAGAGTGAGAAGCCTCGAATTAGTTTCACATAATACAGAGAATAGAGATCCGTTATGAAGCCGCTTTTGCTTGCCCTGTGTTTGGTTTGAGTAACCTGCTCAGTAGCAACCCGCACACGGACAACACGTAGAGCATTTTGGTGCATTGAATGATATAGCGCGCTCACTCTTTAAATAAATATTAAGAGTGAGAGGCTTGTGTATAACACTTCAAAAACGGTGACTGTACCAAATGTCATGTTACTGTACTCGAAGTGTATTCGTATTTAAACATGTGAGCAACGGTATGTCTTTTCGTTTACTGTACTTCTTATAAAGTACAGTAAAATCGCAAAGAGTACCGTATTCATCTACCACTACCGTACTTCGCACTGTGATAATTGTAGAGAGTACCGTATAGAGCTATCACGTACTGTGAATGGTTTTGCAGTACCGAAACGTGCCCAGAACCAATCCTTTATATGCCGTTCAGTATTGCCATCATTTGGATAACTGCATCAATCATGGAAGGCCGCTTCTGGGTCTTTTGCGGAGCCTTCGGAGATGCCAAAGCGCAAGCCTATGCGATTTCCAGGAAAGACATCCATCCTAAGGAGCGTCCTGCTACGGATGAGAGGTTTCTCCGCAGTCGTATTGGGAAGGAAGTCAGAAAAAGGTATTGGCAGATGCCTCGTACAACAGTAATTGACGAAGACGCAAGTGATGAAGAGGATTGCCGAAGCATGGTCGAAGTTTTTGAGCGCAGTCGACGCAGCACAGAACTGGAATTATGTGGAGCGCCAGACTGCAAGCTACTCAAACGTATGCACGATAGCTACGTAGAGCGCATCAGCGAGGAAAAGCAGAAGAGGAAACGCTTAAAGCAGCTGAAGAGACGACATGCTCAGTGTACACGTTACAATACCAAGATACTGCGTCTGAGCAAAGGAAGGCAACAGGTAGGTCACTCAGAAACTTAACACTAGGTTAAGGTTCTAGTGCGCAGGTTGCTGTTGGTAGAATGTCTCTAAGATTAATACAACATATCGTATTCAGAGCATTCCTTTTTGGTGTACATGAATTCCAGGGAATATTGCATATACTTTAGGACGATTTAGAAGAAAACCGCACCCGCATGGTACTGATAGTCCCGTCGTAAATACCAAGATGCATATTCCTGCTTGATGAAAGCATTATCTACGGTGAGGAGCTACCGAACAACTACACATAAGTCAGAGGCTCTCGGTTTAGCAAAGGTCTTCCAACTACCGCAGTTTGAACAGGTGCGGTCTCCACGTTTTTCTTGCGAACAACGTTGCGATTTACGAGGATTCGTTTTCCTTGTGCGTTCACGCGTTGGGAAGCAATTCGAGCGTAAATAAGGTGGATACATGACCCAAATTTTCTCCAGTACTTGCACTGACACCATCCAGAGGCAACGTTCACGAGCCATCCTTCTTCAGGTTGTCGTTGGTACTCCATCCGAGCGTAGTTAGACCCCATCTGCGCCGTTACAGCCAAGTACTCGACCGTTATCTTCTTAGCGGGAATATAAATCCGAGGAGCAGGGCGGGATTGAACACGAACAAATCCCCTGTTGGGACTGCCAACCGGTCTGGGGCCGATATTAATCAGGTTGTCGCGCCTTAGCTGGTTAGTTCTGCGGATAAGCGGCTGGGTCGCTGAAGGAGCACAATTAAACACCCTGGTTTCGTGGGACTCGTTGCCCGCGCATTCGCCTAGCACCTTGATCAGAAGACCCATCTTTAAACGCGCTCTTAAAGTGTAGTCTCGTTTTAAAACGCGGTTAAATTGCTCCACAGGATTGTTCGTCGTGGCAAACCCCGGTTCTAAGTAACAGCACTGCCATCTCGAATAGCGCGAGTTAAGCCACTGCGCTTGGAAGTAGGACGAAAATACAGCCAGGTCCGGGTACTGACTCCATACGTTCAAGTAAAATTCCACAGACTGCGTTAACTCGCTCACAGAAGAGCAGAAGTGAATGTCGTAAATGTGAGCGAGAATTCCGGTAGCTATCCGGTCAGGAAGTCCCTTGGTTCGTTCTTGGACCTTTTTCATGACATGAAAAAAACACATCAGGAAAACGAAGTCGCAGTCACATCGAAAAACCTTCTCCAATGCGTTAAACTGACCGTCCTCCGCATCTCCTATTACAAACTTGAGTTTAATCTTCTTCCCCACCACATCCTGGTAAATTACCCTGAACGAATGCAGTGCCATTGTATAGACACTCTCCACGCGAGTAGAAATGATAATGAAAGCCACCACGTGGAACTTACGAGCACGGTCTGAGATCCCAATCACTAGAACAGGATATCCGACCTGAGATAATTTGAACGTTGCGTCAATGTGAAAAATGAAGCTGCTGGGATCTCGGTCCAGACGGGTAAGCAACCGTTTAGTAGTGATACCGACGACAAAAGGCTCTTCGTCAGATCCGTCTCCGACAATGAGATGGCCTTCGGAAGTTTTACCAGTTGTAAATGCAATCGGAATACAATCATCAGTTCCATCTTTGAAATCCATCTCGCGCACCATTTCCTCGATGTTATCGTGCTCGTCACTATAGCCAAGCTGGGACTTCGAGTAGTAGTTCACAAAATTCTGGATGAGACGAAGGTGGGGTACTCTATCTCCATCCAATCCAAATCTTGATCGAAGGGCGTTCCGAACGCGTACGGGTTTGATACGTTGAGCGGTTAGCTCCTGACAGTATTGTTTCTGCTGTCGCGTAAGAAAAGCTTTACGTGGCGACCGTACCTCCGTAAAGTGACTTCCTGTCTCGTACACAGCCATCTTACGTGTCACCGAGCACGTTAGTACCTTGCCACGCCATCGACACTTTAGCCCTGGGAATGTTGTTCTGCATACTTCGGACTTGCACTCTAGTAGCTGGTACTTCATACAATGTCTCGAAGGATCGGTACATAAAGTACATGCACTTCTGTTGGCCTTCGTGACCCTTGTCGACTTCCTCGAGTCGAGGAGGTCGTTCCCTTCTTCCTCCCCTAATGCGTACGCGAGCTCTCGCCAGTCAATCTTCTTCTTCGGCATCGTCCTGGATTCAAATGAGCGGAGGGGGTGGCTCGCAATGGTTGGTCACTCTTTCAAAACAGTGCGATAAGTCTGCCCTAAACCCACTCTTTTTATGTCTTATGTGGTGGTACCCCATTTTTCTGTGTTTTTCAACAAAGCAATGTGGGGGCCTGCAATTCAATGCGTTTCTCAGATTGTCTCTGTGATATTCTCAAATAAATGTGATATCATGCATTTTCTGTGCGAAAACGTATTTTAATGTTAAACCTAGTGGTTCACTGTGAATCACACCGGCAAATTTCCAGTAGGCGACTTACATAAACCAGTCTTTTTCGTGTCTCGTTTGACCGAATTTGCAGAAGAGTGGTACTTTTTCCGAGTAGGGAGATCAGCTACTCGGAATTTCTTCAGTTTGCAGTAGGGGAGAATCCAAGAAGGCCATGGCGAGCGTGGAGCAAGGTCAGAGCCACTCGTAGCGTAAGGGAGTAGCGGGGCGATGTCGTAGCTGTAATCACCGTCGCTCTCTTCACTGCTACTCTCTCCATTATCTTCGCCGCGTTCAATAAACCAATGAATCGCGACCAGATCTGCTGGGGATACGCTGGCCCCCGCCATTTTGTCTGTGTTCTCTGAGGCAGCTGAAGATTAACCGGTTGGAAGGCAACTCGCCGATTTCAGTAAATTTGGAGAAATGGACTTTCTTGTAATCTACTGGAAATTTGCCGGTGTGAACCCCCCCAGTACAGGTTTCCCCGCCTAATTTGCAAGGGTCGGACCAAGAAAATTTGCCAGGATGCAAAATCTGCACAGGTAACACATAAACGCAGCAACTACTGAATTAGTGTAAACTTTATTAGTTTGAGGTCGCGTGGCTTCTCTCGTGCTATCTCGTATGCTGGAATAAACTTGTCCTCTTCAAGTCTGTGCAGTTGTTCATCTCTATCAAGGCGCACGTACACTTTCTTCTTGCTGGATGGCATGTTGATAATTGATGAATGAGGCTTATCAGCGCTAGCACAGCATATTGCAACAAATAATGTTCATTCTCAGCCTTTCGTTTACCACCGTAATGGAGCAACTTGTACTTGTCAAATGCATTCCCGCGTTCCCTCTAGATTACATCTATCTCAGTACATTGGAGAATCTGTCTCAGCAAATCGCATCCGCATCTGCACGTCGTCATCAAGGTATATTGCTTGACACAGTTGCAAATTAGGCGGGGAAACCTGTACCTGATGTATCGCCACCTCTGGTCGACAAGCACGCAAGGAGCACGTTGTCAAGTCCGTTTGTGCCGGCAGGTTCATACTGTACATGGCTCCCTGGCGTTTGCACCAGCTGGAAGGCAGCCTCGCAGCGCAGTCCCACGAAATCAGTTTGAAGGTTGACGTACAACGAGGCGAGAAAGATCCAAGTTCAGATGGGATTCATCCGATGTGTCCGTATATCGCTCGACTGTCTCAATTCGCTGTTGCTGTGCTCGTTGCTAAGATGATGGACGGAATTTGAGGGTCCATTATAATCGAGTCCAACAGTCACGTAATTTCAGCTGCTCTTAGTGATACCTGGAGCGAAAGAATGGAAAGGTCCTTCGACGGTCGACTAGGCAGTGAGTTTCGGATCGAGTCACAGTACCAATACGAAGAAGAAGTGGAAGTTTAAGCGAGTTTCAAGTGGAGTTTTACGGTGCAAGATTCGAGCAACGAATGTCTTGGAACTCTCATCAAGTGAGTTCAAGGTCTGAGCAACGCGTCGCGCTTTCCTGACCAGCCCGTTGATGTCCAGTCAGACTGTTGCTCCTCTCGTCACGAGCTCATCTAAACATGGGGAATGGGGACGCCAATTTCAGATTTGACTACTCGTGAGAGAAACGATCCTGCAGTGACGCTGTAGCCTACATCGTCCAAGCAGCTGCAGTCTGTAGCTCGCTCTAACCGTCCAGCAACTGGCGGATTCGTATCTGTTACCCGCGACGATTTACCGCCGTTAGAACTGTACAGTCCCCAGCCGCGCTATCCGAAAGTTCGTTTGGAGTATTTCTACAAGATTGTCGAAGTTTTAAAAAGCAGCTACATGTACAACTTTCAGAAGTTGTCGAGCGGCACCACACGGTTGAGACCAGACACACTCTCTCTCTCTCTCTCAATGCAGGAGCTTGGCACCACCATAAGACTTCGTTGAGAAAGGTTCTCATCCTGCAACCTCCAAATCTAGAGATTACTTGATTGCGGCGCAGACGCCTCGCAATCGAGCGCAACGGGCTCACGCGGATAGCCTCGTCTCGTCGAGGTTGTACCGGCAGGTTTTGAGTAATTTTCGTCTCGCTTTGGACTGAGATCGTGACATTTGGCTACACGTACACGAATTTCAACTTTGACTTTACAGTTCGGAAAAGCGGTGGTGGCGAGGAAACCCCAAGTCACCAATCGATTCGATCAATTATTGTAACTGAAGCACATCCTTTGCCAGACCAGCTCAGGGCTTTCCACTTCAGTTCGACAGATGAAAATACTGTTTAACGAGAGAAGAAATAACAAAGTATTTGCACCAAACTTCATGGGTTACCTGGACTTTTAAGATTCGACTAAAAAGCTGCGTGTTCACCAATTATCAAGTGTTGGCGAGGAAATCTCGTTTGAAACACGCTTGATCAAAATGCTCCATGGTCTGCATTGTCGACTAGCCAGGCCACATGAAAGCCTGTCCAAGACGGACAGCACAACCGAACGTTGGGCTCTTTTTGCCACAATCTTCAAGGATGGGAGTGAGTCCGATGCAGCCTTCACTATTACAGTATACCAAAGGTTGAGCATTTTTCAGCCCCGACGAACGCCCTTTTTTCTCTGGACAACCCCACCATGTGCTGCCCTCGTTTTCTCGGCACCAGCTTGTTGGTAATCCAAGCTGGGCTTTCTTTCCCAGCCAAAAGCTCAGTCTGGAATTTGCTTCGCACCCCAAGCACCTCGATAACATGATCACGGCATTGTCGAGTGATAGTAGTGACTTCGTCTCTCTTTTCTCTCACAACGGCACTCGACTATCTCCCAGTGGTTCTACATCTTCCGAAGCTATGAGCCCTTCAAGCACGGAATTGTCGGACGATTCCTCACTCACCAACGACGATCTGGTGGTTCTCAGTGACCTCTTCGGCTTCTCAAACGGCGGAACGACAACATCTCATTTGAAGGCGAAACGAACGACTAAAACTACCCCACGAAGCCGGAAACGCCCGCGTTCTACCAAGGAGATAATGGACAATTGCTCCGTTCTACCAAAGTCCCAGCAACAACGTCAGAAACTCGAGATTGAGTATCTGAAGAAACAAGTTGTCGAGCTGCAGGCGACGGTCGAGAATCTGCAGACGCGGAAACTCGAACGGGAACGTCAAGCCATCGAGAAGCTCGCCGAAGAAGAGGAGCAGGACGACAGTGCGGCGTTGAATGAGTGGGTGGGTGTAGCCAAGAGCCAGATCTCGGCTGTGCAGCAGCTCGAGGAGCAAAACGAGAAACTTCGCGGCACAGTGGCGGCCCACCTTGGTCAATTGAAGCACCTGGAACAGATCGCAAGGACTCACTATTTGGCAAACGCAATCGCTGAACCGATGCACTTTGCAGAACATTCGACGCCTTATTACTCTGCTTCTTGCTAGGATAGTAGGTTTCCAGTTATACGTAGAATGCCAAGAAGAAATATATACTACCACCTACTTATTCTTCTCTCGAATAATTCTCGATCTACTACAGTAGTAAAGCGACATCTCAAGCTGAACATGTAGTGTCGTGTCATTTTTGACTAAGGTGAGTTCAAAATTTGAACTTCAAATGGTGATGAAATGGACACATCAGATGGAGACCAAATGGCTGGCCTCAAGGTAGAGCAGCGGTTGGCAGACCTTTACGTTAGATTATCTTGAGAATGGTGAAACCCAAAACGACTCGGTTCGGCTTCCGAGCTTTGAGTTCGACGTCATTCGGCGGGAATTTACTAGCGTCTTTGCGTCAACGAATCATACGGAGAGCAAAACCTGTAGCGATTACTAGTACTGCTGAAGCTTCACAGGAAACTCCGGTAGTTGTTCTACCAACACAACCATCGCCTGTTGTATCTCTGGGAACGAAACAACCAACAGCTCCCAAGCCTCCACCTACATTTGATAGGGGAGAAAGTGATGATTCGGAAGGAGAAGATGAAATTGGTCAAGAAGGAGAAGAGACTGTTAGAAAAATACCCAAAAAGAAGAAGAGACTGAATCTAGGAATCAACCGATGGGTGCCCAAACTGCTGGATCCAGTGGAGAAACATCGTGATCGCGTTCATCGAAAGAAAAAATACGTTTTTTCAGCTCACAAACGTCCTCCTGCCATTTTCACAGACTTCAAAACGCCGTATATCGTGCTTCTTGCTCATATTCTCGAATTTCTGGACCTTTTTGAACCCGCACGAGTCACAGCGTACGTGAACAAGTCGACTGCTGCTGGTGTGAAAGCATTCTACGATCTGTACTACCCTCCTCCTCGCCCTCGAAGATATCTTGTTCATCGATTACTGGAGAACCGGCAAAGTGTGTTTTTAGCTAAAGTGATGGAGCTACTGCCGATTCAAGATCGAGTTTCAGCTAGTGGAAGCTGTTGGTCGTTCTACGATGCCAGCAACGCTCTACCACTTGAATTTAACGGAGTTCAACCCGTTCAGAAGTTTCTTGAGTGCTACAAATTCCCTCAAACTAACCGCATTCTGCCGAAGGCGATTCAAGAAGACATCTACGCTGTTGTTCAACGGAGTTCAAGCCGAAGATTTAGTCAAGATTACGCAGTTTATGGAGCGTGGGAATGATAGTGAAGAGGATCTCGATGATAGCGACTGCTTTGCTTCTGTTCATGAGCTTTCTCTACGGAAAATTATAGGCTTGAGCGCATCAAAAGGGAAATTTTTCGAGCAGCTTTTACAAACGCTTTTCATGGGTCATATTAGCTCTAGACTACAATCTCTCGAGCTCATCGGTAAGTCTAGAGTCTTGTTTTCAGTAAAGCAGTTCTAACTATTTTGTGTATTGAAGATTTACATAGAAGACGCTCAGTTCAAACAACTTGCTCGGCTTTGGAAAGATGCACGTTTTCCAGTACTTCGACAGTTAAACGTAGCAAACAACGCATTTAGTAGCAGATATATGAGAGACTGGGTCTCGAGCTTTGAGAAAGAGCGATTCCTGAATCTGCAAGCTCTCGATGTATCTCGTACGCGAATTCTTAGAGCACTGACAGTCTTTTATTTATTCTAAACACTTTTAAATATTCTACAGGCACTGAAATGACCAACCAAGACCTTCAACGATTTATCGCGTGCTTATCAGCTACGCCATCGCTACAAAATCTCGCACTATCGCACAACTTGTGCTCGTTTTCAACAATTCAAAAACTACGGATCAGATCCAGTCGAGAGCCTTAAAAGGTCTCAAAGAGCTTCACTGTGTGGCTATTACTGCTGATGAAGTGGCCGTGGGATATTTTCTTGAGGTATTTCAGATTTTGCCTCCTTGTTGCCCACTTCTGCAAGTTCTCGATGTGAGTGGGAACCCACTGAGCAATCCGAAGGCTGTGATTCAACTGGCGAGAGTTTTCAACATGAACGAGCAACTATCAGGCTGGCCAGAACTGACGAAGCTCACTATTTCAAGTACTTTGGCTAACTGTCTATTGCAGAATCATGTATATTCTAACATTTGATGTTTTTGCTTTAGGTATGAATCTTGGAGATGATGGAATTCAAACAATTTCGACTGCACTTTTACAAACCCAACCAACACAGATCCAGCACTTGGATCTATCAGGCAATGGTATTCGGTCATCTATTGACACTTTTGTCCAGGTGTTAGCAGCGAAGAAGTTGCCGAAACTTCGTTCTTTGGCGATTGCAGGTAGAATTTTACTTTACGGACTTTGAAAAATGATGATTAGCTCAACAATCATCCTTCTCTTGCAGACAATCAGCTGAGCGCATTGGAGATTGGAGCTCTCGGCTCTACATTGGCAACAAATTGTTGCCCCTGGTTGCAGGATCTCGATCTATCAGGTAGGTGAGCTGAAATATTTGTGTACAGAATTTGTCGAATAACATTTCAACGTTGTAGCAAATTTTGCCCGCGGAGAAGGTATTGCTCGCTTATGCCAATACTTACTGTCCCCATCAGCTTGTAAACTATGGTCGCTCGATCTAAGCAGTATGTTGCTTTAGAATAGTTGAGTTGTCATGAAAATTACCAACGAAAAACTAACTTTCTCGGTTTTAGATAATGAAATCCCTCATCGTGGACTACTTCGGCTAAAGGAAACATTGGCACGAGGAAACTGCAAGCAACTGCATGAGCTGAACTTGTCCTGCAATCCGGAGCTGAAAGCAATTGCGTCGTTCTTGGACCTCATTCGAGGCAAAGGATTGCCTTCTCTTACGATTTTGCAAGTTGGGTATGCTCAAAGTCGCACCGAAGGGTACGAACTTGTCCGAGATACTTTGAAGCGACGAAGCGTCCAAGAATTGGTACGATTCATTTGCATTTGCTGGTTTTTTTGTTAGTGATAACTCATAATACGGCACTACAGAGACGACTGAAGCAGCTTCGGTTTGAAGAGAAACTGGTCGCTGTTCAGGATGAAAATGACGCCAAAGCAGAACGAGACCAGATGAGATGTCACCGACAAACGCAGCGGCTACGAGAAGTGTACGACCACCTTGAAAATGAAGCAGATCGAGCCTTACGTCGACGTAAGCAAGTGAAGAAAGCCTCTCAACTGCATATTCATCAAGAAATTGCACGTCAAAAGCAACAGCACACTCATGGTCGACTGTGTAGACAGTTAGACAGTGATGTTCATGCAGCGTAAACTGTCAGTTCGACAGCTCAGCTCTTGTTAACATTAAGCAAACAACAAAAATATATCCACAGCGTCTTGAAGCAAGATTACTCCAGTCCTCCAGGTCCAGCCAGTTTTTCTGCCAGTTTGAGCAGGACACTGGTCTGCGCAGCCATCATCTCCAATTGTTTGTCTGCTGTCTGCCGTTGCTGTTCGAACCGCTGCTCTTCCAACTTGACTCGGCGTTCTTCCAGCTTCATGCGGCGCTCTTCAAGCTCCAACTCCCGTTGACGCATGACCAGCCTCGGGTCGTTCAACAACTGCGTCAAGTCCTGTCCCTGCCCAGCAGTGTCCGCTCGGAATGTTTCGTCCGGTACAATTCCCGTCAATTGTTCAGCATCCCCGTTCTCCGTTAGTCTCGCAGCATCTTCTAGTGCCAATTGAGCTACTGGTGGGCGTCGGTCTGCTTCTTTAGCTGCTTTACGTCGTCTATTGTCTTCATCAGTCTACAATATCACAAAACACATTACTGTTATTGTACAATATCACAATATCATCCAAATATTGTAATATTGGCATACCAATAATTGACATTGAGACAATAGTCTCTCACGTTGAGCGTTCTGCGCTGGTGTACCGGAGCCTCGCAGCTTCTGCAGCTTCTCCGTGCCGTAAGCTTCCGCCAGTGCCAAATAGCGACGTTTACAGGCCCGTCCGTCGTTCGTGGACCATGGCACGAGCCGCTTAAAGCCCACAGCCACGACGTCCCAAGTCTTGGCCATGTCTCCATGAGAACAGGACCATGGTTTGTGGTCCAGTACTTCCGCAATAGTAACAACGTATCAGTGACGGTGGTGAAGCGGAAGGCTTTGGCGCGTTTGTCGTGGATGCGGATGCTCCATGGGACGGTTCCACTTGATGCTCCAGCAGGGGACGTGGACGTGGAAGGCTCCGTCTCGGGGGACGGCTCAGCGTCGAACGAGTGCTCACTGTCGCCCATCTTGCAAATTTCCCCTTTGGTTTGTGGCAATATCGCGGTAAAGTTTCGTGTTAGTTACATAAATTTACCTTCGTGACACATGAAGCACCAACAAAAGTGCTGTACATGTACGCAGTATTTTTATATGTGTTCCAACGTCGGGTTAATTCTTATTGGGAATGATGGTGGTCTTTGGCGTGATCATTCGGCAGCGTCATCGTCGAAGCGCGTTGCCTTACCGCCTCACATTCTGGTCCACTTTCGAATTGACCTTCGTGGCTAACGGGTGTGGTAATGATTTTGATGGATGAAAACAATTGTACTACTGAGGGAGTCCAGTTGCTGGACATGTTCCTTAAAGATATGAACGAGCTGGATGCTTCTCAGTCCAAGACGACTATCGAGTGTGGTCCAATGCTGCAGGTTGACGCAAAAGCTAACGAGATTTTTAACACTGCACACACCAGAGATCTTGAGTCTTCCACTAATACGTTCTGTTCACAAGATAAAAATGTGCATTTGAATGTGGCTGCACCGCTGACAACCAGAAAGAAAAAGCATTCATGGCTTCGACGGGAGGAAGAGCTTCACAGACTCCGACAGGAGACACAAGCAATGGAGACGCGTGTCGTATTTCTACAGAGACAAAACAGACAAGCAAGTTGTGGATTCCAACAAAAGAGGAAAGGAGCCACTACAACGGAGCAACAACAACTGAAAAAGGCTCAACAGGAGAACAGCGAGCTGAAAAACAAAGTCCGAGCATATCAGCAGCTTCTAGGCGCACTGCAAGGTGCTGTAACTAACGTACAACAAGTCACCAGTATCATCAGACCTGCAAATCCAATCCAAGCTGCGATCGAGGAGCCCCTACCGGTAGCATTTCGAATTGACAGTGAAAGTGCTGGGATCTTCACCACGCTCGAAGCCATTGTGGATCGTCGATTCCAAGATCTTCAGTCGATTCTAGACAAACTTCAACTCAAATCGACTGCTGTCGATGATGTGGAAGTGCACATTTCCAATGGAGACAGTGGAACAAAAGCCGCGATGGAGTACAAGTGCGTTCAAGTACTGCCTTTTGATAATGTGGTTGCATCAAAGACGGTTTGGAGTTTGGTCGAGGTGTGCAACAACCCTCAGAAGCTGTCGCAAGTTGTTCGACGATCAGAGAACACTTATTCAACTCGTTCGCGCATTACACTGCATCTAGACCAAGATACGGTGCTATTTGCTTACGTTTACACTGTGGTAAAACGCCATGCTGTACGTGAAGGCAGTGTGATGGTTGGCGAGTCCACCACGAATTGGTCAGCTTTCCGTGGTGCGTCTAAGCTGTGGAGTCACGAGTCTAGAGAATCAGGTTTGTTTGCTATCCAGAGATTCCCTTTGGATGCAGGTGTATCAACAAACCCAAGAGCATGTCAAGGGTGCCAGGTCAGTGCGCAAGTATACAGCGAAGCAACGAAACGAGGCGATTCCGGTATCCCGTCCACACACGCGATTGTATTGCCACTCTACCGTGAGCTCCTTGACGCACAGCGCCAATTTCTAGAGAATCAATTGTGGGATTCAGCACGAACAGCTACAAATTGAAGGAACTGGCGCATTGAAATATGCACCTAATTGGTAACGAGTGAGTGTAGTGTCTGCAGGGAAATCGAAGACACACGGGGGGAGTCGGCGAAGCTCCCTGAAGGTTTTTGCCGAAGTGTATTGCTAGTGGTAGATTGCAAAGTGAGGTTGTTCCTAATTGCCAGCTTAGTTTACCAAATGCCGGAGGCATTGGCGCCATAGGCACTTGGTTGGCCACGGTGTGTGTCAACACATTTGTCGTTATGTCATCAACATTGTCGTGACGCCAATCTTGTTGTCAACAGCGTTGGCGTTATCGGCTTCCCGCAGCTCTGGCTGGAGTTGGCTGGGTGGATACTGTGCATGAATATGCATGCCTTGGCAGCACTACACTGCCCCTCCAAGCCTAGTCCAGCTATAGATGTGGCTGTTATCACGATTACTGAGATCGGTTTGGTTTATGCACGATTTTTTTTTAGTGATGGTTGAATGTATCCATACCCTCGGCTATGTAACAAGTGTTACAGGTGCAACGTGTTGAAGTTGATTATGCCAAATTGTTTTGACGTCAATATTGTATGGATTCAACTCTAAATTGTTTCCTCAGTATTAAAATGGTTTATACTCCATTGTTGGATGGTTGCAGTGTGCATGTAAGGAAAAAGTTGGTTTTTAAAAAACTGCTGAAGCTTTTGTATTGAAATTTTTACTGTAGACCCTCCCAATACTTGCGCATCTTTGCGTCTTGCTTAGCAATGTATTGTCCTAGTAGAACCCTGACTTCTGTAGCCAGCGATTTCAATGGTTCCCACGAATCTTCTACAGACTCTAAACCTTTCCAGCTTACTAGGACTTCATAGTCTTTGATTGAGGAGTTCCACCGGTGGTTTTTGAACCCATTAACGGCCAAAATGATGCCCTGAGAGGCTACATGCTCTAGGATTTCCTCTGTTACCTCTAGCTGACTGTCAGCATAAAACTTTAGGCGTGATGCATGTACATCTAACTCCTCTCCTGTCACTAAATGACTGATTCTGAAGGAGTGGGAGTCTGCTCTGACCACTTTGTATGGTCTTTGCCATGTGACGAGGAGCTTGTTGCCCTTTTTCTCGTCAACACGTGAGCGTAGTACATAGTCACCAATGTCAAAGTTGACCAGGTTGTCACCTCTCTCTCTCTTTTTGTTGAGAAGCCGCTGCTTGAGGCGGTGGTCTGTAATGGGTTGGTGCATTGCGCACAGACTAGATCGTAGCTCAGCTAGATGTTTGTCAATCGCTGCCGAAGTTTTGGGCAAAGCGACTAGCTTTTTGTTGCCCGGGTGGTAAAACTCTGCAAGCGGTGAAGGACATGGTAGCCCAGTGAAAAGTTCAACTGGCGCTCGATTGCCGAGCGAGGGGAGAGCCGTGTGATTCAAGCTGGCTTGAACCAGTGGCACTAGGTAGACCCAATCTTTTGTAGAAACTTTGTATTCCAGGGTCATTGCCCGCAGGACTTGTAGAATATCTCGGTTGACCCGTTCTACAGAGCCGTTAATCCATGGGCTGTATGCCAAGGTGAAGTGTTGTTGGCTCTTGAGTCTCTTTGAGAGCTCGGCCACGACTTCGTTTTTGAAATGGCTACCGTTGTCGCTGACCCAGGTTGGAGGGACACTGAAACGACTATGCCAGTCAAGGATGGCTGCCGTTGCCACTGCACTGTCCGCAGTGTCACACGACAAGCTCGCAGAAGTGCGTGGCGTGATCTTTTAGAACCAACAAGTATTTGCTAGTGCCAAAGATTCGCCCATAGAAAGAAAATCCCAATGGAGGACTCCATTTCTTTCGTGACAGTCGATCGTTTCACCCCATGGGCGGTGAATCGTTCGTGGGCCCTTCACGTGCGGACCAAAGTAGGCAGTTTGACACAAACGTGTGTACCACGCCTCGGATATCGGGGACGTGGAAGACGCGTCGGAGGTGATTTACCATTGCGTTTTCTCCCCGGTGGCCTTGGGCCCCACAGTGCGCGATGACGCACAGTCGTTGGGTTAAGTCTGAGCTCGCTCGCGGTATCCAGATCCGCTCGTCAACACGTAGTACACCGTCACTGCCCCTGACAGCGCCTGCAGGTGCTTGCTGCTGCTGCTGTGTTGTTTGGATCTCATCTAGTGAAGGCCAGACAAATCCTTCGTCGTCCAATGGCCGGAGGATCTGCCTTGCGTCCGTTTGATGTGTTGCTTGCTTACTCTTGGTTCGCTTCTTGGTAAAACGTTTCAACTTTACCTTCGTCGTCGGCTGCCCTGCCCATCGGGACAGCATGTCGGCCCAGACGTTGGCTTCGCCATCAACGTGTTCAATGACATACCGGTAAGGCATGAGCTTCAATGCCCATCGCAGTAACTTGCCTCGAATATGATCTTTATGCTTACGTGTGGAGCGAACACATGTATGAGGTTGCGGTGGTCACAGAATAGCCTAAAAGGCTTCGGTCGCATCAGTAGATAGTCTAGTTTTTCACAAGCCACTACAATTGGATACGCCTCTTTCTCAATGACTGTCCAGTTTAGTTGGGAGCCCTTGAAAGTACCGCTGAGGCACGTGAGTAGCTTGTGCTGCTGAGTAGCAACCGGTAGAGTAGCATCATAGTCCACAACCTGGCTTACAATGACTGACCAACCGCAATCAGATGCATCTGAGCACACAATTGTAGTGGCGGAGTCGTCTGGTAGCGCTATAGTAGCGGATGTCGCCAGTAGGTCCTTTGTATTTTCGAAAGCTATTCGCTCTGTATCAGTCAATGTGACTGAGATGCCAGCCGCGACGCGCTTTGTGCGCTTTCCACCTTTCAGAGATTCATCAAGTCGCTGCTGCAGAGGCTCAACGGTGCGAGCATAATCGACGACAGATTCTCTCACCCAGTTCGCAGCGCACAGAAACTGTTGCAACTGGCCTGCCGTTTCTGGGTAAGGCATCGATCGTAGTACGTCAATGCGAGCTGGATCGTGTGAAACACCATCACTGTCGATGATGCGTCCACACCACTTCACAGATTGCTGGTAGATGCTGCTCTTCTTCGCGCTCAGCTTGAGCCCGTACGCAGCTACCAAGTCGAAAAACTCTTCCAGCTTGGCTACGTATTCGTCGATGTCATCGGCAAATAGGAGTAGATCATCAATCAAATGACAATGGAAGTATACAGCATCGAATCGAAGCACCGCTCCATCGTCTGCTGAAAATGCACAGCGGCATCACAGCATCCCCTGAGGAACACGACGTGGGTGTATATTTTGGTGTCTGTAATGTACGACATTAACTCTTGGCAGAGCTTATCTAGGGGTAGCTGCCAAAAGCCTTTGAGCAGGTCAAATAACCCAAAATGTTTCTTGCCTCGAGTATGTTCGAGTAGAGTAGCCATGTGTGGCATCGTGCTAATCATTGCCTCTATGAGGTCGTTCACAACACGGTAGTCACAAGTCTGGCGGTACGCGTCAGAATTTTCACCTGGCTTGCGTACTGGGAGCACTGGGCTAGCCCAACGGCTGCTGGGGTTTTCATACACCCAGCCTAGCTTTACGAGCTTACCGTTAAATTCACGCAGGAAAGTTCGCACGGCCGGAGGATAGTGCCTCGGCTTACATTTGACTGCGCTGGCGCCTTCTTTAACCCTTCAAGCCCCAGCCGAAAATCGAGGTGTATCGACCGAAATTATGTTGGAACCTCCAACATAATTTATCTAGGTATTTGTATAGAACCTCCTTAAGTCCGAAATTACACACGGATATGGACGGGCGAAAGTAGAAGGTTCACCTGTACATAGTTTAGCAGCTCCAACATACAGGGCTATATGCTGGCTCATCAGACCATGAGCGTCCAGATATGTTGGTTTAGACAACAAGTAAAATGCACTTTTTACAGGATCAAGGGCAGCTTTGCACGCGACCTTCTAGCACATGGAGGGAAAGTGAACGAAGCTGGTACTGCATTGGACGTTTTCACTACCAGATACGGTTTACTCACTACCACTACCAGACTCTCTGTCACTTTCACTGCTTGCGTCTCCCCCGCCACCCGCATTTGGCCCCTCCACCACCTCACTCTCACCAGTGTCTCCTCCTAGGCTTTCCAGGTCATTCTGCTGGTCGTCACCCTCGCCAAGGTCAATACGACGGCGTCGGCGTTTGCGCTGCGGCCCAGGTCGTCGGTCCTGAAGCCGGTGGTCAGCGGTTAGTCAGTGAGGGATGGCCGCTCCATTCTGCCACTCGTTGTGCCAAATGTGGAAGCAGGTGCTGGAGCGGCCGCCCCGCGCGACGTTGCATAGGTGCTTCCTGCATACGCACACAGGTTAGCTTGCAGCTTGCAGAATTCTATTGCCAGCCACTTACCTCAGCTCGCCAGAAGAACAACCGGGACAATAATACTTTGAATACTTTCGCGGCTTGACTCGATATACCGCGCATACTTTGCAGGAACGCGCGATGCGCTTCTTACCCGGCTTGCCATCACGAGTAGCCTTCTTCGTGTTCTTCTTGTCTGGGCATTGGGCAAGATAGTGTGAGTTGTCGACCTCGTTTCCGATGTTTGCGGCGAAGCCAGTTCTGTCTGCCGCGGTCGTCGCTGATTCAATTTCCTCAAATTTTTCCTTGTTGATAGCTAACAGCTGCTCGTGCAGTGTTCTCAAGAACTTGTAGTGTTCTGGGGGGTCTTGGTTTGTAGTTTTCAGGTGATATCTGTGCACGATAAAGGAGTTTACAAGCGCCATGTCCACCAGCCCGAAAAATATGGAGCGGTAATATTTGCGTGGCTTGTAAGCCAACTGGACGCTGTATCGCTGCATCCGGAGCTGGTCGTGGATATCAACACCTCCCATCCAGCGCTGATAATCCCTGACCAGCCCCGGTGCAGGGAAGTTCTTCTTTTCTTTCCCAACTCGACGATCTGGATCAGAACACAAAAGCAAACATAATAGCCATCATAAACGTCAGTAAAAATAAGGCATCCAACTTATAACCAACTTACACACAGGGCCGAGTACTCGGCTTCCTCCCGTAGCCAGCATATGAACGGGGTTGTTATCCATCCACATAGCAGCAGTCATCTCAGGAAACATTTTGTTCTCTGCAATCTTCAGTGTTCCTCGCGGTGGGTCCACGCCGCCTTTACGAAGTTTCTTCTTCGTTATGACTCCGTCTGCATACCCGGATCGCTTTGTCTGGATCGTCCCCGTGAAGTACAGTCGTCGGTGAAGCAGCTCAAGTGCCAGGGTGACTGAGGTGTAGAACCGATCGGTCACCACGATGCGATACGGTGACGTCGGATATGGGGGCAACAGCTTATTCATCGATCGCATTACGGCAGCAGCACCGGATGAGTTGTCCGCAGGAAGTGGAGCTGCGATGTTTGTCTTCGCACCAACGTACATTTCGATCCTATGTTGGCAAGATGTTGGATTTGAGTTAGTACATTAGTTAGTATCCAACATATTTAACTTTGCCAAAAAAAGCACGAGCTTTGGCTCGCAAGCTCAACACGTACATCATGCAGTAAGCAGTGTGACCGCAGCATGCTGAAAAAACTTGGTGCCCCACTTGTGGGGCTTGTTCGGAGGTACTGCCGCATTGGGTTTCGTCGCGCGCGTAGGAATCATCGCCTCGTCAAAAGAGATAACGGGACCGATCTTGTATCCACGCTGAAAGGTTTTCTGCAGAGTGCTCACCACGCTGCGCACTTTCCAGCCACGATCAACTTGAGCTTGGGGCGCTTGATTGTCAGTAAAATGCAAGTTTTGCATAACGTGCTCAAAGCGGTTGCGAGGCAACCACTGTTCAAACGTGCCGAGGGGTATAGCTCCACTGCTGTGCCGGCTCCAGTGCGCAGCCATCCCCCGACGTTGTGGTGCCAGCATTCTGGAGATCAAAAGCCCCACGACTCGCAATATTTCCCACACCTCCACCGGTCGCACAGCTCACAGCCTCTTCTTGATATCTGGCAGTGTTTCACTATACTCAGGATCCGTTAGAAGTCGCGTTCGCCGGATTTCTCTTGCACGGGAGTCAATAGTCTGCATGTGATACCGGTTAGTCTCCTCCTTGATCTTTCGCCACAGCTTCGGAGGCATAAAGAAGAAGAACAGCGCAAGGGGGTCTTCCGCTATTTCCAGTACAGCATCAGTTGGTCCGTACGGACCTTCGTACAAGCCTGCATACGCTGGATCAGGGCCAAACGTCGCTGAATCTAAGTAGCAATGTTAGTTTGTATAAAAACAACAAATCGCATCATACGCACCATAGTTCCATCCGTTCTGTCGCATCTCCTTCACAAGCTTCTTGTCGTGAGCTGCTACTGAGTACCGGCTACTTGGAAGCTCATCAGCCTCAACTACGTCCTCCTCATCCTCGTCTGATGAAAACGTCAACTCCCAATCGGCTTCTGCCTGCTCAAGTTCGTCAATGTCATCCTCTCCATCACTTGGGCTGTCATCACTCTCTGAATCCAGAGCGGTGTCTTCAGCAGTTCCACCCTTTTCCACATAACAGGGATCCTCAGCCGTAACTGACACACGATCAGCTGAGCGCACGCGCTGAACAGGTTCTCCAGACTGCTCTTCAACTTGTAAGTGCCGACGCTTTCGGGCTCGTGGAGGACGGCCTAATGTTGGCCTTGATGTTGGATCACTGGGGAGCACTTGATGCGATGTTGGAGGCGATGTTGGCTGTGGCTCCACAACAGCCTCGACTTCGTTCTGCTCCGTCGAGTCCACCCCGCCGGTTTCACTTGGCCCAGGGTCTTCGCGATTCTCAGCTCGAGCCACCACATCGTTCATAGCCTGTCGGCACATCTCAACGACGTCAGCAGCGCTCATTTCAGTCTCCATGGATGAACCTACCTCCGAGATCGGTGACCGTGAAAGCCCAACGGATAGCAAACTCTTCACAGCAGGTTTTGGGTGAGACGCCGCGTGGACTCGTTTCCCTTAGGCTCGGCTGAAGCTCGTCTGGGGCCATGCCTTGTGCTAGCTTCTGGCGATGTCGGAGTCTCCTTCGCCTCCGCTGCAGCCTCTTTTGCCTCCGAGGCAGCCTTCTGTAAAGCTGCGCGAACCTTGATTGACGGTGGGCGCTGCTCAGCGAGGCGGTTGCGACGGAGCCGCCGCTCTCGCCGTTGCATTTCTAACTGGAGCTTCTTCTCCGCCGCAGTCATCTGCCGCTTCGGCATCTTGCCCGACGACGCCACCATTCTTCTGTTCCCCGCCAAATCTCAAAATGGCACGGATGGGGGACGGACGCAAAACCACCATTATGCACTTCCGTCTCTGCTCCCCGTCCCCTACGCATCCCTCCAAACCTTCCCGTTGGCCCCTGGACCTGTGCATCACTGGTCTATTTCACAACACCTAAGTATTGGCCCGAAAGTCAATACTAAAATCAAGCTTAATCCGTAATATGTTGGTAGGGCCAACATGACATAGATGCCCAAAACGCATTATACACCCGTTATGTTGGTAGGAGCCAACATGGTGAGCTTGAAGGGTTAAGCCGGATCTTTAAAGTCCACTTTTGCAGGTGGGTCATTGCCCAGTTCGAGTCTCCAGATATCGTGCTTGTCCACTATGGTGCGGAGCTGTTGCTCCAACCTCCGTGGAAAACCGTGCTCGAGTGCCTGGGCTACGAGTCTGTCAAGAGCATTTTGTAGGTCCTGGTCCGTGAAACGGGACGATAGAGTTGGTAGGTCATCCTCAACTTCAACATCTGCATCCTCTTTGTCTTCAACTCGCACCGCTAATTGCTCCAATTGCCGGTCAATGTCGATTCCGAGCGATTTTAAGACATCTTGCCCTAATATGAACTCTGGTTCTTCACCTTCGATAATGAGGCACTCAACTGGCTCATGGAGCGAGACGGGCCCGGCTGCCGTATTCAGCAATAGACGAAGATGAACAGAGGACATACAATTGACCTCATGGTCTGCCACAGTCACGTTCACCACTGGGGTCTCAAGTGTCTGTACAGTCACAGATGGGTCCAGTTGTTGTAGCTGCACAACATGCCGGCGTCCAATGGCAGTTCTATCCGCACCGGTGTCGGCGCAAAAGGGCACCGACAGCACTCCATTGAGTAAAATAGACTTCTCTTCAGATGGTAGGCATTCCCGCAGACGCTTGAGTTTAGCTACGGTTCGCTTATTTCCGTCGTTCGATCGCTGTGCGCGGAGCTTGCGGCGGATGTCAGCTTTCTGGTCATCGGAAGCTGTTGGGCATTCCGATAGCCAATGCATCTCACTGCAATGGGGCACAGTGTGGGCGGCACTTTGGGTCGCTCGGCAGTTGTCTTAGTAACCGGTCTTGGACCTGCACTACGGGGTTCACTATTGGGTTTGGGTTTTTTAGTTGGTTGCTTGTTAAGGCCAGGTTGAGATGGACGCTCACCACTACCGTCGCTTCTACCGCGCTTTGTGCGCTTCTGGCTCTGGTAAGCTCGCTCCTGGTCCAACGCCTTCTCTAGCACCAAGTCGTGCAGCAAGACCTCGTCTTCCTTTGCTTTACGCGCCTGGAAACGAATTGCCCGCTGTACTTCATCAAGTAGAGCTTTGGGCTCTAATGACGCGATCAGTATGCGGCATAGTTGTTGCCTGCCATCCGATCCAGTGAAAAACTGATTCCAACCATGTTCGTCAATGATATCATGGCAGCGTTTGAAATACTGTATCACTCTTTCGCTCACGTCAGTTTCAGACATGTCCATGCGCAACTGGTCACGCATTTCCGCGTCAATGTCTGGAACGTCGTTGTTCTTCACACTGGTGATAATCTTGTCGACCTCCGCCATGATATGATCGTCAGTGACGTCGTCAATTGAGATTTGCCAACGGAGGAGGCACCACATGCGGAGGAGCCCCTCGTCGAAGGTGTTCTTGACCGGGACGATTAGATCGCCCGTATTGTCCTTAGCACGACTCTGGATTGTCTCTTCATACTCTCGGCGCTCTCGGCGCCACTTCACCAAGGCTGCATGTGAGGTGCTTGAGAGACGAGGAGGCAAAATCGGCGTGAAGATCGGGGCGCCACGGTCCTGGTCATCATCATTCGAGGTCGTGTTGGTTGACCGAGTCTTGGCCATCTTCGTGGTTCGAGCAGAAAAACTGCTAAAGAATTCTTTGTAGTGTCTGCAGGGAAATCGAAGACACACGGGGGGAGTCGGCGAAGCTCCCTGAAGGTTTTTGCCGAAGTGTATTGCTAGTGGTAGATTGCAAAGTGAGGTTGTTCCTAATTGCTAGCTTAGTTTACCAAATGCCGGAGGCATTGGCGCCATAGGCACTTGGTTGGCCACGGTGTGTGTCAACACATTTGTCGTTATGTCATCAACATTGTCGTGACGCCAATCTTGTTGTCAACAGCGTTGGCGTTATCGGCTTCCCGCAGCTCTGGCTGGAGTTGGCTGGGTGGATACTGTGCATGAATATGCATGCCTTGGCAGCACTACAGTGAGTGTTTAATTGAGACGATGTATGTTCAGGCGCAGCACAAACTGCCTGCTCTTCCTTTTGCATGCATCTAACGTTGACAACAAGCTGGTGGAGAAGAAGAGCGAGAGCCACAGGTTGCAGACTGCAACTTGCAGCATACATGTACATTGTACATTACGTCTAGTGCAAGCTATCGTAAAATCCCAGCATCGTTTGGGAATCCCACCATCATGTTTACTCAAAGGTTAGTGCCAATATGCGATAAGAAGGTCTGCGCGTAAGTGCGTGTTGCCTCCTCGATTTGATCAGAGGCCTGAATTGTGCGGCTCTATCGTGACCTGCGTAGTCGTTGCTATTGTAGGGGACAATGAACTTGGACCCACTTTTGCCACCATCATTAGGAGGGTTTCTTTTTGGAAAACCATATGCAACATTTAGATATATGGGTAAAACCACGGCTCTCGTTCCAAAAATGAGGTCCGTTTTGCCAGATTCCTTCTCGTTTAGGCGCTACATGCCCTTAAACACAAGGAATCTGAATGCCCAAAAGTTTCGGGAAAAGGGCTCCGCAAATGTAGGAATTTCATTGGGCGAGAAGCTAAACCATATGAAGATCATAAGAAAAGGCAACTTGCTGTGTCTCATGAAAATGATGTGTACCACCAAAATATTAATTTTGCACAGGTATCCTGTGCAACGCAACTGGTACTCTCCGTATACTGTCGCGTCACATTTATAAGATATAGGAGGTTCATTTGTAATCGTCAAGTTGTCATGTTTTGCTGGAATTGGGCCAACTCACCTCGAACGGCAAGCCCGGTTGCCTCCTAAAGTCGCGCATCACGCGCTTGACAGTGTTAGACGAGATCCCAAGACACTCTGCAACAATGTCTCGCGTTCGTCCCCTTCGTGTAAGGCCTTGCGTGCGTGCAGCGGTGAAGAAGTTGTGTACATTCACCACAAACTTCTTCTCGCCAGCTGTGAGACCCACGCCTTGAGGCATGCCGTGCTCGCTCAAAAATAAACGCTGCTTAGCGATTTTGGCCCAGAGGGCAGCTTTGATATCTATCTATAGATTCTATGTGTTTGCTGCGCAGTGGCGACAGTTTTGACTGCACCACGCCTTGATCTACCTGATGTTGAAGTTCGAGTGGGGCCAAGTGCACTGTCCCGTACAATAGTCTCAATCTCAGACGCAACCGATGCCTACCAGGTACAGTACTTGAAGTAGTTATAAGGCGGATTTGATCCAGCAAGAATGCCTCGTTGTTTGTGCTCCAGATGCACCAAGCGTAATCGAGTGGAATATGCAGAAACTAGAAGCAACAAGCAAAATCAAAACGTCTGGGACAGGTTTACCTACGGCAACCGTGTCCACTATGTTGACGGTCGGCACAGGCCAACAAGTGTCTGTAATCTCGCCAACAGTAGGTATGCCATGCACATGAAAGTTCCTGTCGGTTAGTTGCCTGAAATGGTACCAACTTCAGCCAGCATACAATATCAATGAGGTGGTCAGGTGTACCGATATGTGTGACCAACGATCAATGAGCACTTGCTGCACCGGTATGTCTTCAAGACATTATTGTCTTGGCACTGCCAAGTTGGCAGCAGAGCGGTTTTGGTGCAACAGACGGATCGGCCTTCGCTCCAGAGCGTAAGCAATGTGCCATAGTCATCAACAGTGGTGGCATCCTGAGCCTGCGTCATCGCCTTTTGGGAGCCAGCTGCAAGTCAGCCAATCAGCGCTGGGGAACAAGATTCTACACGCCAAGTTCTTCTCAGACTTCTCACAGCCCCACTTGCCATGGCCAACAGTTCTGTCCTACTGCAACTGCTCAACGGCTTCGGCCCAAGCTCTAGCGATCCTACCTCTCCTTCTGTTCGTCTTACGATTCAGCAGGGCAGGAATGCTCACCCACACGGGTCGCACCACGTTGATTTTACGGGGTACCCAACTTCATCCTGGAATTATGGTGCCATATCAGTAATTAATATGTACATACACCTACTAGTCGGCGGTTTAAAGTGTGCAGTCATTCCACACGGTCACGATCGTCTTTGGCAGGTATATGATAAGCGTCTGGTTTACGGTACAAATCTGGGAAAGGGCGTCCCCTGGCCGCCGGTGGTCGACATCGTTTGGCCAACAATCAACCGTGTTTAGAGCGCGCAGGGATTAGACCCAAGTTGGGAAACGCATCCCGATAGAATGTCAAAGGTAGTGTTTGTAATGGCCAACTAAAACAACCTGCTCAAACAGATATCACTTTACACTTGACTATTTATTCTCCCGTCTCTCAAATTTCCGAAAAATGCCGCGTGATTATTCTTTTCTCGGCCGTGCAGTTGTCGGCATCAACATTCGCCTAACATTCGCCAACGCGCAGCTCCGTGGACAAGCCCCCCAATTCCTGCGCAAGACAAGCATGGGGCCCCTGGCAGTTCAGCACTCGCAGTCTCCGAGACGCAAGCAATCCTCCTCCTCCGAGTCGTCTCCACACAGTGCCATGGCCAGTCCGGCCGTCTTCCCCCCGCTCAACCTGCGCTCCACCTCTACTGGCAGCCGCAACAGCTTCCTGCCACACGCGTCGTTCCCCCAAAGCGACGACAGCAACGACGACGCTGAACGACGTAATGCCACAGCTCTAACGATTGTCGAGCTTCTAGCTCGCTCTGGTAACAATAGCAACTCACAGAATCAGAAGACTCCGGCGCAACTGCCTTCTCTACGACCACAAAACAACAGTTCAATGGGCAGTCCGGCCCTGCTGCCATCACTGCCAAAGATGGTGATCCCTTCCATCCGTGGTGACCAGCGACTTGCCTTCCCGAACTCGGCCAACATGACGCAGAGCTACTCTACACAGACCCCTACATCTACGGGTGTGAGTCCCAACGGGCTCTCACCTGCTGCACGGCCGATGCCGATGCCAGCTGCTACTACTTCTAGCCCACCCAAGAGAGGCCGGGGTGCTGGAGCTTCCGGAGCAGTCAACAACTCTCGTAAACGCCAAAAAGATGAGCTCACGAGGCTGCGTGCACAGGTCCAGGAGCTTCAGCGTGAACTTGAGCACGTGCGATCCAGGATGCCCCGTTCTCGGGCGATTCCGACGGTCATGAACAGTGGAATCAAAACAGAGCCTGCTCGACAGCCTGAGCGGTCACCTCACTCTCCAGTTGCTGTAACCTCGGCACCACTGATGGGTCTGGAATCTGCAGGTGAGTCTACCAGTGGCCTCATGGTCGTTCCCGTGTGGGAGCGCATGGCGCAGCACCAGAAGGAAGAGAAGAGCAAAGCGGAGATGGAGAACCTACGACTCAAGGGCTTGATCCAAGAACAGTTAAAGATCTCCAAGGGTCTCGAGAAGCTCTTGCGGAAGAGATGCAAGTCGTCCATGAGTTCGGGATCCGACGCTGAGACATCGGCTGCTGTGCTTGGCGTCAAGCGACCACGCACCAGTGATGCCGAAGAAACGGCCGTCTTCGCCTCGCTGGCTTCTGGCCTGGATGCGCGGCTGGCCGAGATGGAAGCTGTGTTCGAAAAGGGCGGCCTTACGCGGGACAAGCAGGAGCTGCAAGAAACTCAGATGATCCTAGACGAACGTCGTGGCCCCGTGATGGAGGTCAAAGATGCCAAGATTCTGCCGTTCAACGTGCAAGCCTGTGCAGCCGCCGTCTGGAAGAGCATGGAAGACGAATCCGAGGCCACTGTTGTTGGTGGTACCACCAATGACACTCTGTGCTTCAAGAGCTCCATGCCCCTGCGGCAACACCGCGCGCCCGACGCCGAACTCATCATGCGCTGCGTGGTTCGCCGCGTGGTCGACGAACCCACTGGCCGCGTCGTATTGGTTTGGGAATCGGTGGCCGAGTGCCCCAACCGCCTTCCCCATGTAAGCTCCAGTGCCAAGGGCGTTGAGATCCGAGACTGTGGCTGGGGTCTTCTAGAACCGCTACGTACATCTACAGGCGAGCACTCGAGTATTCTGCAGCTTTGCTCGTACCTGATGCCCCAGCTCTGCGGCGTCTCGGCCGAGCAGAGTCGGCAACACATTCACGGCCTTGCTGAGCTGGTGGCGCCATGCTATCGCGGCATGTGGAACAAACGCCAACGCAATGTCGAAAATATGCTCATGAATGGCGTTATTGACGCCAAGAACGGCTACCAGCGATCGCCCAAGGTCGAGCTCAAGCAGGAAGCTACTCGGTGAAAAACGCCACTAAAGTGTAGAACAGTTTTGAGGCTATAACTATGACAAGGAATAAATAAACAAAGTGGCAACACCGACAAGCTCTACAAAGCGATAATTACGGTATAGCGTCGTGTAAACAAAATCAGGGTGGGTTCAGAGCCCCGATTACGAGCTGAATTGGATTACGGCGGTGATGTGCGCGGCACCATGAAAAAATCCAACAGTGGTCGGATGCAACGTTGAATGCACTCCACAGTGGAGTGCTTGTTCGCGATGCCCTCACCAAATGCAGACGACTTGCTACTTAATACTATTAATAGTACTCATTTGGTATTGTTGGTGTTGGCAGAAGCCATAGACAGGTTTAGATTTACTTGTTGGAGTCACTCCACCAGCAAACTTTTGTGGGAGTGCCAGCAGCTGAGGGGAGGATGAAGTATTGAAGCACGTTGAGAATGATGAACGACATACTCTACATCGCAAAGCAAGTTGAAATATTTCTGTTGTCTTTGCATGCCGTTCCGCTTGCGGTATGATCGCAGTTGACATGCATGCAGCATACTGTACATTTTGCTGCTTCGCGCAGCAGAAATGGCATTCCTTTCGAGATGATCACGTCACGTGAGGTGTCCATTGCTTGACGCAGTCTCCGCTGGAAGTTTGCCGCGCGCACTAAGGCTTGCCGCTGTATCCAAAAATACGAGGACATGTAGAAAATAATTATGGGAAAGCTGGAATAGGGCCACTTGATGCCGAGACGATTTTCCCGAGTCGGACACCGCAGGCACACTCGTCTGATGTGCAAATGTACAGTGTACTGTACTACAGAAGCAGAAGATCAGCACGTACATTTACATGTACATGCAACATACGAATACATGTAGGTAGTCCTGTTTGATCGAGCGATTGCGGCCAAGAGTACTTGTCGGTTCTTGAGGGAGAGTAAACCCCATAAACTAGACTTACATGTACATGTACACTGTACTCTGGTCCGTGAGTGAAAGCTACCAGTGTATGTTTTCCAGACTGAGTCAATGTCCAGCTGGATATTGTACATGTACAGTACTGTACTTGTGTATCCACCCGCGTCCAGGTGTTTGATCCCAGCTTACGATCCTACATCGACTCGATCGTTTTGCCATAATCCTCGATTTGATCGCGCACAGTGTGCGCTACCTGTGCCACAGGTGCCAGCTATCATTCGTCATGGAGAGACAGAAGTCTATCCAACACTTTCCGACTTGCGGGACAACTCGAACCACCTGTCATGACCCCACAACTCGCCTTCCGCCACTCAACGACCGAGAATGACTTGATTCTCTCCAATTTCCTGCACGAATTGGATGAAGTTGACTGTTTTCAAGAATTTTCTCACGAGTTCATCGACTCCAAGCTTCGACAAGGACTCCTTGTCGCTCCTGAACCAGTGAAAGGCCCAGGAGCACCGAAAAAAAGACGGAGCACGTCATGGCTGCGTCGCAAGCAAGAACTTAGCGCTCTACGCAGCGAATCCGAAGCGTTAGAGACACATTTGGCCTTCTTGCGGATGGAGATTGACCGTCGAGCTTCGTTTCCACCAAGTATGCAGACAGTCAGTGAGGACTTAGGAATGTGGCAATCGGTGGCGCTTATTGCTCGACAAGAATGCGAAACTTCTCAAAATGAGAACGAGAAGTTAAAAAACAAGGTACAAATGTACGCACGCGCAGCGGAGATGATACAAAGACAACTAGCTGTTGCTGAAGCCCGACGCCAACAGTTGCTTAGCAACGAATTGATGATTGAAGGCCGTTTGGGTGGACTGCGGCCAACAACTTGCGTACTGAATTTCGCCAATGAAGATGTCTTAAACATGTTGGAACAAAGAATTAATGCTCGATTCCACGAACTCGCCTGGATCATGCATGAAGCCCAGCGACCGGCACAGGGAGGGGCCTCTGTGCAAATATGTCGAGAAGAAAACCATTCATCTGCTGCAGTGGAGTTCCGACACGTTCGCGTGCTGCCATTCGGAGAAGATACTATGGCCACTTCCATTTGGGAGATCATCGGGTTGGGTGGGGTGGTTACCAAAACCAACACTAAGGTTGTACGGATCACTTCAGATACGGTTACAATGGTATCTCGCCACTCGATGCCGTTTGGTTGCAATGCTAGTGTGGATGTGGATGTACACACTGTGATTAAACGCTTTGCGGTCTCCACTGGTATGGTCGCTTTAATTGAAGCGCATTCTGAATGGTCCATCAAATATCCTGGCTCGGAAGTGTTACGGTCCACGACGGAGGAGGGTGGTTGGGTGGTTGTGCATGAGTACCCACTGAAATCGAGTAACGATGCGAATCAACGAGCGTCCCAACTCAGAACATCAGTGAAACTTCGTCCGAAAGGACCTCCGGGAGGCAATTCGGCCTCATTGACGAGTACCATAGTTGATGTCGTCGTCCCGTCCTTCCGTGACCTTCTGAGTTCACACCATCAAACCGTCGAGAACTTTTTGTTAGACTCGAACCACACAATACGCGCTCAGTAAAGTATAAGCAAATGAAGGAATATATAAACGTGAGTTCAATCCAGTTTACGGTGAATGCTGGAAACTACTTTTTAAAGTATACAAGCGAAGTGCATAATACTTCCAAAACTGAGGGCGCAAACTTGAACACGATTACGATGATTTCACATTGTTTTGCTGTTTGAAGCAGTTTGCAGTGTAGAGAATACATGAACAGGCAGGGTTTCATACTTGAGTAGTTAACTAAATGATGTGGGAAATCCACATTGGAGTGTAGATCCAGCGGTTCACCACGAAAAATGCCGGCTATTCAGTGTACATGTAGTGCCAAATAGCAGACGCCAAGACTAGTGCTAGCAACAACCAGTATCCAACGAGTTCCAGTACAGTTCACCTGCATCATCACTGAGAGCAAGCACGAATAGCAACTGCTTCCGATTGGCATCATCCAGCTTTTGCGACTAATATAACGGTAGGAAATTTGTCGATCTCCATAATATATTATAGTTGGTCAAAGACGTTCGTCAAGTGCTGGATATTGTTCATGCGTCTGTGTATCCATCCTTACGCCACATTCTTCAGCGATCTAACGTCAATTGCCATAATCAAATTCCTGATGGTGCTGGAATATGGCGAAATGGACGCCACCAACACAGGACAAAGCCTTCCCACGTTAATCACTTTCCGACTTGCGGGGCATGGAGAACCATCGAGCACGAGACATGGCGCCTCTCCTTGAGACCAGCATCCCACCACTCTCCATAGACACAATCGACGGTGACTTTGTCCTATCCGAGTTTCTGCAAGAAATGGATGAACTTGAACGTCTACATGTACACACCCCAAGGCAGAACGGTTCCGAGCCCAAACAGCAACGAGGACTGGGACTGGAGATTGAACCGGCACTGAAAAAATTAAAAACATCGAAGTGCCAAGAGCAACCTCAAGTCTCAACCAAGCCAAAGCGAAGAAGCACGTCCTGGCTTCGACGAAAACAAGAGCTACAAGCTCTACGCTGCGAGTCCGAAGCTCTGGAAACTCAAGTTACGTTCCTGCAGCTGCAACGTGAGCACAGAGCTGCTAAACCGGTCCCAGAAATGCTAACTGAAGGCCAGGAAATGTGGAAATCTGTGGCTGAGATCGCTCGGGAGGAATGTCAGAACTCTCAGAGCGAGAACATCCGCTTAAAGACTGAGCTGCAGACATGCGCGTGGGCTCTCGAGAAACTTCATACACAACTGATCCAAGCGAATTCGCAGCACGATAAACAAATTTCCAGCAGAACTAGTTTCGCCAATGCTATGCGAATTGGAATCATCATGAGTCGTCGGCTACACCCGGGAACTAACGGGATATTTGACAAGCTTGAAGGGAAATTAGCAGCCCGATTCTTCGAGCTCGACGCCATTATCCAAGCAGCTTATGAATCTGTACTGGAAGGTGCAACAGAACAGGTTCGAGTCTGCCGAAAAGACGAGAGAGAAGCTGCTGCGGTGGAGTTCAAACATGCTCGCCTTCTACCGTTTGCTCAAGACACAACAGCAGACACTATTTGGCAGATTATTAGGCTGGGCGGAGTGAGCAGTGACCAACATGTTCGTGTGAGTCGGCGTTCGAACGATACTGTTGGCATGTCGTCTCGATTTACGACCCCCCTCGATAGGAACACTGTGAATGTTGTCGTCCATGCAGTCGCAAAACGCTTTGCTACTCCGATTGGTATGGTTGTCTTGGTTGAGTCATGCTCCGAATGGTCAGTGGACTACCCAACCTCGGCTGCTTGGAAGCAGACAACCGAAGAGGAAGGACATGTTATTGTGAACGAGCAACCGGGTCAGTCGGACGAAGCTACTCCGCATGCGTGCCACCTCCAAACGAATATAAAACTTCGTCCGAATGGAGGAGTTGGGGGTTGTGGAACGTTTACTGGCAGTTTTGGGGACATTGTGGTTCCTTCATTTCGAGAGATCCTCAGCTCGCATCATCAATCCGTAGAGAATTTCCTGTTAGACTCGTCTCGTCACAATTAGAGCTTGAACAAGTCCGAAGTAAATGCTCGTGATTGAGCAACTAATGAACGAAATTAACACTTTGAGTTTTTCATTTTCAAGCTTTTACGTTAGATTAAAAGGCAAAGACCACCTCGAGTTGCTAGAAGCTTTATCGAGGGAAAATTAACTTTAAATGAACTCCAACAACTACGATCACTCCTAACTGCAGTTGCTTCCGAAGCATTGCTTCGCGCGGAATCTTGCCTTGTTCCCGCAGCATACGGCAGCGTAGAGATCTGAAAGTAATCGATCAGTTTCTTTTCGTTTACTCCACGGGTAGGTATCTCCCAATCGGGTCTGTTCTCAACCACGAAGTGTTTAACACACCCATGCTGAAGCTTCCATCTGCGAAAAGCGACGCCTCCACAGCGCCTTTAGGCTCTGATCACGCCTTAAAACACCATCGGGACGCTGGAGCGACAATCGGAGCTTAAAGTTTACGATGCTCGATCATTTGGCTCTATTTAACATCATCCGTTGCCTCGTTGTAGGGATCATGTGCGGACCCAGACAGCCGGAGTTTGCCCCGTGTGTAACCTGAAGTCACTCAGACAGCGACGCGTCACGCGCAGCGCCGCAATCTTTGCCACTCATCCAGCTTTGAATCACCGGCCCGATGATACGTTCGGTGGGATTCGACGGTCGGTGGTTGAACGCGGCACAGGCACGCATAATGGCCATGATCAGGACCTCTCTGCTTAGATAAGATGGCAGTCTTTGCCATCATATCGCTAGGATATCACAAAGCTCTTGTGCTGCATTTATGCTGGATGCTGGCGCAAGGGGATGCAAGTGCACAGCACTCGACTGTCATACGTGTTAGGCTGGATTTAGAGTTGATAAAATTTGGAAATCTGGTTTGGAGCGTCTAAAAAGCGAGGGCTTCGAGGACGCTTCGTGGCCGTAATCGGGGTGACTTGGCTCCACTATGAGTGGGACCACCATCACACTTCCTTTAAATCCGTTTTCATGTGATTGGTTTAAAATGATATCAACCAATCAGTGGAAACCATTATCAGCTACTGAAATGGATCGATTCATTGAAGAGCCGCGTTTCTACTCCAGTTGATTCGACGTCTTTCAAGCGTAAACGGTTAAAGCCAGGCTCGGCCGCAATCCGATTTCTTCGTGCAACTTATGCGATTTTCCATTGTACTTGGAGTTTGTAAACCCCCTCGCAAATCACATTTGCTTATGTTGCACTTCTCCAAGTTGCTCAACTTTCTTTACAACAATTGTCGCCGTTTTTACTGCTTGGAGAATTCACGCAACTTAAGGCTCTCATCAGTGAAACGCTTTCCTCGGAGGAATCCTCCCCCTTTGTCAAGCCGCTCAGTTCCGGTTTTGCCAGCAACGAGGAGAAACGATCGAATGCATTGCGCGTCCCGTAATGTCGCCGACACGGCCGTGTTCACGGACATCCCAGCTTTAAAAGATCAGCGCGACGCCTTCCTCGCGTCGATTCTAGCGCAAAACATGAAGAAATACGCAGCAAACAACAAGAAGCGAGGCTGCCCCTTTGCAACCCCCAACCAAACGCAGAGACAGCGATGTCGATCAACGGACGACGATATTAAGACATTGCAACAGGATGTGGAGGACTTGGAGGCTCGACTTGCAGCCGCTAGGAGGAGGAAGATGCCGCAGACCAAGAAACAAATCGACGCTAACCGTCTGCGGGCTATGCTACAGGCCTGTCGGAAACAGGCACAAAAAGATGCAGAGATGCACGCAACCTTCAACCCCTGTATGTATAGCGCTGGACGACTTGAGTACGAGCCTACTGTGGACGCCCCAGTGTTCAGTCAGATGGAGAAGAGCGTTGCCGACCAGTACGATCAATTGGCTCAGGTTTTTAGAGACGCTGGACTCAACGAGAGCAAGACGGACCTCTTTGACGCACGCGTTGTCACTGGTGATAAACAGGGGACGTACGTCCGGTTCACAACGGCAAAAGTCGCTCCATTCCCACTGGATGCCATCGGCGGAGCTATGTGGAAGGGAGCTATGAAGAACGCGGCGGTGAACGTTGGGAACAACCCTGCTATTGAAGGAGGAGACGGAGACGTCATGTACCTCAAACGGCAGTGCATGCTACAAGATGACACGAACGGCATCCCTGTGCTCCTTCGTGGTGTTTGCCGTCGATTCGTGGAGCACGACCGTATCGTCTTGGTGTGGGAAGGCACGGGGGACTGGCCCAAGGACTACCTTCGTAACAACCCGAGCAGCGTCCCGATCCGTGAACGTGGCTATTGTGTGGTGCAGAACTTCCCCAGCAAGAGCGGGCGTGCTGCTCCATTGAGTTTATTCCAGACATGCGTCTGCATGACGCCTGGTCTGTCGGCAGCGATCGACATGGACCAGCCAGAGTGCCTGCAAATGCTCACCGACGTCGTAATCCCGTCCTACCGTAAGATCCTCGACGCACGCGAGCAGATGCTTGAGAACGCCATCCTCGACGAGATGATCCACTCCAAGATGCGAGGGGTATAGTAGCGATCAACCAAGTTTTTAAAGATATTAAACATGTGCCATATATTTTCTTTTTGAGATACATCAACAAAAAGGTCTTCTTCTTTTCAAAAAGTCAAGGGTATTGACAAGAATTAAATAGCGGATATGGACGGACTTGTAAATGCAGTGTCCATGAGGCGGCTGTCCACGCATTGTTGCCGGTTGTGAATGAGTTTGCGGAAGGACGGAACCACGACGTCGCTTACAGCTGGACTGCCCAGTAATTTCCGGGTGGTGTCCGTGTCAAGTCCTGACGGCTGGCAGCTCATGGACATCACGAACCTTGACACAGACGCAGGTGGCTGTGATGATGTGCCTTGTGCAGCCGATCCGTTCCCTTTCGTCAGATATGGATGTACCAGCCCCCATCCGCTTTCCTTCGTCACGCGAGACCAGACACCGGTCGCTGCTAAGTGAGCAGGCCACTCCGTAGTGGACTCAGCAATGACGACAAAGCCTTCATGTACCTTGAATCGTTTCGCAACGGATCGAACTCGGATCTCCACGTTCTCACCATTGTCAAGATGAACTGCGAAGCACCAGTCGGACGAGACGACATCGGCTGATCTTCTAACTACTCGAGCTCCTTGTCGTTTCCAACCATGTTCAGCCACTCGCCAACACACACTGGACACTGTTTCAGCATCATAAGGCATCACACGTGTCGTCTTGAACTGCATCATAGGGTGTGTTTCATCCTTCCTGCAGATGCAAACTTGTTCAGTGTTTGCAGTTAGCACCGGTTGTGATGCTTCTTTGGTGATGTTCTGTATCTCGTGGACACGGGCGTTTACGTTTGCCTCCAGCATGTCGAAGATCATTGCGTTATCCCCAGCCTGGAACCGCTCGTTCATCATCATATCCACTCGCAACGCTCTCACAGCAAGAGAGCTCCTACTCAGTTGCTCTCTTTTCATCGATTCTGCTGCCTTAAGTGCTGTTTGCACTCTCCCTGAGACCTGTACACAGGCTTGAAGTCGGTCTTTTAGCTCCTGGTTCTCCCGTATCGAAGCTTGACAACGTCGCATCTCATGAATCGCAGCGACCTGCCAGCCCCCAGCCTGCATCTGGACGAGCTGTTCTAGTTCAGGAGGGAAGTTCATAGGATCTTGCAGCATAAGTCCCGGTGTCCTACGGGACTGCAGAAACGCTACATACTTGCTGAGCGTCTCCGCCTGCTCTCGGAGCGTCTCGAACTCCTGTTTGCGTCGCTTCCACCTCGTGATCGGCTCTTTCGCCTTAGGGACCTTAATTTTTGTAATTAGAGGCTGAAACTTTACAGACGTTTGTGTCGTTGTCTGTTTCACCTTCTTGGCCGGTCGTGGCGTGGAAATTCCTTTGCGTTTGAGAGTTTTCGGCTCAGGAGTCGATGGCGTCTCCTGACGGTCAAGCTCTGCCATTTCTTCAAGGAAGTGGCACAGCACTTCGTCGCTGTCTGGTGGTGATGGCTGAGACAGGGGCAGCGGCTGCGGCAATTGGATCCCCATTAGATCAGGCTCCAGCCACGGCGAAGTATCCAGCGCAGAGCTCATTTACTGCGGTCACTAGGAAGCAGGAACGCAAATGCACACGACTGGCCAAAAAGCACATTGTGTGGACGTAAAATAGCGCCCATGGGCAGGACGAACCGAGTCAATAATACCAAATTTTACCGGCTCTAACTTTCTGATGAGCCCGGTATTTGCAAATCTGGGCTCCTCAGATTTAAGTAGCTCTAATTTTGGGCTCTATCAAAACCTCGGGAACCATAAACAAAAAGGAGCCCGGTCAGGATCTTCGAACCACTTCGAGCCGGTCAAGATGAACCCGGTTCCTGCTGCGGTGACAGCAGCGATAGAGAACTTTAATCCAGCAAACGGCACTGTGCTACAACCACCGACAAGAAAGGAACGCTCATTTATATTCGAATGGGGGGTGCGGGTTAGCAGCGAGGGTGGTCAAGACCACGCATTGAAATGGATTTGCCTAGCGACGCAAGCATGTCGAGATCAAAACAAGCACATCACTCTATCCGGGGGAAAGACATCCAAGGCTGCAAAGCACCTGCGAGAAGCTCATGGTATCGAGTCAGGGAAAACGCTCGCACAAGAGCGGCGCAAGCGCTCACATGACGAGGAGATGGCAATCGTTCGACGCAGCCCACTATTCCGCGGTGATCCAGGTCGCGCGTACTTACTACTGGAGACACGCCGAATCGTTAATAACAACTTACCTTTTTGCTTAGGTGAGTACGAAGAATCTCTCGCAATCCGTGATCTTGTTTATAAAGATGCTATGCGAGTTACCGTTGATGCCAAAGCTGTTCGTCATGCCATAATCGAGCTGTACACGTCGACTAAATCGGAGATTACCGCAATGATTGCTGGGAACTATATTGGATCAGCTAAAACGTTCACTATAGTGGCAGATTTTTGGACTTCAAAGCCGAAATCTACAAAGTTTTTAGGTCTGAGGCTTTATCTCGTGGATGCCCAATTTCGCTTCAAGTCCGTTTTACTCGGGATCCGCCACTTCAAGCCAATGTACGGGGATCGGGAGGGAGGAATACGTGAGCCTTTTCGTCGATGGATAGTTGAAACTCTTCGTGAATTCGGGTTAACTGCGCACGACCTCCATGGATCCACTACAGACGGTGGACCCGATGTTAAGTGGATGATGCGGACGGGTTTAAACCTGTCATGGGAATGGTGTCTCCCTCATCTAACCCATGCTGCTACTAAATGGGCATGCGGTATGGTTAACACGGTGAGTTCTTCTAAGAATCCTCGCATGACAGCGTTGATTTCTCGCGTGGTGACCTGTGTTACTCATACAGAAACAAGTGGAAGTTATGGGTACACTTTTCCAAGAAGCTATCAGAATGCCTTGAAGGCTCACAGACTCCGAAACAGCTTCTTGATTATAAGGCGCATCGGTTTCTTGGATTAACTCGTGTAATTCGGCGCGTTTTGGTGCTATGGGATCCGCTGGAGTTGTGGTACGAAGAGCGTGCCAGTAGGGCCAGGCGCCAAAACTTGTGCCCTACCGCCCCGTTTCCTCTCGTCAACGACAAATTGGATCTAATTCAGATATTATCTCTACTGGAGCCGATCACAAGCGTGGCTAAACTTGGTCAAAATGAAAAGTCAAACCAAGCAGATGTGTTGATGGCTTTGTACGGTCTTCTGGTTTCTGCTCTTGACTGCTCTGCACCCCTTAAAGATTGCCGTTCAACATCAACAAATAGACGCTCCTTCCAACCGAATGAGCTGTCTGAGATGGTCTCGCACACACGCGATCTGCTTCACACAGCCTTTCACAAGCGCTTCTTTAAACGCTATACAGATCAAGACATCATGGACGGGTGCTCATACGCGTTTGAAATGCAGCTTTTACTGCATCCGCACTACAAGAAAGCTGAAGGAGCGCTCAAAAAGATTGTCGTGAAATGTTCTCTTCAAAATGGATCCACAGCACAACGTGCGGGGCAAAACTTCACCACCGTTCGTAAAATGATTTACGATAAGATGCGAAAGGTTATGGCCGCTGTTGACACACAACCTTCCGATCCACCTACTGCAACTGCGGCACCTGTTCCACCTCCGGCCGCCTTGTTTTCGGAGGAAATCGCTGAACTTTTGGACGAGACTATTGAGGGCCGGCATGATGATGCTCTTCCCATGTCATCCGAGACTTCTATTAACCGTATCGAAGAAGAGCTCGATCGGTGGAGAAACACCAATTCTCAGCTACAAACCCTGGACAATGGCACACCCGAAGATGTCTTACAATTTTGGAGTCGCCAGTCGGAGGAACGCAGCTACCGAATTTTGCCACTTGCTGTGCGCGTAATTTACTCAGTGCCGTCTTCCTCAGCACAACTCGAAAGGGATTTCGGTGAAGCAGGGCAGATGCAGGGGTCTGAATAAAAAATTTCAGTATCGATAAAATCAGTTTCTAAAAATAAAAAACGGATTACTGGGATATTCACAAAAAATAAAATATGATATTTCTCGAAAATTGCAATACAATATAACATAAGTGCTTGCATAGCAATGGCAAGACACAATTGAACTGATGGACGTCCTAACCCGAGAAGCCAGCTCTTTTGCGTTCATTATACTCCATACTGACCACCTAACTACCTTAAATCACTGGACACGTACGAATCCTTTTGCATGGTGACCTTTTCATTCTCAAAAACTCCCGCTCAGTCTAAACAATGACGAAGGAGCAGCACATCGCAAGCTCCTCGAGCTGCTGGAGCACATGAAGAAGTTCCAGAGCATCACTAAGAAGCTGCAGTGCGACGATATCGATTTGGCGGATGTCCGCCTGCTTTTGACTCGGTTATTAGCGAGTACCCCACGATGCGTGCCCAGCTTAACGCGAACGCTAGTATAGTCCACTCTCCTATATTTGAAGCGGCAGCCGTCAAAGTGATCAACGGTGGCACGCTTTCAAAGGCTGAGGCAGATGCGGTGAAGGCATTCGAGGTGGCGAAGTGTGAAGACAAGCGCAAGAAACGCCAAGATGACTACGCGACGCGGATTCTTCTTGCTGGGCCAAACAAGCGTCCCAGTCGTGCCAACTACAGTCTGCTGTTGAAGGAACTGCCGCCGACTTCGAATGCATGTGAGCGTTTTTTTTTCACAGTGCAAGCTTGTGCTCACCCCCCAACGCACTTGTATGCTCCCAGCGAATTTTGAACTCGTCATGTTTCTTCGTGCGAACAGGAATATGTGGGATGTAACGACATTGGCATCAGTTGGTAGCGAGCAGGAGCATTAATTCATATTGCAGTTATTGCGGCCGCTTTTATTATTGCAGCGTGTTGTATTGAGATTATTACTACTGCAGCAACTACAGCCAATTCCGTGTAATACTGAATTGGACAAGGCCTGGGCAGATGGTTCGGACCCAACGCAGCTCCCTTGCCCCGCACAACATCGATATGTCTATTTTTCTTAATTGCAATCGTTCGTACGTCGACATCACGCAATGCACTAAGCTCAAACCGGACGTTGCACGCGAGAATATCCCGTCTAGCACCTTGTTAGAGCTCCAGGACGTATTTGAAAGCGATGTTGGGGTTCTTGAAGATTTATTTTCGCAAGCTAGTGTTGAGAATGATGAGGAGACAAAGATAAATGAATAAACTAGTCGCCGTATGCGTGTTGGAAGCGATATTCTTCTTTGCTTTTTTGTCTTTTTAGCATACTTGACAACCATAGCAATCCGTAGAGCACCTCTCGCAAACGTACTCTAGTGGTTAGATCTACTAGTAGCAGCACTTTTGGAAGATCGACTTGACTTGACAAATTGCGGCTCTTGTAGATCACTATTAAATTATTAACGCAATGAGAGATCCCAAGTCTTAACGGGAATGGATTTAGTCGGCTCATGTGTCGTCAACAAGTTTTTCATTGCTGAAACATTGTCAAAGACACAATCGCAAGCCATTCGTTCGATTTCCACCGGTGCAGGTGGTGCAGCAGCAACGAAATCGATGTTACGAGTGAAAGTGGGCCGTCGAAAGAGCCTGTAGCTGGATAGCCGAATCCTGTTGAGAAGTTTTTACAGTTTTTATTGGCTTCGTAAGTAAATCATGAGTTCCATTAAACTTGGTGATACCAGAACGATGGACGGTTCATTGCTGAATGTAGTAATGCTAACACTCCGGTTACACAAGCTGAATTTCAATTTACGCTTGTCGTTTTGCCTTTCCTCATTTTGTTTTCATGTCCGCAGCATTCGAACGCAAACATCGTTTTGATTTCGGTTTTAAAGGAGAGATGTGGCCTGCCGCTGCTTTGAGCTCTTTAGCACGAACACGAGCGCGGTCTGCAACTTCCTTTTGCGCCTGCATCCGAACGCGAGCTAGTACATTTGGCGCTTGGGTAGCACTGTCAGAGACGATCGCATTGCTGTTAGGGGCACTCAGACTCGGCTTGACAGTTGTTTCCCTCATCACATCATTTGCTTCAGCTCTTGCCGCTTTTTTTGCCACCACTATTGCTCCTCGTAGCCGTTCATCTAAATAATCGGTGAACTTCTTCTCTTGTTCCATCTGCCACTTTAAATTCTGTTGCTGAAACGTCTTTGCCACTTCTCAATCATGCCACTCACGGTCTTTAATACGTTTGATTCCACCCGATGTATAACACGGTCCTCCAAACCCGCCAGCAACTTCGTCAATCGTGAATCGCTTCCAGAAACAGCAAGGTTTTGTGCCTTAGCTACAGCGATATCAATAGTTTGCGGAAAGTTTTGCTCTAGATTGCTCATTCTAGTGTGCAATTGGTGCCGTTCCAATTCCGCTGTAGATTGTTGTTGAAGAACTCGCTGGTGTCCGCTGCTCATCTTATTCATTGCTGCTTCAACGGACTTCTCAATCCTCAGTGCTGCTTGCTCTTGAACGACTAAAAGTTCTCCCCGTATCTGCTCTTCCAGTACTCGGTGAACAGCATCTTGACTAGCAAGCTGAGCTTCGGCTAGAGCCCGTGCTTGTTGGAGGCTCGACTCCTGCAGCGTTGCCAGGAGGCCCTGAATACGGTCGTCAACGCGCCGTTCCAGAGCCGTTGGATCCCCATACGCCATGTTGATGGCACATACTAGAGCTTGGGTACGTGATTCAGCTTCGAGACGAGCTTCTGCCACACGCTCCTCAACATACTTCATCTGCTGCGCCTCTTGTTCTACTTGGCGGGCCGTTAGAGCTGCATGAACCTCCGTGAGACGGTTCGTTTGAGCAGATACATGCGCTAGTGCCATCCCCAATCGCTCACTGTTGACTGAGTAGTGCTCGGGGAGCTCGATGATAGGCATGTCATTGCCTTCCATGGCGCTACTTTTTATCTGCGCCCATGCCTCGGATCCAGATTGTAGCTTCAACGCAGCAATTATAACCAATCAAATTGTTGGGGCTCGTAAACAAAACTGGGCTCGCATAGACTAGAAGAGCTCGGTATTTGACAAATCTGGGCTCCTACGATTTGAAGTGCCTTGGTATTTTCTGGGAGCCCGGTTCCAGACAATTTTGGGCTCTTTTTTTTAGTAGAACCTGGGTTCGGGTTCGGTTCACCCCGCCCATGATAGCGCCGCAATCAATGTGTGATGACGACACTTGTTTAACTAGTATCAGTACATGGTCAAAATGATCCAAATCAGTATATTTAGCAAACGATCACAAAAGCTGCACGACAAATAAATGCATGCTATGGATAGTTCTTTACATAATGCGAGCATACGTGCCTACATGCACGAGGTCATTGATACTCACTCCAACGTAGGGTGTTGAACGTTTGGCAAGTAAAAGTCTGCAAGGTATTGATTCTTAATCGATGAAAGTTGTTGACGCCCACACGTGAGATATTAAAGTGTCTTCCGAACACTTGGTGACGTGAGTGCAGTCATCATGAACGACGCCCAAGTGCATCACATTCCAGATAACACGAGATGTTCTCTCAGCGTCGAAAGGCATGAAACGATTCCGCTTGAACTCTACTGAAGCGAACGTTCCTTCGAAGCCTTCACGATGTACGTTAACCTCGTCAATATCTGGACCAGCCATGGACTTGCGAATGTCTTGGATAAAATAATCCAACTCGATTAATCTCTTGTGTAAGCGATTCTGAAGATTTGAGAGAACTGTAGAGTTCAGTTGTAGTAGACTTTGGTTCTGTTGTTGAGCTTGAAGTGCTTTAGCTGCGAAACTGTTCGCCACAATGAGGTTGTGCTGCTTGATACGAGCCACGGACAAGACCGTTTGCAGATCGTGACAAGCTTTGTAACATCGCTCGAGTCGGTCTTTCAGCTGAGTGTTTTCTTCTTGAGCCGACTGACACTTCTGCTTCTCACTCACTGCGTCCTCTCTGAGCTGTTTCTGCTCTTCAGAGAGCCCCACGCCGGCTTTCATAAGTGCATATTGAGTTCTCCGCAGCTTCAGGAACATTACGCGCGTCTCCAAAGCCTGCGTCTCGGCTCGTAGTCGATGGAGCTCTTCCTTCCGACGTTTCCAGGACAGATTGGGCTTCTTTTTAGACGGCGCCAATGTCATGTCGCTCGGTTGCTTGAAACTGGAGCTGCTTGACAGCAGTGGTGACTCCGATACGTCCATTCCGCACAGAATCGTTTCAATAATGCGTAGGTCCAAGCTACATTCATGTCTTATGCCGTTTGCGGCTGCGATGCTCGCAACGCCATAATCAAAGTGGCATAGTCTATCATCACCAGCGGGTAAACTGCAGTGCAGTGCTTGATCTGTGGATAGGATAACAGTATGATGTCACACGCACATGTAGTTACTGTTTAACTTCCTACGCTAGTGACGAGTCTAGTAGTCTGTTATCCAAAAGCTGGTTACGAGAGCTAAATGAAGGCACCACAACATCACTGACAGCCCTGGATAGCAACGAGGGTGTGTAGTTGTATGCGTCAGGCTCAGTATCGATCGTTTGAAGACACAGCGAAGTCTTTATCTGGCAAACTCTGGACGTAGGTCCATCCGATGCAACGTGAACAGGATAAACTGCTGCCCACCCAGAGTCTCGCGTTACATGACGCCATTCGTTCAGGTGTTTCGGACGAGCTAGCCATTCCGTTACGGCCTCTACCAGCATCAAAAAGCCATCGGGAATAGGGACACGTCTCATGATACACCGAGTGCGAATCTTCACACTCCCTCCACACTCTAAACTTTCCGTTAGACAACCTTCCGATGCTCTTGTGCTTTTCGAGCTTTTGGTGATACGAATACTGTTCTCATCCGATGCAACGCCCAACTTCATGATATCCCACATTGTTTCCGACGTTTTCATAGCGTCGAACGGAATCAAACGCGTTCTCTTGAGCTCCAGCGTCTCAGACTGAGACTCAGTAGCTTCTGTGTTGTTCATTCGATGCACTTGGACCTGGTCTGTATCAGTTTCGGGTGTGTGAACAAGCGTTTCCCTGATGATCGCCTCGAGTTTACCCAACCGCTCGTCCACTTTGCTCTCGAGCATGTCGAGACCCAATATGTTGAGGGCTGGGAGCTCGAAAATGGCTCTTGGAAGGCCAATGTTTGAGCTGTTCTGAGTCAAAAGTAGTCGGAGGGAAGCGCAAACCTGCGTACAATGTTGGAGTTTTGCCTTTAAGCGCTCGTTTTCTTCTTTAGCCTTTTGACACTGCTGTTTCTCGGTCTTCAGTGCGATCGCCCACTTCAATTGGCCCTGAGATACTCCGAAGGCAGCGTTCATCATTGCATTGTGAGTTCGTGCCAGACTCAGGAACGCCACGTGCATTCCTAAACGCTGCGCTTCAGCTCGAAGTCGTTCCAACTCCTCCTTCCGGCGCTTCCAGGTCGGACGGGTATTTGATACTGGCGATTTCTCTGTGCATCGTTTCTTGCTTCTGCTACTGCGTTTTATGGACTCAAACTGCATGTCAGCGACGTCGATCTCGCGTAGGAAGCTTTCGAGGACGTGCTGCTCCATGGTGATAGAAAGAGAGAGTGTGAAGGCTGCGACAAACGAGACCAATCCGCCGGGATGTACAGGTGTTTACACCTGGACAGACGATAAGTGAAATTGGTGTTGTACCTCACGAGTTCATGGAAGTTCCGTTGTTTAACGAGCAATGCTCACGCTTTAGGGGCTGTTATCATCGACTAAAGCTGACATATTCTACAGGTAGAAGATATTGCTCTGTAATTGCACACATACACACCATTAGCAAAAGTCAAGTACAATCTCGCCTAAGCTTCCAAACTCTCCAAAGTTACTTTCGCGTGGGGCTTTCATTCCAACACGGTGATCTCAACACTCGACGTTAAATCTTTGGGGTTACTTTGCTTGTCACGTTTCAAGGAACAGGGTATGCTTTAAACACAGAACTTCGCAAACCCCAGTCTACACCTTTTAACCTTCAAAATGTCAAAAAGAAAATTCAATACGTCAAAACGTAAATTCAAAACGACACAGATAAAGAAGGGCGTCGATCCAAATTCTTATAATTCGGTTACAAAGGTTAATGACCAACAGGCATGTCGTTCATCTGGATAGCTGCTGCGTGAAACTTGAACGTGTGCAGCGAACAGTTGGAACAGAGCCGAGGAGTGATTGCCTACTCGATGAGTAGTTCTGCAGCCATCAGAAGGTACTCCTCGCGATGCTCCTTGATTGTTCGATGCGGCGGTACTTGGAGGATTGCTTTGCGGTGCTGAGCCAAGAATCGCTTCACCATTGACTTGAAAACGGAGAAACAATTCTCGATCGGATTAAGCATGGGGGAATAAGGCCCCAGCCGAAGGAGTGCTGCGCCAGCAAACTCGTCTTCCTTGAAGACGTCTTCGACGTGAGTATGGCAAGGAGCATTATCAGCAACAATCACCACGTTGTCCAGCGATGAAGTAAGTAGGCGACGTGCTCTTCCGTGATCTTAGCGTTGCGTTTTCCACCACGAGGCTTTCTTGGCGACGCCTCCCAGTCATCGTTAGTTTGTGCTGCGGTAATCCAGCGGTATGCCGAGCGTAGATTAACGTCGCTTTTCACCGCAACATCCTTCCAGTCTTTGCCAGCATTGGCGGCGCGCAGAACGCGCTTGATGGTTGCTTCATCGTACAGCATAGAAGATTCGTAGTGGAGGGTAGCTTGCTTCTTGAACGTAGTATTAGAGAATGTGTTAGGACCACGGAAGCGTGGGGCGATTGTTGGATGGAGCGCTAGAATCAACACCGTCCAGCAGTTTTGGCGCCGTTCCTTCCCGCCATTAAAAACCCCTTTAGTTGATAATACCCTGTCTTTAGTGATGACAATATAATATTGGTTTTGTACGCCTGTGTCGTTTTGAATTTACGTTTTGACGTATTGAATTTTCTTTTTGACATTTTGAAGGTTAAAAGGTGTACTGATACCGAGCTGGGCCATGTCATTTGACTTCAAGACGCGCAAAAAGCGAGGATCTAACTTGCGCACTGGAAAGGAAGCCTGTGGCCCACACTGTTGTTAATCCAGAGATTGGCACGGAGCTGTGTCGAGTTATCCCCAAGTTCTCGATCTTGCTTATGATACATGCGCTGATCTACAGCTATGAACTCAGGACACCAACTCGTAGATAATTGCTGCTAGATTCATCTAAGTGGAATTGACTACTTGAAAACCTGGTCCATATCAAACAGTGCTTATCTAAGACTTCTTGAAATCACGACTCCACTGACATTTCGAGATAGAAGCGAGTCCTCGCTAGCAGATCCCTCATCTCCGAAACGCATCAGCGTCTGTGTTTGGCAGAGTTTTGAGCTGGTGACAACTGGACGTACTGTGGCCCATCCGGAATCACTGGTTACTTCTCCGGTCCACCGTACTATCGCCCATTAGGTTTTTTGGCGAGCCACACAAAATTGTTAGCAGTATTTGATTGGTAAAAAATAACTTGTCTTGCTGTTTTTGTTTGGCGCCTAATCTGAAGCTTTGACATGCATAACTTTTCGCGCGCTTTCACTGTCGCCAACCACTGCTGTCGGCGTTGCCGCCAACACTAAACTCAATTCACTATTCCTTTCACCCTGGACTTCACAAACAACGCCAGCATGCCTCGCCGTCGAAACCAGACCGACCTTACCCCACACGTCAATGTGGTCGTAGCGCTATATGTTGCAGGTAGAAAGACAAGAACAATTAAGGTGCAGCAAGACAACGCTGGTCCACATGTACGAGTTGACAGCGCCGACATCGTCGAGGCAGGCCAGGCAGAGGGCTGGGATATCGAAATGGTCTGTCAGCCTCCCCGGTCACCCGACAATAACGTACTAGACCTCGGTTTTTTTCATTCACTACAATCCTTGCAGTACAAGACCCCCACGTTCGATACCGACGGCCTAATTGCTGCCGTGAAGGACTCATGTGCTAAGGTAAGCTACCATACTTTAGATAAGTGCTGTTTGACATTACAAAAAGTACTAGGTTTGGTCATTGGGTGCAAGGGGGGCAATGACTACAGCCTACCACGCGTGCAGAAGTTCCACATGCGCAACGGAACGTCACCGATTGCGTTGCCAGTTGCAGACAGCATAGTTGCTAATGGCTACCGTCACTTATGCCAATCACAGCTTACAGTCTAATTTGAGGGTTCAAAAAAATAAATCGCCGTCTTATTCTTCACTTCGCGATGATTGGCGTATTTAATTCCGCTGGCTTGGTAACTAGGTGCCATGCTGCAATAAAACATCGCTGGCGCGCGATCAATTTTAGCCCATTGAAGCGTTTACAGACAATATCGGTTTGCCAGGACGGAGTCAATTAGCCCCTACCGCTCGTGTAAAAGTGCGATTGATTATCGCTAAAATTGACCGAATTACGAAATTTAACCTTACGGCTCCTCTCAGACGCAAGACAAAAGTTATTCTAACACCATTCAAACGAAGGCTCCGTTTCAGCAGGAAGTCCGGGAGCACATACCTTGCGCCTTCAGCTTTCTAATGGTGTGCTCCATGCTTGCTAACTCTAAAAACTTTTTCCGCTATGCCCACTTTTTAGAAATGTCGATAGTACGGTGGACCGGAGAAGTACGAAGTTCCAAATGATCGAAGACGACGGGTACGCACACCGTTTGGCTAGTGTCTCGACTTGAAGCACAAACCCACCAGGAACTACAATGGATTTTACCAGGCAATACGCACGGATATCCACACTACCGCCGCAGTCGAGAGGGTACGCAAAACAAGCTTCAGTAGCCAACATACTATTTTGAACGTCCAGTGACACGACTTGCTCAATGACGTTCCAGGCCACGTTGGACATTCGTTCGGCACTAATCGTACTTGAACTCAATTGATTCTTCATCTTTACGAATCACTTGGAACGTGTTCTTTGTCGGCCAACCATTGAATAAATTTTCCATCTTGTCCTGTCGTTCTACCAGCCGAAGTTCCAGTTTGTCGAAGAGTCCACTTGCATTTGACTGTCAAACCTCATTTCGATTGTCAGAGCTCCCGCTGCTAGTGAATTTGCCGTTAGAAGTTCTGTATTGTCAGCTTGAGCTTGAGTGACGCAGGTCTGCAAAGACGCAATAGTCTGCGCCAGCTTGGCCTTTAACTCGCTATTCTCTTCGAAAGCTTGTCCTTGTCTATCACTAAGAGCTGTCGCTTTCCAGAGTTTTTGGCCTTCTGAGACTTGATGAGAGCATTTTCACTAGAGTTTGTTGGGCTTTAAAGACTGTAAATAAACCTGCAGCTCCATTGCCTCTTTTTCGAAGTCGCTGCAGATCTTCCTTACGTCGTCTCCATGTTTGGTTCGTTTTGGGTTTCTTCTTCTGATCTTGGACAATCAATTTTTGGGCCATGTGATTAATGATGAAATACAGTAGCAGTGATGATCACTGCTACTATCACTGTGATCACCTTGCTGGTCATCTGTGTGGAAGCATAGATTGTAGCTGAGTACCGGATGGAGGGCACCGCTTTCGCAATTTCTGTTGACGCTTGGATTTCTGGCCTGTCATCTGACTCACACACATCGACGCAGCCCAGTAATGCGTTACCAGCTATCCTGTTGCTGTAGATTTTTTTTGTTGGTCGCACGCGGCACCGCTAGTACCTGTACCTCACAGTACGGCATTAGAAAACATAATATGTTATTATCTCAAATGTATCCTTGAATCGAGACCGACTCGTATCTCCAGAAGCACTTCGGTTCAATAGTTTTGCTTTCAGCTAGAGTTCAGCAGCTCGAAACTACAATTGTAGTTATTGAACACACTTCAATTATTTAGCAAGCGTTGAGTCGAGGAGTGCGTTATCTAAAACTTGACGTCGCTCTTTCATGATTCGTTGAGTGAACGACACTACGGCATCGCTGACTTTGTCGTTGAGCAATGGGAGAGTCGCAACTTGCTCGTGATCAGCAGTAGCCGACCTCATTTGAGCCATTATCTGTGTTTGGCACATATCGGAGCTCAACCCTTCAGTTCCTGGGTAGACGATCCCCCATCCTGAATCTTGTGTTACATGAGTCCACTTGGCAAAATTACTCGGGGACGCCAGCCATTCCGTAAACCCTTCAGCCATCACCATAAATCCTCCAGGAATGGCAACAGGCTTCATCAAGCAACACGCCCGTACTTCCACACTGCCTCCACATTTTAACGGGTGGGTGAAATGAGCTTCGGACGCTAACACCTCGCCCGAAAGACCACAAACTCTAGCACTTTCGTTGCTCGGAAACGCTCCAAGCTTCAGCATGACATCCCAAGCGATCGACGAAGTCTTGTCAGCACTAAACGGCAATAGTTGTGTGTCCTTGTACTCGATCGTAGCGGTGGAGTCGTCGAGACCTTCTCGGAGTATTCGGATCTCGTTTGAATCATGCATAACTGGATCAACTCGAGAGGTGAAGAAAATAGTTAAAACTTCTTGACTCCTCGCATCCATCCGGGCTTTAAGCGCAGTGAAGTTGACAGGGCTGGACAGTTTGAAGTCTATTTTCACAAGTAGTGAGCGTGGTGACTGGAAAATGTTTTGGTTGACACTCGCTTGAGTCAACGTGGACTGAAGAGCCTTGTAGTTCTCCTCGTACTTCGTCAACTTCCGTTTCAATCGCTTGTTCTCATCGTCTGTCATTTGTCGCTTCTTTCTCTCGGACAACGCCGTTGTCTTCCACTTCTGCAGCTCAGGCGAGTGACCGAAGCATTCGCCCAGGAGCTCATCGTGGAGTTTTTTTTATCTGTAGAGCTCGTAAGTAACCTTCCAGATCGAACACCTCCTTTCGAAGACACTGGAGCTCCTCCTTTCGCCGCTTCCACGTTGGGTTCATCGGGTTCTTCGTAAGCGATGGAGACATGACGCGTACTAGTACTACCTCTGTGCGGAAAATAATGAGCATTTTAAAAAAAATTGCGCAGCGCTCCGCCTCGTTTTGGGAGTTATTAGATTTGCAGAGGAGCTATGCGTTTGTGTTGAGCTTATAGATTGGTTGGTTTTTTACTCGGAAAAAAATATCGGTTGAAAACCGGTTTAAAAACGGTCTTCTATCGGGCGACTGGTTCATTAACCATTGAGACAAGGCAGCGGCTGAGTTAACCACGGTAAGCATTTGGACAGCAAGTAGTCTCCTGGAGGTGTGCAGTACCTAATTCAAAGTTTCATGTTTGTGGGGATGTACCAGGTGACGTGGGCTACAACTTATAATACTCCGTGTCGAGTGTCAGTGAGAAATGCGTCATAAAGCGCAAGGCGTTGCTTGCAGAAGGACGTGTGTAAGCGTATGTCAAGAGGAGCCTCGCAAACTCTCAATTCCCATCAAGCGACAATCTACCTGGATGTTTGATCACAAAGACTTTTCACCTGCGCGAACTACATGCTCTAGTGTCGGTGGAGGTTCGTAAAGCTGCCAAGCCACGTCTGAATCACTGATATGAAGACCTCTTACGCATTATCGACGCCATGCGAGCTGAAACTACAACGGATTAGTCGGTGAAGAATGGAGGACGTTAGGCTGAGATTGCACAATGAAATTGCTAGTCTCCTCCCGTATCAAGGGTATGAATTTTACTTCGCATCAGGTTTGTTGTTTTAGTCAGAGTGAATCAAATGTATTGTTATAGATGTAGTGACAAGAATGTGTCCACAGGAATTTCCTATCGTGATCGTGTGTAGCTCGTACCGAGAAGAGAATATTTGCCGTTTAAAGTGACCAAGTGCTATCCGCCTAATCGTCGTGAAGGACGCCAGCTGAATAAACAACCGAAAAAAAAACCAAAAAAGCAGAATAACTAACTTGTTGGATTTAAAAAGGAAATAATTATAAAAAACCATTCCATAGTTGAGCTGCTGACAAAACCAATTTGTGAGCGTACGTGCTCCGCCACATTAGAAGTACTTCTAGTAGTAAAACGGATCAAACTCAGACGTCGTTGACGTCTCACGAGCAGTTAATGCGTCTGGAACATCAACAGGAGTTGTCAATACAGAAAAGGAGAGTGCCATAGCCGCCTGCTGTGCTATGGCAAGCGCTGCCCAACCTTCTTTACGTAAAACCACTTTTCGTCGATGTGGACCACGTCGTGCATTGCGTCGAACTTGTAGGTTCCATCAAGCTGAGGGGTTCATGCAGAACTGGGGCCTCTTGAGGCGATGCAAAGGGGTGAGCAGTGGACGAGTTTGTCTTAGCGCACGGCGTAGGAAGCCCTCCTTCACGAGTTGTTGCACGAGATATGAGCTCACGCCGGCACATACATAATAAAGGCCCGCATGTATACAGACTGTATTGAGGGTATCCGGATTCGAACCTATAGGATCATGTCGGACATGTTGTTGAAGTCGTACGTGACGGAGGTGCAGAGCGGGCCGAACAAGGACCTCCTTCACACCCTCGAGAACAACTGATACTTAGCCGTGATGGGCTACAGCCATCAGTGGGTTAACCACTCTAAGAATTTTGTAGACCCCTCCACCGGCGCCCATAAAGATAAAGGCACGCCTGAAAAGTGAGCGGGGCATGCGGAAGAGCGTCGTCCCCCAGACCTCGATGAATGCCTGTGGCGATCTTGGTACTTCAATCAAACCAAGACGCCACAGGCAAGCCAGTACTTCCATGGGCTAGTGCTGGGAATTCGGCGCAAGTATCTGTTGTGATGTATACTTAGCTGTATAGGGTAATCTACTACTACCTCCGTGCGGAAAATGATGAGCATTTCCAATTGTATTACATCCTGTTCAGAATCTATACCTTGCAAATATGATCATATTTTGAATTTGGAATTTCCCGCTCAATCTTCCCGCTGGACCTCCCCCCATCACTTTCAAACCGGAGCGGATCGGAGGCGTCTGACGAAGAGCGCCAAGCAGTGTGGGAGATGCTGCTTCTTCACAGCAACGGAGGGGTGCTCAGGCACGGCGATATCAAGCGGACAGCTGCCTACTTTGATCTAAACTGTTTCTCGCATTTGGGAGCAGGGTATCCGGGGGTAGCAGTGGTAGGCAAGTCGAGAAAACATCCCGAGGGCGAAAGGAGAAGAAACGCGTGGAGTTGTGCAAGTGCCTCGCCGAAGTGCCAGTAAATGACCGTGAGCACCAGCGTGCTATACAACAGGGGTCATATCTCGTGCAACAACTCGTGAAGGAGGGCTTCCTACGCCGTGCGCTAAGACAAACTCGTCCACTGCTGACCCCTTTACATCGCCTCAAGAGGCTCCAGTTCTGCATGGATCATGTGACCCGTCAGCTTGATGGAACCTACAAGCTCGACGCAATGCACGACGTGATATTGCTCGCCCTCATGTCCTGGGGGACGATCCCGTGGTAGCTGCGGCAGGATGCTCTGGTGGCTGGACGATCAAGCTTGTGAACCAGCCTGCTCAAAGCCCCGATTTGAACTCTCCTTTTCTGTATTGACAACTCCTGTTGATGTTCCAGACGCATTAACTGCTCGTGAGACGTCAACGACGTCTGAGTTTGATCCGTTTTACTACTACAAAGGTGTAGTAGTGCTTCTAATGTGGCGGAGCACGTACGCTCACAAATTTCTTTTGGTTTTGTCAGCAGTTCAACACAAACGCATAGCTCCTCTGCAAATCTAATAACTCCCCAAAACAACGAGGCGGAGCGCTGCGCAATTTTTTTTAAAATGCTCATCATTTTCCGCACGGAGGTAGTACAGTACATGTACAGTAGCAGGGTTTGCTGTGCATCCGGATACTCTCAATACAGTCTGTATACATGCGGGCCTTTATTATGTATGTGCCGCTCACGCCAGAGCCCTAATGTATAGCACGCTGGTGCTCACAGTCATTTACAGGCACTTCGGCGAGGCACTTGCACAACTCCACGCGGTTCTTCGTCTTTGCCCTCGGGAGTGTTTTCTTGACTTGACTACCGCTCCTACCCGGTCTCCCATTGACCGGATACCCTGCTCCCAAATGCGAGAAACAGCGCAGCGGTTTAGATCAAAGTAGGCAGCTCTCCGCCCGATATCGCCGTGCCTGAGCACCCCTCCGTTGCTGTGAAGAAGCAGCATCTCCCACACTGCTTGGCGCTCTTCGTCAGACTGCTCATCGCCGCTCCGGTTTGAAAGTGATGGGGGGAGGTCCAGCGGGAAGATTGGGCGGGAGAATCGAAATTCAAAATATGATCAGATTTGCAAGGTATAGATTCTGAACAGGATGTAATACAATTGGAAATGCTCATTATTTTCCGACGGAGGTAGTATTTGATAGTGACAGTACTATGCAGGGAGAGGCTACAAGTACATAACGCAATTTCTGATTGCGTGCCGAAAAAATACGATGGTTTTCATTAACTAACACAAACGTGATTATAGTGCTGCGTCTGCGTATCTGGTGGAGCTTTCTAAACGATATGGACGCTCCGAACCCTACAATTGCGATTGAGAAGCGCAAGATGGACATTGATGAACCTAAAAATTCCACCAAGAAGCTTCCGTCGTGGCTCAAGCGTAAACGGGAGATAGAAGTGCTACGTCAGCAGAAGGAAGCCATGGAGACACGCGTGGCGTACTTGGAGATGAAAAAAACATTCGAAACTGGAGGTTTAAACGTCTTTGAACATTTCAAACTCCAGTCCTTGGCCCTTGAGGAGAAACAGAAATGCACTGCTGCTCAAAACGAAACGAGAGACTTAAAGCCGAGTTACTGCTGTACACGAAACAATATGAAGTCTTCCAGGAGATGATGGCCCACCAGCAAGAGGAGGAGGCAAGTCTACCCCAACCAGGACAGATCAATTCGAATTACTCGCCGATATGCAACGAAGGGGAACTGTTGCAAGTCGTCCGGAGTCTCTTTGGGAGTGATGAATCGGCACCACTTAGCCCGTTAGCATGGTCTACGTTGTCGGATCAAGAGCCTGGCAACAATGACTTACGACTTGATGAGGACTTGGAACTGAAAACAAAGAAGCCAAAGAAGAAACGACGATGCGATCGCAATCGCCCCTGGCATGAGATGGCGCGGCTACAATTGGAAAGTGACAATCTGGAGCAAGAATTACAGACCCAGTTGGCCCACGCTAGTAAAGAAGCAAAAGGAGTTCTCCATGGACGCAACGAGAATGCACAACTCAAGGAAATGCTACGGGAAAGTGTACAGGATATCCATCAACTCAAGCAAAACGCCGTTCGTCAGTTGAATGAGCTCGTTCAATTCGTTCCAAGTTCCTCAGCGATGACAACGCGAGTTCTCCCATTCGACATGACAGTCGACGACTCGATATTGAAGAGCATGGCGTACAGTGTGGACGATCAGTACAAGGACATGGGTCGAGTTCTTCTTCGCGCAGGAATTGACGGGTTGTCTTCTGAAGTGGTGGAGAGCTTCGCCAGTCATTACCAAATCTGTGTATACGGGGAACAAGGAAAGTGAAATACTCAAATTCCGCGCACGAATAGTGACTCCATTCACAAGAAGAACGTTGGAGAGCTTTATGGGGAGGATTGGAAGCTGAAGGAGGAGTCACTTTCGAACTGGGCCTTGACGCTCACGAACTGGTATTTCTCGTGTTGGGAGTTTTTAGGTTGAACAATTAGAAGTACTTACCAGTGTGGTGTGTAGGTTGTCCCGTTTGGAACATCCTCCCGCGTTGCAATTCAGAAGCGCGAAATGTCTGTGGACGGACTCACGTGTGTCATGCGAATGGTGATCAAGCAGTTTGTGGAAAACCATCGAGTTGTGCAAGTGTGGAAGACGCTGGCGGACTGGATGGTGGGACCAGGGTGCAAGGTGCGGACTGAAGAGTATGGCTGGGGCTACATCCAGCCGTTAGACGGCGATTCTACTGTCACTGTGGGCTGCATCTTGATGACTCCGACAGTAGACGATAGCATTTCGTCTGGAAGATGCGAGATTGTCAAGTCCCTGTCCAACTTGTACCAGGAAATGATGATGTCTCGCCTTCAAACTCTTGAAAACCACACGATGGACGAAATTGTACAGGAGAAGAATGCTATCGGGCTTCAGTCAGTTACCTGTTAGAATGTTTTTACGTCTAGCGTTTGTGTAGAACCGGATAATCATGACTCCAACACGAAACAAGTAATTCACGAGCGAATAGTATCGAACAAGGCGTTCTGCACGAACTGGTGGCGCGAGAGAGTGAGCTGACGGAAGGATGGGACCACCACTTGCCGTATTGAGCTTGATGCTGCACGTGAACAATACTGCGCCTTCTCTTCGTTTTCACCCGGGTACAGACAAATGAATGACCGAGCTTGGCAGATACCAGGCGTAGCATTGGCTGCGTAATCTCGCATGACAAAGCAGCCTCCTTCACGGGTTCGGTGCATCCATTTTCCAGAAACCGGACTGTTAACATGCCACTCAGAACGGGACTCCGTCATGACAGCATAACCTTCAGACGTCACGAACCGCTTCATGACATTATAAGTATCAATAGTGACCACTCCTCCACAACTGAGCTGCACAGATACTCTTGTTGTGACAGCTAAACTGTCATCAGTGCGTCGACTAACAATTGAATCCTCCCCGTCAGGAAACTTCCCGGAAATGACAAAGGACCACATGATAGAGGAAATAGCCTTTTCGTTAAAAGGAAGCAACTCCAAACGTGTAAACTCCACAGCTCCTCGCTCCTCGTCCCGCGTTTGAATCATATCAGAGTCAGTAAAGGCCATAGGCTGCTTCATGAGAGCATAAGCATGTTCCAACTCATAAAACCTCGCGTCCAATTTCCCCTCCATCATATCAAAGACATGTGCGCCACACACTTGCAATTGTCGAGCTGTCCCTGTCTCCACTCGAAGAGCTCTTGACATTATCTCCTGTTGCTCAAGTTCTGCATGGTTCATCACCTCCTGGAAAGACTTGTAGCGTTGCATGTATCGTAGTAACTTGGCTTTAAGTTTCTCGTTCTCGTTCAGAGTAGTAATACATTTCTGTTTCTCCTCCTTAGCAAAAGACTGAAGTTTATAAAGTTCAAAAGCATTTAAACCTCCAGTAACGGATGTTTTCTTCATCTCCAAGAAAGCCACACGAGTTTCCATCGCTTGAGTCTGTTGACGTAAAGATTCCAATTCCTCTTTACGTTTTAACCATGAAGGAAGTTTTTTTCTTAGACGACGGAGGACCAACAACGTCCAGTTTGCGCTTTTTGACTGCACAGTTAGGGTTTACCACGGTTTGCTGACCATCGAGAGCATCCATATCATCCAGGAAGCTCTCCAATAACCCATAAGAAGTGCCTGGAGACATACACGAAGGCATCACGTCTGAACGTTTTTTATGAGTTGCTTCACGGCTGGTGTTCGAGGGTGCTGATTCGAATTTGTGCGAAGGGCAACCTGTTGGTTATAGAGATCAACAATTGCGTTCGTGTAGCCGCAAACCGTAGACCCGCCAATCGTTTTTTCGCTGTTCAGCTTTGACTTTCGCCCGATTACCATACTCGAAAGGAAAAGATGAAGTTTGCCCCCAGTTACCGTGTCTCGATCTCGGAATTCGCGAGCAGAACACCACTGAATGTACTCTTTCTGGTAAGCGTCATACTTACGCTTAGTGTTGATTGGTCGCGTTTCAAGCGTAGTCTGAATTGTAGCACGTTCGCTTTCGTCAATTTCGAGCTGCATGTCAACTTCACTTGCTTCTATCGCTTCAACCGTATTCCGCGGCGCTACGGCAGCTGCATAGGATCGGATAGACACTCCAGATGGCTTCCCCATGTCACCTTCACTTGTGTTTGCTGAAAAAGGTTTCAAAATACTTTATTTTGAAAACAGATATTTTGATTGAGTCCTAAATTTGGTGTTGACTCGGGTCAGGACCCATACAATCCAACACATGATACTCATTAAGTATCTTGCAATGGGAGTAAGATTATGACGTAAAAGTACCGTCAGTTACGTGTTTGGTGTCATGAATTTCGGTAGACAAGGGGTTAAAATAACTACATGCCATGTTCTACATATCCGCATCCATGATGTCTAAATGCTCCAACACGTCGTCAATGAGGACCCCTTGAAGAGAGGTAAGGATGTCATCTCTTGACTTGTCATGTAGCTGATGCAGTGCTCGTTCAAACCGCTCTCGATCGCGGGGCATGGCGCTGGTAAAATGCATGGAGGTTCGTTGAATGCACATCTCGATTACAGTTCCAAGTTCTGACGCATTCAGAGACAGCCACGCTGTTTTGTCGAACTGAAAGCCGTTGTGTCCCCCCTCTCCTTCAGATACAAGTTTCCAAGCATAGATACGCCCCTCATCATATCGCCGGGTAACCAGTCGATTCCACAGAGAAACTTTCGCTCCGTTCTCTAACGTGACGGCGTTGCGAAAACTTCTAGCACTTGTGTTTTCTGGGTCTCGAACACCAGCACACGTCTTATAAGACGGGTTACTGGAGTGATGGCCAGTGCCAAACTGCCAGAGGAACCGACTGGTCTGGGAAAGCGAAAAAGGGATCGTTTCCGTGATGTAGAGCTGACTGTACTGCAGCATACCGTCAGGCTTTCGAACTTTTGAACGGCAGGCTTTAAGCAATTCGTCGATATGTTCACAGTTCGTATCCAGATCTTGGATAAAAGCATTAAACAATTCAGGTTCCGACGCCCCACAGCGTTGTTTCTTGTGGTCAGTGACGACTTGATCTTCTTCAGTTAACGCAGATGAATTATTCTCTGGTAGCTGTGCAATCTTGGCGAGTGTTCGAATGTATGCCGCTTGTGCTTGGGAAGAAACGACCAATGCTCGTTGCTCTTCTTCAGCCAAGGAACGTTCATAACGCTGCCGGGTCGCGATAGATTTCCAAAACCAAAATGCCGGCGTCTGGGTAGCGTTTCTCTCTCTCTTTGGCAACTCGTACCGAGCGAGTCCCTCTTTTAAACTGTCCACTTGACGTCGCAACTCCTCGCGATCTCGCTTCTGCACGCGGCGATAAATTTGTCTTCTTCTGGCCTCAGTGACTTCATGGAGATTGCCGGTTTTGTTATGGGAAGTTATATATTCCGTGCACTGATCATCCGACGTGTTGTTTGACGATAGTGGATGGAGTTGTTTTACCAGCAACGCTTCGGCGTCTGTCAGAAACATGGTGGTGTCGAGGTTTTCCAAGCCAAGATGAGAATTCTTATCCCCCTCGGACGGGTGAAGCGTTGTGGAACACGCTCCTAGTGTAGATGACATGGCTGGCGACTTGGAAACGCTGTAAGCCTTAAATGTCTTGTGGTGATGTTTGCGTTTTGCATTGTGGTTTACTGGCTGTAAATTTTGATCAGTAATAAGACAAGGTCACTTGGTTACCAAGTTGGTACCTTGGCAAGCGCAAGTTATACCAACTGTGATCACCGATGGCGTGGGCGGCAGGTGGTTTGAGTCACTTGACTATTTTTTACTACATACAAATAAAAAATACCGTCGAGGGCGATTGAATTTGCATCAAGCGCCCTGAAAAAATGCATCACCGGGACGAAATGATGCATTCGAGCCGGGGCGGTAATAACGTATAATACCGATTAGTATGCCCCTATCGAATAGAGTGCCTTTCGATTAGAGCGCTCTCTCTAAGGGCACTGTATAAAAATAGAGTGTCCTCTCTAGGCCAGTCATTGTGGATTGCGACCTTTCGTGTTTTGCGACCTTTCGTGTCCAACGAAAAAGGAATGGTTACGGAGCCATCTAACGTAAAGTTAAATAACTCTCACTCTTCATTTTCCATGCCAGCGCGTCGAAAAAGCGTTGAAATCAGCCTAAAGAAGCAAGCAATCGAGTGGATTGCAAGCGAAGGTGGGGGTGTGCCCTCTCGCGCGGCGGCACATTTCCGCCAACGCGGTTGGCGGATTGCGGCATCAGCTTACCGGAAGTGGTGGCGTGATAGAGAGCAAATTTTAGCCGAGTATGGAGCTCGGCGGCGCATTGCTGGAGGTGGTCGAAAACCACTGCTTGGGGAGCTAGAAGACCGGCTAGTAGACATGGTGTACGACAAACGCATACGCAAGGAAAGGTGTCACGGTGCTGGATTGCTACGGCTGCAATTGCGCTATTCCAGGATAGCAGGACCGAGGAAGAGCACGAAGAAGACCCGATTCGCTTTGTTGCTTCCGACCCATGGATTCAAAACTTCATGAAGCGCAACGATCTCACGCTGCGCAAGCGCACCAACCTAACGACGCTTACGGATGAGGTGCTTGTGAGTAGAGCTGTATCATACATGCACTTTTTGGCGCTTCACAAACCAAAGATGAACCTGGATCGAACAATTCTAATGGATGAAACCGCGGTCTATTTTGAAGATGCTCGGACAAGCACGGTAGACGACATTGGCGCCAGGCACATCGTGGTTCGTTCGACTGGCTTTTCATCTATGCGCATCACGGTGATGCTTGCGGTCACGGCGTCAGGAAGAAAGCTACCTCCGTGTCTTATCTGGAAGCGCAAAAACCGAGGCTCAATTGAGCGCCTAGGAGGATGTTACGTTGCATTTCAGGAAAGAGCATGGGTTGACCAGGATCTCCTGTTGAACTGGTTGGACTGGTACTATCCTGCTGTAGTACAGGCGCCCGGGCAGTACATTGTGTGGGACTCGATGCGAGCTCACATCGGCAAGAAAGTGAAGCAGCGCTGTAGTGACAGAGCGATTAAAATGGCTGTGATTCCTGGAGGTCTTACTCCGTATCTACAAGCAGGTGATGTAGGCATCTACAAGTCTTTCAAAGACTCGATATCGAAGCTGATCGAGCAGTGGAAGCGATCTGACAAGGTGACATACACTAAAGCAGGCAATCCAAGAGCTCCAGATATTTCATTGGTGACGTCGTGGGTCTCACAAGCTTGGAAAGAAACACCTGTAGAGGTTGTGGAGAAGAGCATTAAGGCGTGTGGCTTTGGTAGCAACTCTAGTGACTGGCATATTGCCAAACATGATGTCTACGGCTCGAAGTTTCGGGCAGCATGGGAGCTGCAGGAAGGTGTAGAGAACGAAAGCGATGTGAATGATGAAACTCAGGCACAGATAGAGTCGATCATGGAAACTCTCGATGACATTGTCGTCTAGCAAAAGAAGTGTTAGTATTCACGCTTAGGCTGGTAATGAACAGAACTTGGAGAGAAAACTTACCATTTCACAATGCGGAGAATTAACGCATTCAATGAGAATTGAACCCGCGACAACCCTGCTCCCAAATGGGCCCTCAATAAGTCCAGGTAGCTTAACCACCTGAGCTGTCAGCATTGTTGCAAAAGGTAACTTCAACACTGAATGATATATGATGCATATTGAATACAGTGCGCTATTTTCAAAAGACAGCACTGTATTAAAATAGAGTGCGGAACTTTATTCGGTATTATACGTTAATTGCATAGGTCGCACGTCGTAAATTCTAGAAGGTCCTCTTGACCAGATTGCCACAATCGCATCCTAGCCGTACCGTAAAAGTATCCCCCCGAACACCCTCCGACTCATTCAAGATGCCTGGTAGCCGTCCTCGAGAGCTCCCTTCCCGCCTTCCTCGCGACCCTGCTGTCGCCCTTGTAGAAAACTCGATAACCTACCAGAAGTGTGTTGCGTTCGGTAGACAAACTTGTCGGCACCGTCTGTGCACAGTAGTGCCTCAAATGATGCACCGAGGAGCAATAAACAAATGCATCATTTCGTCCCGGTGATGCATTTTTTCAGGGCGCTTGATGCAAATTCAAGCGCCCTCGACGGTACAAATAACTCACGCCATCAGTGTGTGCGAATCTCGTCATGGACTGTCTCCTTTTCTTTTGTCTTGTTGGCGGTCGCAGATGCTCCAGCCCAAAACGCCGATAAGTTTAAACGAGTTCTCAAGCGTGCGATCAATGAACAGTGACGATGGATACTCATGAACAGTGTTCATGACGATGCAACTAAAGTTATTGTACTCACTTTTCTGTTGCTCCTCTGATTCTCACTCTTTCGATAATTGATTGATGTGAAAGTCAGTGATAATACTTTCTGGCATCAAATTATCTTTCTGTCATCTAGCTCTTGTTTTGACTTCATAGCTCATCAAGACAACGCGGACTTTACTATGTTCGTTTGTCAAGTTTCTTAATACGTAGGTTATTTGCTGTGCATTAAAAACTGAACTGTCGACCAGACGACCGCGTAATTTCCCGTGGAAGTTCGTATCTGAAGGGGGGGGGGGTATTATACAGGGTGCACCAGGAGGAGACAGGGTGGTGCACTTTACGCCCGTCAACGGATCAATTTGAGCCTGGTACGGTTCTTGCAGTATGCAACCGTCGAAACACACTACAAGTAATGACTAGTACCGGGTTTGAACCAGAGTGCCGGCTGAAACTGGAGTTCCATCACTTCTTGGGGGGGGCAACAGTGTTAGATCTCGAAGCTCCTCATTGACTACGCATATGCTGTCATTTAGCCGTCTCTCGAGCTCGTTCTCTCTGTAAAATGCGATTTAATTACTTATTAACTGCATGTTCCATCAATATGTTATGCTATCGCGATTCAATAAACCGTCGCAAGACAGCCCGTTGCTGAACGAATACTTTCTCCCTCCCCCGTGGTCAGCGAGATCCATTCTCGAAATGAAAACGCACAGGCATTTTCTGGGTCTTGGACGTCACAGCAGTGCTCGTAATCTGGCTTAACGCTGTACTCTTGAACCATCTTCCACAGTGAACTGGACGTTTCCGAGTGGGAGAACGGTTGCACTATCTTCATCAATTCCTGGTAGAATTCCACTTCTCTATCACTACCCTGTCGCTGCTAAGATTTCACTTGTGTTTCAGTCTCAAGTAGATCTAATCCACAGCCTTTAAAACACTTGATCAATTCGTAGGAAGTTCTCGTCACATTCTTGAATCAAATACTTGAAAAGCTCACGTTCTGTCGCCTGTCGCTGGTTTTTCAGTGCTGTTGGCTTCCACGCTCAATTGAGTTCTGTTTCAGCAGAACCATCTTCATATGCTCAATATACACTGCTTGAGCTGCAGTGAGTTGTCTCCGCTCCGCTTCAGCATACAACCGCTCTTCCATCTTCAGAGTAGAGAAGGATTTCCATACGAAGAAGGCTGGCGTTCTTAACGCCTCGAGTCTGGTCTTCTCCAGCTCCTGTGCTCGCTGAATCGTGACAAGTTGCTTGGCTTCCTCTTGAACTCGTAGCGCGTCCCTCCCGCATTTTTGAGCTCGTCGTTACACTCGGCTTCTTTGGCCCGGCGAAGTCTGCTCTTTTCGCCTTGGTCGTGATCTTCGCCGCTGGCGGTTAACGACTGGAACGTTTCAATGCCGAGTTCAGCTAGCAGCTCTTCCGTTTTCAGCAAACAGGACACCCTCGCTCAAGGCGTGTGGAGTTGTATGGTCGTCGATACGCTAGAACACCATGTTTGACTCTGCCATTGTTCTTCAGTGATCAAAGTTCACACGTTTTCGTTGTGACAAATTTGTCAGAACGATGGCAAAGCAGATCTCCATGTCCTAATCCCAGCAGACAAATGTTATCAGCGATTGCGTGAGTATGTGGTGGCAGTGGCGTAATTCGACCTGTTACATGTTTATTGTCTTAATAACTGTCTCGCTCACGTCTACAAATGCTCAAAGACGTCGTCGATGAGGACATTATGAAGTAAGATGAATACGTCCTCTCTTGTCTTGTCTTGTACCTGATGAAGTGCTTGTTCATATCGCTCTCGATTGCATGGCATCGCGTTGGTAAAGTGCATCGGGGTTCGACGAATGCACAGCTCAATTCCGGTTCCATGTTCCGACTCTTGTAGAAAGAGTCACCCGCTCTCGTCGAACTGAAACCCATTGTGCACTCTCTCTCCTCCAGACACGAGTTTCCAAGCAATGACACGCCCCTCGGCATATCGTCGTGAAACCAGTCAATTCCGCAGGGATATCTCCACTCCGTTGTCTAACTTGATAACGCTCCGATAACTGCGAGCATGAGTGTTGTCTGGATCTGGAACGTCTCCACACCTCTTGAAATCTGGGAAATTAGAGCGATGGTCAATGCCATACTGCCACAGGAAGTGACTGGTTCGGGACAATAAAAACGGCATCGTTTCCTTAACGTAAAGCTGGCTGTACTCCAGCGTGCCGTCAGGTTTCGAGCTTCGAATTGCGGTGTAGAACGGTAGGCTTGCAACAGTTCGTCGACGTGGTTACAGTTGGTATCCAGGCCTTGAATAAAAGCACCAAACAGATCAGTCTCTGACACTCCACAGTGTTGTTTCCTGTGGTCGCTAACAGCTTGATCTTGACCACGTGACGCAGTTGGATTGTTCTCCGGCATCCGCGCGATATTGACAAGCGTGCGGATATATGCCGCTTGGGTGTGGGTGGAGATGGTCAACACTTGATTCTCCTCTTCAGCCAAGAAACGTTCATGACGCTGCTGAGCCGCGATAGATTTCCAGAACCAAAACGTCGACGTCTGAGCGGCGTTGAACTGGGCCTTCTCGTTTTCCTTAGCTCGTCGTAAAAGAACGAGTTCCTTTTCTATATCAATCACTTGGCGTCGTAGTTCGTGGCGTTCTCGTGTCTGCATACGGCGATAAAGTCGCCGTCTGTTCGCCTCAGCCATTCGATGGGACTTGGCGGTGTTGTTATCGGAAGCAAGCGCTTCCTCATCCTGATCATCCGAAGTGTTGGTCGAGGAGAGTACGCCGGGTTCTTCTATCAGCAGAGTTTCTACATCTTCGAGGGGCATCGTTGCATTGAGTTTGTCTAAGCAAAGAAGATTTTCGGACAGTTGAAGTGTTCCTCCGAGTGTATGTGCCATCATGGTGTGTCGATTTGTCTTGTGGTGTTTGGCGTGCTTTTTGCGTTGTGGTTTGCTGGCTCTACGTCATGATAAGCGTAAGACCTTGTAACTCATGCCACGTGCAAACAGTGATGACGTGAAGTGGCTGAACGTAAACAACATGGCCACGCGGTTTACTCTCGTCACTTGTGTGTCATTCCATGTCTGCTAAACCAACAAAAGCGCGTGAAATTTAAGCGCTAAAAACGTTAGTTGATACCCCCAAAAAGAACAATTTTCTGTAGTATGATCCTTTGCCCCACAGGTAACCTTTGTCAAATTGCTTGATAAACATTCAATACTCACAGATCCTTTTCACAAATATCCCATTTAAACCCCTCTGAAGCAGAAAGCGATATCCGGAGATGGCCGAACATCAGCAAATGCGTCGTCGATGAGGAGCTTCTCGAGTTCTAACACAATTGATCCCCAGGCTTTGTCACCAATATCCTCCAAGAATCGATGGAACTCCAATTTCAGCCGGCATTCTGGTTCAAACCCGGTATTCGTCGTTGCTTGTAGTGTGTTTCGACGGTTGCATGCTGCAAGAACCGTACCAGGCTCAAATTGATCCGTTGACGGGCGTAAAGTGCACCATCCCGTCTCCTCTTGATGCATCCGTAGAAAATCCCCTCGCCTTCAGATAGGAACTTCCACGTAAAAACAACGCGGTCATCTTCAATAAACCGTCGCAAGACAGCGCGTTGCCGAACGAATACTTCCTCCCCCGTGGTCAGCGAGATCCTTTCTCGAAATGAAAACGCACAGGTATTTTCTAGGTCTTGGACGTCACAGCAGTGCTCGTAATCTGTCTTAACGCCGTAATACTCTTGAACCATCTTCCACAGTGAACTGGACGTTTCCGAGTGGGAGAACGGTTGCACTATCTTCATCAATTCCTGGTAGAATTCCACTTCTCTATCACTACCCTGTCGCTGCTGAGATTTCACTTGCGCTTCAGTCTCAAGTAGATCTAATCCACAGCCTTTAAACACTTGATCAATTCGTAGGAAGTTCTCGTCACATTCTTGAATCAAATACTTGAAAAGCTCACGTTCTGTCGACTGTCGCTGGTTTTTCAGTGCTGTTGGCTGGCTTCCACGCTCAATTGAGTTCTGTTTCAGCAGAACCGTCTTCATATGATCAATATACACTGCTTGAGCTCTCACAGCTGCAGTGAGTCGTCTCTGCTCCGCTTCAGCATACAACCGCTCTTCCATCTTCAGAGTAGCGAAGGATTTCCATACGAAGAAGGCTGGTGTTCTTAACGCCTCCAGTCTGATCTTCTTCTTCTCTTGATCTCGCTGTACCAAGCTAAGTTGCGCGGTCAATTCTTCTACTTGGCGTCCTAATTCGCCCCTCATGTATTTCTGGATACGACGATACTCTCGACATTTTCTGGCTTCTTTTGCTCGACGATGTCTGCTCTTCGTGCTAAGGACGTGTTCGTTGCTGCTGGTGGGTGAAGACCGGGAGGTTCCCGTTTCGAATTCAGCTAGTAGCTCTTTCGTTTGAGATAACAAAGTACTCCCGTTGTCGTCACTTACTGATAACTTCGCATTAGTAGAGACGTTGGGCGTTGACGAGAAGACCGTGTCGGACTCTACCATTGTTTAGCCACTTCGTGTAGTTTTCTGTTGTGACAATTTGTCAGAACGAGGGCACAACAGATCTCCGTCCTAATCCCAGCAGGATTACAACCAATGATGCCAGCAATTGCGTGACTGTGAGGTGGCAGAGGTGTTATTATCAGTGGTGGATAAACCTAATTTTGTTTTTTTTTTCGGATTAGGTTCTAGGTTCTTCAGCAGGTTTAAACTATAAAACCTAATCCGAATTCCACGACTGATGGGAACAGGTCACACAGTTTACATGGTGCCGTTGTAGTCATTATTCTTCCTGGCGCGTCTGAAGCGATTCGCTGAAGGGCCCAGTGGGTGAATATTGGCACATTGAGCAGGTGTAGACTGTGAACAACGTACCCTCAGCAATTCACAAGCCAGAAGTCTCGTCGTCCATATTAACCCATGGATTTTCTCCGTTGTAGTTGTGGTTTGTCTTGATATAAATCATTTTCTCCAACGTGGAAGATCCCAAGGAATTTCTTCGACTTGTTTGAAAAAATCCAAAAGTGAAGAAGTTCCGTTCTGATGCCGCGCTTGACGCTACCAAACCAAAAACGGTAAGAGCTACGGATTTTAACGTAGGCCAGTGATGACCGTGTCACTGCCCTCCTCTTGATGTGGTGGTAGAGTGAGAGTGGTAGTGTTGTCCACCGCGATGCCTTGTTGCATTTCACTGCCGATTGATACTTGTTGGTGATCTTGATCGATGTCCATCGTTTTGGAGATTGCAGGGCGATTATCAGTGGGGGGATGCACTGGCGGTTGTGAAACTGCAATGCAAGGACTGAAAATACACTGGTACTCTACGAGTGTCCCAGTACGGTGTATAATAACTTATTATACACCGTACTGGGACACTCGATTATTCTACAAGGTTTCCTAGCAAGGCCGTTTCAGCCGAAGTCATCACATTGTCCAGCGTTTTCTTGCTAATTCGCCGCATAACCTCGTGAAAATCGTTCACCTCTGATTTATCAAGCGTTGCTTCCGTCGAAGGTGTAGGAGTTCGGCAGATACACAAATCATTCCGAAGAAGAGCGCAAGGAACTCGTCGCTGCTTTCAATCAGCAGACTGAGTACGTTAAGGTACTTCGACAGGTTGCTGAAGACGTTCCGTGCTTCCCTGATATTCCGACGCTGCGGCCCATGACAAGTTCCCTCTATTCGACCTACTTACAGCAGCTACAAGACTGCTATGCTCGCGTTGGTCGAGTGATGGACTTCTACAATATGGAGACTCTACCAGAAACGACACGTAACTCAGTCCAGCGGCGTCAGGAAGACGGAGAAGTGGACTTCTTCAACCACTTATTCAAGATGGCGCTGCCCTACACTTTTAACCCTTCAACCCCCATATGTTGGAGCCACCAACATAATGGGTGTATAGCTCTTGAAAACCTAACCACAGCATCTATACGCATGTTGGAGGCTCCAACATATTCAAATTTAGACTATATTTTTGTATTGGAAGCAGCTCAATACTAAAAACAAGTGGAAAAAAAGTGAGAGAGAAGTGGCGATGCACAGGGGTAGGTCGAATCGAAAGGAGAAAACCGACACAAATGGATAAAGACAGAACATTATCTGATCTGTAACGAAATACGGTGCTGTTTCCTTGCTATGTGCATCATTACTTTGCAAAGCCCTTTCTAATTCGTTAACAAAGAACATAAATTCCTGTCAATACATTTCCCATTAGATTGTACCCCCTCTAAGCGCATCACTGGCCTTGATTGTTCTCACAAGCAGGGCCCATTCTGTACATATCTTGATTTAGATTGATGGGAATAACACTACTAGTGCTGCTACTTTTGAGGAAATTATTTCAAGTGCATTATATTTTACTGTAATCTAGTGACCTTTGCATGACTGTCATATACGTCGTCTTCAGTTTGATCGTGCCAGTAAATCCAAGCATGTCTAGCTACAGCCATATTTTTATAATAATACGTAAATACAAAGGTACATGCGTGAGGTGAGTAAGCAAGTGATGCGTTCCTTATACACTCTCTTTGTACGACTGAGGCATGCATTTTATGAACTTGTGTTCGTGCAAAAACTTGATTTTTAATAAAAAGTGCATTTCTGAAGGTTGGATCCTCCATCATACTGGATCGTACTTGGCGATTTTGCCTACATATAGCGCAATATGTTAGAGGTCGCCCGTCTTTACACGAGAACAGAAACTGTAGTTTCCCTACCCCTCCCGCCAACAAAATCGTACTTAGAGTAGACATATACAAACATCAAGACTAATTATGTTGGTGGCTCCAACATAATGATCAAAATATACCCCTCGATTTTTTGACGGGGGTTGAAGGGTTAACCAAACGTGCGATGCCTTGGGAAAAGCAATTCACGAGCTGGGTGACCCTCCGTTTAGAGACTACGAGACGGCACCGGACATCGACGTTTTCATTAAATCTCGCGTTCTTCGGTCGTTGGATGGCGGACAATTGTTGCAGAGATACATTTCTCGTTTCTACCGGGAGGAAGAGCGGCTAATTATCGTCTGGAAAATATCGTCCGAGGGTGAAGGAGCATTCAGTGGGCTACACGCAGAGGAAACGGCGTGGGTGCGTGTGCGACCAACGGCAACGGGTGTGATGCTGGAGGTTTGTGCGCAGCAAGCGCCTATGCAGTTCAACTTTGGTCCTAACAAGGGGCCTGCGGTGACCAAGTTTCACACCTTGTTGCAAGAATCACTTGAGGCCGACAGGAATAAAATTGTGAGGGTCTTAGAGAGGGTGCTTCTTGACGGTATTCTAACTGGAATCGAGTGCTAGCAAGAGAGAGGTTGAGTTCTCGTGTAAAAAGCTAATGTACCCTTCAAAATTAGGTGTACAGTATGACGTCGTTCCTGATAGGCAAACAGCCACCAAGAACGGAAAGACAAGGCCCGAGGGTGATCTGCGAAAAATCAACGGAGACGCGAAGAACCAAATTGCATTTTGGAAGAGGCCGTGTTAGTGGCCCTGTCATGAAAGCACCCAAGTTAGTTACAATATAGGCAAGAAGACTTCGATGTCGTCGCAGCGGAGCAAGCAATCCCGTATGAATATGATTCGCAAAAATTGAGTGAAGATGAGTACTGTACCTGGTTAGAACGCCAAGCGCTGGCCTCACTCATCAAAACGCAAAACACTAAGCAAGAATGGATGATCACCTGTCCTGTGGAAGCCCAGATCCTGACAACAAGCGAGGGAAACTGTTTCGGCCCGAGAAGTCCCGAGAGTATCGTCGTCAACAGAAAGAACCAGCGTAAAGAACTCCTCCGTCAAGAAGCTGCGTTGCTCCAGAAGTTAACCACTCTGCAACTCTTGAAGAAGGAGGAATTTGACAAAATCGACGCTACTCGGTCGCACAGTTATTTACTACTGAGAGATCTCGCGAGTCGCTTACTGGAGGAACGCAGAATCGCTGAAGCTCGACAGCAGCAGCTGATCGGTCTCATGAACAACCAGAATTTCTACATCAACACAATTCGGAACTCTGTGGGCAGGCGACTCAGTACTGCAATGGCTTTAGTCAGGAGTCCGTGCAGCCAACATATTGGTATCCCTACGGGGTCTAAAGCTTATGCTCTGTATCTTCAAGAGCTTGATGCGGGTTTCCAGATCACAAACGATGTTTTTCAAGCTTACGACGCGTTATTTTCCAGCGATACGAAATCTGTGAACAAGCAAGTGACCGATGGTGTAGTGGAGTACTTTTCCCTCGATCGAAAGTTGTACTGCCGATGTCTGCTCCTAAGAGGGCTATTTTGTGGAGAGCTGGCTCAGAACACTACCGCAACAAGGAAGGCTTCGTAAGATATCAAGATGTACAGGATCCCGACAACACCCTAGACAAGTTGGTTAGACAACTCTTCTTCTTGGCGTTGTAAATTGACATTCTCGCACTTTCGGTAGAGTCGATACTCACGACATTTGATAAGCTTCGTTGGCTTGACGAATTCTTTTTCTTCTTTTGTGGACCATGCTTCTTGCTTCCCGACGTTTGAAAATGAAATGGTTCATCGTCGAATTAGCTCTTCCGTTTCGGTGAACAGAATACTCTGGTTTAATCTGTCCAGTTCTGGTGGCCGGATGGTCATGGAGACGTCGGGTGTTAACGAGAATGCTGTGTCAGACTCTACCATCATTTAGTCACTTGACGTAATGGCAAATTTGGCAATGACAAACCAACGAATTGGTAACTGCACTGAGATTTCTGTCCTACCAAAAAAAAAGCTCTGCCGTATTCATGGCGCAAACCTGTTCACTCATCAAAACGCAAGCAACAGAGAACGTCATCGCGACATTTTAATACGAAAGATGATTGATTTTCCGCCCTTGGACAGCCAGCAAAGGAGACTGCGAGAATACCGACGTCAGCAAAAGGCCATGCGTAAGGAACACCTCCGTCAAGAAGCTTCGTTACTTCGAGAGTTAACCGCCTTGCAACTGTCGAAGAAGAAGGAAGTTGCCAAAAGTGATGCCACTCGACCACATAATTGTTTACTGCTACGAGATCTCTACTGGACTATCCGCGATATTGTCGGCGGGCAATTAAGCGCTGCGATGGCTTTAGTCAGGAGTCCTTACAACCAACGCGTTGGTTGTTCCACCAGTGCTGAAAACTACGCCGTGTATCTTCGGGCGTATATCGGGGCTGGACCCGAGTTTCCAGATCACAAACAAGGTTTTTCGAGCTTGTGACGTGTTATTTGCCAGTGAAACCAAATCTGTCCACAAGCAAGTGACCGATAATTTAGTGGAGTACTTTTCTCCTCGGTCGAGAGTTGTTCCGCCGATGTCACCTCTAAAAGCTGGGGGTACGTTATGGAGAGTTGGCTCGCAACACTACCACAACAAGGAAGGTTTCGTACGGTATGAAGACGTTGAAGATCCAGAAAATACGCTAATCGAGAGCTTCATCGACTCAAGTGTAGGAATACAAGTGAATGTACGGCAGCACTTTATCGCGTGCCAATTTCAATTCAGCAACCAAGCCTTCATGACCTGGCATTTAGTTTCCGAGCGAATTGGAGTATTCAATGGATTGAGAGCAGATGAAACTGGATGGATGAAATTCGACTTCACCGACAGAACGTGGAACGGTGTTTGAAACGTGCGTCTGCCGAGCTCCACAGAGACGATATTTGATGAATCTGTGGTACGAATTTTACAAAAGTTTGCAACAAATCAGTGAAAACACACTGGACAATGTGGTGACTGTAGCTGAAACAGTCTTGCTAGGAAAATTGTTAGAAGACATGAAGTAGATCGTCGGTTAATCTGTTCTGTAACAACGCTGCCACCTCATCCTTACGCAACTGTGTCGAGTCCTACTGGGAAGAGTACACACCATGTCTTTCCTTCACGACAACCTGCTCCAGAATTGCAAAATACATGTTTATCTTGTCAGGGTAAAGTGTAAAGTTATCCATAATTTATTGCTATTAGCATTCGATCCCAGTCAAAACGTCGTCAAGCAGCAACTTCCTAAGGCCGCCACAAAATTCAGTTTGTCTTGCTCAAGAGATTCCTGCAGCAAGTTGTTGAATTTGACCACCTCTGGTTCCTTGTTGGAAGAAATGTTGAATCGCATAGGTAATTGTTGTACACAAACCTCCAGCATCACACCCGTTGCTGTTGGTCGCAAAATCATCCACGCCGTTTCCTCTGCATGTAGCCCACTGAAAGCTCCTTCACCCTCGGACGACATTTTCCAGACAAGAACCAGTCGATCCTTCTCCTTGTAAAAGCGAGAGATAAATCTCTGCACTAATTGTCCAATATTCATCGACGTCAGGACGCGCGACTTGATGAAAACATCGTCGTCCGGTGCTATCTCGTAGCCTCCAAACGCGGGCTTTTCTTGCTCGTGGACGACCGCCCACAAGGCCTCGCATGTCTTGTCAAAGCTGTAGGGCAGTGCTACCTTTGTCACGTGGTGATAAAGGCTCACTTCTCCATCTTCCTGCCGCCGCTGGGTTGAAGTGTACGTCGTTTCTTGTAGACTTGGCATGCTGTAAAAGTCCATGATGATGTCTACGCGAGCGTAGCAGCCTTCAAGTTGTTGCAAGTAGGTCATATAGAGAGCGCTGGTCTTTTAGTGCTGCATCGGGATGTCGTTAAGGTCCCCTGCAACCTGTTGAAGCCCCTTAATGTATTCAGCCTGTTGCTGAATAGCAGCGAGGAGCTTCTTGTTCTCTTCTTCCGAATAAATTCGATGTCCATGCTGTCGATCGGCTTCTAGAGCCCATTGCGAGTTCGTCAACTGTCGTGTTTTGTGTAAACTTTTGAACTGTTTCCTTCTGGACTTCTGCTCGTTCAGCTGATGCAGCTTCTCAGTCAACTCGTCCACTTGCTGCTGCAGCTCGTCCCGAAGGGTTTTGAGTTTGTGTCGGTAGCGTTGCTGTCGTTTCTTCTCAACCTCTCGCTTGTGAACGCGTACGTCGGAGATGATTGGTTTTGTAGCAGCATTGCGACTGACGACAGGAGTAGTGAAGGAGAACGCGGGGTCTGTGGAGCTTCCTGCAAACACCCGAGGGGTGAGAGGCACGCTGAAATCGATTAGCCCCACGATATCGTCGAACAAGACCTCGTCCGTCGTTATCAAGTCAGTCATGATCAACTCGCGTGTGGTTTTTCAGTTGTGACTTGTGATGACCGGTGACCTGATCGCCCAAAACCACTCGGAAGTTACAACCTGGCTCTACGTGATCAAATCCCAACACTGTTCATGAGAAACCAGGTGGTACTACCACCTGGTATAAGACTGGAAGACTTGGCGCAATCAAAAACCGAAACATTAACCCTTTTGAAGACACGTACAGGTACTTACTACACCTTTGCCCGGCCAAAGGGGCTCGCCGGTGGCCCAGTGGGTTAGCATCCGCTGATCCACGAACTGACCGAGGGTTCGAGCCCCGCCTCCGTCGCCCTTTTCGACTTCTGCTCTCCTCTCTCACCGCTGCCCTTCTCTGTTCATTTCCCATCACTCACAAGCTCTTCTCTAAGACATCGGGACCAATCAAGGCACAACTAACACGGAGACAAGACTCAAGGAGTTGGCGCGGTCGCAGTACTCTACCCGGCCAGGCACCAGCTGGGGGCTCATCAACGGTGGCCCATTGGGCAAAATTCCCAAGAAATTCAAGCGTACCGGTCATAGCCTAAGGGTAACCGAGTAGCCGTAGGAAATTAGTTAGGAGTAACCTTGCTTAGACGTCAATGCGCCTGTTTCTAACAGGCTTCGAAATAAGTACCTAATATAAGGGTTCGAGTCCTCCCTCCCCTTTGCCCGGCCAAAGTGGGCTAATCAGCATCCAATGTGGGCAGGATTAATTTTAGGCGGCTGACAGAAACCCAAAATAGCCCAAAACTTTTTTTTTCACACAATCAAAGTGGGCTAATCATCATTCAAAGCGGGCAAACTACTGGCCATAGGACATATCTTCCTTACGAATTGCTGCATGCACAAACTTCGAAGCGTGCAACTCTACGTTCTGCACCATGCGCTGAGTGATTCGCGGCATACAAGTGTTGGTAGCTCGCTCGAGAAGCCTCATGCGAGCTTCTGTCTTCGAAATGGGTGGACCAGTAATACTCTCGGTCAGTGGGTCGTTCATCTCTTCCCTCGCTGTAGCTAGGTAGGTTTTGATGTGCGCTTTAAGAGCGCTAAAGCAGTTTTCGATCGGGTTACACATGGGGCTGTATGGACCAAGTCGAAGCAAGATCGCAGCGGGTCTGTACAAGCTCCTCTGTACGAGAGTGTGCTGGTGCATTGTCGAACACGATGACGATCTTCTTGTCCCTATACTCCTCGTGATAGATGTTGCTCTCCTTGATGACCTCATACAGCTCCTCTACGAAGTCGGCGTTGGTTTGCATTTTAATGCTGCCTCTTTGCGTTAGGAAGGTCAACAGCACGGTCGAGGCTAACAACTCGCTCCGCTGTGCTCCGTGGGAACCCGTTATAATGGGCAACAGCACGCCAGTTGCCACCGGCGTGGTATGCTTTGAGGGCGCGACGGCGTTCTTCAGGTGTGTGGGTCTTAGTGGCGGTTTGGGAAGGCATCTGGGTTGTGTAATATCAGTTGCAGATTGACTTTGTGGTCTCCGTTTCGGGCGCATGCGAAGTACTGTACATGTACGAATGATTGGCTGGTACCGCCTTACCTCTGTCCTAACGACACTTGGGGATTTCGGAGAAGGAGGAAGTGTGTAGCGGGGTAAGGGTAAACAACTACGATTTAGATGACGCGAAAGTACAATTTAGCGGAGATTAATTGTCTTCGAGATCACTATCGATGTCCTGATCTGGGTGAACTGGTTTGCTTAAGACGCCTAAGTTGCGTAGGTCCTCTACAAGCCACTCAATGCAACCTTCACTGTGCGTAGTGTCATCATTCGCTATACGAGTGTCACCAAGGATACCCACCTTCGAAAACCCACCGATTATTGTGGTAGTCTTCAAAGTGTCCCAACTTGAGCAAACCCATGCAGCAATGTCATCGCGACTGGGTGGTGTGATTCTGAAAACCGAGCATGTTTCTTCATTACGAATCTCGCGAATCCGATCTCTGGCCACGTCTTGCATATCATCCCTTGATACTACTTCAACGCGTGCTGATATTCCAAGCCGTTGCGCTGCACGTCCTTCTTCTAATGCGTGATGTCCAGCGACCTGTTCCCGAAGCCTTTCAACCCAGTAGTTTCGCAGTGTGCACTTAAATGGATGGTTCCAGGCCACATCTGCTGGTTGGCATACATAAGTATACCTTGGTGGCACCTTTTTGAGTATCACGTTAATCGATGCTGCATATTCGACGACCTCAGTGGTCCAATGACCGGAAAAGTCGTCCCACAGCAGTAAGATTTTCTCTTCGATGTTTGGTCTGCTAGCGAATTGGTACTCGAGAAACTTGATAGATATTCTAGCATTCCACCAAGCAGTCGGGTTACCATATATCTGACAGGCGTGCTCCTCTTGCAAGGCCTTCATTTTTGGCCACAACACAGGCCCAAAGCCGTTTGACTCGACTCCTTTTGTTGCTGTTTATCCTTGGTCGACGCAGCCTTTGCCTTGAAAATGATAATGGGCGGATACTTGTTACCATGCCAGTCAGCAAGAAGCATCACCGTTGCTCTCTCCTTGTCCTTACCAGCACACTTAACCCATACCGTCTTTTGGCCAGTGCCATTGATGGTAGTGGTTGGCAGGTATTCGTAGAATACTGCAGTTTGGTCGGCGTTGAGCACCGTTGAAATATTGTGCTCGACTATTAGCTGACGCACCTCTTCACAGAATTGTGCTGCCTTCAGCTGGGCGTCTTCGGGTGTGGTTTGGCCTTGGCGAGTTCGACGTCGTATTGACAGTTTATTACGTCGCATGAAGCCCTTCCTCCATGAGTAGGAAGCACTGAATATTTCTGGAGGAAGGCCTCTGTCCTTTGCAACTTCAAGAGCCTTGAAATGCAACATTTGAGCAGATACCGGGAAGCCTTCACTCCTCAAAGAGTTTATCCACATGACGAGGTACTCTTCAGCTCCGCCTGGAAGTATAATTGCGTCTCCGACGTTTCGCACGTTCTTGTAATGCCCCTTGCCGTGACTGCACATGTACTCAATGACCGCACGATTTTTCTTCCACGCGCCGAAATATCGTTGCTTCTTCTTTATTTCGGCGGCACTCTTGATCCCCTTGTACATTCTGGAGATCACCTCTCGACTTGAAACCCCGGTGTCGAGAAGTAGGAGAATCTCCAGCTTGTGCTTGTAATCGACTCGGACTCGCTGATACGTTCGTGGCTTCTTCCCAGTACCGGTGACACATTTGCGGCCCTTGGGCATTGTACTGCAAATGCCTGAATGACACAATCGCCAGCCTAAGTTTTAGAAATGTCGGTATAGTGTTTTAGTGCGGTCAGGAAGGACAGTCACATGTTTTCTTCAAGACTTCCTATTGGCTGAACAATGAGTTCTCTTAGGACTAGTGGTGTCGTTAGGACAGAGGTAAACCGGTAGTTGCCCGCTTTGAATGATGATTAGCCCACTTTGATTGTGTGAAAAAAAAAGTTTTGGGCTATTTTGGGTTTCTGTCAGCCGCCTAAAATTAATCCTGCCCACATTGGATGCTGATTAGCCCACTTTGGCCGGGCAAAGGTGTAGTACTCAACTGTGACGACGTCAAAGTTTACGTTCTCAAAGGTAAGGTTCACTATTTATTTGCTACCGGTACCAGTAAAAGCATCTTGAAGCTGCAATTTACCAACGCTTTTCGCCATGTTCCTCTTGTCGGGATTAATACAAAAGTTGTGAAATTGAGCCAACCAACCAGGTGACGTAAGATATGATGGCACTTTTCATTTTGAGTAAAACCTTGAGTCATTTTGTATTTTGATGCATTTGCGAATTGAAAGCATTCAAAGCACTAAAACGCTTACTTCCGAGTATTTATTGCTCTTGCAGTAGCTGAGATATAATACTTAGTACGCTACAAATGACTGTGTGGAAGAGTTCGGCCCGGAGTGTACAAGAATCAAAACTCGTACAGCGCAACTTGTGTTCTACTCCATTTCTTCTAGCATGTTTCCTAGCAAGGCACTTTGAGCTAAACATACCATCGCAAATTTTGTGTACAACTCGGTAGAAATCGTTTTTCACTGATTCAGCAAACGTGGTATCTGTAGAAGGTGTTGGGGTTCGACAGATGCACATTTCCAGCACTGCCCCAGGCTCCGTTGGATCGGCCGAAGCTTTCATCCTACAATACCCTGTTTCGTCCGACCGCAGCCCGCTGAAAACGCCCATTCCCTCCGATATGAAGTTCCAGATCATGATAACTTGGTTGTCGAGACAAAATCGGCGGGAAATAAAGTGCTGCTGCACCTTCACCGGCATCCCTGTCTGGAGTGCACTTAAGTCAGCGAAGCTTGCCACTAGCGTGTTGTCCGGGTCCTGAACGTCTACACGCCGCACGAAACCTTCCTTGTTGCTGTGGTATTGCACGCCGATGTCACATAAAGTGTTCCCCGCCTTGAGTGGTGAGAGCGAAAGGACAACTCTCGTTCGAGAGGAGTAAAACTCCACGGCACCTTCAGTCACTTGCTTGTGGACAGCTTGACATTGACTGGCGAATAACGCACCGAAAGCTCGAAAAACCTCATTCGCGGTCTGGAAATTCGCGTCCAGCCTTTGGATATACCCGGCGTATTTGTCAACGCCCGCTGAACTGCCAATGCGTTGTCTGTGTGCACTGCCGTCCTTGCGTAATGACACCACAGTGCTTAACTGCTTGCCCACCATGTCGCGGATCGTATTGATGTAGATGGCCTGGGTGCTGATTGCACTGATAAGTTGTTCCTGCCGAAATTCCGAAACTCTACGTTCCACCTGTAGTCGTTCGGCCATATCTCTCCACAGTAAGTAACCGTGTGGCCGGGCAGCGTCAAATTGGGCAAATTCCTCCTGCTTCAAGAGCTGCACTGATGCTAATTTTTGCTGTAACGAAAGTGCTTCACGCTGGAGTTCTTTACGCTGGTTCTTCTGTTGACGACGATACTCTCGGGACTTCTCGGGCCCAAACAGTTTCCTTCGCTTGTTGTCAGGATCTGGGCTTCCACAGGACAGGTGATCATTCATTCTTGCTTGCGTTTTGATGAGTGAGCCCAGCTTGGCGTTCTGACCTTCTCAAATCTCTTACCGTAACTTACGGTCCGTAAGTACTCATCTGTGACAACGCTGCCTTTCCTCTATCCTCCACTCAATTTTTGCGAAATGGTATTCGTACGGTACGGGATTGCTTGCTTCGCTGTGACGACATCGGTGCTTCTTCCGTTTTGGGCCTGTAATATATTGTATTGTCATGCTACCCTTCAAGGGTAACCCTTGGTTTCGGGACAGGGCCAGTAACGTGGGGAAACCTACTTTGTTCTTCGCGTCTCGGTTGCTTTTATCCTTGGACCATGTTTTTCGATCGCTGTTTGCCGATCAAGAACTACTTTGTATACCACGCGTGAGAAAGTTTTGAACGGTACATTAGTTTAGTTTACACGAAAACCCTCATTGACGCAATGCTCTCTTGCTAGCACCCGGTTCCAGTCAGAACGCCGCTAAGAAGCACCCTCTCTAAGACCCTCACAATTTTATTCCTGTCGGCCTCAAGTGATTCTTGCAACAAGGTGTAAACTTGGTCACCGCTGGCCCCTTGTTGGGACCAAAGTTGAACTGCATAGGCGCTTGCTGCACACAAACCTTCAGCATCACACCCGTTGCCGTTGGCCGCTCACGCACCCACGCCGTGTCCTCTGTGTTGAGGTTAGGGCTCGTTCACAGGGACCACCTCTACACCGTGTCTTCTATAAACTAATAATGAAGAGACACGGTACTTTTGACTCTAATAAATAATGTACTAAAATGTCTGTGACATCAGTGCGATGAATGGTAGCGGCAATTCTAGACTACGTTTCTGAATGCCGCATACTATTTTCTAGTGAGTAGCTATCTACTTTCTTAACATTAATCTTACTTCTTCTTTTTCTCTCTTCTACCCTACTCCCTTCAAGCTGCGCCCAAGTTCCCCGCAACAGGTCATGAGCCCTCAGCAAGCCTCAAGTGACGACTTCCCCCGACTCTCTGGTGCTAAGAATTTCGACGTCTGGAAGGCCCGAGTCAGTGCATCGCTCGATGGCAAGCATCTGCTCGGTTTTGTCACCAAGAAGTATTACAATGGGGTCAGTGAAGACGAAGATGAAGACTCCGACGACGACCTGGCTGAGTCCGACGACGACGAAGCTGCCTCCAAGCCAAGTTCTCCGGCTGGCATCGACTCGGATGAGGTCGACTTCGAGGACAGCTCGGATGAGCTGCAGCCCAGCGACGGCGACGACACTCCGCCATCAAAGAAAACCAAGCGCGCTGATCTTCCCATCGTTCGCCCGTTTGCTGAGCGCGACGCCAGCCGGGATCGCAAACAAGTCAAGCGACGCAAGCCTACCCCGCCGTCTGCTCGACACCTTCGTCGTATGGAAGCGCAAACCAAGGCTTTCCTGATGAAGACGATGGATGATACTCATATCCGTCTTGTCAAGAACCTGACAACGGCCTTCGACATCTTTCAGGCCATCTGTACCAAGTACGAGGGTGCAGCCTTTCATGGCGACCCCTACTTCATCCAGCACTTCCTTATGGAGATCAAGTATGAAGAAGGCGGTGATCTGACCAGCTTCTTCCTTGAGCTGGAAAACGCGATGAAAGCCGCGTCTGAAGCAACCGAGTCTCCCTTGACCGATGGACAGAAGTCATTATACCTGTTCCACTCGATGCCAATGACTTGGAAGGATGATCTCCGAGTTTGGAAAGGTGTGCGGAAGTATATCCCGTATGATGAACTTAAGATGAGTATTGAGACCAAGGTTCCCGAGATCCAAGCTCAAGAACGTTACAGCCGCATCAAAGGGACACCTGAGAGCCAATCAACTCAGGCTGAACGGGCTCTCATTGCTCCTTCTCAGGATTCCGCGTTGGCCGCTCAAGCATCTGTCCCAGTTGATGTCTGCAGCTACTGTCAGAAACCACGTCACAACATCCGTCAGTGCCGTACTCTGCAGAAGGACTTACGCGATGGATGTGTCAAGGCAGGCACTGTTCTCCCTGCCAACTTCGAGTTACGAGGTCCCAACAACTACCGGTTGCATCCTTACAACAACAACAACCAAGGGCGATCTGGACGTGGAGGTGGATCATGGCACCAAAATGGTCGCGGCGGTCGTGGTGGTGGACGTGGCCGCGGTAACTACGGTTGAAATCGCAACAACGGCAACAACAACGGCAACAACAACGGCAACAACAACAACAAATCCTCTCGTCGCGATGAAGGTGGATACGATCAGTCACACCGCAAAGAGACCCTGATTGCAGTTGTGTCGAATGTACAAACGGCTGCATCCGCTATCATTCTCACGGCGCAACCTAGCCAGGACTTTGATTTCAGCTGGACGATTGACTCAGGTTGCAGCAGCCACGTCACGCAACATGTGGAATGGTTCAAGACTAAAACACCTGCAAGCGGAGGCATCACTGTCGGTGGAAAATCGCAAGTCCCCATCGAAGCTATTGGTACTGTAGAGCTCCAGATCACGGACTCCAAGGGCCAACTGGAACGCTTACACTTCACGATGTCCTCCTTGCGCCGAAACTGCAGTACAACCTGCTGTCAGTCGCTGCCGCTGTCGACGATGACTTCCGTTTTGGCTTTAAACGTACTATGTGTACTGTCCAAACAAACCACCGCTTCTCGATCAAGGCGATGAAATCCGCGACATCGAAGCTCTACCAATTCGAAGCCTCTCCACTGCCGAAGGCCGAAGCTCACGTGGCTACCACAGGTAAGCCGACTCGACTCATGCTACTACACAAACGTCTTGGTCATCCTAACATCCGTGTTTTACAGGCACTCACTAAAGACCAAGCCCTTCATGGACTGGATGCACCAGCTGTAGTTAGACCAGATTCTTTCTTTTGCACAGCATGTACTTACGCGAAGTCACACCGCGCTCCTTTTCCATCCAATAGACATGTTGAACGCTCTACTAGCCCCTTACAAAAAGTTCACTCTGTTATTTGTGGCCCTCTTCCCGTCCCCAGCCTTGGCGGCTGCCGCTACTTCGTCGTATTCATTGACGACTTCAGTCGCTACATGTTTACCTATCCGATGAAGGCACGTAGTGAACTCTACTCATGCTACAAAGACTTTCGCATGAAAGCTTTGAATATATTCCGAAGTGATGTTCATACTCTTGAATATCTCTTGCCACCGCCGGATGTGGACATCCAGGCCTTGCAGGCTGACAACGCTAAAGAGTACGAGAAACTGGGACGCGTTATTTTTTCTAAGTATGGAACGCACGCTCAATTTACCAATGCTTATACACCACAACAGAATGGTGTTACAGAACGCCGCATGCGCACAATCATGGAACGTGTACGGGCACTACTGTTAGATGCCTCGCTCCCCAAACCGCTCTGGGCAGAATGTGTTACACATGTTACGACACTCCTCAACATGACACCAAGCGCTAACACACACAATTGTACACCGTTTGAGTTGTGGTACAATCGAAAACCGACTGTTCAATATCTGAAAGTGTTTGGCTGTGCTGCGTATGTCCATATCAACGACATCTACAGGGACAAACTCGATCCCCGTGCCAAACTCTGCATCTATCTCGGAATTCCCGAGCACAAGAAAGGCTATCGACTCATGGACGTCAAAACCCATCGTGTCGTTTACAGTCGAGATGTGATTTTCAATGAGATTGACTTTCCGACTGTTGAAAATATTGAGGTAACGTCGGGACCGCTCCAGCTACCGGATCACCTAACTGAAGCGCCTATTATTGCTGACGAACTTCCAGCATTTGTTCCATCGGAAACACAAGCCTATTCATCCCAGCCTGAATCTCCAGGTAACTCGGTTGTAGAACCACAATCTGCATCTACTTCCGCTTCGAACCAGCTTCCTTCTCTTGGGGAGGCTCTGGAACGTGGCGTCTTGACATACTCTTTTGTTACGGAGACGCCGTCACAACCGTCGACCACAAGTGTAAAACGCCCACGGTATGACGAAGAAATCGATCTAGGCGCGTTAAATTCCCTTGAAGACATCCAGGAAGTAGAGGAACGCACATGTCTTGTTCTTAGCCTACTTGCAATTCGTCATGTGCCGGAACCAAAAACGTACCATGCGGCGATGCGCTCGTCCTACGCGAATAAGTGGCACGCAGCTGCTGACTCGGAATACCAGTCCCTAATGACCAACCAGACGTGGATCCTGGTACCTCCTCCCAATAACCGCAAAGTACTCCAAAACCGGTGGGGTTTTGTTGTTAAATACACTGGCTCAGGAGAAATCGATCGCTTTAAAGCTCGGTTAGTTATTAAAGGCTTCTTACAGCAATATGGCGTTGATTACGATGAGATATTTGCCCCCGTCATCCGTATGGAAGTCTTACGCCTGCTACTAACGATTGCAGCTCTTCTTGACTTTGAAATTCACCAGTTGGATGTCAAGACAGCGTTTCTCAACGGAACCCTTGACGAGGAACTATATATGAAACAACCAGAAGGGTTTGTAGTTCCTGGAAAGGAAGGCCTTGTTTGTAAACTTCTCAAAAGTCTTTACGGTCTCAAACAGGCACCTCGTATCTGGTATCAAACCTTGTCCGCTTTCTTGGAAAGCCTTGGATTCCACAAACTGATTAAAGATCGATGTGTTTTCATGGCAACACTCGAAGGCGATACATGTTACGTAGCAGTTTATGTTGATGACTTACTGATCATTGCACCAACTGTCAACCTCGTATGTCAGATCAAATCTGCCTTGAACAAAAGATTCTCCATGACAGATTTAGGGGAGGTGAAGTACATTCTCGGCTGGGCAATCGAACGGAACCGCGAAGCCCGAACGATATTTATCCACCAACGCAAGTATGCACGCACAGTGTTAGATCGCTTTAAAAACCTTGTAACATATCCAGTGGCAACTCCATCAGACCGTAATGCCAAACTTACAACTCAAATGCAACCAAATACACAACTTGAAAAAGAGCAAATGGAAGGTATTCCCTACCGTGAAGTTGTAGGTAGTGTCATGTATCTCATGGTTGGCACAAGACCCGATCTAGCATTCTACATGCGCGATGTCAGCCAATTCCATTGGAAAGCAGTGATTAGAGGGCTTAAGTACCTCTCAGGTACAGACGACCTTGGTCTCTTACTGGGAGGGTCAAAGCTGGTCAATGCAGCAAACCTTGCAGACCACCTCATGGCGTACACTGATTCAGACTATGCCAATTGCCCTGACACAAGACGCTCTGTTGGTGGCTACATCACTATGGTAGACCACAGCCCAATCTCCTGGCTTTCGAGGAAGCACCACACAGTTGTGCTCTCGACAACAGAATCAGAATACATTGCACTATGTCACTGCATGCAGGAGTTAATTTTTCTTAAGCTACTGCTCAAAGAACTTGGTTTCATAACCTCAAAAGCAGTCAAGATTCAAGAAGACAATCAAAGCTGTATTAAGATCTCGAATAATCCGGAACTACACGGGAGATCAAAGCATATTGATATTCGATATCATTTTGTACAAGAGAAGGTTGAGCGACATGAATTTAGTATTGTATACTGCAACACCAAATCAATGGTAGCAGACATTTTTACTAAAGCGCTTGATAAGCATCAATTTCGAGACTTAAGAAACAAGTTAGGTATGCACTCTCTTGCTAAACTTAACAGTTAAGCCTACACGATAAATTTCATCATTCATATATTACTTCACAACTAATAAAGAGTCACGTAGTAACATGAGTTTTTCCCTTTAAGAGCTTTAACAGTAAAAGGTTTTCTCATTTACTTACGGTAAGGTTTTATACTCAAAGAGTTTTCCCTGGCACACGGCCGCCAACTTTACATTTACATTTACATTACAACAAAACGTGAAGAAACAAGAATGAAAATATATTTAGAACTTAATCAAAAAGTACAACCGCTGACGAACTGGACAAAGTCGTTTCTGCGACCTCCATTGACCTACTTGTCGACAAAATTTACAGCGTCCTCAAAATCCGTCCTCAACAAGCAGTTAATACGGACACTTCTTACGTCGACGCTGTCGCTCGGTTATGGACCCTTTTGGCGAAAGGTGGCCGGTCGTCGACGGGAATGAATGCTGCGTCGAAATTCGGCACTGTTAATGCCGTAGTCGTTGACTCGGTGTATGTAGATGGACTTGTAACAGATGAAGAAAGCTGCTCCGAGGTCGAAATCGGGCCTATTGTTGTCACCGTAACCGTAGCCATGCTTGATGTACCAGTTGGAGTGAAACTTGTAGACGTTGCCTTTGAAATATATTCCATAGTTGCTACAGTCCTTACGGGCAACCTGTGCTGACCGATGCATGATCTCTGAAGCTGGCGTTTAATAACTGAGCCAATCTGCACGGTCACCACGGTCACCAGCACGGTACTGTAGGTTGTACGAAGTGCCGAGCTCTGGAAATGCTGCACAGAGTCGAATGGCTCTCTTCCTTACGCTGGCGAAGTTCTTCAGACGCAGGAGACGCTGGACTGGTCCCAGGAGCTTATGTACTTGACTTGGAAACGCTGTGCACGCTGAGGAAGGGCTGTGATGCTTCGGAGTGAGATGAATTGAAAATGAGCTCTACAGTCTTTCATAATATAGCAAGTAGCCTTTGCGTTGCTGCAGAGAGCACGTGGAGACCTGATGGCACCTTTTTAACATGCGTTTCTTAATTGCTTGGCCTCTGTAGATGTTGTAGCATACGATGCCACGCACGTGCAGATAAGACAACCACATGTATTATATAACTTCAACAATTGTACTTTTATAATCTATAACTGCCAAAACTAATTCGTTTTGAACATTTGGCTCACTTTCTATTCTGCCACCTGCTGCAGAGGTGGCCAAATGACGGTTTGGACTCTGCCTCGCCAGAAAACTGTCCTGGCGAGTAGAATCCAAATCCGGTCTCCGTTTAGCCGTAGGGCCTCTAGGAGCTTCAAAAACGAAAAATGCTTAATTTCGTGTAGCCATTTTGTGGATTGACTGAACACTTTTAACAGGGTTTTAACAGACCAATCAAAACACGTATATTTTATTATCCAATGATGTTCCCTGATGTCGATCCAGGGAGGCTGTTGAGGTTAGGGCTCGTTCACAGGGACCACCTCTACACCGTGTCTTCTATAAACTAATAATGTAGAGACACGGTACTTTTGACTCTAATAAATAATGTACTAAAATGTCTGTGACATCAGTACGATGAATGGTAGCGGCAATTCTAGACTACGTTTCTGAATGCCGCATACTATTTTCTAGTGAGTAGCTATCTACTTTCTTAACATTAATCTTATTTCTTCTTTTTCTCTCTTCTACCCTACTTCCTTCAAGCTGCGCCCAAGTTCCCGCAACACTCTGCATGCAGACCAGTGAAAGACCCTTCACCTATGGACGATATTTTCTACACGATAACCAGCCGCTCTTCCTCCCGGTAGAAACGAGAAATGTATCTCTGCAACAATTGTCCGCCATCCAACGACCGAAGAACGCGAGATTTAATGAAAACGTCGATGTCCTGTACCGTCTCGTAGTCTCTAAAGGGAGGGTCACCCAGCTCGTGAATTGCTTTCCCAAGGCATCGCACGTTTAGTTAAAAGTGTAGGGCAACGCCATCTTGAATAAGTGGTTGAAGAAGTCCACTTCTCCGTCTTCCTGACGCCGGTGGACTGAGTTACGTGTCGTTTCTGGTAGAGTCTCCATATTGTAGAAGTCCATACTCGACCAACGCGAGCACATGTGGTGGAGCGGATCTGGCCAAAATCTGGTTGAGGCCGATCGCGATCGCCACTTGCGCCCAGACACCGACTAACGGAGGGGGTCCCCCGATGATCCGTGATCTTGTTGCGTGTAGTGTTCACCTTGTGTACCCGTCGGTAGGCGGGTTACGCTCTTCCAGGTAACTTCTGAAGATGTCTTGGGACGAGAAGAATGTCTTGGGTGACGCAGGGGTGATGAGATAGCGTGGGAATACTTCACTCTACCTCGGAGGGGTTGATCCGGGTCGTAGGCGAGTTCTCGAGCCCTGATCCGGTCGCCTGGTCTTTGATCCAGGTCTTCCAAAGGTCCAATGTTGGGGATCTGATCCCTTCCTTTACGATGCTTGCCGCTTCCTATAGCGGGGGTCTTGATGGGTTGAGAGTCGACGAGATCGTCAGGCCAAGCAGCCAATTCCTTCCGATCCGTAGTTCGCACGTAAAGGATAGATCACTAGATAGGGTAAAACTGGCCAATGTATTATCCAGAATTAACCTCTATGCTAGATCTCTTCTCCTTACCTTCTTGATGCTGGTGGGCCAATGTAATTCCCGGTCCCAGTCTTGGATGAAGGCACTTGTGAGGTCCAGAGCAAATTCGATTCTGTTTATGGTTATTCCTATGTCTACTAGCCCCATCCTCATCTGCTATCCTACGATTACCTGACATCCGGCTACACAGCTGCCCTTCCGATCTTCGATCTTGATCTCACCTAACCCCTGATCGCGATCTCGATCTGCCGATCTCGATCAACCATCTCGGTCATCGATCTTGGTCCACCGTCTTGAACAATGATCCCGATCAGCAGCCTTCATACTTGATCTCGCGTGCCTGCGTCGTCGACATTCCAGGTCTTGAGCTTCCCAGACTTGATCACCACTCCCCACGCGACTAACACTGCCATCAGGTCCCCTCGGCAGCATCTCACGGTTATGTTGTCACCGGCCCACCATAGATCACACCGATCCCGACCCTCTGCCGCCTTGATCTCCTTCTCATGCGACCTCAGGCAAGGTGCCCTTTTCTCCTCCGACCCTGAGCCGCCACGCGGGACCGCACGGCGGGTTCTCCAATCACTTAGTCTCACTCGACCAAGACGCCATCCATTCGTCGCTGGCGAGATCCAGACGAACATCGATCTGGATCCATTCGTCAGCCATCGTTCGCGCAATCTGGGGTCATCAACTGACATCTTGCTTCGCCAGAGGCCCCTGTCGCTTGATCCGACTCTCTCTGGGCCTGACGTTGCCTTTTCTCGGATTTCTTATTCGCGCTTCACCACATCCGCCCCCAGCCTGCAAGTTGGTCCGTCTCGGTCCACTTCAGGTCTCATTCTCCAATCTTCAGCCCAAGGCACAAGTCACCCCGACAACACTTCGACTACCACCAACGGATCCCTTCCAGTCTCCATGAGCCAGCAAGGAAGTGATCCCGGGAGCGATTATTTGCCTACACCTCCCGATTCCCCAAGATCCCCCGACGGTCCGCCATCTCCCCATTCCGACATCTCGCGACGTTCGTCGGGTCCGGCTCCAGACCACGCCCGCCCGCTCTCATCCGATGAGGCTGGGCCGATGCCGGGCAGTCCAGGGTGGGATCGCCTGGTGCGCGAACGTGATCAACTAAGTCGTGAAGCCATGGAACTTCGGGCGCATGTCGACGCCATGGAGCGGTTCCGGGCAGACCAGCAGGGCAAGATTGTGCGTCTGGAGCGCGAGATCGCTGATCTCGCGGAGGAAGCCTCTGATCTCGATGGATTGCGTATGCAGGTTCACCAGCTCCGATCGGAACGCGACGAGTTCGCGCGGCGTCTCAACTCTGCCCAGGCAGACCTAGATCGAGCTACAGAGGACAGGGATCGTCTGACCGAAGAGGTGGAACAAGCCACCAACGAGATCCAGGATCTCCAGGCGGAAGCCCGGATCCATGCTTGCGATCTGGCTGAGGCGAAGCAAGACTCCATCATTGCCAAGGCCAGCTACAACCGGATCTCGGCTGATCTTGCACATCTCCAGCTGGATTCCAGCCCCACGCCTTCGACAGGGGCTCCCACCCGATTGGCCCTGGCTGAGCGAGATCGAGCCTTGGCGGACTCCGCCCGAGCGATCGCTTCCCTGACCAGTATCGCTGGTGAACGTGACCTAGCCACCGATCAACTCGCCCACGCTAACTCCGAACTGAACCGAGTCACTTCGGAGCGGGATCGCCTACTCGTGGAACGAGACCAAGCGTTCGCAGATCGCGACAGAGCACAGGCGGATCTCAGCGCCGAGCGACAACGATCCACTCGTCTAGGTGCGCATATAGTCTAGATCCCCCTCCACCTGACCATGATGACTCATATTCTGTTTGTCGTAGAGGATGATCTGATCGGTACCCATGCCGAAGTGCAGGAGTTAGAAGCGAGTCTTCAGGCATTGCAGGAGAACTACGATCAGGCAGAAGGTGACGTAATGGCGACCACCAACGTCCTGACCGAAATGGTGTCTCGGCTCCGCGCTGCTCAAGATGAACGGGGGGTCAAACGTGCTCTCAGTCCGCCCCCATCTCCTGCTACATCGCCCCCGCACAAGACCTCGCGGACGGAGCCTCCCCGGCCGATCACGACGCGGCCCCACCTGATGTTCCCGCTGGAGACCAACCCGGTGGCCAGGCCCAGGCGACCGATCTCGAAGAAAAGCACGAGGAAAGCCCAGATCCCTTCGATCTGGGTCCTGAACCCGCGATCCCGACTGGGCCAGATGCGGAGGAAGCAGATCGCACCCAGGCCATCTCGCAAGTGACCGTGGAAGCACCTTCCCCGAAGAAGGGTGGCTCGGATCGGTCCAAACGTAAACCCGATCCAGAGCATGACGATGACGCGGAGGATTCTGGCGCTGGATCCGACGACGCTCTTCGGGCTACGATACTCCGATCGCTGTCGTGGCACCGCCGGCATGGAAATCCTCCTCCGGCATCCGGTGATCAAGGGGGGCCTGCTCCATCGACGCCTCCGGCGCAGCCGACACCTCCGGGCGGCAGTTCCCCACAGACTCCGATCACTTCTCCTCAGGGGTCCCCGAGGGGTAGTCCAGCTGGCGGGAGCCCTCCCGGTGGTGGATCTCCGGGTGGCGGCTCTCCCGGCGGCTCGCCACGCCCCCAGCTGCACCCTCCCCTGTTCGCGATCAGCTCGTCTATTCCCGGGTATGCGAACGTCCGGCAGTTTGCGGCTGGTGATGTCTTCCCGTGGGATCCGATGTTCGTCGGAACTTTGGCGATCGTCGGTATGATCCTCTCCACATTGTCCAAGAGGCTGCTGCTACCTCCCGGATTCCTCTACCCCGCGAGATCACCAGCTAATCGCCCTTCCCGAGCCGGGGTCGGTTGGTTGGCTAGCCTGATCACTGGGCCCAACGTGCAGGCCCTACTTGCTACCCGACCTTGGGAGGTGCTCCGCAACCGACCGGCCCCCCTCACCTTCGATCTCGGTCTACATCGTCGTGCTGGAACCATGCTGGGGCAGATCGCGGATGCCTACGCCGCCTTCGAGTCAGATCACCTGCAGGCCTACTGGGAATCGACCCATTATCTCGAGATCACAAAGGCGATGTATGAAGCTGATCCTGATCTCCGTCGGTATTACCTCGAGCGTCGGCAACGGCGTAGCCGTACCGGAGAACGTTGGCGGCTGCTGTTGGGACGATTCCTGCCCATGATGAGGGCGATGTGGGCGGACATCGATCTTCTGCTCGATCCCTACTTCCTGCACTTCCCTACTATCCGTGATCGGGTATACTGGTACCCCGGATCGGCCTCCCGAATGGCTAACCTGGCCCAGCCGACTCTGAACCGACCGGAGCCCACCGATCTGATCTCTGCGTTGGCAGAATGCGATCAGGAGGACCCTTGGCGCAACCATTACCGCGATCGGCCGGCAGATCACCCGTCCCGGCAGATCCCACGGCTCGAAAACAAGTTTAACCCGCCTGCTCCACCTACACCTCCTGGGACTCCCTGATCCCGCGATCTCGACCAGTCCGGAGGTGATCAGCTGAGCCTGGAGTCGGTCAGCACGCTTACATATTCTCTATCACGATCCGGTACTTCGCCACGCGATCCCGACTCCAGCCTAACCTCTTTTCAATTCCACGTAATCTTTCCAGCTTCAAAAACCAGCGTTCTTCTCCATACTTACTCCACAGTTTCGATCCCACTTAGCATCCTCGAAATCTCCATATCTTCCTTCCAATCACTCCGGTTTCACATGCATATACAAGAAAAATATAAAATCTCCACATCCGATCCAGATAGACATCCAGATCAGCATCCGCGATCTCGGCGTTGTGACCCGGTCACGTCGCCTTCTCTGCGTCTACACCTCTTCGTGCGACATCATCACGCCAAACCGATTTCGGTTAGCATGATCACGTAGGAACGCGCTCAGTATGGCTCCACAGTTAAGATCAGCTTCGTCGACCCAAGTTGGTTCATCATAACCGACCCAGTGCACCAGGAATTCACGATAGATCCGGCCGTAGCGAGTCCGTTTCCCACTTCGCATGTCCGAGAACCGTTCGACCTCGTACTCGTCGGCATCCAGATCTGGGACCCAACTGTCCTCCGGAAGGAGGATCTCATCGAAATCTAGCCGATCTGCTTCATCTACAGTCAACTCGACCCGCGGTCGATCCGGAAAATTCCGCACCAGCTTTAGCTTAGAAACATGGACCACCGGGAAGATATGGTAATCAGATCCCGCGATCTCCAGCTTGATCGTGAATTCGTTGAGCTTCTCTGCAACACGGAACGGGCCGTGCCAAAGGTGAGCGAGTTTACGTGCATACCCTTCCTTCACACGATCTAGGTATAGCCAAACTCGTGATCCAGCTTCGATCTGATGCGGATCGACATCCTCATTGTGCCGATCGGCTCGATCTGCAATCGCCTCTCGTAGTCTAGCGTTGACCTGCTCTCGCGACTGCTGGTAGTATCTCTGAACTCGATACCTCCACCGTCTTGGATCGCGATCGTGGCGCCTGGTCGATCCGATCGGGATCGTTGCCTCCAACGTCGATCTCGGATCCCATCCATGTACCAGGTAATGAGGGGTATCTCCCCGAACCCGATCGTGAGCCGTGTTAATGGCGAACGTCAGTCTCTCCGCGTATTCATCCCAGTCCTTCTGATCGAGATCTTGAACATACATCTTGATCGCCCTAGTCGCCGTTTGCACCATCCGTTCCGCAGTCCCGTTGGCTTGCGGCCGGTAGGCCATCGTCGCCCGTTGTCGCTGCCCCAGGATCTTATTGAACGATCTGAAGAAGTCGGACATGAAACCCGGTTCTCGATCGTGCCTGATCATCTCGCTAGCACCAAATCTGCGGAACACGCATTCTTCATAAGATTCCGCGACGGTCTGGGCCGATCGGGAGGAACTGGCCTTTGCGATCACATATCCCGTGAACAGATTGACCCAGATCAGTAGTTCGGTGTTGCCTTTGTTGGATCTGGGCAGAGAAGGTATGTGATCCATCGCTATGATCTGGAATGGGTATGTCGCCTGCAGATTCCCCGGCGACTCGCCCCGGATCTTGGGTCTCCCCTTCCCGGTCTCACAATCTACACACTCGCCTACGTATCGCTGCACGCTCCGATATAATCCCCTCCAGTGGAAATGATCTCGGATCCGCTGATAAGTGCGCCCGATCCCCTGATGTCCTCCTTCCAGAGTCGTATGATAGTGGTGGAGGACATCCTGCTGTAGCGTTTCTGGAACTACAAGTCTCATCAGGCGATCGCGATCACCTCTTGATCTCGGCCCTGGTGGGCAGTAAAACAACAGATCTTGTTCATCTACCTCGTACTCGGAGGCGATCTTGGCGTAGGATCCGGATTCGGCTCGAGTAAGATCCGCGATCTGCCCAGCCAGGTACTTCTTTAGTCCTGCGATCCAGACCTCCTCGTCCTGGGCTCGCCTGATCCGATCAACCCGCATCTCCCGGATCAGTTCCTCTCGCAAGACAGCGGCGCCAGGTCGCGCTCGGGCTGCACGCGTGGCTACTGCCGACACTTGCACAGATCGATCTTCAACTCGAGGGATCAACACCTCATTAAGCCGATTCAGGGTGATCAGATCGCATCGATCTGCCTCATCGTGGACTTCGATTCCGCTTCCTCGCTGCAGCGCGGCACTCGCCAAGCTATCTGCGCTCCCATTCCAGTCTCTCTTCACATGGACCAGCTCGTGATCTCCCCAATTCCGCAAGTGATCTAGCACCTTCTGTTTCAGTAGCGTCAATCCTGGCGCCTTGCAGTCGATCTCGTCCCGGACTTGTCGGATCACCAGATTCGAATCGCCACAAACGACCAAACGGCGGCGTTCTAACTGTGCGATCATGCCAAGACCTAGCAAGAGTCCACGGTATTCCGCTTCATTGACAGTGAGGCTTTCAGCATAATCCGATCTAGCCTTGATCACCTTCCACTCTGGTAAACTCCACACGATCGCGCTGAAAGCGCCTCCTCCTCGTTTCACGCGTGCCGATCCGTCGAAACTTATAACCCACAACTCCTCATCTGGGTCTACAGTGGGGATCGGCATCTGGATCCGACGTTTTGGCTCCTTTCGCGGCGCGATCGCGATCAGAGCTTCGTCGATCTCCGATCGGGGCGTTATGTTAGCTGCGATCGCCCCCAGTATTTCATCCTCCCCCTTCGTACACTTCGTGATCTCGAGTGTCCACGGGGACAGAAGAGCAGACCATTGTCCCAGACGTCCTTGGAGGCCGGCAGACTTGAACAGCCAGGCAAGCGTCGAGTGTCGGGTTAGGACCTTGATCCGACGTCCCACCAACAAGGTGTAGTGTAGATCCAAGATCCGAAGTAGAGCTAACACCTCCTTTTCGGCAACATTATAATTCAGCTCGTTGGCTTCAAGGTTCGGCTGGCAAACGCGACCGGGTGGTAGATCTGGTCGTGTTCCTGCATTAGTGCGGCGGAAATCGCCCAGTCACTAGCGTACACGATCACCACGGGTAACTTCGTCGTGTCGAAGTGGCGAAGGATCGGGGTCGACGCGATCTTGGTCTTCAAGGCTGTAAACGCCCTGTATGCCCTACCCCACCTCTCGTCACCAGTCTTTAGGCCCAGGTTGGCTCCGATCTCGCTTGAACAGGGTGAAGACATCGCCCCCAAGTCAGGATCCGTTGTACTATCGCTTCTTTGAGTCGGGATATCTAGTGATCTATCCCGATCCGACTTAAGCGCGACGGGATCTTGAGTGATCAGGTCCATGCTATCCATGATCTTTCGTAGATCTGGTCGCTTCTTCAGTTCTGCGAACTCCACCTCACGTAGTTCATATAGGACCGATGCATAGATCGCATAATCCTCGATGAACCGACTATAGTAATTCAAACTTCCAAGGAACGATTGCATGGATCGGAGTGATCCAGGGAATGGTAGATCCGTCAGAGACTTCAGGTCTTTCGGGTTTGCTTCCAATCCATCGATCGACACTTTATGTCCGAGATATTCCACCTTATCCATGCCCCAGAAGCTCTTTGCCACACTGATCGAGAGATTCCACTTATCACAGGCCTCCAATAGGCCTTCCACCCGATCGCGCATTTGATCCCATGATCCAGCCGTGATCAAGATATCGTCGATGTATGATCTCCGACCTAGCACCGACGGGCGACCGGGATCTTCCGGGATCCCTGATTCGAACACATCCGCAGAGCCTTCCACATCTCCGGACTGGGAGATCTTCAGAAATCCATATAGGGCATTGTCCACAAGGCGTTGATAGATCTGAGGAGCGTTCTTCAGCCCGAACGGCATGCGATTCCACTCGAAAAGGCCAAATGGAGTGATGAAAGCCGAGATCGCGCGAGCTCGATCGGTCATTGATACGACCCAGAATCCACTCGCCATGTCTAATGAACAATACCACAGAACCTTGTCAAGATCTTCTAACAGGTCATTGATCAGAGGCATCGGGTAGATCATCAGCCTTGTGAGACCGTTCACCAGCCGATAATCGATACATAGTCGGATGTCTACACCGTTCTTCTTGATGATCACCACGATCGGAGATGCCCATGGCGATGTCGATGGCCGAATGATCTTGGCAGCTAGGAGTCCTTTGATAAGATCCGATACTTTCTCGCGAAACTGTGGCGCCACCTTTCGGACTCGTTGTGCGATCGGCTTTGCATCACCCACGTCGATATCGCATATAACACCCTTGGCCGCTGGAGGAAGTGCGTTTCCCTTTCCGATCAGGAGATGTCGCTTCTTCCAAATAATCTGTCGAAGTTTCTCGATCTCCTCCGGGGTAGCCGATCCCGGATTCCCTACTTGCAGATCTTCAATCCTGACTTCTTCGGTGGTGGAGATCTGGATCTCTGGTACTACTGCGAGATTATCGGCTAGATCTTCGGTCGAAAAATCGCCACTTTCGTGTAAGTGGGTCTGATCAGCGTTCTCGATCCCTTCAGGAGATGTCGGATCCGGTTCATCCGTTGATTGATCACGCAGCCTATCGTCCTTGGCTGTCAAGATCGGGGTGTCTTTAACCCTGGGGACGGCATCGGCGTCGGATTCATGTTTGATCTCGATTTGAAAATCTGGTTTTTCTGTTTTTTCCTCGATCTCTTCTTCGCATGTCCGATCTGTCCGATCTGGGGCCTGATCTGGCAAGCTCTCATTCGTCTCAGTCTCACCGCCCCCAGCTTCGCCACTCGGGGTCTTGTCGGAACTGATCGTGATCGGTGGGGTATCCATGGGATCCGGTTGGGGATCGATGAATGCGACCTTGACTTCGGCTGTATCGGTTGGTGATCGCGGTTCCAGTGTCGATATTGGTGCAGGATCAGGGTCGGTCCTGGTTACCCCACCTCGGCGGAGTATGGATCGCGGCGTAACGTAGGTCGGCCGTTCGACCGACGGTAAGGGGATCTCCACGGATTCCTGAGGTTCTGGTCTTGCGTCCACAGTCGCTTCTAGAGCTAGATTCTGCCACTCCATGTAACGTCGGGATCCGATCGACACAAACCCGGGGAATCGAGGCACTTTTTCCTGATCAAGTACCATTCCAACATGTAATCTGTGATCCAGTCGTAAAATCTTCTCGCTCAAATTCGTGATCACTAAGTACCGAGTTCGGCCGGGTCCATTCACCACTGTAGGTACCCATTGGTCGCCTCTGGTCACCCACAATTTCTCTGTCGCCGATAATTTCAGTCTCGATGCGATCTCTTCAGATCCCCTAACTGGGATATGTAGATCTTCCTCCAATTTTACCGATCTTACCTTCTCCCCGTATAATCTCTTGCGACCACTAAGTGGGATCCCCACTTCATTAGGTAAGCACATCGATCCCTTCGCCAGATCCATCCGGACTCCAGCCGGGATCATGAAATCCATACCCAGGATCGCATCTTGCCCGGATAGATCCCCGATCCAAATATCGAAAAAGTAGACCAAGTATCCCGCAAGCGTGATCTTGATCCTCGTTCTTCCCTCGGTGGTGTACACATTGTCACCGATCCCAACACACTCCTGTCTCTGACTAGTGTCAAAGTGGCACCCAACCTTACGAGCAAAGGTGGTATCCAAGATGGATACCTCGGCGCCAGTGTCCAGGAGCAAGATCGCTCTTTCGTGATTGATCTTGCCTGAGATCTTGGCTTGGCGGAACCATTTTCCGGGTGCGTGGTATTTCCAATACCCCCTGGACTCTCCTTCCTTGAGATCCAGAGCCACTTCCGCACCAGATCGAGAGAACTCATCGATCCGGGGAAGACTCGCGATCTTAGCAGTATACGAATGCAACTTACATGTATTACCGCGCAGATCCGAATTCTCCCTATCTTGATCTCTCGATTTCTTGTTCACATATGCATAGATGCAGTACTCAGAACGCTCGACTCGTACCGGTTTCCAAACCGGCGAGCGTCCTAGTTTAACATCTTTTCCACCTTCTCGGGGAACAATCCGGCATGTCGGGTCGGGTCGTACCACTTGCGGATCTGGTTGTAGAATTCTTCCATGGGGCATTCTCCAGCTTCATGGATCTCCCCACAACCACGGCAGGTATACAGACAGCGATCCGTTGGGTGACCCCTCTTCCCGCACTTTTCAAAGGTTAGACGTCTCCAGCAGTCCAGATCCGTATGCTTCCGCGATCCACAGTGTGAACAGCGACCTCGATCGTGGTCTGACGTACCCCTGCGATCCGCGATCCGGCCTCGGTCTTGCGCGTTCACCTGCGATCGCGACTGATCCTGTTGGTGGGGAACGCCCCCAGTGCCGATCTGCTTGTCTTCCGACGCGGCAAGATATATCCTCCGGAGATCGCCTTCAGAATCGGATCCGTCCGATCCGGATATTTCCTCTGATTCCGAGCTCGGGTCTTGGGTTTGGATCGCCCGTACCACCGCTCGGGTGGGTGCCGCCGGGGCGCTGGCCGGTGCCTTTTGTCTGTACTTCGATCCGAACACAGATTTACGCTGTCTGCTTTTCGCCCGTTCCCGGGCACGAAGTACCTCTTCAAGTTCATCGACGTCATTCAGCCGGAGTAGGGTCAGCCGATCAGCTAACTCCGGATCTCCCAATGTCTCGATATAGTGGTCTACATGTTCCCGGCGGGCCTTAGGGCTCCCATCCTTGATCTTCAGTCTAGCACGTAAAGCCGCCACGTTGAGCCGGTAGAGATAGTCAAGGGGAGTTTCTTCCGATCGCTTGCGAGCGTGATAGTATTGCCACGCGACCGACATACCCAACCCACAATACTGGGTCTGGAAACTGTCCAACAGATCTGCCCACTTGGTTTTCGTCGTTCGACTGAGCTGCCTGTACCAGTTCTTTGCCGGTCCCACCATCAGGTCTGCAAATGTGAGGCATTTTTCTTCTTCCGTAGCCTGATCGCGCTGAAATGCTGACTTGACTTTACTGATCCAGGCCCGAGCGCGATCTTCGTCCAGATCTTTACCCGCAAAATCTTTCAGATCCGAGATCGCTGAGATCCGGACCCGCTGGATCATCGACGATCCTCCTTGACCGATCGCCGCGGATGCGATCGCCGCTCGGCTCGACGTCTGTCCACCGGAACTTGGTATGCCCATGTCGTCTGGATCGTATTCCCATGCATCCGGATCCGAGGCCGTAACGGACTCCATCTCAACATCCAACTCCCCTTTGATCGGCGATCGGGGTGTCGCGAGATTCCGTTCTTTTAAGAAACGATCCATCGCCATTTGAAAGTAGTCGTCCAACTTGTTGCTCGATCCAGTGGAATTAGTCGTCGGCGCGGTCTGGTCTGTCCGGATCCGGTGATTTTCTTGCTGCTCAGGTGTCTTAGCCTCCAGTTTCGTGGTCACCGATCGTGTATCTTGTTTCTTCATACGCGATTTCAGGAATTTGGCACCGGAGGGGCCCAGCGACATGCGTTGCAGCCTTCTCGGGCTGTCGGAATCTGGTTCCGAAGTCGCTGACGCGTAGCATGACGATCCAGTCTGATAACCTAGATCGGGCGTCAGTGGGCGTTCGCCGACCAAGACTTTGAGAGAGTTGAATAGGTCATGGGTCGCAGATTGAATCGCTTCCAGTTCCAGATCAAATAGAGAGTTCGGGTCGAATTCTCCAGCCACTAAACCAGCCTCTTGGAGCAGATCAAGTAGAATCTTCACCGCGTTCAGGCGGTCCGAGCTAGTCCGGGGTTTCGACACTGGGCCGGTGAGGTTACCGATCTGGCGGACTTGTATGATCGTAAGAACGGGATCGTTAAGCAAGGTCTCGCTTAGCATCTTCCTGTAATAGGCCTGCTCGATCGCGTCCTTGGTAATCGTCGATCCTGGGCTGATCATATCTTCTGGCTCTGAGTCTGGAGCTTTCAATTTCGTCCGGGTGCTCTTGATCTTCTTTTTCTTGGTCGATCTTGAGGCAACAGTGGATTTGGTGAGCAGATTAGGTTTCAGCTTTGCTGATTCCTTATCGCTCGTGTGCGGATCTCGATTTTCATCGAGATCCGCGGTGGCCCTCGAAGGGGCCTTGGGAGGAATTCGAGGTTTTTCTTCAAGATCTGGATTGCGATCCAGGTCTGCCTCGTGCCTGTCAGTAGAGATCCTCCCAGAACTCTGCTGATCTGTGGATCTTTCCGTTTTCAGTGGTGCCTCCGCCGATCCAACATTCGTAGGCACTTCTTCCCCTTGTTCTTCCTTAATCTTGACATCTTCTTGGTACTCACGGTGATATCCTCGGTTCGAATCCGGGCACGCGCACCATTGTGGTGGAGCGGATCTGGCCAAAATCTGGTTGAGGCCGATCGCGATCGCCACTTGCGCCCAGACACCGACTAACGGAGGGGGTCCCCCGATGATCCGTGATCTTGTTGCGTGTAGTGTTCACCTTGTGTACCCGTCGGTAGGCGGGTTACGCTCTTCCAGGTAACTTCTGAAGATGTCTTGGGACGAGAAGAATGTCTTGGGTGACGCAGGGGTGATGAGATAGCGTGGGAATACTTCACTCTACCTCGGAGGGGTTGATCCGGGTCGTAGGCGAGTTCTCGAGCCCTGATCCGGTCGCCTGGTCTTTGATCCAGGTCTTCCAAAGGTCCAATGTTGGGGATCTGATCCCTTCCTTTACGATGCTTGCCGCTTCCTATAGCGGGGGTCTTGATGGGTTGAGAGTCGACGAGATCGTCAGGCCAAGCAGCCAATTCCTTCCGATCCGTAGTTCGCACGTAAAGGATAGATCACTAGATAGGGTAAAACTGGCCAATGTATTATCCAGAATTAACCTCTATGCTAGATCTCTTCTCCTTACCTTCTTGATGCTGGTGGGCCAATGTAATTCCCGGTCCCAGTCTTGGATGAAGGCACTTGTGAGGTCCAGAGCAAATTCGATTCTGTTTATGGTTATTCCTATGTCTACTAGCCCCATCCTCATCTGCTATCCTACGATTACCTGACATCCGGCTACACAGCTGCCCTTCCGATCTTCGATCTTGATCTCACCTAACCCCTGATCGCGATCTCGATCTGACGATCTGGCGATCAGCCGATCTGGCGATCAGCCGATCTGTCGATCCGCTGATCTCGATCAACCATCTCGGTCATCGATCTTGGTCCACCGTCTTGAACAATGATCCCGATCAGCAGCCTTCATACTTGATCTCGCGTGCCTGCGTCGTCGACATTCCAGGTCTTGAGCTTCCCAGACTTGATCACCACTCCCCACGCGACTAACACTGCCATCAGGTCCCCTCGGCAGCATCTCACGGTTATGTTGTCACCGGCCCACCATAGATCACACCGATCCCGACCCTCTGCCGCCTTGATCTCCTTCTCATGCGACCTCAGGCAAGGTGCCCTTTTCTCCTCCGACCCTGAGCCGCCACGCGGGACCGCACGGCGGGTTCTCCAATCACTTAGTCTCACTCGACCAAGACGCCATCCATTCGTCGCTGGCGAGATCCAGACGAACATCGATCTGGATCCATTCGTCAGCCATCGTTCGCGCAATCTGGGGTCATCAACTGACATCTTGCTTCGCCAGAGGCCCCTGTCGCTTGATCCGACTCTCTCTGGGCCTGACGTTGCCTTTTCTCGGATTTCTTATTCGCGCTTCACCACACACAGCTTGTAGCTGCTGTAAGTAGGTCGTATAGAGGGAACTTGCCATGGGCCGCAGCGTCGGAATATCAGGGAAGCACGGGAAGTCCTCAGCAACCTGTCGAAGGACCTTAATGTATTCAGTCTGCTGATTGAAAGCAGCGACGAGTTCCTTGTGCTCTTCTTCGGAATGAATTTGTTGTAGACAATCTCGATTGGCTACTGAAGCCCATTGCGAGTTGGACATCAGCAGTGTTTTGTAAGAAGCCTTGAGCTGCTTCCTTCTGGATTTCTGCTCGTTCAGTTGGTGCAGCTCCTCGGACAACTCGTCCACTTCTTGTTGCAGCTCGTCCCGATCGTTTTTCAGTTTTTGCCGATAACGTCGCTGCCGATTCTTCTCCATCTCGCGCTTGTGCACGCGTACGGGTCGGTTGGTCTTGATGCCATCGATTGGATTCGTGGCAGCATTGCGACCGACGACAGGAGTTGTGAAGGCGTCACTAAAGGCGACTGTGGGGTCTGTAAACTCCCCTGAGAACACCCGAGGGGTGAGAGGTGCGCTGAAATCAAGTAGACCCACGATATCGTCGAACAAGACCTCGTCCGTCGTTATCAAGTCAGTCATGATCAACTCTTTTAGTGTATGACGGTGGAGCACTGAGAGCAGTACTGTAGTGACCTGATGATCAAATCCCAGCATTGGTTCGTGAGAAAGCACGTGGTGGCGACCGATAAGGTGTCGTGAGCACATGTACGGTGTACCGGTAACCTAGAGTAAACCCGATTCCAGTTTACCAGACATGGATTGTCAACGTCAAGATCATTCAGATAGCCTTCCCTTAACTTTTACGTAGGATCAGCTCCAACGCCCACCTTACCGAAAAACATCACCGAGCTGCATTCTCTCCATCATTTGCTCAACTTGTTGGTTATCCTCTTTCCCAGACGTCACAAGAACTTCTGTGAATCGATCAAAGTCCGGTTTGCATAACACATTGAAGTTGAAATGCATCGGAACAAGTCGCACACACGTCTTAATGACTGTGGCAATCGTAGCTGCTTCATCCGTTGGTGAAGATCTGCCAGTATCAATGTCATCACCTGGGTAAATGATGCACCAACCTGTTTCGTCCAAAGCATGCCTTCAAACTCACCCTCGCCCTCCCACAGCTCCCGCCAGACAATCACTGTACGATCAGCCTCAACATAGCGTCTCGATACAAAGTGTGTAGCCATAGATACCATTCCGCCAGTCTGAAGCTTGCTCGTCACGCGAAATTTCACTGCAATAGTGTTGTTAGCGTTGCCGCTAGTGTATTCCTCTCTGTCAAGTTGTCGGTACGACTGATGCGTGACCTGCCACACCGCCAAACACGTTCGTTCGAAGTCAAACGGAGCGTACAGTATTCCAACATTCTCCAAGTATTCCACATCTCCATCCCGTTTAACAGGAGGCTTCGTACTCATAAATGGTCCTGTCGTTGGAGCCATCTCGGACGACTGGAATACAGCATCCGTTCTAGCGTAAATGACATCCAGCTCGCCCAAATACGCTTCAAAAAGCTGTTCGTCAGTGTGTTCGTGTCGAGTCCTTTTGGCTCTTGTTCCGTCTTCCACTTCTTTCAACCGCTTCTGTAGAGATTCCTCCACGTCTTGAAGTAGTTCTCGTCTTCTCTTCACCGCAGTCCTCAGTTTCTCTTGCTGAGCTTCAGCAATAACACGCCCTTCCAATTGGCGCATGGCAATTGTTCTCCAAGCTGAGCGTGCCACCCCACCGCGGTCTGTTCTCCGTCTTCCCTGTAGTTCTTCCAGTTTCGCTGCTAGTTCCACCTCCTCGCTCCGCAGTGTCTGCCATTCTTCTTTCAGTCACTTCCGGTATGCATCTCTCCGCTTCCCTGTCTTTATATTACGTAGCACTCGCCTCCGTTCCGCTTCGACCTCTGACTTTGATTCTTCATTTTCAAGATTGACAGGACTGTTAGCAGGCAAAATGGACGGCTGGTGTCCTTCTACGTCATCTAAAAACCCTGAAATGTCCGACAGGAACGCAGCCACAGCGGCCGCTTCGGGTTGGAGCTCTTCCTTCCTCCACATATACAATATAACCCAATTTGGGTTAAATACACCACTGGATTTTTGTTAGGGAACCTGCTGTCGACAGGATAAATAATGCACATCCGGTGAGAACGGACCTGCCTGCAAAGTTCAGGATGACAGAGGACGAGCGAGTGGACGCCGCGTTGTTCGCCGAGGTGACGAGTTTACTGGCGGGCTGCAGCGGGGTCGCCCCAACAAGCGACGAGCAATTTAACCCAGCGTCAACGTCCACCACAGATGAACTGCTGCTGGACTCTCACTCGTTCTTGGCGGAGACCGAATCGTTGCTCTCGTCTATTGCCTCGAACGACACACGTATCGAGCCAATTAAACCCACCATCCATGACAAAAAACTTTGTCTTGATGAGAAAGTGGGTGAATTGCTGGCTGACGAGAAGCGCAAGGTCCGCAATGCTCAGGCAGCCAAAAGACGACTCAAGTACCGACAGAAGCTAAAGGACGAGAAGGAGACGCTGCAGCAAGAGGAAACTGAGCTGTCGAGTGAGCTGGACAGGCTGCAGGAAAAACAACAAGCTGCACGGAGGAACCAAGTGGATAACTTGTCCTTGAGTGTATGGAAAGCCATTGCTACGCGTCAGAAGGAGAGGAGAATCGAGGCAGAGCAGACGCAAAAGCAACTTCGAGCTGCTGTGGTTGGACGAGCTAGGATGATCCATCAGCTCAATTCACTGCTCCAATTCTCTGGCATTGACGAAAAGAAGAATGCTTTGTGCGCGGAGAGGAGCGATGCAGTTCAACGTGACGACCCCGTACTGTTCAAAACCTTTGTTGGAGAACTGGCACATACATAATAAAGGCCCGCATGTATACAGACTGTATACATACATCCGGATTCGAACCTATAGGATCATGTCGGACATGTTGAAGTCGTACGTGACGGAGGTGCAGAGCGGGCCGAACAAGGACCTCCTTCACACCCTCGAGAACAACTGATACTTAGCCGTGATGGGCTACAGCCATCAGTGGGTTAACCACTCTAAGAATTTTGTAGACCCCTCCACCGGCGCCCATAAAGATAAAGGCACGCCTGAAAAGTGAGCGGGGCATGCGGAAGAGCGTCGTCCCCCAGACCTCGATGAATGCCTGTGGCGATCTTGGTACTTCAATCAAACCAAGACGCCACAGGCAAGCCAGTACTTCCATGGGCTAGTGCTGGGAATTCGGCGCAAGTATCTGTTGTGATGTATACTTAGCTGTATAGGGTAATCTACTACAGTACATGTACAGTAGCTGGGTTTGCTGTGCATCCGGATACCCTCAATACAGTCTGTATACATGCGGGCCTTTATTATGTATGTGCCTGGAGAACTGGACGCGGTTTATGCTCAGACAAACGAGATCATGCATGAGGCGGAATTTAAACTATCTTCAAAGTTAGAATACAAACCTCAGCGGATGTCGAAGGATGGAGTCGAGTACTTTGACAGTGCAGACGCCACTGAAATACCGTTCGATTTTCAGGACACGAGTCGCGCTGTGTCGTTGCTGATGTTGTCGGACCCACAAACATTTGAAGGCAATCTGACAGCCCAAGAAAATAGAGATACCGCTACGATCAAGTATACGGTGAAGTGCCAACTGGATCAAGACCGGGTCACCAAGCTACTGGTACATTCAGCGGTGAGGAAATACACAGAAGACGACTGCTTAGTGTTCGTGTGGCGTGCATCGAGCGAGGGCAAAGATGAACTCTCCGGTTACCAGGCAGACGAAACGGGATGGCTTGTTGTACGCCCACAGAAAAGCTCTCATCCTTCGACTGTGCTTGAGAGCTATGTTCGCTTTATTCCGATGAGTATTCGCCCGGAAGCGAATTGCAAGGTTGATATGGACCAATTTGCCGAGTTGGCGGCGAAATCAGGTGAAGAAGAGGTCAACGAGATGAGGCGAATGCTCGAAAAAATGCTGCTGGGAGATCATCGAGCTAGCGAGAGCCCTTCTACTATTGAATATGATTTTTGAGTTATATGACTTCGAAGCCAAATCGAGAACTTAATATAACCCATACCTAAACCCACTACTTCACCCAGCGTAGTACATGTACGTTGAGTTTTACAATTGCAACAATGCAGGACAAGCACACCGATAACGCATTCCCGACCACTTTCATCGGCGATTACGACGCGTTGCTAGAGCAACAGGACGACAAGAGCGTGGCCAGCTACAATTCTTACTCTCTACTGTCCAACCCTGACCGAGACGGAGGTGTTATTGTCATCCCTGGACGCACCTCCATGTCCAAGCCAACTTGCTAATGTCGCCACTCGAACAGGGGCCAAGATGATGGATAAAGAGGAAAAACGCAGACATCGCAACGCTCTAGCCGACGGAACCGTTAGCGTCACAAGCTCAAAGTCGAGAAGGAGGTGCTCGAGCTGCAGGAATTGAGCTGTCGAAGCTTCTGGAGAAACTGAAAGCAGCACGAGTGAAAGAAGAGATTAATCCGGTTTGTGGTACGCCCTTCACTAACAGTGTCGAGTGCGGACTCGTCAGACTCTGATGAGGCGTCATCTACCATATTGGAGACTTACACGCATTTTGCCCATGGGAATGAAAAACGAATCAAGTAGTGCTGTCGATGTGGATCGTTTCGCTTCGATTCTTATTAAAACAGGGGAGGAAGAAGTCAAAGAGATCGTCGGTATGTTGGAAAAGGTTCTGCTTCGGCGAGAAGCCACTCTTTCCCCCCTGTACATTTGTAAACGAATGAGGAAGCAACCGTGGCAATTTTTGATACTTCTGAACTTGTATCCCAATTCGTGACACCATTGCTCTGAAGTAAAAGCAAAAACGTTATGTGCTCTATTCTATTCGTTACCCTTGTCAACTAAGTCTTCCAGCAGAAGCGAGTCCATCATGCGTGCAATTTCAGCGCCATCCTCCTCCACTGACGTCACGATTAGTTTCGTGAACTGGAATCCACTGACACCACAGTTTGTTGCTTTGGTGATATCAAGTGGGATGAATCGCACAAAAGTCTGCATAACAGTCCGCATCAACGGTTCATCAGAGTCGTTGGGTCGAACAACACACCAGCCAGACTCATCGGAGTGGATCCCAGTATACTGTCCTTCCCCCTGTGATAGTGCTCGCCACACCATAACCACCCGCGTATCCTCCACATACCGACGCACGACATAATGAACAATCATGTTGGCTGTCTCTCCGGACTCGCTCAAAACGTGTACGTGTGCCTTGGCTGCTATAATGTTCTTTGGATCGTCGACATCATAGTGATCCCAATTTTTTTGTCGATACAGGTTAACCATGGACTCCCACATCGTAGCACACGTTTGTTCAAAGGTGAATGGAATCAGCAACACGTCCAAGTTGTCGATGTACTCGACGTCTCCATCTCGCTTTCGCTCTGGCCCTAATCTGTACGACGACGTTGGGTTTTCCTCAGCCCCACACGCTCTGAAAATCTCGTCTGTCCGCGGATATATAACGTCCAGGTCATGTAAAAAATCTTCAAACAGCACTGCATCGTCTTCGTCAAGCTGTGCGTTGCTCTGCTTCGTTGCCTCAATCTCTAACATGCACTTGGACGCAGACATTCGTTCCTGAATCACTTTTCCAATTTCCTCGATCATTTTTTGTCGGTTTTCGACAGCGAGTTGCAGTCGTCTTTGCTGCTCCTCAGCCACCACTTGCCCTTCTTTTTGTCGAATGGCAATAGCTTTCCATGTTGAGGTCGTTAAAATGTCGCTTGCAAGGGACTTCGCCCTCTTTCGAGCGCGCTGCAACTCCTCCACTTTCTCCGATAAAGAAAGTTCGTCTTCTGCTAGTGATTCTCGCTCGTTTTTAAGCTTGTTCCTGTATTTGAGACGCCGTTTTGCTGCCCGCGCGTTTTTAGTCTGTTCGAAATCGGGGTGGGGCGTGCAACTGACATCGTTCAGCAAGGCCTCAGTCTCGGCTAGAAGCTGGTCACCGTCTAGCAATAATTCTCTGGTAAAATCCACCTCGCAGAGCTCAATTGGAGCCTCGTGGCCATCCAGAAACGACGCCATGTCGGCCAGCAAGGCATCGTCGTTGAGCATGTTATTGCAATAATTCCTTTTAGACGAGAACTTTAAATTAAATTTCATACAAAATATATTGTTTTCGGTAACTAAATGGTGCTATCGATCATGAGCTGTTCTAGTCCCTTCATGACCTTCAAGTGGTCCTCGTTCGTCGATATCTTAAGGAAATCACCGAATTGCTCAGCAACATGTCCTTGTGTTAGAGCAGCCCGGTAATGCAATGGGGATCGACGCACATGCATTTCCAGCCCAGTTCCTTCACAAGCTGGTCGCAATCGACACCAACCAGACTCGTTCGAGTGCATCCCGCGGAAAATGCCTTCCCCTTCAACGAATATCTTCCAGACGAGGATCATGCCGCTGGTTTCAACGTAGCGGCGTGCAACAAGTCGTTGAGTAGTGTATACAAAGGAACCAGTGTTGATCACCTGTGCAACTCGGAATTTGACTGCTATCGTGTTATTCGAATCCTCCAAGTGTAGATGCGGCTGCCGATCGTGTTGGCGATGCCGGAGTGTTGCCAAGTTCCAGAAAAGTTCACAGGTCGGCAAGAACTGGAACGGGAACAGCCTTTTATTCGTATGAAGGAATTCCTTCACGGAGCCGTTGGTTGGATCCTGAAGCGCAGTATTCATTATACCTTCACTCATCGTATCCAAGCTGCAAGAGCGGAAGACTTCGTCGATCCGAGAGTAATTCGCGTCCGCTTCACGGAGAAAAGCTTCATACAGAGCGGTATCAGCCGGTTGGATTCCAGCCACAGGATCTATTCCACCATTCCCCATCCCAGAAGTTCTAGCGATCCGTTTGATCATCAGTCTACGTAGGTCCTTGATCAGCTTCGTATTACCGGCAACAGCCGTATGCAGCCGCCCTTGCTCGACTTGGACACGTCTAAGAGACTCTAGTTCCCACGTCGCAACGGCTTTCCAGAATTCAATGTTGGGGCTTTTGGCGTCATCCTCCTCATTACGAGCGAGGATTTGTGACGTTTTCCGCTTCCGAGCAGATTCTTTCAACGAAGCTAGAGCCATCGTCAACCTTTCCACTTCACGTTTCAGCGTGTTGCGTTCATCGTTGAGCTTCTGACGGTAAACTCGTCGTCGTTTGGTCTCCTTTTCTCGCAAGAATGCTCGTTTGTCAGCGTCTTCCTCGTTGTCGTTGCTGGCATTACTCTCAGTATCAGACCGCGTGCCACAAGCGATGAGTGCGTCTGTATCAACCTCAGGAAAGACTATTGGGTCCGAATCAAGCAGAGTGGCCACCTCATGAAGAAACGCGTCGTCCATCAGGTCACTCATCGGAGACTTATCCGGTTATGCTGGCTACTTGTGGGTCAACTCTCCTGTCTGTTTACGTTTTGAACAGATTATGCGGTCTATACTGCCAGTTATGTAACGTGAAGGTTGCTACAAGGTATACGCGACATGTATCGGTACGAAATGTTGCACGAAGAGCACGGCAGACTTGATCGTCAATTGAGCTTGTTTTTATCACTTAACACTTAGAATGGCTCAGCGTCATTACATCGACGACGAGTCCTTCTTGGCCGACCTGAATGGGTTTCTGCAAGAGTATGACGTACCTCAGTTAAGTGCAGAACGCCAGTCTTCAACAACCTCAGTAAAATGCGGATCAGGATGGTTCCAGGACGATCAGCTCTTTGCGGAGACGGAGACGTTGCTCGGGTCCTACGACACTAATGCACCAAAAACACAACGTGTTGATGTACCACATCCCAGTCACAAAGAGGCAAAAAGGACATTGTCAGATCAACAACGGGTGATCAAGAACGCACAAGCGGCGAAACGGCGTCTTAAGTACCGGAAGAAGCTCAAGAACGAGAGGGTGACACTGTTTGAACAGGAGAAAGCATTGACAGAGGAATTGGAGCGACTGGAACGAGCTAAAAAGAAAGCCAAAGCTACACAAGAGACTAGTGTGAGTGTGCCGTTGTGGAAAGCCATTGCCTCAAGACAAATGGATGGTCGAGCAGTAGCGGAAGAGCAGCAACAACGACTGCAAAATGCGGTTTCGAGTCGAACGAAGGTGCTGCAGGAAGTGAACGAGATGCTACTGCATCGGATTTGTGACTCTGAGACTTGGAATTCGCGGAGAGGAGTCGACAAGCCTTATATGGTGGAACTTGAGTCTGACGATATAGCGTTGTTTGAGGAATATTTGCAAGACATGGGCGAGGTGTACAAGCAGACGGATGAAATCTTTCAAGCCGCAGAAGTCGATGAAAACCCGTCGGCATCGTATAAAGTGGGTCCGCAGTGGAAAAACGATGGGGACTTGGAGTATTTCGAGAATTTAGCTGTCACGTTGCTCCCGTTCAGTTTCGAACGAACGTCTAGCGCGATGTGGCAAGCCATACAACACGTCCATCGACACGAGAGCCGGCAGCACTACAAGGGAGTTGCTGATCCTGAAAGTACAATAGCAGTAAAGTGCCGAATTCCATCCCCAAAAGAAGACGGCGAGCTTGTCGACATGTTGATTCATTTGGCAATACAAAAATTCGTCGAAGCTGATCGAATGGTCATCGTGTGGCGAGCCTTGACGGAAGGTGACGACGAGTTCTCGGGGATGCATTCCGATGAGACGGGGTGGTACGTTATTCGTCCCCATAAGGCTGGTGGAACGGTCATACAAATGTTCATTCGCTTCTTCCCTCTGGCCATCGCTACAACTTTCGGTGACAAGGCCCGTGCAGATCAATTCTCCAAACTGGTCGTGACATCAGGGGAGGAAGATGGCTCAGAGATTACTCGTATGATGGAGTCACTCTTGATCCAGGACCCAATCAGCTAGTATCATAGAATAGAGTTGTTGTTGAATGCCCAATTGTTTTGCAGTCTCGTAGCCACAAACTAACATTTAGCTATTATACCGTGTTACGGTTTTATCGACCATGAGCTGTTCTAGTCCATTTATGCCCTTCACGCTTTTCGATCTCGTAAGAAAATCGTTGGATTGCTCTGCAACGTCTTGCTGTACTAGAACAGCGTTGTAGTGCAAAGGTGACCGACGGAGATGTATATCCAGCCAGGTTCCTTGGGAGGTAGGTTGCAATCGACACCATCCAGATTCGACGGAGTGCATCGGCAAGAACTGGAACGGGAACAGCGTTTTAAGCGTATAAAGGAATTCCTTCACGGAGCCGTTTGTTGGATCCCAAATCGCAGTATTCGTTATACCTTCACTCATCGTGTCCAAGCTGCAAGAGCGGAAGACCTTGTCGATCCGAGAGTATTCGCGTCCACTTTACGGAGAAAAGCTTCATAGAGAGCGGCATCAGGCGGTTGGATTCCAGCCACAGGATCTATTCCACCATCCAGAAGTTCTAGCGATCTGCTTGAGCATAAGTATACGTAGGTCCTTGATCAGCTTCGCATTTCCAGTGACAGCAGTGCGAAGGTGTCCTCGTTCGATCTGAACGCTCCTGAGAGATTCTAGTTCCCAGCTTTCCAGAATTCAATGTTAGGGCTTTTGGTCTCTTTCTCCTCACTGAGCATTGCTTTCGTTGTGCCTGCATCAACTCAAGAACGAGTAATAGGTCCGATTCAAGCAGAGTGGCCACCTCATGCGTCGTCCATCCGATCACTTCTCGGAAACTAATGATAAGTTTTCGATAGCTTTGTTCTGGCTATTCGATGGTCTACCATTTTCCTGTTTACGTCGTGAATAGTTGATGGGACGGGCTAACTACAGGGTTCAATGAGCTGGCATCATATCAAATGTAATTGTTCTTGTTGACATGTGAATGCAAACGATGAGATTGAATATGTTTCTTCATTTTAGAGCACTCACCTCGTCATTGGAGTTCCTCGAGTCCGGTCTGCAGTGCATCCTTGAGCATCTCGAGTGTCGTAGCCTTAGTTGCCGCCTGTTCGCTCTCGTCTTGACACTTCTCCAACTGCGCCTTAGTGAACAGCTCTGGGTTGGACCCTTCCTCCTCATCCATCATCTTCAGCACTTGCAATGGGATGTCAGCGCTGTAGTCAGCTGCCGCTTTGTCCGCTTGTTGCAGCAACTCTACATATCGTTGGGCTTTGTCACTAAGGAAGCCCAACTGGTCCGGACGGAAGTCTGCTACTCCATCTGAGAGTTGGTCCAGTGTCCGTACGACGTCTACAAGCGTCTCCAATAGTTTTGGCGGCAAATGCTTCACCACATCGTCTCTAGGCAGCGCTGGGCCTGTTCCAAAGGCTCCGGATCCTGTTCCTGCCCTACCTATCGGCACCAACTGAGGCTTAGTGGACCGACTGTTAGCGGATGATCGTCCTCCAGCTGTAGAAGGTGTTTTTGGGCGTGGTGGGGACCCACTAGGCGTGAACGGAGCCAGATACGGACTTGCTCCCACTTGTGCACGACGCTCCTGTGGCTCTGAGGAGACAGCGGACGGTGTGGGTTGTACGGAGGATGGGATAGCAGCACCTGAGCCTTCCGATCGACCGGAGGGGGGAAGATCGGCAAGGAACTGGTCCGGTTCGGCTTCCACGTCCTCCTCGTCGAGTGTCTTCGGTGGTTCCATCCTGGCACCTTTTAACTGATGGTAATGTATACTCTCTGTGTATACTATGTATACTCATTGGCAATTATTGACTGAAAACAATGTATATTGATAATTTCCAATGTGAAATGGAAAATTCCACAATAAAATTAGAGAGGTTGTGCTACGGTAACAAGACTGTGAAAAAGAACTGTGAGCATTCTCATTGGTAGGGTTTGGTCACAGAGTTTTTTGTTCTAGGAAAAGCACGTTAGAGGCGTGCTCACTGTGAAGACAAGTTACAACAAATCAGTGGCCACAGTGAGTTTGCAAATTGCAATGCCAAGGGAGGACAGTTGTGCTGACGGAGACGTCTGTGCAGTCAGCACGAACGCGGCCAAAGCGAAGCGGAAGAAAGCCTTCCGCTTTCTTCCATCCAGTGATATCCTTCTTCTGAAGGAGGTCGTGAAGCATACACCATGGTCGGCAGGGCATGGCGAAACGCAAGCCGCTTGGGAACAGGTTGCAAGCGGCATCAAAGCAGCTTTGCCTGCGTGCACAGCAGACGGGAAAGCTTGTCGGCGCCGGTTCTCGGCGCTTCATGACGCATTTCGCCGCGAAGAGATGGAGTCACTTCGAGCGTCGGGGACAGCTGAAGAGTACACTGAGCGCGAGCAACTGCTGACAGATCTTATAGAGCTGGTAAGAGTATTTTCCTGGGAGATGTCCTAATATGTATACTGTCATCTAATTGTTTGTGAATAGTTTAATGCTCATGTGCAGGAAAAAGTTGACAAAACTGAAAAAGAGAAGCGCGATGCAGAGACGCGTGAGGCGGCAACCGCCGAGGTAGTTCGAGATGCTATGGCTGGATTGCGTCGCTCTGGTCCAAACCGTCCCGGTGACGAGCAACAACCAGCTACAACGGCTTTAAAACGCTCAAAACGATCCCACACCGAGCGTATTTCGGACTATCTTGAAGGGAAAGTTGCCGAGCGGAAAAATCGAGCGGAGGAACGGCAGCAACAGCTAGCGTTAGAAGAACGACGCCTTGCTCTAGAGGAACGTCGCTTGGACCAAGATCGTGAAAGGCAACAGCAGGACAGAGAACGCAACGACCAATTGTTGGCAATGATGGCGTCTCAAATGCACACGATGACTAGACTCATTGAGACGATCACAAATGCAAAATTGCCGACAGAATAAAACCGTTTCTGTTTTACTTTGTGTTATCTGTGTAGGTATTCGCTTAGACTTGGAGCTGTCAGACAAAAAAACTCTGACGTTTGGCTGCCGTATACGCATGTGTGAACGTTCGAGAGAAACGCTGCCATGGTATACATTTTTCCTAGCCTTTGTAAACGCAGCTTTTGGTTTTTAGCGAAGTCAACAAAAGCCCAGTAACGCACGATCTTGCCGAATCCCCATTCCACGCTAACTCGGACCTCACTCATCCGCCTGTTAAATTCTTGCTCGTCGTCGGTAAGGGACGCACCTTTAAAAGGTGCGATAACATGATCTTGTTGGCCATAGGCGGGATCACCGTAAAAGACGTAATGCTTTCCACCAAATTTAAGACTCTCAGACGCAGTCTCTAGAAGGCCACTTTGCTGAAGAATAAAAGCGTCGTGCCGAGTTCCAGCATAGGGGCCACTCAAATGGATGATGATTCCATCAGGAGCGATAACGGATTGATATTTCAGCGCATGTTTTCGCTTTAAAGAAGCAGCAACGACAAAACATAGTTAGCATTTAGGCATGCCACAGTTTTCAATTCAAAGACGTACCTTGTGCCCGTTGTAAACATATTTCTGGTTTTTCAGCGGTCGACACATGCCACGTACTGTGCCGTCAATAAATCCGACGCATGTACGGATAGGAGACCCTTTTCAGAAACGGCCCTCGCATAGGCAAGGAGAGTGGCCTCCGTTAGTCGTTGCTTGTCAAACAGCAATAGGTGGGAGAAGTTTTGGTAGAGATGATCTAGTACAGCGTTCGAAATTGATGATATCGCCTCCCGTTCACGTCCAAATAGGTCCTTAAGATCATCTAGTCGAGCTGGATAAGCCATCCTACGCAGCAAAATGCACAGAGCCTCGAGAGCAGAAACTCGGTAGCGCTGTGGTGTTGGAAATGGGTCAGGAAGGCGAAAGTGAAGCGCCTCGATATCTTCCTTTTCGAAGCGAAACTTGTATTTCCACACGGGGGCAGTAGCTGACTGAGCAAAATTGAACCGGTTTGAGCGCGACCATGAGTTACTCTCACTAACAAGCGCAACAAGCGCGAGCTCCTCGTCTTCGGAGCTGTCACTGTCCACTCGTCCGCTTGTGAGAAAAATGACACCTGCACAACAGTTATGTCTCTACGTTTCCCTGTCTAATCAGATTGTACTCACTGTTCCTTTTCACAGTAATTGATACAGTTGCACAACCTCTCTATTATCTCAAAATTATTTTGTCAATGAGCGACCAGGAAGATGTCTTCCTGGCTGAGCTAACAGGTTTTATAAGAGAGAACAATGCCCCACAACCACGTACAGTAGTACCCACTCCTGCATCATTAAGGTCTCATACACCAGACTTGATACAAGACAGTGATGAGCTTCTGGCTGAGACGGCGGCGTTACTTGCTTCATACTCGACAACAAGTTCAGGATCCCATACAACCGCAATGAATAGCATACCAAAACCACTAAAAAGCTCGTTGGAACTTCGTCGTGAGGTGAAAAATGCTCAAGCCGCCAAGAGACGACTGAAATATCTCAACAAACTAAAGACCGAGCGACAAACTCTGCGTGAACAGGATGCAGCTCTCTCAAAGGAACTGGATGAGCTACAGCGTGCCAGAAAGAGAGCCAAATCTTTGCAGCAACAAGACGATTCGTTATTATTGTGGAAAACCATTGCCAGGAGGCAGTTGGAAGGGAGATTGGGAGCGGAGGCCAAACAAAGAAGCCTAAATCGTGCAGTGGTACATCGCTCTCAAGTAATTTCTGAAGTTGAAGAGATGATGCAACAACGACTACATACACCCATGGCCTACTTCGATACAGCAAAGGAATCGGAAGACTACCTCGACAGAGATGATATTATGTTGTTTGAGGACTACTTGCAAGATCTGGACAGCGTCTATGGACAAACCGACGCGATTTTTCGAGCTAGTAGAGCAGAGGAGAACCCAGTTACGTCGTACAGGATCGGACCCGAGTGGAAACGGGATGGAGACTTGGAGTTTATTGACAACCTCGACGTGCTGTTTATTCCATTCAATATGGAGCAAACTTGCAGTTCATTGTGGAAATCGATGACTCACGTCCACCAACAGAAGGATCGGCTGCGCTACAGCGGTGTCATTGATCCGGACAACACAATTGCAGTCAAATTCCGTCTGCAGTGTCCAAGTGGAAAGAACGAGCCAGTCGAGATGGAAATTCACTTTGTGATGAGAAGATACGTTGAAGATGATCGAATGGTGCTGGTCTGGCGCGCATTGTCAGACGGAGAAGGAGAGTTTTCCGGTTTACATTACGACGAAACAGGTTGGAGTGTTGTACGACCTAATAAAACGAACGAAGAGTGCCACCCACTGATGCAGACTGTCATGGAGACGTTTGTTCGTTTCGTACCAATGAATTCGACCCACAAATCGTTGAATTCTTCCCAATTTACAAACGCCGTTGTAGCGTCGGTGGATAGCGATGCTGCAGAAATCTCACGCATGATGGATTCTCTTCTAATTGAAGACTCGGTGTAGAGTTCCTGTAATAAAATACAACAACTGGTGTAATGCAGCAATTGCCACTAAACAGACCGAGCAACACGTTGTTGATCTCGACGCTATGTCCGAACCGAACGGTCATTGTGTGGAAAGCTCTAATGGAAGGCGAAGGGAAGTTTGTGGGTTTCCATTCGGACGCGGTTGTTCGCTCAAACGATAGTGACCGTCATTCAGACCTTCGTTCGGTGTATGCCATGTGCGTGGGAAGTCATATAAAGATTTCACAACTCTCATCATGGAATCAGGAGAAGAAGATGGATTAGAAACAGCGCCTCAATAGAGCAAAGGAACGGTATTTGACACTTTTCGCACTTGGAAAGTACAATCTTCCTTCAAATCCTGATTTCGGAATCCAGCGTATATAAGCGCCTATAGTTTCGAAGTTCTAGAATGTACTCGAATTAGGAATTTACTTCGAATTGCGCACTTCCTCACTATAATCCGCAGCCGGCTATATAAGAGCAGCTCTAAAGCGAAGCTGCCTTCGCGGACTCACTTCCGAATCCACCTCCTCCAATTCGCATTGACATGCCCGCCACCAAAAAGTCTTCGAAGCGCTCCAAGCGACAGCTGTCTGTAGCCGAGTTTCGTGCAGCTTCTGCCGAACTCTTTCGTGAAGATGAAAAACGCAAGGCAAAGATCGCACGAATTGTCCCTCCTACTCGAGGTTTGGACTCGGATGACGAGCTCGCCACCCCGAATCCTCACTACGACCTGTGTCTCCGTGCTGAAGTACCCGAAGGTGTGCTCAAGCACACGAACTTTTCGCCGGCGGAATTCGATCGCATCTGGCAGAGTATCGAGGGCTTCGTCGCTTCTAACTGGGGTGTGGGGCGTGGAAAGAAGCCAGAGGAATCCCCGAAAGACGCGTTTTTCATGTCGGTCTGCGCGCTGAAGCACTGTGGTAGGTGGGATACCGTCGCTCACATGTTTAAAAAACCTCCGTCCACCTTCCAGAAGCTGGTTCGAGGATTTTTAACTGTGGTCGCGCCTCGCCTGTACGAGCTGTATGTTAGCTCGCAAGAGAAAGTGACTGTGGAGAAACTCACGCTTAGCGGGAACACGTTTGACAACTTCAAATGTGCTAGATACGCTACCGACGTTACCTTCCAGCAGGCGAATCGTCCGTTGGGTAATCACCGGGAGGCGATCTCGTACTACAGTGGCAAACATCATCTCTACGGCTACAAGGTCGAAGTGTCTGTGCTTCCTACTGGTATCGCACTAAATTGTACTCCACACGCGCGGGGTAGTGTTGCTGACATTACCATGTTTCGAGAAAACGCTGCGTTCCATTTGAACGCACTCAAGAAACAGTCGGATGAAATTAATCTTCCAGACAGCGATCCACTACACGATAAATATCCTAACGAGTGGGCCGTACTGACGGATAAAGGGTATCAAGGCCTGGCGACAGACTTCCGCGCAATCCATCCCAAGAAACAACAGGGTCTTCGGACTCTTGCTATGGCCGACGTAGCCCAGAACGACAGGATCTCACATGATCGTGTGATTGTAGAAAACTACTTCGGCCGGATGAAGACTATTTGGGCGCTGTGTGCGGACAAATATCGCTGGGACGAATGCAGGTACGACATGTACTTTAAGGCATGTCTGGCGCTGACAAATGTGCACGTCCGTCTGCGTCCACTCCGTGCCGTGGACGGAGACAACTATCGCAAATATGAGTGTCGCCTCAGAGGCATCGGTCTTGACGAAGAAGAGTACGAAGTGGAGAGGCAGAGAGAATACCGGCTCAACCGCAGAGTACGAGTTGAAACCAATTCGCGCCGCCATAGCTACGTGGGCGTCGAGGCTACTTCGCGTCACACCAGCGTAGAGAACGACGTGTTGGGCGAGTCGTCTGGGTCGGAGGAGGAAGATCTGGACGCGACGCAGTTGTGAACTGCGCCATTCACTGGGGTATTTTCCATCGCTCCCTATATGCGTAGACACTTAACAAATTCTCATCTCTGGCGTTACTTCCAAAATCTGTGAGCGGCTTCTTCCCTTAGTGACTATAAGCGTAATGTAAGTGGAAATGCGAATTTGCTGACCGAATTCTGAAGTCCAGCTGCAAATACACCCTTTGTCAAGTACTGCGGTTATAGTTCGATACTGAAAATCAGCTCTAGTGAATGGCGCAGTTCACAACTGCGTCGCGTCCAGATCTTCCTCCTCCGACCCAGACGACTCGCCTAACACGTCGTTCTCTACGCTGGTGTGACGCGAAGTAGCCTCGACGCCCACGTAGCTATGGCGGCGCGAATTGGTTTCAACTCGTACTCTGCGGTTGAGCCGGTATTCTCTCTGCCTCTCCTCTTCGTACTCTTCTCCGTCAAGACCGATGCCTCTGAGGCGACACTCATATTTGCGATAGTTGTCTCCGTCCACGGCACGGAGTGGACGCAGACGGACGTGCACATTTGTCAGCGCCAGACATGCCTTAAAGTACATGTCGTACCTGCATTCGTCCCAGCGATATTTGTCCGCACACAGCGCCCAAATAGTCTTCATCCGGCCGAAGTAGTTTTCTACAATCACACGATCATGTGAGATCCTGTCGTTCTGGGCTACGTCGGCCATAGCAAGAGTCCGAAGACCCTGTTGTTTCTTGGGATGGATTGCGCGGAAGTCTGTCGCCAGGCCTTGATACCCTTTATCCGTCAGTACGGCCCACTCGTTAGGATATTTATCGTGTAGTGGATCGCTGTCTGGAAGATTAATTTCATCCGACTGTTTCTTGAGTGCGTTCAAATGGAACGCAGCGTTTTCTCGAAACATGGTAATGTCAGCAACACTACCCCGCGCGTGTGGAGTACAATTTAGTGCGATACCAGTAGGAAGCACAGACACTTCGACCTTGTAGCCGTAGAGATGATGTTTGCCACTGTAGTACGAGATCGCCTCCCGGTGATTACCCAACGGACGATTCGCCTGCTGGAAGGTAACGTCGGTAGCGTATCTAGCACATTTGAAGTTGTCAAACGTGTTCCCGCTAAGCGTGAGTTTCTCCACAGTCACTTTCTCTTGCGAGCTAACATACAGCTCGTACAGGCGAGGCGCGACCACAGTTAAAAATCCTCGAACCAGCTTCTGGAAGGTGGACGGAGGTTTTTTAAACATGTGAGCGACGGTATCCCACCTACCACAGTGCTTCAGCGCGCAGACCGACATGAAAAACGCGTCTTTCGGGGATTCCTCTGGCTTCTTTCCACGCCCCACACCCCAGTTAGAAGCGACGAAGCCCTCGATACTCTGCCAGATGCGATCGAATTCCGCCGGCGAAAAGTTCGTGTGCTTGAGCACACCTTCGGGTACTTCAGCACGGAGACACAGGTCGTAGTGAGGATTCGGGGTGGCGAGCTCGTCATCCGAGTCCAAACCTCGAGTAGGAGGGACAATTCGTGCGATCTTTGCCTTGCATTTTTCATCTTCACGAAAGAGTTCGGCAGAAGCTGCACGAAACTCGGCTACAGACAGCTGTCGCTTGGAGCGCTTCGAAGACTTTTTGGTGGCGGGCATGTCAATGCGAATTGGAGGAGGTGGATTCGGAAGTGAGTCCGCGAAGGCAGCTTCGCTTTAGAGCTGCTCTTATATAGCCGGCTGCGGATTATAGTGAGGAAGTGCGCAATTCGAAGTAAATTCCTAATTCGAGTACATTCTAGAACTTCGAAACTATAGGCGCTTATATACGCTGGATTCCGAAATCAGGATTTGAAGGAAGATTGTACTTTCCAAGTGCGAAAAGTGTCAAATACCGTTCCTTTGCTCTACTGGGGTATTTTCCATCGCTCCCTATATGCGTAGACACTTAACAAATTCTCATCTCTGGCGTTACTTCCAAAATCTGTGAGCGGCTTCTTCCCTTAGTGACTATAAGCGTAATGTAAGTGGAAATGCGAATTTGCTGACCGAATTCTGAAGTCCAGCTGCAAATACACCCTTTGTCAAGTACTGCGGTTATAGTTCGATACTGAAAATCAGCTCTAATGATTGATGATGCCAGGTTTCGGTAAGCTGGAAACTTTGGAGGTTGCTTAAGAAATGGTACAGCTGATGTTGCTCCTTGCGTCCCGTAATACTTCAGTAGTGATTAATCCACGATTAAAACTGTACCACCACACGCTCACGTGGATGAAGCGTCCCATAATCATTCTCTTGGATCGTTCAAGTTGGATGTGGTTAAACAGATTCAGTTTCAATTTTCCGTCCTGGGGATGAAGACTTCGCTGTCAGATGATAATTTCCTCGCAGAAGTTGATGAATTTCTCACCTCGTGCGATGAACTACTGCAACCTGCGAAAGGCTCAGACACCAACCAGAAAACAACACCAAGCCCCCCGACAAGTATCAAAACCAAGCTTATCCCCAGCAACACATGGACAACAAATGCACTACTGATCAAACGCGAGATTGAAAGAGCCAAGGACAGAAAGAGAAGGAAAGTGTACCGTGATCGACGGCGTTCAGAACGGGATGGTTTAAAGCTTCAAGTCTCGAAGCTGTCTGAAATTCTGTGCCGAGTCCAACAAGGGAGAGAACAGAAGCCTTCACTGTCGTCTATTGCGTGGAAGGCATTCGCTAAGCGACAAATTGAAGCTTTGAAAGCAGCTCAAGCACAGCAACAGGCGTTGAAATCGGCAGTGGAGACACGCTTTCAATTGATTCAAGAATTTGGTGGAGTCTAATCCCCAATGGCCGCAAAACCGTGAAGATTGAACCCTCTGACACTGGTATCTTCAACGATTTTCTGCAAGAGATCGACGCTGTGTACGTTCAAACAAAAGGTAATCAAAAAATGTATTTTACAACGTAAACTGATCGCTCACATTGTTACCATCAGAAGGTTGTCGAGATCAGGTTACCATCACGATCAATGTCCAATCCATCCGTCGCAAGTGCGTCGTCCAGCAACAGCCTCTCCATCATTCGCTCAATCTCCTTGTTATCTTCCGCTCCAGTTTTTACCAACAAATCGATGAACTGGTCCACCGTACCATTCGCCTCTTGAGTACCGTCTTGGAAACGCATCGTCACGAATCGAATGCAAGCCTGCACCAGCGTCGACGGAGCGTCCAGTAAATCCGCAGAATTTGGCGCATGTACGATAGCCCACCCCGTTTCGTCCGAATTCAGTCCTGGAAACTCACCATCCACCTCACACAGAGCCCTCCACACCAACACCATGCGATTCTTCTCAACATATCTCCTGGCCACGTGATATGTGCGTAATTTGAATACTTCTCCGTTGTCTGTCCGAAGCGGAGAACAAAACTGCAGCGCGAAGGAGTTCTCCGGATCTGGTAAGCCGTCGTACACACGTCTTCCCTCTTGTCGATGCGGCACAGACGCCAACTCCCACACCAAGTCACATGTGCGTTCATAGCTAAACGGTACTCTGCCCACTCCAACCGTCTCAAAGTACTCGGTGTCTCCATCCATTTTTCTCGTGGGGTTTCCACTCAGAATTCCTCCAGGAGTTGGAACAGCTCCAATTTCTCTAAAAACTTCCTCCAATCGTTCATAAAGAGCGTCCAGATTCTCAAAGTACGTGTTGTACAGCATTGCGTCTTTTGTACCAAGTCTCGCTTTCTTCTCCAACACTTCCGGCACTTCCAAAGCCGACATCTTCTCCACTTCCCGCACTCTTTTCCTCAGCACATTCTCCAAATCTTGGATCATCACTGCTCTGCTATTAACAGCTTCTTGTAACTTCTTCTGAAGAGTTTCAGCTTCCATTCTGCTCTCATATTGTCGCAAGGCAATGGCTCTCCAGGCTCCAAGAGCTAACGAGTCGGAAGGAGAACTTTGCGTTTCTTCTCGAACCTTAACTTGCTTCAGTTTCTCCAATTTCGCACTTAATTCTGCATCTTGTTGACGTAAACTTGCCCATTCCACCTTCAGTCGTCTACGATAGGCATCTCGACGTTGTCCGGCCTTCTCTCGAGCGATTTCTTCCTTGGTTTTAAGCTTATGATTTAGAGAATCGAGCAGCACGTCCGTGTCTGCAATGAGCTGTTGACTGTCCACTTCCTCTAGGTTGAAACCGGTAGAGTGGGACGACAAGAAGGTGTCCACGTCGCGTAGGAGGGCGTCGTCCGCCATCGCAAGGAAGAAAAAATGACACTCAGGATGACTTCTCTTCCGCTTGTGACGGGAGATTATGCTACGGCAGAGTAATCGATATTTTTATCCAATCAATAGCAAGCATGATTAGTCACGCTGACCCATCTGTATCATTTTTCTTGTTTTTAAATATTTAAAAACTACGTACAGAACTTGATGTTCTCGTTCTTATATTTATATCGACAAAAAGCGGAAATCAACGCTCCACTTCATATTTAGACATTCCTGAAACCAAGTTTAGCTGTTGTGCCACCCTGGACAAACCATGTGTGGTGAACTCACACCAACATCATTATTTTAGCTGCAGATAAAGCGCTAGATCTCCGAGCAATGACATATCTACGATTGTTAGCGCTACTTCTTACCTGTTGGTACGCACAATTGGTGGAAAGCTGCATTCACGATTCACTAGACCACAAATCCATTATAGGACGACAGAAGTACGATGACAGTCACCCGTTTATTGTCGCTGAACGCCGACGCAGACTACAGAGTGGAGACTCCTATTTGGACTCGCGGGGATTGAAATCAACACCGTTCCAACCTATTTGAATGACGCCATACTATGATAATTCCAGTCTCAGTAAATTATCCGACACAATTCGTGAAGAAGTTTTCGCGATTGTCGGAGAGGCTATTCGACGTATCACCACAGCACTTCAGGTCATCCCAGTTAGTGGGAATCTTTTCGCTGAACGCTTTTGCACGAGTACCTACTCCAATTTGAAGCCTCCAGTATGTGCATCGATATCCGATGACGAATTATGTTTGGAAATGCCAATACCAAATGATCATTTTGCCCCAATGAGGTACTGCGAGCAGTGTACTTCGTATGGCTGTGTGAATGACCCATGTGAAGTTTCCCCGGCAGGTCCAGGAGTACCTAACACTGACTTTCTCATCTACGTGCGTGCTGAAAGCACTTCTGGTTGTTCGAGTGGCAGTACTTTGGCTTACGCGTCAGCCTGTCAGCAGGATCAGTACGACCGCCCTACCTTCGGGATGGTGAATTTCTGTCCAAACAAACTTAGTACTGCATCCTCTGACTTCGAACGTCAAGTATCGACAGCTCTTCATGAATTTTCTCATGCTCTTGGCTTTTCATCTCGGCTTTTCCCACTCATGCGGAATGAAGATGGTACTCCAAGGACTCCTCGAGATTCAGACGGAGATCCGCCCGTATACACGTCTGGAACGTGTCCGAATGGGAAAGAGATCGAATACTACGTCGAACCTTCCAATTCTACCATCCAATTCTCAACGGAGAGGGACCATGTCGTCGCAAAAATGATAACTCCTCGCGTTCAGGCGTATGTGCAACAACATTTCAACTGCTCCACACTCGAAGGAGCCGAAATGGAGTCGCAAGACGGAGGTTGTATCGGCTCCCACTGGGAAGAAAGGCTCTTTGAATCAGAGTACATGACGGCTGTGGACAGCTACCACAACGTCTTCAGCGCTCTGACGCTCGCTTTTTTCGAAGATTCCGGATGGTATCGTGTCAACTCGTCGACTTCTGAAGTGCTGCATTTTGGTCTGAATAAAGGCTGTTCGTTTGTGACGGAGAAGTGTGTGGACCCAGTCACGGAGACGCCGATAGCTGCCGATCACTTTTGTACGTCGATTGACACCCAAGGTTGTTCGGTTGATGCCCGATCCCGTTCCACTTGTTCTTTGAGTTCCAAAAGCCAAACGATTCCTGCAGAGTACCAATATTTTCTCGGGAGCCCCTCGAAAGGAGGAGTTAACACTTTTGCCGACTTTTGTCCCATTAACGTTGGATATTCCGGTGGTGACTGCTCCATTTCGGCAAATCTACTGAAACTTGGAGCCACTTCCATCAACGCTTATGGCGAAACGTATTGCCCCACTTGCAAATGTACTCGGACCTCGCTTCGGAGTGGTGATTCGACAGGCTGGGGTATCAGCCCTCCCCGCCAATCTGGCTGTTATTCCATGCAGTGTATCAATAATATGGACACGAATACCAATAGTGCTATCATTGTGGTTCAGCTCTCGATTCCCCGAAGTAAAACGAAGGATATCGTCACCGTGAACTGCACCAAGAAAGGTGTCAAAGTTTCCGTTCCAGGCTTCTCCGGTGAAATCACCTGTCCAGATCCGCTGGTTGTGTGTGACTACGATGACCCTAGTCGACTTGTTCTGGAGGACACTATCCAGGATAGTAGTCCTTCTGGCACTGAAAGTCCCCCCGCGGGTAATAGTGACGCGCCAACAGGTAGTCATAACGGAACAAGCACTTATCCAGCCAGTAACCCGCAGAGCGGCAGTGGCAGTAGTCGAATACCCGATATCAGTATGGCACCAAGTGGCGAAAGCAGTCGTGATAGCAGTACACCGCACAGTTCAAATGGTTCACGGGACGGATCTACTCATAGTAGTTCACTGATAAGTTCTAGCGGCTCAAACAGTGTTCGAAACGGTGCAGATAGCAGTGCTCCAGTCAGTCGGGAGAGTTCGAGAAGCTCCAGTGATATCAGTTCAGTAAGCCATGCTGAATCCTCTAAGGGCTCGGAAAGCAGTGGTGGTACTAGTTCATCATCGATTGGCGATAGTGGAGGACCGGATGTCGCTTCAAGCAACAGTGGAATTCCCTCAAACTCAACAGATCACGGATACAATAGTTCTAGTCAAGATGGTTCGTTGAGATGGAAAGGTGAAGTTGGCAGTAGTTCGAACTCCAGCAGCGACAACGGGGCGACATCCAGCACTGGTTCCCACTCTGTAGTTCCAATTGCTAACAACGTCGATACCCCACGTCGGACTCCATCGTGGATACTATGGATATTCGTTGGGATTTCTACGATCGGTTGGTAGAGTTATGAAGGAAGATCAGTAAAAGCAAAAAATACACTATGGCATTAACGCAAAGATAGCGTTCTACCTTTCCCAAAATTAGTTACTTCAAGATCTTGAAAGTGCATTTGTACAAGATTGACACTTGTTCTTAACCACCCAGTAAAACCATCAACATGCCCAGGGCAAGTATCAGCAGAGCATTTTGCACCATAGCGCTGTCTTTCGCTTTCTTGTCCATAACTACCGCCCCAACATGTATTCACGATTCTCTTGACCATACCGGTAAGTTCGTGGCTGAAATGCAGAACTACGACACCAGTCATCCGTTTGTTGCGCGTAAAAGCAGACATAGACTTCTTTATGGAGAGGAGGAATCACCGAACCAGGATATGTATCAGTCTATTCGGATAACCCCATACTACGACAACGCCAGCTTTAACAATCTCCCAAGTGATATCCGAGACACCGTAGATAAAGTCGTGCAGGAGGCGATTCAACGTACCAGTAAAGCTCTTCAAGTCGTGGCAATCTGTTCGCCCAAAGATTTTGCCCTGCCAAGTTTTCCACCTCACCTCCAGTGTGCCAAGCTATCGCAGAGGAAGAATTTTGCTTAGAAATGATGATGCCAGATGATCACTTCGCTCCAATAAGGTATTGCGACCAATGTACGTCAAATGACTGTGCAGATGACATTTGTGTGGAATCTCCGGCCGGTCAAGGGGTACCAGATACAGACTTCCTTATTTACGTAAAAGCTGAAGATACTGTGAATTGCTTGAGTGACGGCACTTTAGCCTACGCTTCAACTTGTCAACAGGACCAATTCGATCGTCCAACCTTTGGAATGGTAAATTTCTGCCCCGGTAAGATCAATACTACTGATTTTGCTTTCGAAAGTTTAGTATCTACTGCTCTTCATGAATTTTCTCATGCTCTTGGCTTTTCATCCCGTTTCTTCCCGTTGATGAGATATGACGACGGAACTCCAAGAACTGAACGAGACGAAATTGGGAACCCACCAATACTCTCAGCTGGAATCTGTCCAAATGGGAAAGAGATCGAATACTACGTCGAACCTTCCAATTCAACCATCCAATTCTCAACGGAGAGGGACCATGTCGTCGCAAAAATGGTGACTCCTCGCGTTCAGGTGTATGTGCAACAACATTTCAACTGCTCCACACTCGAAGGAGCCGAAATGGAGTCGCAAGACGGAGGTTGTATCGGCTCCCACTGGGAAGAAAGGCTCTTTGAATCAGAGTACATGACAGCTGACGTCTTCAGCGCTCTGACGCTCGCTTTCTTCGAAGATTCCGGATGGTATCGTGTCAACTCGTCAACGTCTGAAGTGCTGCATTTTGGTCTGAATAAAGGCTGTTCGTTTGTGACGGAGAAGTGTGTGGACCCAGTCACGGAGACGCCGATAGCTGCCGATCACTTTTGTACGTCGATTGACACTCAAGGTTGTTCGGTTGATGCCCGATCCCGTTCCACTTGTTCTTTGAGTTCCAAAAGCCAAAACATTCCTGCAGAGTACCAATATTTTCTCGGGAGTCCCTCGAAAGGAGGAATGAATAATTTTGCCGACTTTTGTCCCATTAACGTTGGATATTCCGGTGGTGACTGCTCCATTTCGGCATACCTTTTGAATTTGGGAAATTCCAGTGTGAACGCTTTGGGTGAGACTTACTGTTCTACATGTAAATGCACATCACTGCGTAGTGATGATTCTTCTCCCTGGAGTAGTACCCCAGCTAGGCAAACTGGCTGTTACGTGATGAAATGTATTCGTAACTATAGGAAAACTGTCTCCAGTCTTGTGGTTAAGCTGACTGTGCAGCGTAGCCAGACGCTGGACACTGTAACTTTGACCTGCTTAAAGAAGGGCAAGGAGTTCTAGTTTTCTCGGGTGTTGTTACTTGTCCAGATCCGCTTGTGGTGTGTGACAACGACGATCCGAGCCAAGTCGAGATCGTAACTGAGAGCGGTGGAACAGATAGCAGTGCAAGTGGTAATACAGGGACGAAATCTTCTGGCAACGGCACAATCAACACTGGGACAACCAAAACAAGCGGTGCAAATTATTACGACATATCGCTTCATTGTTCACTTACTGTATTTGGAGAATTTAAATCTTTAAAAAGATGACAGTAGAGATTTCAGATGAATATGTCTTCTTGTACGCAATAAATTTAACAACCACATCGGTCCGGAGCAAGTTGCTTTTCTGTTTGGTAAGTGAAAGTATTTGCATGCACCGTGTTCATGACCAATACCTTCGTTGGTTCAGGTAGTAGTTCTTGTAATGTTGCCAAGTATGAGGCTTGTATAGTGAGAGCTTCTACCAGTTTCTTCTGTTCTTCTTCCGATTGGCGTCGTTGTCGTCGTTCCCACTGAGCTAGATCTTGAATCACCGTGCTTATCTGACTCTGTTGCGCCACCATTTTGTTGTCACGTGCTTTCTTTATATTCACGAGTTGGACGGTCAATAGCTTCTCCATTTTCCTCAATGTTTGTCGTTCTTCTTTTAGCCGACGCTCGTATCTCTGCTTCCGGGACTCTTTTTTCTCGTGTTGACGTTTCCGTTTAAGCGTAGCGTCGTCTGTCTTGGTGTGGGAGGATGCAGAAGGATCACAATTTGTGTCTAGATTTGCGGCCACAGTCGAAGATCCAAGAGGTTCAGAGGCATGAAGGAAAGCAGAGACTTCCTGCAGAAACGCAACGTCAAAGCTGTCGTCCATGATTTCAATTGCAGCAGGCAAAACTTGTAGTGAAGCAAGCAACAGTATGATGACCAAGGGATTCGTCAATGTGCGTGCGCATGATGATGGTACGAGGCGTACCGAAATCGATACCACAACAGATTTGAGATGAGGTGATGTACAGTACATCAGTACATTGTACTGTAGCTCCAGGTGTAGTGTTATCCTTTCTCTGTCACAATGCGATCATCATGGACCTGCGGTTTGTCATTCTCGTGCTGGAATCCAGCAGCTGGATCCTCCTGCAATGAGTCATTGCGAATAGCTTAGTAGCCAGCGCACATGACAGCTGCCACGCTGACTATTTGTCGTTGCTGTCCATGTGTTATCCACTACATGTATTCCAGCGAGTCACACATTCCTCATCCTACTTTAACCGAGGCAAAATGGACGAGGTCACGGAAGAGTTAGCGTTCCTTGATGAAATGGTTTCCTTCCTTAACGCAACTGACGCACCAAGAACCCTCGTTGAAGACAACAATACAAACACAGACCACCTGGACGATCGGGTCGAAGCTGGTGATTCAAACGCTGCTGATAGTGGAGACCAAGACGGAAGCTTCTCTACCAATACGCAAGTGTCAAAGCACTTAACTCGACGGCAAAAGGAGATCCTAAGGAAGAAGAAGTATGAACGACGACTGAAGAACGAACGAGCAACATTACGGAGCCTGGTGGGTGAACTAACGGCAAAACTCACACAACTGAAGCAAGGCAACACAAGCACTCAAGACGATACTTCTTCGGCCTCAGCAGCAACTTGGCGAGCTCTGGCTATTGTTCGTCGTGATCAGCGACGTCAATCAGAGAAGGAGAAGCACAGACTCGAAGCTGCTATTTGTTGAAGTTACCATCTCTGCAGTGATGACACTTATCTAAGGGTATTAAATTGTGCAGTTCCATATAGAGAAATCCTATTTAACTGGACTGGTTGGTGGAGAATAACTCCCCTCCAGAACACCAGACTCTCTAATTCATCACTTCTTCTTTTACTATCTTCAGCACACAAGCCTATTCTTCATCTACACTCAAGACTTCCTCTCCAATATTCTATGCATTATTTTATTCGTCTCCATCCCTTCGTCTACCTAACAACTCTGCGCAAATCATTACTTCAACAGGTTATGGACTCCAACGCTTCACCTGCGTGGATGAAGAACCGGAGACGCTTGATTCAAGCTCCTCTAAAAAATCAACGAGGCAAGAGAATCGCCCCGGAGAGGCCGCGTGTCTAGCAAGCCTGACGGCTGCCACGTGTATTCCTGCAAACCCTACACTAAATGTGCCAGCCACTGAGCTGTAGCACTGCATGAGCTGTACTATCACCATGCTGAGGGGCTACGAAGCCTCCGCGCCAGCGTTCGAGCTGTACCGCTGCATGAGTTACAATTTCCGTGCTATTCCGGCTACTGCCGAGGTGTGAGGGCACGATGCCCTATGCGCCAGATCTGACGCTGCTGCGCTGCATTAGCAGAACATCTGCCATGCTCTGTCTTTTATCCAGCAGGCCAAGAGCTCTGGAAAACTAACTGCACTACTGCACGAGCACCACGCAGCCGTGTTATGCCGGCCGTAACGCCGATGTTATAGGAGGCATTCCGTTGTGCTCTACGTACATGTACGTGCCTTTACCTTTTGAACCACGCAGCATCGCTGCAGCACTAGCCAATGGCAGTCTGGCAATATAGTACTACGTATTACTACCAATAAAACGGTATTAATATTTTGCAATGTCGAGCAGTACTGTAGCATTCTATGTACTACAGTAGTACTACTACTATATGTACACTACCAAGTGTAACACTTTCTAATCTGCCTAAGTTTCGTACAACCAAAATATACTGGCTCGATGCCAAGCTATAGCGAACTACCCTGGTAGAACTACGGCTTGTAATTTGTTAAAGCAACATCAAATTCGGCTTTACAGACTTGCGTCTATTATCAAAAGTATGTGCTGAAATGTACGAAACTGGGAGGCATTAGCGCCAAAACCGAGCATTCATACGCCAAACTACATTCAGTCACTGGCATGAATTTCAAACATTTCCAGCTATACAAAACGTAACAACAAAAGAAGAAAATTCTCAATACTTTCTGAAATACACGACACGCTTCTGTCTACAGAAAGCAAACTATAAGTTTTACTGCACATTGATTTGATAGTTTACAAGTCTTAGCACTTGAGAAGTAAAACATAAATAAAATCTTCTAAACGAGAAACAACTCGATGAGCCTCTATGGAGAATAATAGCCCCAATGATGAAAGCTGAGCACTAACTGCAAAAATGATGCGTACACTGCTGATGACACTGTGTGGTTATTTGTGCTGTAAAAGCTGTAGCCTTTCTTAAAACTATTTGAACCTATAAACTCTCATAGTTAAAACAGTTTAAAAATGAACCAGTTTCAGGAAACTGGGAGGCAGATGTACTTTGTAAGTCCAGCCAAAGAAACATAACTCAAAAACCGAAAGACAACATGTGAAGAAATACCCACAAAGAGCACAAAACTGGCAGTTTAAAAAATGTAAACACTGCTTACACAAATATCAATACGAACAGATGTATCCTCCGAGCCTACAATACAGCGAACAGGTTTTGATCATTAAAATTAAAGGTTTTCCTGAATAGCTTTCTCAACACGCGAACAAAAGCTTTAATAACGACGATGAACAGGTTTTCTCCTCTAAGGTTTTCCTGAATAGCCAAAATATCAATGAAAACAAGAAATTTGCACAACCACGCCAAAACCGGCAAGAAAATGACAAATCTGACAACGAAGTCAAAGAAAAAAGGTCATATTCATGTTCGCATAGGACTGTTAAACCAGCCACCTGTGGAGCATTAAATTCTACTCGCCAGATAGAGCGTCATACACATTCCTCGATGTGGGAGGCTGTTGAAGTTACCATCTCTGCAGTGATGACACTTATCTAAGGGTATTAAATTGTGCAGTTCCATATAGAGAAATCCTATTTAACTGGACTGGTTGGTGGAGAATAACTCCCCTCCAGAACACCAGACTCTCTAATTCATCACTTCTTCTTTTACTATCTTCAGCACACAAGCCTATTCTTCATCTACACTCAAGACTTCCTCTCCAATATTCTATGCATTATTTTATTCGTCTCCATCCCTTCGTCTACCTAACAACTCTGCGCAAATCATTACTTCAACACTATTGACGAGCAAGCGACATATCTTGCCACTCTCCGAGCTTTACTGCCAAAATACATCTACGATTGGGTTGCCATCACCGCAGTTACACGTGCAGCGCTTCTTTCCAGCCGTCAAGCCAATATGCAGGCGAATCACGTTCTTTTCGGCGAGCATTTACGACAAGTTTTCGTCGCTTACACCCAAGTAGACGAACAATTTAGTCATTTTGGATCTTTGCCGGACGGAATGACAGCTTCACTTCACAGACTTGAGACGGATGGACTCCAGCGGTACAAACACTTCGGCTCTCCTCAAGGAGAGCTCCGGTTTTTGCTATTGTCAACTTTCTTTGTGAAATTTGACAGACAAAGCGTTTCGTACTCTCGACCAGCATATGATGTACATTAGTTTGTTCGGTAAAATCACAATTATCGCTCCGGTTTTAAGCCTCAGGAACTAAAAAGTGATTGTTATTACACTTGCTGTTTGTATGCTTTAAAAGTATAGTTCCGGTTTCATTTCTCTCACACCAACCACTGCCAACCACCCACTCCCCCTCCTCGAGTCATTTTACGATTTCCAGTGACCAGTCCCCCAAGCATCAGCGCGCCTCCCCTCCCGCCCCCATGTCCAGCCACCCGAGCCATCACTATGCCCCCCTCCCTACCGAACAATACGATCTCAATGCCGTCGTTGCATTGACAGCGGATGAGATGGGGGCTGTGAGGTGGTGGCAAGAAGCAGGCGTCCTGGAGCGGAAGATGTACTGCCCAGGATGCAGGCAGCTCATGCGCGTCAAAACGTCGGCAAAGAAGCCGACGTGGAGATGTAGCAAGAGTAAAAAGCATGAAAACGGTAAAGAAGTTTGTATTAGTACGCTAACAAACACTTGGCTCTCGGGCACAAAGCTGTCGCTCAGCCAGGTTGCACGCTTGCTGTGCGCCTGGTGCATGCGGTTAAAGCTAGCTCAGATTGCCGAGATCGCCGACGTGTCCGAGACAACGGCGCATGAGTGGAGCGCTTTTGTGCGCTGCCTGTGCTCAAAACAGCTCAGAAAAGACAGTTTCCAGGTAATTGTATTTTATTTTACTGTATTTTTGTATGCTACTAATAATTTGTTTTATAGATTGGAGGTATAGGTCATATCGTCGAGATAGATGAGACTAGCATGAAGAAGAAAAGCAAGTACCAGCGTGGACGGCAGTACCCTGACTACTGGTTATTTGGCGGTGTAGACCGGTCAACCGGCCAGTGGTTTGCGCGGTTCGTCGATGACGACAGAACGCAGGAAAGCATATTTCCAATCATCCGGAAGTTTATTAAGCCTGGGTAAGTTTTTTTGACTTGTATTGAGTATGGAAGGACATTTTTCTAAAAACTGTTTCTACAGCACTACAATTCACTCCGATATGTTCGCGACCTACGTGACTGAAAGGAAAACAAAACAGGGCACCAGGCTACGTACTCTAGCAAACAATCCCAAGCTAGCAGACATGAGTTACAACCACAAATATGTCAACCACACCGAAAACTACGTCAACCCAGAAGATGGTACGCACACAAACACTATAGAAGGCCTGTGGGAAATTCATATCAAGCGCCATATCAAGAACATGCGCGGTATGAAAAAATCCGAGTTGAACGGATACATCGACGAGTACATATGGAGATGCTGGTATTTCCCTAAGAAGGCGTCGACAGCTCAGATCATGAGTGGGTTAACCCAAAAGCTTAAGCTGAATATATTCAGCTTAAGAGAATTTAGACTTGAAGTTTGTATGGGGTGTATTTTCCCTCGCCAAGGGGTATACAAACTTTAAGTAAACTGGATGTCCTGTCTCTGTACGCACCCTTTCTACTCACACGAGACCTGCGGCAACCATTTGTCAAATTTTTAAAATTCACTTTTGGCAGGGTGATGTGGACCACGCTTTCTTTGTATCGCTTTGGGGGGGGGTTCCACCAAATGAGTGGTTCGCAAGTGCCGCTTTTCAAAAGCCTCCCTCATTCGAGATTTTGCGCGGGAAGAGTACAAGTCAGCAGAGTACAAGTCAGCAGCAGAGATGGTGAAGCCACGTGGCAAAATTCTCCGGAACAGCGAGGTTACAGCGCGTGACCTCTCATTCAAGTCGGTTTGGCAGGAGTTGCGTGGGCAAGGCTGGACGCGTAAGCCGCCATCGCGACGAGGCTTAGATGATCGCTACTTTTACATCCGGCCTAACGAAAACACGAGCGGCACGGAGGGCGTGCACTTCTTTCGCGGCGAAGATGATTTGCTTGAGTACTACGCAAACAGTACGTCGCTGTACGGAGATGCGTTTGTAGTATTGAAATAACGTTCTTGTTCTCTGTGTTTGTAGTTCTGAGAAGCGCTAGCACTACGCCAGTTTCAACTGTTCAGCGCACGGACGCCACACTTCAATCTCCGTATACACCTCTACAGTCGCCACGGCAACTTACTCCAGTCCATCCATCCGGGCGCAGTTCAACCAGGCGCTCACTGATTCAGACGCCCAGCCCGGTTGCAACAACACCCCCACGCCAGCTACGCGCTTCGCAGGAGGAACTCATTGCAACATCTCCCCACGTCCACGAGCTTGCTGAATCGGAAGACGACGAACCTTACTCCGTGCCGAGTCCAAGCACAGCTTCTGTCATCGACGTGGAGTCGGTTGAGTCGTTCGAGTAGTCCGAAGTCGGTAAGCTGTCTGCTATGCTGCATCATATTCTGCATCATATACTGAATACCCACTGCATTTAAAGCTGAATATTGTGCTGAATCTAATGATGCATATGTCCCTGTGCTTTTTGAAGGTGGTGATGAGGACGAAGAAGCAGAGGTGACAGCGCTAGGGAATGAGCTGCTAGCAGACAAGGACGATAGCTTGAACACTGTTGAGCTGGGTGACGAGGCGCGGCAGTTCGGCATGATCGATTCTGGGGACGAGGCTGAAAAAGACGACGTCGAAGAAGGCGAATACGAGTCCGATGTGGATGTGGAACATTATTGCGCTTCGGAAGATGATCGCGACGACCCCGAAGAGACGGAGACGGAGATCGCTGCAGAAGTGCTGTTTGCAGAAAACTTTCTGCAAAGCTTTGGAGGCGAGGATGAAGTGATGGCGGGTAACTTGAAGAACGCTGTACTGCGCGGTATGACAACAAGTGGGTGGGAGGACGTTATGGAACCCGACATTGGGGTGACTATCACGACGCCGTACGAACCTCTCAAGAGTACCGATGCATATCCTGGCCTACGCCAAGGTTATTCCGGACCAACAGCTGAGGCGCTTCAGCACGGCGATTCCCCAGTTGCGCTGTTCTTCTTCTTCATGCCAGTTGTGATGTGGCAGCATATCGCCGCCTGTTCGAACGAGTACCACCGCGAGATGCTTCCTCTGCGAGTGGACGAAGCTTTTTGTCGCTACAAAAAGAGACGACAGCGGAATAAGAACCTGCCCAGAAAGACCCGTCGTGACATCCAGCATGATATGGAGGTGATGAAGCCGATCATGCCCCACGAGCTGTGCCGGTTTATTGGTTTGCTGGTGGCGAGGACAATTGCGCCTAACCGGGAGAAGCTTTCGAACCACTGGAAAACTGTTGACGTTGGAGCCATTTCGCGTGGATGCTTTGGCTCAGTGCTTTCACGTAACCGGTTCATGGAGGTTTCTAGAAACCTACACTTCAATCCAAACAGTGATGAACGGGCTTCTACAGATCGCGCGTGGAAGATTCGCAAAGTGGTGGAGGTGCTGCAGCGCACATTTGTTCGGGGATATGTGGCGCCATCGCACTTGGCGTTTGACGAAGCAGTTCTGCCAAGCCGGTCGTCGTTCAACAAGATGCGAGTCTACATGAAGGATAAACCCCACAAGTGGGGCACAAAGCTCTTCATGCTGTGCAGCGCAGTAACCGCGTACTGCATTCGGTGAGTTTTTTTTTTTTGGACTTTTGAGATACTTATGCTGTACGATGCAGTTTATTAACGGAGTTTGGATTGATCTTATGATGAATATCGACAGGTTTGAAGTGTACTACGAGAAGAAGCAACATGAAAGTGACGCCCACAAACCAGACATGAAGTCGGGCCCTGCTGCAGTCGTGCGAAACCTGATGGAAGTGTTTGGTCCTGAAGCAAGGAAACACGGAATGCGGCTCGTCGTCATTGATCGTTTCTATACATCCGTGGCTTTGGCCATTCAGCTGCTGCTCATGGGCTTCTACTGCGTCGGTACAATTATGACAAATCGCCTCGGCTACTGCAAGGAAGTGATAGAAAAGAAGAAGACCCGGCCGAAGACTATTCCGCGTGGTTCCTTCAAAGTAGCTCAGTCAAAGCTTGTACCTGAAATGAAAGCTATAAGTTGGTGGGACTCTCGACCCGTGCATTTCTTGTGCAGCATGTCAAGTATATGATCAAGCTGCACCTCCAACTGACCCAACTCCAAGCCACAGACTTGTACGAAGAGAACTCGTTCGGGACCCAGAGAACTCCTGCCCAGTTGCATATACACCTATCCCGCAACATGCTGGTGACCAGTCCAGCCCACATACAGCGAGGCAGGTGGACGAGTGGCGAAACAAGGACACGCAGGCGAAGCGTCGACAACGAGCGTGCAAGGTTTGCTCAGCTCTTCGCACCGGTGAGCAGCGGGCATCTACAACGACCTACTTCTGCAAGGACTGCAACAACGTTGGGCCGATAGTCCTGTGTATGCGCTCTAGGCGCGCCGTTCGCGGTGTGGCCATGACATGCTGGGACATCTGGCACAAGGAGTGGGTGAACGGTACACTGATCCCTGTGGAGAAAGCGAGGCCCATAAGAATGCGCCGCAGAGCTGATGGGACTTTACCGGGCACGCCATCCACACCAGGCACACCAGCTTCGACTGCTTCAAGCAAGAGACGTCGGACGAACACCTAAGCGTTAAGCTGCATTTAAAGCTGCCGGTAACATGAATATATGCTGCATGGATTGGCTAATATTGATCGCTTGATGTGCCACGCAATGCGTGCTGCTCCCAAGTGTATCCTGACCGTCCTGTCTTGGCGCTAATCTTTGCGTTTACTTCGCTTACATCACCAGCTGTTCCCGCTTCACTTGGATCTAGTAATACCCCGTAGATGGTGCAGTAACGCATCATTTGCTCACTTTATCAACACCAGGTCCATGGGGGTGACACCCCTTCTTTTGTAGACGGATTGTGAATGGGGAAGTTTTGATTTCTGAAATTTTGAAAATGATAGCAGGTGTCTCCAGTTTCTGTTCCAGTGGTGTCCCGTCCATTTCTGCGTTAAGATGCAATATGCAGTCTTCACTTGCCTGTTTGGTTGCCAATATGCAGGTTAGATGCATCTTTATCACGACTTTGACCTTCGCCTGCCTATAATCTGCTCTGTCCCGTCTAAAAGTATACAAACATCAAGTCTAATTTTGCTGCATATGCAGTTTAAATGTTCCAGCCGAATCCGGGTCTGGAGGGGTTAATGCAGCTAATTCAAAAACACGGTTCATAATTTGTCTCTAATACAAACTTCATTTGTCTGTCAAATTTCACAATGAAAGTTGACAATAGCAAAAACCGGAGCTCTCCTTGAGGAGAGCCACCACGGCTTTCCACAAGATCACGTTCCCTTTCAGTCTAAAGCAGACAAGCGAGGCGTGGTGGAATCTGACGAACTTAAACCAGTGGGTCCAAGATGGCGATGGCTACGCCGATCTGGCGGATCCCAATGACGCGGTGATTCTTCGAGTTCGCGTGGTTCGTACTCTGCCCAGTGGAATGACAGTATCCAGCCTGCAAAGATACATTCTTCACCGGTTTGTAGAGGAGAATCTCTCAGTTTTCCTGTGGAGGACATATTCAGAGGGCGAAGGAGAATTTGCTGGAATTCATGTCGAAGAAACAGGGTGGGCAAGACTTCAGCCATCGACGGATGGAGAATCAACGGACGTTGCTGTGTGTGTCCACCAGACTCCAATGAGCACACTAAACAGGTCCGGGAGTCAAGTCGAAACGTTCTTCGACGTGATGCAGAGCTTGCAGATGGAAAGCGCGCAACTGGTCACGAGCTTATTGTCCAGAAAACTTCTACTGGAGTCACTAGAAACGATTGATCTTGCAGTTTAACCGTGTGAAGGTGACCAAATAAACATGATCATTGCGTCTACGACACAGAGAGTGACCACATGTTGGCTGGGTATAAGCTGCGGATAGGCGGATGCTATTCTGGCTTTGTAAACGATTGGCACTACTCATTCTCCCTCGGCAGCCCGAATGGAACCCTCAGACATCGCGTTTCTATCGGAAGTATCGGCATTTCTAGACACTAATAATCTATGTTTGACGGACTAGAACGCCGTGTCAACAAAAGCGAATATGCAAGCTACTCGTCAGGCGCTCCGGAAGAAACGGTACGAGCTGCGGTTGAAGAATGAGCGAGAAGCTCTTCAGAGACTAAAAGTGGAGCTCACCTCACGTCTGACACGGCTGCAGTGCGAACACAAGAACAAGGAAAACCGTTCGAACACGAATGCAGCGACCAGCAATTCATCCTGGAGAAATCTGGTCCTAGTGGAACGTCAACAGCTCCTCCAGTCAAAAGAGGAACAAGAGAAACTCGTCTCTGCTGTTACAATGCAAGCTTCGTATCTCAAAACGTTGAGAGGTATGGCCCCAGACGAGTTGTTACAGGCAGTCGCTAGTCAGCAAGAAACGTCCGTGGCTGTTGCGTCTAGCATGCAGGTGAACCAGCAATCCAACTACGTCCGGTTTGCTCAACAACTGAGTCAAGTCGTGGCAGCTCACGACCAAGTGGGCAATATCTTCAGCGACTTTGATGTGTTCAACACTCCTACAGGAATGACAAGCGGCATCGGCTCGCCTAAGAGTGGCGGCACTGCTTTTTATCAGCACTTTAACCGGTTTACACAGCCATTTCGACTCAGTCAGACCCAAAACTCATGGTGGAAGTTGGCCAGCTTGGAAGATGTGATCAAGGACCGAGAAGACTATTCCGATTTAGCTGACCCGCGAGAAACTACCATCCTTCGACTGCGTTTAGTACGGACATTGGTTACTGGAGCTACAGTCTCCATTATTCAGCGCTACATCTTCCGTCGCGTTGTTGAAGAAAACCGTGCAGTTTTCACGTGGAAAACATTGTCGGAAGGTGAAGGCATTTTTGCTGGGATGTACCTGGAGGAAACTGGTTGGGCAAGTCTTCAAGAGTCGAAGGAAGAGGAGATTACAGTGGTTGGCGTGTGTGTACAGCAGACTCCGATGAGGTTTGGCAAGTCAAAGATTCCGAGTACCGACAATCAGACGTTCTGCGAGCTGCTGCACAATATGCTCAACGAAAATGCTCACGTGATCACGCAGCTTTATCGAAGATGCTGATAGATGAAACCCTAGCTGGTATTGAGTTTAAGTACATGCATCTTACCGGTACCTCCCATTCCGATGGCTTGTTGCACTTGCTCGGAGCTTCAGTTCTGAGCACAGCCACAAATCAAATCGTAGAGCTAATCAGGTGTTGGAATCAGCGGTACATGTAGTTCAACAACGTTGTGAGCTTATATTACTGACCTCGGGAGTTTGGTCGCGTTGTGAGATCACAGTCACTATGGCCTTCGTACACGCACCAATTCCTGTTGTTGCATTCAAAGCTACAGCTTCAACATTTAAACAGAGCTAACTCCAGTTCCTCTCGACTTCAGCCACAGCAATTGCTCTCCGAGACGTGTTTACAATTGTCGTTTGCATTGCATACGTCTAAACATCAGTGTTATCCCCACACCAGCTGCCACCTTGCCGCAAGGTGGCACGAAAGAGCGATGGTGAGCAGCATCACTTGTCTTTTCCCATTTATTTCTCAAAACGAACGAAGGTGCAGGAATGATGACCTTGGACGCAGTGAGTGTTGAGAAATCGGGCCCTAAAGCTAAGCACAATGAAGCAGAGAGGTGTCCCTTTCCCGACGGGTTGATAGTGTCAGAGTTCGCTCAGTTACTGTACGAGGACAATCAACTTGGAGCTTCGGTTGTCAAGAATGAAGACTTACCGCCCAAACCTACAACACGAGCTGAGAGAGAAGTTATCCGGAAGCGAAAGTACCACCAACGCCTTCGAAATGAACGCGAATCGCTTCGCCAAACTGTCAACGAGCTATCGTTGCAGCTCCAGCAGCTTAAACAAAAGCCAACCGGCATCAACTGGGAAGACTTTGCTCTGCAAGAAAAACTACAGCTACAAAAGGTGGAGATGGAGCACAAGAAGCTGTTCGCTGCCACTAAGATGCAGGCTCTATATATCGGCAAGCTCTGTGAACAACTACCCGACAGAAACGTGGCCAACCTTTTGATCAGAGCTACAACGAACAGAGCAGTACCCCGTCCAGTCAATCCATTCTTCGACTACGCCAATTACTGCGCTCTTGCCCAGACAGTTAATGCGTGCTACGTTAAAGTCGACGACGTCATGCGAGAGTTTACAGTCAACAGTATGCGAGACGGAGTGACTTCATCGATGCATTACTGTGAAGAGAGTGGAGAAGTTGAGTATTTCCAACACCTGAATCAGTTTACAGAGCCCTACAGCTACAAACAAACGCGTGGAACATGGTGGAAACTGGCCAAGCTCTTGCATAGACAACACGACCGACAGGACTTGGATGGCCTTGGAAGTCCTAATGACACGGTAGCTTTAAGATTTCGTTTGGTCCGGACATTACGGCATGGAGAGACTGTGTCAGTGTTGCAACGGTATGTGCATCAGCGCTTTATGGAAGATTCTCGTACAATTTTCGTATGGAAAACACAATCTGAAGGTGAAGATGTTTTCAAGGGGATGAAGTGTGAGGAGACTGGGTGGGTCTGTCTCCAACCGTCTATGGAAGATGACTCGACGCTAGTGAGGGTTTGCGTCCGACAAGCTCCACTGCACGTTAGGAGCTCTGCTCTTGAAGAAACTGCTAGAGAGTTCGATAACGTGCTTCAAAGCTCTGTACGTGAGGACATGGTAGAGATATCTGCTGCTTTACCTAGATAGAATGCTGCTGGACGAAACATTGGAAGGTATCAACATCTAATAACAATCCGTACAACTAGTATAACGCAAACAACTGGGATTGTCGTTTTCGGATAGGACAACCTGTAACAATTCAGTTGGTCAGTGTGAGGAGAACACGAGTGTCGTGGCTAAACAGCGTCATGGCCACGGATTTCGACTTCCTGGACGAGGTGGCGGCCTTCCTGGGCCCAGACACTCTCCCACCCGTGACCACACCCCGCGTGTTAGCAGGAGATGTCGGAGCGTCGGAGGCAAATATCGCTGTGAACTATACCGGGCAAGAGAAGACGAAACTACATGAGGAACCAACTGACAATCGCCGCAAAAGGTATCGAGACCGCATCAAGAATGAACGACAAGAGCTCAAGCGAATGGAGAGAGAACTAACACAGCGACTACAAGGAATAATCGATTCTCGACAAGGCGCCAACACAAGTGCACGAACGGATCTGTCAACATCCAATTCATTTTGGCAGGACTTGGCGATTCAACAAAAGAAGCATCTACTATCGTCAGAGGAGGAGCAAAAGCGCCTTGTAGCCGCAGTTCAATCTCAAACGCTGTACATCGACAACCTTTGCAGCGTACGACGTGTTCTACCTGAAAAGTTTACCATTGATTCCAGTTCTACAAGGTCCAATACTGTCCAGCCACTGAATAATCTAAAGTGGCTACGACTTAAATCCTCGGATGCATCTCTCTATGAAGAATACTTAAAGGAGGTGAACGACAGCTACGCTCGAGTTGATCAAGTGTTTACTCACTGTGAAATGGACACCATGTCCATTGGTGGTACGAGTTCACTACAAAGACTCAGCGCGGATGGTGGAGTGGAGTATATTCAATACGTCCACAAGATTTTGCAACCTGTTAGCTTCAAGAATGCGTGCAGGAATATGTGGAAGGCCGCCAAGTTACCTCATCGACAATTTGATCGGGTAGTATACGAGGATGTTTCTGACTTGGGGAACACTGTCGCTTTTAGGTTTCGGATAAGGAAGACACTGGCGACAGGATCAACTCTATCGATCTTAAGGCGCGTTTTGACCCGACAATTCATCGAGAATGAGCGCACAGTAACTGTGTACAGGATTTTCTCGGAAGGAGAAGGCGTTTTCAGCGGCTTGGACACTGATGAGACGGCTTGGGTCAGTATTCGACCATACTCTGATGGATTGAAAAGCTACGCATTGATGGAGATTTGTTCGCAACAAATTCCTGCTCCGTTTCTTTCGACAAATACTAATGTTTCTACTGTTAAAGCATTCAAAGAGATGACTCAGCAAGCAGTACAAGAAGACGAGCGAGAGAGTATCCGATTCCTAGAAAAAATGCTACTGGGGGATACTTAGAAACGAAGTAAATTGGAGAAGCCAAGCAGAAAGCAAAGGGTGAGAGTTTCTTGATATTTCAACGCGTTTTACCGTTTCTAAATCATTTGCGGTTCCCCATACGTTGTTGGCGCTCTTGTGCAGCAGCTACAAGTCGGTTGAACTCGCTCTTGAAGACGTTGGGGGTGTCAAAAGTTGTCGCAACAACACGTAAATGACTCGGAAGCCGGGATTTTGAAGTCAGCGGTGCAGCAGTGTTGTTGGCACCTGTCGAGTGCTCAAACACCAGACTCTGCGAGCTCTCTAAGCCAGCATTTTGTATAAACCACTCGTACCTGTCATTTATCACGTAGTGAGTGATTAGTTGAGATCACTTAAATCCCTTTTACGGATAAATTCACACCAAAGCATGGCTTCACTCTCGTGAACGTGTGACTCTGGACTGTAAACGAGAATGACACCGTCCGCATCTTTCATCACAGCAGGCCAACACGCTTCATAGCTGTAAGAAGCACACGTGATCAGCTAGAGCACGATTTTCAAGAAATAATTAGACTGTACTTCTGGTCTCCCGAGACATCCCAGAGCTCAATGTTCACTTTTCCCTTTTCAAGCTCGAGGATCCGCACCCCAATAGTCGGTTGGTACCGCTCCTGACTCCCGAGTCGATCCGAGTGCTCAGCTAGGAAGTTTGCAATCTGACACGCATCGAAAACTGCGTAAGACCCAGGCAGAACACAGGATCAAGTGTGAACATACCGTGGACTTGCCGGCCTCCTTGGGTCCAACAATAAGGATCTTGAGCGGCGCCATGGACACAAGCCGACGAAACTTTAAATTGGATTTTATTTTTAACGTTTGTCCTAAGTCTTTAGGATAGAAATTGCTTCCGCCAACGACATCGGAATCTTCTACATCCGATCCCCGTTCATCATCATCATCATGATCATGGTGTAAAGAGTGGTAGTGAAGTGCAAAACCGAGATGAAATGTTTACAAACGCAATGGTGCTTTTGTCACAGAACACGCTCGTGATGCTACGTACTGGACGTCGTCCAGACGATGTCGATTACATACGGATACCAGTGTTGTTGTACTGTAGCTCTTCTCAACGGCGTAGCAAGCCGACTGTTCTAGCAGCCAGTTTCTCTGAGTGCTTCAAATTCGATTCACAGGAGCTCTGGGTGGATGAATTACACAATTCAAGTATTATCTGTAGGCTGGAGTAGGTTCCACTATCATCTACTTCTGTATATAAGAAAGAATCCTACTTGAAGAAGTTAATTCTTCCTCTAGATGCCTGCTCATCCGTCTGCAAACGGTCCCTCTCCTTCCACCAGGCAGCGTATGGTTGCGCTCTACAAAGGGATAGGCGCACTTTTCTTCGCAGTGATAAAACTTGATGACGAAGGATCCTCCCGCAAACAGTCTCCGTCACGGATGTTAGCACATAAAAATTTTAAGGTAGGGACGTTGTTTAGTCACGATCATGGATTGCATCTACAATTCCACGTGCTGTAGCAGTTTATGGGAACTTTAAATAATCGGAATCCCGTGTTCCATATAGTTTGTGGAGAGTAAATGTAGTTTCTAAAGGTAGTTTTTTTTAGTAATATGTGCAATCGCAGTTTAAAGTATTGCTTCGCTACTTCGAAGTTGACACAGTATCAACATAACCCAACTATATGATAAATAAATCCCATATCTACATAATAGTACCAGTTAAGAAGTCCCGTATTTGTCTTGCTGGCCCTCACTCACCTTTCCGCTTTTTTCAGAGTAGCATCGTTTTTGCTGCCTTACTTCCTACTACGTAGAATTTCTCAGTATATTATTACGTGAGTTGTTCTTACCTAACGCCATGCACTAGTCATCCCTAGTGATTTTACAGTCCACAATCGTTGATGACGTGAGTAATCTCCCACGGTCCGTGGGCCACGGAGTCTTTCAGACTTTGTAGGCCATTTACGAAAAAGCTATGGCAACGGATCTAGACTTTCTCGACGAGGTGACCGAGTTCTTGACACTGGAGGCTTTTGACAGCCGCAAGTCGTTAGAAGACGGGTTACTCCAGAGTTCTGTCGTCGTTGAGGCAGCAAAGTCTTTGCTTCCAACTGATGCCTCGTCGGATGACACGGACGATAGTCTCAAGAGCGAACGGTATTCAACTAGGAAGAGCAACCGTCGAAGTGAAACACCAGATATGCGCCGTCAAAAGTACCGCATGCGCGCGAAAAATGAGCGAGACGGGCTACGCAGAGAGGCCAAAGAGTTGTCAACACGAATTCATGACATGATCAGTGCCAGGGAGGGAAGGAACACCACCACTCGTACTGATCTGGTGCTGTCCAAGACTTTCTGGCGAGAAGTGGCCATTCACCAGCGCGACCAACGATTTCTGGTGGAAGCAGAGCACAAGCGTCTCTCTGCCATTGTCAACGCTCAGAGTGTGTATCTCAAGAATTTGAATCTTAACGCTGCTGACTCTAGCGCGCTCTCTCTTGCTACTCATATACCACGATGCGGGTATGGTGGTTTTAAACATGATGATGACCTCAAGTGGCTTCGGCATCAGCAGCAGCCTTCATAGAGCATGGGAATATGTCGCGTTTCCTCGTGTTTCGTGTCTGGTTTTTTCTTTTTTGTAAACAGCTTGCTGGTCGGAGACGAAAGGAGGTTGGTCTTGGAACAATAGACGGGTTTGATCTTGAAATTGGGCGATGGTCACGGCGTTTTCGTGACTTTCTACGATCGTCGACGGGTAAGCACAGTAAAAAACATACTTTTGGTCAAGTTTGAGGTAAAACTACATTATTTTTATCAACCGAAAATTGCTGGATAACATCCCGCAAGGATTTCTGGACTTGTACTTGAGTGTAGTAGACATAGTATAATTTGGATTCAAGACGTGTTAAGCTTCTTGGCTTGGCTGATTTCTCGCGGGAAGACTATGTCCATTATGAAGCACGTTGTGTGTCGAAGATTCAACGAAAGCGGATCGTGTGGAAGATTTTCTCCGAGGGTGATGGCGATTTCAGCGTTGGGCTAGCATCCGATGGTTCGCAGAACAAAACGTTGATGGAATTTTATTCTCGACAAATGCCAGTACCGTATTTGGTGGTTGCGAACATCAGCAATCCCATTGCCAAGGACTTTCGGGACATGATGCAGGATGCGGTAACGCAGATTGTTGGGGAAGATGCTTCTGAGCGGATGTTGTTTTTGTAACTCACTACGGGTAACAACTTGATAGCGTTCTGAACTGCGCACTTTAGGAGGAAGGAAGTTGAGGTGAGTAACTGGTTGCTTCCTGGTTACTCTTAGTTACTCCCTTGCAAAGAAACACTTCAAGCAATAATTTTTGAAAGTAAATGCAAATGTATCGGACTTGGAGTGATAATTCTCTTTTTTTCTTAGAAAGTCCAGGTACTGACAAGTGTAGCTGCCAGTGTTAAGGTAGTTCACTCATGGCTAGAAGATATTTTCCCATCAATTTAGCATTCTCTTGTCGGTCTTCAGCAACCGTTTCCTGCATCATGTCCAGGAAATCTTTACCAATGGGATTGTTGGCGTTCGCAGTCAAATACGGTACTGGGATCTGTCGACCGTAGAACTCCATCGACGTTTTGAACTGTGAACCATCGTTTACCGGCCGAATGCTTGCCCAACTGGTCTCGTCCACATCTAATCCACTAAAATCGCCTTCGCCCTCGGAGAAAACCCTCCAAACGATCACAACGCGGTCGCTTTCGATGAACCTTCGACAAACAAGGTGCTTCATAATGGACATGATCTTCCCACTGTTTGAAGTTTTTTGCAGTCGAAATTGAAGACCAACGGTATTATCTGGATCGGATACACCATCGTAAACTTCTCGGTCGATTTGACGGTGTGGCCACAGCACGAGCTCCCACATGACTCGACTCGAGTCTTCAAAACTAGAGGGCAGTAACGCTCGGTCTCGCTGCTGGAAATACTCGATATCTCCGTTGGGCTTGTATTTGTACGGTAATTCTGGTGACTCTGACGATTCCCATGTCGTGTCTTGGAAAATTTGATCCACTTGAGCGTAACATTTGTCCACGTCTTGGAGATACGTTGTACCGATGATTTTAGCCGCTTGAATACTCGACGCCATGGAAGTACTGATATGTACGCGAGCTTTCGGCTTTAGGTAGGAATTTTACGAGAATACAAACATAAAAAACTTACTCTTACACATTTAAGTCGAAAGTGGCATATTCACTTATGCTTGTTATTTCTCGTAAAAGCGTACACTATGCTTCTCCCCACCCCCAGGACTTCGCCTTCGATGCAATCATATCGGATAAAAGTATCGCCTCTGATATCTCAACAACAAGAAGGATTAACCATGTCGCCGAAGGATTTCAAGTACGTGGAAGAGGTCACTCTGGAGCTCTTCTACTCCCACCATTTGCTTGGTTTGATGATAGTTAAGGCAGAAACTTGACACGACGATGACAGCTTAAATTGAATACCATCCAATTCCCAACAGAAGAAAATTTATTCATTTTCTATTGAATAATAACAAACTCTTAGAAAGAAAAGGATCCGAAGAATTTTTAACGTATCATTTCCGGGTCAACACAAAACGGGTCAACGCCTATGTCAGCACGGGTCAAAGGATTTGGTCAAAAATCGTTGGTTGACCTGCCCTGTCCTGCCATTAGACAGTCAACGCCGCAAAGCACTAGCCCCAGCTCACATGTCTTCACCACACTCCCCTTCCTCGGTCTCGACGCAGTCGTTCCCGTCCTCATCTCCACCATTACTACCGAGCCAAATCTCTCATTGTCGTCGCGGCAGCTCACCCCATCCAGGCCCTAAGTAGTCCATGTCGCGGTCGCCCAGAGCAAGACAGCGGCTCTAGTCTTTGGCGAGGAAGGCAATCGAAACGGAGCAACAATTCGCGGCTAGAGCGGCACTTTCAACGCAACCGGAGTCCACGGAATAGTAGGAGATTTCGCCGAAGCCTCAGCTCACGTCGTAGTCGGACAAGACAAAGTAGAAGCCGCAGCCCCGAGCGTCGCCGTCGGGCAAGTCGAAGCCGCATTCCGAGGCTCAGACCTTCACGAAGTAGGAGCCACAGTTCGAGACGCAGCCAGCGTTCCCGTCGGAGTAGCAGCCCTGGACGCAAGCAATCATATAGCTCGAATCAAAGCCCAAATCGCAGTACCAGTACGACACGGCAACGAGAACTCGTTGAAGGTGCAGCTGTACAAGCCGTCACACCTACGGGACCTGGCTCTGCGTGCAGGTATCCCGCTGCAGGACCCGGAGCTTGTGCAGTTCCACCCCACGGGTATCTACGGCGCTGGTTGTCTGATCACGGAGGGATCCCGTGGTGAGGGAGGCATCTTGCGTAACGCAGTAGGTGAGCGCTTCATGGAGCGTTACGCCCCCACCGCCAATGATCTAGCGTCGCGTGATGTCGTGTCGCGTGCTATGACCATGGAGATCCGAGAGGGCCGCGGCGTTGGCAACCACCGTCCATGGTGCTGGGCATGGTTTTTCCAGGTACAACATTGGTAAAACACGAACTTCGTACAGATGCAGTGCCTACAGAAGCAAAGGTTGCAAAGCAAAACTACACTTCAAACGCAAGGAGAACGAGTATGAGTTTGACGGTGAACATTCGTGTGAACGTGGCCAGCGCAACGTGCTACCACCAGGACTTGACGTGTCGGAAGATATGAAAGAGGCAGCTGATACGATGGCCCTTACGCGCATGGACCTTACTGCTGAGCGTATTTGGAAACAACTACGGGCTGACTTCTATCGTGACACTTTGATGTTAGTTCAGTATGTACACGACAAGATCTGTTATATCTGTTTGGAAGAGAACGTAACTTTCACTGAGTCCGTGTGGGGATTTTTCTGGTCATACTTTCACAAAACCTAGCTAAAGACCTACAAGCCGAGTGTGTGGAACGTTCATGACGTCGTTGAAGCCATGGTTAGCCGTAAAACTAATCCCCTGGAACGGTTCAATCGTGAGATTAATGCTGCATTGCCGTCTCCTCATCCATCTCTACCTGCTTTCGCGCCATGATTCAAGGTCTCTCACAACGTTACGTATGACATGGCTAAATGTCGAGCCAAGAAGCGTCAACGCCGCCGGTATATTGAGCCGGTAAATCTCCCTGTGTCTGTAGCTTTGGAATAGCTTTAATAAAACGACATGCGCATGTGTTCATACTTTCACCATTATTCTACTGGTTGTTACATGCCGAGTTTTTATGTGATCAACTTTGGTCAACGTTTCGAGGTGGATCAATGGATTTGGTCAATTGACCATTTGAGACTGCGGCGGACCAAATGATACTAATGAACCTAAGTACGAATCGCGATTTAAGCACACTACTCGATAGAGCCGCGTCTTGTGCTTATTTTAAGCCCTAGTACGTCTCGAGATATTCAATAGCCGATCAGTAGTGTTCATCTAAAAAATATGTCTCCATTTTCAAGGCCCCAAAAACTCGACATGTTTAGGTGAGTTGTCGAGTCAATATTGCTCCGTTTTTAATGTTTTGTATATTGATGGAAAGAACGTGTGAACAGCAGGTGAATAAGAGTACTTTTAAGCCATTTCCCAGTGATTTTCGGTTTCAAATTTTTGATGTCCGGTTAGGTACGATTTTTGATTGGTCAACTTCAAACGCGATTATCTCGAAAACTCTAAAAGGTGCATTAGTATCATTTTGTTTGCCGTAGTCTCATTTTTGTGTTGACCCGTATTTGATACGTTTATACAATTTGCTTAGATTGCCCAAGATCAGGCTTCGCTAGAAAGCACTCTTGAAGGTGTTTCCCCAACAATCTAGTAACTTCTTGCTCGTCCTGTGTGACTGCATCCTGCATCATTTCCTGGAAGTCCTTGACAATGGGATTGCTTGCGTTTGCAGTCAAATATGGTACTGGAGTCTGACGAGAATGAAACTCCATCAATGTTTTGTTTTGCAAGGCATCGTTTGCCGGTCGGATACATGCCCAACTGATCTCGTCCACATCCATTCCGCTGAAATCACCTTCTTCTTCCGAGAAAACCCTCCACACGAGCACAACGCGGTCGCTTTCGACAAATCTTCGGCACACTAGATGCTTCATAATGGACATGGTCTTCCCACTCAGTGAAGTTTTCTGGAGGCGAAACTGAAGACCAACAGTATTTGCTATATCAGATACGCCGTGGTAAACTTCTCGGTCGATTTGGCGATGAGGAAGTGGAACGAGCTCCCACATAACTCGACTTGAGTGTACAATGGCAACAGCAGTCGGTTCCGGTGCTGGAAATAATCCACATCTCCGTTTGGCTTGTATCTGTAGGACGAGTCTGGTGACCCGATAGGAAACGATTCCATCCCAATACCTTGGAAAATCTCATCAACTTGAGCGTAATAGTCGTCCACTTCTTGGAGATACGTTGAGTACAGCGAGGATACCGACGATTTAAGCCGGAGCCACTTGTGGTCGTCGACCGGGTGTTTAAAAGTACCATAGCGTTTAGGAGTTGCAAGGGTCAAAGCGGACTCAAAAGTGCCTTGGTGGACTCCTAAAGACTCGATATACATACCCTGAGCGTTGACCAAGGCGGAGAGACGTGAGTACTCTGCCTCTACTAGAAGTCGTTGTTCGCGCTGGTGGGTGGCCATTTCTCTCCAGAAAGTCTTGGACAGCACCAGATCGGTGCGAGCTGTCGTGTTGCTTCCCTCCCTGGCACTGATCATGTCTTGAATTCGTGTTGACAACTCTTTCGCCTCTCTGCGTAGCCCGTCTCGCTCGTTTTTCGCGCGCATGCAAAATACACGTACCTTAGCTAGATACGTGGAGATGCTGGACCCTCGAGAAACAAATAACTCTGAAAATGTTGCGCTCGAGGATCGAATTTACACATACACCTTCGTGCATTATCGTCTACTGTAAACTTTTACTGAGTGATGTTCACGCCAAGGTACCGGTACATGTAGCGTGACTAATCAATGTCCTATCCACAAGTTGTGGGCCACAACAGTGAAAGTCACCTTGACAAACTGACTTGTCACACTGCAACGCGTTACGTGTATGACTCCATACCGTGAAATGAAGCAGTTCTTGCTCAATTCAACCAAAAGTCGAAGAAGAAGACAAGGAAGCAATACTAACTGCTCTCAACCACAACGAGAAAAATGGTTGTCCAAACCTGTGAGAAACAACTCCGACGAAGAAGACAAGGCACTTAATTAAGCTCACTCTACAACGGCATAAAATTGCACGGGAGCTTCATGTTTAAGTTAGCTGTTGGTCGTTCCGTAGTGATACTGTCAATGGACTGAGTAGACAAAAATAAAATCCAATTTAAAGTTTCGTCGGCTTGTGTCCATGGCGCCGCTCAAGATCCTTATTGTTGGACCCAAGGAGGCCGGCAAGTCCACGGTATGTTCACACTTGATCCTGTGTTCTGCCTGGGTCTTACGCAGTTTTCGATGCGTGTCAGATTGCAAACTTCCTAGCTGAGCACTCGGATCGACTCGGGAGTCAGGAGCGCTACCAACCGACTATTGGGGTGCGGATCCTCGAGCTTGAAAAGGGAAAAGTGAACATTGAGCTCTGGGATGTCTCGGGAGACCAGAAGTACAGTCTAATTATTTCTTGAAAATCGTGCTCTAGCTGATCACGTGTGCTTCTTACAGCTATGAAGCGTGTTGGCCTGCTGTGATGAAAGATGCGGACGGTGTCATTCTCGTTTACAGTCCAGAGTCACACGTTCACGAGAGTGAAGCCATGCTTTGGTGTGAATTTATCCGTAAAAGGGATTTAAGTGATCTCAACTAATCACTCACTACGTGATAAATGACAGGTACGAGTGGTTTATACAAAATGCTGGCTTAGAGAGCTCGCAGAGTCTGGTGTTTGAGCACTCGACAGGTGCCAACAACACTGCTGCACCGCTGACTTCAAAATCCCGGCTTCCGAGTCATTTACGTGTTGTTGCGACAACTTTTGACACCCCCAACGTCTTCAAGAGCGAGTTCAACCGACTTGTAGCTGCTGCACAAGAGCGCCAACAATGTATGGGGAACCGCAAATGATCCCAAGCCAAGAAGTTTAACAGTCTTGAATCCAGATTCCGCTATACCTCCTACACTTTAGCAGACACAGTTAGCAGAGCGATCTCCTCTTCTTTTTCGTCATCCCTGCTTCCTTCAACCTCTCCGACTACCCCAAGACCTCCATCAAACCCGTCACCACCGACTTCAAGGTCGTCGGGCGGCGGAGGATGGCTAACAGCTCGTTCTTCCACATTTCCGTCATTTCCACTAGCATTCACTCCTTCAACTCCAGATTCAACTGGTATTTGTCTTGTGCTGCCGTAAAGAGCTTCTCGTGTAGGTGAAACTAGAGGCGCAAACACCTCTGGTGCTGAAAACACGTAACTTTCGTCACTTTGACTCATCAGTTGCTTCACTAGGAAATACAAACAGATTCCACACATTGTCACCACCACAATGATACCGAGAAACCACCAGAGCCACAGCACTTTGTTCATCAAGTCGCTCTCACTATGGTACGGTGGCATCGCCCCGACATACGCACAAGTGCAGACATAGTCGGCTGGGGACACGTTGCAAACGGCATTTAACGGGCAGCAGCACGGCAGCTCGTGACTCGATCGGTCCATCCAAATGCCACAATACTGGCCGGGGCCATCACGAAAGGAACGAGAACAGTCTCCAGAGCTCGCACAAAGCTGACAACCTGACGGGGGTGTCATAATGTCATCAATACCCTCTGAGTTTTGACCGGAAACCAGCCCATTCAGCAAAGTTAGCACCAAGAAAGAGCATTTCACCACCAACGTCATGATTCTCTGCGAAGACCTCGTCCCAAGTGAGAATCCTTACGATTAATAATTTAATAGGGAGAGACCAATACAATCGATTTTCAACCATGTTCGTCGACTCCAAATGAATATCATTAATACTTTCCTTGTGTCGTGGAGAGAGAAGTTAGTGGCGACCTTCGTGGTGTGAAAATATACAACATTTACAAGATGGAATAAGCAAATCCAGAAAAATTATTTATTTTGAAAGAAAAAATGTCGACAAGAACACGAGCAGAGGCGAAGCGCCAACGCTTCTCAGGAGTTGGGGATGCCACGCATGACTCTGACCATAGTGAACTGCTCTATTCAGCTCTCACAGCCGGCGCGTTGTGGTTTCTGGGTATGAAAGATATGGTTCAACTGCTGGGAATATGTCGGACGCTTCGACACGATAAAACTTTGAATGTAATGGCGTTGAGCAATTCCAGCGTCGGAGTGCATTTAATGCATGGCTGTAGCGGTGATTGGATGGATTTATCGTTGCAGAAACAACAAGATTCAAGTTTGCAAACTGGGGAGGAATCGATCTTCTGGTCAGGATGCAGCGAACACAATCACGTTTCAAGGAAGAAACAAGTTAACCGTCTCTTGCTGGAAGACACAGTACCTTTGGACTTTTCTAGAGGACAAGCTGCTCAGATGCTGTCGCTTATTGGCAGGATGGAGAAGAGGCTAAAGCCATTTTACAGTCGCGCGTACGTGGCCACTCCATTTGGAGAGTTCATCCGTGCTCGACCAGTTGTCGTGCCGCTGCCTGCAAGAACAGATAAAGATCCGAGTGAACGGTGGACGATGGAAGATGCTCGTGTTGCGTTGAATTCGATGTGGGATCGATTTGGAGATGAGTTTACAGCTTCCACTTCGGAATACGTTCACGTGTCGGAGTTGGGAATGCACTGGGAAAACATCATCGTGGCCAAGCGTGATGCCAAAAAGAAGTGTAGTTTCTGCGACGCAGCGAAGAAGGCTGTGCGTGAATACAGGAGAGAAGCCAAGTCGTTAATGGACGAGTTCTCACGCGTGCTGAAGGCCAGGCAAGTGGAGTGGCGAGCTGAAGGATTAGACGATGACGAAATACACGAACGCCGTAGTTTACTGAAGGCCGAAATGTTCCTGGAAGACTCGTACCCAGACCCGAATGCAGCGGAAAGTACCCAAGATGACATCCTCGCACATATCTGCGAGAACGACAAATTCCCTCTCGTCCCGTTCGAAGGAATGGCCCATGGACTGGAAAGAAAGAATGACGATATTTTCAACGCTCTGGCATTGGAGTGTCAAGACTTGTGCGAAGAGTTTTACCAGCCTTTGAAACAGAATTTGGCCGATGCTGTTGCCTTCAGTGGTCAGCGAGTGCATCGCTCGTGGATGGACACTGTAGGAGAAGCAGCTATTATCGGTCGCGAACTCATTGCTGGACTATCAACGAGCGGGTTCCTTGTGGGAGTGTATGCCATGAAGGCCGTGGAGAACTAATACTGGGACAATTCTACAAAAAAATGAGCCCTACAACTTTCCTCCACCATCCCAAGCAGCAAGTACATGTAGCAGTTGCAGCAATTTGTAGAATAATCGTTTGATATAGTTTCCAGATCGGACCCGTTCCAGTATGGAACCATAGGTGTCACTACGCCAATTCATCAGCAAACGCCTCTGGAAAACTCTGTCGCCGTGATCCGCTACGTGCAAGTTTTTGATCGCACCGCTGTCCCAACTTGATTCACGCGGGTGCACTCCAACTCTCCCAGTGTTCACCGTGTTCACCTTTCAAACCTCATAATCGAATCTAAAGGACCTTTGTATCATGTTTTTCCTGAATCAATATTCTGGAGTGTTGGAACTTCCAACTTGGAAGGCAATTCAATAGAGGCTTTTAGCAAATTAGTTTGGTTTCTAATTTTCAAACGAAAGTTCGGTTGCTCAAAATAGGTTGAATGCGCCTTTAGCATCAAACCGAAATGTGGACAGCACCATGTGGTAGTCAAGGTCAGTTTTGAGGACGAATCCACTTAAGAATAGCACAAACAAACTCGCAGGTACGAGCTCAGAAAGAAAGCTGCCGCCTAATCTAATGGTATTCCGATTCTCGAATGACCAGGATAAAGAGTTGCTGCGGGAGCTCATACGCCTCAAGCCTTTTGCAGCGGTCCGTGGTACGACACTCCGCGTATGGAGCGATGTTGCAGCTTCACTCTCATCTGCCTTTGGTGTGGAGGTCAACGTAAAGCAGATTCGTGATCGTCTCACGCTTTTGAAGCAAATATTCAAGGATTCCGAAGCCGCTTCTGCTCGAGGCAGCGGGATTGAGGAGTCGGTTGATGCTGTTAACATCCAAAGCCACTACGATGAGCGCGAAGGGCTTGTACGGGAGTATGTGGCGCTGGAAGACCACTTCAAGTCAGAGAAAAAAACAATCAAGAACAAAAAACAACAAAAGGATGAACAATTAGCCATGTGCGCTGACGAAATAGTTCGAGAAAGCGCCCGTCGCCGGGCACTTCGTGCAAAATCTGACTCCGATGATTCTGTTAGTGATTGTAGTGATCCAGACAGCAGTGTTTCTCGTAGTTCAACAGTATCAGGTGCATCATCACGAACACCACGATCGACACCAAAACGGGTGAACGCATTTCAACAGGAGATAAAACGGCAAGAAAAACGTCAGCGACAAGAGTTTGAGCTGAAGGAACAGGAGCTCCGTCAATCACAGCTGCAATTTGAACAACGACTCATTTTTGAAAAAGAAAGAGATGACCAACACCTTCGTTTTCAAGAGCGTCTACAGAAAAGCAATCAAGACCTCATCATTGAGTGTGCCAAGATTTTTAGTGCAGCAATCTCTCGGAAAGACAATTAAAATGAATAAAATCTGCCTAATTGCTGTTTGTCCTCAAATATTCTCTGATATCTGGTGGTTTGACCCTGAAGTAGTCGCTTGCAGTATTCCCACCACGAGTGCATGTTATGCAATTGGTCATTAAGATACCAACGCGATACATTTGTCCAACAGGTTGTGTACCGACACGAAGATTCGACTTGACGTCAAGTGTTCTCCAATAGTTCACCACTTGAGCGTAAGACCACTCGACAGACACTCTGCTGCGATGTGACCGCCAAATGCTAGTAGCTTCTTATACTTGACATCGAGAAAATTCAACGTGTGCAAGAAAATGTTAGATATCCCGCTCTCAGAGCGACCGAAGTAGTTTTGTAGCTCGGTTCCACGTACAGGAGCAGCCAGCCTATACAGTAAAATGCAAAGAGCTTCGATTGCTGATGCTTTTGTTCTCTCTCTCGTTATAGTTTCAGTCAAACCCATTAAATCAATGAGCATGACTAGTTCTGCTTTGGAAAACCTGAATCGTATGAGAGATTCATCCTCTGACACACTGTTGAAATTGAAAGGCACACGTCGGGTAGTCACCGGTTTCGCCATTGTAGCCAACTCTGAAAAGAAAACGGCAGCTTCCAGAGTATTACCAGTCTCACGGGCTTGAAGCAAGCGCTGATACATGTACGCTGAACGATGATGACGAGGCACTCCCCGCACAGCAGTCCTCACAAACCACTTCATGTCACTGTCGAGAGCGTATGCCGTAGCTTCACCGTCAGTTATGACAGCATCTTCCCTTGGGTCCGGCGCTTCTCTAGGATCCATGGCAGGTGCCGCCGTTTAGCTGTGAACGGTCGCAAATTAGGTTCTTGATATAAACCGTAATAATTAGCAATAGAACAGTAACTATAGGTTGTTTCGTCCGGTTTGGACATGTTGATTCGGTTTAACTTTCCTGTTGAGACCAGTGAATAGGGCAAGAATGCATATGATCAAACCGGAAAAACACAAATTTCGGATTTGCTAAAAGCCTCTAATATAAATCACTCTTCACTTATCGAAATTTAATACATTTCTGAAACCTGATACAATGAATATATAAAGTGCCATTGCTTGCTTCAGAAATATGCAAACTTCAACTTTGAATCAAAATGCTCCAGCAATCGATTGCGTCGATGATCTCCGTTGACGGGAGCCATTCCTCAATCTACCAGTGTAAGAACGAATTGCAATCAAACAGCAGTCAAATATGGCGATCCTTGTCGCTAATACCGAAGAGAGTCCTCCATTGGGAGAGTTACGAATGCTCAAATCTCGAGCTCAAACGGGAGAGCGACGTCGACAACTCCAGCGTGAGCAGTGCGAGACTACAAAGAAGATCGAGCGCAAGGCACCCTCCGACTTGAAAGTAATCAAACACAAGAAGTGCAATTTCTTCAAGTGGTTGTTCTCTCCGTCAGTGTCGACAAGCCGTCAAGTGGCTCCACCACCTCCACCAAAAGTTCGCGTCAAGATCCCCATCGTCTACCGCAATGGCGAACACAAGGGCGTCGTTGTGGGGGGAGTACGGGTTCCTTTCTCTCGGCCTATGCAGGCCAACCGCCGCAGCCTCATGCTGTCCCAAGACGACGTGAGTTGCACCATTCCAGAAGACTTTGAGATTGTGATCGAGTTTCCGGGCAGACTCGCATGGGAAGAGTATGAAACGGTGGACAATCGTAGAAGAGAAGAAAAAAGACAAATGAGGAACGAGAAGTTAGCTCGAGAGCTCGCCAAGTAAGCGATCATCAAGTATTCATTTCGGAAGTGTGCTTGTTCGTACTGTTCCTCTCAAAAATCCCCAGCAAAACCACCTCCACCACCGTCAAAATCACCCCCGCCCCCGCCAAAATCTCCTCCTCCACCTCCGTAGTCTCCACGGTCACCCAAGGTGTCTGCGAGAAGTAGACCGCCAAGCAGACCAGCAGTACCGCCCAAAGCAGCTCCAGTGCCAGCACTCATCCCTCCACCACCTCTACTTTGTCCATATATGGGCGCGGCGTATCCTGGCCCCGATGGTGCACTTGCATACGTTGCTGATGGAACTCCGTACGGCTGGCTAGATTCACCTCCTGGAGTGGCTACTGGTGCAGCTACAGGGATCGCAGCGCCTTCATGTCGCGCTCCGATTCGTTTAGCCGCCATGAAGCAACATCCACAGCAACACAACAGCAGAGCTAGAGACCCAAGAAGCCACCAAAGCCACAACAGGCCAGTTCCTCCATCTGCCACGTAGTGTGGAGCATATCCACAATTGCAGGCATAGTTAGAGACCTTGCAGACAGCATTGTCTGGGCAACAGCAAGGACGTCGGTCGCTCTGGCGGTCCAGCCAGTTGCCGCAGAATTGGCCAGGGTTTCCACGATACGCTCGAGAGCAGTCACCCGTGCTGGCACACACCTCACAACCAGATTGCGTCGAGTCCTTTTGAGCAAAAGCCGCTGCATTGAGCAGCGCTACTACCACCACAACGAGGACGTGCCAAGAGTTGGCCATCTTGGCAGATAAAAGCCCTTACATGGACGACAGAAATTGCCCCGTCCCAATCTGCCTTTCAATTTGAGAGACAAGAAATGACCCCAATGCAAAATGACAGGCATGAAGCGTTATCGTAAAAGTCGAAGAAATCGGGCGGCGACAGCCCAATGCGCATGTTGAAAATGAGTCCGATGAAAAATGTTCGTCTTAGAAGCTGTTTCACAGTCCGGTGCAAGATGAACCTGGCCACGCTTTCAGGCTCATCTTGATGGGGCGCGGGGCGAGATCAGGTGTTGTCTCCTCGCGCTAGAGGCACAGTAGAGCGAGTCCGTCATGAAACGCTTGGACCACGTGACATGAAGGCAGCACGGCGCCGGGAACTCGCGGTGCTGCAGTTCACTAGGCGGCCGAAAGGTGAAGGCTTTTTCATGCGCTTTGCTCCATGAGCGAGGTTTCTTGCCAAGAAGATCGTCGTCGGGCCCTGGTGTTGAATGCTACTATTACTACAGTTGCAATCGAGCGACCGATTCGACACTTTGGATTTTTAGCGAGGGCGAGCCTGGCTGCAGTGACCCGGCAATGGCAACTCCGGTGGCAGGATGGCGCGAGCTTCGGGCGGAGCTGTTGGGGCTGGAATTTTGGTGAAGAGAGCACGGTACTCGCTGGGCGGCTCCAATGGCGTTCCACACAAACAGACAGCGTGCGTGCGCCACAGAAAGGGGCTCCGGGCACTCCAGCTCCAAGCCCAAGCCTGGAGCTGCGCTTGGAGCTGCAAAACACTAACATTGCGAGCTGTTGCGTGCGACCTGATCTCGTTGAAGTGGTTGCGGTCAGTCAAGCGAGGGGAAAGGCTGTGTCAACTTGGGACATGCAGTCGAGAATGAGTAAAGCGCGTTGAAGCTTGAGCGCGGAGCTGCTCGTCTTGGCTTTTGCAGGCGCAGACCGATCCTACGCGGCGGCGGAGCCTGTGATGGCTTGTTGTTGCGCAGGAGACGAGTCGAGCGCTTTGCCCGGCTGTGAAAGGTGTCGCGTTAATGCTTATGTTGGGCCGGCATACATGTAGCTGCTGCTGCTGCTGCTGCTGGCCCAGATGAGTCGCCGCGTACAGTATTTGTCGAGGCTGCCAGACTCGGATCATCTGCGGGTACCACACATATCGCAGTGTGGTCCTGTTCCCGGCAGCTTGCCCAAGTGCTGCCGCCGCGCTCCATGCTACTGCTGCGCTGATGCCCACGGTGCTGCTGGCTGATGGCAGCGACCGTCGCCAGACAGCCGGCGCTCTACTCTTCAAAGTCTTTGCAAGGCAGCTGCTGGCGAGGAGCGTTGACTCGAATAGGCACGATTTGAATGCTGCTGCTCCAGTCTTGGCTTGGCTGGAGAAGCTGACAGCGTCTTGATGCTTTCACTGAAAGCCTTTGCCCTACATCTGCTGGGCGAGCCCCGGTCCAATAAGCCAGCTCCAGGGCGAGACGAGACTCATCCTGTACCGATGCTGCCGCACGCACGCACTCGCTCCTATACGATGGGGCGACTGACGTACTGGATTGTTTGATTGTGGCTCGGGGAACGATCCGGAGGGCGGCACGTTCCGGCAGCCGTATCATTTCCGGAGAAGAGTGGAACTGTGGAGGTACCTACTGATTCAAAAAACGGGCATAGCACATAAACGGTCGCAAAGGTCCGACTCGTCTGCCTGTTGCCTGTCTTCGCCTGCTGTGGCTCAAGGGAACGACAGCCGCTGCGGCCGCAGGGTTGTCATTCCGCAAGTTGCTGGCAACTCGACACACAGCGCTCTCCGTCGCGGCATTGCGATTGATTGAGGTGCGTTTCATCATCGCCTTAAGAGCGCATCAAGCAGGTGTTAAAAAGACCCCACATTAGACAATGAGCGCCGAGACGCAGAGCCCCAGCGCGTCCCCGAGCGCCAACAGCAGCGACGGCGACGCGTCCCCGAAGAACAACCTCACGGCGGACGGCAAGCCCAAGAAGTGCCGCTTCAACGACTGCGACAACCTCGCAGTGGACGGCACCAGCAAGTGCGCGTTCCACAAGAACCGGCGCCAGTGCTGCGTCGAGAACTGCACCAACCAGGTCTATGCGCGCAAGCTGTGCGTGCGCCACGGCGGCAAGAAGCAGTGCCAGGCTGACAACTGCGAGGCGCACGCACGCGGCGGCGGCTTCTGTCTGCAGCACGGCGGCTTCGTGGTGAAGCGCTTCTGTATTGTGGAGGGATGCTCCAAGCAGGCACATGCGCGCCAAAAGTGCGTGCGACATGGTGGCGGCCGTCGCTGTAAGGTGGATGGCTGTATGCAGCATGCACGCGCTGGCGGCTTGTGCAACCGTCATTCCCACGGCCATGAGTGCCGGGTGGACGGATGTAACAAGACGGCGCAGCACTCGGGATCCATTTGTTTCCGACACGCTATGGAGCTGCGTGCACATGGAGAAGAAGTGCCGGAGCTGAACATCTCCAAGGGCGGACGTCTCAGCAGCAAGAAACGCCAACAGCAGCAACGTGAACAGCAGATGAAGCAGGAGCAATTCCACCACCAGCAGATTCAGCAGCAGATCCACCAGCCTCAGCACATGCAGCACGCGCCACCTCACCCGTTGACGATTCAGGTGCCTCAGAGTCAGTCCATGGGACCTCCTCCTCAGCAGCAGAACGCTTCGAATCCCTTTGGACTTCCTCTCAAAATTAATGTGCCAACGACCATGCCCAAGTTCAGTCTGCGGACGCCTCTGGGCAACAGCTTTCCGACGCCTCGTAGCCACGAGTTCTCTCTTCTCATGGGTCTCCCGTCGCCTCAGATCGACAACTCACAGCTTCCCAGTGTCTTGGCAATGACGAACTCTGGAGCTAATGCTACGTCCGGCGGACAACGGACGCCTGGTATCGACAGTTTTCTGGCCAGTGGCCCGCCCAGTGTTTCCCGTGGCAATGGCATTAACTACCTGTCTCTGGGCCTCTTCCCCACGCCTCGGTTGCCGGACCGGACACCTGGAGGAGGTGAAGATACCATGATGAGCGACTACATCAAACTCATGGGCCCAGATACACCAATGTCTTTCCACCATAATGGACAATTCGGTGGAGGTGCCACGCCCCTTCTTGAGAACTTGGGCAACGTGTTCGAGCACAACCAGAACAACCAGAACAACGCCAACAATGCACCTCGGAACCACATGGCTGCAATGGCTGCTGCTGCTGCCGTTCACGGCAATGGCCAGCAGCGCATGAAGATGGACTTCCTGTCCCCACGTGGCCTTGCTGCCCACAACTTCCAGAGCCAGGGATTCCCCACCTCCTCCAACGAAGCTATGGGCGCAACTGCCGGTTCATCCGACTACGCAGCGCAGTTCTTCGCGGACAACAAGAACGACAAGGCACGTGGCCCCATAAAGACGTCGAGCGTCTCAGCCGCCACAACGCCCACTCCGAAGCCTACTGGCGTCACCGCCGCATAGACTTTGGAGCTCAATGTGTACCAGTGAGTATCTCCACGATCTTGTGGATTTCCAGTGACGTTCACTATGATGCCACACGCGTTTGCAAGCCCGACGGCTCGTGTTTGGTCGCTTTTCCGACCTGAGAAACGTGTTTTTAACAAGACTGCAATCGTGAATTGCATCGGCAGAGCGAATGCCTCCGACTCGACGGCGCATGCGGCGCCTTTGGAACTCGTTCGAGCGGTCGAAGCTCTCGCCATCCCCTGATAGAAGAGTCCGCCGATTCCACGGACTCGATCAAAAGTTTTGACCCTACAGATAAAGTAAGGATGAAAAGTAAAGTAAAGCTTGACGATTTTGCAGCTCTTTTGTTGTCACAACCTCTTGATTCCTTTTCGTCTACGAGTGCTGATGTGATGGATCTCGTGTCATTCGCGAGTGCACAACATGTCAAACCAGTGTCAAACACTGTCGAGGCGACGTGTTGCTCGTCATGTTCGTCTGGTTGAGCTTTTGACACGAGTGGATCTTAGTCCACGTGGACTAGCGAGAGGCTCATCTCGCCCTCGACACCACGATGTCCATTGGACGGGATTGTGGCGTTCGTTTACAGTCCTGGAAAGCAGGTGCTTGGGTGATCGTAGCTCGATTGTGCTCGTTGCTCGATTGCGGCAAGCCAGGTTGATATCGCTCCCGGAAGCGACGTGAATGATCATTGAAGACAAAACCGAATTTCTTTCCTGCAGTTCTGTAAAGCCGTCGACCAGAGGAACAACTTGTTTTCCTCATTATTTTTTTTTACCATTTAAGAACTGCTTCTCTGCGCTACAACTGAAGAAGACCAAGTGATTAGCTACATGTAGCTCTCGTATCTAGTTCTACTTCTTGGGTATTGCCGGAGAATTCGGAAAGCTAAATACTTGAAAAAGAACCTATGATTTTCCTTCTGGCTTATGGCCAAGAATCTGTAAAACAGATTTCCTTGTGATTTACTGTACGACTGTGTTTACCGCCTCTGCGCTAACCATCAGCATATCAAGTAAACGCTGAGAATAAAAGTGCATTTTGAGGCTCCAGGTCTCCAGAGCGATCTCTTCCACGTACTTGACGTCCTTGGGCGACACCGTAAACCCTTCTTGTTGTTCCGTGTAGAGTTGCACAAAGAACCAGACGCTACAGCCTTGATCCGAAGGCGAAACTATCGTCCAGTGATTGCATCGGAGGCGAAGTCCTGCGGTGGGGAGAAGCACAGTATACGCTCGAATCATTGTGGTCCGTTGAGTCTCATCGAACTTCCGAGCGAACATCAGTCCATTGATTGGAAAGGAATGACTCTGAGTATGTAGCAGCAAGTCGAAGCTCTTCTTCACCGAATTCGTGTCCAGCATGCTCATCTGTGCAATTTAAAAAAAAACTAGTTATGATTCTTTATTACGTAGAGAACTCTTCGAGAACCGAAAACCAGTTTGACTTACGTATCGGTAGGACTTGAACGGGAACTTCCGTGGGGTCGAGTATTCAACCCATAGGGCGTCAGCAGCAGTCTTCATAGAGCATGGGACGACTGAAAATGTCGAGCTTTGGAACATTTCCCCATGTTTTGTGTCAGTTATTGCCTCAAAGGAGCTGTTGTAGACCGCTTCTTGCACGGGGATGAAGGATGGAAGCTCTTGGAACAGTAGACAGGTTTGATCTCGCAGTTTGGCGATAACTGCAGCGTTTTCGTGTGTTTCAACAACTTGAAACGATCGTCGGGGGGTAAGCGGCGCAGTGAAAACAAACTTTTGTTCCTAGAGAATGAAATTAGCCTCAAAATGTTATAATAGAATTTCAGCAAACTCACACGCACCTCTAGATCCGAACCTTGCCGGATAATGTCCAGCAAGGACTCCTGGACTTGCGCTTGATCAGCCTGAATCTCTTTCAACTTGCGGTTCACGGCCTCTGCTCGCTTTCGCCTTCGGAATTCTTCCAACGCTGTGGCCACCCATTCCTTGTGTTCTTTAGTCGGTGATGCGGTTGTTTTCTCGTACCCACTTGGGGCTTGAGCAGTCAGGATGGAATTCTTGAGTTGATCTAGCCACGCTGTCAGCTCCTGTTCTTCGTTCCGCAAGTGAGCAAGTTCCGCCTTTTTGCGATGCAGCAACCTGGTGGAGTATCCACGCATATCTGTTCGCTGTTTCTTTTTCTTGGTAGGTGGGTTAGAAGGCGGAATAGTTGTAGCTAGACTTGCGTGGGGGATTTCTTCAGACTTGAGCCCTTCTTCCAACCATTTGTCACTGATCTCAAGGGGTTGAACTGAGGCAATCGCCTCGGATAATGAATCGAAGTCGACGTCTGCTAGGAAATCCATTTGTGAGCCAGAACACGTGATTCAAAAAATGGTTTGGCGTTAGTTATCCCCACACGCCTAACCAGTGACTGAGCTGATGGTTTACTGGCTGAAACTAGCGCCAATGTTTATCGACTGCACATAATCGACCAAAAATCGTAATCTTCAAACTCACGCGATCAGTTGATAGTGACATGTATCAACTTGATACATGTCCAGGTGTAAAGCGGAAAAAGTTACAGCAAATGCACTTTGAAGTGATTTGAGAAAACGTTAACGAAATACTATGCTACCTTATTCTGGTTTGACGATCCCAACTTTGCCGGCAGTTTCCACGCCTGCACGTCTTCCTCCTCAAAGCCGAACGTTTTGTGGATACATAAGGCTAGCAAAGGCTGCATCACTCGAGGCATTCAAATCGAGAGTAAACAACTCACAGAGGAACTTGTGCGTGCTGTCGAGCCAAAACATCCACCCACTTCTCCTTCGTGTAGTCAACGACCTGGTCAGCTCCCAGAGACTTCACCAGCTCCAGCACTGCACGTCGTGACCCAGCGTCAACATCGCTACATCTGGCTCGATTCGCGATAGAAACCTGATGATACTGATCTGTCCCCCCGGCACAACAGCTTCGATACTCTGTGCAATTGTACCAGACCCTCCAGTTTCGACAACAAAGTCGACGCCTTTTCTGTTCGTTAGACGCTTTGTTTCTGCTGCACAGTCCAGTGTCTTCCGGTAGTTGATGGTGTGATCGACACGGAAGTTCTCCTTGACAAACTGCAGCTTTTCATCAGACGAAGACGTGATAATGGTTGTGGCTCCAGCAGCTTTAGCCAGCTGCAAGGCGAAGATGGAGACTCCACCTGTACCTTGAAGTAGCACGGTTTGCCCTGGACGCAATGCAACGAGTGCATCGCTCGTGGATGGACACTGTAGGAGAAGCAGCTATTATCGGTCGCGAACTCATTGCTGGACTATCAACGAGCGGGTTCCTTGTGGGAGTGTATGCCATGAAGGCCGTGGAGGACTAATAACCGAGACCGATACGACGATTTATGAGGACATTCACATCGGAGATCCTGACTTCGACGCCACCAACATGTACGGCCCTGTACTGGACAATGGAGCACACTGGCTAGGTGGGATGCTGCAACAATTCGCTGCAGTTCCAGCCCAAGGCGTCGTGAAGATCCCAGACAACTGCAACCTCGACTTCGTGCAATTGGCCTCACTTGTATGCGCAGGAGCGACGGCCTGGAACGTTCTGTATGGCCTCGCTGACCACTGAAGGCAACAGTAGCGGCCAAATTCTGTTTCAGAGGCTGGTAAAACTCTTCACACAAGTCTTGACACTCCAATGCCAGAGCGTTGAAAATATCGTCATTCTTTCTTTCCAGTCCATGGGCCATTCTTTCGAACGGGACGAGAGGGAATTTGTCGTTCTCGCAGATATGTGCGAGGATGTCATCTTGTGTGCTTTCCGCTGCATTCGGGTCTGGGTATGAGTCTTCCAGGAACATTTCGGCCTTCAGCAAACTACGGCGCTCGTGTATTTCGTCATCGTCTAACCCTTCAGCACGCCACTCCACTTGCCTGGCCTTCAGCACGCGCGAGAACTCGTCCATTAACGACTTTGCTTCTCTCCTGTATTCACGCACAGCCTTCTTCGCTGCGTCGCATAAACTACACTTCTGTTTGGCATCACGCTTGGCCACGATGATGTTTTCCCAGTGCATTCCCAACTCCGACACGTGAACGTATTCCGAAGTGGAAGCTGTAAACTCATCTCCAAATCGATCCCACATCGAATTCAACGCAACACGAGCATCTTCCATCGTCCACCGTTCACTCGGATCTTTATCTGTTCTTGCAGGCAGCGGCACGACAACTGGTCGAGCACGGATGAACTCTCCAAATGGAGTGGCCACGTACGCGCGACTGTAAAATGGCTTTAGCCTCTTCTCCATCCTGCCAATAAGCGACAGCATCTGAGCAGCTTGTCCTCTAGAAAAGTCCAAAGGTACTGTGTCTTCCAGCAAGAGACGGTTAACTTGTTTCTTCCTTGAAACGTGATTGTGTTCGCTGCATCCTGACCAGAAGATCGATTCCTCTCCAGCTTGCAAACTTGAATCTTGTTGTTTCTGCAACGATAAATCCATCCAATCACCGCTACAGCCATGCATCAAATGCATTCCTACGCTGGAATTGCTCAACGCCATTACATTCAAAGTTTTATCGTGTCGAAGCGTCCGACATATTCCCAGCAGTTGAACCATATCTTTCATACCCAGAAACCACAACGCGCCGGCTGTGAGAGCTGAATAGAGCAGTTCACTATGGTCAGAGTCATGCGTGACACCTCCAGCTCCTGAGAAGCGTTGGCGCTTCGCCTCTGCTCGTGTTCTTGTCGACATTTTTTCTTTCTCAAAATAAAATTATTTTTGCTTAATGTCAAAACTAATTACATTATGTAACGCATTCCCTCTTGTTGTTTATTTTCACATGAATGGCAAGTTTACCACAAAGGTCGCCACTAACTTCTCTCTCCACGATGCGAGGAAAGTATGATCGATTGGAGTCCACGAACATGGTTGAAAATCGATTGTATTGGTCTCTCCCTATTAAATTAATTGTAGGGATTCTCACTTGGGACGAGGTCTTCGCAGAGAATCATGACGTTGGTGGTGAAATGCTCTTTCTTGGTGCTAACTTTGCTGAATGGGCTGGTTTCCGGTCAAAACTCAGAGGGTATTGATGACATTATGACACCCCCGTCAGGTTGTCAGCTTTGTGCGAGCTCTGGAGACTGTTCTCGTTCCTTTCGTGATGGCCCCGGCCAGTATTGTGGCATTTGGATGGACCGATCGAGTCACGAGCTGCCGTGCTGCTGCCCGTTAAATGCCGTTTGCAACGTGTCCCCAGCCGACTATGTCTGCACTTGTGCGTATGTCGGGGCGATGCCACCGTACCATAGTGAGAGCGACTCTATGAACAAAGTGCTGTGGCTCTGGTGGATTCTCGGTATCATTGTGGTGGTGACAATGTGTGGAATCTGTTTGTACTTCTTAGTGAAGCAACTGATGAACCAAAGTGACGAAAGTTACGTGTTTTCAGCACCAGAGGTGTTTGCGCCTCTAGTTTCACCTACACGAGAAGCTCTTTACGGCAGCACAAGACAAATTCCAGTTGAATCTGGAGTTGAAGGAGTGAATGCTAGTGGAAATGACGGAAATGTGGAAGAACGAGCTGTTAGCCATCCTCCACTGCCCGACGATCTTGAAGTCGGTGGTGACGGGTTTGATGGAGGTCTTGGGGTAGTCGGAGAGGTTGAAGGAAGCAGGGATGACGAAAAAGAAGAGGAGATCGCTCTGCTAACTGTGTCTGCTAAAGTGTAGGAGGTATAGCGGAATTTGGATTCAAGACTGTTAAACTTCTTGGTTTGACTGATTTCTGGATCATTTGCGGTTTCCCATGCGTTGTTGGCGCTCTTGTGCAGCAGCTACCAGTCGGTTGAACTCGCTCTTGAAGACGTTGGGGGTGTCAAAAGTTGTCGCAACCACACGTAAATGACTCGGAAGCCGGGATTTTGAAGTCAGCGGTGCAGCAGTGTTGTTGGCACCTGTCGAGTGCTCAAATACCAGACTCTGCGAGCTCTCTAAGCCAGCATTTTGTATAAACCACTCGTACCTGTCATTATCAAGTAGTGAGTGATTAGTTGAGATCACTTAAATCCCTTTTACGGATAAATTCACACCAAAGCATGGCTTCACTCTCGTGAACGTGTGACTCTGGACTGTAAACGAGAATGACACCGTCCGCATCTTTCATCACAGCAGGCCAACACGCTTCATAGCTGTAAGAAGCACACGTGATGAGCTAAAGCACGATTTTCAAGAACTAATTAGACTGTACTTCTGGTCTCCCGAGACATCCCAGAGCTCAATGTTCACTTTTCCCTTTTCAAGCTCGAGGATCCGCACCCCAATAGTCGGTTGGTAGCGCTCCTGACTCCCGAGTCGATCCGAGTGCTCAGCTAGAAAGTTTGCAATCTGACACGCATCGAAAACGCATAAGACCCAGGCAGAACATGATCAAGTGTGAACATACCGTGGACTTGCCAGCCTCCTTGGGTCCAACGATAAGGATCTTGAGCGGCGCCATGGACACAAGCCGACGAAACTTTAAATTGGATTTTATTTTTGTCTACTCAGTCCATTGACAGCATCACTACGGAACGACCAACAACTAACTTAAACATGAAGCTCCCGTGCAATTTTATGCCGTTGTAGAGTGAGCTTAACTAAGTGCCTTGTCTTCTTCGTCGGAGCTGTTTCTCACAGGTTTGGACAACCATTTTTCTCGTTGTGGTTGGGAGAAGGTAGTATTGCTTCCTTGTCTTCTTCTTCGACTTTTGGTTGAGTTGAGCAAGAACTGCTTCATTCACGGTATGGAGTCATACACGTAACGCGTTGTAGTGTGAAAGTCAGTTTGTCAAGGTGACTTTCACTGTTGTGGCCCACAACTTGTGGATAGGACATTGATTAGTCACGCTACATGTACCGGTACCATCACTCAGTAAAAGTTTACAGTAGACGATAATACACGAAGGTGTATGTGTAAATTCGATCCTCGAGCGCAACACTTTCAGAGTAATTTGTTTCTCGAGAGTCCAGCATCTACACGTATCTAGCTAAGGTAACGTGTATTTTGCGTGGGAGCTCCGTCAAAATTAGCCAGTGCGCTTGTCATCCCAAGATATTCCATCTGTCCACGATCACTGATGGCGTGAGTCTTCTCCCACGCGTCTCTGAGCTGAGCAGTGGGCTGAGCCTCAGAGTCATTTACGAAAAAGTAATGACATCGGATCTAGACTTTCTCGACGAGGTGTCTGCCTTCCTGGCACAGGAGACTATTGCCGGTCGTGAGTCCTTGGAAGACGAGTTACATCAACGTCCTGACGAACAGAAATTGGAATTCGTGCAACATGGAGTGCATTACTGGCTGAACACTGAAGAATTTGGTGGGTATCAGCAGCAGTAATTGCGTCTTCAGTAAGTGCGGATGCGAATCCTCTTATGCGTTGGCATGAAAGGTTTGCTCATCTCAATGAGGCAGCTTTGAAGTTCATGATGAGAAACCAGACAGTGAATGGGATGAATATCTCACACGAACATTTGAAGACCAAATTGAATTGTCTGAGCTGCATGGCTGGAAAACAGCGTAGGAAATCGTACAAGAACCCTGGAGATAAGCGAACGAAACACAATTTCGAGCGAATTATGTCAGATGTCTGTGATATTCGCAGGTATGTCTCTGTTAGTGGTTCGACTCGGTATTTCCAGTTGATACTTGACGAAGGCTCACGTCACAAGTGGTGTTACCCGCTAAGTCACAAAAGTGAAGCTGCAGGTAATGTCAAGCAATTGCTGACTGAATTGTTAGCGCAAGGGAAGCGAATTCACCGATTCACGAGTGATGGAGGCGGCGAGTATGTGAATGCAGTACTGAAGAACTTCCTTTTGGAAAAGGGAATTCAGTTCATGCCTACGCACGCATATACTCCGGAAGAGAACTGTTTGGTGGAGAAACTGAATGATGTTCTCGTTAACAAGATGAGAGCTGTCATGTATGCGGCAAACTTACCGATGAAGCTCTGGCCCGAAGTCATACAATACGTTGTGGAAGTGGACAATGTGAGTCCCACCAAAGCGTTGGATGGCATGACGCCGGTGGAGAAATTAACTGGTGTGAAGCCGGATATGAAGCAGTTAAAAGTTTGTGGTTGTGTCGGGTTTGTTCACGTACCGAAAGAGAAGCGGCAGAGTAAATTATCAGCTAAGGCTGAACCTGCTCTATTTCTTGGATATCCACGGTCAAAACACGGATACCGGTTGCTACACTTGAGGACTGGCAAGATGACCGAAGTACGAGACGTACAATTCCGCGAGGACATCACGGTTGATGGTACATATGTGAATGCGCTCCTGGTGGGGCGACAGCACTACTATGCCCAAATACCATTTGTCCCGTTGCCAGTAACTTACGTAGCGGACCGGGTCACACGTGATAAAGCGAATAGTGTCGTAGCCAAAGCAGTTGCTGAGCCAAATAACAAGTTGCAAAGAAAGCAAAAGAAGTTAGGCAAAAGCACAGCTGGCACAGATACAATTTCGGTCACACGTGATAAAGCGAATAGTGTCGTAGCCAAAGCAGTTGCTGATCGATATATGCCGTTTGCGAGATACAGAGATGATTGCCTGGATCCAGTAATACTACCATAGAAAGTAAATGGTGTACTCGTCCAAGATCTTTGAGTGCAAATTTTGCTGCTAATTCGTCGATACATTGATCAATGTCTGCTGTCTTTCCCGCAAAAACCAGATCATCAACGTACACCGTAATGTAGACAACTTTGCCTCCACGATGTCTCTGATAAAGCCCCACATCAAAAGCACATCTCTTGAGTCCAAGTTGTAACAGGTACTTGTGCAGCGTATAGTACCACAAGCGCGATGCCTGTTTGAGGCCATAAATTCCTTTCAACAGCAAACAAACTCGGCCACTCCCATCATCAAAGTACTTCGATTGTTCCATGTAGATAGTGAATCGCATGAGCTCCGAATTCAAAAACGCTGTCACAAAACCAACGTGCTTGCAGTCCAGTGACAGTAAAAGAGCAAGTAGCAGTATCATCCTCACAGTCTCCATTCGAACCACCGGTGAGTAAGTTTTGCCATAGTCCACACCTTTCTTTTGCTTGCAGCCACGCACTGCCAGCCGCGCTTTCAGACGGTCAGCACGACCTCTCTCATCACGCTTCACTCTCAAAACCCAGATTGAGGTCAATATATTCACTAACATTCCGTCTTCCGGCTTCGGTCGCTCCACGAGCTTCCACGTGCCATTGAGCATGTGAGCATCGAACTCTTTCTGCATTGCTTCCATCCATTTGTCCTTGAGATTTGAACTCAAAGCCTCCTCAACACTGGATGGATTTCCATGCAATTGGTCCATTGTTTGTGCCATCACGTAGTCGTTCATGCGTACGTTGGGCTTCTTTTTTCTTGACGAGCGTCTTGGAGCTCTTGGTAGTGCTGTTTCAATAGGTGCAGGTGTAGGTGCTGGCGGCTTTTCTTCTTCACTGTCCACATCCTCTTCATTCGCCTCACCATTTACCTCACCATCAGCTCCCACCGAAACAACATCATCCAAGGTTCCAAATGCCTCTGTCGAAGCTGCCACCGTAATTGTATCTGTGCCAGCTGTGCTTTTGCCAAACTTCTTTTGCTTTCTTTGCAACTTGTTATTTGGCTCGGCTGTTAGAACGCTTTGGCATGACGAACGCTAAATCTGTGGGATCACCTCAAGAGCAAAATGAACCGATTACCCCTCTCGAAAGAGATGAAGACAAGATTAATGATCCTAATATCCCGTATCGAGAGCTGGTTGGTGCGTTGAACTACTTGGTGGCAGGCAGTAGGCCGGACCTGGCATGTGCAGTGCGGCAACTGAGTAAGTACATGAGCTCGTACACGATGGACGACTACAAAAGAGCGATGCGTACTTTACGCTATCTGAAGGGCACTAGAACCTACGGATTGGTATACAGGTGTGAAGAACCTACTTTACCGTTACGTGTGGACGCGTACTGTGACGCGGATCACGCGAATGACCCGGACACAAATCGATCGGCCAGTGGGTATATCATACAATAAAATGGAAATGCATTTGTCTACAAGAGCAAGATGCAGACTAAAGTGACTACAGCGACGTGTAGCTCGGAGTTGATATCGGCGGATAGCTGCTGTGGTAAAGCACATCTCGATTTTTCGTACTTACTCGAGAAATACATGGGATTAGTATGGTGGACCGATGGCTGCTTCCGATCGCTTTGGACGACGCTAGTTCAGTGAGATTTTGCTTGATCCAGTGCTGTAAACCCATGATCACTGCAGATATGGGTGGATATTTCTCGATCACGCTTCGAGTGTATACTGTATACTCAGTCCAAGCCAAAGTGTGATCTGCTGATGATCACCGTCGATAGATATTCTTGAGGTCGAAAGACTGTGATCCTCGATGGAGAGGTACACGTGACACCCCAGGAGTGAAGATCACCGAGGATCCAGTCGATTCGGCAGTCATGAGGAGGAGACCAACTAGGATTGCTGACGATCTTGAGTTTAAGTGTGATCCACGGAGGCAGTCATGTTTAAGCGATAGGCTGTGGGGTGGAGTTCACGTCAGTGAAGATCATCAGCTCGAACTAAGTGTAATTAGCCGACGCGATGTGAAGATCGGCGAAGATTGACTGAGAATGGTGAACGGAGACCGGTGATCTTACATTATGCCTCTAAGAGCAAGGATCGATGCTCGCTAACTGTGGCACGGGTTCGCGAGCGGATATCACGGTTAATCAAGTGTAATCGGTGGCAGTGGAGTGGTGATTGACAATAATCAAGTCATATCGAGTGGCAAGAAGGAAGGAGCAAGGGTGTTGCCACGTGATCGGCTTTGGCATGGTCCTAGGTGGATACGATCTTGGCTCACGGTCCAGCCCGGCGCTCGCGACCCTCCCATTGGCCTGATCCTGATTCCCTGGAGGACGACCAAGCGGGATCACGCGCGATCAAGTCCCGATCAGGCAGCGATCAAGTCCCGATCAAGTGCGAGATCAAGTCCCGATTAAGTGCGAGATCAAGTCCCGGTTAAGTACGAGATCAAGCTTCGGTTAAGTACGAGATCAAGCTTCGGTTAAGTACGGAATCGGCTCAAGATCAGGGTTAGGGAACCAAGCTAGGGATCAGCTATGTAGCCAGTGTCATGTGATCGTAGGATAGTAAATCAGGATGGGATTAGTAGGCATAGGAATAACCATAAACAGACTCGAATTTGCCCTGAACCACTCAAGTGTCTTCGCTACGCCTGGAACCGGGAACTACATTGGCCCTACAAGCGTCAGGAAGGTAAGGATACGTGACCTAGTATAGCGGTTAAGTCTGGATAATATATTGGCCAGCTTTGCCCTATCTAGTGAACTATCCTTTAAGTGCATACATCGGATCGGAAGGAATTGGTTGTTTAGCCTAAGGATCCCGTCGAATCTCGCCCTCAAGACCCCCGCTATCGGAAGCGGAAAACAACGAAAGGAAGGGACTGAATCCCGAACATTGGACTCATTGGAAGACCTGGATCAAGAACCAGGCACCCGGATCAAGGCTCGAGAACTCGCCTACGACCGGGATCAAGTACCCCGAGGTGGAGTGAAGAACTTCCACGCCGCCTCAAACCCCTGCGTCACCCAAGACCTTCTTCTCGTCCCAAGACATCTTCAGAAGTTACCTGGAAGAGCGTAACCCGCCTACCGACGGGTACACAAGGTGAACACTACACGCAACAAGATCACGGATCATCGGGGGACCCCCTCCGTTAGTCGGTGTCTGGGCGCAAGTGGCGATCGCGATCGGCCTCAACCAGATTTTGGCCAGATCCGCTTCACCACAATGGTGCGCGTGCCCGGATCTTCTGGTGACTTCGGATATCACCGTGAGTCCCAAGAAGATGTCAAGATTAAAGAAGAACAAGGGGAAGAAGTGCCTACGAATGTTGGATCGACGGAGGCACCGCTGAAAACGGAAAGATCCACAGATCAGCAGAGTTCTGGGAGGATCTCTACTGACAGGCACGAGGCAGACCTGGATCGCAAACCAGATCTCGAAGAAAAACCTCGAATTCCTTCCAAGGCCCCTTCGAGGGCCATTGCGGATCTCGATGAGAATCGAGATCCGCACACGAGCGATAAGGAATCAGCAAAGCTGAAACCTAATCTGCTCACCAAGTCCACTGTTGCCTCAAGATCGACCAAGAAAAAGAAGATCAAGAGCACCCGGACGAAATTGAAAGCTCCAGACTCAGAGCCAGAAGATGTGATCAACCCAGGATCGACGATCACCAAGGACGCGATCGAGCAGGCCTACTACAGGAAGATGCTAAGCGAGACCTTGCTTAACGATCCCGTTCTTACTATCATACAAGTCCGCCAGATCGGTAACCTCACCGGCCCGGTGTCGAAGCCCCGGACTAGCTCGGACCGCCTGAACGCGGTGAAGATTCTACTTGATCTGCTCCAAGAGGCTGGTTTAGTGGCTGGAGAATTCGACCCCAACTCTCTATTTGACCTGGAATTGGAAGCGATTCAATCTGCAATCCATGATCTATTCAACTCTCTCAAAGTCTTAGTCGGCGAACGCCCACTGACGCCCGATCCAGGCTATCAGACTGGATCGTCATGCTACGCGTCAGCGACCTCGGAACCAGATTCCGACAGCCCGAGAAAGCTGCAACGCATGTCGCTGGGCCCCTCCGGTGTCAAATTCCTGAAATCGCGTATGAAGAAACAAGATACACGATCGGTGGGCACGAAACTGGAGGCTAAGACACCTGATCAGCAAGAAAATCGCCGAATCCGGACAGACCAGACCGCGCCAACGACTAATTCCACTGGATCGAGCAACAAGTTGGACGACTACTTCCAAATGGCGATGGATCGTTTCTTAAAAGAACGGAGCCTCGCAACACCCCAATCGCCGATCAAAGGGGAGTTGGATGTGGAAATGGAGTCCGTTACGGCCTCGGATCCGGATGCATGGGAATACGATCCGGACGATCTGGGCATACCAAGTTCCGGTGGACAGGTGTCGAGCCGAGCAACGATCGCATCCGCGGCGATCGGTCAAGGAGGATCGTCGATGATCCAGCGGGTCCGGATCTCAGCGATCTCGGATCTGAAAGATTTTGCGGGTAAAGATCTAGACGAAGATCGCGCTCGGGCCTGGATCAGTAAGGTCAAGTCAGCGTTCCAGCGCGATCAGGCTACGGAAGAAGAGAAATGCCTCACGTTTGCAGATCTGATGGTGGGACCGGCAAAGAACTGGTACAGGCAGCTCAGTCGAACGACGAAAACCAAGTGGGCGGATCTGTTGGACAGTTTCCAGACCCAATATTGTGGGCTGGGTATGTCGGTCGCGTGGCAATACTATCACGCTCGCAAGCGATCGGAAGAAACTCCTCTCGATTATCTCTACCGGCTCAACGTGGCGGCTTTACGTGCTAGACTAAAGATCAAGGATGGGAACCCCAAGGCCCGCCGGGAACATGTAGACCACTACATCGAGACATTGGGAGATCCGGAGTTAGCTGATCGGCTGACCCTACTCCGGCTGAGCGACGTCGATGAACTGGAGGAAGTACTTCGCGCCCGGGAACGGGCGAAAAGCAGACAGCGTAAATCTGCGTTCGGATCGAAGTACAGACAAAAGGCACCGGCCAGCGCCCCGGCAGCACCCACCCGAGCGGTGGTGCGGGCGATCCAAACCCAAGATCCGAGCTCGGAATCGGAAGAAATATCCGGATCGGACGGATCCGATTCTGAAGGTGATCTCCGGAGGATATATCTTGCCGCGTCAGAATACAAGCCGATCGGTACTGGGGTGTCCCCACCAACAGGATCAGCCGCGATCGCACACGAACTCGCAAGATCGAGGCAGGATCACGGATCACAGGGGATCAGATCACGATCGAGGTCGCTGTTCGCATTGTGGATCGCGGAAGCACACGGATCTGGACTGCTGGAGACGTTTAACCTGTGACAAATGCGGAAAGAGGGGCCACCCAACGGATCGCTGCTTATATACATGCCGTGGTTGCGGGGAGATCCATGAAGCTGGAGAATGCCCCATGGAAGAATTTTACAACCAGATTCGCAAGTGGTACGATCCGACCCGACACGCCGGATTGTTCCCCGAGAAGGTGGAAAAGATGTTAAACTAGGACGCTCGCCGGTTTGGAAACCGGTACGACCCGAGCGTTCTGAGTACTGCATCTATGCATATGTGAACAAGAAATCGAGAGATCAAGATAGGGAGAATTCGGATCTGCGCGGTAATACATGTAAGTTGCATTCGTATACTGCTAAGATCGCGAGTCTTCCCCGGGTCGATGAATTCTCGCGATCTGGTGCGGAAGCGGCTCTGAATCTCAAGGAAGGAGAATCCAGGGGGTATTGGAAATACCACGCACCAGGAAAATGGTTCCGCCAAGCCAAGATCTCAGGCAAGATCAATCATGAAAGAGCGATCTTGCTCCTGGACACTGGCGCCGAGGTATCCATCTTGGATACCGCCTTTGCTCGTAAGGTTGGGTGCCAATTTGACACTAGTCAGAGACAGGAATGTGTTGGGATCGGTGATAATGTGTACACCACCGAGGGAAGAACGAGGGTCAAGATCACGCTCGCGGGATACTTGGTCTACTTTTTCGACATCTGGATCGGGGATCTATCCGGACAAGATGCGATCCTGGGTATGGATTTCATGATTCCGGCTGGGGTCCGGATGGACCTAGCGAAGGGATCGATGTGCTTACCTAATGAAGTGGGGATCCCACTTAGTGGTCGCAAGAGATTATACGGGGAGAAGGTAAGATCGGTAAAATTGGAGGAAGATCTACATATCCCAGTTGGGGCATCCGAAGAGACCGCGTCGAGAGTGAAATTATCGGCTACGGAGAAATTGTGGGTGACCAGAGGCGACCGATGGGTACCTACTGTGGTAGATGGACCCGGTCGAACTCGGTACTTAGTGATCACGAATTTGAGCGAGAAGATTTTACGATTGGATCACAGATTACATGTCGGAATGGTACTTGATCAAGAAAAAGTGCCCCGATCACCCGGGTTTGTGTCGGTCGGATCCCGGCGCTACATGGAATGGCAGAATCTAGCTCTAGAAGCGACTGTGGACGCAAGACCGGAACCTCAAGAATCCGTGGAGATCCCCTTGCCGTCGGTCGAACGGCCAACTTACGTTACGCCGCGATCTATACTCCGTCGAGGTAGGACGGCCAAGACCGATCTTAATCCTGCACCGATATCGACATTGGAATCTCGATCACCATCAACCGACGCAGCCGAAGTCAAGGTCACTTTCCTCGAACCCAAACAGGATCCCATGGACACCCCAACGATTACGATCAGTTCCGACAAGACCACGAGTGGCGAAGCTGGGGGCGGTGAGACTGAGACGAATGAGAGCTTGCCAGATCAGGCCCCAGATCGAACAGATCGGACATGCGAAGAAGAGATCGAGGTAAAAACAGAAAAACCAGATTTTCAAATCGAGATCAAACATGTATCCGACGCTGACGCCGGCCCCACGGTTGAGGACGCCCCGATCCTGACGGCCAAGGACGATAGACTTCGTGATCAATCAACGGATGAACCGGATCCGACATCTCTTGAAGGGATCGAGAACGCCGATCAGACCCACTTACACGAAAGTGGCGATTTTTCGGCCGAAGATCTAGCCGATAATCTCGCAGTAGTACCAGAGATCCAGATCTCCACTACTGAAGAAGTCAGGATTGAAGATCTACAAGTAGGAAATCCGGGATCGGCTACCCCGGAGGAGGTCGAGAAACTTCGGCAGATTATTTGGAAGAAGCGACATCTCCTGATCGGGAAAGGAAACGCACTTCCTCCGGCGGCTAAGGGCGTCATTTGTGATATCGACGTGGGGGATGCAAAGCCGATTGCACAACGAGTCCGAAAGGTGGCGCCACAGTTCCGCGAGAAAGTATCGGATCTCATCAAAGATCTCCTAGCTGCCAAGATCATTCGGCCATCGACCTCGCCATGGGCATCTCCGATCGTGGTGATCATCAAGAAGAACGGTGTAGACATCCGACTGTGCATCGATTATCGGCTGGTGACGGTCTCACAAGGCTGATGATCTACCCGATGCCTCTGATCAATGACCTGTTAGAAGATCTTGACAAGGTTCTGTGGTATTGTTCATTAGACATGGCGAGTGGATTCTGGGTCGTATCAATGACCGATCGAGCTCGCGCGATCTCAGCTTTCATCACTCCATTTGGCCTCTTCGAGTGGAATCGCATGCCGTTCGGGCTGAAGAACGCCCCTCAGATCTATCAACGTCTCGTAGACAATGCCCTATATGGATTTTTGAAGATCTCCCAGTCCGGAGATGCGGAAGGCTCTGCGGATGTGTTCGAATCGGGAATCCCGGAAGATCCCGGTCGCCCGTCGGTGCTAGGACGGAGATCATACATCGATGATATCTTGATCACGGCTGGATCATGGGGTCAAATGTGCGATCGGGTAGAAGACCTATTGGAGGCCTGTGATAAGTGGAATCTCTCGATCAGCGTGACAAAGAGCTTCTGGGGCATGGATAAGGTGGAATATCTCGGGCACAAGGTGTCGATCGATGGACTAGAGGCAAACCCGAAGGACCTGAAATCCCTGACGAATCTACCGTTCCCAGGATCGCTCCGATCTATGCAGTCCTTCTTAGGGAGCCTGAACTATTATAGTCGGTTCATCGAGGATTACGCGATCTACGCATCGGTTCTGTATGAACTACGTGAAGTGGAGTTCGCAGAACTGAGGAGGCGACCGGACTTACGAAAGATCATGGACAGAACGAACCAGATCTCCCATGATCCTACTAAGACAGAGTCAGATCGAGATGGATCGCGAGACATTTCGGGTCAAGGAGGCGGTAGTGTTCCGGGCCCAGACTTGGGGGCGACGTGTTCCTCCAGATCAAGCGAAATTAAAGTCGCCACGGAACTCAAGAAGGATGAGAGGTGGAGTAGAGCGCATGGGGCGTTCACAGCCTTGAAAGCTAAGATCGCATCGACTCCGGTCCTCCGCCACTTCGATACGGCGAAAGTGCCTGTGGTGATCGTATATGCCAGCGACTGGGCGATCTCCGCTGCGTTGACGCAAGAACATGACCAGGTCTATCACCCGGTCGCGTTCGCCAGCCGAACCCTGAAAACGAACGAGCTGAACTACAATGTTGCAGAGAAAGAAGTGTTATCCCTCTTACGGATCCTGGATCTGTACTACACCATGTTGGTGGGTCGCCGGATCAAGGTCTTGACCCGGCATTCCACCCTTGCCTGGTTGTTCAAGTCATCCGGTCTCCAAGGGCGCCTAGGTCAATGGTCTGCGCTCCTATCCCCTTGGTCGCTTGAGATCACGAAACGTACGAAAGGGGAAGAGGAGATACTGGGGGCGATCGCAGCCAGCATGACGCCCAGAACGAAGGTCGACGACGCCCTGATCGCGATCGCACCCCTTAAGGAACCCAAGCGCCGGATCCAAGCCCCAGTGCCCACGGTGGGTCAAAATGAAGAGTTGTGGGTGTTAAGCTTTGACGGATCAGCTCGGGTCAAACGAGGTGGGGGCGCGTTCAGCGCGATTGTGTGGAGACTACCTGGTTGGGAGATAACTGACGCTAGATCCGGTTACGCCGAAGGTCTCACAGTTAACGAGGCAGAATACAACGGGCTCCTCTTAGGGCTCGATATGCTCACAGGCCGGGATCGTCGTCGCCTGGTAATCTGTGGTGACTCAAATCTCGTGATCCGTCAAGTTCGTGGCGAGATCGATTCTAAGGCGCCAGGATTAACGATATTGAAACAGAGGACCCTAGATCGTCTGAAGGGATGGAGCAATCACGAGCTGGTTCATGTGAAGAGAGACTGGAACGGGAGCGCAGACAGCCTAGCAAGTGCCGCTCTACAACGTCAAGGCGGGATCGAGGTTCGTAGCGAGGGAGATCAGCAGGATCTAGTCACCTTAAATCGACTAGACGAGATCCTGATCCCCAAGACTGAAGATCTCGTGGTCCGAGTGTCCGCGGTAACTACGCGAGCCGCTCGAATGAGGTCGGACGCCGCTGTCCTACAAGAAGAGTTGGTCCGAGAGATGAGGATCGATCGGATCAAGCGGGCGCAGGACGAAGAAGCTTGGATCGCAGGATTGAAGAAATACCTGATCGGGCCGATTACGGACATCACTCAAGCGGAATCGCGATCCTATAGTAAGATTGCGTCCGACTACGAGGTAGACGAGCATAATCTACTTTTCTACTGTCCCCCAACGCCGACGTCGGACGTCGATCGAGACCGACTGATGAAGCTGGTGGTCCCAGAAACGCTACAACAGGATGTCCTGCACCACTATCATACGACTCTCGAAGGCGGACACCAAGGAATCGGGCGTACCTACCAACGGATCCGGGATCACTTCCACTGGAGAGGACTGTATCGGAGCGTGCAACGATACGTGGGGGAGTGCGTGGATTGTGAGACAGGAAAAGGTAGACCCACTATCCAAGGCGAATCCCCAGGGAATTTGCAAGCGACTTACCCGTTCCAGATTATAGCAATGGACCATATACCGTCCTTGCCCAGATCCGATAAGGGCAACACCGAGTTGCTGATCTGGGTCGATCTGTTCTCGGGATATGTGATTGCCAAGGCCAGTTCCTCTCGATCCGCCCAGACGATCGCGGAATCTTATGAGGAGTGCGTGTTCCGAAGATTTGGTGCCAGCGAGATCATCCGACACGATCGGGAGCCGGGTTTCATGTCCGACTTCTTCCGATCCTTCAACAGGATATTGGGGCAACGGCAGCGAGCGACGATGGCATATCGCCCCCAAGCCAATGGAACAGCAGAACGAATGGTACAGACGGCAACGAGGGCGATCAAGATGTATGTCCAGGATCTTGATCAGAAGGACTGGGATGAATACGCTGAGCGGTTAACGTTCGCGATCAACACCGCCCACGACCGGATCCGGGGAGATACCCCTCATTATCTGGTACACGGGTGGGATCCGAGATCGACGTTGGAGGCTACGATACCAGTTGGGTCCACCAGGCATCACGATCGTGATCCTCGTCGATGGCGATATAGGGTCCAAAGATACTATCAGCAGTCGCGGGAACAGGTCAATGTCCGTTTGCGGGAAGCGATCGCTAATCGGGCGGATCGGCATAACGAAGAGATCGACCCCCACGGGATCGAGGTTGGGTCCCGTGTCTGGTTATACCTCGATCGCGTGAGGGAAGGTTACGCACGTAAATTGGCACATTTATGGCATGGTCCGTTCCGAGTAGCAGAAAAGATCAATGGGTTCACGATCAAGCTGGAAATTGCGGGATCCAGGTATCACATATTCCCGATAGTCCATGTCTCGAAGCTGAAGCTGGTGCGGAACTTTCCCGACCGACCCCGAGTCGAGCTGACCGTGAACGAGGCCGATCGCCTAGATTTCGACGAAACCTTGCTCCCGGAGGATATTTGGACCCCAGATCTGGATGCCGACGAGTACGAAGTTGAGCGGATTTCCGACATGCGATGCGGAAAGCGGACTCGCCACGGCAGGATTTACCGAGAGTTCCTGGTACACTGGGTCGGATATGATGATCCGACTTGGGTTGATGAGGCGGACCTCAATTGCGGAGCTATACTGAGCACGTTCTTGCGAGACCACGCGAACCGGAACCGATTCGGCGTGATGCAGTCACATGAAGAGGTTTAGGTGGACGGCAGGTGAAGAAACCGGGTTGCTTCACCGTGACCGACGAAGCTGGTCCGGAGTAAAATCTGGATCAGGATGAGAATTTTATATTTGTGTATATGCATGTGAAACAGGGCGGTCGACGCCAGTGGAAGGTGATCCTGGGCGCTCTGGTGAAGATGATGGAGGGTCACGACTTGGGGGCGATGGGTACAGGCTATTCTCGAATGGTGACTATGGTAGATATTTGAATTACGTGGGTTATTATCAAGGACTGGGGACTGATGAAGGATGCGATACCCAAAACGAAGATCGAGTGTGGGCCTGGTCGTATTGCGCGAATTGCCTCAGAAGCAGGCCAGCAATGAGTATTGGACTTATTTTACTGTCAACAGTAAGTGGTGCTTGAACTTAGATAGAGCTTACACTTCGATATCGCGGAACATTGGAGGTGATCATGCGGGGTGTATCGAGATCGGCAGTGAGGGCTGGATATGACAATACCGAGTGCAAGTTTGGCTCAATTACGCGAAACACCGAGTCGTTATTTCTTATTTACGATCGTTTGTTCAAGAACAAGTTCGTTTCAAGCTCATCACATGTGATGTGTCGAGATGACGTACCAGCTGCACCTGATCACGCCCAACATTACATTACCGACGTTTTGTACCCATTTGAAGTTGATACGATGGGACGTACTATATTACGACCTCAATCACGTCGAACGTCGCCGAATTTCTTTGAGTATGGGGCACCAACAAGGTAGCTGTGCCGGGAGCGCCGGTGTATTATCCTTTTCCTGCGGGAACAACAAGACAAGAGGACATTGCTCGATTACAGATTACGTTGTAGTCCACCGGACTGAATGGGGTATTCGTCACGGTTCACTGCATACGTCAATACCAGTCGTTTCTAACGCAGCGAGTTCGAAGTGAATCCCCGTGTGATACAACTTGCGAACTGGGGGCGGATGTGGTAAAGCACATCTCGATTTTTCGTACTTACTCGAGAAATACATGGGATTAGTATGGTGGACCGATGGCTGCTTCCGATCGCTTTGGACGACGCTAGTTCAGTGAGATTTTGCTTGATCCAGTGCTGTAAACCCATGATCACTGCAGATATGGGTGGATATTTCTCGATCACGCTTCGAGTGTATAATGTATACTCAGTCCAAGCCAAAGTGTGATCTGCTGATGATCACCGTCGATAGATATTCTTGAGGTCGAAAGACTGTGATCCTCGATGGAGAGGTACACGTGACACCCCAGGAGTGAAGATCACCGAGGATCCAGTCGATTCGGCAGTCATGAGGAGGAGACCAACTAGGATTGCTGACGATCTTGAGTTTAAGTGTGATCCACGGAGGCAGTCATGTTTAAGCGATATGCTGTGGGGTGGAGTTCACGTCAGTGAAGATCATCAGCTCGAACTAAGTGTAATTAGCCGACGCGATGTGAAGATCGGCGAAGATTGACTGAGAATGGTGAACGGAGACCGGTGATCTTACATTATGCCTCTAAGAGCAAGGATCGATGCTCGCTAACTGTGGCACGGGTTCGCGAGCGGATATCACGGTTAATCAAGTGTAATCGGTGGCAGTGGAGTGGTGATTGACAATAATCAAGTCATATCGAGTGGCAAGAAGGAAGGAGCAAGGGTGTTGCCACGTGATCGGCTTTGGCATGGTCCTAGGTGGATACGATCTTGGCTCACGGTCCAGCCCGGCGCTCGCGACCCTCCCATTGGCCTGATCCTGATTCCCTGGAGGACGACCAAGCGGGATCACGCGCGATCAAGTCCCGATCAGGCAGCGATCAAGTCCCGATCAAGTGCGAGATCAAGTCCCGATTAAGTGCGAGATCAAGTCCCGGTTAAGTACGAGATCAAGCTTCGGTTAAGTACGAGATCAAGCTTTGGTTAAGTACGAGATCAAGCTTCGGTTAAGTACGAGATCAAGCTTCGGTTAAGTACGGAATCGGCTCAAGATCAGGGTTAGGGGAACCAAGCTAGGGATCAGCTATGTAGCCAGTGTCATGTGATCGTAGGATAGTAAATCAGGATGGGATTAGTAGGCATAGGAATAACCATAAACAGACTCGAATTTGCCCTGAACCACTCAAGTGTCTTCGCTACGCCTGGAACCGGGAACTACATTGGCCCTACAAGCGTCAGGAAGGTAAGGATACGTGACCTAGTATAGCGGTTAAGTCTGGATAATATATTGGCCAGCTTTGCCCTATCTAGTGAACTATCCTTTAAGTGCATACATCGGATCGGAAGGAATTGGTTGTTTAGCCTAAGGATCCCGTCGAATCTCGCCCCCTCAAGACCCCCGCTATCGGAAGCGGAAAACAACGAAAGGAAGGGACTGAATCCCGAACATTGGACTATTGGAAGACCTGGATCAAGAACCAGGCACCCGGATCAAGGCTCGAGAACTCGCCTACGACCGGGATCAAGTACCCGAGGTGGAGTGAAGAACTTCCACGCCGCCTCAAACCCCTGCGTCACCCAAGACCTTCTTCTCGTCCCAAGACATCTTCAGAGGTTACCTGGAAGAGCGTAACCCGCCTACCGACGGGTACACAAGGTGAACACTACACGCAACAAGATCACGGATCATCGGGGGACCCCCTCCGTTAGTCGGTGTCTGGGCGCAAGTGGCGATCGCGATCGGCCTCAACCAGATTTTGGCCAGATCCGCTTCACCACAATGGTGCGCGTGCCCGGATCTTCTGGTGACTTCGGATATCACCGTGAGTCCCAAGAAGATGTCAAGATTAAAGAAGAACAAGGGGAAGAAGTGCCTACGAATGTTGGATCGACGGAGGCACCGCTGAAAACGGAAAGATCCACAGATCAGCAGAGTTCTGGGAGGATCTCTACTGACAGGCACGAGGCAGACCTGGATCGCAAACCAGATCTCGAAGAAAAACCTCGAATTCCTTCCAAGGCCCCTTCGAGGCCATTGCGGATCTCGATGAGAATCGAGATCCGCACACGAGCGATAAGGAATCAGCAAAGCTGAAACCTAATCTGCTCACCAAGTCCACTGTTGCCTCAAGATCGACCAAGAAAAAGAAGATCAAGAGCACCCGGACGAAATTGAAAGCTCCAGACTCAGAGCCAGAAGATGTGATCAACCCAGGATCGACGATCACCAAGGACGCGATCGAGCAGGCCTACTACAGGAAGATGCTAAGCGAGACCTTGCTTAACGATCCCGTTCTTACTATCATACAAGTCCGCCAGATCGGTAACCTCACCGGCCCGGTGTCGAAGCCCCGGACTAGCTCGGACCGCCTGAACGCGGTGAAGATTCTACTTGATCTGCTCCAAGAGGCTGGTTTAGTGGCTGGAGAATTCGACCCCAACTCTCTATTTGACCTGGAATTGGAAGCGATTCAATCTGCAATCCATGATCTATTCAACTCTCTCAAAGTCTTAGTCGGCGAACGCCCACTGACGCCCGATCCAGGCTATCAGACTGGATCGTCATGCTACGCGTCAGCGACCTCGGAACCAGATTCCGACAGCCCGAGAAAGCTGCAACGCATGTCGCTGGGCCCTCCGGTGTCAAATTCCTGAAATCGCGTATGAAGAAACAAGATACACGATCGGTGGGCACGAAACTGGAGGCTAAGACACCTGATCAGCAAGAAAATCGCCGAATCCGGACAGACCAGACCGCGCCAACGACTAATTCCACTGGATCGAGCAACAAGTTGGACGACTACTTCCAAATGGCGATGGATCGTTTCTTAAAAGAACGGAGCCTCGCAACACCCCAATCGCCGATCAAAGGGGAGTTGGATGTGGAAATGGAGTCCGTTACGGCCTCGGATCCGGATGCATGGGAATACGATCCGGACGATCTGGGCATACCAAGTTCCGGGTGGACAGGTGTCGAGCCGAGCAAACGATCGCATCCGCGGCGATCGGTCAAGGAGGATCGTCGATGATCCAGCGGGTCCGGATCTCAGCGATCTCGGATCTGGAAAGATTTTGCGGGTAAAGATCTAGACGAAGATCGCGCTCGGGCCTGGATCAGTAAGGTCAAGTCAGCGTTCCAGCGCGATCAGGCTACGGAAGAAGAGAAATGCCTCACGTTTGCAGATCTGATGGTGGGACCGGCAAAGAACTGGTACAGGCAGCTCAGTCGAACGACGAAAACCAAGTGGGCGGATCTGTTGGACAGTTTCCAGACCCAATATTGTGGGCTGGGTATGTCGGTCGCGTGGCAATACTATCACGCTCGCAAGCGATCGGAAGAAACTCCTCTCGATTATCTCTACCGGCTCAACGTGGCGGCTTTACGTGCTAGACTAAAGATCAAGGATGGGAACCCCAAGGCCCGCCGGGAACATGTAGACCACTACATCGAGACATTGGGAGATCCGGAGTTAGCTGATCGGCTGACCCTACTCCGGCTGAGCGACGTCGATGAACTGGAGGAAGTACTTCGCGCCCGGGAACGGGCGAAAAGCAGACAGCGTAAATCTGCGTTCGGATCGAAGTACAGACAAAGGCACCGGCCAGCGCCCCGGCAGCACCCACCCGAGCGGTGGTGCGGGCGATCCAAACCCAAGATCCGAGCTCGGAATCGGAAGAAATATCCGGATCGGACGGATCCGATTCTGAAGGTGATCTCCGGAGGATATATCTTGCCGCGTCAGAATACAAGCCGATCGGTACTGGGGTGTCCCCACCAACAGGATCAGCCGCGATCGCACACGAACTCGCAAGATCGAGGCAGGATCACGGATCACAGGGGATCAGATCACGATCGAGGTCGCTGTTCGCATTGTGGATCGCGGAAGCACACGGATCTGGACTGCTGGAGACGTTTAACCTGTGACAAATGCGGAAAGAGGGGCCACCCAACGGATCGCTGCTTATATACATGCCGTGGTTGCGGGGAGATCCATGAAGCTGGAGAATGCCCCATGGAAGAATTTTACAACCAGATTCGCAAGTGGTACGATCCGACCCGACACGCCGGATTGTTCCCCGAGAAGGTGGAAAAGATGTTAAACTAGGACGCTCGCCGGTTTGGAAACCGGTACGACCCGAGCGTTCTGAGTACTGCATCTATGCATATGTGAACAAGAAATCGAGAGATCAAGATAGGGAGAATTCGGATCTGCGCGGTAATACATGTAAGTTGCATTCGTATACTGCTAAGATCGCGAGTCTTCCCCGGGTCGATGAATTCTCGCGATCTGGTGCGGAAGCGGCTCTGAATCTCAAGGAAGGAGAATCCAGGGGGTATTGGAAATACCACGCACCAGGAAAATGGTTCCGCCAAGCCAAGATCTCAGGCAAGATCAATCATGAAAGAGCGATCTTGCTCCTGGACACTGGCGCCGAGGTATCCATCTTGGATACCGCCTTTGCTCGTAAGGTTGGGTGCCAATTTGACACTAGTCAGAGACAGGAATGTGTTGGGATCGGTGATAATGTGTACACCACCGAGGGAAGAACGAGGGTCAAGATCACGCTCGCGGGATACTTGGGCTACTTTTTCGACATCTGGATCGGGGATCTATCCGGACAAGATGCGATCCTGGGTATGGATTTCATGATTCCGGCTGGGGTCCGGATGGACCTAGCGAAGGGATCGATGTGCTTACCTAATGAAGTGGGGATCCCACTTAGTGGTCGCAAGAGATTATACGGGGAGAAGGTAAGATCGGTAAAATTGGAGGAAGATCTACATATCCCAGTTGGGGCATCCGAAGAGACCGCGTCGAGAGTGAAATTATCGGCTACGGAGAAATTGTGGGTGACCAGAGGCGACCGATGGGTACCTACTGTGGTAGATGGACCCGGTCGAACTCGGTACTTAGTGATCACGAATTTGAGCGAGAAGATTTTACGATTGGATCACAGATTACATGTCGGAATGGTACTTGATCAAGAAAAAGTGCCCCGATCACCCGGGTTTGTGTCGGTCGGATCCCGGCGCTACATGGAATGGCAGAATCTAGCTCTAGAAGCGACTGTGGACGCAAGACCGGAACCTCAAGAATCCGTGGAGATCCCCTTGCCGTCGGTCGAACGGCCAACCTACGTTACGCCGCGATCTATACTCCGTCGAGGTAGGACGGCCAAGACCGATCTTAATCCTGCACCGATATCGACATTGGAATCTCGATCACCATCAACCGACGCAGCCGAAGTCAAGGTCACTTTCCTCGAACCCAAACAGGATCCCATGGACACCCCAACGATTACGATCAGTTCCGACAAGACCACGAGTGGCGAAGCTGGGGGCGGTGAGACTGAGACGAATGAGAGCTTGCCAGATCAGGCCCCAGATCGAACAGATCGGACATGCGAAGAAGAGATCGAGGTAAAAACAGAAAAACCAGATTTTCAAATCGAGATCAAACATGTATCCGACGCTGACGCCGGCCCCACGGTTGAGGACGCCCCGATCCTGACGGCCAAGGACGATAGACTTCGTGATCAATCAACGGATGAACCGGATCCGACATCTCTTGAAGGGATCGAGAACGCCGATCAGACCCACTTACACGAAAGTGGCGATTTTTCGGCCGAAGATCTAGCCGATAATCTCGCAGTAGTACCAGAGATCCAGATCTCCACTACTGAAGAAGTCAGGATTGAAGATCTACAAGTAGGAAATCCGGGATCGGCTACCCCGGAGGAGGTCGAGAAACTTCGGCAGATTATTTGGAAGAAGCGACATCTCCTGATCGGGAAAGGAAACGCACTTCCTCCGGCGGCTAAGGGCGTCATTTGTGATATCGACGTGGGGGATGCAAAGCCGATTGCACAACGAGTCCGAAAGGTGGCGCCACAGTTCCGCGAGAAAGTATCGGATCTCATCAAAGATCTCCTAGCTGCCAAGATCATTCGGCCATCGACCTCGCCATGGGCATCTCCGATCGTGGTGATCATCAAGAAGAACGGTGTAGACATCCGACTGTGCATCGATTATCGGCTGGTGACGGTCTCACAAGGCTGATGATCTACCCGATGCCTCTGATCAATGACCTGTTAGAAGATCTTGACAAGGTTCTGTGGTATTGTTCATTAGACATGGCGAGTGGATTCTGGGTCGTATCAATGACCGATCGAGCTCGCGCGATCTCAGCTTTCATCACTCCATTTGGCCTCTTCGAGTGGAATCGCATGCCGTTCGGGCTGAAGAACGCCCCTCAGATCTATCAACGTCTCGTAGACAATGCCCTATATGGATTTTTGAAGATCTCCCAGTCCGGAGATGCGGAAGGCTCTGCGGATGTGTTCGAATCAGGAATCCCGGAAGATCCCGGTCGCCCGTCGGTGCTAGGACGGAGATCATACATCGATGATATCTTGATCACGGCTGGATCATGGGGTCAAATGTGCGATCGGGTAGAAGACCTATTGGAGGCCTGTGATAAGTGGAATCTCTCGATCAGCGTGACAAAGAGCTTCTGGGGCATGGATAAGGTGGAATATCTCGGGCACAAGGTGTCGATCGATGGACTAGAGGCAAACCCGAAGGACCTGAAATCCCTGACGGATCTACCGTTCCCAGGATCGCTCCGATCTATGCAGTCCTTCTTAGGGAGCCTGAACTATTATAGTCGGTTCATCGAGGATTACGCGATCTACGCATCGGTTCTGTATGAACTACGTGAAGTGGAGTTCGCAGAACTGAGGAGGCGACCGGACTTACGAAAGATCATGGACAGAACGAACCAGATCTCCCATGATCCTACTAAGACAGAGTCAGATCGAGATGGATCGCGAGACATTTCGGGTCAAGGAGGCGGTAGTGTTCCGGGCCCAGACTTGGGGGCGACGTGTTCCTCCAGATCAAGCGAAATTAAAGTCGCCACGGAACTCAAGAAGGATGAGAGGTGGAGTAGAGCGCATGGGGCGTTCACAGCCTTGAAAGCTAAGATCGCATCGACTCCGGTCCTCCGCCACTTCGATACGGCGAAAGTGCCTGTGGTGATCGTATATGCCAGCGACTGGGCGATCTCCGCTGCGTTGACGCAAGAACATGACCAGGTCTATCACCCGGTCGCGTTCGCCAGCCGAACCCTGAAAACGAACGAGCTGAACTACAATGTTGCAGAGAAAGAAGTGTTATCCTCTTACGGATCCTGGATCTGTACTACACCATGTTGGTGGGTCGCCGGATCAAGGTCTTGACCCGGCATTCCACCCTTGCCTGGTTGTTCAAGTCATCCGGTCTCCAAGGGCGCCTAGGTCAATGGTCTGCGCTCCTATCCCCTTGGTCGCTTGAGATCACGAAACGTACGAAAGGGGAAGAGGAGATACTGGGGGCGATCGCAGCCAGCATGACGCCCAGAACGAAGGTCGACGACGCCCTGATCGCGATCGCACCCCTTAAGGAACCCAAGCGCCGGATCCAAGCCCCAGTGCCCACGGTGGGTCAAAATGAAGAGTTGTGGGTGTTAAGCTTTGACGGATCAGCTCGGGTCAAACGAGGTGGGGGCGCGTTCAGCGCGATTGTGTGGAGACTACCTGGTTGGGAGATAACTGACGCTAGATCCGGTTACGCCGAAGGTCTCACAGTTAACGAGGCAGAATACAACGGGCTCCTCTTAGGGCTCGATATGCTCACAGGCCGGGATCGTCGTCGCCTGGTAATCTGTGGTGACTCAAATCTCGTGATCCGTCAAGTTCGTGGCGAGATCGATTCTAAGGCGCCAGGATTAACGATATTGAAACAGAGGACCCTAGATCGTCTGAAGGGATGGAGCAATCACGAGCTGGTTCATGTGAAGAGAGACTGGAACGGGAGCGCAGACAGCCTAGCAAGTGCCGCTCTACAACGTCAAGGCGGGATCGAGGTTCGTAGCGAGGGAGATCAGCAGGATCTAGTCACCTTAAATCGACTAGACGAGATCCTGATCCCCAAGACTGAAGATCTCGTGGTCCGAGTGTCCGCGGTAACTACGCGAGCCGCTCGAATGAGGTCGGACGCCGCTGTCCTACAAGAAGAGTTGGTCCGAGAGATGAGGATCGATCGGATCAAGCGGGCGCAGGACGAAGAAGCTTGGATCGCAGGATTGAAGAAATACCTGATCGGGCCGATTACGGACATCACTCAAGCGGAATCGCGATCCTATAGTAAGATTGCGTCCGACTACGAGGTAGACGAGCATAATCTACTTTTCTACTGTCCCCCAACGCCGACGTCGGACGTCGATCGAGACCGACTGATGAAGCTGGTGGTCCCAGAAACGCTACAACAGGATGTCCTGCACCACTATCATACGACTCTCGAAGGCGGACACCAAGGAATCGGGCGTACCTACCAACGGATCCGGGATCACTTCCACTGGAGAGGACTGTATCGGAGCGTGCAACGATACGTGGGGAGTGCGTGGATTGTGAGACAGGAAAAGGTAGACCCACTATCCAAGGCGAATCCCCAGGAATTTGCAAGCGGCTTACCCGTTCCAGATTATAGCAATGGACCATATACCGTCCTTGCCCAGATCCGATAAGGGCAACACCGAGTTGCTGATCTGGGTCGATCTGTTCTCGGGATATGTGATTGCCAAGGCCAGTTCCTCTCGATCCGCCCAGACGATCGCGGAATCTTATGAGGAATGTGTGTTCCGGAGATTTGGGGCCCGTGAGATGATCCGACACGATCGAGAACCGGGATTCATGTACGACTTCTTCCGATTCTTCAACAAGATACTCGGGCTGCGGCAGCGAGCGACGATGGCCTATCGACCCCAAGCCAATGGAACCGCAGAACGGCTGGTGCAGACGGTGACTAGAGCGATTAAGATGTATGACCAAGATCTTAATCAGAAAGACTGGGATGAGTACGCCGAGTAGTTAACGTCTGCGATCAATACTACTCATGATCGAATCCGGGAGATACCCCTCATTATCTGGTGCATGGATGGGATCCGAGATCAACGCTGGAGGCCACAATTCCGGTTGGGTCCACCCGGCGCCACGATCGAGATCCCCGTCGATGGCGGTATCGGGTCCAAAGGTACTATCAGCAGTCGCGGAGACAGGTCAATGTCCGTTTGCGGGAAGCGATCGCTAATCGGGCGGATCGGCATAACGAAGAGATCGACCCCCACGGGATCGAGGTTGGGTCCCGTGTCTGGTTATACCTCGATCGCGTGAGGGAAGGTTACGCACGTAAATTGGCACATTTATGGCATGGTCCGTTCCGAGTAGCAGAAAAGATCAATGGGTTCACGATCAAGCTGGAAATTGCGGGATCCGGGTATCACATATTCCCGATAGTCCATGTCTCGAAGCTGAAGCTGGTGCGGAACTTTCCCGACCGACCCCGAGTCGAGCTGACCGTGAACGAGGCCGATCGCCTAGATTTCGACGAAACCTTGCTCCCGGAGGATATTTGGACCCCAGATCTGGATGCCGACGAGTACGAAGTTGAGCGGATTTCCGACATGCGATGCGGAAAGCGGACTCGCCACGGCAGGATTTACCGAGAGTTCCTGGTACACTGGGTCGGATATGATGATCCGACTTGGGTTGATGAGGCGGACCTCAATTGCGGAGCTATACTGAGCACGTTCTTGCGAGACCACGCGAACCGGAACCGATTCGGCGTGATGCAGTCACATGAAGAGGTTTAGGTGGACGGCAGGTGAAGAAACCGGGTTGCTTCACCGTGACCGACGAAGCTGGTCCGGAGTAAAATCTGGATCAGGATGAGAATTTTATATTTGTGTATATGCATGTGAAACAGGGCGGTCGACGCCAGTGGAAGGTGATCCTGGGCGCTCTGGTGAAGATGATGGAGGGTCACGACTTGGGGGCGATGGGTACAGGCTATTCTCGAATGGTGACTATGGTAGATATTTGAATTACGTGGGTTATTATCAAGGACTGGGGACTGATGAAGGATGCGATACCCAAAACGAAGATCGAGTGTGGGCCTGGTCGTATTGCGCGAATTGCCTCAGAAGCAGGCCAGCAATGAGTATTGGACTTATTTTACTGTCAACAGTAAGTGGTGCTTGAACTTAGATAGAGCTTACACTTCGATATCGCGGAACATTGGAGGTGATCATGCGGGGTGTATCGAGATCGGCAGTGAGGGCTGGATATGACAATACCGAGTGCAAGTTTGGCTCAATTACGCGAAACACCGAGTCGTTATTTCTTATTTACGATCGTTTGTTCAAGAACAAGTTCGTTTCAAGCTCATCACATGTGATGTGTCGAGATGACGTACCAGCTGCACCTGATCACGCCCAACATTACATTACCGACGTTTTGTACCCATTTGAAGTTGATACGATGGGACGTACTATATTACGACCTCAATCACGTCGAACGTCGCCGAATTTCTTTGAGTATGGGGCACCAACAAGGTAGCTGTGCCGGGAGCGCCGGTGTATTATCCTTTTTCCTGCGGGAACAACAAGACAAGAGGACATTGCTCGATTACAGATTACGTTGTAGTCCACCGGACTGAATGGGGTTTTCGTCACGGTTCACTGCATACGTCAATACCAGTCGTTTCTAACGCAGCGAGTTCGAAGTGAATCCCCGTGTGATACAACTTGCGAACTGGGGGCGGATGTGGTAAAGCACATCTTGATTTTTCGTACTTACTCGAGAAATACATGGGATTAGTATGGTGGACCGATGGCTGCTTCCGATCGCTTTGGACGACGCTAGTTCAGTGAGATTTTGCTTGATCCAGTGCTGTAAACCCATGATCACTGCAGATATGGGTGGATATTTCTCGATCACGCTTCGAGTGTATAATGTATACTCAGTCCAAGCCAAAGTGTGATCTGCTGATGATCACCGTCGATAGATATTCTTGAGGTCGAAAGACTGTGATCCTCGATGGAGAGGTACACGTGACACCCCAGGAGTGAAGATCACCGAGGATCCAGTCGATTCGGCAGTCATGAGGAGGAGACCAACTAGGATTGCTGACGATCTTGAGTTTAAGTGTGATCCACGGAGGCAGTCATGTTTAAGCGATATGCTGTGGGGTGGAGTTCACGTCAGTGAAGATCATCAGCTCGAACTAAGTGTAATTAGCCGACGCGATGTGAAGATCGGCGAAGATTGACTGAGAATGGTGAACGGAGACCGGTGATCTTACATTATGCCTCTAAGAGCAAGGATCGATGCTCGCTAACTGTGGCACGGGTTCGCGAGCGGATATCACGGTTAATCAAGTGTAATCGGTGGCAGTGGAGTGGTGATTGACAATAATCAAGTCATATCGAGTGGCAAGAAGGAAGAAGCAAGGGTGTTGCCACGTGATCGGCTTTGGCATGGTCCTAGGTGGATACGATCTTGGCTCACGGTCCAGCCCGGCGCTCGCGACCCTCCCATTGGCCTGATCCTGATTCCCTGGAGGACGACCAAGCGGGATCACGCGCGATCAAGTCCCGATCAGGCAGCGATCAAGTCCCGATCAAGTGCGAGATCAAGTCCCGATTAAGTGCGAGATCAAGTCCCGGTTAAGTACGAGATCAAGCTTCGGTTAAGTACGAGATCAAGCTTCGGTTAAGTACGGAATCGGCTCAAGATCAGGGTTAGGGGAACCAAGCTAGGGATCAGCTATGTAGCCAGTGTCATGTGATCGTAGGATAGTAAATCAGGATGGGATTAGTAGGCATAGGAATAACCATAAACAGACTCGAATTTGCCCTGAACCACTCAAGTGTCTTCGCTACGCCTGGAACCGGGAACTACATTGGCCCTACAAGCGTCAGGAAGGTAAGGATACGTGACCTAGTATAGCGGTTAAGTCTGGATAATATATTGGCCAGCTTTGCCCTATCTAGTGAACTATCCTTTAAGTGCATACATCGGATCGGAAGGAATTGGTTGTTTAGCCTAAGGATCCCGTCGAATCTCGCCCCCTCAAGACCCCCGCTATCGGAAGCGGAAAACAACGAAAGGAAGGGACTGAATCCCGAACATTGGACTATTGGAAGACCTGGATCAAGAACCAGGCACCCGGATCAAGGCTCGAGAACTCGCCTACGACCGGGATCAAGTACCCCGAGGTGGAGTGAAGAACTTCCACGCCGCCTCAAACCCCTGCGTCACCCAAGACCTTCTTCTCGTCCCAAGACATCTTCAGAAGTTACCTGGAAGAGCGTAACCCGCCTACCGACGGGTACACAAGGTGAACACTACACGCAACAAGATCACGGATCATCGGGGGACCCCCTCCGTTAGTCGGTGTCTGGGCGCAAGTGGCGATCGCGATCGGCCTCAACCAGATTTTGGCCAGATCCGCTCCACCACACTGCGTTGAGGACTTACTATGGTCCAGAAAATTGCTAAAGGAGATACGTGGAGAGAAACCACCCACGTCAGTGCTTTACGTGGACAACCAAAGTACACAGACAGTGATCAGTGAAGCTGGCAACTACCAGCGTATGAAGAGTTACGCTAAAAAGAGCAGCAAGATTGCTGAGCTCGTGGAGAAGAAGAAGATTGAAGTTGAATACGTGCCCAGTGCTGACAACATTGCGGACGTTTTTACAAAGGCTTTGGGACCAAACAAATTCCAGAAGTTTAGGCAGCTATTGAACGTCGAAGACGTCACGCAGGTCAAAAAGAATGCACCATCTTCAGATGTGTGAGGTGAGAGTAGCAGGATGTGGCAGTTCACACAACCTGGAGACTGGGACGAGCTACACAGAGCGAATGTACACGAGCGACAGGGGGTTTGGTAGCCTTGAGCTTTTCCTCCTCGTACTATAGTGAAGTGCTATGAGTACGTTCAATCCACTTTTGATTTTACCTTCTTCCTCCCAGAACTTCGTGTACGCTAAGTCGACTCCAAGTGAGCAAGCACTTCTTGCTAGAGCGCGTTCACGCACACAGCGCACGCAGCTACACTGGTCTACGGACCACAAAGCTACGCACTTGGCAGGCGTTCGAGTCCTTACTTTCCAGATGATAAGAAATGATTACCATTCGAAAATTCAATATCCCATTCAAACAATTCACAATCACAATCAAACCTTCAGAATTCTATAGCCAAGCCAAGTAGTAGCAACCAGGAATAACCAGTTAATCAACTTCAATTTCCAAATGGAGAATCTATCAGCGTAATCCTCGTGCCTATTAGAAAAGATCACTTCCAGATACTCCAGTCTCCTGTTGATCTCGAGCATTTCCATCAATAGCTTTGCATTTGCTTCGAAAATTGGGTGGACTCCATTGCTTATTACGGAGGCGATATGTAAATTTCGCTATCGGGTTCAAATAGTCGCTCAGGTTCGCTGTAAATGCTGCAATATCACCCCCAATGGGAATTTAGGTCTGGAATTTGCTTACGGACTGCGCGGCAATCCTCAAAATCAAGTTGGATAGCAACAAAGCCCACACAAAGCGATAGGGTTTTCAACTTAGGACAATATCGGAGAATCACATTATCGTCCACGTCCACACGAGGACTACCCAACGTTAAGTTCTTCAAAGATGGCTCAATCTTCTCAATAAACGTGACCAGACCATTGTGATTCACGTGCGTTACTCGTTCTCTATTGTCATTGTCATCATCATTTTTCTTCTTCTCTCGTTTTAAACTGGATCGTGAGTGAACTGCACTCAATTGTTCACTAGATGGTTCAAGGAAGACCAAATCACCACTTTCAACCAGACAGTGACTAAATCCAGGGACAACAGCGTTCACCAATTCGTCTTCACCGTCATCACTGAAAACCCAGACGAATAACAGCGACAGAGAACGAGATTTTCGACGTGGCTGTCAATCCTCATCGGATTTTTTAGCGCCACTCGCGAGCGTCGCAACTCTCTCATCCACACAGCCATGTGGACATCCACACATAACTTCTTCAGGGTGATCAGAATCCAAAACCAATGCGAACGCTTCGATATCAGCGTAAGGGAATTCAACGCAGGAGCTCGTTTGAAAAAAAAGACTCATACGCAAGCCACAGCCATTTGTTTCGAGAGATATCATCCTCTTCACAATCCAAGCTCATGGATACGTTTTTGGTTCTGTTCAGCACCAAACTTGAGAGAATCACTCTAAAATCCCATGACCTTATTGTGTCACACATCAAGCTTACACTTTGAAGCTCGTGATGATTTAAAGCCGCTGGGGGGAAGACGACAAGGTGATTGGGGATCGCCTAATACAAGCGACATAAGCTGAGTGAGTAGTTTCTTGTTAGCTATCGCTATACCTTTGGGAGTCACAGCCAGCAAAGTGCTGATACTTTTTACGAGCTTGGCACTGTTACCGATATCCAAAATCGCAACCATCGGGTGGAGCACAAAAGTACATCGGAACGCTTTCGACTTGACCGGTTCCGTCTCAATAGCACTCCACCTTTCGAGAATCACCTTCTCTGCTCTACATGTAGAAACATTCAGCAATCGATCCAACTCCTTCAGCCCATCGTCACTCTGCTTAAATATTACTTTTACGGAGATCAATTTCAGGTTCCTGAGCCTTCAAACTGGTGTCCATTTTGGCAATTTTAGCTAATGCATTGGTATAAGCTCTGTCCGGTGTAAAGTGTCGAAGAACAGCACCAAATCCAGCACAAGTTTCTCGTCGTCCTTGGTCTTTTTGTTCTCTTTCAGATCCAATTTCAATAAAAATTCAACTGGAATTTCCGTATCGAACTTTTCCTCCCCTCATGTTCACTTGACATTTCTCTCGCAACAGCCACTTGTATGCATTAATATCCACACGAGCCACTGCAGCCAATAGCGCAAGGGTTTCTCGTACTTTTTGCACCTGTAACTCGGATTTTCTTTAATTTTGGTCGTATTCAAGTCGTATTTTCAGTAAAAACATAATACTGTTAAACTATTCCTTTCGTGGTACTTCATTTAACGCTTGGATCAACACCGTTGCATCACCCACGATATTTCGTAGGATGCGGTTAGCCTCTTCCGCGGTCAGAGCTACTTCTCGCCAGTCAATAGGTCCACAGTTCTTTTCGGGGGATATCAACAGAGATTGACCACCTTGAACCTTCAGTTGCTCCAAATACACTTCCAATTCCTTCACATGAGCTCGGAAAAACTGTAACTCTGCTCGTTTATGTCGTTGGAGACCAGTGGACGAACTCCAGCCAGTACGGATCCTTTTCCGTTTCGGTGGAGATTTTGTGGTACTTGAGACCGATTCAGACGCAGGAGCTTCTGTTAAAGGCTCGAGACATTCAATGTCTATGTTGGTGACGTGATCTCCACCAAATAGAACTTCGTCCCACTTGAAAGAGTCCAGCATTTCCTCTACTGTCGCCATCTCGTCGTCTTGAAGCTCTAAGGACATCTCTTTGGGGTGTTGTCGTCTAATAGTGTAAATTCAAAAGTGTACTACTTGTAGAGCGTTTTGGTATTTCACATTAGTACCGCCTGAACGTCCAGATAATATCATATTCTCCTCCAGCGCTGTATTGTGTGTGACCTCCAGCGATGTTGTCGCTAGGAATTAAGGCCTATTCAATATAATGTCTGCTAGTGAAATTCAATATGAACGTGTACCTACGACTGTACTTGAATCACCACGAGGACACACCAGAGGAATGCTTTTCAAGCCAGCAGCTCGGCTTTTCATTTTAAGACGTCCCCACAATCAATACACCCGAAACGTTAGGCATTGCCGCAAGACGGTCCTCACTACATGTACGCGAGTGAAAAATGGATTGGATGCCTAAATTGCTTCAACAGCGCGGTAAACCGACGACGTCGCTTACACTGTACATATCGTTGCTAAGCTTCAAGCAAGTGCATCGATCCTGACGATTCATTGCACAAAACGTGTATCATTTGTTACACGATTGATGGGGCGATTCATGTTTGCGCTTTAGGCGTGCTTCTGTACAGACTAACTAGTTGCCATGATCTTTTGTTTTTCGTCCCGAAGCATTATCTTCGTAAACGAAATTCAGATGTTCTGGCCTCCACTTTTACAAGATTCCGGACTCGGAAGCGGAGCTCCAGTCACTCTGAACAGTCTGTGAGTCTGATAGTGGCCAAGTTACTTGTGACGTTAGCTTTAAACCGAACAGTGAACGTTTCGTTGCTCCTTCCTTTGAAGTACATGTTTATATTGTTTTTCTATACTATTTTACTCTATCAGCGGCAACACTTTTCGAAAGCATTTACTATCATTCTGCATACAATCTACACAGTAATTGGCGCTGACGGTAGTGTAGTTCGTCCAGCCTTCTCCATCAACGTGTTCTGTAGAGCTTGGAAATTCTTCCGGAAGTTGTTACTTAAGCTGCCCAAGACGATATTCTGAGCGTACGCGACGTCTTCGGAGCTCACTTGAACCACATCGTCACGCTCCATGTAAAGTTTCAAGGAAATCTCCACTAGAGAAGCAGATTGTCCATTTCCCGACGGCGTTACAGTCATCCAACATTCGACTTGAAAGTGTAAGCCTTTGGTGGGGTGGAGAATGTGTTCTGCTATGACAATCGCAGTCCGATCTGAGTCTTCAAACCGCTGCATGAACTGCAATCCATTCAACTCGATCATACCCGATGGACTTTTAACACTCAGCACAAATTTCTTCTCGTTTGTATTCGGCTTGGTTGCTTTCACCTGTAGTTAAAAGAAAACAGTTAGAATAGAATAAAAAACTACACATACCGCAGAAAAAACTTACGTATTGGTACGTTTTGCCGGGATAACCACGATAGGAAGTGAATTCCTCCCACAAAATCTCTCCAGCTTCATCCACAGCGCAGGTCAACGGCGTCGTAACGACAAATTCGATCGTTTTCCCTCGTTTGGCGTCGTGTTTGACTCTCATATCGCAACTGATGGCTGGAGTCTGTGTTGTCGCTGTAAAGTTAACCTTATATCTCTTGTAGATGCACTGCACGAGCTCTTCCAGTTGATTTACAATCTGTCCGCTGAGATCCGCTACTGGCTCGTCCCCAGAAGCTCCAGACAGGAGATTTCCCATTCCAAACTGCGACGAGAAGACGTAATCCATCCCATTAAGCACCGACCGCTTCTGTAGTAGCGTATGCAACGCGCCATTCACCTTCTCCTGGTTCTCCAGGATGGATTTTAGCCTCCGGTTCGTCTTTTCAGACACCAAACGCTCCTTGTATTCCTCCATAGCAATGTCGTGCCAACTCGCCGGTGTGTTTTGATTCTCAAACGCATCGTCCACAGGCTCCAAGACCACATCTTCTGATAGAAACTTGTTCTTCTTGAGCAGTTCCACTTGTGTCTCGAGCTCTTGAGCCTGTTCTCGCAGCATTTTAAGCTCCTCTCGCTTCCGTTGCTGCAGTCTCGTGGAAGAACTCGCAGCACTTCGAACTCGTCTTTTCTTGGTACTTTTCTCCTCAGAAGACTCGGATAGTTTCCGTTGGGGCTTGGCACGTTTCCTAGGAGCTGGAGTGACTGGTGCTTTGAGCTCCACTGACTTGAATTCCGTCGGATTGAAGAAATCCACGGGAGAATTGCCAATCAAAGCCTGTGTCAAACTGTAGTCGGTGATGTCACAGCCGTCGATGAAGGACAAAGCTTCCTCCAGTGATACAAGGGAGTCGTCTTCTGCTACGAGAATGTCCATTGGTTTCACCGTTAGTTGGACTTGAGTGTCTTGAGTCACAATGAACAATGCTCACGCAACACGTTATAAGCTTGGTCGGCTACGTACGGTGTAATACAAATCATAGGGAAAAGATAGGAAAAGGGATAAGGGATAGGTGGAGGTAGGCAAGAAACAGAGCAAAAATGTTGACGGGGTTTCAAGGATTATGTTATGTAGGTGAAAGTGAGTGATCCAATAGAGACAGTTAGTTGCTGTGGGTCTGGTTGGATCTGATGGTAGAGTACACGATACGAGTTTTTTACGCTTGTTGGAGATGACAGTACTGTAGGGTAAGTTAACCTTTCCTCTACACTACCTAGCTTTAATTGAGTCATCAATGACATTAGCGTTGAAATGTGATGATTAAGAAGGCAATTACGAAGCGTTGAACAGTTCAATGAGTAAGCCGAAACGAATGTGTTCGGCATCACCTCGTGTCTGTCGATGCTCTTCAGTTTTACCAAAAGAGTCGCCCGAAAACGACTTGAACCACTTTAAGGGGGAACTTCTTCGATGGTGTTACCTCTATATCGACGGGTTCAATGTGAGCCAAAGAGCGTACGCCAGAGGTTTTTGGTCGTAAAACTTAACAGCCCAATTTTTCTCCAAGAAGTTGATCTTGTGGAAGTGGCACGAGTGTGAGGTCAGCTTTAATCTCGAGTGTGTTGGGTTTGCGACTTCGAGCTGCTATTGAGGATTGAGCAAATAACCTAGGAGGGAATGAAGGATGCTGATAACAAGTAAAAAGAAAACGCTTTGCACTTTAAGATTCAGGCTTTGATGTCTTCAAGAACTCCAATTCCTAAACGGCATCAAACAATCATGACAAAAAATAAAAAAACATGTACCTCAAGAACATTCCGTTTGTGCAAAACCCCATGTAACTGACTGGAAAGTTCCATTGTTTCTCCAGCATATCCTTCAAGCGTCGATTTTCTTGTTCGGCCTTTTGTCGTTGTTGATACTGAAGAAGAGCGTGGCGATTCCACTCCGAGAGGTGGCCATCGTCTTTTGCCACTGCTAAGGAGTAATTATGGGTCCCAGAAGTGTTCAATTGTGTTAAATACCTTTCCAACCTTGCAACTTCATCTCGTAGAGATTCAAGCTCAGCCTTTATACGACATTGCAGCACAGTAGAAGAACTTTTAGTGCTCCGAACTCTCTTCTTCTTCTTGGTAGTGGGAGACGGAGACTGCAGTTCGTTTGAAGATTTCGGGGATGGAGTCTTTGCGAAGGAAAGCAACTCTCGGATGGCATCCTCCTTGAGATCGTCGATGTCTTCGAGTGTATTGAACGTCCAGCACCTTACAGTTGAACTTCATCCTGAGTCCCTCCGTCGCAGGAATTGATGATTCATCCAGAGCGTCCCTGTTCATGACTAAGTAAATTAGAATTTGATACGTGTTTGGTGATGGCCCAGCTTGAATTGGCCCAACGCATCTTCGTCAGTACAAGTGATACCCAGAAAAATTCGCGCGGTTTACTTGACGCTCGTACCGTTACGTGATCTGCGAACATATTGACGTGACGTTAACACTTACGGCGTGATCGTACCGTATTGGACATGGACTGCAAGAACTGTTGGACCGGTGCACCGTCTCATGCACGGTTCACTGGAACGGTTCAACGGAACCGCTCTCCTATTGGCTAAAGAAGAGGAACCTTACTTGGGTGGTCGGCGTGTGAGGACACTCGGCTAAGTTCGAGCGACAATAAGGACACAACAAGGTGGAGCTACTAGGAGGACAGGACGAGTAGAACAGGTTTTGTTAACTTTAATCTACTCACTTCGGCATTTGCCACCAACACCACAAGCTCAATACCAACAGGTTAACAGCCGCAACACGCTCAACCGTTCCAAGAACGCTTCAAGAGATGACGACCAAGCGCGCCGAAGTCCTCCTGGGTAGTGGAAACTACTTCCACTGGGAGTACAACATGAGAATGACGCTCGCCAGGAAGGGGCTGCTCGCTCATGTTCAAGTCGTCAAGCCAGAGAACGAGATTACAGAAGCGTGGCTGATGAACGACGCCAAGGCACTGGCTATCATCGCGCAGGGCGTCGAGCTGCAGCACCAGACGAAGATCCGTTCCGCTGTCCGTGCGATGGACGCTTGGAACACTCTTCGGGAGTACTACAACCGTACCACGCTGCACAACCGTGTCGCGATGACACGGCGCCTGCACGAGTTCAAGATGGAGGAAGGAACGGTTATGTCGAAGCATCTGGACGCATTCGACGAGCTGGTGGTGGGTCTCCAGACGTTGGGGAACCGGTGGACGAGGCGCGGCAGCTAGTGGTGCTGCTCAGCAGCCTTCCACCTGAGTACGAGCTGATCGCGTCGATCGTGGAGAACACGAAGGATATCACGCTGATCGAGTTCAAGGAGAAGTTGCTCAAGGAATACGAGCGACTACAGAAGAAGGAAACCACGGAGAAAGCGTTCCGGGTGAACGGCAACGCAGAACGGTTCAAGGGAGGCCGAGGAACGGTCGCAAGGGTAACGGTTCAAGACATAACGGTAACGGTTTTAAGGGCAAGTGTTTCAGGTGTGACCAAGTCGGGCACATGAAGCGGGACTGTCCGAGGAAGAACGGTGACACGGATGACGAAGTGTTTGCCGTGGGCGAGGAACGCCTCGCCGGGTGGCTAATTGACAGTGGTGCGACATCGCACATGACGCCACATCGTGGAGACCTATTCGACTTCGAAGTAACGGTCTCGGGGATCGAGGTAACGATTGCAGACGGGAAGAAACTACGTGTTGCAGGGAAAGGAACGGTCAAGCTGACGGGTATGAACGGTAAGCGCATCAAGATGATGGAGGTGCTTTACATCCCGGGACTCGACAGACGGTTGCTGTCGGTGGGGAAGCTTGCGGAGAACGGTTTAACCGTGGAGTTCCAGCGTTCCTCGTGTATTATTTGGGGAAAGACTTGCGCGATTGCTTCAGGAAAGAAGGTCGGCAAGGCGTACTGGTTAGACTGTGAGCAGGAAGAGGCGTGCTTCGTGGAGTATGCCGGGGTTCATAGTCAGTGGGAGCTATGGCACGCTCGCATGGGACACTCCAGTGAGAACGCTATGGTCAAGACGCAGCGTTCTACGAACGGTATGCCACGTGTGAACCGTTCCGTCAAAACTTTATGCGGTGGTTGCATGAAGGGGAAACATTCGGTTGAACCGTTCCCGGTACGGTCAACGACGAAGACTTCACGTGTGCTGGAACTGGTCCACACGGACGTGATGGGGCCTATGAGGACGCTCTCGAAAGGTGGTGCAAGGTACATTCTGACCTTTGTGGACGATTTCTCGAGGTGTGTTGCTGTGTACTTCATGAAGAAAAAGAGCGAGGTAGCCAGCAAACTGAAGGAGTTCAAGGCGTTCTATGAGAATCAATGGGGGGAACGCTTGAAGTGTCTGCGATCGGACAATGGAACGGAGTTCGTGAACAAGACGGTTGCAGAACTGTGCCGCCGGAACGGTGTCATGCATCAACGTACCGTTCCATACAGTCCACAGCAGAACGGTGTTGCGGAACGCATGAACCGTACCATCATGGAGAAAGCTCGAAGCATGCTATACTACAAGGGTGTGTCGACGGAGTGGTGGGCAGAGGCGGTGAGTACGGCAGTGTACTTGATTAACCGTTCCGCCTGCAGCGTACACACGGATGTGACTCCATACGAGCTGGGCTTCAAGGTGAAACCGCAGATGGAACACTTGCGAGTGTTCGGGTCCCAGGGGTACGCTCATGTCGACGACGCGAAGCGTACGAAGCTCGAACCCAAGAGCTTCAGGTGTATGTTCCTCGGATATGCTGAGAACGCTAAGGGATATCGTGTCTACGACCTGGATGCATTGACGGTCAAGGTGTCACGGTCGGTGAAGCTGGACGAGCGTGAAGTGGGAGGAATATATGAGTCACCCTCGTTACAGCCCCACGGAACGGTTATTAATTTGACCAAGGACGAGGATGATGGAACGGTACCAACAAGCGTGGAACGCCAGCATACTCCGGATGTACCAATGGAGGAGACTGAAGAAACCGTTCCAGACATTGAGATGAATGAGGCAGAGCATGAACCAGACATGGAAGCGCTGGAGTTACAGTTGCCAGGCCGTCCGGGGTCAACAGAACGAGAAATAGAAGCGTACCGTTCGCAGCCTCAAGCGTTCCGTGAGGAGCGTCTGGTATTTCAACCAGAAGTGGAACGGTCCCGACGACCTCAGGAGCCGGTGTTCCTGCTGGAGAACGGTTCGGATGGAGGTGATTACGTACAGTCCGAAGGAAGTGACGGTCCACCATCCCCTAAGCGTGCTCGGATCGATGAGGAAGGACTGATTGCTGAAGCTGTTATGGCGTACGTGGCGAATATTGTCGACGCGGCGGATGTGCCGACGTCGTACGCGGAAGCAATGGCCAGTCCAGAAGCAGCGAAGTGGCGAAGTGCCATGGAGGCAGAGTTACGGTCCCACGAGAAGAACGCTACATGGACATTGGTTCCACGTGAAGAAGGGAAGCGTACCATTGGTTGTCGCTGGGTGTTCGCCAAGAAGCGTGATAAGAACGGTTGCGTTATCCGTTACAAGGCACGGTTGGTTGCGAAGGGTTTCAAACAGAAGTATGGTGTCGACTTCTTTGAGACATACTCACCTGTGGCGAACATGAACTCAATCCGAGTAGTTCTAGCAGTGTGCGTTGCGTTGGAGTACATCATGGAACAGTTGGACGCGGACACAGCGTTCCTAAACAGTGTCTTGATGGACCGTGTCTACGTGGAGAACGGAACGGTTCAGGTCGACTATATTGACACGAAGCAGCAGCTGGCTGACTTGCTGACGAAGGCACTTGGAACCAAGACGCTGAAGTATCTGCGTGAGGCAAGCGGAATCAAGGGCAAGGCTACCGTGCATTAGCGGTGAGTGGGAGTGTTGGACCGGTGCACCGTCTCATGCACGGTTCACTGGAACGGTTCAACGGAACCGCTCTCCTATTGGCTAAAGAAGAGGAACCTTACTTGGGTGGTCGGCGTGTGAGGACACTCGGCTAAGTTCGAGCGACAATAAGGACACAACAAGGTGGAGCTACTAGGAGGACAGGACGAGTAGAACAGGTTTTGTTAACTTTAATCTACTCACTTCGGCATTTGCCACCAACACCACAAGCTCAATACCAACAAGAACGAACGGGAGAGGGATGAAAAGAGAATGACACAGGCTTTGTGGATGACGTAAAGGAAAGGAAATTAAAGTTTATTAACTGGTTATTCCTGGTTGCTATTACCTTGGTACTTGGCTTGAAAGATGACGTAAATGTATGCCTTGAAGTAATGGAACAGAATTGTACTCGATCCGACAGGATGATTGAGACTCGTACGGTATAAGCTTAGATTACAGCTATTTGTATTATAGATGTTGATCAACTACGATGTAGTTAGCAGAAAGTTAGATGTAAATTTCTCAGAATGATATCGGAAAATTGTCAAAGAACTTAATTCGATCATAAAACATTTTAGACTATCAAACATTGTTGATTCTTCATCTGTCGAAAGCTCAGGAACGCATTACGTGTATTAATCGTTCTCTTCCTAGTACGTTACACTTAATCCGGTCTTCTCGATGACGATACCCAATGATTACGAGAGAATCCTAGATTGTCGGTGGGCTGATTCTAAAGACTGAATGAATACACCTTAGACATTTACGACGTTTGTGTTGACAGTCCCTATAACTTCTTCCACTTCCCGAAAGTTTGATTGAGTCATCGATAAAAGAAGAAGTAAAAAGAAAAACGAATACAGTAGTAGACGTTCTGAATGAATTACGAAATGAGTACATGCCAAACTGTGAAATGACTAAGCGGGAACGCATGCGCTGAACATCACCTCCATCAGTCGATTCTGTTCATTTTGCCAGAACGTGCGCATGAGTCGCCCAAAAGCGCCCAGAACCACTTCACGACCGTGTTGGAAATCTTCGGGGGGAACTTCTTCGGCACTGGATGGCTCCACGTTGTAGTGGGTCGTGGTGTGAAAGCCCAACCATGCCCACGCAATGTAGTCGGGTACGACAACAATGTTGACCGGCATCATGTGGTTGCAGTCAGCCACATTGATGTGGCTCAGAGGACAATGGCGTTGAAGTTGAGCACCTACTGTTAAGTCATTGTGGTTTAACGCTCTACCGGCTGTTCTCCTGAGTTGTTCGTCTACCCAAGCTGGCACAGTTGAAGTTTTATCGTATAGAATACCATCACTAGGACGCTGGTGATGGTAGTGTAGCGTAGCAAGTCGGGATACATGTTTTAGTTTTCTCAGTTTCATTTTTGACAGCTCGTCGACAGCTCAATACACTCGGCGATAATACTTTACAGGAAGTGCCAGCTTCCTTCGAGTGTCTTTGGGTTTTCTTTCGAGCGCTACCTACTACAAAGAATTCTTTAGCAGTTAAGGCCAAAGATGACAAGAACAACACGCAACACCCCGACTCTTCCGACACCAGCAACGGCAGGTTCTTCTGGAAGTTCGACTGTACCGATGGCTTTGTTCATGCCACTCGCTGCTCCGCAGTTGAAGAGCACTTCGCATGCCGCCTTAGTGCGGTGGCGGAAACTTCGACGCGAGTACGAGGACGAGGTGGCGATGAGATGCAATAACGACACGGATAAAATGGCGGAGGTGCTTGTCAGTGTGAAGAAGTCGTTCGACAAGCGACTTCTTGGAGTTTGGTGTGACTTCGACTGGAATGTCAACGTTGATACCGTCAGTGATGATTTCATCCTGACAAAAATTGACGAAATCATTTCGTCAGTCAAGAACAACTCTGTTCCAGACGTCGCGACTGTGTTCAAGGAAAATGTAACTATCGACATGACCGAGAGCGACGTAAAAGAGCGAATAATGCAATTTTTTGCTCGAAGCAGAGAATTCATAGAGGAACAAGGTTGGCAAGAGTTTTTCACCGGAAACGAAGGCTCCCGTCTGAAGTGCAAGTTATTGATGGAGTCACTCCAACCGCGCAGCTTGCGTGACGAGGTGACAACCACAGTCAAGTATCAGGCTAGAGTGGCCAAGGATTGTGAGAAGGAGCTGTTCAAGCTCATACTGGCGAAAGCATTTGAACAGGACCGTGACTTTCAGCGTCGTAAACGCTCACGGACGAAAGACCAGAGCGACCGCAAGAGGAAAGACAACACGAACGACAGTGAATCGCCCCAACCTCGGCTTAAACACCGGAAAGTGGAAAAGTTTAACGGCAAACAGCCCGCTAAGGCTGCTTCCTGGAAGCAGAATAATGGGAAGGCAGTAGACTCTAAGCCGCCAACCGGTGGGTGCCTCAAATGTAAAGGGGACCACTGGCTCACTCGGTGTCCAAGTGCAACTGAAGACGAGAAGAAAGTTCTTTTGCGTGAGATGCATGAACGCCGCGACAGTAATAAAGGCTCGAAACGCCCCAAGACTGAGGCGTGAAGGTTGAAGCGCATCAAGGACTGTCTCTTGGAACACGACAAGATTATTGTCCTCGAAGAGAGACTGTCCATGCCCTATTGCGCGGATACTGGGGCCGAAAAGAGCATCATCAGTGCTCGCAATTTGATGGAGCTTCAGAAGTTGGGTGGTCTTGTGAAAACCACCACGCTGACTAAACCCACTATTTGCAAGACTGTGGGCGGGCACACGATTCAATCCAAGGAATCTGTGCAATTACAGATCATGATCCATACTGCGGCTGGGCCTGTGAGACCCGTTAAACCGTATGAGGTTCTAGTGATTCAGGAGAATGAAGATGAGTTTATCGTGGGCGAGGATATACTTAACGATTTGGGTATCAGCATCGATTGGCAGCTGGAGCAGTTAGCTGAACAAACCTCAGCGAATGACGACGATCCTATAACAGTTGAAAACGACTTCTGCAGTGGTTGCACACCTGACCGAGAGGTCCGTCAGGCTGTTGAAGGAATGATTGCTACAGCTCTTGAGAATGGTTTCCCGGTCGAAAAGGAAGACAAACTGCGCACAATTGTCTACATGTACGATATTTGGAGGCTTCGTCTTGGACCAGATCCACCGGCAAAGGTGCCACCACTCGAAATACGATTGAAGAAGGGCTCTACCCCATTTCGATGCAAGCCGAGAGCGTATCCACCTCACATAAGAAAGTTTCTACGGGAGTTTAATGAGGAGCTAGTACGATTGGGGTGGGTGTACGAAAATTCCTTAAGTCGATGGGCCTGTCCAGCGTTGCCTGTCAAGAAGCCTGGCAAGGACGAGCTACGACAGACAAGTGACTATCGACCGCTGAATGCCATGACGGAACCCATTGCAGGCGTGATGCCTATCTTACAGGTGATTACAGAGCACGTGAAAGACATGCTGTTCTTCGGTTTATTCGACTTCATAAAAGGATTTTGGCAGCTTCCGTTGGCAAAGGCAAGTCAGGAATTGCTGAGTTACATGACAGATGCAAAAGTGTACACTCCAACTCGCGTCCCTCAAGGATGCAGTGACGCAGCGCTGCACTTTCAACGAACTATGGAGAGTTGTTTTGAGAAGCTGCTATACAAACATCTACTGATTTGGATCGACGACTTACTGCTGTACGCGAAAGACGTTGACACATATCTGGAGAAATTGGAGGAACTGTTTACACTGATGAGTGACTTCGGCCTCAAGTTGAGCGCCTCGAAGTCGTCTCTTTTCCAACGCTCGGTGAAATGGTGCGGTAAGATCATAGATGGCGAAGGAGTTCGTCATGACCCAGGACGAGTTACAGTACTGCGTTCAATGCCGTTACCCACTACTGCCGGAGACCTACAGCAATTCCTCTGTGCGTGCAATTGGTTACGTGACAGTCTTATAGGCTATGCTGGAAACGTGAAAGTGCTGCAGAAGCGTCTTGATGTGACTCTGGGATCAGGTAAAAGGACGAAGCGTGCTGCAGCACGACTACCAGTGGAGTTTACTGATAATGAACGCGATGCATTCGCTAGAGTAAAGGAGTGCTTGGCGAGTGCTGCTATGTTGGCGCACCCCAGCAATGACGGAGTACTGTCGGTGTTCACAGATGCTTCTGACGAAGCGTGGAGTGTTATCGTGACGGACGTTGAACAATGGAGGAACGACAAAACGGTTGCATCACAGAAGCATCGACTGTTGCATTGCCTTAGTGGGACGTTCTCAGGTTCACAAGAAAACTGGTCCGTCATTGAGAAAGAGGCATTTGCCATTGTGGCAGCTTGTGATAAGCTACCACACCTTATTCCCCAGCCACGGTTTCGACCTTCTTCTCCGGCCAGCAGGTTTTCGTCTATTCTGTGACCATCGCAATTTGATACACGTTTTCGCCCCCGATGAAACAGTGAAGAAGCACATACGAGGAAAGTTACTTCGCTGGGCTATGAAACTTGGAGAGTTCCGCTACGAGATTCATCACATCGCCGGCGAAGACAACGTCTGGGCTGACATGGTATCCCGATGGGCACGCCCAACAACGACACTCAGCGTGCGTCGAGTGACGACTCGCAGACAGCAGCAACAAGAACGGTTACAGCTGCGACCTCTCGACGATGACAATTTTGTTTGGCCCACAATGGACAGCATATCGGCTGCCCAGCAGCAGTTTAGCAACCTGTCTGAACGGAGAACTTTGGATAAAGGTGACGACGGGGTGATACGAAAAGACAAGCGCTTGTGGATCCCTTCAGAGGCTGTAAACCTTCTCCGTCGCTTGTGTATCATTGCACATTGTGGCCCACAAGGTCACCGAGGTCGAGATGCTATGTTGGCGCATCTTGGCCGCATCTTTCACATACCTCACCTTCGAGAATGTGTGGACAAGTTCTTGGCGAGCTGCCTTCTGTGCTACCATGTAAAGGGGAAGGTAGTGCCAAGGCCATGGAGCGAAACATATCGGTGCAACGAGCGAAATCAAGCGTTGCATTGGGACTTTTGTACCTTGGCGAATCTTTCGGTCAATTGAAATACCTACTGGTGTTGAAGGACGATGCAAGTCATTACTCTGAACTCGTCAAATGCGAATCGCCTACAAGCACTGTTGCAGCAGACGCTATCATGGACTGGCACAGTCGCTTTGGAATTCCCAGAGATTGGATTAGTGACCAAGGAACTCACTTCAAGAACGAAGTGATGGAGGAACTCTGTACTAGACTCAAGTGCAAGCAAATCTTCTCACCTACATACAGCCCATGGATCAACGGGTCTGTTGAACGCGTGAATCGAGATATATTGCAAGTGTTACGGGTTTTAATCCTAGACTACAAGATCAACCACCGAGACTGGCCAAGGTTGATTCCAGTGGTACAGGCCAGCCTCAACCATACTGCCGTGCCGTCATTGGCTGGTAAAACGCCAGGCGAGTTGTTTACTGGTCTAGACCCCCCGTCACCACTGCAAGCCGTATACCTCGGGCCTGAAGTCAACCCAAGTGTGCAACCAACGCGCACTTCAGCAGAGATTGAGGAGAGCTTGGCGCGACTACGTGCAAGTGTGAGAGACATGCACAGGGCAGTTGAAGACGTCCGGCTAAAACAAACGCTACTCAACAAGAAGAAGGAACGTGGCGACAACATCATCAACTTCAATGTGGGCGACTATGTACTGCGATCACGTGTCGATGAGAAGAGACAGACAAAACTGCTCGTCACGTGGCTTGGCCCATACGCGGTAACAGCAGCAGAACCGCGTGACGTGTTCAAGGTCAAGCATCTTGTCACTGGCGAGGAACTTGTTGTACATGCCTCGCGGCTTAAGTTCTTCGCCGACAAGGACCTAACAGTTACTGAGGAGCTCCTGGAGCACGTGGCTGCCCAGGGCATCATGCTTCGCGTGCGCGAGCTGATGAAACACCGTTGGAACGACCGGAGTCGTTGCTACGAAATCCTTGTCGGGTGGCATGGATTAGAAGCAATAGAGGACTCGTGGGAACCTCTAGCAGCCCTACACAAAGACGTGAGTACGTTAGTGGAAGGCTATGTTGCGAAATGCAAAGACGCTAAGCTTGAGGAGCATCTCAAAGCGCTAGAAGCGATTCCAAAGCGGCAATGACCATGTATACATGTATATCCTTGGTATAACGACTGTATAGTCACTAAATAAAGGTTGTTCCTTGATTTTGTGATTATAATGGTCAATATCTTGGGTGATGTGCAGGTCAAGTTAACTTCAACGGCAACGTGTTGAAGTTGAACCAATTATGTACCCGTGAGTGGTGCTGACGTGATGGTGACTCATGATACGTTGGCCATAACGTCATACAGTGATGATTCACCGTAATCAAATTTGTACAAGCAAATATTTGACCGTGTTGGCAGATTGGGCTTGAAGGGGGACTGTAGTGGGTCGTGGTGTGAAAGCCCAACCATGCCCACGCAATGTAGTCGGGTACGACAACAATGTTGACCGGCATCATGTGGTTGCAGTCAGCCACATTGATGTGGCTCAGAGGACAATGGCGTTGAAGTTGAGCACCTACTGTTAAGTCATTGTGGTTTAACGCTCTACCGGCTGTTCTCCTGAGTTGTTCGTCTACCCAAGCTGGCACAGTTGAAGTTTTATCGTATAGAATACCATCACTAGGACGCTGGTGATGGTAGTGTAGCGTAGCAAGTCGGGATACATGTTTTAGTTTTCTCAGTTTCATTTTTGACAGCTCGTCGACAGCTCAATACACTCGGCGATAATACTTTACAGGAAGTGCCAGCTTCCTTCGAGTGTCTTTGGGTTTTCTTTCGAGCGCTACCTACTACACACGTACAACTTGAGGAACGTCTCCATGACACAAGCACTCGACGGATTCCTCTTGCATGGAGTGAAGACAGCATGCGCCAAAGAGCGTAGACGGAGCTTCTTGGTTGTCATCTGCGAGGTCGGACCAAACCACAACGATCCTGTCTCTCTCCTCGTACTTACGTAGGAAGTGGAGCTTGTGGAAGTGGCACGACGCACTATTGAGAAGAGGCATTGTCAGGTTCACCTTGGTCTCGAGCGTGTTGGGTTTGCGGCTTCGATCCTAAGGAAAATAACGTCAGTAGTGTTTTACTTTCGGAAACTTTGCTAACTTTACTTACCGAACTGCCTTCGAGGAATTCCCATACGCTTTCAAATGCTGCGCGCATGGGCCAGTTTAAAGGCGTCGCCGTGGTAAATTCCATGACGTTGGCCTTGCATGTTTCGTTGTAAATGAGCTGGGAAGTGCAGTTGACTGTAGATTCTTCGCGAGGTCGGTAAAATTCGTGAAAGCTACGGTAGACGCCATCCACTTCTTCTTCCAATTGGTCCAACAGCACAGCAGCGTGGTTTGTACTGAAATACGAGCCTTCAAAAATCGGAGATTCAAAAGTCCTCAAGAATTCCATTCCCTAAAGCAGAAAGTCAGTCGTGAAATGTATAAAAAAAACTATTAGGAAAACACTTTACCTCGAGCACATTCCGTTTGTGTAAAACCCCACGTAACTGATTGGAAATCCTCCATTGCTGATCCAGCAGGCCTTTCAAGTGTTGATTCTCTTGTTCAGACTTTTGTCGTTGTTGATACTGGAGAAGAGCGTGGCGATTCCACTCCGACAAGTGGCCATCGTCTTTTGCCACTGCTAAGGAATAATTTTGGCCACCAGTAGAGTCTCAAGCTCAGCCTTTTTACGACGTTGCAGCACAGTAGAAGAACTTTTAGTGCTCCGAACTCTCTTCTTCTTCTTGGTAGTGGGAGACGGAGACTGCAGTTCGTTTGAAGATTTCGGGGATGAAGTCTTCGCAAAGGAAAGCAACTCTCGGATGGCATCCTCCTTGAGATCGTCGATGCCTTCGAGTGTAAAGACATCGTGAACGTCCAGCACCTTCGCACTCGACAGTTGAACTTCGTCTTGAGCCTCTTCGTCGCAGGAATTGATGAAGGATAAAGCTTTATTTAGCGTCACTAACTCGTCCCCATTCGAGTTCATTTTCAAGCGAGTTATAATTTTTTTTACCGGTGGCGTATGTGGTTTACTCCATGCCACGCGACACGACGGTCTCAGCTATTGTCGGTAGGATGGGGGCAGTAATTCGCATGTTTACTTGACGCCCGTGGCGTGTAAACATGTCGTGATACCTACAGCTGCTGCCAACAGTTGGTGACGTGAGCTCTTAGACAGTGTAAGTTAGAGTGTATGGCTGCTGCTAGAACGGATGGGAGGAGGGAACGGACGACCCCCTACAAGTATTTGATTACTGGCTGTAAAGGGCTCCAAGTTGGGGGGTAATCCTCGAAACATGTACTGTACCACAGACTAGTGGCCGACGATCCAGGATCGTACAAGCTTACATAGGTATATGTACTTTGTACTACATGTAGTAGAAGAAAAAGAAGAAGAAGTTGATTAACCTCAGTAGTGTGTAACTGCAGGTGCATTTAGATGTATGGGTGGGTACACCAGCAAGTGAGAAGTGTGTCAAAATGATACCGAAATTAATTCGGTCGATAACATAATGTGTAGGCCACGTGTATTAATACTGGCTGAATGACAGATCTTTAATCTGTCGGACGCATGAGATACGTGCCATCAACATTGTTAATCGGTTTCCTACTTCATCCAGCTTTCTCGATGATGAAAAGGGCCTCCTGGTGGTCCACTGGTCAATGCACCACAAAGCTATGCACTTGGCGTAGGTTCGAGACTACAATCACAATCAAAACCTTCAAAATTCGATAGAATTCAATAGCCAAGCCAGGAACCAGTTAATCCTTCTTGATGATGAAACCCAATAATTACGAGAAAACCTACCGGTAGCTGTCGCTACGCTATAAAGAAGGATTTACGACGATGGCGTTATCATTAAAGACCGTTGCACCAGTCCATTCTGCTCTGTCCTCCAAATGCGCCTCACCCTGATACTCAAAGCACCGAACGCGATATCATGAGCCTGCTTCATTGTTGTAGATTCCTCGGCCACATTCTCCTCGTTTCGTTCACGGTAGAGCTTCACCTTGGTGCGAACACTACAACCCGATGTAGTGGGAGTGATAACAGTGTAGCCATGGGTACGATACTCGAGCTTTTGGGAAGGCAACAATACAGCATCTGACCAGACAATAACAGTTTGGTCATCCTCCACATATTTTTCGCTGTAGTAGAACCATTCGAAGTGGAGAACGCACTTTTTGTGCTGTAATGGTAAGGATACTTTCCCCTGCAATGAATTGGCTTTGCTTCCAGAGTTCTGCATGACACCAACTTTAAACTAATACGAGTACCAAATAATGCGTAGCGTAACTACGTACCGCGTTCTTTTGGAGCGAACTCCATATCCCGTCACAAACGTCTTCATTTGAGCAATCTAGCGGAGTTGTCGTCGTAAATTCCACGGTGGGAGACTTGAGCTTCTCGTCATAGTGCGGTTGTGAAGTGCAGCAGAACTGGATAGGATCTTGTGGTTGGAAGTTTGCCGTAAACTCGTCATACAGCTCTCCGACTTGGTTTTCCAGTTGAGAAAAGAGCAGGTTAGAATAATCCTTCGAGATCTCCTCACACGGCTTCACCTCTTCCACAAACTTCTGCCCCTGTAAATTCCACACAGACCAAAGAGCAATTAGAAGTAGTTGATCAAAATATAAAGTAGAGTTCTTGTTACCCGTAGCACATTCAATGGCTTGAGAATCGTCTGTAGTTTGGAGTAGACTCTTAGCTGACGATCGTAGATGTCGTTCAACGTTTTGTTTGTTTGTTCGGCTTGAAGACGCTTTTGATACTCCATAATGGAACGTTGGTGCCAGGATGAGAGCCCACCATCGCTCTGATTCCCAAACTCAAGTGAAAAGTCCTTATGGAGTCCTCCTTGACGCTTCTTCAACTGTTTTACGTACCCTTTGAGCACCACGGCTTGTTCTCTCAGTGTCTGGATCTCAGCTTTCGTTCTACGTTGTAAAGCAGTGGAAGAACTTGCTGCACTGCGCACGCGTGGTTTCTTCTTTTTGGGGGGCGTGTTACAGTCTTTCTCAATCGGTTGCTGGTCCCAGAATGACATGACTGCTGCGCTTTTGATTGCCCCATCCAGGAGATCGTCCACGTCGTCGTCCTTCCGTTCGGAACCGGAGCTCTCTTTTAGTTGGTAGCACCATGATATCCGCCCACGTGAGCAGAGTTTGGTCGGAGTCTTGGTATTTGCGCAGGAAATGCAGCTTTTCCGCGCTGATTGCTCCTTGGCGACTTGGCATCGTCAGTACAATTTTCTTGATGAGTGTATCAGGTTTGGTCCCCATTTTCTAAGTAAAACCAAACAATTAGTACACAACGAAAGGCAGGATTTTGAACTAAACTGCGTACTCTGTCAGACTTGAAATCACTCCATAACAAGCGACTGGCATCTTGGAAGGAGCAACACAAAGGTGTAAACGTCTCAAATTCGACAATCTTTGTCTTCCTCCGTTCGTCGTACTTGCACTGCATGCTTGTGCTGATTGCTGTGGGTGGTTTCTCTTCAAAAATGGAGATGGACAGGAGGCTAAGCCGTTCTGCTGTTTTCTCTAACTGATCCATCCAAGCATCAACGTAACTAGCCCCTGACAGAAGAGGGCCGCAACTCGGTTCTTGGTTTTTAAATACGTAATCCATCCCCTGTATCATTTTCAAACAATTAGCAACTGTAGCTTTTCAAAATTGTAGGAAAGAGTACTTACGTAAAGTGTCGATCGTTTCTGCAGGACTCCGTACAATGACTCCCGGACTTTCGTTTGATTCTTCATAATGGCTTTGAGGTGGCGATTGACCTTCTCCGCTTGCAGACGGAGACGATACTGCTCAATGGCTTGGCTGCGATATGATTTCACCCCTAGTTCCGGTGCGGTCTCTTCCAGAGCACGTAGGGACGGGGAAGAGCATTCAGCATTCTTCAATTGACCAAGAACGCCTTGCAACTCCTCGACTTGGTCGCGTAAGTTCGCCAGCTCTGCTCGTTTCCGTCTCTGCAGCCCAGTGGACGACGTCTCAGCACTTCTCACTCGACGCTTTTTCGTCGCTTTTGGCTTCGGAGATTGATCTTTTGTAGCGGTTGGAGATGTACAAGTCGTGACATCTTGAGGAACATCCAATAGTTCAAGATTGGTGTCTTGGAGTAGGTCATCAAGAGAGGGAACGTCGTCCAGGCTGCTGCTATCCGTCGAGTCAGCATCAGCAGAGAACGTTTCATTGCTGTCGCAAGCTTCAAGAAAAGCGATGGCATCGTTAAGGATGGACGTGTCTTCTTCAGTTGCCAAGAAGCTCATGGTGGGCAAGGAGGGGGTTTCGGTAGTGGCGGCCACTGTGCTCGTCAGTCATAGACATGAGCCCAAAAGCTGGTGATTATGAAGGTCTGGTGATTATGTTTCTTGTCGGAACTATACCACCCACGCCTAGAAGGAGAGGAGACGGAGATTGATCTCCAAATAAACGGGGGAGATTTTGAATTGAGAGAGACGGTTTCTCTTATTTTTATTTCTCCTGTCTCCCGTACTTAAGGTGAAGAAGTCGTACTTAAATGGAGGGAGATTTGAGAGATTTTCATGCTTGAGGCTTTGATTGGCCTATTTTATCATTTTGGTATTGGTCAACCTGCTTGAAGATTTAGACCTCAAGATACAGCATTTTAAAGAGCCGCTCCACAATGTCCTCCGAGCAGCATGGACTTCCACAGTCTTCAGACCTCGTGGTCTACGGTGGGGACGTAGCAAACAAAAACAAGCACCTCACGATAGGGATGGCAATGGCTCAAGTCTCCGTCCAAGCTCAAGGTCTCGCTGCAAACCAGTTCCAGCTTCATGCAAACCAGCAGATCTTAGCACAGCAGCAGCAGCTGTACACGGAGGCACGAGTCCAACAAGCACGAGCAGAAGCGGAGTCAAGGACGAACATACTCATGGACATGATACGATCATCGCATATCGACCCTGTGGCTCTCGAGGAACACGTTAACTCAAGACTACAATCGGCGATATCCGTCGCAAATGATGTGGCTCAGACTCAAGCACGGGCTGTAGCTGAAGCGCACGCCGTCGAGCATGCCCATATTAGTGATGTGCGCTTTACCGAGAGGTTCAAGCAGCTGGAAAATCAGCTACAGGTAAGCTTGGATCAGAGGATGCGCGAAGTACTCACTGCGCATATAGAACAAGTTGAGGCAGAGATTAGCTTGGCTATTACGACACAAGGTCGAGAAATAATGAAGCTGATGGAGAAACAGTTAAACGAATTTCAGAAGCAGGTCACAGTTCAACTGGAGGAGTCAAAGAGTTGCGCTGTGAAGAAAGCGAAGACAGCTATTCGAAGGCATCATGCTGAAGAATCAAGGGCACGTAATGCTATAACAGAGTCTTTGCAACAAGAAATAACCGAGTGCCAGCGGTCTGCAATTGCTAGCGCTGCGCTTCGGGCAGAAGAAATCCTGCAGACGTTTGTAAGCAAACAAAACGTCCAGTCCCAAGCCCCGATTGGTAATGCCATTTCCTCGGCAATTGAACTTCGCTCGACCACAACCAATGCTGCCACCATCGAAATTACCAAAGGTGAAAGTGATTCGTCCTCAGACGAAAATTTGGAAGCGCCAAAGATGAAGAAATGCATTGCTGGACATCTCAACGATTACTTTCATGAACAACGTCGATCCGAAAGCGTGCTGACGAGGGCAAGCCTTCCCCAAGACCCAGGGCTTGATATCGCTCGCAGATCGGAGCAGGCCAAGGTTGCAGAGCGTGCACTGAGTCGATCTCGTCAACTTTCTAACAGCAAGAAGCAAACAAGCAAGGCTAGCTCTCACAAGAAACGTGGATCTATTCCTTCGAAAGCAGATCAAATTCGAGAAGCCGTGAAGAGGTGCAGTGACGAACGGAAAGAATCAAGAAACAACGGGCTGTCGACGCAATGAAACTCGCCGAAGCGCTGATGAAAGGCGCGTACCTGGAGAAGCAGTGACGGGATCAAACATGATTCTATGATACAAAGGCATTACTGAATTTCATGTACTTCTTTCATTTGCTCTTCATACATTCGTATCTACTTCAGCCTCATCATCGCTATCGGGAGAAAAATACCCACTTAACAGCTCGCAATTCTCCGTGTCCTCGACCTCCAGTCCAACCTTCACGTTGGATGGGATATACGTGTCAATATCTCGGGTGTGAAGCTTGGGGCATTGTGTGACATCGACAAATTGTCGATTGCAGTTTAAAAATGCCGACATGTCGACATTGTGCGGCGCAATTGAGCCACGTTGCGGTGTTACTAACTGCCCAGCGGTGCCGAAATCTCGCTCAATCTGTGCGGAAGAGGACGGAATGGCAAATAAAATTCGAGCCACCAGTGGCAAGAACTTGAACGTCCCGTTATCAACTTGGCGTTTCCAAAACTCTAACACATTTTCCGGCCGATTGTCGTTCATTTGGATCGACATTGCTGCCCCCTCCCACCTCTCCAGCTCTTCGTCAACTCGCGCAGCATTCATGTCGTTAATAGCCTCGGGTGCAACGCGCTCCTCATGGATGATGTCTCCAAAACATTCCATCATATCCTCCGAAAACAGAGTAGGAGGAGCTGGCAGGGGTTCATCAACAGCAACCGGTAAGCTGGATTCTCGAGGCATAGCCACTGTATTCATCAACGACCTCACTTTGTCGTAAATGATCTTCTTGATCTTCGCGAAGTTCCTCTCTCCAGCAGCGGTGGGAACGCCATTAGAATCGGCATTACATAGTGTAATGATCTTTCTGAGGAAACCATCAAAATTCTTGAAGTTTGGATGGAGAAAAAGTTGCATCTTCAATACAAACGAACACTTTGCGATCTCTTTGCGGTCCGTATACCGAGAAAAGAATCGTGCGTGGAAGGAGCTGTAGAGCAACGAGCGCGTTGAGGCGGCTAATGGCGTCAGGTCTTCAGGTCTAAACGCGATGCGGTGAGTGTTTGTTGACCGGTAGTCTCGAAGCTCTTTTGAACAGTCGAGAACTGTTATGCGCAACTTGTACAGTGTAAGTAGTACGTCCACTTGGTTGGCACTCTCGCCTTGACTCTTTATGTTCACCAAAGTTATCGGTTGTAGGAGAGACAGAATCTGTGTAAGGTGCTGATAGTCGCGTTCCAGCGGAAATCCAGCAGGAAGATCAGCATTGCTCCTGCGAGCCCTGTCCAGCCGCTCAGCATACCACGTCACAAGTGGCTCCCACAAGTCCAAAATACGCTTTATCACACGGGTGAGACCAAGAAACCGGTGTGCTCGATACTCTAGTAGCTGGTGTGGTGATTTCCCACCCTTGCCATAAAGACACAGCTCCTCGAACAAAGATCCCATCACCTCCACGTGTTTAACCGTGTAAATAGTCTTCACAATACGCCGGATAAGCACTGTCATTGCTGGGTTTGTTGATTGGTCGACGCTAGATACCAAGCCGCAGGCAGCCTTTGTAGCAGCATTTGTTAAATGCGGGATACACCACTGCCAGTTCAGTTTGAGCCCTTCGGTCATCATCCACCGTACATCTGGCCCTGCATCCGTCGTTGATCCGTATAAGTCACGGGGCGATAGTCCAAAGTCACGTAGAATATCGCTGAGCCAGCGGCGGAACGGCCGCCGGATGCCGCCTTCTCGTTCGCCGTAACGAGGTACGAAGTGCCGTGTTCCAAGCAGCACCGACTTGAGCTCAAATTGTTCCGTGACCAAGTACAACCGAAGTCCCAGATACTTCGTCGCTTGCACCTTGGAGCTCCAGAAGTCGGCAACCGCTGTAAATGTCGGCGCTGAGCCAATTCGATTCGATCGCAGGAGGTCCTCCAGCACTCCCTTGGTCGATGCGTATAGCTCCACGATCGAGTGGCTAACCACCTTTGCATTCATCGCGGCTTGTACGGAGTCCTTGTACACAAGTTCGCGGATAGTGATCGACTCTTCATATTCACCCAGGCGAAAGGGTAAGTTGTTATTCACGATCCGGAGTGTCTCCATCAATACGTACACACGCCCAGGATCGTCCCGAAACACCTGTGAGTTTCGCACACGATCCAAGTCGCTTTCGCGGGTCCGCCGACGATCGTTGCTCACTTCAGTCCGTTCAGACGTAACATCATGCGCTTTTTTCAGATGCTTGGTAGCCGCTGATGTTTTGCCAGTCGACAGAGGAAATGATACATCTTGGGATCTGCAGTTCGCGCCGGCCAAACACATCCATATAGCTGGTGCACTGCTGTCTGGTTCGCTGGATGAGTTGTCGGGCTCCTTAATCAGCCTCACTCCGTACGAAAAAATTATTGATTTCTCGTTCCGCCGTGGTGGTAGCACTATAAATCCAGCTGGCGGCTCGAAGGCATTAATGGCGTCGCGAATGCTTGGAGGTATCAAGTGCAGCATGGTTCGAGACTTGGTAAAAGGTGGAGTTGTTGGCGACTGGGAGTAGACTGCGTTGTGACCTCAGAGGCCAAGAACTGGCTGACCACGACAAGCACTGCGCTGAGTTCCATCGTGGCGACAGCCGCACCCTCCAAAGTTGCGCCAGCAACGTCGAACTGAACATTACCGAAGTTTTACGCCCCTTCGAGCGCCGTTTTAGCGACGATCGGCTGCAAAACAATGCTTCGTTTCAGCCAATGAATCAAGGAGATTGCGAGGAGATTTCGTGGCATTTTGAGAGACCCTATGGAGACGCGGATCCACACGATCTCAACAACGGAGACAATCTCTAGAGATTTCTTTTCATCTCCAAGTTTTGTGAGATTTCGGGTACAAGACTGAAACAGCAAAACTGCCGTCTTCATTTTCGGTTGTAAATCGGTATAACCGGTAATACTATCTCCGACGACCAAAACTCGTCGGAGGCGTGATACCACCGCAAACTCTGGTACCGGTAAAAGCATAAATTACGCAAGTTATTATCAGAAAAGCTGATCATAAGGACCTTACTTGTAGAACCATACCTTGAATATATCAGAAGAGTCCTGGGCACAGGTTCGATAGCTGTCTAACAAGCAGCAGGTATCGATGCTGGATTAAACCGCGCCTCATTGCAGTTGTGCAGCATCGTCTGAAGATGCGCCCACATGTTGCCCCCCAACTTCTGCATCACGAACTCTCTGGTCGCCTCCTTATCGGTTGTTGTTGTGCTGGTCCACGCCATCTCAGGCGTCAGACGATATCGAGACTGAATTATTGCTCCAGAGGTCGGAGGCTTGGAGATCGTGACAAATCCTTCTTCACGGAACCGCAGTTCGTTGCCCGTCGGTTGGTCGGACACCAGGGAAGACCACGCCATCGTCAGGCGATCCTTTTCTTCGTACTTCCGCGACAGCGACAATGTGCTCAATTGAACAGATTTCTCTTCATCTCGCAGCTCCATCTCTGTCTCCTTCTTCGTCCCGAGCTCTGACAAATATTTTCTCTACAAAAACAAAGAACAAAGTTAGTTTACCATAAAGATAAAACCCCACCTTCTCCACTCACAAATTTATTGTAGTGGAACGCCTTCAAGTTCCAGGCGGCCTCTTCCGCTTGTTTTAGGTCCAGATTGGTCATCATAGCCGCCGTCAGCTCCACGTAGAGCACACCCGAGACCGGATCCCTGCTCACCTCCACACCTGTGGACACGTTCTGGATCAAAATCTGGTCCAATCTCGTGAATTTAGCATTCACATCCACGTAAATCCTGCCCAATCTGGCCGACAATTCTCCGTAGATAGCGTCGTGTAAGTTAGGTACGAAACCTTCCAGTGTGGCCGGAGAATTGGTCGGTGGCGGGGTCCGTAGAGCTTCCTCGATACGTACAACGGCTGTAACATTACAAAGCACATCCTGAACAGCTTGGGCGACCTTACTCTGCTTCGACAACACAGTCAGGAGCTGTTTGTTCTCCTGTTCACTCTGTAGACGCAATTGTCTCTGCTTTTTGGCTTTTTCTCTCCATAATTGCGCCACTTTGAGCCTTTGACTGTTATCCAAGCGATTTACAGTTAAAGAGCGCTTCTCATCGCCTTTGAGCTCTTGAACTCGCGTCTCTAAAGCTGTCACTTGCGCTCTAAGAGCCAACAACTCCGCACGTTTCTTCTGTTGACAGCGACGGGAGGCAGCAGCTTTACGGCTCTTGCGACGGTCAACGACGGACTGCGGAGCTGACGGAGGTGACATGCGGCCGTCATCTGAACTGCTGGAGGTGCTGGACGACGTGGTATCGCTGTCGAACGTGTCGATGAAGGCCAGGACGTCCGAGAGCGTCGGCTCCAGGTCTCCCAAGGGCAGGAAGCTGCTCATCTCTACAGATACAGAGTGCGGAAGAGATGCAGGAATGATTGTCAGGGAAACGAGTGTTTTGAGTTGGTTTACCGGTAAAGACGAGTAAACTTTTTGAGTCGGTACTAATACCGGTATTTCATTTCTTGCCTACGTGTTAGCATGCAGCCAGCTAAGCCGAAGCGAGTTCGAAGGCAGAAGCTGGAGCTCGAGTACCTCCGGAAATTAGTGCCGAGTTTAGAGGAGAAAGTGTTGGAGCTTAATGCTAAGCAGAATGCAGTCGTTGACTATGCCAGATCAATAGAGAGTTCAGAGGTTCCTTCGATTTGGAAGGGACTGGCAGAGCGACAGCTGAAGGAACGAACAAGAGTGGAGAACAAGAATAAAGAGCTGCGGACTTCATTGGAAGGACAGATTAAACTGGCAAAGAAGCTGGAGAGTTTACTACGAAAACGCCAGAGAAATGAGGTATACCGGTGTTTTTAAAAGGTACGAGGTGACAGGGTTTTAACTGTTGGTGGTTGTTCGTGATATGCAGGAAGCTGAGGTGTTACTTGAGACGAACTCCGCTGTACCGACGCCTTTGAGCTCAACCGATGAAGAAATATTCGCAGATCAACTAGCACACGTGCAACAAGCTCACTTGGACCTGGATCAAGTGTTCTGCGGACCAGAGTTTGCAGCCCAAGCACCATTCCACGATTTCCAGGTCACGAATGATTCTGGTTCCAGTTCTGGGGTTGCTTTTGTGAAGAAAGCAAATTCAGTGATGCCGTTCGATCTCCAAGTGGCGGAGAAGGCGTTCTGGCGCACGTTCGTCAAAGAAGGCACTGGGAGGGACAGCTTTTTCTACTTCGATGAGCGATTTTTGTCGACTGAAAACTTGGTCGCTGCCTCTTATGGGCTGCATTTTCAAGCTGGTAATTTCCATGCAAAGGTGCTGGGGAAGCAAACGTACCGGAAATGTATTGTGGGCGGCAAAATTCTCATCTGTTGGAAATGGGTCGTGAATCCGGTGGAAGTGAACGGCTCAAAGTTTCGTGGGATTCGGTGCCATGAGTCGGGATGGATCGTGCTTCGTAGTGTCAACGTTGGCAATGCTGCGAATAACTTTCCAATGGATTCGGAGTTGTGTAATGCTGTCACGTCAACGGAGCTGCAGTCGTACTCAAAGATGACCATTGAGCTGCAGGAAGATGTTGTGAACCAAGAGCTCCAAGTTGGAACTCTCACAAGTTTTGTGGTCGGTATGCACGACACAGTCACTGAAGCATGCGGAAAGATCATCAGTAAGATGCTCGTCGAAGAAGACTGGAATCTGAACGGCTGGATTGATACGGTGGCTTTCTAACCAGCGTCTCTGAATCTACATAGATTTTTCATGTTCAGATGTTCAGGGTTTGCTTGGTAAGTTGCTCGCTGCGTTGCTGTACAGAATTTCCATACCTAGAAACTTCTTCCGCATCCAATCACCCAAATTCTGGAGCACAAACGTAGTCATCGTAACTGTATCATGATCTAAGGCGTTACAGATGGGGCCGGGCTGCAAGTCGGGGGATAAGCGGTAACACACTTGCACCACGGAGTGCTGTGGTGGACTTGACGGGAAGGCCGATACCATGATCCAGCATTGCTCTCGGAAACGAACAGCAGGGTTCAACGGGTGATCGCACACTAATGACGTCCAGAAGCTCAGATGGCGGTTATTGTCATCGTGCATCCGCCCCAGTGACATCAAGTTGACAGTCATGGTGGTCGATGGATCATTCAACTCAATCTGCGATTCCTTTTTCAGTCCGAGCTTCGTAACCTCGTGTTTCTTCTACAAGTAGAAGACGTCAATAAAAGCACAAACAACAAGTAACTCATTCAAAAAAAACAATAAGCACTCACAAATCGGTTGGGGTCGTAGGATTTCCCGTGGTGAATCATAACCGACATCTCCTTCACATTCACAGGTACTGGCAGCGTCGCTCTCAGTTCGATATACGGTATCCCTGACTTCGTCCGAACCTCCACCACATCAGGAATAAACCTCTTCGACTCCCCATTATCGAACACTTCATCAGCCTCCAAGAACATATTCTCCATCCTAGACGCCAATTCATTGTAAATGGCATCGTCCAAGCTCGGCACAAAGCGACCAAGGCCCGAGTCTGCTGGATGTGGTGTCCGTAGCCCTTCTTCGATAGTCTACAGTACAACAAAAAAGATTAGCATTTCAAATAAAAAACAAGAGATGCTTCTGTAACTTACCACGGCGGTGGTGACATTTTGTAGCAATTTCCGGACAACTTTTGCTGCTTGTGTTTGCCTGGCCAGCACCGTCTTCAGTTGCCGGTTCTGCTCTTCAGCCACTAGTCTCAACTGTTTCTCTAGCTTTGCTTTTCGGGTCCATACAGTGACCAAATTCCTCTTTTGGGTCTCATCAAGAGCTGGTAATGGGCCGATTCTAGCTGCATTGTCCTCTAATTCCTTCAGTCGCTTCTGGAGCGCTGTGACCTGCACTCGGAAGGCCAAAAGTTCGGCCTTTTTCTTCTGTTGGAAGCGACGAGAAGCTGCTGCGTGACTCTTTTTACGTTTCGAAGGGGTGTCACTCAAGGTTGTAGGGGAAATAGGGTCATGCGAGGAAGACGAAGACGATGTAGAGCTGCTGAGATCACTGTTCGAGCTGCGGAAGTCGTCGATGAATGCCAGCACGTCAGACAACGTTGGGTCAAGGTCGTCTAAGGGAAGGAAGCTCATTGTTAGGAATGGGTTCAACTTCATGGCGTTTTTCCTCGAATCTGATTGGTCACTCCATTCTCATTGTAATTTTTCGCGTCGGATTCCGACACGAAATGTGATTTAATCCCCTCATTTTGTGTATTCTCGTGTCCTGGTCGCGCTGTACGCGCGGGGCCCCGTCTTCTTCCTACATCTACTAGACACACCAGCGGGTCTTTTACGTATGTACCGAGTTTTAGCTTTAGATTCGCCTCTCAGCGTGCTCTAGACTTCGGTCGGATTCCGACGCGAAAAATAACAATAGGTTATGGTGTATCCATGACAGCCTCAAACCTACTATACAGCATATTCCACTCGTTGTACATGTTACGTGTAGCTTAACGTTAGTTGCACTCCATCAGATGGATCCACTCTAAAATGTGCTGATGGCCACGTTCCTCCGCCATTGTGTGCGCGATGCAGGAGCACATCATACAGCAATGTTCATGTAGCCAACGTACAAGTTCCAGGTGTCCATTTGCTGCGGCTGCGTCGATGGCCATCGTAGAACAACCTTCATGTCTATTCACATGAAGCCACTGCACAACGTCCAAGTGCCCCGCTTGCGCTGCCCAGTCCATTGCTTGCGTTGTGCATCCTTCCTTGCGGTGTTGATGTAGCCATTTCACAACATCAAGTCTCCCATTTCTAGCAGCGCAGTCCATTGCTCTGGTTGTGCATCCTTCCGACCGGTTCTCGTGCATCCACTTGACCACTTCAAGGTGTCCGTTCTCGGCAGCATCGTCAAATGCCGTCATTGTTAGACAATCTTTCCCTCCGCCATGTTCGTTCAGCCATTTGAGTACTTGAAGCTGGCCATTTGACGCTGCGAGCTCTAAGCTCCATGTTTTCCCACGCTGAGGATAGTTGATCTGCAAGAACTGCACAATTTCAAGATGACCATTTTGCGCTGCCAGTTCCATCGCCTGTTCGACATCACGAATGGAGAAGCCGTGTTTCGTGTTACCTTCAGCGGCGTGGAGTCGTCTTAGCAGCGCGATGTGACCGCCTGCCGCTGCCCTTGCCATCGTCCAGCATCTCGAATAGTCGAGGTACTCACTGATGTTTTGTTCCACGTGATTGAGCGCCCCAATTGCATCGCAGTAGCGAGCAACCGCCGTGACACTGGCCAATATCGTCACTTCCATCTCTTCGTGCCTTGAGCTTCTAAACTGAAATGGTGACTACGACGCCTCTTTGGGATCGTTCGGTTGAATCGCCGTCGGATATGCCGCCACCGGACAAGGACTGTACCTCTTCCACAGATGAATGGCAAATGAGAACCTATTTGATGTCGAAGCGAGACCTCTTCGTCTTCAACATGACTGGAATCAGGCAGCGAAGAAGCTCTTGCGAGGATTCTGATTGCATGTCCAGGAAGCGAAAGATATCCCATGGACATATCCACCGCGTCGTCCGATGAGCGAGCCCGACGTGCCGTACAAGAGCAGAATCCAGCGAAAGAACGGCAGTTGAAGCAGTGTAGGCTACCACAGTGCATTCGATTCTAACGACACAGCGTACAAGAAGCGACGGGAGTATATATCAACTAAAGCAAAGTTCCGGACGGGAACGCCTCCACAGCGAAGTCTTGGACCAAGGCTATCAGGATACTTGGTAGGAAGCATGGCTGACAACAACAAGTTTTCGTCACGAAAAGGGAATGGTGACAGCAGTTCATCGTTCAAATTTCTTGCTTAACAAGTTGCTGGCAACAACGCTGCTCGAGTATTCTTCGTTAGCAGGTAAAAACACAAACTCAATGGAAGTGAGTGGGGGTCTGCATTGTACAGCCTTCAAATAGTTATGGGTTTAAGTTATGCAGAACACTCGGTCTGCGGTTCTAATGTCTCTATCGCTTCTAGCTGTTTGTGCTTTAGTCAAAAGCTCTCATGGATGACCGGGAGGTTGTGAGTCTTGCTGTAGATTCGCTTCTTGGTTTCCCACATGGCCTTTGTGAACGGCACGCGCTTGCCTGACACGAGGTCGCTACTGCCTCGCCGTCCTGCCAACTTCTTCGGAATGTTCACAGGCGGGATGACGACACGTTTCATGACGCTCAGACTGAATCGTGTAGGGCGCTCTCGATGCTCAATGAGAATTCGCGTCTTGAGCTTCATGGCCTCGTGGAAACACTGGTCGTACACTGGAGTGGCTGATTTTTTATGTTTGTGGTGATGCTCGTTGTGCTTGTGCTTGTGGTGCTTGTGTTTGGACTGTCGCGATGCCGTTGGAGCTTGAGTGAGGTCAACACCGCCGTGGTGGGCCAGGAACATGATTTGTGCTGTGGAGGCTCCGGTTTCACGATGGGGGCGTGTGCCACAGCCTTAGCAATAGCCATTGCGATCACGAAGAGGTTTAACAGTGTCGTCCGAGTCGAAAAACGTTGTGCAGACGAGGAAGGGGGGACTGACGCTGCGGCTTCTCGGTCTTTGCCTCCACTCGTTGTCCTCGACTCGTCTATCGTTGACAAGCGACGGCTGTCGAGCTCAAACCCAAGCAGCCCGGTCGTTGTCCAGCTTGCTGCTGGATCGATTCAGGGACCAGAAATGAGCCGGTATTACTGCTGGCAGGTGGCATTCCTAGAGTAGACTATGGCGAGGAGATCTGCTGGTGAAGCCGCTTTGCACGGGATATGCAGCATTGCAAGGCAAAGGCCCGGCATTTTCGCGTCGAACAAGAATGGCGCCAGCGGAGCAGCTTGAACCATTTCAAGAAGTCCTGGGCGGCCGATTCCCGGTGATTGAGACAACGCTCGGTGGAATTTGCTGTTGTCCCGGATCTTGGGAAGCCGACGCTGTCGAGTCGACTCGTAGCCGTCGCTGCAGAACACACGAGATTTCTTTCATGGACTGGCACCGGTAAATGCTCTTCAAACCGAGCACCAAGCTACGAACGCATTATGCATGGTACTGTACGACAGTGCTGTAGTTCACGGAGCTGCTCGGCGCTGTCGTAGCATTGCTACCCACTCTTGGTGATTGCACTGTAGCCACATTGTGCGGTTCAAGTTGAGTCCAACTTGACCTGAGGCAACCGAAGGAAGCGTGTCCATGCTGAAATTGAACGTGCAAGAGGTGCGCGGCACCAAAATGCACCAAGCAGAGGATATGCACACGAACCGACACGACAGCTAGGGAGAACTCATCCGGGCGCAAGGACAGCAATGGCAATGGCATGAATCGCGAAGACTAAAAATTTGGATGTGTTCATTGATTCTTTTGTATTTGTTGCTGGTATTTACATTTGAAAATATTGGGGAAAATGTGTCTACGCCTCGAGACTGGAATCCTCACGCAGCGGTGAAAGCGTGTAGAGCCGACGTAGCACAAGTTGTTGGCGCATCTTCTCAGTCTCCCACATGCAGCGCGTGAAGGGCACACGGTGGCCGCCCACTAAATCCTTGCTGCCGCGGTGTTCAGCGATTGACTTGGGGATTGAAACCGGCGGCACAATCACGCGCTTCATGATCGCAAGGCGAAAGCGTGTGGCCGGTTTGGTGTTGTCACTGTGCAGACGCGCCTTGAGCGTCATGGCGTCGCTGAGGCAGCGGTCATACACCGAGGATTTTGCCTGTTTGTGTGGTTGCTCGTCACTGCAGCTGCAGCACTCAAGCTGTGGCGGCTGCTGACGACCAGCGTAGCTGCGTTTGTGTTTGCGAGTCACTCGGCGCGACGATGGGGTGTTGTCCACTGTCACGTCGGCTGTAGATTTACTGCGGTGGTGGCGCCCAAAGCTGAGCAGCGCGAGACCCTTGTGCTTTGGCACCTCGGGGGCAGCTACAGGCTTTCGGAAAACGGTCTTGGCGATAGCCATGGTTGTTCTTGTGGAGGTTCTTTGAGGAGACTTGTTCTCTTTGAGGCAAATTGCGAAGTGAGAGCTGCTGAGCGCAAGTCGGCTCGTGGTGCAGAGGTGCGCTGAGCTTGAGGTCTCTGTCGCATCAACTTCCCGGCTCAATGCTCAATTAGATGTCGGATGTTGGGTTTTGAATTAAGTATATCAGGTTATTTATATGTACAGTAGACCAATAGTGTCCGGTAACCTCTATTGTATAATATTTAGAAGGTTTCACGTCTCATTTTTACCACTCTATCACGACGGCATGCTCATTCCGCACGCACTGAGTGCGGCACTCGAGTTCTGAGTTGCGCACACCGTCGCGAGTGCGGCTCATTTGACTCCAGGAGTCACTGTCACGGCTCAACGGAGTGGTGTAAGTGCTTTGGAGCGCTGGAAATGAGCTGGTTGAAGTGGATCGAGCTTCAAGCGGGTCGTTTCTGTGGTTCTGCGACCGCCGGCAGTTTCACTTAAAGTTTGTATCTCACATACAAAATCGAGTCAAAGTACCGCGAGGATGGGAATTCGGAACCCGCGCAAAACCCAGGCGAAGAGGATGGGTGTATCCACCATCACTCTCGGTCGAGAAAAAAGAACCTGACTTGATGTTTGTATGGTCTAGAATTCTGTAAGAAACATAAAAATATGTCTGCACACAAATTTGCGTGCACCACATCGGTGATCCACTGTAGACAGATACGAACTTGCGCACACATCCAGCTCCAAATTAATAGGGCGGAAGCGTAAGTTGCATCACCAATTGCGCCAACACGACGATCATGTCATGGACAGATCTCCGATTGTACTTTTGGTTGCCTACTTAGCAGCATGTACCCCTTACGCAGTTACTGCACATAACGGTGCTGAGTTTCCACGATTACTGTAGCATCAAACGCATTCTCCTGACAGGTTAGTCGCTCGTAGTATGAAAAACCTAATACAGTCCGCATGCACCACCGGGGTGTAGAACAACTTGTCAGCCGTGGCGCGGTAAACGGTGGTAGCCGAGTGCCAAAGGCATTTTAATCGTGACGGGCAAACTCCTACGTTGAAGGACGAAATTGCACCGACACGTAGCGGCGTTGCATGGAGCATGCGTGCAGGTCTTGCGACAAGGACTCGGCAGTGCCAGCATAGACAGACCCAACGCACGACTGGCGTGGCGCCGATATCTCGTTCAGTCAGAATAATTCTCCGGGGACCCAAGGTAAATCTACACCCGCGCGCATGCCAATCACCCGACAGCTCTCGCCACACGCACCTGCAACGGCAACCTTAAAGACGCCAAAATATGACGATGGTCCGACTCGACGAAGTCGCTACATTCGTCAGCGGCAGTCCATGCGAGCCCCACTGCTTCCTGTAAGAGGAATGAGCATGCCAAGAGGCAGTGAGACCGCGTACGCAATGCTGCAAAACACCACACCCAGTTCCAAAACACAACTTTGTAAGCAGACCCGAAAGCTACCATCGGACGATCTCCCGCCTGAAGCCTCCGCATTAAAACGCCGCATCTGGGAGTCACACCCAGGATCGCTCTTGAGGTTTCGCCTAGACAAGATGAAGCGAGTGGTCACTCCTCCCGTAGAGATTCCTCCGCCGTTGTCCGATCCGACGGTGCTAACCCACTTGGTATCAGGTAAAACAATTCCAGTGACGCGGCTCATGTGGCATCTGCAGCGCGATCTCTTCAAGACAAAGTGCCGACTCGCCCGTATCCGAGAAGGTATTACTTACTAAATAGCAGGGAACTAATAAAGTATGAAACGTGCTTGTGCAGGGTGCGGATGTACTTTGTTGTGTGTTGATGCAATGTCATGCATTTTTTAACTACCGTGACAACATCAGAAACACTTTGGCTAATGCTTCTTCTAAGTCTTGGATTGCCAATTGGAGCCCCCAAGTTCCCCACCAGCATTGCTGCTGCCAGTTCGACTCGCAACAACAGTCGACCTTCATCTATCACTGCTGTGAGTCAGGTTGAGCAATTTGCTGGCGGTGATCCAACCATTCGATCGGTTTGAGCGCGTGCATCTGCCAGCCGGGAGCGTAGAGCGCGGCTGTGCTGGTCGTACAAATCGGTCAGCTTCTGCTGTCAACAATGGGTCCTGTGCTCTCAATATCGATAACCCTGCATCTTATGATACCCAAGAAGCTTTATAGCAATAGAGCTAAGGAAGAGGTATTGGGTATCTGGTGTAATACCCCACTGCAAAACAGTTGTGCCCCTGTTCAAATAAACTGACACGTGTAGTACACCCCTGTTAACTGACACGTGTAGTATACGTGTACACGGTGTACGTGCGAGGTTATCTGCTGTTTGCGAGATTACTGGGCAATAGGGCATTAAAATCTCCATGTGTTCTGTGCGGTATACAGTCCGCTGCGGACTCTACCATTTCAGGCAGGCAGCAAAGTCCAAAAAGACAGGCTCAATTTGGAATTCACCCAGTCCAAGAACAGTAGCATGGCTCCGTCCCGAAACCGGACTTTGCTCACCCGAGGAGAACAAGATGACGCGGCCAGGGCTCTGTGGGATCGACTTTTTGTCGAGGAAGACCAAAGGCAGCGCACTCTGGCTCGAATTCCAATATCTAGCGACAACGACAACGATTCAGATGACGATCTCGTCACTCCGTCCCCCATTTATGATGACGCGCTGAATGTCCAAGGTCCTGATCGTGTTCTACGCATGTGCAACTTCTCTCCAATAGAGTTTGAGCGTCTGTGGGAATGCGTTGAAGACTACGTGCTAGCTCACTGGAACGTCGGCCGAGGGAAGAAGTGTACGCACAGCCCCAAGGACGTTCTGTTCATGACCCTTGGAGCTCTGAAACATTGTGGATCTTGGGATACTGTGTCGGCCATGTTTAAATTAGACTCGTCAGCGTTTCAAAAAATGGTGAAGAAGTACCTCATTATGCTCGAGCCGTACTTGTACGAATCGTTCGTGTTGGGTGAGGAGAAACGCTGGACAATGAAAGAGTTGACCGTAAGTGGAAACACTTTCGATAACTTTCCCAGTGCAAGGTATGCTACCGACGTCACGTTCCAACAAGCCGATAAACCCAATGGTGGCTTCATCAATTCCAAGCAGTACTTCAGCGGGAAACACAACCTCTACGGGCTGAAAGTGGAGGTGTCTGTGCTTCCCAACGGACTTGCGATCAATTGCACTGATTTTGAGCCTGGTGCTGTCGCGGACGTTACAATATTTCGTCAAAACAAAGAGTTCCACAGGCTCGCGATGCAGAAACTACAAGACGAGGAGCGCATCAACGACGAAGGGCCGCTGTTAGATCGGTTCGCTCAAGACTGGGCTGTACTAGTCGACAAAGGTTACCAAGGGGTCGTGCGCGAATTCCGAGCTTTTCAGCCCAAGAAGAAGGCACGTGGGGCCCCGCCTCTCACGCTTTCAGAGAGAGAGGAAAACGACCGCATCTCGCACGACCGCGTAATCGTGGAAAACTTCTTTGGCCGGCTCAAGACGCTCTGGGGTGTCTGTTCCCACAAGTGGAGGTGGGACAGAGTCCACTACAATTTGTTTTTTCGGGTCTGTGTAGCTATGACTAACTATAGCGTGCGATGCTGCCCCCTACGTCGTGATGACAGTGAGGCGTTCCAACGCTATGAAACACGACTTCGACAAATGGGTATCGATCACGAAGCGCGCGAAAAAAGAAAGCGTCAAAGTTACAGGGACAACCGCCGTTCACGACTCGAGCTGTCCTCCCGGACTACCACACGAACAAGGACAAGTCCAATCCATCATACACCCGTTCGTCGCGGTAGAAGTATCGATACCAGACGCAACACAAGTCCATGCAGCACAGAGTGGGGCACCCCGTGATATTTTGGACTTTGGGTTGTGCTCTTTTTCAGGCGTCGGGTACTGTCGTATTTGGCTAGTGAATGCTCATTACAGGGCACAATTCCTAATTACCACTGACATGTCCTAATACATATTGCACGTTTGTCACCTGCCAAACAACATCGCATCCGCTCGCGTAAATTGGATTTTAATTACCCTTACTGGTGATACTGTGCAAAATCGGAGGTACTCATTACCTGAATTTGAGCTCTAATAGTTTCCACAACTCTTGTTACAGTGAACTGCTGTAATCCACAAAATCATTGTTATAGTGAACACAAGAGATAGCAGGTCAATCCCCAGCTGATTCTACAGCAAGACCAGCTTCGGAGACCAGGCAGAGGCGGTGGAAGCTAGAAGTGCTGCAGCAATGGAGAAAACCTTCATGTTTTGCTTCGTTGAGTGGAAATCTGCAAGTGGCTCACGAGATGCGAGTCGAGGTCATGTTTGGTAGAGGCCGGTTTCGTCACCACTTCCGGCACCAACTTCGAGTTGGATGGTACTCCGTTCTACGTTTTCGGCACCAACGCGTACTGGGCGTCCGAGATCACTTGGAGTACCGAGAACCTCGCCACAATCTTCAACACCATGTCCAAGAACGACCTGACCGTGTGTCGTACGTGGGGGTTCGCTGATCTGAATACGACTGGTACGGCGCCGTACAACATCGTGTACCAATTGTGGGAGAACGGCAAACCGACAGTCAACACTGGTGACAATGGTCTCGGATACTTCGATCAAGTGGTCGCGGCGGCCAAAGCTGCCGGTGTGAAGCTGGTTGTGCCGTTTGTGAACAACTGGTCGGACTATGGTGGCATTGACGTGTACGTCCAGCAGCTTGGAGGTAAATATCACGACGATTTCTACCAGGGGTCTCCAAAAATGTATTGTTATTGAAAAAGGGGTATTATTGTAGGGGGACAATAAGGGAGGGAGCGGCCATCTCAATATTTGGCACTTACGCAATTATTGAAAAGGGGGTCTCTATCTACTTCTTCCAGATAAGGAACTACGGTTTTAGAGATCTGCTTCTTCTTCGTTGTCGTCCTCAACTGCGCGTTTCACGGCGTTCGAAATCACTTCGTCCGTCACTAAGTCCCAGTTTATCTTCAGGTAAAGTAAGGTCTCGAGCGTCTCATGACTGATGCTTTTCCGAAGATACCCCAGCATGCACTTAATCTTGGAGAAAAGACGCTCTACTTGTACCGAAGTGGCTGGCAGCCACGTGAGATCCGAGTATATTGATGCCTCCTTTACGCGCAGTGCAGCTCGAATGTTGATCGACTCCATCACTTCTTTTCCTGTACGCCGTCGTTTTTTGCCTGATGTCTCCAAGTTGGTTTCCGGTTCTTCTTGGATACGGCGCCGTTTTGCCTTCTTACTGGCAGATTTTGCAGCGCGTGCTGCTACAATTTCTGGGCGGATGAGTCTAGCCAGCGTTGCGGCTTCTTTGGTGGTTAGGACAGAATCCTGATTATTTTGTACCTTCACGACAGCTCTTTCAAAGTCCTTGGACTGAATAATGGTGGCTTCGGTTGATAGGCGTGTCTTCATCTCTGGAAACTCTAACAACAGCTCGTCAAAAATATCACGTACCAGGCTCAAAGAGATTTTGTCGGTTTGTAGCTTCTGCGTTGTCGAATCTAGTATCTTCAGGTCCTCCAAGAGCTGCATGATCTGAACGTGTTCCTCTGCGGATGGCAAGAAGTCGACAATGGGTTTGCGCCGATAGTCTGAATCCGGTACGTCCTTGAGATTATGATAGCCGCGACTTCGGTCCTGAAAGATGAAGGTGTTGCACCCGTTGCAGGTTCTTCCTCCGCTTGTTCGGTCTCGATACATCAACGAACAGATCTCCTTGTTCGAGAGACCAGGGTCTAAGGTAACCATGGATGACGAGGGTGAACAAGTTGAGTAGAAGAGTGTTGGACTTGGTTCGCAAAATCGGAAATGCCAGCATGAGAGTGGCTGTGGTCCCCGGCACGGTATAACGCCCACCGGGAGAGGTTTCGAGGACTGCTTTACTCCTCGACTCTTACCGGATCTTTATAGTATCTTATAAGTTGAAGTTGACAATAATATTGTCAATTAAGGGTACGTTCATCAATAAGGGATTGAGACGCCTCCAGCCCCGTCAATCCCTAATCCCTACTTATTTGGAGAGCCCTGGATTTCTACACGGATGAGAACATCAAGGCTGCGTACAAGAACTTCGTCAAGACATTCGTAGAACGCTACGCGAATGAGGAGACAATCATGGCCTGGGAGTTGTGTAACGAGTGTCGTTGTGCCGGTTCTGGAGGACTGAAGGAGTCGGGTAACTGTAACACAACTACGCTCACGGACTGGATGACCGAGATGTCTGCGGTGCGTTTTAATCTCCATATCCTACGACTGGGTCTACGACGGGGTACTACGTAGAATCTAACCTCTTTTTCTGTGTGTGTGTGTTCTTGCAGTACATCAAGACGCTGGACTCGAACCACCTTGTGGCGTCTGGAAGTGAAGGCTTCATGAATACGGACAAGAGCGTGTATCAGTACTCTGGTCCATCGGGTGTTGACTTTGACGACAACTTGACCATTGACAGTATCGACTACGGTGCTTACCACGCGTACCCGGACTCGTGGGGAGTTGAGTCGTCCAAGGCCGAATCGTGGGGTGTGCAGTGGATCGACGACCACGTTGCGTCTGGAAAGAAAGCCGGAAAACCTGTCGTGCTGGAAGAATACGGCGCTAAATCCCAGAACGCCAAGGTCTACAAAGCTTGGAGCGATGCGGTTTACGCTGGAGCGTCGAACATGCAATACTGGGATTTCGGTCTCGCGTCGTTGAAGAACTACAAAGATGGCTACACTATCTATGACACGGACGAGCTCTTCAAGACCGCCATTGTTCCTGCCGCGAAGAAGTTCAAGGCACGCGGAGGGTCCAATTAGAGCAATTTTTTTGCTTGTGTCGCGAAAACCGGGTAGCGTAGCTTTTGTTTCTTGATCATGTTTTTCGGATACGTATCCGAAAAAAAATAAAACAAATACTGAATGTTTTTATATTTCTGTCATACAAACCAGCTCGTTGCAACCTACAACGCTGATACGAACGGTAGAAAACGCAGATACTGTAAAACAGTACTACATGTAGTACCATGTATGTGCAGCCACAAAGTGAAAATGCCACCTTCAAAGTGGTCGTGATGGATATACTACTTTACGTCATAATCCAAACGATACATGTCATACGCTTTTACGAACTGTGCCTGCCTGGCTCAAACGAACTTTTTCGCTACAAGAACGACGAGATGAAGGTTTTATCTAGCGCGGTGGTGTTAGTATCCCTCCTGACCCAGACAGCGGCTGCTGGCTTTGTGACGACGACGGGTACCAACTTCCAAGTTCTGGTTCAAATAATCATATCATATAGGAATAAATATATTTCGCACACACATACTTGCATCCGTTGATACGTAGTCACGAACTTTGCAGACTGCGTCGAAATACCTAAAAGAACTGTAATAACCAAACACGCTGCGGAGAAGATTGGACCAGCGTCGTTGAATGTCGGGCTTCCAATCTAGCGAGTTACTTAGAAAATCTCAATTTGAGAGTGAATTGAAAAATTGAGGTGCAAGGGATGATCTACAGTAGTAGTATGAAAAAAAAAACTTGTTAAAACCACGCTACTCATGTCTGAACTTGCTAGCCTTCTTCATCTTCTCGACCAGCTGCTGGTCCTCTTCAAACCGTTCACGAAGTGTCTTGAGCTTTACACGGCATACAAATCCACAAAACTGCAACCAACTCTCCATTTCAACGTACGATGTCGCTTCTCCTCGCGGGTCTGGAACCTGAATAAGCTCTTCTGTTTCTTGGTAGGCGTAGCCAACACTTAGTGCTCATCACAGTCTGGAAGGCGTCATCGTCCACCTGGTTCTTCAACTCTTCATGACGACGTTTGTCCTCCTCCTCCATCTCATCGAACGACGCCATTTAGTGATCCGTCAACCCCTTCACCACTGAAAGTCCCGGACGGTTGCGTCGGTACTGTACCGCATACCCTATTGCAAAAATGCATAGTCCGTATTTACTCCTAAATTGTGCCTTGTAGTCCACTCATCTCGCCTTGTAGCCCACAGGGTTTGTCTAGTGCGGGTTTAGTCTCTAAATTGTCCACTTGGAACATCTTGACAAGGGATTCTGACGCTTTATACACCACATGTTCCGGACGGTTGGCTACGTTATCCGTTGCAACTTCTTCATCCTCGTCGTGTTCACTGAATAGATCCTGCCACTACGTGCTGTACAGCCCCCAAAGACTCCAAACACGCCCTCAGCCACTCTTCCGAGGCATTCAGCGGCAGATTTACGAGGTACGCGGTGCGTCCAGTGTCGTTGTGCTGGAACTGGAGTTGGGTTACCTGAGTCTGGAAATTGTACGACGAAGACTGTCAATTCCTGGATGACTGAGATATCTGCGTACATAAAAGTCTTAACTCGAATCACCTCGTTGCTACTGGGAGTGAGGAATTCATGAATACGGACAGCAATGTGTACCTGTACTCAGGGCTCTCTGGCGCCAACTTTGACGCTAATTTGGCCATTAAAAGAATCGACTACGGCCCTAATCACACGTATCCGGGTCGTTGGTGTGTGGATGCCAGTGAGTTTATATCGTGGGGAGAGAAATGGGATCACAGATCACGCCACCGTCGTCATGGAGGAATATGGTATGAAAACCACAGTGCATGCAGTACTGGGAGTTCGGAATCTCTACAAAGGTGTAGTAGGTTTTTGGGACACACAAGAACAGTTCGTGGAAACAGTCCGTGAGAGCTGGAATGTTATTGTCTATAAGTCTTTCTGTCGATTTCTCCTGCTCTGTTTGATGCCAGTGGAGGTGAAGATCTTGTCACGAGTCAGATCAAAAAAGGTTTATCCCTGGAAGACGGATCGAAGAGTAAGCGATGCTCGTTAGGGACCTGCAACACTTCGTAACATCACAAAACACGAGAGTGTTGGCCACATTATGGCCGAGTCCATCGGCAATTCCTTTTCATGAAGTGGAGTCAAAGTTTTGGCCCAAAATTTCTGTCGTGGGTACAATTCGCATTGTATAACCCAATTTGGTGGAGCACGATGCGAGAGTTTCACGTTTCGTATGAGCATGGGACTGCAAGAACCTTGAAACCTTTGGGAACATGTCCGACGAAACCTCGAAGCTTGCGTCGAAACACTGGCGAAAAACGATTTTCTTTGCTTTGCAAATTTTCTGGTCGATCTACTGGCGTTTTCAGAATGGTTTGGAAATCGCTGAGGGTAACAGAATAGTTCTGATTCAAAATGAACTCAAGGAGGGAGTTGTTTGGGGTCGGGCGCAGAATACAAAGTGCTGCCCTCCCTGCAGTTCGGAGAGGATGGAGCTGCTGGGCTCCACAGCCTCTCCTACATCTGCACTGGAATTACTAATTAAAGGTACTACCTGATTCCTATTCCTATTGGCTATCTAATCTGATATACTCACCCTCCCTTTAGATGCGCGTCTCTCCAGCAGCCATTCCTGAAAAAGAAGCGCGCGGAGTCGGATCGACAGTTGCGCTGCCTTTGCCGTCGGAGATTCGTCCGACCCCTTCCTCTTCGCTCCGGCCTGGCTGTTGGGGACTTAGATAGGTCTTCGTCGGTGATGGCGTCCCGCTCTGTCGCCACTCCTGCTGCTGCTCCGGTGGCTGATCAGCTTGCCGTGTCCGCTGTTTCTGCTGGGTCGCTGGAGGCGCGGCCTAACGACCCTTCGCTCTCTGGAACGTCCTCCGGCTCACCCGTCGCAGGCAGTTCTCTCTCGCTTTCCGCTGTGCATACTGAGGCCTCTGTGGAGCTCGATTCTGATGAGGAGGATCTGTGGGAGGCGCTCGTTCTTGCTGGTCGCCCTGCCCTGGAAGCAATGGCGTCTTCGCCTGGCTCTGTAGCCATGTCTGAATCCTCCGACTCTGCTGCTATTCCGGCGCCTCCAACCAGCCTTCAGGAGCGCGTTTTTGAGCTCCTCGTCGAGGGCTCGGACTACGACAGCGATAAAGCTGATGCCATTGATGATGATGAAGAAGAAGAAGCTCCTGACGCTTGGCTTTTCGATAGCGATGATGATGAAGCAAGGCCCAGATTGTCACGCCTTCGCCGGGGTGATGAGACGGCAGCTTGGCATCCACCGCTGCCACCAGCTCCCGCTGTACACCCATGGAACGGTCGCGAGAATTTTTACAACCCTGAGGCTGATTGGGACTACAGCAAACCGTGCGAGGTAGTGCGGCTGTTGGATGCCCACGGAGAGGTTCCGCATCGTTGCTATCTCGTGGAGTGGAAATGTACGCCGCTCCAAATCTCGTGGGAATGGATGGAGAAGCTCGACAGGCCTTGGGTTCGCGAAATGATGCAGCAGATTGACGAACAGCAATCTTCAGGTGGTAAAACGGCTTCCTCTGCTAAGAAGAGCAAGAAGAGCAAGAAGAGCCCGAAGCGCGACTTGGCTTCAGCTGCTGGTACGTGCTTCATGGATGGTCTTCGTATGGCACTATACTATCTGAAAGCGCCGAAGTTGGTTACGATGGAGATGTGGGACGCCTTTGAAGTTACGAGACCGAGTTCTATCCAGTATGGAGTATCTCGTGAGGATGCCGTCGAGTTCTTTAAGCTCCTTCAGCGTCAAAGTATTCCACTCAACCATGAAAAACTCCAGAAGAACGTCCTTTCGAGTTCGGCTGCCAACATTGCCACTTTTCAAAGTTTCTGTCAAGGTCTTCCTCCGGGTGTATACCTTGCGAGCGCTGGTGAAAATGATCTTGGACACTGTTTTGTCGTGCTCACGTTCGGTCCGAATACGCGCCCTCTTGTGATGGATGGGTACGACGAAGCTAAGGATCCTCCGATGGTAATTATTCCTCTTGGTCGCCAGACATGGGTTCAGTACGTCAAGTGGGTCAGCTGTGTGGAGCTCCAGCCTGGATACCAATGTCGTCACGGAAAGCGCAAGTCGAAAACGGATCGTAAGCGAGAGAAGCGCTTCAAGCAGCTATTGGAGCAAGCTAAGGGGATGTAATATGGGAATACATATAGGCATTCGAGCCCCCCTTACGACTTCTTGGTTCTCCTTCGCTTTGATCTCCTTCGACTCGATTCATACTCAGCAATCATATCAGGAATTTGTTGGAGATTCTCGACAGGTTCCCAGGTGGGTTCCTCTTCTCCCAACCACTCCACAAGAAATTGAGTCCGTCGTTTCCTAGTTCGCTTTCCCAGCAACCGTTTCACAAGTTGACCAAAAGTACCGTCTGCGAGAACTACCTCATGAGGTCTCGATAATCGAGTAGGTTCTTGATACGGTTTCAGCGAGCTGGTATTAAAGACTGGATGAAGCTTGTTGCCAGATTGAATATTCAACTCGTACGCGTGGTTGTGAATTCTGCGTACCACCTCGTAGGGTCCAACCCACTTTGGTCCTAACTTGGACGAGTTTGGCAAACCAGTATGCTTCGGGTCAAGATGCTGCGTGCTGAGATAAACCAGATCACCAACTTTGAAGACTTGTTCGACTCGGTTGTAATCATACACATCACGCATTCGCTCTTGTGCTTGAGCTAGTGTTTCTCGGCAGTGCTGCAGAATTGCGGCTTGGCGTTCATGAAAGTTAACACCACGTCGGCTTACTGGAGCATACCGTAGTTGGTCCACGGCCAGCTGCAATGGATTGAGCGGAATATAACCGAGGTCTGCCTCAAAAGGTGCCATCTTTGTGCTGGAGTTCACGGTCGAGTTTACCGCAAACTCGGCATTTGCGAGATGCACGTCCCAATCATCTTGTAGTGGTCCCACGAAGCAACGCAGATACTCCTCCAAGGTCCGGTTCATCCGTTCGGTTTGGCCATCGCCCTGTGCCCGGTGAGCCACTGTCATCTTCAGGCTCGTTCCAATCGACTTGAAGACGTATTGCCAGAAAGAAGACACAAACTTCCGATCTCGATCTGAGATAATGCTTGCAGGCATTCCGTGAAGCTTCCAGATGTTCTCAATGAACAACCGAGCAACACCTTCAGCGGTTACCGTTTTGGTTGTCGGCACGAAATGACATCTCTTTGTCAAGCGATCCACGACAACCCAAATTGAATCCACTTTCCGTGCTGTAGGCGGAAGGTCTGTTATGAAATCCATGGAGATTGATCGCCATCTCTCCTCAGGAATACTAAGCGGTTCCAGCAGTCCAGGTGGCTTGGTCAACCGAGGTTTATTTCTTCGGCACGGTTCACAGTCAGCGATATACTTCTGGATGGACTTGATCATCTTGGTCCAATACCACTGACGTGACAGCGTGAGATATGTTCGCTCAGCACCAGGGTGTCCTCCATAATTGGAGTCATGGCACTCACGAATAATCTGTTGACGAACTTTCACTGAGTTTGGTACGACCACCCGAGGTGAATCATCGCTCGTTGTCTGATACCACAGCAATCCACGATCTTCGTGATAACACCGATATTTCTTCCGGTGCTGACGGTCGACACGCTTGGTCGTACGTTCACTTCGCCTTGCGATAGCAGCGAATATGGCTTGAGCTTCTCGATCTTTCGTATACGCGGTTTTAATCGACTCGATCAGCTCGCTGTCCGTTGTGATTGCACTTATCTCAAGTCGGAATGAAGTATCTTAGAAGCTGGTCACATTCAAGTCGTGAAAGTACTTCGTTTCCGGTTGCAAATTCGGTCGTCGACTCAAAGCGTCTGCGATACCATTTTCCGCTCCTGGCAGGTATGAAAACTGCGGCTGGTATTCCGCGAGAATGTCATACCACCGTGCTAGTCGACGATTAGCCATCTTTTGCGTGAAGATTCCTTCCAAACTCTTGTGGTCCGTTTCGATGATTGGTGGTGTATCCAAGCAGTATATCCTGAAAGCTGCCAGCGCGTGTACAATAGCTAGAAGTTCTTGCTGCTGCGTTGGATAGTTTAACTCTGCTGGTTTCATCTTTCGACTGGTGTAGGCAATGGGTTTCTCAACACCATCGATCACTTGGAATAGCACACCACCAACCGCGAACTTACTTGCATCCGTACGCAGATGCATTGGTTTGCTGAAGTCTGGCAAGTGCAGCACTGGAGGATTACACAAGCGTCGCTTCAGCTCCTTGAAATTCTTCAACTGCTCGTCGCTGAAGTGGATCTTGGAGTTACGCTTGTTCTTCTTCTTCAGCAATGTGAACATTGTTGCTGTCAACGAAGAATATTCCGGACAGAAACGTTGTACGTAACCTGTTAGACCCAGAAAGCTGTGCAGCTCTTCTTGTGTCCGAGGAACCGGCCAATTCTTGATGGTTTGAACTTTGTCGGGATCCATTCGAACGCCATTGCGTCCGACAAAGTCACCCAGACATGGTATCTCGTCAGCACAGAAGACACACTTGGCCAGTTTCACGTACAATTTATTGTCCCTCAAGATATCCAGCGTTTTCCGTAGAGCTCGCAGGTGTTCTTGGATGTCACGAGACTTGGTGAAGATGTAAATGTCGTCGTAAAAAGATCTCGTCTGCTCCAAGCCTCGAAACAGTTTGGATGTCAAGCGGTGCATGGTCGCAGGAGCGTTGCATACACCCATCGGCAACACGAGATATTCCCAGAGTCCATTCGGAGCTTGGAAAGCTGTGTACTTGATATCATCTTCCCGCAGACGAACTTGATAATACGCGGACATCAAGTCCATTGTGGAGAAGTAGTAAGCTCCAGCCATGACATCGAGGATATCTTCTTTTCGGGTCATGGGAATACTTTGACGAATTGTGTTGGTGTTCAGGTATCGGTAATCATGAACGATACGCCATCCAACGGGTTTTCGGACACAAAATGTCGGAGCGGCATGTGGACTTATACTGGGACGAATAAGTTTCTTCGAAACCATCTCTTCGACCCATTTCACGATTTCTCGTTGCTGCTCCGGCGACTGTCGCCACTGCTGACGGTACATGGCAAGATTGGGATCTTTCACATCGATCCGATGCTCAATCTCTCTCTTTTCCGGTAAACCTTCAGGTAGCTCCGGTCGGAATACGGTGTCCTTGTATTCCTTCAGGAGATCATATGCTGGGTTGTTTCGAAAACTGTCCCAGTCCGTCTCCAAGTATCGATGTGCCTTAGCACTGCCAACGTTATCAGGTTCATCGCGACGTTGCAGAGACTTGGCGACATCCTTGATTGTCTGATTCGACAGAACCAACATGAAATCAGGGTCGTCTGGAGTCTTGGTCTTGATCCTCAGGAACTTTCTCAGCTTCTTCCGCGTGATGTACTTTGTTGTCACACCCGCAGCATCTACCACACCCATCGTAAACATCTTCTCGACGACGGTGTCTTTACCCCCTGTGCGATTGCCCTCCGTTTCCACGGACGCACGTCTTCGTGAAGTCGACCTCGTGTCGCTTCGCTCCGCCAAGCCTTTACGAACTGGCTTGCGGTCGTGTTGCTCGCGAGCAACTCTTGGGGTTCCCATCTGCGCAGTTTCGCGTGCAAGTTCAACCACGGACCTCACATCCGTTTCCAGCGCGGCGCCTCCGCGGGGATCAGGTCTTTTCGCCGACAGGCCTTTCGCCTCGACAGATCTCTGAAGCCCGGAGGCATTCACCGGCCCGCCTTCCTCGATTGGTCCGTTGATTTTGCTTGCTTGCTCCACTCGTAGAGGTTGTTTCGCTGTTCCGTCGATTCTTCGACCACTCCAGTTGACGTTCGGCTGCATGTCCTCGAAAAATGGTATCCCGAGGATACAGTCGAACTCATCAGGGATAGTATAAACTACTGCCACACACTCGTATGCTTCGTCAAGTCCCGATATATGGATTGATAGAGCTAGTAGCTCAAGCTCTGTTTCCATGATTTGATCATCTCCAAGCTTCACACGAATGTTTCTCCCGCTGAATTTGGTCGTGCTGAGCTTGTTTTCGTCAACCTACCGCTTTGAAGCGTAAATGGTTGTTGCTCCACTGTCGAGCAGGTGCTTTGAAGTTGTGATAGTCTGACCCTTTACAGCAATGCTTCCATCGACGGAAAACAATGGTCGCGACTTATACACAAGAGGGTTTTCACACAGAATATTGAGGCTGATATTCTCCAACGTTAATACTCTGGTTTTGCTCTCGACCACGCCAGGACCCTCATTCACTAACGCGGTTTGTCGTTTCCCTGCTTTGCTTGTTCGTTCTTCCAAGCGTAGCAGTTAGCCTTGATGTGGCCTGGCTTCTTGCAGAAGTGGCACGTACGGGTCTCCTTGATTTCCGACTTAGCTCTTGGTTTGAAGCTACTTTTCCCACGAAACGGCTTTCCCTTGAAACGTCGTTGTTGCTTCTCATTGTCGTCGTTAACATTTTTCTTCTTGTCGGAACGAACTTGACGGTCGCGCACGTCTTCCACGAAGTGGGTTACCTCATACTTGACCGCTAGGTCCATGGCGTCGCTCAGCGTCTCGGGGTTCTCAAGCTTGACGTAGCTGCGCGTCCGGGGCTTGAGGCCGTTCGCGTAGTTCAAGACTTGGTCGAGAACGCTCATACCTTCCACCCGAAAGATAAGTGCTGAGTAGTCACCGTTGTACGTCTCGATGTCCGCCGTTTGCTTGAGGCGTTGAAGTCTCTCGCGGAGCACCGACTGGTAGTTCGATGCTTCGAAATGTTGGAGCACATGCTCACGGAAAATCCCCCACGTGTGCTCCTCATTTCGAGTTGTCGATGACCAGTGAAGAAACCAGCCGGATGCCGGCTTCTCCATCGCTGATCCAGCGATGCCTGGAAGGCGAGTACTTGCGTCTTCGATTGCGATGCCGTTGATTCGACACGCGTTCTCCACTTGGAAGAGCCACTCTCTCACGTCTTCCCCTCGCTTTCCAGTGAACTTAGGCAGATGGCTGGGGACCTTCGAGCGGTCCGCCATCGCCTGGTTGAGTCGATCGATCTCCGCACGAAGTTGGGCGTTCGTCTGAGGCATGGGCTTCAAAGGGGCTGGGACCAACAAGTGCTACCAGTGATTCAAAATGAACTCAAGGAGGGAGTTGTTTGGGGTCGGGCGCAGAATACAAAGTGCTGCCCTCCCTGCAGTTCGGAGAGGATGGAGCTGCTGGGCTCCACAGCCTCTCCTACATCTGCACTGGAATTACTAATTAAAGGTACTACCTGATTCCTATTCCTATTGGCTATCTAATCTGATACAAGTTCCGTATGATATTTTCCTGCTCTATCGACAATTGACGGAAGTATTTCGTCGAGTACTTCCAAACTCTCAAGAAGATGGAATTCTTTCAAGCTATCAAATATTCGCTTTTTCGGGATGACTGTCCCTGTCTGATATCCTACTGAGCACACAGTTCGGTTCTTCCTTGGATTACGGACTCACGATTGGAATTAAAAAGTACCTGAGTTGATGTATCATCCGCTAGAGGATTTGGGATGTCCTAGGCAACGAATACATCAAACGTTGTCCAGCTTACTATCGCTCCGAGGTTTTTACTTCCTGTGGTGCATGAACGGTTGGATTTCGGAGACTCCATTGTGGGCTCACGATTATATTTCCAGAAATCACTTAACCCGACAATTCAAGAATGTGTGCGTCCAAGCGATCTACACTGGAGAAGCTAACTCGAAAACTGGTGTTTGAATCAACGACGGATATGATCCCTGAAAGGGCAAGTAACACCTGGATTCCGCAGGTTTAGTGTAGTTTTAGAGATAGAATCAGACAGACGAGAAATCCGCTAACTAGTTAATCAACTCATTTTCCTTCCTTCTCCTTCTTTGTTTAGAGCAGATTTCAGAGTAGCTTCCCCAGTATTACCTGCCCGGAATAGGGCAGTCCAGGAAGAGCTTAGGGCACCACTTCTAAAGGCGACTATATTATCTACGATGTGGACGAAAGCTTTCAGTGCATTATCGTTCATTCCTGCTACAAAGACGTTCAAGACCCGTGGTTCCACTTAAAACCACTACTTCGTAGGAATTAGCGAGAAATTACTCGTTAAACAAGACAGAAAGGTAAAAATGCAGAGCAGGCATGTGGAAATGTTGTGTTATTCGTTTGAAACTGATCGCACGTGCAATCTTCAAACTGGACATGTAGCTTGTTCTGCACTTGACATTCTAGTGGCAATCTGGATGATCGCCTACGAGCCTGAGGGCTTGATGCGGCCATACTGAACCTTCTTGTACGCCTTCTTGAGTTGGTAAAGTCCGTCCTGCCACTCTTTAATTTGAGTCGCGGTCATACCTCTCATCGCAGCAGCAGCATCGTTTATGATGTCGTCAGCGTTAACACCGACCCTTCTACCCAGAGATTTCAGTTGCTCGAGAGGGATGTTGCCGATTCCACGTTCTTCATGATTGATCGTGTGGTGGTGCTTCCTCAGATTACGGTGGCTGGGTCCATTGACCGATGCCACATTGGAGTCTGCAAGCGCACTGGTAGCCAGGCAGACAGCGGCGACAACGACGAAGAAGCGAGAAAGACGCATGATTAAATGGTTGTGAGAGGCTTGGGGCTTGAGAGGAGAATTGACAAGTGAGGTTTGAACCGAGATCGATACGGTAGATGAAGTTCATCAGATCGGCAACTGGTTGATGCGAAACACTACCGTAAACAATGTTGTCATTTGTGGTTGATGAGCAACGTATATACGTGATCCACTTGTACATCGAGATTGGATGCATCGCACTGTAGATCCGCTTTCAGGAACAAGACTTGCGTTGCGTATTCTAACTTTTATTTGGTCTACAAGGTAATTAAAAATCCTGTGTGTTTTCTGGTTAACCTCAGTCGTTCAAAGGCAACTTCTTCCTGTTGGGTTTATCGTTTTTGGTGCAGATATATATAAACGACTCCATTCATAAAGTCAGTTAGCACAATGATTGAATTCTCTGGCTAGAAAAATGGGTGTTAACCCAGACACTATCACTACCAACACTGCTGCTGTAACGAGAGGTACGACCGGGAACAATAATTAGAGGCTTACTCAGCTCAATACGTTCTACAAATTCGTCAAGTCTCCAGGTAAATATTTCTTTAAGTAGCTTCTGAAATAAGGAAGCCTAACTTTTGAGTAGTTTCAACCTCGATTGGGATAATAACTTTGGTTTCGCGTTCTTCATCTTCGACCGTGTGGTGGTGCTGCCTCAGCTTGCGATGGTTGGGTTCGCCGACCGACGCCACGATGGTGGTGTCTGCGAGCGAGCCGGTAGCCAGGAAGATAGCGATACACCACGAAGAAGTGCGAAAGACACATGGCGATATGGTTGTGGGGTCCTTGAGACTTGAGAAGCGGTTGGCAAGTGAAAAAACGGAGTTGAGCGTTGTAAATGACGTCAACGTTGACGTCCAACATTTTTTCCACCGTGATCAAGTCTGAAAACTTGTGTTGCGACAACACAATCTTGCGGTTGCTGAACAACGTACGCGAATGCCAAATCTCCGCTTTCCTGGGAATCGCTGTGTATGCTCCATCATGCATTATTGAAGTTCTAAACCGTAGACGTGCTACGTACAAGGGCTTCTGCAATACTGAAAAAAAAACTGGATAACACTCCCAATATCGTAGCAGAAGTAATCTGTACTTCGTTATCTGTAGCCAACTTCCTTGGCATCCATGTTCAACTCTTCCGTGGTTACACAGCTCAGTACACAGCCATGTTGTCCAGTAGTGGGATGTCTGCCTTCTCGGACATGTAGTCCAGATACTCGCGGAGCTTCGGGGGCCACTCCAAGTCCCGCACGAGCGTGAGACCACGCAGACGGCCGAACAGATCAATGTCGTCGTAGCTGAGCTCCTTATTGACCGAGTGGCTCGAGTGGAACATAGGTTCCAATTGCTCCAGGAACTTGTTGGCCTGTTCCACGAGCTCCGGAGTCTTGTCCAGTGCGGCCTGGAACGGACCAATAGTCTTCTCCTTCTTGATCCGGTAGTACTCCCGACTCTCCAGCATGGCGAACTCAGCGAACGGAGCTGCATGGAATCTCGGATGGTACAGTAGACGGAACACGTCAGCAGTGTCCTTGATCCACTGTTTAATCTCTGGTCGGTTAGCCGAAGGGGCCAGTACAGTTGATCCCCCGAAGTTCTCGTCCGCGTACTTAACGATGTCCATGCTCTCCGGGAAGGCGTGACCATTGGTTAATTGCAGAATTGGAGCTTGTTTCGAGCCCACAAGACCGATGGGCGTGGCCTCATCGTGGTTGGCTAGGAAAATCAGTTCGTGCGGAATTTTCTTAAATCCGAAGATCATGCGTGCACGGACGCAGTAGGGGCAGTGGTCGTACACGTAGAGTTTGGGGAGGGTCTTAAGACTCTTGGGCTGACGTAGAACCAATGCGGTGGCTGCGACGCCAACGGCTGAGCCCACAGCGAAGGTGGCGAGAAGCTTAGGTAGATCCGACATGGGGGGGGGAGTTGATTTGCGAAATGATAAAAGTATTGGGGAATTACAGGGTATGCGATCATATTTGTAATTTGTATTATATTTGTAATTTTTGGAGATTTTTTTTCTTGTTTTAGAAAATTTGGTTTTAATTGATGCAGACACATGAGCATTATTATATTCAAAGAGAGAAGGAAAATCAATCGAGTTCTATCTGTAAAAATTGGTTCGAGACCAACATCGATCACGTTCGTGACCTTAGTACATTGCCATGTTGTCGAGCAGAGCGATGTCTCCCTGCTCCGCCAAATGATCCAGGAACTCCCGGACATTGGACGGCCACTTGATGCCACGTACGATCGTGAGACAACGCAGTCGGCCAAACAAATCAATGTCGTCGTCTTGTTCACCGAGTGTCCCGAGTAGAACATCGTGGCGAGTTGTTCCAGGAACTTGTTGGCTTCCTCCACGAGCTGTGGAGAGCGCTTCAGTGCCTCTTCGAACGACCCCATGCTTTTCTCCTTCTTGTTGCGATAGTAATCTCGACTCTCCTGTTGTGCAAATTCCGCGAACGGAGCTTTATGCACCCGTGGGTGGTACAACGCGTGGAAAACATGAGCAGAAGCCTCAATCCACTTCTTAATATTTTCTCGACCTGAAGGTGGAGCCAAAATGGACGGACCACCATAATTCTCGTCCACATACTTGACGATGTCCATACTTTCAGCAAACGCTCGACCACTAGGCAGCAACAGGATCGGGGCCTGCTTAGTACCCACCAGCTCCACTGGGGTGGTCTCATCATGATTGGCCATAAATGCTAACTCGTGCGGAACCTTCTTAAGTCCCAGAATGACACGAGTTCGTGCGCAAAATGGACAATGGTCATACACGAACAAGGTGACGGCCGGTTTCTCTTTCTTTCCACTCTTGGTGGTAGGCGCGATTGTCTCCACTCGGGCTAAACCCCACATGGACTTGACGGCAGCCCCCAACGCAGCGCCCACGGTCATTGCCGCTCCAATCTTGGCCATATCCGACATGACGACTGCAAGTGTGTGGAGGTCTGTGGTGGAGAGATACGCAGTGAGCTTCTGGTTCAAGAGGCTAGTTCATAGTATGCTTGATAGTAGTTTAGACGACACAGCTTTAATTGATTGAAGCAAATCGCGGAACTACGTTCGCGCATAAGTCTTAGTATTTTTCAGCAATTCATTTCTCTAGCTCATCTAAAGCGCGAAACGCTTTCCATTCCTTTTGAAGGGCATTGCAACGCGGTACGCCTAATAGCCCACAAAGTGTCTCTTTCTTCTATGTAGTGTACGCATTCCGGTTTACGCTTTCACAACTTAGTTTTGGTGCGGAAGGGGAGGGTGGTGGATCTCAACCAACAACCGATACAGACCTGCACCGGCAACACCGCCCATCAGGTCCGCAACAATAAGTAGTAGTTACGCGTCGTGAACACCTTCGAACCCCAACCAGCACAGAAAGTGAACAACCGAGGACCGAAGTCACGAGCAGGGTTCACGGCGTAACCCGTGTTCATGCCGAACGCCATACCGAGAGCCATGATCATGAGGCAGAAAGCGAACGCAGAGCCCACGGGACCGGCCGGACGGTTGCGCTTGTCCGTGATGGCGTAGATGCTCAACACGAGCATGGCCGTGCCGATGAACTCAGTGTAGAACGCCGTGTAGTTCGAGATGTTGTCGCTAGGGTACGTGGACCAACTGCTCTGTGTGGTTTCACGCTTCGGGTCCACCACGTTCAGGTTCTGGTACTGCATGACGTAGATGACGAATGCACCGCAGAAGGCGCCTAACAGCTGAGAGATCATGTAACCAGGTGCCTTCCACCACGGCAAGCGACCATAGACGCAGTGAGCCAGAGTGATGGCCGTATTGAGGTTGGCTCCGCTGATACCCTCGGAGCAGTAGACGCCGATGAGCACACCGATACCCCAGCACATGTTGATGCTGAGCCACGTGCCGTTGGCTTCTTTCGAGTTGGTCACTTGGTTGTTGACGCCCATGCCGAAGACGATCATGACGAAGGTACCGAGAAACTCGGCGAAGCACTCGCGCATGTGGACGCTCTTGACTGCGAAACGGGCCAGACCCGTGCGTTCCGTCGGCACGAACGTAGTAGCTTTGGGAGTGTCGGGCATCCCGCCGTAGCCATTCTCAGCCTTGTCGAAATCGTTGTTCATGGCTAGAGGCTCGGCTAAGATGGGAGCTGCCTCAACGTCGGGGTTCTGGGTAGATGGAAGTGGGGGCATGGTTTTTCTGGAAGCAGAACACCCGATTGACAAGGAGATAGTAAAATGCAGAATGAGTGTGTAGTCCCTTTTGCGTTGGGTGGACACCTCGCCTCGCAGAGACTTCGAAAGCTCGGGAAGCGACCAACCGCGGAGCCAGGGAAACTGCAGCATCAGTCGTACGCGCACGGGATACTTCTGTCTCGACTGGGCGACCGCAGCGTTAATTCGGCGCCTTAATAACTCGCGAGCACAACAATTAAGGCGTTGACTGACAAGTGCATGCTGCTTGGTGTCCGCGTATCTTTGCTGGAGTCGTTGGCATAATCGAGGCAGCGTTAAAACAGGACAAGTGTGCCTCTGGTTCTGAATCAAGTGACGAAGGGATCAGATTGATGATTCTTCCTACAAATCTAGGATGGCTCAGTGCTGAACCCTTAACTTTTTCGTAGCGATTTCACCTTCTTATTGATGTCTAGTTTTGACTAACGCTGCATACAGCATAACGTACAGATGTCTCGGTCAGGTCAAAGTCTGCAGTGTTTGTAGAGCATGGCATTTTCAGGTGGAAGCCGTGAGACGGCTCCTACAAGTCCATACTCACGGATTTGCTTTCCTAGAGAAAGAAATGGTCCGGTCTCAGCGATAGCCAAAGGAGATTTTCGCTGGGCATCGAGTCACGCACGCCCCGTATTTATGCTTTTTCAAACAACTTCCTTAGCAAGCAACACTGTGGAGACCGCTCGTCAAGACAACCGCCACCAATTCCGATTCACACTGTAGCCTACGCGTGCTCGCTTGCTCATCTAACAACTCATATATCGCTGTTCTAGCACGCAGCCAGACTAGCATGGGGCTGTCAAATTGACAGTCAATAGCTTTTCGTTCGTATATTCAAGTGTCTACGCTGGGAGACAGTCCGGTCAAATAACATGGATATCACGATATGGGGCGTCTCGTAGGTGGCGACCGATTCCATCTATGTTATTACCAAGAAATGCGAGCTTGTGGAATTGAAAAGCGGTTTGTTTGACAAAACGCCCAGGAAACATCAAAGCGATTTAAGGACACCAAATACCGAATGCCTTGACATCTTTACTTTGACGACCGCCGTATTTGTCCATTTCCACAGAAACAATCAACGTCGAACTCACATTTCTATAGATATCAACACAAACTGTACTGAGCTATTGTTTTACAATCTATGTCGCAACCCAAACTCAGTTCTGAATCGGAAGGGGAGGGTGGTGGATCTCAACCAACAATCGATACAGACCTGCACCGGCAACACCGCCCATCAGGTCCGCAACAATAGGGATCCAGAAGTAGTAGTTGCGCGTCGTGAACACCTTCGAACCCCAACCAGCACAGAAAGTGAACAACCGAGGACCGAAGTCACGAGCAGGGTTCACGGCGTAACCCGTGTTCATGCCGAACGCCATACCGAGAGCCATGATCATGAGGCAGAAGGCGAACGCAGAGCCCACGGGACCGGCCGGACGGTTGCGCTTGTCCGTGATGGCGTAGATGCTCAACACGAGCATGGCCGTGCCGATGAACTCGGTGTAGAATGCCGTGTAGTTCGAGATGTTGTCGCTAGGGTACGTGGACCAACTGCTCTGTGTGGTTTCACGCTTCGGGTCCACCACGTTCAGGTTCTGATACTGCATGACGTAGATGATGAATGCACCGCAGAAGGCGCCTAACAGCTGAGAGATCATGTAACCAGGTGCCTTCCACCACGGCAAGCGACCATAGACGCAGTGAGCCAGAGTGATGGCCGTATTGAGGTTGGCTCCGCTGATACCCTCGGAGCAGTAGACGCCGATGAGCACACCGATACCCCAGCACATGTTGATGCTGAGCCACGTGCCGTTGGCTTCTTTCGAGTTGGTCACTTGGTTGTTGACGCCCATGCCGAAGACGATCATGACGAAGGTACCGAGAAACTCGGCGAAGCACTCGCGCATGTGGACGCTCTTGACTGCGAAACGGGCCAGACCCGTGCGTTCCGTCGGCACGAACGTAGTAGCTTTGGGAGTGTCGGGCATCCCGCCGTAGCCATTCTCAGCCTTGTCGAAATCGTTGTTCATGGCTAGAGGCTCGGCTAAGATGGGAGCTGCCTCAACGTCGGGGTTCTGGGTAGATGGAAGTGGGGGCATGGTTTTTCTGGAAGCAGAACACCCGATTGACAAGGAGATAGTAAAATGCAGAATGAGTGTGTAGTCCCTTTTGCGTTGGGTGGACACCTCGCCTCGCAGAGACTTCGAAAGCTCGGGAAGCGACCAACCGCGGAGCCAGGGAAACTGCAGCATCAGTCGTACGCGCACGGGATACTTCTGTCTCGACTGGGCGACCGCAGCGTTAATTCGGCGCCTTAATAACTCGCGAGCACAACAATTAAGGCGTTGACTGACAAGTGCATGCTGCTTGGTGTCCGCGTATCTTTGCTGGAGTCGTTGGCATAATCGAGGCAGCGTTAAAACAGGACAAGTGTGCCTCTGGTTCTGAATCAAGTGACGAAGGGATCAGATTGATGATTCTTCCTACAAATCTAGGATGGCTCAGTGCTGAACCCTTAACTTTTTCGTAGCGATTTCACCTTCTTATTGATGTCTAGTTTTGACTAACGCTGCATACAGCATAACGTACAGATGTCTCGGTCAGGTCAAAGTCTGCAGTGTTTGTAGAGCATGGCATTTTCAGGTGGAAGCCGTGAGACGGCTCCTACAAGTCCATACTCACGGATTTGCTTTCCTAGAGAAAGAAATGGTCCGGTCTCAGCGATAGCCAAAGGAGATTTTCGCTGGGCATCGAGTCACGCACGCCCCGTATTTATGCTTTTTCAAACAACTTCCTTAGCAAGCAACACTGTGGAGACCGCTCGTCAAGACAACCGCCACCAATTCCGATTCACACTGTAGCCTACGCGTGCTCGTGTCGCAATCTTCTCGCTCACTTGTGAGCTAGAAGATAGTTTGGTAGCACTTGTACAGAGAAAGTCTTAATTCAGTTTTGTAGTGCCCGAGATTTCCTCTCGAGGTCACCTGGGTTGAAGCCCACGTCTGCTTGGCCAGAGCAGTAGTCGACTTTATTCTTTAGATTCCAGAATGAGCGTGCTCGCTCATTCTCTAGCACTAGCCGCTATTTTCCGTTAACATGCATTCCTGACATACACTCTGATTATTGCCGTTGCTCGAGCCTTGTTGACATGCTACAAGTTGTTTCTTGCAACACTTTGACTTCCTTAGCTCACGAGGTTCTTGAATAATCTCGTGACATGCCGTCCGCTAAGAGAAAGCCTCCGTAGATTTTGCCTGTTTGTGGTATCGAGTGATCAAGTCGCCCACATACTTCAAATTCTCGAGAGGTTCCCAAGTACGTTTAGCCTGTCCGAGCCATTTAACCTTGTACATGTCCTTGCCCTAACACATTTGTAGCCCTCAATGTCTTCCACCAGCTCACCCTCAGTGTTGTCAGGAAGAAGTACCTTAAATGTTTTCTGCTCCCTTTTCTTGCTGCTAATGTATGGCTTCAGATAGCTGGTATGGAACACAGGGTGGAACTTCACACCTTTCGGTAGTCGTAGTTCGTAATAGTCATGACCAAGTCGCTTCTCAATGCGATATGGCCCAATCCATCGAGCTCCCAGCTTTGCTTTTGTGGTGCCAGCATGGTAGTTCGCTAGGTTTTCAGTCGACAGCAACACTTCCTCCCCGACTTCGAATGTTTGCTCCGCTCTGTTCTTGTCATAGTACGTGCTCATTCGATCGGACGCCTTCTGCAACTCACGTCGAACGGTAGCGAGTCGATCGGCCTGAAGCTCAAGGAACGTCTTCCCTGTAGCTTGGCGTTGGCTCTCTTTCTCCTTCGCTTGAGGTTGGCTTAAAAGTGTTGCTGGTGTTGAAGGCAAATAGCCTAAGTCAGCTTCGAACGGTGCCATCTTAATAGACTGCTGGTATCTCGAGTTGTACGCGAATTCAGCTAGAGATAGATAGGAATCCCAGTCAGTAGATGCTCCGTTTGAAAATGCTCGTAAATAATTTTCAATCGTCTGATTCAGCCTCTCAGTTATTCCATTTGCCTGATGACGAAAGCGCTTGTCAGCTTTTGTCTGGTTCCCAACATTTCGCACAACGTTCTCCATACAGTTGCCGTAAATTTGGGGTCTCGGTCGGAAAGGATTTCCGCAGGAACACCATGCAAAACGAATATGTGGTCTCGGTAGATCTCCGCGACTTCCTTTGCCTTCACCCTACTATTGCACGCGACAAAATGTGCTCGCTTTGTCAGCTGGTCCACGACCACGAGTATCGAGTCATTCTTCGAGTGTGTTGTAGGTAGTGCAACGATAAAATCCATTGCTACATGCGTCCATCGTCCATGAGGAATCGGTTGGCTTTGGAGTAGCCCTGGTGGCTTCGCATTCCTTGCTTTTGTTCTTTGGCAGATCTCACACGATTTCACGTAGGCTCTAACACTCCTCGGCATGTGTCGCCAATAGTAATGTTGTTCTACCAGTCGTAGTGTTCGTTCAATACCAGGATGCCCGTAACATTCCACATCGTGAAACTCGAACAAAATTCCGTTTATCAGATCCTCAACAACCGGAATTACAAGCCGAGGTACCACATCGTTAGGTCCTGTGTAGATCAGTTTGTTTTCTTCAAGTGTATATCGATGAAAATGTCGAATTCGAGGTGCATTGTCTGGTGCTTCACCTAACAGAGCTTGTCGGATGGCCTGTGTCTGCGGGTCTTCGTCGTATCTCGAAATTGCTTCTTTGACGACAGCCGAGAGACCGATCTCCACGTTTTCCCTAATGATGCTTGCCGCCACAACTTTCTCTAGTGTTTGTTCATCACGAAAGTCAGCTCGTCTCGAGATACCATCAGCCACGGTGTTATGTCCTCCAGGTATGTACTTAAACGTCACCGGATATTCACTGAGCTCGTCATACCATCGTGCTATTCGCCGCGAAATACTCTTCTGCGCGAATACACTCTCAAGTGATTTATGGTCAGTCTCGACGACAAACGGTTTATCCAGCAGGTAAACTCGCCATACTCGAAGGCCGAACAAAATAGCAAGCAATTCTTTCTCCCGGATCGAGTAATTCTTCTCTGCTCCTTTATATTTGCGGCCTTGAAATGCTACAGGTCGCTCCACGTTTTCATCCCCTCTTTCTTCTATCTGGTAAAGGACGCCTCCAATCGCAAAGTCGCTCGCGTCCATCCTGAGGAAGAAAGGTTTATTGAAATCTGCTACAGTTAATACAGGTGTGCTTGAAATCCGTTGCTTCAGGCTCTCAAAGTGCTGAATTTGCTCCTGGCTCCAATCCAACTTCTTCTTAGACTTTGGAGTATCCTTCGCTTTCAACATCTCAAACAGTGGACCCGCATCCTTAGCAAATCCGTCGCAAAAGCGCTGCACGTATGTGGCTGTCCCCAAGAAAGATTGCAGTTCACTCTTTGTCTTTGGTAGGGGCCACGTTTGTAGGACTTCTACTTTCTTCGGGTCGATTCTTACTCCATCCCTACCGATATAATCACCAAGACACGGAATCTCCGGAGAACAGAACACACATTTGCTCAACTTCACGAAAAAGTCATTTTTCTCCAGCCGTTCCAGCACCTTATCCAACGCTTCGAGGTGAGAATCGAGATCCTTCGCTCTAGTGAACACATAAATGTCATCAAAGTACGAAAGACAGAAATCAGCCAGATCACTAAGTAATTTGCGTATTCCTGCGTTGAAAGTCGCTGGCGCATTAGACAACCCCATCGGTATCACTAAATATTCAAAGGAGCCATCCGCGGTTTGAAATGCAGTGTACTTTATATCCGAATCTTCCATCCGAAACTGATAATATCCACTCAGTAGATCCATGCAGCTATACCAATAAGCTCCCTGCATGCGCTCGAAAATACAATCCTTTCGCGGCATTGGCAACGTCCGTCGAACTGTGTGGTTATTCATCGCCCTATAATCATGTACAATTCGCCAACCTACAGGTTTCTTGACGCAAAATGTAGGAGCCCCATGTGGAGAAGAAGATGGCCTGATCAATCCAGCTTTCAACATTTCATCGACCCAAGCTCGAATTTCCTGCTCCTGGGCTGGTGATTGTCGCCATTGTTGCCTGAAAATGGGTTCTTTCGTATCAACTTCCATCTTATGTACTCCATGGCTCCGAGGAGGTAATCGTTTTGGGAGTTTCTGCCTGAAAACTTCTTTATGGCGCTCTAACACGGAGTATATAGGATGTCCTTTATAGTCCTCCACAGTTGTCAATGCCTTTGCCGTTTCCGTTTGCTCTTTCTCGATAACTGGTCTCACAACAAACACGCACTCAATGTCTTGGGGCTTTCGCATAAGTCTTTTGAACTGTTTGCGTGTTATGTATTTTGTTTCCCCACTCGTAACCGAGAAATATCCATGTTGGAAATATCTACTTCGTCCCCGGGTTGAATTTTCCCCCACTGCAACACGTTTCCCTCCGACTCGAGTCGCCGGCTGAGACGGGATCGTCGTTGTCTTCGGTTTTATTGTTTTCTTCTTACTTCCCTGCCGCTTCTTCGGACTGCTGTTTGGCTCAAATCCAGGACGAGGCTTGACAGTCTCGTTAATCCAATCAATGTCTGGGTTGGTAGCCTTGAGCCACGGCATACCAAGAAGTAAATCCTGTTCTTCAGGCACTGGAAGTACCAAAAAGTCATCCACGTACGTCGGAAAAGTATCAATGTACAAGTTCATCCGCAAAGTCCTCTTCCTAATCTTCATCTCTTGTTTGTTTGCTAAAGTAATCGGAATATCTACTCCATGGTCTTCAATTTTGTTTTCCAATCCTGCTCGCTGACAGAAAGCAGGACTCACAGCATTAATCGTAGCACCACTATCGATAAAATTCGAGTTTGTCACGAATAAATCATCTCGAGTGCATTGCACGGTACTGTTAGTATGCAATAAGCAGTAATAATCACTTTCCAAGTCGCTAGAATGATTTGGAGTATTTAGAGAAGTAAGAGTGTCGAAAAAATCCACTTTCTCCACTTTCTCCACTTGATTCTGCACTGCCACGAACATCGTCAATTCTTTTTTATTGTTTTCAATTTGGAGATGTACATTGTGAATGTCGTCACAGACTTCAGTTGATTTTGTCTGATCGCCGAAATTGTCGGACCTTTCCTGAGTCTTTAGACGACTGAGCTTCCGAGTATGCCCACTTAATCGCTCAACATCGAGCGGGCTTACTCGTTTAACTGCTCTTCTTCACTTTGTGACTGATTCTCCGCCACTACTAGTCGTTCCAGCATCGCGAATATTTTCTTGTTCAGGTTGCTGGTTGTGGGGCGCTTTTCCGGGTGTTTGAACCAGCAATCTTCAACTCGATGTGGTCCACGGCCGCAATGACTGCAATTCTTCTCTGTCTTAGCCGAATTAAATCCACCACGGCCTCCAAATCCGGATTTACGAGCTGCAGGTGCAGTTGGATTTGATTGTCGATTCGGCATCGAATTGTTTCCTCCATTTCTGCCTTTGAACTTGTTTTCCGTCGGTTTATTTCCTGCTGTCTTTTCTTTAAGTTCCCACTCAAGAAACCCTTCTTGAATTGCCGAGTTCAAATCTACCGGCTTCTTCCGCAGTATTTCTCGTTTCATGTTCACGTCCGATAATCCGTTGAGAAACACATTCATTGCCGTGAGAGAATCTACCTGCACGATGCGGTTAAGCTCTCGAAATTTGCCTACATACCCGGTATATCCACCAGTCTGTTTGATAGTCAGCAAACGATTCCGACTTTTTTCCATAAAGTTGGGCTCCATAAATTCCATTGCCATATTCAACTTCATCGCACTCCACAGCTTACTCGATGAATCATCAGTCATGTATCTCTGATACCAGACCAGAGCATTCTTTTGCACACACTGATTTAATTCGAATGTCAGCAAGTCATCATGTTGTAGTAAATCGTATCCTTTCTGCCGGAAATACGATTCGAATTGAAAGATGAAGCTGTTTAGTTTCACTCCATCGATTTCTCCGAGGAAAATCGGTGGTTTCACATCCATTTTCCGCAAGTTTAATCCTCTTTGTCCCTCGAAGATGCCACCAGCTCGGTCACCTGCAGCGACTTGATGGTCATTCATAGCCGGGATAGCTCCCACTGGAGCTGTAGCTGCGGGTATGACGGGTTGTCGTTGTGCCTGGTCATCACGAAGGTTCTGTTGCGTGGCACGAGCCAAACGCTGCGCTTCTTGTGCCATTTGCTGTACTTGAGTAAGACCTTGGGTCAAATTTGTCATTCCTTGTACCAAATTAACCACTGTGTCGTTCAAAGCAGCGATTTCGTCTCGAAGTTCGCGACTCATGTTGTTTATTGTTGTGTTGATGTTAGTGCTAAAAGCCCTAAGATCATCATGGAGTTTCGTCCAGCCTTGTCTCAAGGTGATCGATCCTTTCATTCTCGGCATTGCGGAGATTTCCATCCAACTGTTGCCTCACCGGAGCTGTGTCGCTTCTTAACATCCTTCTCACGGTGTTTCTTTCTTGCATCGTTACCAAGTTCTACTATGTCGCAATCTTCTCGCTCACTTGTGAGCTAGAAGATAGTTTGGTAGCACTTGTACAGAGAAAGTCTTAATTCAGTTTTGTAGTGCCCGAGATTTCCTCTCGAGGTCACCTGGGTTGAAGCCCACGTCTGCTTGGCCAGAGCAGTAGTCGACTTTATTCTTTAGATTCCAGAATGAGCGTGCTCGCTCATTCTCTAGCACTAGCCGCTATTTTCCGTTAACATGCATTCCTGACATACACTCTGATTATTGCCGTTGCTCGAGCCTTGTTGACATGCTACAAGTTGTTTCTTGCAACACTTTGACTTCCTTAGCTCACGAGGTTCTTGAATAATCTCGTGACAGCTCGCTTGCTCATCTAACAACTCATATATCGCTGTTCTAGCACGCAGCCAGACTAGCATGGGGCTGTCAAATTGACAGTCAATAGCTTTTCGTTCGTATATTCAAGTGTCTACGCTGGGAGACAGTCCGGTCAAATAACATGGATATCACGATATGGGGCGTCTCGTAGGTGGCGACCGATTCCATCTATGTTATTACCAAGAAATGCGAGCTTGTGGAATTGAAAAGCGGTTTGTTTGACAAAACGCCCAGGAAACATCAAAGCGATTTAAGGACACCAAATACCGAATGCCTTGACATCTTTACTTTGACGACCGCCGTATTTGTCCATTTCCACAGAAACAATCAACGTCGAACTCACATTTCTGTAGATATCAACACAAACTGTACTGAGCTATTGTTTTACAATCTATGTCGCAACCCAAACTCAGTTCTGAATCGGAAGGGGAGGGTGGTGGATCTCAACCAACAACCGATACAGACCTGCACCGGCAACACCGCCCATCAGGTCCGCAACAATAGGGATCCAGAAGTAGTAGTTGCGCGTCGTGAACACCTTCGAACCCCAACCAGCACAGAAAGTGAACAACCGAGGACCGAAGTCACGAGCAGGGTTCACGGCGTAACCCGTGTTCATGCCGAACGCCATACCGAGAGCCATGATCATGAGGCAGAAGGCGAACGCAGAGCCCACGGGACCGGCCGGACGGTTGCGCTTGTCCGTGATGGCGTAGATGCTCAACACGAGCATGGCCGTGCCGATGAACTCGGTGTAGAATGCCGTGTAGTTCGAGATGTTGTCGCTAGGGTACGTGGACCAACTGCTCTGTGTGGTTTCACGCTTCGGGTCCACCACGTTCAGGTTCTGATACTGCATGACGTAGATGATGAATGCACCGCAGAAGGCGCCTAACAGCTGAGAGATCATGTAACCAGGTGCCTTCCACCACGGCAAGCGACCATAGACGCAGTGAGCCAGAGTGATGGCCGTATTGAGGTTGGCTCCGCTGATACCCTCGGAGCAGTAGACGCCGATGAGCACACCGATACCCCAGCACATGTTGATGCTGAGCCACGTGCCGTTGGCTTCTTTCGAGTTGGTCACTTGGTTGTTGACGCCCATGCCGAAGACGATCATGACGAAGGTACCGAGGAACTCGGCGAAGCACTCGCGCATGTGGACGCTCTTGACTGCGAAACGCGCCAGACCTGTGCGCTTGCCCTCGGTGGAGAAGCCTGAGGTGGCTTTCGGAGTCATTGGCATGCTGGCGTATCCGTTCTCAACCTTGTCCGCCAAGTCGTCGAAGGGCTGCGGAAATCGATTGGGCGATGTCACGTCGGGCGTTTGCGTGGATGGAAGCGGGGTCATAGTCAATGAGGATGGCGTACAACTCACTTGCTTGGTATTGGTTTGACCAGTTGATGGTGAAATGTAGAATGAGATGCTGGGGCTCAAAAGGCGCGTGCGTGGTCGACGTCCAGCAGAGACAACTCCAGGAATCTAGCCTTTGCATAGAATCGGTCTCGAAATTATTATGTGATTTTGGTTTCTATTCGGTGTTGACTTGATTTTTGTATGGGTCGTCTGTGACTCGATGTGCACTTTTCTGCAGCCAATTTCTGCTTGGAAGCAGTTTGCTTTAGGTAATGAAGATCTGGCATTGAATGCGTTAAAAGCATGTCATGTGAATCGCTATGTGGCTTGACGTCATTCGAACTCAAGAAAACCATGCCACATACCTCTAGGAAGAGAACACTGCACTGGACTCCAGGAACGGTTAGAAACAACTATTGCAGTACTTCTGGAGTACGTGAACTGCAATAAGTTGAGTTTTCAAGCCTACTAATGCTGTCACGGACACCAACGACGCATGTCCTCCACACGTTTTAGCGAGCGCGTATTTTGACCTACACAGGAGTAAAAAACTACCGATAGTCGTTGCCACCGAACTCGTGAGCATTCGGCTGCTCCATGGTCAGGTTTATCAGTTGTACAAGCCTGACAGTTAGTTTGCTCTGAAAATTAATTTAAGCGGAAAGACATGCAGCGCGAGCTTCGTTTTGACATACTACGGTTGTACGTGTTGCGACTGAATGTGACAGTCGAGCCGTTGTCCTCGCTTGCTCAGATTAAGTGCCGTATGTACATATAGAAACGATAACGATCCACTATCGTCGTTGGCCCGAAAAACGCCGTCTTGACAAGCCCCTCGAGGATTGACAAAACGTGCACAAATGATTCCTAAACTGAAAGTAGTGATGCACTACGTGAGTGGCCGAACCAAGCTACGGTACGAACTCGAGAGGCCTTTGTTCCATGGCAAACCAGTACAAAAGGATAGTGTTTATTTGAATTAGTCTATACTAGTCATCTTGTCTGTGCTAAAGCGTAGTCTTTACGAGAACTTAAAGTAAGCACCTTGCACTCCACCACGTGCTACAGTATCGGCGAAAATTAACGAGGTGGGTCTTGCACCAGGCAGACGAGGGCTGGTTCACCTCTGACTTCTGAATTAAAATTTACCACCGAAAATGACTTCAAGCGAGCACGCCGGCATCGATTCAAGTGCACGAAGACTACTACATGTAGTCCAGGAACTCTTTTTTCCAGTCGTACTACTGTAACTCAGGTGCGGTGCCTGTCACAGCTTTGGATGTTAAGTCGATACTATCGACTCGATAGCATGCGAAGTAAAATCTGGGGTGAAGCGCAGAGACCGTGTGGCGCAAACAAAGATTGGTGAGGTTCCAATCCCGCTGACGGGTCTGCGATGGATTGGACGGATTATTGACGCTGTCTGAATCGCTAAAGAAACGCGCTTGGAGTGCGCCCCAAGCACCTGTGCTACGAGTCAAACCAACGATCTTAATCTTTAACCGCCTCTTGCGTGTGAATGCCACGGTGACAAGTTTTTCTCATGGACCAGGATTTGACATGGTTTTAGACGGCCTCTACTCGCTCATTCTCCATTCTCCTCCTTCGAGATCAAATAGCTAGTAATTCAACTTCCAATGGCGACTTCAATCCAAGACCACGACGCTGCCGACAAGGTCGAAAGTGGCTACGGGGGGATGCCCGACACTCCCAAGGCTACAACGTTCGTGCCGACGGAGCGCACGGGTCTGGCCCGTTTCGCAGTCAAGAGCGTCCACATGCGCGAGTGCTTCGCCGAGTTCCTCGGTACCTTCGTCATGATCGTCTTCGGCATGGGCGTCAACAACCAAGTGACCAACTCGAAAGAAGCCAACGGCACGTGGCTCAGCATCAACATGTGCTGGGGTATCGGCGTGCTCATCGGCGTCTACTGCTCCGAGGGTATCAGCGGAGCCAACCTCAACACGGCCGTCACCCTGGCTCACTGCGTCTATGGTCGCTTGCCGTGGTGGAAGGCACCGGGTTACATGATCTCTCAACTGTTAGGCGCCTTCTGCGGTGCATTCGTCATCTACGTCATGCAGTACCAGAACCTGAACGTGGTGGACCCGAAGCGTGAAACCACACAGAGCAGTTGGTCCACGTACCCTAGCGACAACATCTCGAACTACACGGCGTTCTACACTGAGTTCATCGGCACGGCCATGCTCGTGTTGAGCATCTACGCCATCACGGACAAGCGCAACCGTCCGGCCGGTCCCGTGGGCTCTGCGTTCGCCTTCTGCCTCATGATCATGGCTCTCGGTATGGCGTTCGGCATGAACACGGGTTACGCCGTGAACCCTGCTCGTGACTTTGGTCCTCGGTTGTTCACTTTCTGTGCTGGTTGGGGTTCAAAGGTGTTCACGACGCGCAACTACTACTTCTGGATCCCTATTGTTGCGGACCTGATGGGCGGTGTTGCCGGTGCAGGTCTGTATCGGTTGTTGGTTGAGATCCACCACCCTCCCCTTCAGGAAGTCCCGCAGTTTTAAAAAATTATTAGTTGAACAAATTGAAGTGTTGATTGTACCTAAGAGGCTGCATTACGACAACTTGCATATGCGTCTGCTGCTGACGCGCTTGATGAAAACTTGGAGATAGCAGAAACTACGGCATTAAAATGCTTGAAACGCTTCTGCCGTGCTTTCATCGCGAGGTATGGCAGACTAAGATTGTTGAGGCCGTCGCAGAAACAACTTACTTTTTTGGCACTGCAACTTCGGGTCCCCTGGTTCTCTCAACGATATCAACGTTCTGGACCAGTCTCCATTGTTTCAAGATTTTCTACAGGGTACTGCTCCTCGTGTCGAGTTCATGATATCTGGTGCGTTATGCTCCTGCAACACAGTTGGAATTAGAGACTAGGAAATCTGTCACACAACTAGCGGTAGCTTGCAATCGAGGCTACCATCACAGCAATGACTTCAGCGAAGTGAATGGCATAAAAACATAGGATCACGAGAAGTTTAAACTCTATTACAGTCAATCTATCGGGTTAGCCTTACTGTCGAGACTGAGGTTGAGGCTGCGGGTGGTGCATCTCCACCATCACACGGTACAAACCCGCACCAGCCACGCCGCCACACAACGGAGCCACGATCGGGATCCAGAAGTAGTGGTTGCGCAGCGTGAACACCTTCGAGCCCCAGCCAGCGCAAAACGTGAACAACCGAGGACCGAAGTCGCGAGCAGGGTTGATAGCGTAACCCGTGTTCATGCCGAACGCCATGCCCAACGCCCAGATGAGCAGACAGAAGGCGAATGGAGAACCCACGGGACCGGCAGACTTGTTGCGCTTGTCCGTGATGGCGTAGACGCCCAGCACCAGCATGGCCGTGCCGATGAACTCGGTGTAGAACGCCGTGTAGTTCGAGATGTTGTCGCTAGGGTACGTGGACCAACTTCCCTGCGTGGTTTCACGGTTCGGGTCCACCACGTTCAGGTTCTGATACTGCATGACGTAGATGACGAAGGCACCGCAGAAGGCGCCTAACAGTTGAGAGATCATGTAACCCGGTGCCTTCCACCACGGCAGGCGACCATAGACGCAGTGAGCCAGAGTGACGGCCGTGTTGAGGTTGGCTCCGCTGATACCCTCGGAGCAGTAGACGCCGATGAGCACACCGATACCCCAGCACATGTTGATGCTGAGCCACGTGCCGTTCTTCTCCTCCGAGTTGACGACCTGGTTGTTGACGCCCATGCCGAAGACGATCATGACGAAGGTGCCGAGGAACTCGGCCAGGCACTCGCGCATGTGGACGCTCTGCACGGCGTAGCGCGAGATGGTCTTGCCCTGTGACGCGGAGCCGGTCTTGGGTGTCTGTGGTGCGTCGACGTATCCCGTCTCGACCTTGTCGATGAGCTCGTCGTAGGAGATGGGAATGACAGTGTCTTGCTTGGAAGTCATGTCGTTGAAGGAGGAATGTACTTGTTTGGATGTGGAATGTACAATGGATGCAGGTCACTACTACTACTCGCGATGGAGTGAAGTGAGTCAGTGAGTGCGTCGGTTGGTTGGTTGGTTGTTGACTTGACCGGTTGACGGTGAAATGCAGAAAGACTGGAACTAGCTAGTCATGCCTTGCTGTGGGTGTCTGTGCAAGCAAGTGTGTGACTTTTGGTAGATTAATTGCGAGTCGGATTGAGAGCGCGTGTCTACCTCAATCGACCCGACCGGTTTGCCCAGTCGTTCGAGACTGAGCGCTCACAATCCCGCTCGGTGAATCGAGCCGAGCCAGAGGATCGAGCCGCCCGATTTGTTTGTTAATTCACGTTAATTCACGCCTGGCTGCTCGTTTTTTTGTGGGGGATCATGTCACGTGGCCGATTTTATATAAACGACAGAACAAGCAAAATATCTTTGACTGTGAAGATTGCTACAGGAATGGTAGCTGCTGGTGTTGGCTTTCAACATTGTTTTGTTTTTCTTATAGATTGGCTTATGGTCGTGTTGAATCAACTCTGTTGCTACGTTAAACACTATTACAAAAACCTATCGCGCGTTGCTCAATTCAAGAGCAACGATAATCTTTGCACTGATCCAGTACATGTATGCCGTGGTGTGGACGTGTCGGCAGGCCAGGTAGATGCTTGGAAAAGTGCAACTCCGGAGACTAAAACGACCACCGGAACGATCTCAAAACTGGTCCTGCGTCGGCCGGATTGGACTCGGAGTCGGAATCAAACTGAATGGAGGTGAATTCTACTTGGCCGTGTCGTTGTAACCGCGCGTTGAGTCGTGATCGTGATCATCGATAGCCACTGGCGGACGTGGGCGACATGTTGGGTGGTCTTGGCCTGGGCGAACGAAGGAACGTATGGGCGGGTGGGTTCTGCGCTACTATGCGAGTTTGGCACCTGAGCAAGCAATGCTTAGCGAGCACAAGTAAGCGATCAGACTCGGATTCCTTTGTTGTCATTGACGCCACGAGTGGGTTTCAGCCCTGCAATGCCAATCTCCTTCTCACCGTTACCGTTCTCAACGCTGTGGTTTTCTCGTGTCGTATATTCATATCCATGTTATCTCGCTCCACTTTCCTCCTTATTAATCAGCAGATTGAATTTTAATCTACGAACCACACCTTTCGAAGTGACCGCACGGCGTCGAGCAACCACCGGCAATTGTCGTACAGTTCGGGATCGATGTGAAACTATCGCTAACTCTACACGATCGGCCTTGTCCGATCATACAGTTCGCATTGGTCTACTACTTCAAGTATTATAGACTACTAATACTCGCCGTCGACTGGTATCAAAGACCGACTGGTCAGACTAACCGAGTCAGTTGGTGTTCTTACCGACAGACATTGGTCCTGTTTGCGAAGTTCATCTAGCAAATGTTCGTCAAATTTACGTATTCTTCAACAATATTCAGATCGGTCAACAAGAAAACCATGAACTCCATTGCAATTTTGGTATTTTAGTCTATCTATCTAGTTAACCTTACTGTCGAGGCTGAGGTTGAGGCTGCGGGTGGTGCATCTCCACCATCACACGGTACAAACCCGCACCAGCCACGCCGCCACACAACGGAGCCACGATCGGGATCCAGAAGTAGTGGTTGCGCAGCGTGAACACCTTCGAGCCCCAGCCAGCACAGAAAGTGAACAACCGAGGACCGAAGTCGCGGGCAGGGTTGATAGCGTAACCTGTGTTCATGCCGAACGCCATGCCCAACGCCCAGATGAGCAGACAGAAGGCGAATGGAGAACCCACGGGACCGGCAGACTTGTTGCGCTTGTCCGTGATGGCGTAGACGCCCAGCACCAGCATGGCCGTGCCGATGAACTCGGTGTAGAACGCCGTGTAGTTCGAGATGTTGTCGCTAGGGTACGTGGACCAACTTCCCTGCGTGGTTTCACGGTTCGGGTCCACCACGTTCAGGTTCTGATACTGCATGACGTAGATGACGAAGGCACCGCAGAAGGCGCCTAACAGTTGAGAGATCATGTAACCCGGTGCCTTCCACCACGGCAGGCGACCATAGACGCAGTGAGCCAGAGTGACGGCCGTGTTGAGGTTGGCTCCGCTGATACCCTCGGAGCAGTAGACGCCGATGAGCACACCGATACCCCAGCACATGTTGATGCTGAGCCACGTGCCGTTCTTCTCCTCCGAGTTGACGACCTGGTTGTTGACGCCCATGCCGAAGACGATCATGACGAAGGTGCCGAGGAACTCGGCCAGGCACTCGCGCATGTGGACGCTCTGCACGGCGTAGCGCGAGATGGTCTTGCCCTGTGACGCGGAGCCGGTCTTGGGTGTCTGTGGTGCGTCGACGTATCCCGTCTCGACCTTGTCGATGAGCTCGTCGTAGGAGATGGGAATGGCAGTGTCTTGCTTGGAAGTCATGTCGTTGAAGGGGGAATGTACTTGTTTGGATGTGGAATGTACAATGGATGCAGGTCACTACTACTACTCGCGATGGAGTGAAGTGAGTCAGTGAGTGCGTCGGTTGGTTGGTTGGTTGTTGACTTGACCGGTTGACGGTGAAATGCAGAATGAGCAACTTGTCTATCTTGCCTTCCACTCCCACGCAATTAAACGGAGATTAATGGTCTGATTACCACTGGCATTTTTTTTCTGCTTGGGGGACATTCGGATTGCGTGTCTTTCGACGCGAATCCAGTCGAGCCAAAACCGGCTCGAGCCGAGCTGGGTGGCTCGAAACTCAAATGTGACAGGGCAGAATATTGCCAGGCAATGCCAGTAGAAATTGCCACTACACTAAGACGCAAAGTTAACTCTCCGTAAGAGCCCCATCAACAAACATGTAGCATGAAGAACGCCCAGGCAAGTCGGCGTCTTGAGTCTTGTCGGCAAAACAAGTTTCGCAACGCTGTTTGTACCAACCCTAGTAATGAAGAGGTACCGCTGCAACGGTACCTCGTCAGGTAGACGACTTGGATCGGGTTGATGTCACCGCCGAAAAGCGAGAGCGTTCGTCAATCGATTAAATTGGGCGCTGATGATCTCCCACATGACACTAATTTGAGCTCGTTGCCCAAGTAGTGTTGTGGTATCGCTGCTGACTAAAACAATATCTGGATAGACACGACAAGTTTGGTGTGGTTGCTCTGTTAGTACATACAGTTGTATCAGCACATTTTGTCAACGGGTCGCCACAACAATTGCGGCCATCAGAGTGGATTCACTTCAGCTTCTTTCTGAGCAAGCGAGGGTAGTGCCGCTTCGTCGCCACTTTGCATGCCCCGTGTCTATGCTGTTTAACTCGACTCGAGTCTCGAGTCTGGATCGGACCCTGCTTTTCCCCATACTGAAGTCAGTGAAATCACAGTCTGTGATGCTCGCAGATAATTCTTCCTGCCATTTAAGACATGGTTTGCTCCGAAACTTTTGCCGATTAAGCGGTGCCGAACGCGACATCATCCAGATCTTAGTGGAATTATGTGCTTGGAGTTAGGTTGCACGTGTGGCAGATATGGTGCGGAGATCTTCAACTTTTACGGTTTAGCTACCTGGTCTTTATTTCATCATTTACTAGTGCTAAGGACTGTCAAGCCCTTCTCAATGATTTTCACTCAGTAGGGTGTCACCCTTGGCTTCCAGCCCAGAATCTCGGTTTGCCTACCCATGGCTGCCCATAAGGTTGGCTACAAAGCTGGAGAACCGCCAACAAGACTCGAATCACTTTTCGGCCGATCCAAGTCGTTGTCTACCTGACAGAAATTAATGCGCTCGTTGCAGCGGTACCTCTTCATTACTAGGGTTGGTACAAACAGCGTTGCGAAACTTGTTTTGCCGACAAGACTCAAGACGCCGACTTGCCTGGGCGTTCTTCATGCTACATGTTTGTTGATGGGGCTCTTACGGAGAGTTAACTTTGCGTCTTAGTGTAGTGGCAATTTCTACTGGCATTGCCTGGCAATATTCTGCCCTGTCACATTTGAGTTTCGAGCCACCCAGCTCGGCTCGAGCCGGTTTTGGCTCGACTGGATTCGCGTCGAAAGACACGCAATCCGAATGTCCCCCAAGCAGAAAAAAAATGCCAGTGGTAATCAGACCATTAATCTCCGTTTAATTGCGTGGGAGTGGAAGGCAAGATAGACAAGTTGCTCATTCTGCATTTCACCGTCAACCGGTCAAGTCAACAACCAACCAACCGACGCACTCACTGACTCACTTCACTCCATCGCGAGTAGTAGTAGTGACCTGCATCCATTGTACATTCCACATCCAAACAAGTACATTCCCCCTTCAACGACATGACTTCCAAGCAAGACACTGCCATTCCCATCTCCTACGACGAGCTCATCGACAAGGTCGAGACGGGATACGTCGACGCACCACAGACACCCAAGACCGGCTCCGCGTCACAGGGCAAGACCATCTCGCGCTACGCCGTGCAGAGCGTCCACATGCGCGAGTGCCTGGCCGAGTTCCTCGGCACCTTCGTCATGATCGTCTTCGGCATGGGCGTCAACAACCAGGTCGTCAACTCGGAGGAGAAGAACGGCACGTGGCTCAGCATCAACATGTGCTGGGGTATCGGTGTGCTCATCGGCGTCTACTGCTCCGAGGGTATCAGCGGAGCCAACCTCAACACGGCCGTCACTCTGGCTCACTGCGTCTATGGTCGCCTGCCGTGGTGGAAGGCACCGGGTTACATGATCTCTCAACTGTTAGGCGCCTTCTGCGGTGCCTTCGTCATCTACGTCATGCAGTATCAGAACCTGAACGTGGTGGACCCGAACCGTGAAACCACGCAGGGAAGTTGGTCCACGTACCCTAGCGACAACATCTCGAACTACACGGCGTTCTACACCGAGTTCATCGGCACGGCCATGCTGGTGCTGGGCGTCTACGCCATCACGGACAAGCGCAACAAGTCTGCCGGTCCCGTGGGTTCTCCATTCGCCTTCTGTCTGCTCATCTGGGCGTTGGGCATGGCGTTCGGCATGAACACGGGTTACGCTATCAACCCTGCTCGCGACTTCGGTCCTCGGTTGTTCACGTTTTGCGCTGGCTGGGGCTCGAAGGTGTTCACGCTGCGCAACCACTACTTCTGGATCCCGATCGTGGCTCCGTTGTGTGGCGGCGTGGCTGGTGCGGGTTTGTACCGTGTGATGGTGGAGATGCCACCCGCAGCCTCAGCCTCGACAGTAACTAACGTTATACAACCGTTAGCACTACTTACCACTTAACTTACGTCACTTAACATCAAAGATAACTTCAATTTAAATTCGAATTCATTCTCGAATTTTCCGCCATGGTAGGAGTTAGCGACGGTCAAGGCCGAGGAGGAAGAAGCTTCCAAGGAGGCAGGGGAAGAGGACCCGGGGGTACTGGTAATTGGAATCAAGGCGGCGGACGGGGAAGGGGACGAAGCAGCCAAAGTGCCGACTCAGGTCGTGGACGCCGGACAGAGGGAAGATCCAATGGACCATCACTCCCTCCTAACCCCTCGAGTATGCAATTTATCCGAACGTTAAAAAAATGTCCTAACAACAGACTAAAACAACAGATTGAGCAGTTGGAGAAGAACTGGCTCAGCTGTTGGCAGGATATCGGTCATCTGCACTTTGATGCAGTCAAGACGCTCTTGTCAGCGCTAGCACGTCTTCCATTCTCTGTATCTATTGCTCCCCCTTCATTGTCTGCTATTAGCCAGGCGGTTAGCAAACTACTGAAGCAAATAGTGGGGAAAGGGGGTGATGACGAAGACTTTGACGGCAATGATGACACTCTGGAAAGTGTCGAGTTAGTGGAGAGAGTTGTAACGAGGTTATTGAAGTTTACGTGGAACGTCAAGCGAGGAGAGGTGAAAGATGCACTGGACGACATGATTGCAGTGGCGGACAGCAGTTTAAATGTCCGTCTGAAGACCCATCGACCTGTGCGAGGTCGACTGATTGCGCTACTGAGTGAGATTGAGAAGCCGTGGAGCATAAAAGTCAAGACACGAGAAGAAACGGAGACTGACGGGAAGTTGGTGGTGCAGGATTGGCGACATCCTTCGGTGGCATGGCTGGCGGATTTCAAGAACTTCCAACCTGCTGTGCTTCCGAAGTTGCAGCTCCGAAACTCCAATGAAGGACGAGTCTATGACAGTAGTGAGGAATATTTCACCACGATCGTGAAATTGTGGATCGGGATGACTTTCGTGGAAGGGAACAACGCGTTGTTGCCCCGCTGTACTGTGAAAGTGGCCGACAAAGTGTGCGATCAGCCGCTTTGGCCGTTCCCAGGGAAACAATCGTCCATGAACTGTAAGAATGCTCAGTGCAGACGTAACTCAACGTTTGTGTGTGCCAACAGACAACATTCCAAGGGATTATGCGATGGATGTGCTAGTGAATACCAAAAACGACTTCGAGGACCGCCATCCAAGTACTCGTCGACTCACATCTACGATGGATACATAGCACAAGTGAAGTACGACGGAACGATGACGATCGAACAAGTCGCTTCACGGAAACCTCCATTGAATCCTATTCACTGGAGAACCACAAAGAGACTTTCAAGCCCAAATCTCATAGGAATCGTGAGACTTCCTAGTCGTGAAGCCTCACTACAGACTTGCGATGAGATCTACTGGGCAGAAATCATTTTCCAGGGCAAGAGTTTCGACGAGTACAAAGCTCGGGAGCACGGACGCTTGTCACTGCGGCTACTCCAATACCTTGATGAGCCAGGAAATGCGATGCTGACTCACAATCCGGCTGTAGGTGATGCTGTGGCGATCATCGATTGCCAGACATTCGTTCCCGAGTTCGTCCCGGTGTTAAAAGCGTTGGAGATGCAACGTCAGATGCCGGTGCCGTTCCAAGAGGGTGCTCTCTTGAATCTTTCCCAGCACAATAGCTTTGGCTCAAGACGTGAACCAGATGAAGACAACCATCGCTTTGAAGAGGACAGCGACTATGACTATGACAGCAAATACGACGACGAAATGTACCCCACTACAGATATCAGCCGGGTAACCACCAGAGAATTGATCCGGAAGGTCATTCAACTGTCATTGCTCGACCCCATCGTTGATATTCGCCGGGACGGAGGACTACGCAACGAATTAGAGACGAGGCTACTAAGACTCGTAGACAGCGCGACGCTTGATCCAGGCCAGTTGAGAAGCTTTACAGAATCGTTGATGTATCCGGTGCACTGCACGCAAGGCCCACCTGGTACTGGGAAGTCGTACTTGGGCGTCGTAGTGGTTCGCGCGTTGCTCATTGTTCGTGATCTTTGGAAGCGAAAAAATACCGACGTTGGAGACCCTCCTATCCTAGTGCTTTCGTACAAGAACCACGCAATCGATGAGTTTTTACTTGACTTGCTGCGATCGGAGCCTACATTGGATCACGCTCCTAGACTTAGACAATCGTTTGCACACTACGCAAACAACGGATTCAAGAAGCTTATTCGCATTGGAGGAGGATGCAACGAGCCAGAATTGGAACCGTATCGAGAGCGCAACGCTGCTTTCTCAGACCCCAGGGTGCGCAAAGCCTCAAAGCGTATCGAAGAATGCCAAGACCAACGAGAACAGTGGCACAAGTTTCGAGATTGTTTCTCTCCAATATTTGAGGCCCAAGCTTCTGTTGCTGGCGGTACAAAAGCTTTGACTACTGATGAGTGGAAAATTGTACAAATCGCAGTTCCTGTGGCAGCATCAGCAGTGGCAACGCTTCAAAAACTGTCTGATATGAACGACGATAAGAGTTTGGACGATGACAAGGAAGAGAAGCCTGCTACAGATTCTGCTGTTGCTGAAACGGAGGCTGCTTCTCCGCTACATGCTGTTGCAACCGTACTAACCAAGAGACCTTCTCTGACCAACTCGGACATTGCGCGGTTGTATGAAGGCATTAAACACTACGATTCTGCCATCGATCCTCTGGAAGTGCTGTACCGCTGGATGTCAGGCTTCTTCCCTCTTCCTGCGTGTATGTATCCGGAATCCTGTTCGAAAGTGTGCTGTGACAAGAGTAGTTTCTGTGAAGAACATTCGTGCAAGTTTACAAGTGATGGAGAGCAGTTTTGTCTTGGTGAAGTGGCCCTCAAGCGCTCTTTTTGTCAGGTGCATTTGTGTTCGGCCGACAAGTGCAAGAGTTACAGGGTCACCCAGGGTCAGTCCTATTGCGAAGACCACGCCTGTTTTGTTTGCTTGGTTCGCAACGAACAAGCGGAACTTGCTACGGATGAACCTCCTCGGAATACGTGCGAGCGCCATCCCTTGTGCTGGGCACTAGATGGTATGTGTACCGAAGTTGCAGAGATAGACAAGTCTTACTGCAAAGCTCACATTGAAGAGCTCTTTTGCAAGTGGAAATCAGCGGAAGGCGAATCCTGTGAAGAGATTGCAATCTCTGGACAGTACTGTGGAAGCCATCATGCCGAAATGCTGGCAGAAGCAGCTCGTGCCGCTCAAAAGAGCACTGGCAAATGCCACGCATTGACGAAAAAGGGGAAACCCTGCAAAGGAAAGCCGTTGCCTGCCTCGAATTTTTGTGTGAATCACGCAGCTCATAATCTTTTTCCTGCTGCACCGATTGCTGCGCTAACGTTGCCGAAATTTGAAGTCCAAGACGAGACAAAAAAGGCTGCCGATCAAGAAGAAGCAACTGATTCGCCACAGGATGATCAACCGCCTCAATTGGATCTGGGTGCAGTACAGGACGATGACGTTTGGAGCTTGAATAGTGACGTGGAGGATTTTGAAGACGCTATCCTGTACGATAATGAGGACGAGGTGGAGGAGTCGGAACACTTGCAACACATGCGCGACGTCTACGAGGTCGGAGACGATGAAATCGATGATGAGCCGGAAGAAGAAGAGGAGATTCAAGATGAAGAGAAGGCTCCGTGGGCAGCTCCTGATCAGCAATTGGTTCGTTCCAGTGAATGGCATTGGGATATGACACTAGAGCAGCGATGGAATGCTCTCTTTTCAGTGTTAGACCTCTGGAATGATGTTAATTCTAGTCTACAAAAGGCCTTCGGGAACCACATTGGCGATCTCAAAACGGAGCTACAACGAGAAATCCTCCGTGCCAATTCGCGTGTGTACGAGGGCAAGTCAGTGATTGGGGGAACGATCACAGGATGCGTGGCAAGGCTGGAAGCGATCAGAACGACTAACCCGTTCGCTATTCTAGTTGAAGAAGCCTCGGAAGTGATGGAGCCACTGCTTGTTTCGTGTTTCAGCTCGTCAACACGGAAGCTGGAGATGATTGGCGACCACATGCAGCTCCAACCGTCAGTAATGGGCCGAATCGACTTCGAGCGAGTCAACAAGATCAACATCTCAATGTTCGAGCGACTAATTAGTGCCCCCCACGGCAATGAAGTCCCGTCGTCGGTGCTCTCCATCCAACGTCGAATGCGCAAGAGCATCTGTGACCTAACTCGGAACTTTTACGACGATATCACCGAGATCGTAGACCATGCTGTGTGTGGAACGAAGGTAATCGGTGGTGCAAAGAGGAAGCCAGGAGCCCTTCCGCTTTTGGATGCTTGTGAAGGAGGAGGACGCGAAGTTCCGGGGCTGTTGCCGCATATTTTCTTCTGGTCGCATTCAGGCAGACAAGAACGAGCGAGCGTTGGTTTGTCTCGAGTGAACAAACAGGAGGCCGACATGGCCTGTAAGCTGGTAAAGTACCTTACGCACTGTGGGATACCGGCCAAGTCCATTGCGGTACTCACTCCATACAAGGGACAATTGATGTTGATGCGGAAGATCCTTATGAACACGCACGGGTTGACGATAATGCCTAAAGGTGGCGGTCCGCTTTCTCCGTCATGCACTGTATCGACGGTGGATCGTTTCCAAGGTGACGAGGCCGACATTGTCATTATTTCGCTGGTTATTGATGGCAAGTCTCGTACGCAGTTTGTGAAACTTCAGAACCGGATGATTGTCGCGCTAAGTCGAGCGCGTTTGGGGATGTATGTGGTGGGTAATGTTGAGTACTTTGGAGAAGCGACTCCACACTGGCAGAAGACGCTGAAACTTCTCGAGAAAGACGCTGAGTCCGACAACTTTAAACCTATTGGTTGCGCAACGTACGCTGGAGTCCAGATTGGTCCTTCGCTCCCTATTTGCTGTCCCGAACATCGAACTTCTTACACCTTGGCGAAAGGAGAACGTGACTTGCAGCTTGGATTTTGTAAAGTGGTATGCTCTGTAAAGCTTGTCTGCTCCCATGAATGTGGTTTAAACTGCCACTGGCCGAATGTGGACAGGCACAACAAGAAATGCAGCGAAGACGTCGAGTCTCCTTGCTCTCACCACCCGCGGGTGCTAAAATGCTCATCTGTCACAGGTTCTCAAGGCATTTCCATTACAGAAGCTCTGAAGAAGTATCAGTGTGATGTCCAAGTGGATGTAAGCTTACGTTGTGGGCACAGTCAGAAGATGACTTGCTTCTCTCACATTGAAATTGAAGCGAAACGTAAACCCTGGCCTGTGTGTACCAAGAAAGCGATCACACCGTACCTGTATCCTGAATGTAAGCATCTTCTAACGTGTACATGCAGTAAATTCGATCGATATTCAATGGGACTGGCGCCTCCGTGCACGGAACAAGTGGAGTATACGCCACCTTGTCAACACACGGTGGCGCTGTCATGTCATGATCGTCGGGACTACATGACTAAGAAGCGTACGTTTGTATGTAAAGAAAGAGTCAAGGTGACGCTACCCAGATGCGGACACGAAACAGTTGTGTCCTGTCCAACCGCGGAGGCTTTAAAGCAATGGAGTGGAGAACCCTGTATGACGCCGGATCTCGTCAAAGAAGGCAAGCAGTACGGCCCGAAAGATTACTTTTGCAAGCGAAGTGTCAAGTTTCAACGACTTTGTGGCCACAGCGAGACAGTCCGATGCGAACGGGCCTTCGAGTTGGCTCAGAACCCTTCACGTTGCCAAGAACCGGTTGTGGTATCGAATCCCGAGTGTGGACACGACTGCTCCACGACGTGCTACGAGGCCAAACAACTCTCCGACAAGGTCGGGCGAACCTTTGGGATCCTACGAGGTAAACCGTTTGACCCTCTCGAGACTGTTCACCAAGGAGATCCCAGCAACTACCTAAACTTGAGGCTAGGCCTTCAATGCAACGAGGAAGTGACTTACGTTGGCATTTGCGGGCACAAGCAAAAGTTAAAATGCAGCGAGGCCCGCCATGTCTCCTATGTGTGCGAAGAACAAGTGGTGAAGGAGCTGCCGGTTTGTGGCCACGTTGTACGCCTTCCTTGCCACTTAAGCGCGAGTTTGAGTGCGTGGCAGCCGTGGCAAGTGCAGTCGCCTCAAATCCAGCTATTACACGAAGACAGTGTGGTGGAAGATACTCTTCCCGTTCCTGGATCTCCCCCGACAGCGCTGAAATCCATTCTAACAACGTGTACAGTTCCTGTGCGGTTCCGTCAAACGAGTTCGTGTGGACACGATCTTGAAGTCAAGTGCTGTGACGCGTTTAAATTCCTTATGGGGAAGGGAACGCCAGGTCCGTGCGAAGTTCAAACCCAGAAGCAGTTAAACTGCGGCCATGAGGTTGTGATGAAGTGTTCAGATGCCGTGGATAGTGTGGTTTGCCAGGAATCTGTCGAGAAATGCTGTTGGAACTTTGCCACATGTGGTAGTAGCGTTGCTGTGCCGTGCACAGTGGCAGCGGATACTGTTCAGTGCGCCACCGAGACGGAATGGCTCTGCTCTGAAGGACACTCGTTTCCACTCCGACTGTGCAGCAGAGGGTTGCCGTCGGACTGTCCTTCCTGCTCGAGAGCACGCTTGGATACAGAGATGAAGACCACCGAGCGAGTTTTGAGCGACAAGAAGCTGAGTCTTTGGGTTCCAGAAGAAACCCGCTTCCTTCCACAGATGACCGGAGTGACCCACATCACCATGAGCCTGGAAAGCAAACGAGACTTTTTGATTCGGAAACTCAAGCTGCTCAGGAGATTCAAGGATGGACTAACAGGGACAGAATGGGCTAATCCGCTCTTCTTTCCCGTGGAGATCCCCGTGTTCGTGGCGTTAAGTCGGAAACTACAAAACCAGCATATTGACAATTTCGAGATGAAGGATTTCGGCAGCTTACAGAACTTCAATGGTATTGAGGTCTACGAAGCGACCCAGGAGAATTTGAACCGACTTGTAAGTGACGGCAAAGCTGTTGTTCTCTTTGGCTTTCTCTACACGGCGAAGTACCTCACGAATCCTGTCGATATCCCAAAGAACAAAGGGACCAAAGGCAAGAAGGTGCGCGAATGGGTGACACGGCAGGTCTCGCATGGATACGATGCTCTGTATCGCGAAGTAAAAGCCGGGAAGAAAGGCGGGAGCTGGATTGTCTGGCATCCACATACTCTGTTCCCTGTCCACCGAGTTGAGATCACGGATACGAACAGAGAGGATATTGTGAAATATCTACCGGAGAAAACACAAGTACATCAGCAGGACCTGAAGATCTCGTTCAAAAAGACCGCTGGCATCACTAAGTATGAGAAGGAGTCCATTCCAGTGTCTTCTGTTGTTTCAGAAGAAACGATAGACAGACTACGACTGCTGTGTGCATCAGTGAGTCCATTATACGAGAAGCTTAACGTGTGGTATCCCTGGGACGGTAAAACATTCTCTACCGGAGCCAGTGAGGTGATTCCGCAGAAAATGGAGAAGACTCTCTCTTCGAAGTTAAGTTTCGTGCCAAAGGATTTTGCCGGATCAACACAGCAGTCCAAGACGCCTTTTGGGGGTATCAAGTACCTCCAGAATCTGCAATCTCAAGAGAAGTTGAAAGAGGATGGAGACTTGTTCTTAGCTCTGGAGCTCCTCGCTGTCCGCAAGCTAGATACCAGTGAAACACGCTTAAAACTGGAAGGATACGCCACCCGCGTTTCCCAGGAGGAAGGCTACGCTCATCCGCTCGTAATTGTAGCAGTCGCTCGTTTGGCAGCTCGAGTCAGTAAAACGCAGTCGTCTGGTGTCCAGCGCAAGCTACTTAAGATGTTCGCTTCGCTCTATCCAGAGGCCAGTGAAATCTGGCTGGATGCGACGGAAGCAGCACTGATTAAGACAGTGACCAGCCATACGAACACAGGTGATGCTGTTGTTTCGGGATCATCTGTAAAGGACAAATGGGAGTCTGTAAAATCTCAATACGGCTGCCGTTCCGAAGCGATGGAAGAGCTACTGAAGCTTGTTGGGCTCAAGAAGGTGAAGCAAGCAGCAGTGAATTTATTCAAGACTGCAATGGCCCTCCAGAAAATGTCTCCAGCTCAGCGCAAGAAGAACTCGATGGTGTTTAACTACTGCTTCTTAGGCAACCCTGGTACTGGTAAAACCACAGTCGCGCGGCTGTTTGCCAAGGTTTTGAAGGATTCCAAGATCCGCCCGACGAACACGTTCGTGGAGTGCACAGCCCAGAAATTGAAGGACGAAGGCGCTAAAGGGTTCCGCTCCAAAGTAGATCAAGCAACAGGAGGCGTCTTGTTCATTGACGAAGCATATGAATTGGACCCCGATAAGGATTTCAATGGGAAGCCGGTCGTAGCCGAGCTGTTGACAGCATCTGAAGACAAACGGGGTGAGATCTCCATCATTTTAGCAGGGTACGAAGATGACATCCAGAAGAAGTTGTACGCCTATAACGACGGTCTAAAGTCGCGGTTTGAGGAGGTGATGTTCGAGGACTTTGATGCACAGGATTTGGAGGTTATTTGGGACGGAATGGCGGAAGACCGGGGCTGGAAGTACGAGAAAGCCATTGCAAAGGTGGCGATGCGCCGTCTTGCCAAGAGTGCGGGACGTAAAGGGTTCGGCAACGCGCGAGCTGTGCGTAAATTGTTTGAAGGGGCTGTGAAGGAGGCGATGGCTCGAGAAGACTTCGATGGTGAACTCACGTTTCAAACGGTGGATTTACTGGGAGAGCGTCCGTCAATGAACCCCAAGCTTACGGCTGTGTTGAAGGAAGTGGAGGAGAAGACGGGGTGGCATAAGATCAAGAAGGAAATGAAGAATCTGGTTCGTATCAGTGACGAAAACTACGAACGAGAACTCAAAGGACAGGAACCTGTCGAGATCTTCTTCAATAGGATATTCCTGGGCAATCCAGGCACAGGCAAGACCACCTGTGCTCAGTACTATGGCCGTCTGCTAAAAGCGCTTCACTTCTTAAGTAATGGAGAAGTGGTGAAGAAAACGGCAGGGGACTTCATCGGCAGTCACGTAGGCGAGTCGAAGACGAAGACGACACAGATCTTGGACGGCGCACAGGGGAAAGTGCTCGTCATTGACGAGGCTTACAACCTGAACGACGATCAATACGGAAAGCAAGTGCTTGATGTACTGGTCGAGAAGGTGCAAGGCACTGAAAATGACGACTTGGCTGTGCTTCTCATTGGCTACGAAGACGAAATGCTAGAGATGTTACGGACGCAGAATCCAGGACTAATGAGGCGATTCCCTCCGCAGTACGCTTTCCACTTTGAAGATTACACGGATCACGAACTTCTGGATATTCTCGAATGGAATTGCACGAAGAGAAGTGTGACGTGTCCATATGTAGTCGCCGAAGCGTTACTGAAGCAGTTAGCTCTTCAGAAGACCCAACCAAACTTTGGCAACGCTGGAGCAGTGGAACAACTACTGAAAAGCGCGATGGGGAAGGCTATGAATCGTCCAATGGTGAACGGTATGACGGTCTTGGCTTTAGAAGACGTCGATGGCGAAGGCGGGTCTGATGAAGACAAGGATCCAATCAAATTGTTGGATAAACTCTACCGCATGGACGAGATTAAAGAGCAATTGATCCAGCTACGCAATGAAATGATCGTTGCAGACCGCGAAGGCTCAGGTTTGCCGAAAGTCGGCCACTTTGTATTCCGCGGATCTCCAGGCACTGGTAAAACCACCGTCGCTCGAGTCATGGCACAGATTCTTCATGGTATGGGTGTGTTGGCAACCACTAAACTTGTTGAGACATCAGGCTTGGAACTCACAGCCGAGTACGTTGGCCAAACGAAGGAGAAGGTGAATGAAAAGCTGGGTGAAGCGAAGGGTGGGCTGCTGTTTATCGATGAAGCATACGAGTTGGGGAAGGGGAAGTTCGGAGAAGAAGCCATGACGACGCTGGTCGCTGCAATGACTAGCCCGTCGTACGTTGGAATGGTCATTATCATCGCTGGCTACCCAAAGGATATGGATCAGATGCTCGATCGCAACGTTGGACTGAAGAGCCGATTCACAAAATTCATCGACTTTCCTGACTGGGAAGCGCAAGACGCGGTGGTGTTCTTGAGTGAGAAGGCAGAGGCGGAGGGTTTTGAGGTCGAAAGCGAGGCGGTGCAGTCATTGCAGAACACGTTCGTGGAGCTCAAGAAGCTGGCCAACTTTGCCAATGGACGAGATGCCGTTCGAGTGTGGGAAGAGCTGTTGCGATGTCGATCCCAACGAGTGGTGAAGGAACCGGAATTAGAGCGAACGATCACTGAAGATGATGCTGATAAAGCTGGACAAGTGATTATCGTTGCACGTCGAGGTGGAGGAATGCCTGGGAAGGAAGTACCGACAGATGAAGACCCCATGAAGCTGCTCGATGAACTTTATCGTATGGATCAGATCCGAGCTCAACTTACTCGTTTGAAGACGGAGATGATCGTCGCAGAGCGTGAAGGCTCCAAACGCCCTGAGATTGGCCACTTTGTCTTCCGCGGCTCTCCTGGTACAGGGAAAACGACTGTGGCACGTGTGATGGCTCATATTCTCTACGCTATGGGCGCGTTAGCAACGACGAAGCTGGTGGAGACCTCAGGCTTGGATCTAACTGGAGAATATATAGGCCAAACGAAAACGAAAGTGACAGACAAGCTGGTAGAAGCTAAGGGTGGATTGCTATTCATTGACGAAGCTTATGAGCTCGGTAAGGGACATTTTGGTGAAGAAGCGATGACAACATTGGTGGCTGCAATGACTGATCCTGCGTATGCTGGGATGGTTATCGTCATTGCTGGCTATCCACATGAAATGGACACAATGCTCCGGCGCAACTCCGGTTTAAAAAGCCGCTTCACTCGCTACATCAATTTTCCGGATTGGGAGGCAGAAGACGGCGTGGCTTTCCTTAAGGCAAAGACTGCGAAGGAGGAGATTCGGCTAGAAGACGGAGCGGAAAAGCTGCTGCTGAAGACATTTACAGCGCTCAAGAAGCTCGACGGCTTTGGCAATGGACGAGATGCTGTCCAATTGTGGAAGGAGTTGCTGCAGTCTCGTGCACAACGTGTTTTCCACTCGGATGAAGAAGTGCGAACTATAACGAGGAAGGATACAGCTATGGCAGGAAAGACTATCCTTGATGCCCGTCGTCCGCCGACTGGTACAAAGCCCGCACAGTCACCGACGTCCAATGACGAGTCGATGTTTATGGCGCAAGATCAACAGGTATCAGCAAGGGAGGATCCTATTCAAGAAGAGGAAGAATTGTCACTTGAAGAAGAGCTGAAGGAAACATCAGAAGAGAAAGAAGATGTTGAAGAGAATTCCAAGGACAAAAAAGAAGAAGATGCTGTGGAGAAGAAGGCCAACGAAGTGAGAGACCCTGGCGTAGCGGATGAAGACTGGGAAGAGCTCGAGCGTGCAAAAGAAGCTCATGCGGCACATCTCGAGTCTCTAAAACGTGCTAAGGAAGAGTACGCGGCTCACCTCGAGGCATTGAAACACGCCCGGGAGCAGAAGAAGATTGAAGAAGAAAGACGTCGAGCTGCTGCGATTAAAGAAAAGCTGGAGGAAGAGAAGCGTCGTGCTGCGGCCATTCAGGAGAAGATTCGTCGGATCTGTCCGTGTCCTGCAGGCTTCAACTGGTACAAGTGTAGCGGTGGCTGGCGTTGTGGTGGAGGCAGCCACTTTGTGTCGGACGCACAACTGAACAGCCACTTTACGCGCTGAAGTGTGATCTGTTTAGTGGTCATTTGAGTACAAATTTAAGGTCAGTAGTTGACAGATTATTAATCACTCATTCCGTTATGGTTGTGTTAGTGAAGTTTTGAGTGTGCTTACCAGGCGAACCCAAGTTTTTCGTTGATATACAAAGGTTAGTCATTCTGCGTTCCATCCAAGTCAATCGTACTACCATCCGCCTGTAATAAGAGTTACTTCTCCCTCCCAACAGCCATCTGCTATCGGACGACGTGATCGGCAACACGCCACAAGAGAGAACGAACTTCTTCTGTAAAGATAAATCCCGATACGGTTTACTACCACAATGCAAGTGACTATGCAGAGGTTGGACAGCAAAGTGGACGATGGCACGTGCTGAAAAGACCCTCCAACTGAAGCGACTTCGACGGAGAAAAGATTTTAGGACAAAACATTGACACTAGCCAAGGACGTGGCCAACCTCGGGGCCACTTCCTCCAAGCCAACAAGTCGGACCTGAATCTTCTCATGATGTACTGGTCGGAATCTAAAGTCCTCCAGCACCGCATCCACGCCATAGTCGTTTTCAAAACACAATATTGGGCGTCAAGAATGGTCGTGATCTCCCGGCAGGGGTGGTGTGTCTACATCTTTGATCCTTTCAAATCGTTCCGGAAAACTCTGAAAACTCCACCACCATGGAGTTGAATCGAAGGGGTCACCCGGTGGAGCGCGTAGGCTACGCGCTCCACCGGGTGACCCCTTCGGCTACGCCGTAGCGTCTTCTCAAGACGCTGCACCTCAGCTGAGAACATGTTCGCCAATTAGAGCAACCTTACCATCATCACGGAAAACATGTTGCGTCAGTCGTTGTCCTGTGTTGATGGCACGCTGCCCATCGGTCGACAACTGGAGGTTCAAACTTGTGTGCACTTCCAATGGAGTAACGAGGAGAGTCTTTTCCGTTCAGCGCTTACTACGAAGCGGATATGCCGACACCGTTGCTCGAGCTATGGAGCAACCTAGGAGATGCATCTATCGTCCTAGATGGCACGCTCGGTATCAACTAGGTAGATCATATTCAACTTGGATAAGCCAACAGCTGCCATTGTATTCTGCATTATGAGTACCATCAAGGAAAGCGTTATTCGAGATAAGCGCGACTTCGAGGAGAAATTGTGCACACGTCCGTTGCTACATGTGTAGGCCTAAGCAGAGCCGGATCCAGTGGTCGTAGTAGTAGTAATAGGCCCAGTCGACGACTTCTTATCGAAGAGCAGCTTGTAAGCTCCATACATGGCCAACGCACCTCCAGTAACACCCAGCGTGACCTTGACAAACTTGCGGAAACGAGGCCACGATTTGGGGTTCTTCTTGGCCGCCTCAGCAACCATCACTGACACTTTCCCCAGCGCTTCGTCATTTAATTTGGCTCCTTCCTTAGCAGACGCAGCGATCGCGATGGCTCGCTTAGCAGCAGCCTAATCACCGCTCTTAACTGCTGCCATGGCCATTTTGTCCACCTTATTCATTGCCTCTCATGTGTACCATGAACGTTTCAGCGGCTTTCGCAACGTTGTCCTTGTTCACAGCAGCATCCGCGCGAAGACGCCGACTCAAAAGGAATTCGTCTTCGCCGTCGTCGACTATCTCGAATCCTTTGGCGAAATTCTCGGCCTCGACGAAGCTCAGGGAGCAGGCTATAACGGTGGCCACTAGCAGAGTGAAGAGGGCGGTGAAGCGCATTGTTGGGGTCTTTCTAGTGAGTGTTTAGGAAATTCGTGAATGACTCGTAGAAGTCTAACATATCAACAAACTGTTTCGTGGTAGAATAGTAGCATGAGCGCAGAACCGATATCCGAGCAGAGCCCAAGATCTTCGTGTACTGTACGCCATCTGCCAGGGACCCTATCAAAAGCGAAGAGTGTTCATTACAAAGCGATACGTTCATTGCGAATGGTCTTGTCGTGGTAAGGCACGAAGCTCTCTTGCCAAGAGTCTTGGTGCAGGGATGCACCAGCACGTAACGAGTGACACAGACATCCGGAACACGTCAACAGCATAACCACATAATCTGTTGCGTCAACAGTAGCGCAACATAATCTGTCGCGTCAACAGCAACACCGCACAAGCAACGAGGATGGGAATGCCATCAAAGTATTACATGTAGTGAAGAAGTAGAAAGGAAATTGAAGTTGATTAACTAGTTGCTACTACTGCCCTTGGCTATTGAATTGTGACTGTTTGAATGGGATATTGAATGCTAATTATTTCTTGAAAGTAAGGACTCGAACCTACGCCGAGTGCATAGCTTGGTGGTACAGTACCAGTAGTACAGTGTACGTGAACGTACCGTAGTAATAAATAGGTGACAACTGCGCTTGCCACTGATTGAGCATCCAGCTGTAAAAAAGCGATACTTTAGTAAAGTAACTTTACGAATACTTGTTGTGTTTCAGTCTCGTAAAGCATGGGAACAAAGCAACCCCACTGTCCATTTTGAATTCCACCACAAGAAGCTGAAGAGCCCAATTGAATGAGTGCTGCGCTTTTTCATCCCCCACGTGACTACAACACACAGTTTCACCTGACTACTCTTGTCCAAGATCACCCACTAGAGCCCATAATAGATGGCAAAGACACCACACAAGTGTTTGCTTCTACAAACGAAGGTGTCCAAGCCTCCGAACCTTTTGGGACCGTATATGCTGCTGCGTCACAGAGAAGGAGAATCGCCAGCTCTCCCACTAAAATATCGGATCGAGAAGGACAGTATGCGTTGATTGAGAGACTCGTCAAGGCCGGAGGATGTATAACCAATAAACAACTCGCAGATGCTCAGAGACAATACGTCACCACGTTGCTGTTCCTGCTGCAGAAGGATATCCAAGAGCTTCACGCCCAGGTGCAGACGCTGAAAGAGCAGTATCAGCACACAGTCGGCTTAGGAAATATGCTCCAGCATGTTGTGACCGACTACTTCCGCCTAGTACGCTATGGATATGCTACGGGCAATTTGCTGGGTTTCCTGAGAGAAGTGTCAGCTCCAGATGTGATGTTCAACACTGAATACGGCCCAGAGGCCATTGACCAGCACTGGTGTTTGTCGCAGTGGTTCGGCAATGTGGAAGTGGAGGTTGAGAGCTTCCAGAAGAGCTCGTGTCACTCTCTGGTCGTCGCCACAATCACCACAATCACGATCACCCGAGAGACTCTACGCAATGTGTTTCCACATCTGCGCACAACCGACAACAGTGATCACAACTGCAAACTAGTGGGGAAACTTCTGAATCAACGACTTGCGATGCGCGGGTCAACGTGTTTCGACTGGGATCGTTCGAGCTGCTGTCTAACGCGAGTATTGACTCAAAATGACATGTTGACGCCGATGTTAAATCTCTTAGGAAATCTGGAGGATGTAGCACGAGTTTTCAACAACGCGCTGATTTCGTCAGAGTTTGACTGGAGAAAGACAATTTGCTGACAACACGACTTTATACAAAAGTTTTGATACGTTCTGTACAAGTTTCCTCCTTCCCCACTACAACTTAGAACCACATGGACGAGTTTTCTCTGCGGCTGGAGAGCATCCGCGTCTGTCGAGTCTGTCGACGGCTGTTGCGGATGATCTCCATCGTCACGATCGCTTTCTGCAGGAACTCGGGCACTTGAATGGTCTTGTCGGCAGCTCGTAATAACGGCGGGAAGCCTAGCTTCTTGGCCACCAAATTGCCCAACAACCGGGCGCACCGGCCGTTACCGTCGTGGTATGGATGGATGTAGAACACCAGCACAGCGAACGCGTAGTAGGCGCAGAGCAACGGACGCTGTTCCCATTGACTGGCATCGTTCAGCATGTCTAAAAGCTTGTCAAGCGCGTCTTCGATCTCTCCGGCGGGAATAAACACGCGGTAAATGCGGGGTGAGGCGTATCCGACCGCCAGATCTGTACGCAGGACACCCGCTTGTCCACTGGACGGTGGTAGTAGACACCTGTGCAAGGCGAAGAGCTGCTCACGTGTGATAACGCACGAGGTGTCCTGCATAATCTCGTTGATTACGTCCAACAATTGCTTACGTGGGTTGTCAGCAGAAGAGTTTCTTCGAGGTCCAGGCGTATCGTGAGCAGCCCCAATGGCGTCGTACAAGTCGCTGGATGTGAACGTCGCAGGTTTCGAAGCGTCACGGCAATCGGCCAGCTCTGCCTTGCGCTCGAACGCGTCGTACTCTCCTTCCAGCTTGTCCAACAGCTAGAAGATACAGAAATATTTAGTGTGTACAAGGCAAACAAGAAGAACGAGAGAAAGTAAACCTACCTGTTCGATCTGACGATACACTGGGGATTTCGGGTTCTCGGCATGGCCAAACAGTTTTTCACCTAGAAACGAGATGTTAAAACTCGAGTGACTCTCACCGTACAGTAGAACAACTTACCGTCTGGGGACTTGGACGTTGTAGTGTGGAATGGCGTCGGCTTTGGTGGCGAAGGCGTAGCTGGGATCGGTTCTCGACCAGGGTGAATATGTCCTAGGGTCCAAGGCTGCGTTAAAACTATTGCATCAAGGTTAGAACTGACAAAACATCGTACCTGGCACGTTGTATTTGCACAACACGCAGTCTGTATCAGTGGTGGGGGAAGGCTCAGGTGGTGACGGCACTGGGCCCTCATCGATCTCCATGTCGTCTGAGCTCTCGCTGTCCCTGTTGGTGATATCACCACCGGCTTGACTTTTGAGGTACCTTTCAACCTTATGGGTTAATTCCTGGACATCGGTGAAGAGCTCGGCCTCCGTGGGACTAACAGTGTACAGATACTGCAGATAATACTTGACATGTCCAAGCAGGTCCCATTTTGTACGTATCTTGCCGTTACACTGCTCGATCACGTGTTTTAACGACGAGTCATCGCTTTGATCCTGAGGTTCCCCATGTCCATGTTCGTCGAGTGCTTCGTTAAAAAGTCCGTTGTGAAGTAGCAGCACTAGCGACCGCAAAATCGGAACGACAGCCGCGTGGTCTTCACTGCTCATAGATGTAGCCAATGTGTCCACCATGTCAAACAGTCCCCACTCCAGAGCAAGCGGAGTTGTATCACAGACGCTCACTGTAAAAAAAACGCGTAGTTGTTAGTAAAACACCGTGTGGCCACCACAAAAAACAGTTTAAACGCACAGTCTTCACGTCGAATGGACGAGTCGGTGAGTTCTCCGTTCGCAGTGATGGCATTATCCAGCGTCTGACAGTACTGGAAGCGAGGAATCCGCCCCACTCCAATGTTAGAAGACGCCGCGCTGAGAATTTCCTGGCGTAAAGTGGATAAAATCATCACAGATCGAACCACTCGTTGAATCCGTTGCAACTCGTGTTGATCCTCAGTCATGATGCGGTCCGAGTACCAGGACAACACTGCAACTGTCGACATTTTGCATATCATCGGGACAGAAACGACAGTCTGGATGCCAGCACGTCGAGCGTGAGGTAACAAAAAGAACTGAGACTGCTGGGCGGAATGGAGATCCAGCCATTCCGGATGTTGTCCACTAAAGACGCTTCCAATGTGTCCTTGACCCGGATCAATCATGACTATAGACGAGACCTTTCTGTACTTTTGAATCGCATCACTCCACAATCCTGCAGTGTCAATCGGTTGGTTTTTAGCAGAACGGGGGGATAAAACCCCTGCCGGTTTCTCCCGTCTGACAGTCTTGTTGTTCTTGTGCCAGATACTGTGAGTGACAAGGATGCAGTTGTTATCGTCGTCCAGAACTGGACAATGCACTTGGCCCATAAGCCACGGGTCTTTCGTCACCACTCGAAGAGTAAACTCCAGCGCTCCAGACAGTGTTGCGTTGTCAATGTGGTCCACAGCGACTGTCGCTCGGAATCCGCTCTCTGTCGCGTGGTTGGCAATGAGGAATTTCGCCAGTTCATTGTGGGCGAAATCAACAGCATCCGACAAGGGCGACGACCCCCATCGATCCAGCAGATTTACATTCGCTCCACAGTCCACCAAGTACTTAGCGATTTGTAAATGACCCTCAGCACTCGCTACATGCAGCAACGTCCTCAGATCGTAGTCCTCCATGTCTGGACGTACTAATTCCGGTACTAATTGCTTTAATTTCTCCATTTCCCCCTGTTTGGTGGCTCGGAAGGCAAGAGCGATATTCTGTTCGTCCTCACTGCTCTTCACCTGTCGACTCACAAGCTTCTTCTTCTGATGAGCCCGTAACATCTCAGCGATAACGAACTGCTGCAGTTCCAGTGCGATACTGATAGGCGAGCGTCCTCTTGCGTCCACCACATTAGTACTCACTCCAGCGGAAAGCAGCAGCTCAATGACTCCCAATTGTCCGTTCTCGACAGCCACATGCAACGAAGTGCGTCCGAGTTCATCTGTCACATTTACCTCCATCCCTGCAAGCCACGAGCTTTTGACTTTTTCAGCATTTCCTTCCTGTACAGCTCGGAAGAAGGAGACAATGTCCGAACTGGACTGGGTTCTACAACAAAAATATATCAGTTAACTTCAACATGGGTGTTACTAGTTGTATCACGTCACCACTAACCGTCTCATCCCCTCTGTTTCACCAGTCGACGGCAACTTCTCGTCGAGCAGCGAAAGTTTCCCTCGTCCGTAGTTTTCGCGTTCCAGTAAACGTAAGATGGCTACATTTTTGGTTTCGAGTGCGCAGTCAATGGGGGAACGTCCCCAGCGGTCTAGTAACTCGGCATTAGCTCCACATTGAAGCAAATAGTCGACCATTTCTAATTGTTCATCGCTTACAGCGATATGCAGTGGCGTTCTGACCACACAGGAGGTGGTTAAATAAGAAGGGTTAATTAAGGTCTTCAAACCTACCGTTTGTCATAGTCGGCAGAGTTGACGTCAGCACCGTGTTCCTCTCGTAACCGACGCATGGCTTCAAGGTTTCCCTCGGCTGCAGCCCAGCACATGGCCGTGGAGTGCGAGGCACCAGGCTCCATGCTTGCAGGGGGTCAGTCGGGAAGGTGAATGACCTGCATAATAGAATACTCAGTTCTGATTCAGATATGATAAAAGTATCGATATGAAGTTAAGTAGGTTTTGTAACGTCAAGTCCTAATGCAAGCCTCGTGAACAGTGTTCTGTTCTGACCATTGAAGCCAATGCCATCTCATCTCATCTAGTCATAGCGATGGCTCATATAGTCTTTGGTGATATCCGTGACGTGTCCATGAGGGTTATTCTGCCTCGCTCATAATGATCCCATAAGATGGGGTAAGCAAAAGCTCGTGTATAGATCCATCTCCGCTTAATTCCGATGCCACAAAGTTATCCTCATCACTTTCGCTTTTGCGTCCAAGAGCTCCGATCAGATTCCTCCGTCCAGTACAGTATGGCTGCCCCTGCCTCGTCCCAGCCTCAACTCTACATCTACGACCACTGTCCATTCTGCTGTCGTGCTCGCGTCGCTTTAGGCTTTAAGAAAGTTAAGTACGACGTTTTGTTTCTGGCCAGCCACGACGAAGCTACTCCCATTAGCCTTGTAGGCTCCAAGCAGGCCCCTATTTTAGTGCCAGTGGGGGAGAAACCCTTCCCGGAGAGCTGGGACATCGTTAAGTACGTGGACGAGCACTATGGCTCTGGTCCCATCCTTCAACAGGCCTCAGGTCGTGAGGAATTGACCAAATGGATCGACACGATCATGCCGTTGCTCGTGACGCTCTACCTGCCTCGCTTCCACGCTGCTCCACTACCGGAGTTTACACTGAAGGAGTCACGTGACTACTTTAAAAACAAGAAGGAGAAGAGTTTCGGCTCTTTTGAAGAGAATATCGTCAAGAGCCCGGAGCTTGTCAAGCAGGTCAATCAGCTGCTCAAGGAGCTTGAGCCTTTGCTGCACTCGAGTCACTCGGTGAACGCTGAGCTGAGTTACGACGACTTGGATCTGTTCGGACGTCTGCGTGGTCTCACGCTTGTTAAAGGCGTCGAGTGGCCCGCGAAGGTGCGCGAGTTCCTCGAGTACTTCTCTCAGGAGGGAGATGTTCCGCTCTACGACAACGTTGTCAAGATCTAAGGAGACGTGCTAAGAAGGCCTCTTAGAGACTGTTAAAGACACTGAATGAATTTGGCTTGAAAGTCGTTTATACATGTACATACTACACACACACACAAACAGCGTAGGGAACGTATTGTTATTCGACTTAGCAGATCGAACATGCAATCTCAGTGTGGACATCTCTTGCTTGTTTTGCACTTGACACTCTATGAGGGTTGATACGGCCATACCTGCTTGTGCTCCTTGTTGAGTCGGTGAGACCCGCCTGCCACTTCTTCATTTCAGGCAAGCTCATTATTCTCAACCAGGGTTGTGAAAAAAACAATTTGACTTTCAAATAATTCAATTAAATCACACTAAATTATTTATTGAGCGAGGTCTCAATCACGTCCAAATAATCCTCCATTTCACTGTGGCGTTTAGCTCGCGTTCTGCACGTTATCGTGAAGTCACGAGCTACTTGAGTACTCTTAACGCATCAATAATGAGCAAGCAATGGTCTTCTGGGCCTGTACGACGTAAACAACTTCGACGAGACAGCTCTGAGGTAGCGCTCAACACTCCTCCAGTCTCCTCACTTTGCAAATTTCTGCAAAACCCAAACATGCGACTATATTGGACGTGCGGTGTCTGTTTGATGCCATTACGAAGGAGTTCACACCAACTGCGAAATTCCTCAGCCCACAAGCCATCGTCGTTAAAGCGCCACGCTTTGAAAGCGGTGTACTAGTTAAGAGTTCTCGCAAAGCTTTAGCGAGCGTCAAGGGGTTTGGGTTAAGGTTACGGCTAGGTGGTTTTCTACCAATCAGAGCTCGATGATATGATTGAAAACAAAATTGCAATAAACAAATTATTGATTGACCCGAGTCTTCGGGCTCAATCTTATTTTTCACAACCCTGTTATCAACGCAGCAGCAGCATCGCCCAGAATGCCGTCAAGCTTAACACCGACACTCAAATCATACGTCATAACATTGCCCTCCACCTTGATGTGATGAAGCCGGCGGTGGCGGTGGAAGCCAAAAGCGCTGCAGCAATGGGAGAGACCTTGGCTGCGAGGAAATTTGTACTCTGGGATCTTGGCTTGCGAGTCCTCGAACCATTTTCGGGGCCAGACCGAAGATCCCTTAAAAATAGTCGACTTCAAGTCGTGCAATACGCTCTTTACAGTCCACTTTGGTTGAACAAGTACCAAGTGGCAACAGGGTCTAAGTTTCGAAATCTATGTCGAGCTCTAGCAACGGCAAACATTGTATCGCAGAATAATGGCTAACAGCGTTGTTACAATTATAATTGCAATTAAATAATTGAGATAATTGTCCCATCCCAATAACAATGCTACATTGCGACAATGCGAAAATTGAATTGTTGGACGGTAGAAACCCAGGGCTCGGTTCATTCGCAACGGTTCGCTGGCCTTGCAAGATCACTGGTGGTCATTAAACGTAGCTAGAAAGGTCGTGGATGTCTATATGAGGTGACGAAGTTGAAGCCTAAGACAAAGAATGAGACGAGATGGACGAGCGTGATGAAGATGATGAAGCGTTGTGAAGAGCTTCTTCCTTTTTTTCGTTGGCTAAGCTCTGGAGCTTTTTTCGAAATGATCTGTGCGAGTTAGCACGCGTCTTGTTTTATCGGGATATTATCACATTATACTATCAAATGCGGAGTATATACCAGCGAGTTCTCCTTCATCCGGAAGCGGGTGGGCTACGAAGAGCAGTTAGCTGTGCAACACCTCCATCTCTAGGGCAGGGTTTGGTAATTTTCCGTAACTATTGCCGATATTTGCAATCAAGCCTCGGACGAGCACGGGTTAGGGGACCTCGAAATTGCGAACTTCGCTGCTCGTCGTTAAGTGCGCGATCTGGAAATCATTGAAATGTCCGCTCGTGTGCATTAAGTTCGCGAGCAACGAGCGCGCTGACTCGAATGCTCGTTCAAGCTCATACCTGTACCCATTAGACTGGGGCCATGCTCGTTCTAAGTTAATGCGATTGGTAGAAAACCAAATTGAAATTTTACATTGCGATCTTAGATCGTCGCTGCCATTGTAAGATTTCTTCCTGGAGCTAAGTGCCAGCGCTCGTACGTCACCGACGGCTGTGATCCTGCTAGACTCCTGTGTCGGCAGGGACTACATCTTTAGGCACCCAAATCCAGTGTTGCTGGTGGCATTCAAGTTCTGGACGAGCCACTACCACCGATACCTGCCCCGAGGTTCGTCACTACCGCCAGGAACTGCTCCGGCTACCACCGCGTGAGAAGTGCTCCGATCGCAGAATTCCTGCTGGAGGCATCTGCTGCGGTCTAGTTCGGACAAAGCCCCAGAATCTTTAGTGGTATTATGGCGCAACTTCAGTCTGCGTTAAAGCCACCGGCTGCGGTGAGGCAAGCCATCGCAAACTTCCAGTCAATCGGGCCATTTCGAGTAATACCTCCGACGGAGAGCGAAACGTCCTACATCTTCAAGTGGGGAGTAAGGGTCGAGTACCGTGACGAAAACAACAAGCTCACAACCCGGTGGGCGTGTCTGGCGGACGAAACCTGTAGGGCGTCAGGTGAAAACCTTTACCGGATGTCAACAGGAAAGACATCTAGAGCTGCCCACCATTTCCGAGCCGTACACAATCTTGTATCGCCGAAGACAGATGTAGCGGTTGCTGGCAAAAGGAAGCGAGACAGCGACATCGAAAACCTTCGCGCTTCACCACTGTTTGTCAATAATCCAGCTCGGCTGAATCTACTGCTGGAAACGCTGAGAATTGTCAACCACAATTTGCCGTTAAGAAGTGGCGAATATGAAGAGTCAAAGTTGCTGAAAGCACTTGTGGTAAAGAAGGAAATGCAGACGAATCTTGGACCTAAGCGCATTAGTGCGGCCATCGTCGAGCTATACCAATCCACGAAAACGGAGATGACAGAGTATCTTGCCGATAATCGTGAAGTTTACCCGAGCTTCACACTGGTTGCCGATTTTTGGACCTGTAAAACCACCAACGACAAGTACCTGGGACTGAGGGTGTATCTGGTCGATAAAGACTGGCAATTCAAGTCAGTCCTTCTCGGGACAAAACCGTTCAACCCAGCATATAGTGATCGGGAAGGTGGAATTCAAAAGCCATTTCGCATGTGGCTCATGAGTACACTAGCTGACTTTGACCTGAAGCCCCAATATTTCTTCGGTACGACTAGCGATGCAGGTAGCGACGTCAAATTTATGCTGCGTTCGAATCTGCAGCTGCGATGGGAGTGGTGTTTTGCCCACATGGCCCACGCCGCCACTAAATGTCTTGTGGCCTAGGTGGAAGGAGCAGCAAAGCAGCTAACCCTGAGATGGCGAGTCTACTTTCGAAGATGACGAAAGTAATTTCGGACGTAAAGCTGGTTTCCTCGGCAGGCGATTTGTTTGCTGAACTTTGTAAGGAGAAAACAAGAGGAGCATCAAAACGTCTTATCGGGCATTCTACATCGCGATTCCTGAGCACGACAAAGGCCATGAGGCGGATACTGGACAAATGGGAGGCTGTCGTCGAGTGGTACAAGATACGAGCTGACCAAGCCATCCGTGAACGTCGACCACCACCGGAGTTCCCTCTTGAGAACTGTCATTCAGAGCTCGTCCAGGCACTATCTCCGGTTGCAGATTTGAAGTTTAAATGTCAGGCAGAGCGACCAGAGCAGGTGGAAGTGCTGATGTCGCTGTACATGATTCGCATTGATAACCTTTGTCCAGGCCAACCGATCTTACACTACCTGTCAACCGATGACGACCCAAAGTGGATAACAGCGAGCTCCTTGACACCGCTAGCAGTGAAGACCCGTGACCTCTTTCGCGAAGCCTTGGATGGGCGGTTTTTCTCTCGGTATTACAAGGATTCTGCGTTTGATAAGTGTCGCGAAGTCGGTGAAACTTTGGTCGCGGAGCAGGGGGCGTATAGTGAACCCTAGTTATACGACTACTGAAAAGTGGTTTTCAGAGCCGCACAACGGTAGGTTGGCGTGTGGTACCTTGCGGTATCCTCGTGGGTTCGTTGTCTTCGGAAATATGACCCTCGCCGGAGTCTGAGAATGTGTTGTGAAGAGAAGTAGGGGTTCCCTTGGAGTCTGGTATCGATATTCAGGAAATCCTTCCAGGAGCGTTCGGGAGTCGGAATCTCTGGGAACCAAGATGGTTTCCAAGAAGTCGGCGGTCGAAAAGAGGTTAGTATACCAAAGAAAGTCTGAAAATCGGTGTCTGAATATCACAAATCCAGAACCGAGATGCCTGACTTTCAGAGATAAACAACCAATATACAGAGTTCGAAAATATACAAATATATACAGCCGTTCTTATTCTTTCTAGGCCCTTGAACGGTGGGCTAACACTCCAGGTCAACTAGGGACTTGCTACCAGACACCTGGTCTGTCTGGTATCCCTTTACGTTCGCGCACCACCCTCTAGTATAGAGGGAAAATATAAACCAATACAATCGGCTATATATAACAGTCTACCTTGCACTCTGAAAACGACTGTCTAGTTTCCAGAGCCTGTCCAAACGATCAATATGAAATGGGCTACCGCTAGAGACAAAACAAACGACCCAACTAGGATATGGAATAGGCGGGTCCTTTCAGGTCTCTACGTTACCTGATCTCCACCTAAGGGGATTGAATTTGGTGGAGATCACACGACGTACGTGATGACGCAGTGGCTTGAATACCTCTCAAGCGGACTTGTGCAGTAGCAAGCAAATTGAACTCTGTTTATCGTTTATCTTCCTCATAACTATCATATATCTCTGGTAACTCTCTTCTTCTTGTCGTCTTTTGCGTCCTTTATGCAGTCAGTCTTCATATCTCAGGTACTCTTGGTCTTTGTATACATCTGGTAATTTGACTTGGTCTCAGTATGCAGGCTGTGCAGCCGATCTCGATGGGTTGACAGGTAGAGACGTCATTACGGGGGATGTGCAGGTCAGTAATCACTTGAATGCGTGACTTGAACTTTGGTTCACTTGGTTTCAGTATGGTCTTGGATCTTCGGTGGTTTCAGAGTCTGGTATCCTGGTTTTCAGAGTCTGATATCACTTAGTTTTCAGAGTCTTAGTCACTCAGAGTTATAGATACCAAAGTCTTTGAGTAAGAAACCAGAGTACGGAGCACCAATGCTTCAACGTACATGAAGATCTTGAGGGTTGCGCGGGTGCGCGGCGTCCGGCGCGCGATACTTGGTCTTTGCGGGTATATATTGTGAATCCTTGAACCATCCATCGTCGCGCTGGACGGTAACGGGATGAGGTCTCTCAGAGATACGTTCTTCTGAGAGACTTTCCGCCAGAACTTAGGCACTCATCGTCGGGGAAAGTCCGGTGACCAGACAGAGTGTAGTTGATCTTCAGAGTTGTGCACACCCTGAAGTACACTTCTGGTCCTTTGGGCCCCTTTACAGTCAGGCGAAGGTTTATCCACAATCTTCCACAGATGTCGCACGGGTGCGGCCGCGTCCCAAAGTCCCTTTCGCTTATAACCCATAGTATAACCAATCACATCGTAACGTAATATCCACCTGTCGCTCGAAAATCGGAATTAACATCATGTCAACCGCCCCTCCTAGTCACGATCCATCAGTGCGGAACTTTCTCCAAGCTGTGTATCATGGCCAGGCCTATCAAACATTCTGATAGACGGTTTTCAGAGCGTAGCGTAGCTGCAACTCTTTGTCAGTTACCTGGTTTTCAGAGTCTCTGGTGTCCCGTCGCACAATCTGATTCTCTCAGACTCAGAAACTTGAATTTGACTTGCCAAACAGGCGATCATTTTCAAAACTCCGTCCTTTCGCTCATGACTGAGGAAACGAACGCTTCTCTGAGCTTAAACGCCCCACCGAATGGGGCGGCAGGCGACGCCACAGGCACTTGTCCTGCTTCGGCAACTGCCAATATGTCGCAGGGTGGAGGTGTTGGTTCGGCCACATCGCCAGGTGGCAGCCCTAGCGCCCCAGCCCATGCATCTCAACCTACCGACTCACAGGTCGATGGTCCGACTGAGGACCTCCCTGGTGATGACATGAACTCGGCCGGTGTTGGTGATCTCTCGCCACCAGTGGTTTCACGTGGGGAATCTCACTCTGAATTCTCTGAGGGAACTCCTGGTGTCTTCAGACCGCGAGCCTTTGGTGCCCCACGGCTTTTGTCTACGGAAGAGGTCGATCGGCTGTTTCGTCAGGGTCTGGTGACAACCACAGGGGATCAAGTCACGGCGTTGGGGGACTCTGATGTTCCCCAGAACTATATCGCTCCCAGCGTGAAGCCAGAGGGACGTGCCTTTCTGGTGAGTACCCCCGCGCGAGCTGAAGACTTCAGAAGAGGGCGCCACATAGCGAATGCGTACGGTGGCCCCTGTGTACTCGTGGGTTACGAGGCACTTACTGATGAAGACCTCCGGGAGCTGGAGCGAGTGATTCCAAGCTTCGACCCCGCCGAAGTTGTGTCTCCGTGCGCCCAGACTCCAGACGTGCGTACTCTGGATGCTTTGACATCGTCTGTGGATGTTCGCCGGGAACTGGGGTCTCTGGTTTCTCATGTCTCCCCCACTCGGCTTGCCGAGAAAGTTTTTCGGACGGCCGGATGCCTAAAGCTTATGACTGCTGCTCACCGTCGCCTTCGGGAACGCGTTGGTTCTCAGAACGGTGTCGCCTTGATTGATGCTGCAGCAGCGCGCTCTGAATGCGAAGAAATCAAGCGTGAGTGGGTACTGCACTGTCAATACTGGAAACACGAGCTTAAGTGTGCCCAGCAAGACGCCGGTGCGGTAGAAGAACGCATGACTTCGGAGATTCAGGATCTCAAAGCTCACTACCAGGACCAAGTGGAAGCTCTGAAGTCGGACAAGGCAGTTCTGAAGTCCCAAGTCGCTGATCTTCAAGCACAGGTCTCGATTCTGAAGTCGCGTCCTGAGGTCAAGCCCACAGATCCGTGGGGGTTCTCAGAGTTCTTACAAGAGAATTCTGAAATCTCTGGTAATTGGGATCGGCTCCATGACCTTCTGGTGTCATACCAAGAGGACACCATCGTCCCTGATAACTGGACGACTATCATCAGCGTGACAGCCTTGGACGCGCGAAAGAAACCCGTTCCTGACTTCAAGAAACGGCTTTCTGAGGAACGAGCTCGTCAGGCTGCTGAGAAGACCGCGAGGACCTCCAGAGTTCTGGATCTTACCCGTCCAAGTACTGAAACCTCAGAGTCCAAGAGCGAGAGCCCACGGTACCTGTCATATCCGCCGAAGCCCCAGACTCTGAAATCACCTCCGAAGCGACCGCTCAAGTGGGACTCTAAGAATTTGCAGCGTCGCCCGTCCGGACACAAGCCCGTTGAAGAATCGGCGCTTCCGGCGAATGCAGATTCTAAGGTGGCAAAGTCTGAGGTCCACAAGAGACTCCCTGGTGACGTGGTCTGGAAGGAAGTTCGACCCGACCTCCGCCAAGCCCTGCTATCTGGGATCAAGTATGATAAAGCCATGGAGTGGTTGGCATCGGACAAAGCGGCTCACAGTCTCTTCAGCAGTCCGGCTCTCATTCAGATGTTGGTGAGCCTGGTATTCTCTCGTCGCCTGGATGCTACTCTTTGGGCCAAGTACGTCCCTGAAGTGTATTACCAGATGGCCGACGAGGTGGTGGATCGTCACATCTCAGCTGGTACCGAGCCTGCAGCCTGGGGTGATCTGGATGGTCACGTAAATTATCCAGAAAGTGATGTCGAGTCCACCGCCGACAACCCAAGGACGATCCGGATTACAAGGATTCTGGTGTGATCGAGTCTGAAGACGAAGACGACGACGAGAGCTCTGATGATGGTGCGTCTGACGACAGCGATTCCGAGAGCGACAAGTCTGAAGACAAGAAGTCTCAGGACAAGAAGTCTGGGAGCAAGAAGTCTGGAGACAAGAAGTCTGATGACCACCCGCGTCCTGGTTCCAAACGTCCCCGGGATTCTGATGACGACTCAGACTCTGATGATGGACCTATCATCCCCACCAAGAAGTCCAAGAGGAGTATCGCATCCGTAAAGGCCCACACCAGTCCTAAGTCTCGCCCGAAGTCCACCAGTGGAAGTGGATCGAAGTCCAAAAGTTCTTCTGGGAAAGCGCGTAGTCTGGTGTCCAAGCCCTATAACTCCCTGACGGTCAAGGAGCTCCACGTGGTGGAAACACCAGACTGTGAGGCATCCTCCTGGTTGTACTATGGTATCAGGGTACAACGAGTGAGCTCTACCAAGACCACCACTGGCCAGACATTGGGTTTTCCAGACTACGAGGTGCACAAGCACTCATGTGCCATCCTCAAGAAGCGCTGGGACTCTGAGCGGTACTGTGCAGTCCTCCGCAAGAAGCGCGCCCCTTGGAAGGTCATGTTCGACAACCGATTCTCAGAGTTTTACTTCCACAAGCGGGAAGAACTGGGGCCCATGGTGTTGGCTGACGTGGAAGACATCGTGCGCAGCATGAAGAAGCATGCTCAAGCCTTCTGGGAGCGTACGCATTGGGTGACCATGGATGTTGAGGCTGACGACAAGTCTGCGGAGCTTCACAAGTACCGGTCCATGCGTCGAGCTGCCATGATTCGTCAGCACAACGCCCTCATTCGAAAGGTCCTGGGGCACAAAGATTTCCCAGAGTCGCTGCTTTCAGAGCCTGGCATCTGGGTTGTCCCAGACAAGTCCTGCCCTTGGATCTGGCAAGATCCCAGAGTCGCAGAGCTGGGGGGTCCCAAGTGTCTGAGTCTGGAGACGCAACTGGGTGACTTGGACGCTATTGAGCCTGCTCGGATGCAATGGGCCACGGTGAATGCGGACGAAGAGTGGCTCCAGTATGTCCCTGCTGACATTAAGAAGGATCATATGACACCTGCGGAGCGTTCCGAGAACCCGATCTCCCTTCACTACTGAAGCTCAGGTGTCCACCATGGTGCCCACGGGAAGGCTGCATCTTCGAGAAGCCAAATAGTTGTCTGCATTTGTGACGTAAATCCCCGGCCTCAGTGTAGCTCCCTAATCCCTTAATCTTTCAATATCACTCCACGTAATCACACTTCTTCTCATCATCTCATTATTCATAACTTCGTATCCTCCAGTACTTAATTCTCCACAAACTCACTTCCATATTCACATTCACACAGTCGTTTTATATAAGCAGCAACATGGTCGATCACATATCCAAACGCATGAATTTCAGAAATAGGTCTCTGAAAACACGCACTCAGATTACCACACTCTAAAAGTCAATATCTGAGATCCTTCAGATATCAGACTTCCAGATGTGTTTTCAGAGTTATTAGACTCTGGGATGATCGTCTCCAGCCTGCATCGCCTGAAAACGGGCTCGTGCTCGTGCACTCTGATTGAATTCGTAAAGTAATGCTCCACAGTTCAACTTCGATAACGGCAACCACTCAGTTTCATCGTAACCTTTCCACTTAATCAAATATTCGCGCAGGCGTCTGGACGTCCTGGTACGCTTGTTCCAGCGGGTATCCAGAATCTTCTCCACTTCATACTCGCCGTTTTCAATATCAGGTTCCCAACTATCTTCTGGTAACAGGGCGGCGTCAAAATCATCATCTTCTGGAATCTGGAGTTCCACCGTGGGTCGTCTGGGGAACAGAGCCCTTGGCTTCAGACGGCTCACATGGACCCAGGGGTTCACGCGGTAGCCGGTATCTTCAACCTTGAGTCGTACTCTGAAATCGTCCAGCATCTCCTCGATCCTGAAGGGTCCGTGCCACATGTGTGCTAGTTTTCTGCTCAATCCCGTTTGTACCTTAGGGATGTAGAGCCATACAGCGTCGCCTATAGCGAAACCTGACTTCAGACCTTCTGATAACTCGTTCCACTTTCTGGTCTGTTCTTCAGACCGGTCACGCTTTGCCTTCTTCTGGAGATCTTCGGCACATGCCAGAGCATAGCTATAGTCCCGTTGCATCTTCCGTCTCCATTCGTACGCAGTTCGCTCCTGAGTCGTCGATGGCTTGGGTCCAAGCATAGCGGACACCGTCCCATGAGCATCCCAACCATGTACCAGGTAGAAAGGCGTCTCCAGACGGGTGGCATCGAATGACGTGTTCAGGGCAAACATCAGACGTTCGGCGTGATCATCTTAGTCACTTTGATCAGCTTCAGAGATATATGCCTTAATCGCGCGCACCACAGTCTGTACTGATCTCTCCTGCTGGCCGTTGGCTTGAGGCCGGTACCCTAGAGTAGCTCGTTGTCTGCTACCCAAAAGTTCCCTGAAACACTTGAACACCTCACTCATAAAACGAGGATCTTGATCATGACGAATCAGAGAGCTAGCACCAAAGTTTCTGAAAACGCGTTCCTCATAAGCCTCTGCTACATCCTGAGCAGTGGTGACACTCATTGGCTTGCACATTACGTATCCCGAAAACATATCCTGGAACAGCAAGAGAAATGTGTTTCCACGTGCGGATTTCGGCATGTGGGTCACAAAATCCATAGACACCACTTCAAATGGCCGGCTGGGCTCAATATTTCCAGGGGACGGTCCAGGATTTGGGGGTCGCCCCTTGCCACTGGCACAGTCTACGCATTCCTTCACAAATCTCTCCACATCGGCATACATACCCAACCAGTAAAATTCCGAACTCAACTTCTCAAAGGTTCTCCTGATTCCTTGATGCCCACCTTGGTAGTCTTCATGAGCATAGTGTAACAAGTCTGGATACAAGTCTCTGGGAACCACCAGTCTGAGTTCGTCAACATTGTCCCGGGGCCGCTCTCGAGTAGCGCGACTCAGGCGATATAGTACATCTCTAGAATCCAGAACGAAGTCCTCAGCAACTCTGGCAAGCTTCCTGACTCGGGGTCGTGGTAAATCTCCCACGTCACCTTTCAGAAACTTCATGAGTTCAACCAAGTATGGGTCCTGGCTCTGATGCGCCTTGATCCGTCGCCAGCGTTCTGCCTGGAACTCCAAAGGTCCCAAAGGTTCTCGTTCGCCATCACCCTCAGGCAGATTAGCGTCAGGCGGAGCTTGGGCACGGGTTACAGCAATCAACACTCTGGCCGATCGAGGTAGGGGTGCGGATTCCGGATCAAAAACATTCTCAGACTCTGGTGACGCATTACGTTCTTCAGAGTCTGATATTTTTGACTCTTGAGCTTCCATGTCCGGGGCTGAGCAAGGCTTCATCAGTTTCTCATGAACTTTGGATACCAGTTGCAGGTGCATGAGTTCATCCTCGTCTTGCACCTGCCAAGCTTCCCCAAGAGTCAAAGTCTTCGAGGTCAGGTAATCCGCTGCTTGGTTAAACTCGCGCTTCACATGCACCAACTTCAGAGTCCGAAACTTGGTTTTCAGAGACTCAAATTCGGCCAACCTTCGTTGCAAGTTAGGCTGATTGCAGTTGATTAGTCCCTGAGCCTGTTGTATCGCGATGCGCGAAACTCCCACAACCACCAACTCCTGTATTCCGTGGTCGAGTGCCATCTTCAGACCATAATTCAGGCCACAATATTCCGAGTCATTCACCGTGACATCCGTCAGGGGAAACCCTCGGGCTTCCAGAACGCTCCACCCCGGGAGTTCCCAGAGTATACACCCACAGCTTCCCAGACGGGTAGACGTCTTTGCGGCACCATCAAAACTCAGAACATAGCCCTGATAATCTGCTTCCAGCATTTCCACACTGATAGGAACTGGCGGCTTGACTCGCCCCTTAACTGGGATCAGATTTTCAGAGACCTCGTCCAGATGCTCCCTGGGGGTAATGCCCGCACCGAGTATAGCTGGGAGTCCATCTTCGTCACGCTGTACCCGGCGGATCTCCAGATTCCACTGCGACAACTTCATACCCCACTTGACGTTTCTGCCGTCGGTGGAGTTCGATGTCAGCAACCATTTCAGGACAGAGTATCTGGTATAGACCACAATCACCGGACTTGACTCCACCAGAGCTCTTGAAGTTTTCCAAAACTCTGAGGATCGCAATCACCTCTTTCTCAGCGATATGATACCTGAGTTCGGCATCGTTCAGGACACGACCCGTAAACCGGACTGGGTGTATTATTCCCTCATATTCTTGTCCCAAGACCGCTGAAGCAGCCCAAGGGTTCGCGTGCGGAATAACAACAAACGGTCTGGTTCGATCTGGATGTCTGAGTAGTGGAGTAGAGACTATCTTGCGTTTCAGAATCTCGAACGCCTCTTTTGCACGAGTCAGGTCTCGTCCAGCACGGATCTGCTCGTCCGTCAGCTCATAGAGGGTAGCAGCAATCACCGGTAAATCCTCAATAAACTTGTTGTAATAGTTGAGGCTTCCCATGAAACTCTGAACTCCCTTCAACGTGGACGGAAATGGCAGTTCTTCAACTCCTTTGACAATCTTAGGTGTTGCCCTCAGACCCTCGGCACTGATTTCGTGGGATAGGTACGGTATCGACAACTTCCCGAACTCGCTCTTGGGCAAACTCACAGAAATGTTCCAATAGCGAAGCCTGAAAAGCAGGGCATTCAAATCGTCACATAATTGGTCCCAAGTCGGTGCTCCATGTGCGATGTCGTCGATGTATGAACTCCTCCCCAGGACTGGGCCCATGCATGTGGGGACGGGAATATTCCTCTGAAAGACGGTCATCTGACTTGTGAGGGTTGGTATCTCTGAAATCGGAGTATGGTTCTCAGAGTCTGAAAGATGCTTTTTAGAGTCCTGAGGCTGGAGTTGCAGAAATCCCAGGACCTCCGCATCAACTTCAGCTTCTTCTTCTGGTGACAGTCTCACGAATCCCCACAGGCAATTGTCTAACATAGCCTGATACACAAGAGGGGCGTTCTTCAGACCAAACGGCATCCTTACCCACTGAAAATGTCCAAACGGGCAAATGAAAGCTGATATCAGTCGTGCGCGCTCCGTCATCCTGATCGCCCAGAAACCACTAGCCATATCCAGGCTCATGAACCACATGGCAGCCTCAAAACCAATTAAGAGATCGTCAATAAGAGGTAGAGGGTAACGCGACAGTTGAATGAAGCCATTCACGATGCGATAGTCGATGCACATCCGTATGTCAACACCATTCTTCTTGAGAACGATCACAATAGGAGATGCCCACGGGGAGTTGGAGTACTCGATCAAACCAGTTTCCAGGAGTTTCTTTAGAAGCTCGTATACCTTCAGCATGAGATGAGGAGCGACGGATCTCGGACGTTGAGCTACCGGTTTGGCATCTCCCACATCCAAATCACAGACCACACCCCTTGCCGGTGCGGGTGCTGCATTGCCATCTCCCAGGAATATTTTCCTGTGGTACCTCAGAATATCACGCAGTTTCTTCTCCATTTCTGGGGTCGTCTTTCCTGGTTCTCCAACATCAGCGCTGTCGATATCACACTCTGGTGTCAATTCTTCCAGCTCAGGCAACATGACCAGTTGGTCGCGTAATTGAGCGAGGAGTTCCGTGCCTTCTCGCATATATACACCCGGCTCCAAGTCCAATTCTTCATTCGAAACATTCATGCACCGCTCGTATTCCACTCGTAATTTTTCCACAGGCGTTCCAGGCATCCCCTGAATGGGAATACCCCAGGATTCATCCATTAGGTCGAAATCGTCCGCGGGTAACTCAGGGGTCTGAGAGTCACCTAATAGACACTCAGGCTTTGAGTCAAGGACGTCACCGGCAATAACAACGGACGAGTCACCAGGGTCTGTATGTGGAGTACTTTCAGAGGATGTTTCCAAATCTCTGGTATCTGTACTGATGTCCGCACTTCCCGTTGACTCGCCGGAGCAACCATTCTCCGTCTGGGTGAATGCATCCAGGGCGAAGCGTACTCGTTTCACGGTCGGTGGTGACTCTGGTTTCACGAACTGCACTCGAGCGTTGTCAAACCTTGAACGTTGCAGTATTTCAGTCGTCCATGGGTAGTCCGGGCGATCTACACACGGGGGCTGCAGCATCAAAGCCTCCAACTCCGCCTCTCTCTTCATACGTTTCTTAGTCTCTGGTGACGGGGTGCTTTCCAGAATCAGAACCTCCCAATCGCGATAGGCAGCGGAACCTGGACGCACGAAACGTCCATGCCTTGGGAAGAAACCATATTCCACGATCCTCGCGACATCAGAAAGTTCATTGACCCACGTGTTTTTATCGGAGATGTTTACCACGCGAACGGCCACAGGCCAAGATCGGGCCGCATAGATCAGCTGGGTAACCCAGCGGTCACCGCGTCCGGCCCACACGACTTCCCTTTGGGGGTTCGTTGGCCCATAGTCAATTCGGACAACAAATTCTTCGCCTGGACTCAGAAGAACAGCCTCACATGGTCTAACCGACCTGTTACGACCAATGTGATCACCAGGTTCCCAATTACACATCATCACCACTACCTCGTCTGGCAACGATACCAGACCTTCACGAGCACTAATTCTCACTCCGGCAGCAAACATAAAACCCATTCCCAGAAGCACGTCAATTCCTTCACCGATATTCGCGACCCAAACATCCACAATATATACCACTCTTGGCCCAAGTGTCAACTTGATCTCAGCGCTGGCACCGATATAGGTTGGAACACCACCCATCCCCGACACTGTGGTCTGCTTGTGCGACTTGAGTCTGAGTCCGAGCTTACGCGCAAAGTCGTAACTCAGAATATTTATGGTCGCACCAGTGTCCAGAAGAATCTTGGTTCGATGGTCATTCACCGCACCATACACCATCACCACATCCCTCTTTGAACGGTCAGGATAGTTGTCTTCCCACCAGCCATAACACTCGCCATCCTTCAACCTGAACGACACTGAGTCGTCTGGTGTCGGATCGGTGCCGTCAGCGATCTCAGATAACTCGTTCCCTGAGTTTCCAGAAGGTATGGTCGATTCTTGGGCAAAAGTAGTCATGCATTGTTGAGTGTTATCGTGAATCTTTCTCAGCTCTGGCCCTACACACACTAGAACACACAACTCTGGGGTAACGCCATGCCCGGCGCGTTTCGGATCCCCATCCGACGGGCATATTAGTTTAACGGCTTCCCAGAGTCTGCCTCATCACTCAGGAGTTTCTCCCGTAGGTGGTTCGGCATGTCCTTGAGTGCACCTTGTCGAGCGAGTTGCTTGAGTGCTTCCAGAGTTTTCAGATCTTCACAGGGTTTTCCAGGGTGTATTCTTCCACATACTTCACAGGGTGGCATCCGACACATTCGACTCGGGTGTCCCTTTTCCTGACATCGATCACACGTGACGTCTCTCCAGCAATCTTCCTCTGAGTGTCCTGAGCGTTGACACTTTTCACAGAACTTGTTCCAGTAGCCACTATTTTCATGACGCCTCTGGTGGAATCCTTGACCTGACGATCCAGACGGGGACTGGGGCGGCGGACGCCATCCCATGTTATCCATCACTCGATATACCTCATTCGTCAGAGTCTGCGTCCAATCTGCACTTGGTGGAGCCTTCGAATTGTTCGAAGATGCCTGCGCAGTACTTTCATCGCGGGTAGACTCTGAAGTCGCACTTGGAGTTCTGGAATCACCTGTCTGATCTCTGGTATCCTGATTGGATTTCAGAGATTCCTTATGATTTTCAGAGTTGTCAGAGTCATAGTCTTCAGAATCCATATCTCTTGCGACATAAGTCCGATGCACACGCTTGGGCTTGAACTGTCCTCGCGGAATATTGTCAGCCCGGAAGTCTCGAGACTTGGCAGGGGTCATTTCTTGGTCACCAGTTCGCCACACATCTTCATCTTGCTGCAACGCATATTCCAAGTCTGAAATACGTCGAAATCTCTGACCTTGCAGCGACGTTTTCAGGCGTGCATCCTTAAGCTTCGTGATGAATCGCAGTACATGCTTCTCAAGACGCTTGGACGACTTCCGGAAATCGATGTCAGCTTTTCCAGCGGCAGAATTAAGTCGGTAGAAAAATTCAAGCGGAGTCTCAGAGTCTTTCATAGCCATAGTGAAGTATCTCTCAGAATACGATGACCGAGCTTTGCAATAACGTTTCTTGAACTCTGAAGACAGCTCTTTCCAGTCACGGGACACACTTTTGGGTAGCTGGTTAAACCAGTCTCGCGCAGACACAGGGAGCTTCAACTTAAGTTCCTGGATGCGCGTCTTAGTCGACCAACCTCCTTGAGAAGCCATATTCGTAAACCGCTCCCACCAGTGGACACGTTCCCTGAGGGTAGCTCTGGGGTCGAATTCCCCAAGGTTGTTCGAGTTCATGAACGGCCTTAGCGTCAGAAGTGTGGTTCCGGCTTGTGCTTGAGTTGCTGCCGTCAGATTCACCACTTCACCTGGCTCTGAGTCCTCCGATGACGAGCTCGCAGAGTCTGAGCTTGAATTGTCAGAGTCTCCACCAGAGTCTGGTGCTCTATCATGACGCTTCGCTCTGCGAGACGCTCTTCGATCTCCATTAGGCCGTCTAGCTTCAGTTTTCTGCGGCGGATCTCGTCTCGGAGTAGGCGCACGTCTAGTATTACCCTTGGTCTCTGTCACCGAGGTCGCTTGAATCACGTGGGTGGCCGTAGCAGCAGTAGCGCCGCCATGCCTCTCAGGCTTCACTCGCTTCGTCCCCGTGCTTCGTGCAGGGGTGCCTTGCTGGAAGGTTGCAACCTCTCGAGATTCCGTCTTGAGAGCCGGTGAATGTGACATGGGTTCAACCCCAACCCTTCTTGCGTCACTTCTGATTTCTGACCCGGATACTGGATACATAGTTGCAACTTCAGGGTTGCCGGTATGTAACACTTGGTTCGAAGTTGCCGAATCAGGGTGACCGACCCTTCGCGCCTCTTGAACTTGGGATAATGTCGCTCGAAGGTTTCTCAACTGACCGGCTTGGAACCGTTGCATGTTCTGAGAACTTTCTTTCTCCCTGTCGCGCTCGGCTTCCATGACTTTCATTCGCTGTTGTAAGGCTTCTATTTGAGAAATCCAGTCCCGTTTCATCTCGTCAGTCGCACGCGCACGTTCGGCTTCAGTCTCAGCCTCTCTCTGTCGCCAGCGTTCAGCAAACACTGATTCCAGACGTTGGTTTTCAGAGTTCTGGAGCTCCGTTTTCAGAGTTTCCAACTCTGCCGATCTGCGATTCCTGAGCTTGCTTTCAGATACCAGACTTCTGCGTTCTTCAGCATCGTCGGCGCGTCTCTCAGCCTCCAGCCTCGCGTTTTCTGACTTCAACAAGCGCTCGGTGAGCGTCTCAATTTCGCGCCTTGCCTCCAAGTCACGTTGCTCTCGACGACGATCGCGTTCCATGGTCTCCAAGCGTTCTCGGGCCAAGAACTCCATCTGCGCCTGCTCCATCCGGCTTTGCCACTCCTGCTGTTGCCTCATGACGTTCAACTCAATCTGGGCAGGTCCTGATCTCTGAGAGCTTCGAGCTTCAGACTTCGTACGACTCGACGCAATGGAACTCAAGCGTCGGGACGGTGGTCTCGGAAGGTCTTCACTCTTCACACTTTGGCGGTGGCTCTGGTGACTTTCGCTTTGGGTGGAGGCAGATACAGGCAGAATCTCCGGAGACAATTGTTTGAAATCCCGTGAAGAACTTCCGACAGACACCTGGTTTCCAGACTCCGCACCCGGCACCTCTGGTCTCTCTTCCGGCATGTCGACATCCTCGGACTCTGGTTTCACTGGTAACAGCGTTCGCGTCACTTGGATCCCCATGCCTTCAGAGACTGTTCCTCCTACATCAGCACCTTGAGCGATTAACGCCAGACTTCCTGTGGGCGGCGGCATATGTGATGCCGCCCCTCGACTCATGGACATCAAGGACGAGTCCGTAGAGCTTCCTCGTGAAGTCTGGAAACCCGACGACTGGTCGTCTGAGGTCCCAATGACACTGGGAATTGGCACGTCCGACATCTGAGTCTGAGAGATGCTGTGATCTTCGGACATTGGATTTTCAGACTCTGGTCGCGTGTTATCAGAGCGGCTCTCGTACTGCGGCAGTGAAGATAGCGATGGCGTCGATAAAGCTGACGGTGTCGACGGGATTTGTGGGCGCGGCGGTCTCTGCTGTAAGCGCTTGGACTGCGGCGGCTCGTCACTGCTGGAACCATCAGAGCTGTGCGTCACTCGGAGTCCGGTTACCCGGAGTCGCATGATCAGCCGTTGTCCTTGTAGGTCAGCATTTTCGTCAGGTAATACACCGTTTGCTTCGTTCTTGCCAGCTGTGTCTTCTTGCTTCATGCTTTCTGGGAGTCGGCAAACTTGTAACCTGGCGGTCACTGTGGCCCACTCAACCAATTCCACTGCGAGTCGACTCTGAAGGTCGGACGCCACACTGCGTACTTGAGACCCAACGACGGCTGACGCCTGCGTCTGGGGCCAAGTTGGGAGGAGATTCTGGAATTCGAATCCTGCCTCGTACAACATTGTCTGAAGAACAGCCACACACTCCGGTGCTGTCAACGTGCTCATCGGAATCTCAACATAAGATAGGTCTTGGATCCAACCAAAACCATGACGCCTCGCGTGAAACGCGGAGATCCACATATCCTCGGGGAAAACGGAGGAACATCGCCATTTGATGTAGTCGCCGGTCGCTGCAGCGGCTTTCTGGAAAGCATCAGCACTAGGCTTCGTCGTTGGCCACATATATTCAATGCTAGGCGGAATGACTTTGCCTGTGTCCATATCTCTCCAACGGCGGAACTCACGACGCACATACCTCAGTTCTCGTTCCCCGTCAAGCGAATCAGCCCTCCCAGACTCATCAGACGGTGTCTTCAGAGACTCTTCAGACTTGATCGCCATGTCATCAGACATTGGTGCGTCTTCAGACTTCGGGGACCGTGGAACACGTTCTTCAGAGTGTCCGGGTTCTGGTTTCACTTCGTCCACGGACTGGCCGGAAGTTGCCGAATCTGAACACAGATCGATCACTTCCGGGGACTCAACCATATCGGCGCCTCCCTCAGACGCCTCATCACCACCCTCGCGGGCAGTGGTCGCCTCGTCACCAGAAGTTTCGACTTCTGACGGGCCTTCAGAACCTTGTTCACCAGGGACAGCAGGTGTCTCTTGAGCTTCTGGTTCCTCAGCAGGCTGGTCTTCGACCGCCGGTTCTGGGACGCTCACATTCTCAGCTGCCTTCTTCTCCCGCGCAGCTTTCCTCTTCTCGCGGGCCGCCTTCTGGATAGCATCCAAGTCTGGTTGCTCTTCAGGCGACAAACCTTGTAGACGCTTGGATTGCCGTGTCGGAATGCTCCGACCACGACCACGGCGTCCTCCTCTCATAGATCATGGCGTAGCCATCTTGAATATAGACGCTTGACAGGAAACTTTCTCTTCTTGTACTCTCAAATCCGGTGATATCACGATTCCAAAGATCCGGGCACGCGCACCAGTTGTCGCGAAGTCGGTGAAACTTTGGTCGCGGAGCAGGGGGCGTATAGTGAACCCTAGTTATACGACTACTGAAAAGTGGTTTTCAGAGCCGCACAACGGTAGGTTGGCGTGTGGTACCTTGCGGTATTCTCGTGGGTTCGTTGTCTTCGGAAATATGACCCTCGCCGGAGTCTGAGAATGTGTTGTGAAGAGAAGTAGGGGTTCCCTTGGAGTCTGGTATCGATATTCAGGAAATCCTTCCAGGAGCGTTCGGGAGTCGGAATCTCTGGGAACCAAGATGGTTTCCAAGAAGTCGGCGGTCGAAAAGAGGTTAGTATACCAAAGAAAGTCTGAAAATCGGTGTCTGAATATCACAAATCCAGAACCGAGATGCCTGACTTTCAGAGATAAACAACCAATATACAGAGTTCGAAAATATACAAATATATACAGCCGTTCTTATTCTTTCTAGGCCCTTGAACGGTGGGCTAACACTCCAGGTCAACTAGGGACTTGCTACCAGACACCTGGTCTGTCTGGTATCCCTTTACGTTCGCGCACCACCCTCTAGTATAGAGGGAAAATATAAACCAATACAATCGGCTATATATAACAGTCTACCTTGCACTCTGAAAACGACTGTCTAGTTTCCAGAGCCTGTCCAAACGATCAATATGAAATGGGCTACCGCTAGAGACAAAACAAACGACCCAACTAGGATATGGAATAGGCGGGTCCTTTCAGGTCTCTACGTTACCTGATCTCCACCTAAGGGGATTGAATTTGGTGGAGATCACACGACGTACGTGATGACGCAGTGGCTTGAATACCTCTCAAGCGGACTTGTGCAGTAGCAAGCAAATTGAACTCTGTTTATCGTTTATCTTCCTCATAACTATCATATATCTCTGGTAACTCTCTTCTTCTTGTCGTCTTTTGCGTCCTTTATGCAGTCAGTCTTCATATCTCAGGTACTCTTGGTCTTTGTATACATCTGGTAATTTGACTTGGTCTCAGTATGCAGGCTGTGCAGCCGATCTCGATGGGTTGACAGGTAGAGACGTCATTACGGGGGATGTGCAGGTCAGTAATCACTTGAATGCGTGACTTGAACTTTGGTTCACTTGGTTTCAGTATGGTCTTGGATCTTCGGTGGTTTCAGAGTCTGGTATCCTGGTTTTCAGAGTCTGATATCACTTAGTTTTCAGCGTCTTAGTCACTCAGAGTTATAGATACCAAAGTCTTTGAGTAAGAAACCAGAGTACGGAGCACCAATGCTTCAACGTACATGAAGATCTTGAGGGTTGCGCGGGTGCGCGGCGTCCGGCGCGCGATACTTGGTCTTTGCGGGTATATATTGTGAATCCTTGAGCCATCCATCGTCGCGCTGGACGGTAACGGGATGAGGTCTCTCAGAGATACGTTCTTCTGAGAGACTTTCCGCCAGAACTTAGGCACTCATCGTCGGGGAAAGTCCGGTGACCAGACAGAGTGTAGTTGATCTTCAGAGTTGTGCACACCCTGAAGTACACTTCTGGTCCTTTGGGCCCCTTTACAGTCAGGCGAAGGTTTATCCACAATCTTCCACAGATGTCGCACGGGTGCGGCCGCGTCCCAAAGTCCCTTTCGCTAATAACCCATAGTATAATCAATCACATCGTAACGTAATATCCACCTGTCGCTCGAAAATCGGAATTAACATCATGTCATAAGTGTGACTTCGTGCTCGAAATGATGTTAAAACTCCACCCAATCTACAAAAACACCCAAGAATCACTCAACCGTGCTGTAGTATTGAGTTCCCGGCAACATGGATTAAAGGGAAAGGAAGCTGTCAACAGAATGAACGCGGTCAACGATAAAGTTCGATCGAATCTGCTGTCCTTGTTGAAGAAGATTGCCGGGCCGTTAGATGGTATCGCGGACAACGTGAGCACATCTCAATTGAGCCGGCTGGAAGCACGGTTCGCGCCGCGGACAAGAGCTGTTGTGACAACTCGCGTTGACAAACGTGCCGAAGATAAATTGGACCGCTGGCTGGATGATACGGTGGATATTGAGCGAAATGCCAATATGGCTTCGAAAGAGACTGTGCTTGAGTTCTGGAAGCGGCTCGAGCATTCCGGACAATATCGAATCATCCCTAAAGCTGTGCGTGTGCTTTTCGCAATTCCTGTTTCATCCTGTCAAATTGAGAGAGACTTCAGCGTCAGTGGTGAAATGGTGACAGTGCAACGAACTAATTTATCAGGAGACACCATCGACATGGGGATCTTCATAAACAGGAATCCAGACTTTGTCAATCTACTGCAATGCGAAGAAATACCTCAGGGCCAGCACCGCTTTCACAAGCCTTCAAACCGTCTGCTTAATATCGACCCGGACCTCTACGACGACGTTAATCCAGACATTCTTGCCGAGTTTGTTTCAAGTACCAGCATTTCTAAGGAGTTTAACGAAGAAGAAGAGAAGTCAGCTCTGTGAACTATTACATTAATCTTGGATTGAACAAGCATCGTTTTTACTGAGGCTACATTTCCATGATACCCTCGTTGATGGTAGGGCCCACCACGGTCCAGGTGCCGTCACTCAGCTCAGCAATCGGCGGGGTGTACACGAACACGGGCTACTCGTTGTTGACGACACCTCGCCGAACATGTCTCGCGCGAATACACTATCCACTCCACAGCTTGAATCGTCAGTGGATCTCCCCGTTCTGTAAGCCCAGTGCATCGTGAGCACGATGGCGATCAACCTCAATTTCCTGTCTAGCTGCAGCTGGTGTGTTTGAGACCACCACGCGGTTTCACATGCTGGAAGACTACACCACGGAGAGCACGAGCGCCACGTTCGTCGTTAGCTGATAATCCGATAAATCTCGGGCTTCAAGCTTTAGGTAGGGGCCCTTTCGGACACGATCCACACAACATTGGAAGTTCGGCTAGGGACTGGCACACCACTCGTCACCGACGTCACATCCACGGACCCTCCCAGCAACAGAAAACAGCGGTTCTCGTTCACGGCATTGATTCCGAAAGCTCGGATGATTGCATCGCGCTGTAAGAATGGGGATGAGACCGCCAAATCTGCTGCAAATTCCACGTGCCTCATGTCCTGAAGCAGCAACGACTGCGAGCAGAACGGAGTCCACACGCTGTAGAGATCCACCTCGCGGATGACGGAGATCGTGTTGAAGATATCCTTCCAGTTTAATCCATACGGATCCATCTTCATCCGGTTTCCAGGACATGGTCACTCCCAGCATTGTTTGACCGAAATGCCACTCATCGTCGCTCTCCTTATCGCTAAACTCTTTTAGCGCTGCTACACCTTGATCCCGTCGGGCTTTGACATGGTGGATCATTTCCTGTTCATAATGCATTGCTCGTAAAGCCTTCGTCTTAGCAGTAGCAATGATTTTGTTAGCGCTACTCTCATCAGCTAGAAATGCCTCAAGCTAATCGATCAAAAGGCCAGCAGAGAAGATCCGTTCCGTAGCTTTTAAAAGAAGAACCTGCTGCCACACCCAGTCAATGTTGCTCGCTGTGACTGTGACCGACGAATAGTCCGTCAGACCACAATTCCCCACATTCATATCGTCATGGCGTCCTGTTTCACCGTCAGAACCTCCGTTTCTGCCTTGAGACGACAAACCCCTACCGCTTGCCCACGCTTGAGACGAAGCCAAGATCATACCCGCGGTAATGCTGGCGTCAGAATCTCTGCGCTTCCTTCTGAACACGCCTGATAGGAGTATGAGATTTTGTGTCTGTTTTTGGATTTTAGCTTGCCTCCGCCTACAACAGCATCGCCGCTTTGAACATCACCATGTAAACGTTGCCACTACGACACAAGCAGTGGGCAATCTCAGCAAATAGTACATCCAGGACGTAGGACTCGTTGATCTTGTAGACTAAGTAGCCGGTCGGTACGAGTACACGCTCCAGATCTGGCAACGAGACGAAGGGTTGTAAGGAAGGTGGTGGGGAGTTCTTGGAGGATGGAGACTATAATAGCACCGGGCTGCTTCCCGTCGGAGACAAGCTCGTCTTAGTGGATGCACTCGTAGGTGCAGGGGCGACGAAATCGCACTTCAGAACGGCACTCACTGGCGCGTCCTCGTCGAATGGGCCAGTAGATCGTTTTCATCTCGGGATACGAGACAGCAAAGAACATTTTGTGGCTCCTTGAAGCGCCGATACTGAAGAGAAGTTCGCGGTCGGGATGGGTAAAGCCCAGTGTGAGCGGACGTTGCTGGGAGCCTACCCATTGGTGACAAGTGTTGGCGACGAAGTCTGCCATCGTGCCCGGGTTGCTCCACCCCTGGTAAATATGCGTGTCCAGAGCGATATCGGGATATTCGCATATGTACCATCCAGTACTGCACTCCGAAGCGCCAGTTCACTGTGCGTCGCCGTCAGTGCTTCGCTAAGCTAGTGGGCAATTAATCGCTGCTGCTCTGTCAGTTGGTTCACACTTGATGCTGTCGATGCTTGGACAGCCATTAGTGCTGCGTTCTGGGCATCAGCTTCGCCTCGCTGCCGGTACTGAAACATAGCTTGTTCTTCAGCAAGGGCTTGTGTCTGGGCAATGAAGTGCTGCGCAAGATTCATCACGTGCTCGGTTGCAATTGGAGTGAGTTCGAACACTGGCGATTGCACTATGTTGATGTGAGGGACAAGCGCAGTGTCTTCGGCAGGGTGAACATTGGTTTGAGCTGCATTGTCTTCGGCAGGGTGAACATTGGTTTGAGCTGCAGTGACGGCAGCAGCTTGGGCTTTGGCTAGAGCAGCAGCTTGCGAGCGAGTGAGCGCCATGGTTCTTCGCGAAGGGGAGGGAAATACCGCTTTAAGATCGCAAAAATTGCAGTAGATTAATAGCCAGTAAAATAAATCATTGTTTTCAGCAAATGAGATCGCTGAAGAACGAGCAGAACGAGCAAAATGGGTTCACTTTGGACTGCTCCCCCCCTTAAATCGATAATGGCTATGATCACTAAAACCTCGACGATCACGGCTCGTCCGATTTTCGTGCTCGTTAAAAACCTCACGAGCGCGGCTCCTCAAAAGCTCGGCCGAGGCTTGTTTGCAATGTCATATTGCCATAATTGATTGCTCCTGCAATTTTTTATACAGGTCAATATTGGCTATAGCCAAATGAGTCGTTGACATGTGTGGTTGTTTTGTCAATGGATGGTAGCGAGAACTATCGCCAAACGGGTGGTGTGGCCACGTTTGCACACAGGACACACGGGTTATTACAGTTGCTTGTCATTTCCTAACTGATATAATATATAATATATTATATTATATCAGTTGATTTGTGTGTTGTATGTATGATGTCGGACTATGACTTGTGTTTGTTGGGTGGAGAGGTTGGACGCGGTGGGAGGGTTCTCGAGGTAACCCCCCCCTTCCTGAATCCAGGCGCGTCGACAGCAACCAACTCGTTCAAAAGTACTCATGAGAAAAGACGACATAGTGTCACAATTCATGTGACCTACTGACTTGGTTGACATTGTCGAAAAATGTGGCAATAACTCAGGCCGTGTTCGCGCACCATGTAAAATGTTCATTTTGGGTCCAAAATGTCATTACCGACAAAATGAATCCCGTAAACACCCAAAAAGAGAAACCCCATTTCTAGCCGAAAATGAAGGATTTCGAAATTCGACCTCACCGCCGAATTTTCGGCTTCATCTCGGGCCCCCTCTCCTGTGACACAGGAGTGATGATCACGGACATTTCCCCTGCCACGGAAATCTTCACACAAAGGAAAATCGGCACGAACGGAGAAGGAGGAGAAGCATAGACGACCGTCGCCCTCGACAACGCCGAACACAATGACGTCAGACCGAGCCAAGTGGACCGAAGATCAGGTCAAGAAGTTTCTCGACGCGTTCCTGGAGGCGCGCAACAATCCGTCCTACAAGGCCGATAAGGGAATCAAAGCAAAAGGATGGACAGACATCGTCAAAAAGCTCAACGCCGAATTTGGGGTTGAACGCGAGAAAGGTGAGAGCTGAGAGTGTTCGTGTCTATTCTCTGATGCTGACTGCGGTGGTCTGTTTGGCTGCTGCTCACAGCGCAGTACAAGTCAAAGCTGGACCGCATCATGAACGACTACGATTTGTTCAAATACATCTCGGGTTTGAGTGGTGTTGGTGTGTGTTCGACGACGGGAAAGACAACTATGGGAGAAGATGCGTGGGAGCGTCTAGTTGCTGCCAAGCCCAAGCAGAAGGCTCGTTTGCTCCAGTTTCGCGAAGAAGGCTTTGAGCATCATGTCGTATGCAGCCACATTGCAGGTGCGTGCGCTGGGTCGGACGTGGCCTAGATATCTTGAGAGCTGATGGTGGTGTACAGGTGACGCTCGTGCAACTGGTGAAAGCGCCTCGACGCTCGATGATGTGCTGTCGAATCTGGAGTCAGACACAGCCGTGGAGACACCATCAAAAGACGGCACGCGGGTTGCAGATCCACTAAGTGCTCAAAAGCGGAAAGAAAACATCAAACGCATCCGTGGTGGTGCTCAAGCAGAGAACCGAGATGCCAAGAAATCCAAAAGCGACAAGGGTGACGGAAATGAGAAGATCGCGATGATGAAAGTCGTCACCGAGTATTTTGCGATGAAGATCGCTCAGGCCAAGCGCTCCGAGATGGAAACCAAGGACTGTGACAACGAAGACGACACGAGTTTTTCACCGCAGCATTCACCGTAGGTCGAGATGGCACTCATCCAAGTTAGTCAGACCATATTTCTTGGTTTCGGTGCGCGTGCTGCGCGAATCGCAACGTTATTTTATTTCTATTCTAGCGTCTCCCCATCTTGATCATCGTCATCTCGATCGTCATCATCCTGGTCGTCCTCGCTCGTCGCGTAGTCGCTCTCACCGGAGCTAGCCTCCTCTGGAGGCCGCTGAAACTCCACATACTCGTCCCACATGGCTTGTGCCATCCACGATCGCCATGCGGTGCCACTGCTGAAGTCGAATTGGATCAGCTCCGCGTCATCTACATTCTCTTGCTGAGCGTCGGCATCCTGCTGAGCCTCCTGGTCGCCAGTTGTTTGCTCTGCTTGCCTGTTGCGCTCAGTGGCGACAAATCTATGGGCCTGCGATAGATCTTGAGCTTGGTCACTTGCATCTACGGCGCGAATGAAGTTGTGCAGCAACATACACGCGTATATGACGGATTTCGTCGTCGGGAATTCGCATTCCATACCGCTCCGAAGCACTCGAAACCGCCGTTTCAGGATACCAATCAGTCGCTCGACGATGTTGCGAGCCTTAGCATGGCGTAGATTGAAAAGTTCCTGCGGAGTTTGGGGCCGACCGTTCGGTCTCGTCGCCCATTCCTTCAAGTGGTATCGAGTACCTCTAAATGGCGTCAAAACCTTCTCCGTAAGACCGTATCCAGCATCAGCGAGAACGAAAAGATCGTCGGGAATCATCCCAATAAACTTGCTCCAGTCCAATACGGTCGCGTCGTGTGCACTGCCTTCCGCTCCCACGTATGCAAAGCACGTGCGCATGCTCCAATCGCTGGCAACGAGTACGTTCGTGGAAATCCAACCTTTGCGATTCCGAAAACGATCACTGTCGGCTCGGGCAACGGTGATAGGGAAGTGGGCACCATCAATTGCACATATCGCTTGGTCAAAGTAGGGGAACTTCGTCTTGAACTTGGAAGGAACGCGCGTAGGAATCACCATCAAATCACGAAGACCACGTAGAATTGCTGTCAACCCCAACAGTCGATACTTGTGCACGGTTGAGAACGACAAATCAAAGCAAATTTCTTGCTTTCTGCACGCCAGAGCACTCCCAAGCCAGTCGAGCGTCACCCCAAGCGCCTCCCGCTGGTCGCGTATCGTCTCAGGGAAGAATTGAGCGCAGCGATCAAAGAGCACATCAAACGAAGAGCGACTCATTCGGAAATAGTCACGAAACAGCGCGCGATTCGGCGAGTTGTAGATCGCCTCGAAGGGCCTCTCCCCGTTTTCTGAAGTCATCCCAAGGAGCCGCCGGATCTTGGCTGAAGGCGCGGGGTCATCTTCATCACTGCTCTCATCGAGTAGAAGCTCGAGCGCGAGCAGAAGCATCATTTCTTCTTCGACTTCGTCGTCCGTTGGCTGATTCATATTGAAGTTTCTGTTGTGGCGAGGCTCTGGAGGGAAACTCGAGGTCACTATTGTCAGATCTTCAACCTCGGTTTAGCGTTCATGGGCATAGTGACAGCATTGAGTTTCGTGCGAACACGTTTTTCCAAAATTCCGTTTTCGGGAGTGACGCTTTTCGAGAGAGAGAAGCAGAAATACTCATTTTCTGAAAATGAGATTATCTGCGAACACGGCCTCAATTATTTTTATTGGCTTGGATGAAGGCCTCCAATCCGTATGACATTGTATTTTTCCTATCTGCTCTAGGGGTGGCGGTGGCTGCAAACACTCCTGAAGGATCACGGTCTCGATTCTTTCCTGGCCTCAAAGCCACAGACTGGACCAAAGCCATATAGCCTGTTGACGAATTGCAACAACATCCCATCATACAACTTGGGTGCCCCCGAGGACGCGTGCATCAAACGCCCACTCAGGTATTTTGGCTTCGATGGTGTCTGGTACCTATGTGATGCTGAGATTATTCTTTGGAGACTGATTGTCGGGTCAAGACTATTCTTCATGCGAATTAGCAATCCGGAAGATGGTTGTGATTCCATTGAAATTGCCTTCTCAATTGTCCAAGGCTAGCACAAATGTGGCGAATACTCTAGAGTAAATGGTGGATTGCATTTCGAAGCATGCTGGCGTGGAAGCTTCTGCTCTTCCCATCCAACAGCGATATTGCCAGATGCTGGAGAGAAGACCACGAGATCTTGTTGATACTGTGAAAAATACACACTGCGATCGTGTTTAAAGCAACGTGGAGACTGCGCAACGACAGTTACTTCGGCGAAACACAAGCGGTGGCGCCAAGTATCCCGAACATTCAGGCTTCCTTTCAAAGCCATTATCATTTCTTGTTTCGACACTCATCGGATTTGTGCTTAATCGAGTACTTACGCGTTTGGGTTTTGAGCCTGAACGTACCGAGTTGCTTCCAAACCTTCCAAGACAACGCATATGGATTCCGCGAAGATAGAACTGATACAAACGTAGTAGCATAGGTCTGCAAGATGACTGTCCGCTAAAAGTTAAAAAAATCAAGGGGCCTCCTGGTGGTCCACTGGTCTACGGACCACAAAGCTACGCACTTGGCAGGCGTTCGAATCCCTCCGGGGACTTGCTTTCCAGATGATAAGAAATGATTAGCATTCAATATCCCATTCAAACAATTCACAATCACAATCAAACCTTCAGAATTCTATAGTCAAGCCAAGTAGTAGCAACCAGGAATAACCAGTTAATCAACTTCAATTTCCGCTAAAAGTTAATCAACTACTTTCTTCTTATTATTATTTCGTGAGTTTAGTGATGTCGTGAATACAGTACTAGTACGAAAGTGAAATTGACTAACTGGTTATTCCTGGTTGCTACTATTGGTAAACTAAATCGAGAGCTTCCCTGGATAAAGCACGGTGCAGTTAAACCTGTCTTTAGGTGGAACCTTCACGTTTTCCATGCGATGAGTAACTTCTTGGTAACGTTACTAGAAACTTGTCGGTTGTTCAAAGTGTAGAATGAAAACGGGTATTGTTTCTGGAAAGTGCACTAACACGTACCCCCGAATCGGAATGGGAACTTGGTTTGCCTTTCACAGCCCCCGAGTGGCATTAAAAACGCGATGTAATTGTTTGTACCTCCCACGACTTGTTAGTCAAAACTCATTTACTTCAAAGGTACTTTATTGATAATACTTTCTCTGATCGAAAAGACCTATCTCATTAAAGCAAAAATAAATGGGAATGAAAAAAAGTTAGACATTTGTAAGTCGCTAGATTTACCCCACAATCAGTCTCAAGGACTACGTAACGCCGACGGACACCCCGGGTTTATATCTTGTAGACCGCCTCCCTCGCCTTTTCGAGCATTTTCTGATAGTCTCCTGCGGCTTTCAGTGCTCCTTTGATCTTCGCAGAGTGCTCGGCAGTCTTTTTCGCGGACTTCTTCACTGCCGTGACGGGGTTAAGCTTCTTGACAACATCCCCAAAACCTCTCTCTTCCTCGAGGTCGTCGTCATCGAGGTCATCGTCATCGAGATCGTCGTAGTCGTTATTTACACGACGAAGCATGCGACCACCCTCCACGGGGGTTGGGTCGACGATTGCGGGCACAACTCCGTTCTCAATCGCAACATTGGCATCTTGAGCCGAAGGAAATGCAGTAGTGCTGGCGTGAAGAGTGGCCACTACCGAAACCGCAAGAATGTAAGTGAGACGCATGGTCGGGTGGTCCGTTTTGGAGAAATTCACGAGGGAACTTGGATGGTTGTTCGCAAAAGAGCGAAAAATGTAGAATGAGATGGAGTTTGTGGCGTTTGCGTGTTTTGCGCTACAGCATCGTTGATACACAGTCTGACCAGTACTAGTACAGTATTTCTTAAGCTAGCATCTTTGGATGGCCAATTTGAAAAGTAGCCGGTATCACTTGTCCCAAGCTACAAATCTAATGAGTCGAGGGCCTATTTTTCAATTGTTCATCGTAAAAAGCTCCCAAACTTTGTACTTGGGGAGAGAACTACGTGGATAATAGTCCTATCATCTGGATTTCGAAGTGGATGCTGGAGTGGTGGCCAACACAGGATGGGTGATGTAAAAAAGATTAACTAGTAAGAATAACATGTTTACCGTCTGAATTCTCTCTTTCCAAGGTGGGGCAACAGCGCTCTGTCGCCACAACGTCCTTGTCACTACCATTGATCCTTTTACATGAACGTGTATACGGAATCGAATTACGGAGTGGCCTCGTGATCATGGTGATTTAAGGGCTGATGGACAACGAAGCGACCGTCAATCGTCTTATGCGTGTACATCGTAAACGTCGCTCAACCACTAGTTATGTAATCATCTTCTTCTGACATTGAGAGGACAATCCCATCCTCGTTGCTCTTTGCTTATGCGATGTCGCTGACGATGTAGATTATGTGGCGCTGCTGTTGACGTGCCCCTGGTTCGTGCTTTACAGGCGTGGAAGCTTCTGCTCTTTCCATCCAACAGCAATATTGCCAGAGGCTGGAGAGAAGATCACGAGATCTTGTTGATAATGCACACTGCGAAAGTGTTCCACGCAACGTGGAGACTGAGCAGCGGCAGTAAAGCACACGAACCAGAAGCTCTCTGAATGTGCCAGACGACAAATAACCAGAGCGAGCCCAAAGAGAAACACAGATATCCGGAACACGTCAACAGCAGCGCCACATAATCTACATAATCTTCATCGTCAGCAACATCGCATAAGCAAGGAGCAACGAGGATGGGAACATGGGTCCTCAAAAGCTGAAACATTGTCAATACAAAGCTGATTAACTTGTGGTTGAGCGATGTTTACGATGTACAGCATAATACGACGATTGACGGTCGCATCAGTCCTATTACATACATGTTCATGTAGAATGAACAGTGAATTCTCTTAATTTTAGGATCAATGCTCAGTGACAAGTACTAATACGACGTCGCGGACGTTGTGGCGACAGAGCACTTTTGCCCCACAACTTGTGAGGCAGTTCGATCCTCACTTTCCAATTTTCTTTCGTCTTCAAGCCAATAGTAAACGACATGCGTCTCTCTCACGTTCTGGTGATTGCCGTAGCGTCCTTCCTTTTCGCAAGTGGGCATCTGTCGGCTACAGCCGAAGAGCTGGTTTTCGGAGCACGAGGAATGGGGCTTCATCCAGATGTACACTATCCAGAGAAAAGGGAGCTCTGCCACCAACCACAAACGGACAGACGTCCTCGCTACCGCAGTCGATACGCGGGACCTCCAGTAGCTTTAGCAAAGTAGTCATTTCCGCTTTTACTTCGTCGAAAACAAACCCTTCTGCCACCTACGACTCTGTCACAATGGTCATGCCGCCCTTCTCCGTACTTCTCATGTCAGAAGATGTCCATGACCAAGCCGTGGTATCCGTTCCTGTGTACGGAACATGTGACACCATAGTAGGCAGTACCGCTACTGTCCGGTTGTCGACACCTCCGCATGCAACTGTGCAAGTTTCAGCCTCAACGGCACGTCGTCGCCAGGTTGACGTCAATGAGTACGACGCGGGGGCTCCAGGAGAATGGCTCCGTAAAGCTGTTGTCGGTGTCTCCAACGGAAACTACGTGACCGGCCAGGTTGTAGGATACAACGGGAACGACGTCATCATCCGAACGTTACTTGGTGAATTTAACTCTCGAACGGTGGAACTAGAAGAGGTCGCACCGGTATTGTGTTTTCTGGTCGGTAATACCCGACTGCGGGTCGAGGATATGACTGCAGAGGAGTTGACCGACCAGTATACTGAGATTTTGGACAGAATTCTCGGGACCAATCAACGAGGATCACGCTCAATTCCGCGCCTACTCGCGGGACTTCAACCAGTTCGTGAACAGCCCCAAGCCACTGATACACTCCGGTGGACTAACACCCTAACTGGGGTCGAGTCTACAGTGAGCGTACGCCATGCCGTTGACTATGCGTTCTTCGTCGACGGAAATCGCCGCATTCCCGCCAGTGCACGTGCCAACATTGGCGACGCATTTGATGCTGATCCTCGCCATACAAACGAGACGGCGGACCCGCCTAGTGGCGAAGAAACCGAGCGGGACGATCTCGAGACACTGTTACAGTCGATTGGAGGTGGCGCCATGGCACCCGAAGACTCCCCGAATCCAAATGCGACGTATCTAGCTGCACCAGTGCAATCCAGTACAGAGACACTTGTCCCACAGAACTGCCACGCCAAAATCCTAGCTGCCATTGCGGATGACCCCGATCTCATTCGCTTTTATCTGGGACTTAGTAAAAAAGAATCGGGAAAACGACCTGCTCCGTCGACAGGGCAACGGGAGTCCCAACGACGACGAGTCCTAGCCCCGTCGGACCTGCTCAATGCTTCCGAACCTAGCGAACGACGATCAAAAAACGCCTTCAATCCGACCCGGACACAGCAACTGATCAATGGTATCATCGCTGGACCGGACCACGCAGGTAAGGATCCTTCAGATATTGTTGATTCTATGATTTCATCCCGGTCCACAAAGTTCAAGCCACACCCAGCCATCATTACCCGTGTGTACGACATCCAGTTTGGAGCACGAGGCCTTTCAATCATGCACTTCTGGCGATTTGACTTCTCTGCGCGAAGGGCATGGTATGCAGACGGATCAGTAAACCTCAGCAATTTCTCAACCTCAGTGGCCATGCCGAAGGCACGGAAACCCGAGTCCCTTGGTGACATCTCAAATGCACTTATGGTCCTGCTCGTATTTGCGGAAGAGTTCTTCGACCATCACACTTGTCGGTTGATCAGCGGCTCGAGGGAGTTTGTCGAAGAACTACGTAGTTTCTGCCAATGGAGCTCAGAGGACGTAGCAACTCTCACGTTCTGGTTCGACCGCTTGTTTGAAGACTACAGAGCTGCCACCGAGATGGACGCCCGTCATGGTACGACTTTACGGACGGAAATCCGCCGGAGGCTCTCTTTGCAAGACCCGGATTTGCAAAGTGTGCTATACGTTATCCAGACAGAACGTTTAGCGTCCTTGACAGCTGTCTCAACAAAGGCGACGGCAAGAACGGTATCATCTTCCCTTTCGATTGGAACACGTCGGACGGAGACAACCCGTTCGATCAGGAAGACACCTCAAGACGTCCTTGATGCGTTACCGAAACAAGGTCGACTCTCGGTCTGCATGAAACACGTATCGTCACGAGGTTGCACGTCCAAGAGCGATGACCGGTGTGCGTTTCCAAACCACGCCCACTTCATTCCAGACGACCTACCACCGGTAGTTCGCAAGTACATCTCAGCACAGATGGGAGGATTGCGCGAAGAGCTGCGCCAATGATGGCCACCAAAGCCCCAAGCGCCGAGTTTATCTGGCCTAGAATTGAGTCCGTCTTCATGTTTTCCTGTTCGTTCAGTGTCGTCAATGTTCAACAAGTCCATCCCCAACTCCTACTCTAGACGTTCAAGGTCGCCGTTCATACTACAGGCGCCGAAGAAGCTGGACCGTATACCCCGACCGAGTGGCCTGCCGTTTCGTGTCACACCGGGGACCGTTCGCCAGTTACAGGATATCCTTCACCGCCGATTGCACGAGCACGAGCTCACCCGCTGCGATCGGTTGGCCTCGACCTTTCTTCAGGCCGGTATTCGACCGCCGAAGTGCATTCTGTCCGCAACTGGCCCAACACAACTCACCTCTTCCGTCGATAGTGAGTTATGCAGCGCCCTCTCCACGCTAGTGGAGAAAACGTCCTTGTCGCTCGCCGCCACGATCGCGCTATGGCGCAACGAAACAACAGGCGATCCCCGACCAAACAAGGCGCTAGATCCAGTATGGCTCGACATTCTACTGCATGGGTATCGTCACCAAGACCTGGTTGTGGCTGTAGCAACAAGAGGTGTTGCACACAAACTGAACTCCCCACGGCCACCGGATGGAAATCACGTCCGGAACCATACAAGCGCACGGAAGTATACCCAAGCATTAATTCGCAGTCTTTCCGATGGACAAGCTTCAGGGACATACCTTATTCTCGAACTACCGACGGCTCTACGATGGTCGGAACTTCGCTTTAGCCCGTTTGGGTGCGTCCCTAAGAAAGACGTCGACCCTCTCATCGAAGCACGGCTCATCCATGACCTGTCGTACCCTTGCGAGACATCGACGAATGCAAAATCAATTCCTGCTGACTTGCCCGCAATAGAATATGAATCTGCTCGACGCCTCGCGGAGAGAATTGAAGTTTTAGCCCGCCAGTACCCTCGTCTACAAGTCAAGATTCTGAAAGGCGATGTGAAAAGCGCATTTCGACTTATATCAGTGGATGCTAAGCTGGCCGCCCATTTTGCCGGATCGTGTGGGGGCTTGGCTATAGTCGACATGGCTCTCCCGTTCGGTTGGACTGGTTCACCAGCTCATTATGGTGCGTTCGGTGGTGCTATTTCGTTTCTGGTGTCCCGAGAGAGCCCAAAGTCGCTGGATCCCATCGAACAGGACGATGAGTCGTTCTTCTCGTTTGTGTGGGTAGACGACCACATTCTTCTCGAAGTTGATCGTGGAAACAGATTGGCTCTAGCAGAAACTGCTCTTCGATTGAGCATGATCGCTACGCTGGGGCCAAAATCAATCAACGAAAAGAAATTTTCTTCATGGTCTACCAGACTCGTTGCCCTAGGCTTAGCTTGGGATACAGAACGCCGTACGGTATCGATTCCGGCAGACAAAGTACATAAAGCTCTCAACCGGATCACAGATGCTTTGTCACATCCAACGGTGTCTCGCCACCAAGTTGAGAAACTCTTGGGATCCCTACGTTACTTGGCGATTTGCTGTCGGTCGACACGCGCATTTCTCCAGCGTCTCCACCAATTGTGGCGACGTTCGTCACGATTCCAGAGTATTCGACTCCTCAGGATGCTCGTCACGATCTTCGCTGGGTGGCTTCGCTTCTTCAGAATGGCGCAGCGAACAGGGTACCAACGAGCATCATGGCCGAAATGCTGGAACCAGCTGTGCATTTGTTCATGGATGCAAGCAACGAAGGCCTCGCTGTCCTCTATCCGGCTGCTCGTGAGTATATCCGACTTCAATTTGACGAGGAAGAACGTCTAGCAATGAAGTTGTCAACCGCCGGTAGCACTTCGTGGTTCAGTATCAATGTACGTGAAGCGTTAAGCGCTGTACTCGCTGTGCTCGTATGGGGACCTCAATGGCAAGCCACCTGTCGTCCGAAAGACAGACCGCTGCACGTGCGATGCTGGATCGACAATGCCTCCGCGGTCGCCTGGCTAGGAAATCACAATACCAAAAATCTAGCCGGCCAAGAGCTTACGAGAGTCTTGTCCTGCGCAGAACTATCGTTCAATCTACACGTAACAACCAAGCACCTCGACGGCTCGTCTAACTACCTCGCGGACCTCGGATCAAGAGCGTGGACTGGACCAACTCTACAGAAATGGACTAATCGTATGCGTTTATGGTGCCAACAGGATATTCCAACCGAATTCCGCAAGATCTACAAGCAAAAATTGCCGTCCTGCAATGGCAGTCACTCGCCGACACGTCACGCCAAAGGTATCTCAACACATGGAGACAATGGTGTCGGTTCTGCTATCGCCATGGCTTCAAGCAGTGGCTATCACCAACCGACCCAGAACAGCAATCCATACAACTCACTATGTTTGCAGTTGAGTGCTGGCAAGGCCGTAACGAGAACGCGAATAATCGAGTTGACACCGTACGGGCTAAACTCAGCCATGTCCGATGGTGTCATCAGCTTCGTGCCGGATTCCGACCGTCATTACAACCACAACACGAGCTGGTCATCCATGGCATGCAACGTCTCAGTCCCCCACGACGGAAACGGGCAGCAGTCTCCATCGACATGCTTCGGAAGATCGCCTCATCAGCCGACATGTCCATCGCCCAGCACCGCGTCATTTGTGGGGCTGCGCTCCTGGGCTTCTTCTTTTGTCTGAGAGGATCCGAGTACCTCTGTTCAAGAGGCAAGCGACATTCATACTGCCTTCAAGTCGGTGACGTTATCGTACGTGACATTAACGGTGGGGACACACTCAGCTTCAACAAGGCAGCGTCAGTACAGATCACACTAAGAGGAAGCAAGACCGACCAATCAGGACGAACAAGCACCCGCGTGCTGTTGAAAAGCGGATTGGCTCCTATATGTCCCGTTTTCGCTGCTCTACTACTTCAACGCAACGCGATCCGGCTTGGTTTGGCGCCTGAGTCACCTCTGTGCTCCATCGGTTACCGGCAACTGTTATCGTCAGAGACAATGACGAAGGTTCTGCGTGCCTCAGCATTACAAACCGGCGAGGATCCAGCACGAATTTCGACACATTCACTTCGAACGGGAGGCGCGACAGCTCTACATACCGCCGGAGTAGACGCGGACACGATACGAATGCACGGGCGTTGGTCTTCTGACGCTTACAAGGTATACATCCGAGAAGCTCCAGCGTCGGCACTTCAACTCGCCAAGCTCATGGGCAATGCATCTACCAAGCAAAGTCGAACCAACCTTACACGTGGGGCAACACGAGCACAAGCGCTCGAGGGTTCGATCAATACCAGCTTACTATTTGCATCCCCAAGAAACATGTCAACGTGCTGAAGGAAATGGGCATCTGTCGGCTACAGCCGAAGAGCTGGTTTTCGGAGCACGAGGAATGGGGCTTCATCCAGATGTACACTATCCAGAGAAAAGGGAGCTCTGCCACCAACCACAAACGGACAGACGTCCTCGCTACCGCAGTCGATACGCGGGACCTCCAGTAGCTTTAGCAAAGTAGTCATTTCCGCTTTTACTTCGTCGAAAACACCCACCACTCCACACCCGCAACACGAGCACAAGCGCTCGAGGGTTCGATCAATACCAGCTTACTATTTGCATCCCCAAGAAACATGTCAACGTGCTGAAGGAAATGACACGGTTGCTGCTGCTGCTGCCACTTCCAACCAGGCCAAGATCTCCAAGATGGTGCTGAGCACCCCGAGCCAGCGGCTTCTGAGGACCAACAAGTATCCCGTCGAAAAGGAAGAAGACTAGTCTGAGGACTCGGTGGACGTCGAGGAACGCGGTTTCGCAACTCATGACGAAGAGGAGTTGGAAGAACGCAGCCCTTTGTCTGGCGCTACCGTGGAGAAACTTGAAAAAATTGCAAGTGGTTGGGGAACTACTTATGCGAGAGTTGTTATGGGTCGATCATCAGTCTCGCAAGCCAAGGCCGGCGCATTGATTGCCTTGCGTGATGCGTACATCAGTGGAAGCTAAGCAGGCGGCAAAGATGGCGGTGTTGCGCGCGAACAATTCCTAGAAACCACTTCTGCTGCGAACGTGTCCAGTCCTGAACAAGTAACATGTGATCTTTTCAAGTGCTCTGACCTTTTTGCACATTGTTGTGTCTTTGGCTGTGGGGTTATCAATCCGATTTATTGTACATTTTTCATAGGTTTGTTTGGGGGTATTGAACTCATCTGGATGTTCACGAACGTTGCCTTCAAGAGATATCTGTAATTTCTCTTTCTCGCTTAGAATAATTTATCTTCTATAACGACAATGCTGGTAGCTCTTGAGTCAGTAGCCGACATTTGTTTAAGGAAAGTATAATATAAACCAAGGGTTTTATAGCCTCTCGAATCGACTGTACCTTCACTTCTCCCGAGCTGCTTTTCTTTTTTAACGTCGCCGAGCTCTATTTTTGTGTGTATCGTCAGGAAGTTTGCACATTCAACCACCAGCGCTTCTTTCTACTATAAAGATCATAAAATAGCTGGTTCTATTTTTCAGATCCTACATTTGCTGAAACCGGGGTCCAGTCATTTTGAAGGCGATGTAGACATATTCGACCCCATTTTCCAGCGTATCGGTCTCTAGGACTATAACATGCTGGCTACAGAATGGTCCTGTTCTTGAAGTATGAACTGTTAATGACTACAGAAACTTTAATTTCGAATGTGACAGAACTTGCTGTATTTCTTCTTTGAAGTGTTATCAAATGCAAATGATAATAAAAACACGCGACGGCTCTCGGATGAAATCTTGAAACCTGGGGAAACATTGAATGGCACTTGATGTTGTGAATTCCGAGTCTACTGGAATTCGCGCAAAGACAATCAGGCTCGTTCTGCCACATCATCGCACTCTGCTCAATCCAAATTTTTCACCTGGCCCACACAGCCATTTGGGAAATTCTCCGGCATCCGCATCTGGCGCAGGGTTTGGTAATTTTCCGTAACTATTGCCGATATTGGCAATGTCATATTGCAATAATTTATTGCTCCTCAACCCCAATAACATGCAATTTTTTATATAGGTCAATCTTGGCTATAGCCAAATGTCGTTGACATGTGTGGTTGTTTTGGCAATGGATGGTAGCGAGAACTATCGCCAAACGGGTGGTGTGGCCACGTTTGCACACAGGGCACACGGGTTATTACAGTTGCTTGTCATTTCCTAACTGAAATACTACTGTAGTATATTATATCAGTTGATTTGTGTGTTGTATGTATGATGTCGAGGAATTCGGACTATGACTTGTGTGTGTTGGTTGGAGAGGTTGGACGCGGTGGGAGGGTTCTCGAGGTAACCCCTCCTGAATCCAGGCGCATCGACAGCAACCAACTCGCTCAAAAACTCATGAGAAAAGACGACATAGTGTCACATATTCATGTGACCTATGACATTGTCGAAAAATTGGCAATAACTCAATTATTTATTGGCTTGGATGAAGGCCTCCAATCCGTATGATATTGTATTTTTCCTACATCCCTGATCTGGCGTCCAAAGACACTTGAAATCCTAAGAATTGTGGCTCAAAGGGCAAGTCGAATCGCGATTGAAGTCGTCAAGTACTTCTCAGTGTCTTTAGCAGTCTCTAAGAGGCCATCTTAGCGCGTCTCCTTAGATCTTGACAACGTTGTCGTAGAGCGGAACAACTCCCTCCTGAGAGAAGTATTCGAGGAACTCGCGCATCTTACCTTAAGAACAAGGAGAAGAGTTTCGGCTCTTTTGAAGAAAATATCACCAAGAACCCAGAGCTTGTCAAGCAGGTCAATCAGCTGCTCAAGGAGCTTGAGCCTTTGCTGCACTCGAATCACTCGGTGAACGCTGAGCTGAGTTACGATGACTTGGATCTGTTCGGACGTCTGCATGGGCTCACGCTTGTTAAAGGCGTCGAGTGGCCAGCGAAGGCGTGTATTCTGGAGGACTCCACACGAAGCTAAAGAACCAACTGTACCAAGCATTCAGGCAGACCAACGCTGAGAACCAACACTTTTGGGGTGCCATGCTGGACCCAACGCCTACCATTACTCTAGGGACAATCTGCGTTTGTATGAAAATAAAACTTGTTGAAACACCACATTACTCGGGTCTGAACTTGTTGGCCTTCTTCATCTTCTCCACCAGCTGTCGGTCCTCTTCAAAGCGCTCACGAAGTGTCTTGAGCTCTGTTCGATGCAAGAAAAGAACAAATTAGCTCCACATAACAACAAGTAAACCTCCCCCATTTCAACGTACGATCTCGCTTTTTCTTGCGGGTCTAGAAGTTGTCGAGCTCCTTGCTCTTCTGCTTCTTGGCCGGCTTAGCCAACACCTCCTCGGCTTGCACAATGCCGCGTTTCTTGGTGTTCACCACCGTCTGGAAGCCGTCGTCGTCCACGTGATTCTTCAGCTCTTCACGACGACGCTTGTCTTCCTCCTCCATCTCATCGAACGACGCCATGTAGCGATCAGCCAACTCCTTCACCACTGAAAGCCCCGGACGGTTGCGTCGGTACTTGGCCGCATATCCTATCATAAAAAAACAGCAAGAAACGATCAGAATTAACCCCTAAATGCTGTTCCGTACTCAATACATCTCACCTTGCAGTCCACAAGGTTTGCCTGGTGCGGGGGTCTCCAAATTGTCCACTTGAAGCATCTTGTCCAGTGATTCCGGAGCTTTAAACACCACATGTGCCGTGTGGTTGGCTACGTAATCCGTTGCAGCTTCTTCATCCTCGTCGTGCTCATTGAATAGACCTGTAGATCCCGCCACAACGTGCTGCACAGCCTCTCAGCCACTCTTCCGAGGCATTCGGTGGCAGATTCACGAGATATGCGGTGCGTCCAGCCGACAGATCGGACCCAGTGTCATTGCCAGGCTTGGTGTCGTGCTGTTTGGCGTAGATGAAGCGCTGGAACGAGCTGTGGGGCAGAGGAAGAGCGATGGCGTGATAGCCGCCGAACACCTTGGACGTCATTGTCGGGACAATCGTGGAAATACGATGCGTACCAAAATTCAGGCAAGCTCATAGTTCACATCGCAGCAGCAGCATCGCCCAGAATGTCGTCAAGCTTAACACCGACGCCTTAGCGAGTCTCGAGACGCGAGTCATACGTCATAACCCGAAAATGGTTCCGAGGACTCGCAAGCCAAGATCCAAGAGTACAAATTTCCTCGCAGCCAAGCGAACATGAAGATCTCCTCCATTGCTGCAGCGCTTTTGGCTTCCACTACCACTGCCGGCTTCGTCACAAACTTCGAGTTGGATGGTAGTCCGTTCTACGTTTTCGGCACCAACGCGTCCGAGATCACTTGGAGCACCCGAGAACCTGCCACAATCTCGTTAAACAAAGAAGAAAGGTACAAATGCAGAGCAGACATGGGTAAATGTTGTGTTATTCATTTGAAACTGATCGCATGTGCAATCTTCAAATTGGACATCTAGCTTGCTCTGCACTTGACACTCCAGGGACAATCTGGATGATCGCCTACGATCCTGAGGGCTTGATGCGGCCATACGAAACCTTCTTGTACGCCTTCTTGAGTTCGTTGAGTCCATCCTGCCACATCTTAATTTGACTGTGGGTCATACCTTTCATCGCACCAGCAGCATCGCTTATGATGTCATCAGCGTTAACACCGATCTTTCTACCCAGAGAATTCAGTCGCTCGAGAGGGACGTTGCCGATTCCACGTTCTTCATCTTCGACTGCGTGATGGTGCTTCCTCAGGTTACGGTGGCTGGGTTCATTGACAGATGCCACATTGGAGTCTGCAAGCGCACTGGTAGCCAGGAAGGCAGCGGCGACAACGACGAAGAAGCGAGAAAGACGCATACGTGTTGGTTGTTGACTGTCGGTGCTTGAGGCTTTAGAGGCGAATTGGCAAGTGTGGGATATTGTACGAGACGAGCTGTCGCCGACGGCGGCGACGTGCAGACTGCGACCTACCGACATCTACATGTACAGTATGTAGCGTAAATAGTGAACGGGTCGTAAGCTTATAACCTACTATATAGCATGGAACCAGGTCCACAACCACACAAGATGGAGATGGGCCAAGGTACTGAGCTTACCGACTAAAAATCCAGTACTTTGCTGCACCGCTCATCGATGGACAGCCTTCAGCCTTTAAAGGGCTGATGGACAGCCTTTAAAGGGCTGATGGACGACCGATCGTATTATGTAAACGTTGCTCATCCAATAGTTAATCTTCTGACATTGATACTTTACAGCTTGAGGGGCTCGCCGGTGGCCCAGTGGATTAGCATCCGCTGATCCACGAACTGACCGACCCCGCCTCCGTCGCCCTTTTCGACTTCTGCTCTCCTCTCTCACCGCTGCCCTTCTCTGTTCATTTCCCATCACTCACAAGCTCTTCTCTAATACATCGGGACCAATCAAGGCACAACAACACGGAGACAAGACTCAAGGAGTTGGCGCGGTCGCAGTACACAGATTGACAGAAGGCTACGGCCGCTTTCCCGCAGGTGCAAAGCCTGTCCTGCGTGTGTAGACTGGTTATGTGAGAACGAATTAATAACGATTTTGGTAAAAGATAGAGAGTAGCTGTATTTGCACCGTCGGAGCAACCGTTGTAAAAACTTATACTACAGTAAGCAGTTTACTCGTCTGTAACAGGAGGACGCAGATGCTGGACACTCACGAGACGGACAGACGGGGAGGACGCTGGGAGAACCGTAGGGTACGGACGAAGAGCGGCAGCACCTGTGAGAGAAGTCTCAGTGGTCCAAGTACTGGCGAACGTTCGTGGCGTGAGCCAATGAACGCCGTGGTCTTCTACGAGTACATGTACTCGAGCGAGCGAGTGCACGAGTGCACGAGTCGGCGATGGGGCAGTGGAACGAGGATGGTTCCAGTCAGCTGCAGGATACTGGATACGATGGACGATACCACCGGGACCTTGAAGAACGGGGACCAGCGAAGGAACGGAGAGCTAGAGAGCTCACTTGAGAACTGGCGGGCTGGTGGTCAAGTGGATCCCGGCGCTGCTTGAGAATTGGACGGCAGAAGCAAGCCACACGGAACGAGGAACAGGGTCGACAGGGCTTCGAGCGACGGTGACGGTAGCGCGTACTGAGCGGGCAACAGGTGAGGCTGGACGGCGGAGAAGCAGGCGGCAGTAACGGACAGTACTTCGGTGAGTGCTTCCAGGAGCTGCGGGCGCTACTTCGCGTTGTCTGGACGTCTCGACGGTGTCGGCGGGCTTACACGAGCTGCACGGAACTAGAGCTAGAAGACTTGGTCGAAAGACGAGGTGTTAGACGATAGAAGTATTGTCTATTAATAAATAGGGCCTAGCAGCTAAGCTACGGGTCCGGCGCAGCAACACGTGGTTGCTGTAGGCCAGCGAGAGAGTTTCGTGAAGTGAACGGGACGCAAGGAAGCCAAGAGCTATACGATTTGCTCAACGTGCCGGGCAAGATAATAGAAGCACGCTACATGGTGGTCATACAGGGGCAACTTCATAGAATGACGAGACAAGCGACAAGTTCGAGGACGGTACTAACGGCGAAAACGAAGAGAACTTCAGGGACACGACGTCTGCGTTCACGAAGTTGCACGGAAAAGAAGAACGAGGATAACGAAGCGAGTAATGATCAGCCCGAACCGGACGATGAGGAAGAGAAGGCGGCGCACGTTCCGTCCATCCTAACGGCGAGTAACCAGGCGTCTGCTGGCGATAACGAAGAAGACGAAGGCAGAGAACCGCCTAGAGAAGTAGATCCGGCAGTGTTCGATGAAGAAGAAGATCGGCGTGCCCCAGCAGAACCAGATCGGCAGAACGAGGCCATCGGACCACGGAAACGAGGAAGTGCTCCGGCAGGAAGAACGCCAAGTGACCTCGGTGACGCGGATGGAATGGGTCTTCAAGAGCTGGGCGAGGCGTTGATGAAGATGTACAACCGAGTGTGCCTACTCCAGCGTGAACAGGTAGTCGGGCAGGAAGTACAACGACCGGAACACGGTGATGAGGAAACACGCGTAGCGGGAGAGCCTGCCCAAAATGATGAAGTCGAACGAGACGACTATGGACGAGACGTGAGACCTCGTTACCAAGATAACGATCGAGATGACGTAAGTGAACACCAGCACCGGAGTGATGACGAGGATATTCCCCGACGAAGTACGTCACCGGCAGGCTGCTGGGAGACGCGACCATGGACGAGGACGCGGGCACCATCGAGACCACCGGGAGAGACGTCCGCGTAGCGCAGGAAGGCATCGTGATGCACGGCGAGAACATCAACAGCGACAACCTGCACCACAACGAGTACGGCGAGGAAGCGAACCTTCGGACGGCAGTAGCTCTGAAGATTCTGGACGAGACCGTGGACGACGGCGTGGTGGACCTCCTGACGGCGACGGTAGTAGCAGCGACGACAGTTCGGCAACGGAAAGTAGTAGCGACTCCAGCGACGATGATGACCGTCGACGATCACGAAGCGTACACCGAGAACACGGACGACGTGGAGAGCGCCGAGAACGCCGCGATGGTCACGAACAACGCGAAGAACGGGAACAGAGAAGGCGACAGGGGCGACACGAACAACGAGAACGGGAAGAGCGACGCCGACGATCCACGCAGCGAAGCATCAAGGACTTGGAACTGCCCATCTTCACACCCGAAGCAGGAATTTCGGTCTCGACGTGGATTGATCGTATTGATCTGGCGCTGGAAGGTGCTCGAGAGTCTGGACGAGGTGACTGGTCGGACAGGGCTCTGTATTTTATCTTGGGCAACAAGTTGGCTGAGAATGCAGCACGATGGTGGGTGAACCGGGATCGCCGAACTCCAGCAAGAGAACGCACGTGGACACACCTGAAGCGAGGACTGTTGCAGCGGTACGCACCTCCGCAGAACTTGGAAGATGCTGAGTGGAGAGTGAATACCAGAATGATGATGGCCGGTGAATCGTATGCGGACTATGCCGCAGGATTGCGTGAAGCAGCAGATAGAAATCCAGTGGAAGAGCGGGTGTTTCTCGCGCAATTCTACAGAAACCTGGATAGGACGACGCGCCAGTTGGTCAAGCAGCCGCCAGTGCCGAGGACGCTGGAGAAGGCGGTGAAGAAGGCTACGAAACTAAGCGACCCGTTGGAAAATGTGGCGCGCGGGATGCACAACATCGGACAGACATTTCCTGCCGCACACGCAACGCACCTGGTACAAGTGAACGGGCCGAGTGGGACGACTGTGATGATTCCAGGCGTGGGTGGTGTGAACGTTCCGGGAGAAGCAACTGCCGCTACGACAGAGGCAGGAGGCAGAGCGACGGCCGATGCAGCGGAGCAACTGGCACTGTTCACAAATCCACAAGGTGTATACAATCGACTGACGGGGATGATCCAGAAAATACCAGGGCGACGATGGAACGGGAGGTTCTGGGAGCCTAAGCCGGCGAGCAAGCCACGCGCGAGGAAAAGCGGGACGAATGACACGAAACCACGGGCGAAAAGAGCGAAGACGCAAACAGCTGAGCCTAACGAGGGAGAGGCAGACGACCAGCAGAAGCCAGCGAAGACGAAGGCAGCAGTGAAGCAGGCTGGCACGACAGAAGGTCGCCGTGGGGAAATGCAGACGGCCCAACGAGAGAACACCGGAGGAAGTAACAATCGGACGTGTCGGCGTTGTGGAGGTACCGGGCATTGGGCGATGCAGTGTCCAAATGAACCACGTTGCTTCGCGTGCAATCGTGTGGGCCATTTCGCGAGAATGTGTACAGACAGCGAAGCCAAGGCTAGGAACGACGCATACATGAAGACGCGAGAGACCAAGGCGGCCACCAAGCAGGAAAACGAGCAGCGGACGACGTAGCGGGGATACGGCGTTCGAAGACAACGGGAGAACCCCAAGGAACAAGTAACGGAACGGAAAATAGAGCGAGTGATGAGGCGGTACGACGCGATAACGGCGCTACTGCGGAGCAGGATGAGAGGACGTTGACAAGCGACGATATCGAGGAATGGAGACAGATAATGAAGGACGATGAGATGCTGTTTAACCAGATGGAAGCTGCTAAATATGCATCCACGTGGAGACCAGCAATGGCGGTGGCAAGGTACGCTCAGGCCAAGCGAGAGAAGGAAGAGCTGGACCACCGAGAAAAGAAACGGACACTTCCTGACGGCGCAGAGGAAGCAGTGCGGCAATGTCGAACTGGAGAGCGCTCCGAGGTAACGGCGACCCCGGTAGTCGTAGAAGAAGGTGAGCGGGACACAACTATGACGGCAGCAACAAATATCGTGACCCAAGCAACTAGTACAGCAATGACGACGGTCAAGAATCGCACAGATGGACCCGAGGATACAGCGACAAGTGTGTCGGAGGCCAAAGACGCGGACGAGCCAGAGACCGCCAGTGAAACGCCGACGAGGAGTACGAAGGACGTGACGACGGTGGCCGGTGTCGAAGTGACCAGCGATGAGGACGCGATAGATGACTCCCTGCTAACCACGGAACTACTAAAGGTTCGGCAAGCGAGGCGACGGAAACGACGCATGGCGAAGCGCCGACGGGTTCGTGAGAAGAAAGCTGCACGACGTTCGGAACGAGACGAAGAAAAAAGAACGAAGACGGGCGGTAGTGATCAGACAAGTTACGCGCGCACGAGACGCTGAAGCAGCATTAGCCGGATTGAAGGAACGAAGTGAGCTACCACAGCCGAATGAGAACGATGGAATGGGTGCAACAGCGAAACTACGAGCACGAGTGAGCTTAGTACAGCATCAACGAGATAATGTGGACGGACAGCGAACTGGGGAAGGCGAGAGCGTCGAGTACATCGGTGCAGAAGACGGACTACCTACGGCTACAGTTACGGTCGACGGGAAACGGCGAGATGTGAAGCTCGATAGCTGCGCGAGGTACACCATTGCGGGCACAGACTGGATGGCACTGGGCGATAAGGTATCAGACACAGCACCTGTGGACTATGTCGAGGGCATTGGAGGCTTCTTATTGGACGTGATCGGCGTCTGGAGTTTCGACCTGAGTAGTGTGTTCGGGGAGCAAATGAAGGTAGAGGCTTGTATCGTGGCTGGGTGTACGGACGAGTTCTTGTTGGGGATTGACTTTCTGCAGTCGCGAGAGGCTACGATGGACTTTAGTCGCAACGAAGTGCGCTACAGTGACAACGGGAGGACGGTGATCATCCCATTCAGAACACAAGACAGCAGCGGCGGACATCAAGTCGCAGTGGTACGCATGACGGGCAAGACGAAGATAGCAGCACGAACGGTGACTCCAGTGTCAGTGTCAGTGGCGGCCAAGGACGGAGAATGCGGGATGTTTATTCCTACCAGAAACATGGGATCAGTATTACTAGCAGCGACGGTGACGACAGCAAAAGACGGCAAGGCATGGGTACCTGCCATTAATGCGAACGACAGGGTGGCAACACTACCAAACAAGCGAGAGTTGGGTACGTGGATCCCAGTGGACAAGGACATGTCAGTCCTCGAAATGAACAAGGAGTTACAGAAGGATCGGCTGAGCAATTGGATGAACGAGTTGGGTGATAGCGAGACGCCGCTCGACAACGAGAAAGAAGTACATGTTGGAGTTGAGGACGGGAATGCACGTGACTTGGTAATGAAGCTTTTACGTGTCTATCGGGGACTTACTAGCAATGTGAGCGATTGTCCTCCTGCTACGGCGTTAAACATTCAGCATCACATTGATACGGGTGAGACGGCTCCGATAATGCAAAAGAGGCGAAGGCAGGCGCAAACGGAAGACGCGATCATCAACGAGAACGTAGAGACTATGCTGAATGCAGGTGTGATTGAGGAAGGTGATGGCGCGTGGGGTTTTCCGGTGGTGCTAGTACGAAAGAAGGATGGGGAAGTGCGTTTTTGCGTGGATTACCGAGCACTGAACAAGGTGACGAAGAAGGATGTGTACCCGTTACCACGGATCGACGAAACACTAGAAGCACTAGGCGGCGCACTACTCTTCACTACCCTGGATCTGAAAGCAGGATATTGGCAAATACTGGTGGCGCCAGAAGACCGCGACAAAACGGCTTTTACGACGAAGAAGGGGTTGTATCGGTTTATACGGATGCCGTTTGGACTCACAAACGCGCCTTCAACATTTCAGAGGATGATGAACAGTGTACTACGGGGATTGACATGGAGTACGTGTCTCGTGTATCTTGACGATATAGTGGTCTTCACGCGTGGCGGAATTGAGAGGCATATTGTGGAGTTGGCGACGGTGTTAGAGCGGTTGTCTATGGCCGGTTTGACGTTGAAGCTGAAGAAGTGTCGATTCGCGATGAGATCGATGGAGTACCTGGGCCATGAGTTGAGTAATGAAGGGGTACGGCCATTGCAGCGGTTGGTTACGGCGGTGAAGGACTTCCCGATGCCACAAGATGCGGTAGAGGTCAAGAGGTTTGTACATTTAGCCGGGTACTATCGGCGCTTTGTTGAGGGATTCGGGACGTTGATGGCGCCTATGACTAAGTTGCTACGAAAGAATGTGGCATGGGAATGGACGAACGCGCAGGCGAGGGCTTTCGAGCGAGTGAAGGAAATTTTAACGAGCAAGCCGTTGCTTGTCTACCCGGACTTCCGACGACCTTTTCGTGTGGTGACGGACGCGAGTCGAGTTGGCCTCGGGGCGTGTTTGATGCAGGATCAGGGCAGCGGATGGCAACCAGTGGCCTACGCGAGCAAGGTGAACAGTGAAGCTGAAAGCAAGTACGGAATCACGGAGTTAGAATGTTTAGCGGTGGTCTGGGCAGTGAAGTTATTTCGACCTTACCTGTACGGGAGGAAGTTCGTGATCATCACTGATCACTCAGCGTTGAAGTGGCTGATGTCCAGCGCGAATTTGACGGGAAGCTGCATCGTTGGGCTTTGACCCTCCAGGAGTTTAATTTCGAAGTAGAGTACCGGCCAGGTACTACAAACGTGGTGGCAGACGCGCTGTCCAGGGCACCAGCGGTAGCTACTGCACTAGCGGCAGTGGGCAGACGGCGAAGGGCGCGACGACGGGCGAGAACGACGGAGGCGACGACCGGAGCGGCAACAAACAGTATTGTGGACAGAGGGCCCCATTGTGGACAGAGGGCCCCAGGGCGAGAACGACGAGCGACGACCGGAGCGGCAACAAACAGTATTGTGGACAGAGGGCCCCAGGGCGAGAACGACGAGCGAGCGGCTGCGGACGGGCACGGCGAGTACGGGCTGCCGGACGCGAGAAATGAGCGGTTGCCAAGAAACGAAGATGGTGTGCGCATGAGCAGTTCAGTGTCAGTAGCAGACGCTACGTGCGGATCCACACGAGTAACCGGGGAGACAGTGCCGGACGGAACGACGGTGAAGAAGACGCGTGCAGAGAGAAGAGTGACGACCGACACCGCACGGCCTCGCACGAGAGCTGCAACACGACAAGAAGAGGAACGGCAATGGCGGGAGGAAGCTATCCGAGTGTTGAACGAGTTGGTGACGGCTAAGGAAGACGACCAAGTGGCGAAAATGGGCGACAATGTGTCGACGTTGAGCGACGAGCGAACGGGTGAAGGCGCAGGACCGGGTAAGCAGTTGGCTGAGCTGGACGAGAATGAGGGCGTGTCGACGACGGCAGGACCGGACGTCCAGGAAGGCACAGTATGGCCAGAAGTACACCGTGTTGACGCGGAGACGGGTGACACAACGCGGACCACGGCGAGTGAAACGGTACGAGCAGTAGGCGACGCTACGTCGGAAGAAACCAGCAGGAGGCACGAAGAAGATGGAGCAGCAGCGAGCAGCGCAGTCGGTGGACGACCAGGCCAAGGACGTGAACCAGCACGCGATATTGTACGACGACGAGTTGAACAAATGAGGCAGCGACGCGTGGGCGACCAGACACTCCAGCTTACCGACGATGAGATACGCACGGAGCAGCACAAGAGTCGCATGGTGAAGAAGTTGCTGGATGCCGGTGTGCATCGTGGACGCACGATTTCGAAGGCGTTTGGACTGGCAGTGATTGAAATGGCGGAAGGACAGCGTGTAATATTACCGCCAGCGTTGTGGCCACTAGTGTTTAAAGAGCACCATGATTCCGTGTGGGCGGGACACTTACGAGCTCCGCATACGTACGCCAGGATAGCAGCGATTTATTGGTGGCCAGGGCTGAGCGACGCAGTAAAACGATGGGTTCGAGGTTGCCAGGAGTGTGGCAGTCGGAAGGCGAGGCCGAGGGAGGTGATTCCACCATTGAGAAGCTTGAGAGGTGGCGATGTTGGCGACAGATGGGCATTGGATGTGGCTGGCCCATTACCAGCAACGGATGGAGGCAACCGGTTCGTGGTGGCCGCCGTGGAATACGTTACGAGGTATGTTGTCGCGGCGACCGTGAAGCAGCACACGGCGGAGGATGTTGCGAAGTTCTTGATGAAGAATGTGGTACTCCGGTTTGGTGCCTTTCGTGAGTTGCTAACGGATGGAGCCCCTGAGATGGCAGGACGAGCGATCGAGGAGCTGGTGTTGCTTCTGCAGGCAGAGCAGACTACCGCTGTACCACACAGACCGCAGTTGATTGGGTTAGTTGAGAGATTCAACCGGACGTGGAAGGATATGGTGGCCACGTACATGTACGACGAGAATCAGCGCGATTGGGACCAGTGGGTGGACTTTGCGGTTTATTCCTATAATGCGGGACGACATTCGACAGTAGCGCTGTCGCCGAACGAACTGATGATGGGGAGAAGGTTAAGGAGTCCCAACGAGTTACTGCGAGCGACCAGAAGAACCGAGGCCGGAGATCTGAACGCATACCACGAGAAGTTGGTGGCGAGACTTAAGGAGAGTCACGAGTGTGCAGAGTTGGCGAGAGTGCGTGAGCAAGAACGCCAAGCGAGATATTACAATCGACGGGTACGGAGGCGCCGAGACTTTGTGGCAGGTGACCGGGTATGGATGTACAATCCGCCGCGTGGAGCCAAGGCGACGAAGCTGGTTCATCAGTGGATGGGGCCGCTAAGAATAGTTGAGCCCGCTGGATACGACAATTTTCTGCTAGAACGAGAAGACGTTGGGGACAAGAAGGAGAGGATCATTGCACACGTTTCCTTTTTGGTATCTTACCACTACCCGGCAGACTTCTTAAAGGCAGCAGCAGCAGATATCGACGGCGAAATTGAATACGAGGATGAACCGACGACACGCGAAACTGTGGGCGCAACGACAGCGGTCATACAGGCAGCGACGGCTGCACGAGGCGAAAAGAGAGGTCGACGAGCAATTCCAAGTGCGAACAAGGGGTCACGACAGAGTGAGCTCCTGGTGGAAATCCGAAGGCGAAGAAGACGGAACGGCGCTGGACAGTACGTGCTGGAGTACGAATTACAGCCCGAGCGAGTTTGGCGACGACTACGGAACGGAGACACGGCAAACGCCAACGATGACGAGAAGTACTGGGCTTCTATTGAGGAGTACGAGAAGTTGTTTAGTGCGGGGAGAATCGTGGAAGAGTCTCCAAGTGGGGAAGGCGTGTAACAGGAGGACGCAGATGCTGGACACTCACGAGACGGACAGACGGGGAGGACGCTGGGAGAACCGTAGGGTACGGACGAAGAGCGGCAGCACCTGTGAGAGAAGTCTCAGTGGTCCAAGTACTGGCGAACGTTCGTGGCGTGAGCCAATGAACGCCGTGGTCTTCTACGAGTACATGTACTCGAGCGAGCGAGTGCACGAGTGCACGAGTCGGCGATGGGGCAGTGGAACGAGGATGGTTCCAGTCAGCTGCAGGATACTGGATACGATGGACGATACCGCCGGGACCTTGAAGAACGGGGACCAGCGAAGGAACGGAGAGCTAGAGAGCTCACTTGAGAACTGGCGGGCTGGTGGTCAAGTGGATCCCAGCGCTGCTTGAGAATTGGACGGCTTGGAAGCAAGCCACACGGAACGAGGAACGGGGTCGACAGGGCTTCGAGCGACGGTGACGGTAGCGCGTACTGAGCGGGCAACGGGTGAGGCTGGACGGCGGAGAAGCAGGCGGCAGTAACGGACAGTACTTCGGTGAGTGCTTCCAGGGGAGCTGCGGGCGCTACTTCGCGTTGTCTGGACGTCTCGACGGTGTCGGCGGGCTTACACGAGCTGCACGGAACTAGAGCTAGAAGACTTGGTCGAAAGACGAGGTGTTAGACGATAGAAGTATTGTCTATTAATAAATAGGGCCTAGCAGCTAAGCTACGGGTCCGGCGCAGCAACACGTGGTTGCTGTAGGCCAGCGAGAGAGTTTCGTGAAGTGAACGGGACGCAAGGAAGCCAAGAGCTATACGATTTGCTCAACGTGCCGGGCAAGATAATAGAAGCACGCTACACGTCCTTCTTTCCCTCTGCGTAGCTGTCCAGCCATCCCCGGTGCTCCTCGCGACCATCAACGTGACCGTCAGTGACTGGGACTCACGACGTGCATAAGTTCACCCCGAAAGAGGAGAATTTCGGGGCAACCTGGCGCTTGTGACAGCGTCTACTTTAAATGAAAAGATCATCCGTTGGCTCTATCGCTAAAAGGACACGTCGTTTTTCTTTTATTGTGTAGTGCATGCGGCGTCGTTTGGCTGGCGCATACACAGGTCTGTGATGGCAACCTCCTCTGCCTCCTGCAATACTGTCGCGGGTGGTGGGGGCTGCGAGGATAACTCGTCCGCTGCCTCCATTTTATCGAGTTGCTTGGATACCTCCGTTTTATCGAGTGGCTGGTGGAGTTTTATTTTAGCGATTGAACGCTGCGACGGGCGATTGGATTGGTTGATAACAAAATGTGTACACAATTCTATATCACATGCACCCTTTTTATGTGTCTGTAGCATTCTGTCAATCTGTGTACTCTACCCGGCCAGGCACCGGCTGGGGGCTCATCAACAGTGGCCCATTGGGCAAAATTCCCAAGAAATTCAAGCGTACCGGTCATAGACTAAGGGTACAACCGAGTAACCGAGTAGCCGTAGGAAATTAGTTAGGAGTAACCTTGCTTAGACGTCAATGCGCCTGTTTCGAACAGGCTTCGAAATAAGTACCTAATATAAGGGGTTCGAGTCCTCCCTTCCCCCCCCCCCTGATACTTTACAGCTTGAGGACATCCTTGTTGCTCCTTGCTTATGCGATGGCGCTGACAATGCAGATTATGTGGCGCTGCTGTTGACGCGTTCCGGATGTCTGTGTCAATCGCCACGGCTGCTGTTGTCTTCTCTTTGAGTGAGGAATTTCCATAAAGGAGTACCTAGCTACTGATTTTTGTTCTACCACACCAAATTGCATTTCGAAGTTGTCCAGTATACCGGTTTGCATCGGTCAAATTCAAAGTATCCAAGTGAGGACGTAGACAATCGCCTGATGGTCATCTTCACCAGGTTCTCAAGCGCAAGCACTGCAAGGACATCACGAAGAACCAGCGTGCTTTTCGTTGTTTGCTGACGGCCTCCAAGTGTGTAAGCGTACGCTGTCGTTGCCAACTCAGGTTTACGTCGAGATCAACTCTCTCTTCGACGGTATCAACTTCGCGGCGACTTCTTCCGCAAGACGATAGAGAGGTTTTGCGCGACGCTAAGCGTCAGAGAGCCGTCGAACTTCTTCAACGACAAGGAACCTAACAAGATGATTCACCAAGACAAGGCTGTGGCGTACGGTGCGACCGTGCAGGCAGCTATCCTGAGTGGTAATGACTCATCGGAGAGGCTGCAAGAACTTCACTTGCAGGACGTGTCGCCGCTGTCGCATTGCAAAAATTCGTGTGGTGCTGACCCATGTTGATCTAGATAGCGCTCAATGCAATAATTGCACTTTTAAATGTAAGGAAATACAGGTGACTATGTAAATATCCAATGCTCTGAGTCTTGCCTATATATCTCGTGTTGCTGCTTTATGCCTTTCTCTTTGCAGTCTTGCGTTTGTGTTTGGGCTTGGGTCCAGGCTTTAACCCACGTTTGCCTTGTTCTGGTAGATTCGCTACAATTGGTGGCATGAGCAATGTCGTGTCCCGTAGTAGCGTGCAGGTAGTTGGCCAGGGGCGAAATGCTCTGCTGTATGTCTGTTGGAAATGCTGTATGGACAATAGGTTTTTGTTATACAAAGATTCAATATCCTGGCCGTCGATTGTTGCTGCGTATACTGCATGCACGCAAGGGAATAACATGTCCTGCTAGTTCCCACACGTGCAAGTTTGGGCAGGGAGGTCTACAAACATCCATGGGTGCACCAAACCCTCCCTCGAAACTGTTGGAATTCGTATTGATCTGGCCTAAAACAGTAAGGAGCTGTTGCTAGCGGTAAAAGGACCAGCGACAGCGGAGAGAAGACCAGCAGCAGCGGAACCAGCAGCAGTGTGTCCAGCGGGAGCGGCAACTGGGACGTTGGGGAAGCTACGGGTGAGAACGCTGGAGAAGATGAAGCACAGGCCGTACATGTAGCACCTGAAGGAACGAGCTGAGCTCGTTGAGATTGCTAGCAGAACAGAGAGGAACAAGGCTAACAATCAATCTATCAGTCTTTCATTTCCTTTGAGGTGCACAAGTCAAACTACTGGCCTAACCGATCCACTTCCCAACAGGGTTATGAGCCCAAGCCCTGGCTTTCCCGCCCAACGGAACGAGCTCTAAGATGTCCAAGCCGATGAAGTACACGTCAGAAGGCATCCCAAAGAACTGGGATGGGAAGGACTGGCAGACGTATAAGTGGGCCATGAGGACAGTGTTCAAGGAACAAAGATTTGTTAAAGATCGTAGACCGACAGCTGACGAAGTCAATGCTCTCCACCGAAGAGACTGAGGCTGACTTTGACAAGAAGCAGACAAAGATCTTGAGGATGATCGGTACATCAGTGCCACCAGAGATCTTACACCAAATCCGGACGGCGGAGGTCGGATCGGATATGTGGGACGCTCTGTGTGATTTATTCGAGAACAAAGTGAACAAGACAGTCAAGGTTCATACAATCCGTCGACTAGTGACAGAGTTGTGGAACACAAAACTTTTACCTGGTGGCGATGCAAATCTACACCTCTGTAAGATGTTCAACTTGCGCACTGAGCTGGTGAATATGCAGTACACTCTCGAAGATGTCGACATGGTCGAAATGTTGCTCGAGAGTCTGCCTGAGCTAGCGGAGTTCGAGACTTTGAAGTCGTCAGTTCGCTATGGAGCCGATACTAGTGTATACACACCCACCAAGGTCCGTGAACTCATACGAGCAGCAGCATCACGTCAGACTGAGTTTCACGGTAAGCGTGGGACTGGAACGGGGCAGAATATGAGTCAGAAAAGCGCTGGAAACAAAGCTGGTGCTAAAGGAAAGCCCGAAAATCAGCAACAGCAGAAGCTTACCCTTGGGTCCAAAGGATATAAGGAGGGTAGGAAGTGTTACGCGTGTGGTAGTGGAGACCATATCAGAGCTAACTGCCCACAGAAGTCGAAACAGAACGCCATCAGTGCAGGGGACAATGACCAGAAGCAGAAACAGCGAGGTCTCTGTACGCTTCGACGCACAAACGCGATCACCAAGATCCCACGTCATGACGGAAGTATCAGGACAAGGAGTGGTGACTGGCGTGCTGGATGCGGAGCCCAACACGGTTTTTAGTGTTGATTCAAGTGGTCAAGTTCTGGATGTGACAGAAAAGAGTGCGAAGCTGTCGAGGACAGTACCGTTGGTTGGTGGTATTTTGATACGGCGTCGAACGCCCATGTGACCGGAAATCGCGCTCAATACGTGAGTTTCACTGAAGATACAACAACCAGCCAAAGTGTGCATGGTGTCACACCGAACTTAGCATCCAAGATTGCCGGAGTTGGAACTGTTGCTGTGAAAACGTGGGTGGATGGTGTGGAGAAAGTGTTCCACATCGAAGATGTATGCTACGTCCCAGACGCGGAGTATGGGTTGTTTTCACCTGGACTTGCACTTAAACAAGGATTTGATTTCAAACAAGAGCATGCGACAATGAACTTTCGAGTACTGCTAAGAGGCGAAGAGGTGGCGATCGCTACACCGCATGACTCAACGTGGGGCTTCATTGCCGAGTTTACAGCGTCAAAGGAGCAGGCGGAACGTTCAGGCCCACCAATATGCAATTTCACTGCAGCTGAAGGTGTTGCTCCGTTGAAGACGTGGCATGAGAGACTAGGCCATACATGTCCTCAGTACCTGAAGACCATGGTTGATCAAGGACTCGTCAAAGGAATGATGCTTAGCCAAAGACAACAGAACCAGGCATGTGATGCCTGTCACGTTGGCAAGCAGAAGCGAGCCCGTCGCAGGAAGAAGCTCAACCGCAAAACGCGAGTGCCGAATCAACTTGTATACGCAGACCTACTGATACCAAGTGAGGGTAATGGTACTCGTTACGAGGCGGTACTGATTATCATGGACGGACACTCAAGGTTCGTCACGATGCATCTGCTAAAGAGCAAGACGGCTGAGGAGGTAAACGCTCGCATCAAGGAGTACGTGGCCTGGGCGGAACGTCAAGCTCGACGTAGCCAGACTGACGGTGAAGCAGAGATCAAGTACCCTGTTCGACAAATTCTAACGGACAAAGGCGGTGAGTTCGTAAACTCGATGATAGCGAGCTGGTACGCGAGCAAAGCGCATCGAGCACGTAAAAGTGGGGCCGAAAAGCTCTCAGTTGAACTTGTGTGAGCGCGCGCACCAGTCAATCGTGGAAATGACCAAGTCAATGATGCATCACGCAGGTTTCCCACGTTCATTGTGGCCTGAAGCCCTTCGAAACGCTATCTACGTGAAAAACCGGGTATACAACAAAGGCACGAACGCTATCCCATTCGAACAAATGTTTGGGAGCAAACCAGACATTCATCATATCAGGACATTTGGGTCGTTGGCGTACGTGCACGTCCCCGTAGCACCGGGGAGGCGCAAATATCACGATAACGTCAAACTGGGTTTCGTGCTGGGCTATGCCGAAGATGTTGTTGGATGCAAGGTGTATTTCCCCGGTGAACACACTGCAAAGTTCGTGCCTGACTTGCGAGTGTCCGAGGACGTCATGTATCGCGATCGTCATACTGTTGATTTGAATGAACCTGATCTGGAGTCGCTAGTTTTCACAAGAATCTCTGGAAATGTTATCTGTGGTACAAGTGACGATGAAGAAATGGGCACAGCTATAAGTGAGGGTGAACATGAATCTACGCGCAGAGAAAGCGTATTCGAGCCTCCAGTTAGTAACGAGACCATGATGTTGGATAACACCTGTGAACTCGAAGAAGGCGCAAGAGTTGAATCAAGTCTCGGTGAAGTGGACGACAATGCACCCTCTAGCACCAAGAGAGTGTATACGGAGACAGGCTGTGAAATGTTGGCTGGTTTAGCTGATACCGGTGGAATTGAAACCGAGTCCGTAGTTGGAGTACACGGGTCTGTTCTGAGTGAGCAAGAAGATGCAGAGATCTACAGTGAAGCTGCCGAACTTAACAGTGTTCAAGATGACCCATGCTCAGGTAACGATCAGGACCAGGACTTCAACACAGAAATAGATGATACATTCACAGTAGCCAGTGTATTTGCTCCGGTAAGTGAAAGAAACTGCAGTATCATGGAGGACATGGTGGCAGAGTATGACGGTGATCTGGGTGAGTCAAGCACCGGCCAAATGGAGTCGGAAACCGAAACCGGGGGCGAAACTCCAAGACTCACAACTAAACGTATTCACCGCGATGAAACGCCCTCTGAAGAAGAGCGAGTAGAGCGCGCAGCAGATAAAACGACACCAAAAAGAACCCGCACTGGACTCAGAGAAGCGCACGAGCGTCGTCGACCGGGTTACCTGGACGACTACGTTGTGAACGCGTTGCAGAATACAAACCGAGTTCTCGATGTAAATGGCAAACCTATTCGAGCAAGCGATGTGAAGATCCCACGCAACCATCGTGAAGCCATGCGATCCAAGTTTGCAGATTTCTGGAGACTTGCAGAATTGGAAGAGATGGCAGCACTCAAGGCCAAGGGAGTCCTCAAAGAAATTCCTGGCTCGGAAATGCCCAAGGATGCTCGTGCCATTAACACAATGTGGGTCTACGCGCTAAAGTCCGACCACCAGGGGTACATTATCCGGTTTAAAGGACGGACTGTGGCGCTGGGGAACCACCAGAGGCCTGGAATTGATTTCAAGAAACGTTTTCTCCTGTAGCGAGAATGTCTTCGTTTCGGCTGTTACTGGCACTTGCCGCAGCGTTGAATTTGCTGGTATTCGGTGGAGACATCAACACAGCTTACCTGAACGCGTGGCTCAACATTCCTCAATATGTGAGATCTATACCAGGTTTTCCGTGTGATATCGATGGCCACGTGTATATGGTGATGCGAGCACTGTATGGACTAAGACAGTCTGGACGCGAATGGAATTCGAGCTAAATCAGTGGATGCTGAATCGCGGATTCCAGAGATCGCTGACTGAGCCATGCCTGTATTTCCTACTTGAAGCTGATACAATCGCCTACGTGCTTATTTACGTCGATGATATTCTCGTGGCAACAAACCATGAAGACTTCAAGGTGAAGCTCTTCAGCGATCTGAACGAAGTGTATGGAATCAAGGACCAGGGGCTTCTATCTCAGTACTTGGGAATTGAAGTCAGTCAGACAAGTACGCATATTACTATCCGACAAGAAAAGTATGCACGCGAGATACTACAGAAGTTCGGGTTCGATGGTGCGCATGCAGTTGGAAATCCCATGGAAACTAACGCGCGACTAGTACCTGTTCAGGATGATGGAGAAAACGATACCAGTTTTCCCTATCGCGAGGCGATCGGAATGGTGATGTATCTGGCGACTAGCACCAGGCCGGATTTAGCATTTGTCGTGAGCCAGCTGAGCCGCTTCGTGGCAAAACCCTCAACGAAGCACGTCGGAACCTTGAAGCGCGTGCTTCGATACCTGGTAGGGACAGTCGATTATGGAATTTCCTACGAAAGAGCGGAACATGTCGACGGTGACGTCGTGCTTAACGGTTATTGTGACAGCGACTGGGCCAATGATCAAGAATCTCGCAAGAGTACAACGGGATTCGTCTTCACACTTGCCGGTGGCGCAGTTTCCTGGATGTCAAGAAAGCAAAGCATCGTGGCCTTGTCGACGGCAGAGGCGGAATACATCGCAGCATGTGAAGCAACGATGGAGGCTATCGCAGAAAGCAACATCCTACAAGAGATTTTACCGAAGAAAGCTGTGGAATTAAAGCTGGGCATCGACAATCAAGCAGCGCTCATAATGGCTACAAATCCGACTTATAGTCGGCGCACAAGGCACATCGAGCTGCGTTGGCACTTCGTGCGAGAGCAAGTGGAAAAGGGTGCCATCCATTTGCACAAGATCAAAGGAAATGTTAATCCAGCAGACTTCTTCACCAAACCTTTGGACAAAGTTCGGCTAAAGACCCTGTTGCACTTGATCGGGATTGGCAGCCAGAAGGACCTACAGCAACCGTAGTAGTTCTCTTGGTGATCGAAGCTATGCTTCGAGAAGGGTGTGTTGGAATTCGTATTGATCTGGCCTAAAACAGTAAGGAGCTGTTGCTAGCGGTAAAAGGACCAGCGACAGCGGAGAGAAGACCAGCAGCAGCGGAACCAGCAGCAGTGTGTCCAGCGGGAGCGGCAACTGGGACGTTGGGGAAGCTACGGGTGAGAACGCTGGAGAAGATGAAGCACAGGCCGTACATGTAGCACCTGAAGGAACGAGCTGAGCTCGTTGAGATTGCTAGCAGAACAGAGAGGAACAAGGCTAACAATCAATCTATCAGTCTTTCATTTCCTTTGAGGTGCACAAGTCAAACTACTGGCCTAACCGATCCACTTCCCAACAGAAACAGAGCCTTTAAATCGCACAAGGTATCCACCTGCCTTCTGCTCACAAAATTGACTTGCCTGTGTTAACTCAGCACGCTTTTTCCTTAACATCGGCACCAAACTTTCACCACAAAACTTGAAAGTCCAATCTGCTGCCAAACTGCGCCGGTCAGCAGCTAAGTCATTGAGCTTCGTGACATACAGATTAAACGCATCTAAAGGTTTAGCACTCCGACACTGATCTCCAATCCAATTATTGGCTTGTTCAGAGAGATTAGAGGTAATCTCTCCATAAGTGGGAACGTTAAAAGTCTCGAGAAATTTGTACTTTACCCAATTTTCGCGCGGTATCATGTCAAGTCTCTCCACTGCGCCTGGCTTCGTTTCCTCTAAAATCGATCGAAAGGTGTTAAAGTCGTTTTCACAGTCACTTCTAGCCATTTTACACACAAGTCCACGCTCTTCAGGTGCTAGAGAAATTCTTGCGTCTGCGAGGTTAGATAAAATATGATGGAGACAAAAGCGATGCCCTGCCACCGGAAACACCGTCTTGACCGCAGCAAGTAATCCTTTCTGTCGGTCCGACACAGCGGTAAACTTGGCAGGGTTACTTAAGGCTTCTTTAACGGCGTTCAAAAACCAGACCCAATGATCGAAATTTTCCTTTGGAACAAGAGCAAAACCAAACGGAATGATGTTGTTGTTGAAATCTTTAGCTGTAGCCACAAGATAGACACCGTACTTGTTCATTTCCCCTTTCAAATGTGCCCCGTCGAACCCGTACAGTTTTTTTGCGCGCGTAGCCATGTGAATGCCGAGGTTTGAGAAGAGGCATGCTCGCTTGAAAACCCTGTTGGGTTCTTTTTCGAACAACCATAACGTACCAGGGTTCTCGCTGGCTAAACGTTCGAGATAAGCCTCCAATTTCTGGAAACTTTCCAGTCTGTCTCCACAAAGTTTATCGTCAATGTCTTGTTTTAATCGCGAAATTTGACTTGGTGATAAGCGAATTCCCTTTGTCAGAAGAAAAGCTTGGATTGAAGCAGATGTCATGCCACTAGTACTGCCATTGTAAGTCGGTAGCATCTCTCGTTCAACTAGCGATGTAGCTGTGCTGATCTGTCGGGTTGTGTTGCGCAAGTCGCGTTCAGGGCGTTCAAGTGAGCTTTCCATAGGCGGACGACTACTAAAGCCGACATTCAAGAGATGATTGTGGCAAAAGTTAGCGCGAGTAATCTTCCATTCACCCTCATGACCAAATACGTTCACGAAAAACGGACATACGAGTTCACTAGCTGGTGTAGATTTGTCCGTGTATTGTTGGCCGTGTAGCTTCTTTCAGACGTACTTAGCGTTACCTGAGTTGTTCCGCCGGGTACAGCTACTATGAACGCGAATCTGAAACCCGCACTGTTCTGCCAGCAATTTGACCCTGGTTTGAATCGCTTTCTGTGAACCAAACGTTTCGGTACCAATGTTTCTGTATTTGTCATACGCGACGCCGAATAGTTCATGAGAGGAGTCAGATGACTCAAGCAGCGTATCTGGTCGGAGTAGGCCGAGGGTAGCTGCTTTCCCAAGGTGTTCCTCTTCTAGTTCGAAAGGAGACGTACCAAACGTCGACTTCTTCTCTGCGTTCTTGGCCATTGGAGTGAGAGTGAAAGTATTTGCATTTCTCTTTTTGAGTTGAAGGGGTGGGGACGTACAGGAAATGCTAATTGTAGATGCGCGATGGAAAACCGGTATACTGGACAACTGCAATTTAGTGTGGTAGAACAAAAATCAGTAGCTAGGTACTCCTTTATGGAAATTCCTCCTCTTTGAGTTCGCTCTGGTCATGTCGTCCGGGTTCGTGCTTTACAACGATACAACGACATGATCAATGGCAAATTGCCATTGGCAATAAACGCCTCACTCTAGGGTTCCAAGTACAAAAACCATGAAGTGATTCGATTGTATGGAAATCTGAAGTGTAGGAGGAACCACTTCAGTGGTCATCCGTAAAAAATTGGATGCAGAGAAGATTAGCATGGCCCCAAGTACCGGTAGTAGCAACCAGGAATAACCTGTAGACTAAGAATTTAATTATGGACAACGAGATCATACTGCGATTCCAATAACTCTTGGTCGAATGTGGCCACTCCTGACGTTTGCGCGCTTCAAAGTAAGTTGCGAAGTGAGTTTATTAAAGCAAGCATTTCCTCAAGCTTATCTCCTAGTTCTACTTGCTTCACTGGGAGCTCAGTACGTCCAGCCCCAACCTTTGGTGCTTGTTGATGAAGACCGCTGTTGACGCGGCACACATGCAGTTGTTTATGCAGACCGATGTAGACGAGGTGTACAGTATGTAGCGTAAGTAGTAAACGCCTGATATATATTCTGCGTCGTAGTGTATAAAGTGACGATGAGCGGTGCAGCAAAGTACTGGATTTTTAGTCGGTAAGCTCAGTACCTTGGCCCATCTCCATCTTGTGTGGTTGTGGACCTGGTTCCATGCTATATAGTAGGTTATAAGCTTACGACCCGTTCACTATTTACGCTACATACTGTACATGTAGATGTCGGTAGGTCGCAGTCTGCACGTCGCCGCCGTCGGCGACAGCTCGTCTCGTACAATATCCCACACTTGCCAATTCGCCTCTAAAGCCTCAAGCACCGACAGTCAACAACCAACACGTATGCGTCTTTCTCGCTTCTTCGTCGTTGTCGCCGCTGCCTTCCTGGCTACCAGTGCGCTTGCAGACTCCAATGTGGCATCTGTCAATGAACCCAGCCACCGTAACCTGAGGAAGCACCATCACGCAGTCGAAGATGAAGAACGTGGAATCGGCAACGTCCCTCTCGAGCGACTGAATTCTCTGGGTAGAAAGATCGGTGTTAACGCTGATGACATCATAAGCGATGCTGCTGGTGCGATGAAAGGTATGACCCACAGTCAAATTAAGATGTGGCAGGATGGACTCAACAAACTCAAGAAGGCGTACAAGAAGGTTTCGTATGGCCGCATCAAGCCCTCAGGATCGTAGGCGATCATCCAGATTGTCCCTGGAGTGTCAAGTGCAGAGCAAGCTAGATGTCCAATTTGAAGATTGCACATGCGATCAGTTTCAAATGAATAACACAACATTTACCCATGTCTGCTCTGCATTTGTACCTTTCTTCTTTGTTTAACGAGATTGTGGCAGGTTCTCGGGTGCTCCAAGTGATCTCGGACGCGTTGGTGCCGAAAACGTAGAACGGACTACCATCCAACTCGAAGTTTGTGACGAAGCCGGCAGTGGTAGTGGAAGCCAAAAGCGCTGCAGCAATGGAGGAGATCTTCATGTTCGCTTGGCTGCGAGGAAATTTGTACTCTTGGATCTTGGCTTGCGAGTCCTCGGAACCATTTTCGGGTTATGACGTATGACTCGCGTCTCGAGACTCGCTAAGGCGTCGGTGTTAAGCTTGACGACATTCTGGGCGATGCTGCTGCTGCGATGTGAACTATGAGCTTGCCTGAATTTTGGTACGCATCGTATTTCCACGATTGTCCCGACAATGACGTCCAAGGTGTTCGGCGGCTATCACGCCATCGCTCTTCCTCTGCCCCACAGCTCGTTCCAGCGCTTCATCTACGCCAAACAGCACGACACCAAGCCTGGCAATGACACTGGGTCCGATCTGTCGGCTGGACGCACCGCATATCTCGTGAATCTGCCACCGAATGCCTCGGAAGAGTGGCTGAGAGGCTGTGCAGCACGTTGTGGCGGGATCTACAGGTCTATTCAATGAACACGACGAGGATGAAGAAGCTGCAACGGATTACGTAGCCAACCACACGGCACATGTGGTGTTTAACCCCTTGGTTCCCAACGTCGTAAGTTACGACTTAACGAAATCGTACGTCGTAAGTTACGACGAAAATCGTCGAACAATAGAAAATGGCTCGTTAAAAGAAATCCAATACTTTAATCAACTCATTTTTTCTCTCGCCCAAAGAATAAGATGATGGAGGTCTTTCGGCCAATTACAGAAATCGGACAGGGATAGGTAATGTAAAGGCATGGCGCCCGTCGCGCAGCTGATGATCGCTCATTCCAGAATTTCCTCCATGGCGCGCATCCGATCCACTGGCCGACAGAAACCTATCGTTTTCCCCCATGATGTCGACTTCCGGCACCTATGGAGGCAGCTACGAGAGGCAGGATAGAGATCTAGACGCCCCAAGGGCCTCGAGAACCACTGGATCTACTTGAAACCTGGTGCCTCAAAAAACGGCACTCTTAAAGTACTATAAGAGCCTATTCCTAAATCTCATTGATATGGTCATGGTGAATTCCTACATCTCACACAAAGCGGTTGACAAATAAACCGGCAATGAAACGTGGAGAACGGTACGCCTTGCTACACAAGCACTCCAGCTGAAAGAGCAAGATTTCGTTGGAGTGGCGTCGACACCTTCTCCCGGAAGCAAGAAGCATAGACAAAAACGCGTAGGCCACTCCCTCATCCAGTTCGACGACTGGGTAACGGTATCTGGCGTTCAGAAACAACGGCAACGATCTTGTAAAGTTTGCGCACTGCTTCGCGGAGAGCGAAAGAAGTCATTTCAAACCACGTTCTACTGCGAACAGTGCTCCATCGATGATGCAAAATGCTATCTGTGTCCAAAGGCAAGACGTGAGTACAAGGGTGAGATGAAAACATGCTTTCAGATTTGGCAAGAGGACTTCGAGTCCGGACTTGCCATTCCAGATTCGCTAGGAAAGCGCGTAGTCCTCCGGCGACCAGGGAAGGAGACCAGACAGCGTAAGAAGACCCGGAGAGAGCTGCTACGTGAAGATGAGGGCGAAGCAGATAATGAGCAACTTCAACGTAGTAGCGATGGTAGCGAGGACGATAGTGAGTTCGATCTGTAGAAACGCAATATCAGCATTGTTATAAAATGAACTTCCTTGAGTCAACGTACCTTTTGCACCGCAGTTTCAGGAGTGATGGGATCCTCAATCCAACTGTCGCTGCCTCTGGTTTTTCTGCAAAGCGCGAAGTTACTTCTTAGCACCCAGGGAACATCAAAGCAAGCTATGAAACTTACGACTAAATTGGAAACCTACCTGTGAAAACCTATGTACCTGGGCCGATGTGGATAGTACACGACCATACAAACAGGAAGATACGAGGAAGGTCGTAAGTTACGACTTTCTCTTAGCTGTTCCCAGGGCCAAATCTTGGGAACCAAGGGGTTAACCCCTTCGCGAACACAGTGACTTTGTAAACTAAGGTAAAAAATCAAATATGGGCCGAGATAAAAGATGCTCGAATTACTCGGTATCTACTTATGCGTTGACAAAAAGTGAGACAGTTTCTGAAACTTCGCAAACCAGATATTTTTTCTCGATTTTTTGTAGTAGCAGACCAATGAAATTAAGCTCATGCCCATGGAGAAGAAAAAAATCGACTTAATCAGTTTACGAATTTAGTCTTCCTTTCAGTATTGAAGGCGCTGAGTGAGTGTCATTTTTGTGACCATTTGAGGTTTGGGTTATTCCACCCTTACCTTTTATATTTCTACTTGTGATCAAGTTTCGACGGAAATTAACTTACGGAGGCCAAACTGTAAAAGTCAAGTGGCTGGCCAACAATTGAAGCCCCTGCCGAAGAAGACGACAAAGCGTAAACGAGTCGCAGTTGGGGGGAGGCTGTTTACCCATGAAGTGCTCCAGGAACTTGCTAAGGCTGGCAGCAAAAAACCAAGTCGTCTAAGAAAGCTGTTACTACAACTGCAGGTAAAGGTGTAGAAGAGTACATGTAGCGCATATCACTTGTTCAGCTGTATTCTAAACAACAAAATGTTAGTCGAGTGTCTGGCACAGTGATGTTGAATAGATGCTTTACTTACCAAATCAGTGCGGAGAATTAACGGGACTTGAACCCGCGACAACCCTGCTCCCATAATGGGCCCTCAATAAGCTCGCCAACCAGGTAGGCGACTGATCTGTCATCGCCTGGAGCCATGACACCTCGCGCCAAATTTACAAATTTAATTTTTGAAGGTATTCGTATTTAGTGTGTTTTAGCCAATAAAGTACTTGCTCTGTGAAAAACTTCACGTGATTGGCAGGTAAAATACGGCCTTAAAATGGTTGATGGCCCTAAATTGATGATTTACCTTATACAAACTTAAGACAATTGACCTTCGACGTGTAGCCATTTCGAAGGGTCGGGACCGTTAAGATGGCTACAACACAGATGGGAGCAAAACGCTACCTTCGAAGCCTTTTAAATAAGCTCTGCATTCAAAAATAAAACTTTAATCTGCGAGTCCATAACACGGTAGTGTTTACGCGACCATGGTAGCGTTTTGCTACCTTCGAGTGGGTACAAACACTTTTGCAAAGATGGTCGTTGACAGCAAAATGCATCCAGGTAACTCCTTCATCATCACGGTCTGTACGGTACAGATTAGTCTTTCTATTACTCTGTACTGTACAGATCAGTTAGAATCCCTATTTTAATCAAGTTCAGCTTACAAAGAGCAATACAACCGTGTGCTCCAAGTGTTGTTGGGAAGCTCGGAGGGATAATTCATAGTGGAACTTGTAGTGATTCATTCCCGCCTTGAGGTCCAACTTGGACTCCAAGACCTCTCCCTTCATTTTGAAAGAAGATCCGCAACAACTAACATGGCCGAGTTGAGTTTCAACATGATTTGGTCGCGCCTCAAGGCTCGAGGTTGGCGCCACCAGAATAAGGGTATCGAAATGCAAACACGTTACTACACGCCAGCTGGATGGAAGAACACGAAAAACGCAGTGCGTCAAACGGATTACTTCCTTTGAGAAACGGAACTGCTACTAAGCGTCCCAGACAGTGGTGGGGTTCTATTTGATATTGAAACGCAAGATGAAACATCTAAGCACCTTCATGTTGTGACTAGAATTTGAAGCGCCTATATTGAAACGTCGGAAAAAGAGAAGGGGGTCCGTGACTGACCGCGGCAATGTACAGGTTGAAGAAACAGCGCCAATTGTGGTCGATACTGACGACTATGCGGGGGAGAAGGAAGAAACGAATGGAACTCTCCCTGATGTCTACACAGAAGAAAAGGAAAATCTCGTTCTCGTTGCTGCTGACACCTACGCAGAGGAAAAGCCGGTACCTGCCCTGGCGATGCTATCTGCATCTGTTGAAGAAGCAAAACCTACATCGTATTTGGTTGGTTGCGACTTTGCAGAGGAGAAAGATTCATCTGCACCTCAGGATACCACTGGCACTACAGAGGATAGGCAAATGACACAGACAATTACGAAAAGCCGCACCCACACATCCCGAGCCCAAAGCCCGCGTGTTCGCTTGCCATCGGGACAAACACTCACGACTCGCCAAACCGCTGTACATCAATCCTCACCAGCTTTTACACCTCGAACTCGAGTTCGAACTCGACGACGCCTTGTGGTGGCATCACCTAGATTGGCCCAACCTTCACGAGTGACCTCATCCACTTCAACTGGACATTATTCGGGTACTACACAATCTACTAGAAAAGCAGAAGAAAATGGTAGGGAAGCCGCCAGTGAAAGCGAAATGTTTTCAGCTGCAGTGGCGCTGATACTAGGTTGGTGTTGCAAGTGATAGAATTGATGGGCGACAGGACGGTGATGATGAGAGTGGAGACATTGGTCAGAATGATGATGGAACTCACAACACTCAGACAAGACATAATACCGCGTATGAGGGGCTGACAAACGAAAAGTTGGCGGATCGAGCAGCTCATGTTTGGGACGCTTTCGTCGAGAGAAGAACTACGTTCAATCAATTCATTACCAAACTGCTTACTAATTGTTTTCTACGTATTATAATTTGAACTATAGGCCGTCACGTTCGAATGGATACAGTTGAACTTGAAGACTGCGCAGCAGAGCCAACAGAGTTGACACGTCGTATCGGATTGAGCAAGAAGCACCTATTTTTTCTGATAGTGAGGAAATCGCTGTAGGTTAAGATCGCTGATAAGTCCAACCGTTATTTTCGGCAGCTGCGTCCCCAGCACAATGGTCTACACGCAACCAGCGAATTTGGAGGACAAAACCTTCGTATCGAGGACAAAGCCCAAGACAAATAGAGCGCGAGATGGGAGGCGTGAAAGAGATTCAACCACATGAGCTCGTAAATTTTTATTGGGTTGCTCAATGCACGGTCTCTTTGCATGCACCGTGGCAGACGGGGGAAACATTGGGCTGTTGACGGGACCGGTGCAGTGCCCAATGGAACATTCGGGCGGTTTATGGCAAGACACCGCTTCGAAGAAATTATTCGATACTTACATTTTACCGACAATGACTCGTTTAAAGCGTCTCGCATGAAGACCTAGAAGATCCAGCCTGTACAAGATGCTTTGAATGAGGCCTTTCTTGCTGCTATGTCGACAGGCCGCAGTATTTACTTTGACGAAGCCGTAATTCCGATGCGCAGTAGATATAACCCTGTCCGACAGATTAACCCCAAAAATATTGCGTGGTAGTACTTCTTCAGCCGGACAGCCATTTGGATGGAAAACCGTTGAAGCCGGAGTTGATCGTCACGATCAACTCCACCCATCAATTCTTTGTAGTCTTTGATCAATTGGGGAGATGGAACCTGCATGATGACGGGTCCTTCACGTCTTCCCAATGTTGTCGGTGCAGTCGAACACCCCGTTGCAACAAAATAAACAGGCTGGTTGTCCATCCATGCCGCCATTACCATGTTAGGAAACTTGCGAGATCTTGCCAGCCGATACACCCACGCTGGATGCTTGCGGACCGGCGGCCTTTAGGATATAGAATACCCTTGCAAAAGCCTCTGCTATCAGTTCGTATCGTCACAACGTGGTAGAGACGTCGCTCGAGAAGTATTATAGACAAGAGAACGCTTGAATAGAAGCGATCGGTCACAATCAAACGGTTGGTTGCACCTTGTAGAACAGGATCCATATTTCTCAAGACGGCATTTGGACCAATCTTCAACGTTTTGCGATCACTTGCGGTTTTCCCTTGATAAACTTCAGCCCTGTGCAGCAAACCATACTGTATTAGTACTAAGTACACGTATATATACATTGTTGGAACTCGAGTTTACCTGTAGCAGTATCCGGTCTTTGCGTCGCACGTCATGTTGAGTTTAGTACCCCACTTGTGCAGTATTGCCATCATTAGTGGACATGGCTTTAGTGAACATGTATCTACTCTACAAGTCCCTGCATTTACGCCTGTGGCCTAAAAAACCACCCCGGATCGGTATAAGTTTCTCGAAGGACTTCAATCTGTTTTTTTGGACGTTTGCCCAAGTGACTTTGAAGGTGATACAAGCGTGGAAGCGCTGGCGTCGCAGCCGGCAGAACACTTTGTTTCAGCGCATTCACTCGTTCATAGAGCCACCAGAGCGTAACCCCTGAGCTGATATCCAGTCATTTACAAACCTGTGAATGCTGTTATACTAGATTAGAGTATTACTATAGAAGAAGCCATACATTAAGCCTGCTTCTCCTTCTCCAACCAAGGAACTCTCTCTCTAATAAAGCTCACTTCGCCTTTCACTGAGTACAACAAACATCTCTTCTTTCTACACTACTTACGCTACTCGCCAGAGGTTATGAGCCCAAGACAAGCCTGAAGCGACGACTTCCCACGACTCATCGGCGCCGAGAACTTCGACGTGTGGAAGGCTCGCGTGTGCGCAGCACTCGATTGCAAGCACCTGCTCGGCTATGTGAAGCAGCTCGACTACGATGGTGTGTCAGACGAAGAGAGTGAAGACAGCACTAACGACATGTCCGACGACGACGACCCTCATGCCAAGACCACCAAGGATGTTGAAGTCGACTCTGACGCTGTGGACTATGAGGAGAGCGATGACGAGCTAAAGCCGCTCTCGGACTCTGATGATGACTCTGGAGCCAGCTCAGATGGATCGATCAAGCGCAAGGACCTTCCAGCAGTTCGACCGTTCAACTCGCGTGAAGCTCGCCGAGCACGTAAGCACCTGAAGAAAGAGAATCCTCAGCCTCTTAGTCAGCGTGAGCGCCGTCGCCAAGAAGCCAAAACCAAAGCCTTATTGATGAAGACGATGGACAACATGTACGTGCGACTGGTCAAGAATCTCAAGACTTCCTACGAGATTTTCAACTACATCTGTCAGAAGTACGAGGGAGCAGCCTTTCACGGTGACCCGTACTTCATCCAACACTACTTGATGGAGATCAAGTATGAGGAAAGATCCGACTTGACTGAATTCTTTCTCAAACTCGAGAACGCGATGAAAGCCGCGTCAGAAGCCACCGAGTCGGTGATGACCGAGGGACAGAAGTCCATCTACCTGTTCCATTGGATGCCCAAGTCGTGGAAGGATGATCTCCGCATCTGGAAGGGCCAACGGAAGTATATCCCGTATGAAGGTCTCAAGCAGAGTATCGAAGGCAAGGTTCGCGACCTCCAAGCTCAGGAGCGCTACACCTTGGCCAAGGGTACCCCTGAGACTCCTGCAACCAAGGGTGAACGAGCTCTTGTGGCAACTGGGCCTTCTGCATCGCATGCTCCAGAGCGCGACAATGCCAATATCTGCTCGTACTGTGATCGCCCACGCCACAACATTCGTCAGTGCCGCGGTCTACAAAAGGACTTGCGTGATGGACGAGTGAAAGCTGGAACGGTAATCCCTGCTAACTTTACTTTCAAGGATAACTCGAAGCGCGATCATCCGTATCGGAACTCGAACAACGGGCGCAGCTACATGGGAAATAACAACCGAGACTTCAAGGGCAACAACGGTGGCAACAACAAGAAACACGGGAACGGTGGCAAACAACGTGGCCAAGAGCGCTACAAGGGCCGCCCCCTCGAGTCAGACAATGACGACGATGATGACAACGACAGTGAATCTGGCAACCGTAAGGTGTCTCACCAAGGACGTCGTGATACCGGTCTCATTGCTGTCGCCACCCAATCCCCAGTTTAGCCTTACCGCTCAAGCCAAGGTTGAAGCTGACCCCACCTGGACGATCAACTCTGGCTGCACACGCCATGTGTCCTATGAATCCCAGTGGTTTACTGACATCACCACTAGTGATGGATCGATCACGTTTGGTGGAAACAACTAGATCCCAATTGAAAGCATTGGACGGGTTGAACTGCAAGTCTCTGACTCCAAGGGCAGCATGCAGGATCTTATCCTTCATGGTGTCCTGTACGCTCCCCAGCTCCAATTCAGCCTGCTGTCAATTCCAGCAGCGGTGGAGCACGATTTTCGGTTCAGCTTTGACCACAAGCAGTGCTCTATGCAAACCGACCAGCGCTTCAAGATCAAGGCACTCATGGCTAACAACACGGACCTGTATCAGTTCCAAGCCAAGCCAGCGGCATCATCAGCGGCCCTTATTGCCTCAGGTAAGCAACGTTCCTTTCTGCTCTTACATAAACGCCTTGGACATCCTAACGTTCGTGTCTTGAATGACCTATCTAGGAGCCAAGCCATAGATGGACTTGACGATCGGCACTTCTAGGTTCTAAGCCAGATTTCTTCTGTGTTGCATGCACGTTAGCGAAGTCACACCGCTAATAGAGTTGTTAAACGTGCCACATCACCTTTGTCAAAAGTTCATTCAGATATATGTGGTCCACTACCTGTGCCTAGTCTTACTGGTTGTCGTTACTTCTTGATCTTCATCGATGACTTTTCTCGATTTATGTTCACTTATGCAATTAAGAACCGTAGCGAGTTGTACGACTGCTACGAAGACTTCAGGAAGAAAGCCGTGAACATCTTTAGACAAGATATCTCTGTCATTGAATACACTTTCAGTTCTGAAGACGATAAGTCTCAAGGAAATTTTGAGATTCAACGGCTCCAAGCAGATAATGCGAAAGAATTCGAGAAGCTGGGTCGAATCATCTTTAAAAAGTATGGGACTCATGCACAATTCACCAACGCGTATACTCCTCAGCAGAATGGAGTTGCTGAACACCGCATGCGTACTATCATGGAGCGTATCCGAGCCCTTTTACTTGACAGCAAACTTTCCAAGAGATTGTGGGCCGAGTGTGTCTGTCACGTGACAACTCTCAACAACATGACGCCGGACGGTCGAACCCCGTACGAGTTTGGTACAACCGAATCCCATCGATGCAATACATCAAAGTCTTTGGATGTAGTGGATATGTCCACATCACGGAGCAATACCGAGACAAACTCGACGCTAGAGCCCGTTTGTGCATGTATCTCGGCGTACCTGACCACAAGAAAGGATATCGTCTGATGGACATTAACACACATGTCATTTTGTATAGTCGTGATGTAGTTTTTAAAGAGGACGAATTTCCCCCTCTCACAGGCCCGACGTCTACACAAGAGCCCACTCAACCCACCAACAGGAAGCAACCTGCTGAACCTGTACCTGTACCTGCGTCACCTGCACCTGCTGTTCTGCCACCACAAGAGCATGAATCTGAGCCTGAATCAGAGCCAGTGACGACACCATTACCCACTTCAGGTCCAACGGGAACCGTACCAGGTACAGCCAACAAACGGGTACTGCCCTCTTTAAGGGAGGCTATTGATCGAACAACCATCCATTACTCATTTCGAACGGAGACGGACTCTGATCCTCCGCATACTTCAGCTCCTAAGCGACCCCGCCTCACTGCGGAAGCCACTAACGCACGACTCAACACTGAGGAAGCCTGTGACGTAACCCTCAACTCTGATGAAGACAGCCACGAACAGGAGCAACGTCAGCATTTACTGTACACATTACTAGCTATTCGGTATGTGTCAGAGCCCACTACGTATCCCCACGCTAACCAGTGGCATTCAGCAGCTAAATCGGAATTCAAATCCCTCATGGACAATACCACTTGGGTGTTGGTAACCCCTCCTAAAAGGAGGAAGCCGATGGGTCTTCGTAGTGAAGTATACCGGCACTGGCGAAATTGACCGCTTTAAGGCGCGTCTGGTGATCAAAGGGTTCCTACAGGCATTTGGCATCGACTACAATGAGATTTTCTCACCTGTCATCGGGATGGAGGTACTCAGACTACTGTTTACTATTGCAGCTCTTCTCGACCTTGAAGTCTACCAAATGGATGTCAAAACAGCATTCCTTAATGGCTATTTGGAAGAAGAGATCTACATGGCTCAACCGGAAGGTTTCAAAATCCCGGGCAAGGAGCATCTAGTGTGCATACTTCTAAAGAGCTTATACGGGTTAAAACAAGCACCCCGTGTCTGGTACCAAACCTTGTCTGCCTTTTTAGAGAGCCTTGGGTTTCTGAAACTCATTAAAGATCGATGAGTCTTTCGACGCTGTTGACAACGTCACTTGTTATATTGCAGTGTACGTTGACGACTTACTGATCATTGCGCCTACACCAGCACTCGTCAGTGAGCTGAAATCAGCCCTGATAAAACGATTTTCCATGTCCAATTTAGGGGAGGTGAAGTACTTACTCGGCTGGTCCATTCAACGTGACCGTAAGAACCAAACGATGTTTATCCACCAACACAAGTACGCTACGAAGGTCATCGACTGCTTCAGCGACTACATTCCATACTCTATTGCAACACCAGCAGAACGGAACGCCAAACTCTCCGTAAGCAGCCAACCTAGCAGTGAGCAAGAGAAAGATGCGATGAAATCTATTCCGTATCGCCAAGCAGTAGGCAGTGTCATGTATCTAATGGTTGGGACACGACCCGACATGGCATTCTACATCCGCGAGGTCAGTCAGTTCCTAGCCAATCCAGACATGGAACATTGGAAAGCTGTCATTCGTGAGCTAAAGTATCTGTCAGGAACGAAAGAATACGGTCTCCTTCTGGGAGGCTCGTCCGACGTTACCTCGGAGAACCTAGCCGACAACTACTTGCCTACAGTGACTCTGACTATGCTAACTTCCCCGACACGAGACGCTCCGTCGGTGGATATGTGACTATGCTCGCAAGCAGTCCAATCTCATGGCTCCCGGAAGCACCACACTGTGGTTCTCTCAACTACAGAGGCAGAATATATCGCCCTGTGTCACTGCATGCAAGAGATGATTTTCCTCAAACTTCTCCTCAAACAACCCAGGCTAACATCATTTATGAGGATAACCAAAGCTGTATCAAAATCTGCTACAACCCCGAACTTCATGGGCGATCAAAGCATATACACGTACGATACTGTTTCGTACAAGAAAAGGTAGAGAGGCATGAATTCAACGTCACCTACTGCAATTCGAAAGAGATGATAGCTGGCATCTTCACTAAAGCTTTAGTCAAGCACCAGTTCAGAGAACTAAGGGCCAAGCTCAGGGTAGAATCCTTGAAAGCTGGATCCGGCCACTCAGTGTAGAAAAGCACTGATAATACAACTGCATGAAGCGTGCCTATCTCGTGCGTCCTTTAGATTTTTTTTCCACTGGGTTTTATCTTTTTTGTTCGCTTAAGGTTTTCCCTCGTTGAGGTTTCCCTGGTCAAGTATCGAATTATCTAGGCAAATGAGTTTATATACAACAAACCATGCACAAAAGACAAATTTGCTGGGAAGGTCCATTATCGGTTAGGCAAACCCGCGGAAATCCTACCGACTCCTATCATCTACTTAAAGATGATGAACGGACGAATAAATGCATAAAAGTTGATCCAACCCCTTGCGGACGCAATCGACTTACCTTGTTCGTCATTCTTGTCGTAGACGAGTCGCTTGTTTCCTTGGACAGTAAGCACTGCAGCATGCCCGACGTGGCTATGGTTGTAGGCAGCAACGATGTAGATTCCATCTCCGAGCGTTATCTCCCTCATCACACGAGCTCCGCGGCGGCCTGGCGTCATGTAGTTGGTCTTGACGAATGCGTTGTAGCTGATGTCGCGACCAGCATCTCGCAGGCGAATCATGAAGCCCCGCACGTCGACCCACGTTGCTCCTTCTCGAAGGTCTTGATTGTACAGCACGAGTCTGTCTTCGACGAACTGCTCGATATCTTGCTGAGTGACGAGATCTGGGCGATCCAACAGCTCCGCCGCACGCTTCAATGCATTGAAAATGCACAGATTGTCCTCATCTGCGCTAGAAGCCCCATACCAACTTGGTCGGTTCGCCAGAAATCCTCGAACACAGGCACATCTGACGCCTTCCAACGATCGACAACTGCCGTTTCTTCCGAAAAGTCGTCTTCTCTAAACTTAACAGCTGGTTCCCATGTTCGTAGGTAGATCTTCTTACAGCTTCGGTCTGGATGCACCCAGAGAACATGGTACTCCATGCCCAACGCTCCTTCACGCCGATCATTAATATAGGCCACCTCCCAGACCTCGACTGTGGTTGCAAACCGGCGGTCCACTGAGATATCCCGACCCGTATAATATTCACCATATATTTCGTAATATAACTGGTCGGGGGTTGTTGGCTCTTCAGCTACGATAGTAGTTCGTTTGGTGGCAGTCGGTGTTCGTTTGGTGGCAGTCAGTGTGTGTCTACTGGCAGTCGGTGTTTGTTTAGTGGCAGTAGACGGCTGGTCAGAAGCAACATTCAGATTTTCGGTGGACGTAGTCACACAGTTCATCGGCTCAGCTGCTTGAACCGCATCCATAGCCTCAACGATTGCATCGTCAACGAAGCAGCGTACACGAGCACACTTGCAGCGTGTGCACCGCGAGCGAGTGGCGTTGGTAAAATTGCAAATGCGACAAACCCAGTGCCCGCTCTTTGCCTTTCTGGCTTGACTGTCACTAACAGACCCTGTTTTAGTGACATTAGGGAGCGGCGAAGCCATTGCGGAGTCGTGGCTCGACCCCTGCGTGCGCACTTCCGTCCCGCTCCCCGTGTCTTCTGCTGTCGTGCTAGGTGGGTTCTCTGGTACCGTTTCGCCACTGTCTGTGGCCGCAGTTGTAGCTCGCGCAGCAGCCCTAGAAATTTTAGCGGTTCGAATTTGCTTGGCTGTCCTCTTCCTTCTGGTCTTCCCTTTCTTGATGGGAGCTGAGCTATGTAGCACAGCATCCCTCTGCACACCTGTCTTCCAGACACGAGCCATGGCTTGCCCACGTGACCTCCGTTCGCAAAGCAGCAGCACTGAATGCGCCAACGGAGAGTCAGCAACGTATGCTTCCTTAGCTGCGCAAGAGCAGGGACATCAGGAAACATTCGATCCAGTGCGTTCATCCCAGCTTGGTCGCGATCGGTGAGAAAAATAGATGGCTTCGAAATTTTTGTATGATTCAAGCATCTCCTTCAACTGTTGTAAATCCCAGAGGAAATCTTCTTCTTTTTCACCGGATAAAAAATATTGGGTAATCGGCAACACAGTGTTCATGTTTGTCATAGCAATGATGTTCAGTAGTGGTAGATCGGAATTGTTAGTCTTGTACATGCAATCCATAGCCATGACGTCAGAATTCCAAGCGTTAAATTTCTTGATTCCCGGGTGTGACCAAAATAAAGCCCGGAGTCGCTTGCCTGGTCCACGTCAACCTTGAAGAAGTCTGTATCGCATACTCATGAGATGTTGTGCTATTCGGTTATGAAACCCACGTGTCCTGTAAAACTTGTCGCGAAACCTACATTGCCTTTGAGTTTTGCTCTTTTTAAGTCCATTCATTCTTTGACTATGGCTTCAACACCAACGTCGCACCACCTGCACCAACAACCTCGAGCTACCTCATTCCGCCACCTCCGGAACAAGTCTTTGAGTCTTATAAAGAGGCAGAGACTGCCCTTCACGCATGGAATCGGCGACAAGTTATTGACGTGACCAAGGCACAACAAGAAAAACAAGGCACATGAAATTTGTCAACGTGATTTCCAATGCGACCACTACGGCAAAACCAAGAACACACGTCACCTCCGAAAGGAAGATCGGTCAGTTTGTACACAACGGGGAACGAGCAAAATTAAGTGCTGATCCGGATACAGCAATTATCGCGAAAGATGTGTCGAACAAGAAAAATGTAGGTCGCGAGAGGCACTGGCTGATGACACACAGACTGAGCTACTGTTAAAGAAACTGGAAGAGCACAATTTTTTAACTCCATAATAAACACCAGAACTCATAGAATAACCACTAGTCATTGAATAACCGCTACTTCGTAGAATATCCACTAGAATAACCGCTATGAAATAATTAATTCATTTTGCGATAAAATAAAAATTTGTATTGACTATTTTTATTTTGGTCGACACATATGAATTTTTTGGTACCTCGAGCTCCGTAACCTCGAGCTCCATAGATTTTCCCATAATAAAGCTCACTTCGCCTTTCACTGAGTACAACAAACATCTCTTCTTTCTACACTACTTACGCTACTCGCCAGACTTACTTTCCAGATGATAAGAAATGATTAGCATTCGAAATCCCATTCAAACAATTCACAATCGCAATCAAACCTTCAGAATTCAATAGTCAATGTAGCAACCAGGAAATAACCGGTTAATCAACTTCAATTTCCTTCCTTCCAGACGCTACAAATGGTATCCGTGAATGTTGCCCCTTTGAAAACTTTTCACAGGGGTACATATAGTGTACATACCCTACACGTACATGTAATATTGTGCAAGGCAGGAAGTAGATAATACATGTTCTGTAATGCTTTATCACCTTCCTTCCGAACGGTACTCGCCTCAGACGGCTAAGCGGATGTCGTAAGATACGCCATAACAAGTCACTAAATGTTTGTATGAGCCATCTGTTTGGCTTGCGGGAAGATGTATAAATTGTCAACAGGGTTTTCAGGCAATGTCGTAACTCATACCGCATTGTGATAGAGTTATGATGGCCCAATGTCGTATCTAACTCCTATTGTTGTCAGCAGATGATCAGGGACATGCACTTCTACGCAACTCATTCCACAATAGAAGGTACGTTGGCTCAACAATTTTGTATTCAATTGCACGAAACTTACCACTAATCAACTGATACGCAGCCTACCAGACGATGCCTCGCCACCACTCCCTTCATTGTCGCCATCGCCGCCGTCCACATCTTCCTCACGGCGAAGCTGCAGTTCTCGCTTTGTCTTTTTGCGCTTTCCTGCGCTCTGCCCAGGCCGACGCAGCACGACACGCTTCCCCAAGCTGGCTGGAATGTCCTGACCTGCCCCAAAGTCCTCGTGCCAAATCTCGAAACAGGTCTTAGGGACGCCCTTGAAGTCGCGGCGGATCTTGTTGCAGAGCCAGCACTTGACATTGTCAATGGAGCACCTCTCGCAGAAGTATGTCGTGGCAAAAGACTTCTTTTTCTCCGTCCGTAAAAGCCCACAAACCTTACACGACTGTTGGCGGCGTTTCTGGACCTCGCTAACGGTGACCCAGTCGTCTACCTGCTGGAGAGTATGTGTCAGTCGCACAGGTGTTCGTCGGCGTTTCTGGCTGGAAGCAGGTGGAGTAGCTTGAACCCCAGCGAAGTCCTCGGCCTTGAGCTGCAAGAGCTGGTTCTGAAGAACCGCAAACCACTCCGACCTTTGCATCGCGACCGTGCCTTTGATCTTCGCCGCCTCTTTATGACTGAGGAACGCGTTCACGAGCGCGAGGTCCAAGAACCCCAAGAACAACCCCTTGTAGTACTTAGTAAAGCGCGTGGACATTTGCAACGAATAACTCTGGAGGCGGAGTTGATCATGACGATCTACTCCGCCCATCCAGTTCTGGTAGTCGTTGACAGACCGAGGGCACCCCACTTCCAAAGCGCCCACACGCTTGATCTTCCGCTGAATAGTCGACGCTGTCATGGCGGATCCTGTGCACAAGTAGTACACAGGCTTCCGGTCCCACCAAAGACATGAGATGAGTGAGGGAACAGCGACTGAGCGCGAGAAGAGAAACGAGCCACGGGGAACGCTGGCTGGACGCGTTTTGCGCTTGGACTGGAGTGCCTTGTTGAAACCCAAACGATTCGTCTGAACAGTCCCCACCACGTACACGTTCTTTTTTAGAAGCTCCACAGCGAGGAGAACGGGGAATAAAACCTGTCTACCACGACCGCATGCCAGTTATGGCATGATTCAGGAGTGAAGACAGCCGTCAGGTTCCGAATTACGGCAGCTGCGCCAGTCTTGAAGTCAATTGGGTTGTCTACTCCTTCACGCTTTCCCACATAAACTTCGAATCTAGTACAGTTACGACATCGAGAGCTGTTAGTATGTGCTGCATCGCGTAAGTTACGACATAGAAAAAAGGCCAAAAAAAATACCTGTGGCAGTACGCAGTCTTTGCGTCACACAGCATAAACAGTTTGGAGCCGTATCGGTGAGGCTTGTCCGACATGAACATTCGCGTGGGGTTGCGCCTAGATGTTGCAGGTAGGACGCCTTCATCGAAAGAGAAGATGGCTGGAAGGGACCAACCTGACAAGAATCGTTCTTGGATCTTGTCCACTACAGGACGAAGCTTCCATATCTTATCGCGGCCGTGGTCTACGGAATTGTCAACAAAGTGAAGATCCCGTAGGATACTGTTGCAGCGGTCACGGCTCATGTACCGTCCAAAGATTCCAGCAGGTATGGCCCCGTCCTCGACCATTGACCAATGAGCAGCGAAGCGCCGTTTCTGGGGGCACAGCATACGTGCCACCAGTAGTCCAACCACATGAAGAATCTCGTGTGCACCATAGGCTTGCGTTGCCCTCAAGCGGCGGGCAATTTGAACGACGGTCTCACGCTGGCGTCCGGACTGCCGCGCAGCCATTTTTTCTGCTCGTTTATCCAGTTGCTGCAAGTAGTAGCGGTTAGTCTCGGTGGTGATTGTTACCCAGAGGGATTTCGGCACGAAGTAGAACAGTGTTAGAAGTGGTGACCGCCATGCATCAAGTAGTTCGCCCACAGGTCTCGCCTCTTCATCGCCCAATCCAGGGTACGAAGGAGTGTCCGTCTGAACTCCGCCGATGGTTCACTCCACTCCATCGCCCGCAAAGTGTTCTCGCGCTCCTGAAGAGCCGCTTTGTTCAAAGTAGTATCATTAACATGCAGCGACGCAAGGAAAGCTTGATCCATTTCCTCAGCGTCACTGTCAGAGAGGTCATCACCCTCCTCATCAATTTCACCAACACGAGAATCCCAGTCGTCGTCAACGATCCCAGCACCATCGCTCTCGTCGCCGGAGCTGAACTCTTCGTACTCACTACTGCTCTCCCCGTCCTGCAAAACGTTTACGTCAGCGTTCGGTCTCGCCGGGATCCTAATTCGCCGAGTAGGAGCAGCGAGCGGAGTGACAGCATGTTCGTCCTCCTCCTCGCTCTCCAACCCTGATGCCTCAGACAGTAAATGCAAACTGGCTGCCGCATCTCGTTGCTCCTCGTCCGGGTGGAGATCTCTTTGCGAGAGATCAAACGCTCTAGCTACTGCATCCTGGGAGAGATCAGGCTGTGATGCATCAGATTCTGGACCAAACAACTCGTTGACGGTGGTTTGCGACAGCTGAACACTAGTGTCGATCTGCGACGGCCGAATGGTGACGTCGTCAGTGCCACCACCTTCTGCTTCCTCCCCTACGTTCTCATCACCAACTACATCCTCTAATCCGTCCTCGGACGAACACTCCTCGTCCTCCACCAGCAAGCCGGACCGGAATGCGTACTCAACTACAGCATGCTCACCAACCAGTACATTCCCATCCTTTGGACAGGTATACGTCCACTCAGTCTGGATCCCGGACGGCCGTTTCGACGTCCACCCAGCAGCTCTGAGCTGTCGCCATAGGTGCCCGAAGTCGACGTCGTGCCTGGGGGCGGTGGGGGTGGGTGGTTTCTCTCGGCGACTGGACCTCATGTGCGTTGGGCTGCAAAATCAGGAATGAGTGGTCTGGACCACAATCTGTATCCACCACCCATCATCTGACCTGGTTATGTGAACTTGTCGCAGAGACCTCTAGCAACTTATGCGTTGCAGTACACTTGAATAAAGTATTGGAATTTCGTTTCTGAGCCATTTTCTAATATAAATCGAGATATGTCACTGTTTTCACAGTATACATGCTTTGCACAAATGAGGCGAATACTGTGGCATTTCGAAGCACACTGGCATGGAAGTTTCTGCTCTTCCCATCCAACAGCGATATTGCCAGAGGCTGGAGAGAAGATCACGAGATCTTGTTGATACTGTGGAAAATACACACTGGTGTTCAAAGCAACGTGGAGACTGCGCAACGACATTTACTTCGGCGAAACACAAGCGGTGGCGCCAAGTATCCCGAACATTCAGGCTTCCATTCAAAGCCATTATCATTTCTTGTTTCGGCACTCATCGGATTGGACATTGACAGCGAAGTGCTTAATCGAGTTTATACGCGTTTGGGTTTTGAGCCCGAACGTACCGAATTGCTTGCAAACCTTCCAAGACAACGCATATGGATTCCGCGAAGATAGAACTGATACAAACGTAGTAGCATAGGTCTGCAAGATGACTGTCCGCTAAAAGTTAATCAAGTACTTTCTTATTATTATTATTTCGTGACTTTAGTGATGTCGTGAATACAGTACTAATACATCGGTCAGGGTATCACAAGGAAAGTGAAATTGACTAACTGGTTACTCCTGGTTGCTACTATTGGTAAACTAAATCGAGAGTTTCCCTGGATAAAACACGGTGCAGTTAAACCTGTCTTTGGGTGGAACCTTCACGCTGTCCATGCGATGAGCAACTTCTTGGTAACGTTACTAGACACTTGTCGGTTGTTCAAAGTGTAGAACGAAAACGGGTATTGTTTCTGGAAAGTGCACTAACACGTACCCCCGAATCGGAATGGGAACTTGGTTTGCCTTTCACAGCCCCCGAGTGGCATTAAAAACGCGATGTAATTGTTTGTACCTCCCACGACTTGTTAGTCAAAACTCATTTACTTCAAAGGTACTTTATTGATAATACTTTCTCTGATCGAAAAGACCTATCTCATTAAAGCAAAAACAAATGGGAATAAAAAAAGTTAGGCTTTTGTAAGTCGCTAGATTTAACCCCACAATCCGTCTTAAGGACTACGTAACGCCAACGGGCACCCCGGGTTTATATCTTGTAGACCGCCTAGTCTGAGGACTCAGTGGACGTCGAGGAACGCGGTTTCGCAACTCATGACAAAGAGGAGTTGGAAGAACGCAGCCCTTTGTCTGGCGCTACCGTGGAGAAACTTGAAAAACTTGCTAGTGGTTGGGGAACTACTTATGCGAGAGTTGTTATGGGTCGATCATCAGTCTCGCAAGCCAAGGCCGGCGCATTGATTGCCTTGCGTGATGCGTACATCAGTGGAAGCAAGACGGCTAAGCAGGCGGCAAAGATGGCGGTGTTGCGCGCGAACAATTCCTAGAAACCACTTCTGCTGCGAACGTGTCCAGTCCTGAACAAGTAACATGTGATCTTTTCAAGTGCTCTGACCTTTTTGCACATTGTTGTGTCTTTGGCTGTGGGGTTATCAATCCGATTTATTGTACATTTTTCATAGGTTTGTTTGGGGGTATTGAACTCATCTGGATGTTCACGAACGTTGCCTTCAAGAGATATCTGTAATTTCTCTTTCTCGCTTAGAATAATTTATCTTCTATAACGACAATGCTGGTAGCTCTTGAGTCAGTAGCCGACATTTGTTTAAGGAAAGTATAATATAAACCAAGGGTTTTATAGCCTCTCGAATCGACTGTACCTTCACTTCTCCCGAGCTGCTTTTCCTTTTAAATGTAGCCGAGCTCTCGACGTTTGTGTGTATCGTCAGGAAGTTTGCACGTTCGACCACCAGCGCTTCTTTCTACTATAAAGATCATAGAATAGCTCGTAACATTGGTTCTATTTTTCAGATTTTACATTTTGCTGAAACCGGGGTCCAGTCATTTTATTGGAATCTGGTAACACGCAGGCAACTTGTTGTTAAAGGGGGTAATCTTGGACTGGCGCCTCTCGGGCCCTCTGTTTTGCACTAACCAGTAGTACACTATCATTGCTACGTACTCAACGGCCTTCAACGGTCCTAAGTAGTAGTCCACTTTCTAATACGCCCCCTCCGAAGTAGCAGTTTACTTCGGAAGATGCTCCTTGGTCAAGCCAATCAACTTGCCCAGCATCTCCAAACGATCGCTGGCAAGGGGCTTCGTCAATAAATCGGATGGATTCACGTCCGACTTCACCTTGTGTAAAGTCACCGTCTTCTTCGCGACTTGGTCACGAACGTAGTGCCATCTCAGTTCGATATGTCGCGTCCTGCGACTAAATGTAGGATTGGTAGCCATGACATAGGCTGCCTGATTGTCAATTCCCAAGCGGACTTCCGTCTTCAACGCTGGGAAGACTTCAATGAGTACGTTTCGCAGTCCTTGTCCCTCCATCGAGGCCTCACAGGCAGCGACATACTCCGCTTCAGCTGTACTCTGGGCGACAATAGTCTGTCGTGTCGATGCCCAAGAAACAGCTCCTCCAGCTACACAGTGCACGTAACCGGTTACACTCTTGCGACTGTCAGGGTCATTGCCCCAATCCGAATCGCAAAACCCGTCGATGACTAGTGTATTCGCCTTTTAAGATTCTTTGCTGGCCGAGTACTCAATGCCCATACTCTTGGTCCCAACCAAGTACCTCACGCGCTTCGCGGCTCCAATATGCTGTTGAGTTGGTTGTTGGACGTACCGGCTCAGCTGGCCGACAGCATACGCGATGTCGGGGCGGGTACAGGTCGCTAAGTACATTAGCGAACCTACCAGCTCACGATAGGGAAAGGATTTCCCGTAACCAAGCTCCTTCTTGTGTTGGCCTGCATCCGTGTCGTTCACAGTCAATCGCAGTTTCGTCTCCATCGGGATCCTGCTCGGGTGTGCATCTTTGAAGTGAAACTTGTCGATGATCTCCTCACAGTACCGAGTCTGATGAATTTTGATTGAGTTTTCGTTTTGTTGCACCTCCACACCTAGGTAGGTACTCACCAAACCTTGGTCCTTGATTCCATAGGCTTCATTCAGCTCACTGAACAATCGCTTCTTGAACGTCTCGTTCCGAGTTGCACACAGGATGTCATCTACGTAGAGAAGAACCAACGCGAACTCTCCATCCTGGTCGTAAAAATACAAGCATGGCTCAGTAGCACACTGCTTGAACCCAAATCGAATTAACCACGAATTCACCTCACTGTTCCATTCACGCCCTGACTGGAAGACCGTACAAAGCTTTGTTGATCATGTAGATCATGCCATCTTCTTCGCTTGGATAGCCTTCCAGCTCTTCAAGATACTGCTTGATCGCGAGGAATGCATTCAGGTACGCTGTATTATTGTCACCCTGATAAACTATTAGATGCAACAGAACACACACCGCGAGAAACAATCTGAAAGTAGCCATCCTTGCCACGGGTGAGAAGGTCTCTTGAAAGTCAATACCCTGGCGCTGTTTGTCGCCTCGCGCCACGATCCGAGCTCTGAACCGAACGACGTATCCAAGGTGATCAGTCTTCACACTGTACACCCACATTGTCTTTATCGCTCGTTGTCCGACCGGCATCTCTGCTCTCGGAATCATACACAGCACTTCCTTGTCTTTGAGTGCCCGAATTTCGTCATTCATAGCAGCTCTCCACTCTTTAGCAAACTTAGACCTCATAGCCTCGCGATAGTTCCGAGGTATGTTCACGCTACTCGCTCGAATTCCATTGTTTCCACGCAAATCCGCGTGTAGTGCCCTAAAAGCCGAAGTCACCGAGAAATTCTCATATCGGTCAGGTGGGTGACGCTCGTTCACTTCACGAAGTCCTGGGCGGCGTACTGGGACCTCCCGTTTCTGCCTCTTTGTATCCACCTTTGCCTGCTTTGGATCTCTCACTCGCTTGACTTCATCTTCTCTTTGGCGTCGACGACCAATCATTATCTCGCCTGGAGAATCACTGTCGCCTGCTTCCAGATCATCACCGAGATCGAACAGACAGTTTCCCACTTCACTGGGATCAAAGTTTCCCACTTCTATCTCATCACTTGGATCAAAGATAACATCACCCTCGTCTTCACTGACTTCGTCGTCAATTACAGGAAGGACGGTGACATCTTCATCATCGTATTCAACTATTTTACTGTCAATATCATCACCTTCACAATTGCTGTCTTCATCAGCATCCTCTGCTTCGCCTCCCTGCGTTTCTTCAAACGCGCCATCGCTGGAATAGTCTGGAAGAGAACTGTTTCGAAGAATGTCGTCCCACAACTGCTGATCTTCAGCGTTGTCAAGTTCACTACTCTGCTCCGTCCCCATGTCTTCAACATTTGGTAGAGCACTATTGAGTAAGATGTCATCCCACACTTGTTGGTCTTCATTATTCCAGTCAACACTAGAAACTCCATCTTCCTCCACCATGTCTTCGTCACTGACGTGGTCGCACTGCTCGTCGTCGTGTTCGTTGGCAGGCATATTATCGTCGTCAGATTTCTCACTAGCAACCAAATCGCCATCCTGAAAGTACTCGTCGAATGTCCGCAGCCACTTGTCCACCTTGGACTCGAATGCACTGCCATATCGATCCTTGTACTTGATGCTTTCATTGAGTTTTACATCTGCCACGAAGCCTTTCTTGTGCTCGGATGGAAAATACACTTGACATCCGACAACGTCCTCACGATACCCGAGTAAGAACCCAATGCGATAGTTTGCATTCAGCTTCGTCCGCATCGTGATAGGCGTGTGGCAATACACCAGCGAACCAAAAGTACGGATATGATGTATATCTGGCTTCGTGCCAAACATCACCTCGTATGGCGTGCATCCTGCACCCTTGCAGAACACCCGGTTCTTCACGTACACGGCGGTTTCCAACGCATGAATCCACATCGACTTTGGTAGACCAGAATCATGCATCATTGTCTTCACCATACCTTCTAGAGTTTGATGAGTTCGCTCAACTGCATTGAGCTGCGAAGCCTTAGGTCCAACCTTCGTGTGCACGATCCCCTTCGTCTTGTACCAGAGCTCCATGGTACTGTTACAAAACTCCTGGCCCTTATCAGTAAGTACCTGCTTGACAAGTCCAGCGTCTTGCTCATCACTTCGCCATTTGCGAATTACAACCTCTCCAACACGTTTTGCATGCTGTATTTCTGCCCATGCAATGTACTGCTTCATGAACTGGTTCACCTCACCCTCTGTGCGAGACTTCATCAGGTAGGTGGTCACAAAGCGTGAGTATCCATCCAGTACTACGAGCACCGCAGTATACTGAGTCCCGTTGTGCACTCCCGGTATGAGCAGATCTGCGAACACTATGTCATTGACGCGCGTGATCTTACGCTCGAGGTTCTTCTGGAACGTTTTCCTTTTCTGCTTCCCGAAATGGCATAGCACAGTCAAACTTGCCACGCTTCTTCAGCATGATGCCCTTTGCCATGCCTCGGTCCACCATCAATCGGATATATTGTGGACATGTATGTCCTAGACGCGCGTGCCACAAATCGATATCTGCAACACCATCGGTCACCGTAAAGTTCGCAATAACATGTTTCTTGGTTGATATTTTGCTATTCTTTGCCTTCTTCCCACTAACATTGTGGGTTCCGAACGTCCAAAGCTGGTGCTCGTATGTCGTGCGAATCACTTCAGTGCCTTCCTTCGACATCCCGAACATCTTCGTGTCTTGGTCCCATGACATTTTGAACCCCTGGTCCAAAGCCTGTCCTGGTGAGAACAGGGTTGTGAAAAAAACAATTTGACTTTCAAATAATTCAATTAAAACACACTAAATTATTGATTGAGCGAGGTCTCAATCACGTCCAAATAATCCTCCATTTCACTGTGGCGTTTAGCTCGCGTTCTGGCGAAGTCACGAGCTACTTGAGTACTCTTAACGCATCAATAATGAGCAAGCAGTGGTCTTCTGGGTCTGTACGACGTAAACAACTTCGACGAGACAGCTCTGAGGTAGCGCTCGACACTCCAGCAGTCTCCTCACTTTGCAAATTTCTGTAAGACCCAAACATGCGACTATATTGGACGTGCGGTGTCTGTTTGATGCCATTACGAAGAAGTTCACACCAACTGCGAAATACCTCAGCCCACAAGCCATCGTCGTTAAAGCACCACGCTTTGAAAGCGGTGTAGTTAAAGTTCTCGCAAAGCTATAACGAGCGTCAAGGGGTTTGGGTTAAGGTTACGGTTAGGTGGTTTTCTACCAATCAGAGCTCGATGATATGATTGAAAACAAAATTGCAATAAACAAATTATTGATTGACCCGAGTCTTGGGGCTCAATTAACCCCTCCAAACCGGATGCTGCATAATGCAGGATTAGCAAAAAGCTTAAACTGAATATATTCAGCTTAAGAGAATTTAGACTTGAAGTTTGTATGGGGTGTATTTTCCCTCGCCAAGGGGTATACAAACTTTAAGTAAACTGGATGTCGTGTTTCTGTACGCACCCTTTCTACTCACACGAGACCTGCGGCAACCATTTGTCAAATTTTTAAAATTCACTTTTGGCAGGGTGATGTGGACCACGCTTTCTTTGCATCGCTTTGGGGGGGTTCTACCAAATGAGTGGTTCGCAAGTGCCGCTTTTCAAAAGCCTCCCTCATTCGAGATTTTGCGCGGGAAGAGTACAAGTCAGCAGAGTACAAGTCAGCAGCAGAGATGGTGAAGCCACGTGGCAAAATTCTCCGGAACAGCGAGGTTACAGCGCGTGACCTCTCATTCAAGTCGGTTTGGCGGGAGTTGCGTGGGCAAGGCTGGACGCGCAAGCCGCCATCGCGACGAGGCTTAGATGATCGCTACTTTTACATCCGGCCCAACGAAAACACGAGCACTTCACTTCAGAAGCAGAGGTGACAGCGCTAGGGAATGAGCTGCTAGCAGACAAGGACGATAGCTTGAACACTGTTGAGCTGGGTGACGAGGCGCGGCAGTTCGGCATGATCGATTCTGGGGACGAGGCTGAAAAAGACGACGTCGAAGAAGGCGAATACGAGTCCGATGTGGATGTGGAACATTATTGCGCTTCGGAAGATGATCGCGACGACCCCGAAGAGACGGAGACGGAGATCGCTGCAGAAGTGCTGTTTGCAGAAAACTTTCTGCAAAGCTTTGGAGGCGAGGATGAAGTGATGTCGGGTAACTTGAAGAACGCTGTACTGCGCGGTATGACAACAAGTGGGTGGGAGGACGTTATGGAACCCGACATTGGAGTGACTATCACGACGCCGTACGAACCTCTCAAGAGTACCGGTGCATATCCTGGCCTACGCCAAGGTTATTCCGGACCAACAGCTGAGGCGCTTCGGCACGGCGATTCCCCAGTTGCGCTGTTCTTCTTCTTCATGCCAGTTGTGATGTGGCAGCATATCGCCGCCTGTTCGAACGAGTACCACCGCGAGATGCTTCCTCTGCGAGTGGACGAAGCTTTTTGTCGCTACAAAAAGAGACGACAGCGGAATAAGAACCTGCCCAGAAAGACCCGTCGTGACATCCAGCATGATATGGAGGTGATGAAGCCGATCATGCCCCACGAGCTGTGCCGGTTTATTGGTTTGCTGGTGGCGAGGACAATTGCACCTAACCGGGAGAAGCTTTCGAACCACTGGAAAACCGTTGACGTTGGAGCCATTTCGCGTGGATGCTTTGGCTCAGTGCTTTCACGTAACCGGTTCATGGAGATTTCTAGAAACCTACACTTCAATCCAAACAGTGATGAACGGGCTTCTACAGATCGCGCGTGGAAGATTCGCAAAGTGGTGGAGGTGCTGCAGCGCACATTTGTTCGGGGATATGTGGCGCCATCGCACTTGGCGTTTGACGAAGCAGTTCTGCCAAGCCGGTCGTCGTTCAACAAGATGCGAGTCTACATGAAGGATAAACCCCACAAGTGGGGCACAAAGCTCTTCATGCTGTGCAGCGCAGTAACCGCGTACTGCATTCGGTGAGTTTTTTTGGACTTTCGAGATACTTATGCTGTACGATGCAGTTTATTAACGGAGTTTGGATTGATCTTATGATGCATATCGACAGGTTTGAAGTGTACTGCGGGAAGAAGCAACATGAAAGTGACGCCCACAAACCAGACATGAAGTCGGGCCCTGCTGCAGTCGTGCGAAACCTGATGGAAGTGTTTGGTCCTGAAGCAAGGAAACACGGAATGCGGCTCGTCGTCATTGATCGTTTCTATACATCCGTGGCTTTGGCCATTCAGCTGCTGCTCATGGGCTTCTACTGCGTCGGTACAATTATGACAAATCGCCTCGGCTACTGCAAGGAAGTGATAGAAAAGAAGAAGACCCGGCCGAAGACTATTCCGCGTGGTTCCTTCAAAGTAGCTCAGTCAAAGCTTGTACCTGAAATGAAAGCTATAAGTTGGTGGGACTCTCGACCCGTGCATTTCTTGTGCACCGGAAGCAGCACGGCAGTCGACAGAGTATTGCGTCAGGATGGCCCAGAGCAGGTCGAGGTTCCGTGTCCTAGAGCTATCAAGGACTATCACGCCTTCATGGGCGGCGTGGACGTCCACGACCAGTTGAGGCTACAGCGCTACTCGCTGCAGCGCGCACTCCGGTTCAAAAAGTACTACAAGTCGCTCGCACTGGGCCTTATCGACCTGGCCATCGTGAATGGCTACATCGTGCACAAGGCCTACCACAAGAACAAGGCGTCGCGACCTTTGACGCATGTCAAGTATATGATCAAGCTGCACCTCCAACTGACCCAACTCCAAGCCACAGACATGTACGAAGAGAACTCGTTCGGGACCCAGAGAACTCCTGCCCCAGTTGCGTATACACCAATCCCGCAACATGCTGGTGACCAGTCCAGCCCACATACAGCGAGGCAGGTGGACGAGTGGCGAAACAAGGACACACAGGCGAAGCGTCGACAACGAGCGTGCAAGGTTTGCTCAGCTCTTCGCACCGGTGAGCAGCGGGCATCTACAACAACCTACTTCTGCAAGGACTGCAACAACGTTGGGCCGATATTCCTGTGTATGCGCTCTAGGCGCTCCGTTCGCGGTGTGGCCATGACATGCTGGGACATCTGGCACAAGGAGTGGGTGAACGGTACACTGATCCCTGTGGAGAAAGCGAGGCCGATAAGAATGCGCCGCAGAGCTGATGGGACTTTACCGGGCACGCCATCCACACCAGGCACACCAGCTTCGACTGCTTCAAGCAAGAGACGTCGGACGAACACCTAAGCGTTAAGCTGCATATAAAGCTGCCGGTAACATGAATATATGCTGCATGGATTGGCTAATATTGATCGCTTGATGTGCCACGCAATGCGTGCTGCTCTCAAGTGTATCCTGACCGTCCTGTCTTGGCGCTAATCTTTGCGTTTACTTCGCTTACATCACCAGCTGTTCCCGCTTCACTTGGATCTAGTAATACCCCGTAGATGGTGCAGTAACGCATCATTTGCTCACTTTATCAACACCAGGTCCATGGGGGTGACACCCCTTCTTTTGTATACGGATTGTGAATAGGGAAGTTTTGATTTCTGAAATTTTGAAAAATGATAGCAGGTGTCTCCAGTTTCTGTTCCAGTGGTGTCCCGTCCATTTCTGCGTTAAGATGCAATATGCAGTCTTCACTTGCCTGTTTGGTTGCCAATATGCAGGTTAGATGCATCTTTATCACGACTTTGACCTTCGCCTGCCTATAATCTGCTCTGTCCCGTCTAAAAGTATACAAACATCAAGTCTAATTATGCTGCATATGCAGTTTAAATGTTCCAGCCGAATCCGGGTCTGGAGGGGTTAAATAACAATCTTATTTTTCACAACCCTGGGTGAGAACAAGTTACACCCAGCCTTTGGCACATACAGTACATCTTCCAGAAATACTGTCACCATTTGCTCGTCAACCATTTTATCTAGCAGTACAGTTCCAAACCCCTCTGCTTGAGCTACTCCACTGTCGGTAAATCCTGAAACTGTCGGGTTCCAGTCGCTATCATCCATACTTTGGAGCGATGTGAAGTACTCCTTATTCGCCACGATGTGAGCATTGCTACCTGTGTCGAAGTACCACCGGTTCGGGTCGTAGTCATTTGCTGCATGCTTCACAACGTCACTGACCACCACATCACGCTTGAGCGAGTGCGCCGACACCTGAGGTTTTTGTTTCGACTCTCCTTGTTCTTTCTTCGAGCATGCATACTTCGGTTTTGCATTCTTCCGTCCGCTTGGCTGCTCACGTTTTTCTTCAGCCAACAGGTCCGGACAGTCACTTTTGTAGTGTCCCTTACCACCACAGTTGAAGCACTCGACATCCGCAATGTCAATCTTCTTCTTGAATTCTTTTCCGTGGTTTTGCTGCTTACTAGTCCTCCGAGTCTCTGAAGAGCTTCCTTGCGTCTTCTTGCCCGTGTTGTTTCCAAATGCATGACTATCCCAGTCTTTGCTTCGTGATTCTGCAGTCAAAATCAGCTCACGGATATTCTCTGGTGTGTATTTGCACATGTCCTTACTGAACAAAACTTTCCTTCGTAGCTCGTTGTAGCACATCTGGTTTGGCAGACTACGCAGGAGAATATCCACCATTTGTAGATCATTCACAGGTGCCTCCAAGTCCTTCAGCTGCTCCATCATCTCGAACATCTTGTAGAGATGGCTACGCACATCACCATTGGCGCGCAGGTGAGTCCTGTGTAATTCACCGTTCAGGCGATACACCTTCTGCGCCTTCGTGGCCGAGTTCGTCTTCCCGTCGTAGATGCTGCACAGCTCACGCCACATTTCAGTGCCTGTCTTCTTTGACATCACTTGCTTGGCTAGTCGCATCGACAGTGAACCCTGGATGAGTATCTTCACCTTGGCCTGCTTCTTCTTGAAGTCATTTTTTTCTTCCTCTGTGTCTCCTTCGGTCTTCGTGCCGAGAACAATCTCATCCAACAAGCTCTTTTCAAACGCGTTGATCATTGACTGTTTATAGAATATCCAGTCTTCCCCGTCCCAACGGACCGGAATTCCCTTAGATCCTATCTTGAAGCCCTTCTTCTTGTGCTTGCTGTCGTCTGAGTCGGAAGATGAAGACATTGTTGCCTCTGTTACTGATCTTCTAGCTGTCTCGAATCGCGCCGTGTGCGCTAGCGAAGTCGTAGAGTTGGGCTCGTAATCCTATTGGAATCTGGTAACACGCAGGCAACTTGTTGTTAAAGGGGGTAATCTTGGACTGGCGCCTCTCGGGCCCTCTGTTTTGCACTAACCAGTAGTATTGCTACGTACTCAACGGCCTTCAACGGTCCTAAGTAGTAGTCCACTTTCCAATACATTTTGAAGGCGATGTAGACATATTCGACCCCATTTTCCAGCGTATCGGTCTCTAGGACTATAACATGCTGGCTACAGAAATGATCCTGTTCTTGAAGTATGAACTGTTAATGACTACAGAAACTTTTAACCCCTCGGGTACCAACGTCGTAAGTTACGACTTTGATGAGGGCGAAAGTCGTAAGTTACGACGTAGTGAGCTGCTTTAAACAGGAAATGGCTCGAAAAAAGAGGGCATGATACTTTAATCAAGTCAAATTTTGAGGCCGAAAAGTATAAGCTGAAAGAGGTCGAATCGGAAAGAGTATAAAAAAGGCTAGGGTAAGGGTAGATGTGTAGCACCGACCAGATTGCAGCAGATCGCAAGCCGACGGTAGGTAAGTGGACCTCATTCCAGAATTTGCCGCGATGGCAAGGGTACGATCCAGCTCGAGGACGAAAGAGGCAGCGGTTGCAAGTATGGTGGACGTGCGCGATATCGACTTCAAGCATCTATGGCGGCAGCTACGCTCGGTGGGCTGGACATCTAGAAGACCTTCCGGGCTCACAAACGAGTGGACGTATACATCGCCGAATGAGCAGTCGTTTGTTGGTGCGTTATTGAATTGAATTCAAAATTTATTATACTAATGATATTGCGGTATGTAGGTGAGGACGCCGTAGTGACCTTTGCTATCGACTCGGGGCTTATTAGGGACGGAAGTGGTGAGAGTGAGGAGGGGGAGGCAAGCGGAGACGGTGTTGCTTCAATGGAGGACCCTGTGACCGCGTCACAAATTGACACATCCATTGCGATCTCACAAAACACTATCTCGGCAATTTTTGGGTCGGACTGCGACTCTGAACCTGCCCAGCTGGAGCAGGATGACCAAGACATGGTTGTGGGGGCGCTCCAGCGTCTTTTATCTGGAGCTGAGTCAAACAATTCTGACAACGTGGGAGGAAGTGATGACGCCAGTGCGATTGGTGGTGGGAGGGTGGAGGACGATTCCCAGGTAGACAGACGATGTGAACGTCATGGTGGATGGTGAGTTGTCAGATGAGTATGAAGTCATCGATTCCAGTGGCAGCGACAATAGTGACAACAGTGGCGATGATATGATTGAACGCCGCGAGTATCCTGATGACGTACCTGCACTTGATGAAGAAGTTGTTCACATGGATGATGCATTTGTGGAAGGCATGGGAGGCAAACTGACGCTTGCAGCGATTGATAAAGACGCACTTCGAAGATTTGAGTGGGGCCCACCGTCATCCAGTTTTGAACCTGTAAGTGGGGAGTACCCTGGGTTGTCTTCTGACGTAGCCGCACCCACACGCGACCTACAGGAACTGGCCGACTCTCCTATGCTGTTACTGTTCTATTTTCTACCAAAATCACTGTGGGTGAGCATTACCAAAGAGACAAATCGCTACAAAAAGCAAACCGCAAACGCAAGAGCAAAACGAATTCGGTCGCTACAGCGGAAGCGCGGAATCGCGACCCCTGAAACTATCAAGCAAATCGAACGGCGCTTGCGTGCGGAGCCTGCATATCAACCCCACGAGGTGCTTCACGTTATCGGACTCTTGGTGGCGAGAATGCTGAACCCAATGACGCGACGCTTTTCCAGGCACTGGGCAATGTCTGACAATGGAGCGATTCCTGCCGGTTACTTTGGCAAGTTTATGCCTAGAAATCGGTGCACGTCTATCCTTCGTGACCTTCATGTAGTGAACAACGAGGCTCCCCGTATGCGGGACAAGATTTGGAAGATTAGACCTGTTGTCGAAGTGCTGCAGTCGCGGTTTCGATCAGGCTGGACACTGGGCAGTAAGTTTTCGTTCGACGAAGGCGTTCTACCGGCAACTTCAAAGCGCAACACCACGCGCATGTTTATGCCTGATAAACCACACCGTTATGGTACGAAGCTGTTCATGGTGTGTGACTCTGGCAGTGCGTACTGTCACCGGTATGTTTTATTATGTTGTAACTTATGACCTGCAAATTCGAAATTGACATTTTCCACGTCGTAACTTACTGCTATAGATTCGAGGTGTACGTTGGGAAGCGCGACAGTGGGGATTCAGACAAACAAGCATTCGACAACAAGACGGGAGCAGCAGCAGTCGTTCGAAACATGAAGGCTTTGCTGGGAGAAAGGTCTCAGGGCTTTCGACTTGTCGTTATCGACAGATTCTACAGTTCTGTTCCACTAGCTATTCAGCTATTGTCGATGGGTATCTACGTATTGGGAACGATCATGGTCAATCGACTAGGATTCGATAAGCAAGTGGTTGAAAGCCGCAAGTCGCGGCCTCGTGCAGTTGAGCGCGGATCTTTTGCATTCTCTCGGTCCGTTGCTGTCCCGACCATGGTGGCGTGCCACTGGTGGGATAGAAAACCAGTACACTACCTGGCAACGGGTTCGATCATGGCGGAGGATTCTATTCACCGCAATATCAAGATGGTGGGGTCGTCTACTGTAAAATGCCCGAAGCTCGTTACGGATTACCAGAGATGGATGGGCGGAGTTGATGTCCATGATCAACTCCGCCTACAGTCCTACTCGATCCAGACATCATTCCGTTTTCAAAAATACTACAAATCTCTACTCCTCGGGTTTGTAGACATGGCGCTGGTCAATGCATATCTGACGCACAAGGAAACGTGCCGAATCAAGCGTCTTGTGCCTAAACCACGTGGAGAATGGTACCTTCTCCTGCATAAACAACTTCTGCAGCTCAAAGATGAAGACTTCGAGGAAGCTACAGTCCCGACACCCTCACCGCTGATCAACTCTCGCAAACGGCCCAGGTTGAACGGGCACAAACACATTCAGTTCAATGACTGGGTCGTAGTATCTGGTGTCCAAAAACGAAGGCAGCGCTCCTGTAAAGTGTGTGCCCTCCTCCGTGGCGACCGCAAGAAATCATTCCAGACTACCTACTACTGCGAAGACTGCTCCCAAACTGACGCGAAGTGCTTCCTTTGTCCCAAGTCACGGCATTTGTACGGAGGTGTGCGCAAGACATGCTATCAGATCTGGCATGAGGACTTTGATAGTGGTGAGTCTATTCCAGCATCACTTGGCAAGCGGGTAGTTTTGCGGCGATCGGGCAAGGTTGGTACCCGCAAACCAACTCGTCGTGAGCTGCTCTGCCATGAAGACGGCGACGCTGACAATGAAGAGGAACAGCCAGCTCATCAGTCAGCAATCGTGTGAGCTCGTAGGACTGCAAATCAGCTTTCTTTATCATAGTCCATGTTCTGTTGCTCAAAACACAGCATAAGGAAAAGCATAGTCCAGGTTTTGTTGAATCAGAAGCAGTATTGCTGAGTAGGAAGACATCTGGTGTCGACAAAGAAATGATAGGAAGTCGTAAGTGTTGGCTTTCCAGGGTGAAATGAGGTTCAAAAGTCGTAACTCTTACGACATAGCTCAGGAATACCTGTGGTAATTTATAGCGGGAAACTGGTGCATCTCGACGTGGAAAAGGCACGTCAATACAAACATTTATACTAAAAGGAAGTCGTAAGTTACGACTTAAATAAAGCTGATTCTGCACTCGATTTCTGGTAACCGAGGGGTTAATGATTAATTTCGAATGTGACAGAACTTGCTGTATTTCTTCTTTGAAGTGTTATCAAATGCAAATGATAATAAAAACACGCGACGGCTCTCGGATGAAATCTTGAAACCTGGGGAAACATTGAATGGCACTTGATGTTGTGAATTCCGAGTGTACTGGAATTCGCGCAAAGACAATCAGGCTCGTTCTGCCACATCATCGCACTCTGCTCAATCCAAATTTTTCACCTGGCCCACACAGCCATTTGGGAAATTCTCCGGCATCCGCATCTGGCGCAGGGTTTGGTAATTTTCCGTAACTATTGCCGATATTGGCAATGTCATATTGCAATAATTTATTGCTCCTCAACCCCAATAACATGCAATTTTTTATATAGGTCAATCTTGGCTATAGCCAAATGTCGTTGACATGTGTGGTTGTTTTGGCAATGGATGGTAGCGAGAACTATCGCCAAACGGGTGGTGTGGCCACGTTTGCACACAGGGCACACGGGTTATTACAGTTGCTTGTCATTTCCTAACTGAAATACTACTGTAGTATATTATATCAGTTGATTTGTGTGTTGTATGTATGATGTCGAGGAATTCGGACTATGACTTGTGTGTGTTGGTTGGAGAGGTTGGACGCGGTGGGAGGGTTCTCGAGGTAACCCCTCCTGAATCCAGGCGCATCGACAGCAACCAACTCGTTCAAAAACTCATGAGAAAAGACGACATAGTGTCACATATTCATGTGACCTATGACATTGTCGAAAAAATTGGCAATAACTCAATTATTTATTGGCTTGGATGAAGGCCTCCAATCCGTATGATATTGTATTTTTCCTACATCCCTGATCTGGCGTCCAAAGACACTTGAAATCCTAAGAATTGTGGCTCAAAGGGCAAGTCGAATCGCGATTGAAGTCGTCAAGTACTTCTCAGTGTCTTTAGCAGTCTCTAAGAGGCCATCTTAGCGCGTCTCCTTAGATCTTGACAACGTTGTCGTAGAGCGGAACAACTCCCTCCTGAGAGAAGTATTCGAGGAACTCGCGCATCTTACCTTAAGAACAAGGAGAAGAGTTTCGGCTCTTTTGAAGAAAATATCACCAAGAACCCAGAGCTTGTCAAGCAGGTCAATCAGCTGCTCAAGGAGCTTAAGCCTTTGCTGCACTCGAATCACTCGGTGAACGCTGAGCTGAGTTACGATGACTTGGATCTGTTCGGACGTCTGCATGGGCTCACGCTTGTTAAAGGCGTCGAGTGGCCAGCGAAGGCGTGTATTCTGGTGGACTTCACACGAAGCTAAAGAACCAACTGTATCAAGCATTCAGGCAGACCAACGCTGAGAACCAACACTTTAGGGGTGCCATGCTGGACCCAACGCCTATCATTACTCTAAGGACAATATGCGTTTGTATGAAAATAAAACTTGTTGAAACACCACATTACTCGGGTCTGAACTTGTTGGCCTTCTTCATCTTCTCCACCAGCTGTCGGTCCTCTTCAAAATGCTCACGAAGAGTCTTGAGCTCTGTTTGATGCAAGAAAAGACAAATTAGCTCCACCGAACAACAAGTAAACCTCCCCCATTTCAACGTACGATCTCGCTTTTTCTCGCGGGTCTGGAACCTGTAGAAGTTGTCGAGCTCCTTGCTCTTCTGCTTCTTGGCCGGCTTAGCCAACACCTCCTCGGCCTGCACAATGCCGCGTTTCTTGGTGTTCACCACCGTCTGGAAGCCGTCGTCATCCACGTGATTCTTCAGCTCTTCACGACGACGCTTGTCTTCCTCCTCCATCTCATCGAACGACGCCATGTAGCGATCAGCCAAGTCCTTCACCACTGAAAGCCCTGGACGGTTGCGTCGATACTTGGCAGCATATCCTATCACCAAAAAACAGCAAGAAATGATCAGAATTAACCCCTAAAATGCTGTCCCGTACTTAATACATCTCACCTTGCAGTCCACAAGGTTTGCCTGGTGCGGGGGTCTCCAAATTGTCCACTTGAAGCATCTTGTCCAGTGATTCCGGAGCTTTAAAGACCACATGTGCCGTGCGGTTGGCTACGTTATCCGTTGCAACTTCTTCATTCTCGTCATTTTCATTGAATAGACCTGTAGATCCCGCCACAACGTGCTGCACAGCCCCCAAAGGCTCCAAACACGCTCTCAGCCACTCTTCCGAGGCATTCGGAGGCAGATTCACGAGATACGCGGTGCGTCCAGCGGACAGAACGGACCCAGTGTCATTTCCAGGCTTGGTGTCGTGCTGTTTGGCGTAGATGAAGCGCTGGAACGAGCTGTGGGGCAGAGGAAGAGCAATGGCGTGGTAGCCGCCGAACACCTTGGACGTCATTGTTACGATTGGTCGGGACAATCGTGGAAATACGGTGCGTACCACAGTTTTGGTACTATATAATAGTATGTTTCCGGTAGTACTCTTTGCCGATAGTACTCTAGCCCAATTATCCTAATACTTTGCGAAGAGAGTTATGCAGACTTTGACATGGACACCAATGGCTTTGAGACAACATGGATGAAGATCGGCACTCTGGATTGGAAAGTAAGTCCACAGAGGGACTCGAATGCATGCCAATTGAGGTTGACCAGGGACTCCAACTATTCCGGCTCCCAAGCACAATAATACATGTAATAAAGTATTGTAGTCTAGCTTACGCGAAAATCCTCATTTAGAAGTACATGCGGATTGAAGCCTCGACCGATCATGACAAACCCACCTAGAGACTATGCGGAGTATCTCGGGCCATACATCACCGGGGTTATCTACGCCGACCAACAGGAGGGGTTTATATTCTGCACTGACGTACTCTTTCAACAATCAAGAATACGACGGTCCCTACTTTATTTTGAAAGTGGGGCAGTCCAGGACATCCCGAGAAGACTAACCGAGCACCGATCCAACAGTTCTTCGTACAACAAAGGCTCAGTTAATTTTCTGTTCGGGCTGGAAATGACCGTGTCAGAGTTTGAACTGCCGAAAAGCTGACGGAACTAGAACTAGCTTGTCCAAACGGTGAAGGGTTGACTACAGGTTCCATGCTATGCAACTTATATCTAAACTATGTGAAGATTGGTATCTTATTGCGGTTTCTTTTTCAGTTGCAGCGGCATTCAATTCTTATTGACAGGCTAAACTCGCCATCATCAAGAACCACTGGATACAAATAGCATTGACCAGTTGCAGCGCGTGTGTCAAGCAAGTTTGGGGTTGACTCTGTAATCGTTGGATTCCAATTCAGCCCGTCAGTAACGCTTTGGCAACGCTGTAATTGGTACACTACTTCAGGTCACTGTACGGCCAACTATTGCGTATTGCAAAACTACTAGTAGTACATATTTCCAGCAGTGCAAGCACGCCATCGAACCATCGCTCTCATTTTCACTCGCGTAACACTCATCACTCACCGAATAGAAAGCTTTATCACGACAATTAAATATCTGTCCGTCGCTCTTGGGTGTTGTACAGGTAGTGAGGACTCTGAGGCACCCCACTTCTCGTACTCCGCAAGCCATCTTGGCCAATGCTCATGAACATATTGACGTGGCTGGTTGCTACTCCACGAGAGCGCAACAAATCACCAAGCTGCGAAAGTACCACTGTCGCGTTTGCCATCGTCACAGTGTTGGTGGGGCTTATGTTGGCACCAGTGTTGCCACTCAAGAATGGATGTTGCAACAACCCGCCTTCTCCATCAATTGGCGGTCGGAGACGATGATCTCGCTGCAAGCAGGAGCGAATCACATCTTCTAGTTCCCTATTCTGCAATGGCGGGAACGGAATAGGAACGGAAGGGTCAATGATGCAACGGAACTTCTCGATGATGCTGGGAACGTCGGCGAACGGGGGTTTCGAGTACACGATCTGGTAGAGAATGCACCCCAACGACCAAATGTCGCTTGCGCGCCCAACCTAGAATCAGAAAAATAATGGTGTTAGTTTCTTTGTTTACAGTTCGCCGCACTGTAGACGTCAGCCGTACCTTCATTTTACCCTTAGGGTCACGCTGGCCGTTAGGTGTTGTGTTTCCCTGAATCGCCTCTGGGGACATGAAATTGACCGTGCCAATCTGGCTGTCACGCTCGATATTTGTCGTGTCGTTTGAAATTGTCTTTGCAATTCCAAAGTCAATCAATTTCAGTGCACCGTTCACAAACAAGAAGTTGGCTGGTTTCAAATCGCCTAGTCCGACATAAAATACTTAAAGTAAGCACGACAACACTCACCACACTTGCTATGAACCACTTCAATCGTACCGTGAATAATTCGCTTTTGATGAATGGCGTTCACAGCTTTTAGCATTTGGGACCAAATCACTCGCAACATATTTTCATCCATGTCGCCCTTCAAGGCGCTAAGGCGCTCGCTAAGGTCAATTTCGCCATGCTCCATTACCTAACGCGAACACAAAAATATTCAATCAGATATCCGCGCATATATCATTACCACAATGCTAGGACATACCACATTGATCTGGCGCTGTTGGAGGTCTTGCTCAGCAGCGATAAGCCTGATGATATGTGGGTTTCCTTGCAGTTTCTTGAGCAGATTGATCTCATTAGTGTACTGGGCAATGCTTTGAACATCAAGCTTTTTTAGTTTGATTTTCTTCAGTGCGTAAATCTTCAGATCTGGTCCCAGCATTCGATAGACTTTACTGCTTCCACCACTTCCGATCTGCTCCAGCTTAATGTACCTCTGCCCATTGATCTACATATTGATAAGAGCAGGTGCGATCAGTTCTGCCTCATTTAACACGTGCAAAATTAAGGTAAAACTTACCACAACTCTGCTCGTCAACGATTCCAACGCATCTTGTGATATCGTGGAGCTCATTGAAGCCACAGGTGGGGATGATGCCGAAGATACAGAGTCTGGTGAGCTCAAATCAGCAAACTTGCTCGCTGCAGCTATGCCTGGTTCAAGGTGCTGGCGCTTCGGAGATCGATAGTGGTCGGTTGCACGTGACGTATTGTTTGGTCGCGTTTGTGATTCTGACCGCGCTGCGCCAGACTTGATTTCCCATGGAAACGGTCGGTGTGCTCGTGGAGAGCGATAGTCAATATTTTCGGGAGTCGAAGGCTTCTTGCTCGCTATGGTTGAGTCCACCGAAACTGGCGATACTTTTTTGCTTTCCAGCGGTAGCTCCACTCTCGTGGTCTTTGTTGATGGTAGTTTGTCACTTTTTTTCTCGGGTTCTTTTTCTTCAACTGGGGATTTGAATGTCACGGCCACTGCAGGTTTTTCTGGATGATCACCTGTAGCTTCGGAATTCTTGCTGCCAGTTAAGGTGTCTTGGAGATCCGTTTTCCTCTTGAGTTTAATCTTGTCTTGTTCTTTATCTGGATCCCACGTTAAGATGTGCGAAATGTCCCCCAAAACGAGCTTTCTCTTTTTCTTCACTTCGGAATTGGTCGGAGGAGAGTTGCTTGTGGGTTTTAACGCTTCCTGAATATATGTGTTGGGTATAAGAATAATCAAATGTCTTCACTATAACGCACGAACCTTTATCGGGGTCATCCGTTTGTCCGGCACAGCCGAAGGTGCTTGGCTCCCCATCATAGCGTCATCGTCATCATCTTCGTCGTCGTCATTGTCACTCTGATTCATACTAGAGGTCATTACTCGAAGCGGCGGGCCACCTGCATAAATGAAAAATCATCAGATCACAAATTATGATAACTCACCACAACATTTCTCCGTACAAAGCTGAAATCGCACGGGTTGGCGATGTGTCTTTCTGGACGTAGACTGCGACTTATGGGTTGGTCTCGTCGGGAGTGACGGCGTCGTGAGCATCGGTGATTTGTCCGTAGTACGTGGCGCTTTGGACACCGTCGAATACCCTGATTCGCTTCTACTATGACTAATCGGTGTGGTTGTGCGAGAAGAATCTGTCACAAGGTTATCCTGTCTTTGACTTACCGGGGTTGTTTCAGGTTGGACATTCGACGAATGCAGAGGTGTCGTCACGTGACTGCTAAGTCCACGTGGGGTTGTAACTCCATTCTGCGCATTCTCCGTCCAACTGCTGTCCTGTGTGCGTCTCAAAGCTTTCTTGGTCCTCAAAGCCAGTACTTTTTGCTCCTGTGGAGATCCAGCGAAAGCCGTGACCCAACCTGCTCTTCCTGCTACGACTTTCTTCATCAGCTCCTCCTTCTGCATCGGAGTGAAAGCATCATTGTCTACTCCTCTTTCCAAAACCTCCTCCGCCTTGTCTTTATTCCCCGCTGCATACTCAAATGCCGCCTCCTCTTCATAAAGCAGCTGCTGCTTCACTCCAACTTTACGTCTTTTCAACTCTTGAAAAGTCGTCCGAATTTTCTCTTCCGTACTACAACAAAATAAACCACCACATCATTATCAACTTACAAACAAAATTACGTCAATAACAAAAAACACCACGTACCTGCCGAGTTTGGCAAACATAAGACATATCTCCGTGTACCCTGCACTGTTTCGCTCCGCCTCCAAGTCAATACACGTGATCGCGCGTATCACCAGCTTCGACTTGTTGTATGGCTTGTGCGTCGTCGGGTCGCCCGGCAAAGGGCAACGCAGCAGCTCCAGCCATTTCGCCACTGACCGCGGGGCCTCTTTTAGCGCCACGACAAGTCTCAATCGCTTCTCCGACGGCGTCTCCAGCATGAAAACGGAGCGCGCTGACTCTCCGAAGTTAAGTATCTGCGTAGACTCTCTCTGCTCGTCCGGATAGCGCTCAGTCGGCTTGGGGAGCTGCTGCATGAGTTTTTCCATCACATTGTCTGGACTGTTAAGCGGCGGCTGATTCTCCTTGTCCTCAGGCGCCTCCATGGTGATCTTGCGACGCGTAGGCAGATGCGATAGCGAAGCCTCACGCGGGCGCTTGCGGCCTCCTCCGCGGCCAGACGCGTCGTTAGTGAGCGCTATGGTGGCCGATGCTTGTTTCGCGCGCGCGGAATGGGAAAGTGATGGTCTTTTGTATTTTAGGTTTTGATTGGTTGGTTTTAATACTGGTGATCTGTTTTTTTAACAAATGAAAAGAAAGATAGATTTTGGACCAATCGAGGACAGGTCCAAGTTGCAGTCGTTGAAATGGACCAATACAGGTAACGTCTTATGGTAAGAGCAAACAAGCAATACGTGCAATTCAGCTACGTAGGTACATGTGTCGTATACCTGGTTAAGGGTCGAGTAGTTGCGGACTGTTATCGAGTAGGTCTGGGCGGGGAGCTTAAGGAATACGTAAAATGCAATCTTCTTTCTTCTTGTTTTTGGTTGTTCTTAACTTGGTAGATACACGACTGACTAGATTTCTGGGCGGTCTGGACCAGCACTTGTAGGGATGACACCTCACCGGAGTAGAAGAGCACTGAGACTAGGCATGACATCCGTCCTCTCGCGATAGTATGATGGTAGACGAGCCAGTAGTAGATGGGAGGATACCTTCGAAATTGACCTCTGACACAGTACTAGGCCATGTGGCCATGAACAGTGGACGACGTTGGGCAAGGCCCCGGTTCACACGCCACATTCCCGGGTACGGGACAAACTCCCTGACCTAACGTTGTGCGTCCTCGCACAACGCGGTCGCGCTCCATGTCCCGGAGGCACTTGACCACGCGGAGTTCTTCGTCAGTCAGAGTGATGTAGTCGTCGTCCAGTAGGGTAATTACAGCACGGGTTGTTGTAAGCGAAGTAGTAGCAGGACGGGAGATCGTAGTCGAACTTGACGTAGTCGTAGGAGCATCAGGGTAGGGAGTAGTAGAGGACATCGAAGCAGGGTAGTGGGTAGTCGTAGCCGCTTGCCTCGTAGTAGTCGGTGAATCCATAGGCAGGGTAACCGCGGTAACTTCATCAGCAGGTTAACCACGACGGGAACGTAGGTGCCTTCCAGGAGTAGGCTCAGCACAGCGCAGATTTGACAAGCAGGCAGGTTCACGTAGATTGCACCCGTCAACCTTGGTACGAACAGATTGGAGGACATTGTGCACAACGGCACCTGGAGCAGCACCCCGTAGGCGACCTTGCTCATCAGTGAAGCGCCAACAGTGAGTCGTGATCCCGACCACGACGACCACGACGGACGCATAGGCAACCCAGGTAGTCTCCACAGTCAGGTAGCAGAGAAGATTCAGTAGGGTCAGAACGATCGCCAATCCGGAAGCACCGAACGTCAGGAACTCGAGTAGGTCGAATACGGCCATAGGGAGGTGGATCATCAGCGACAGACATAGTAGACCAATCCAGCAGAGACCTTTCACTACAGCCACCGCCCGGTTCCACACAGTAGCTCCGGCGTCGCAGGTAGCTTTCCCATATGCTAGATACGCAGCACCAGACCGTAGGCATAGGTTGGGTAGGTAGTCGCCGTAGGTGATCAATGCGGCCGTCCACCAACTTCTTAACATGAGTCCATACTGACCACACGCCCCACTACATTATTCGAGGACCTGCACCGGCACGGCAAAGAACGCGTTCCACAACGCGAAGACGTACGATGGGCCACGCAGTAGATTTAGTTCGGGATCACGGAGTACCTCCTGATAGCGACTGATGAATCCGAACAGTAAGCTGTAGTTCATACTCACGACCATCCATGCTTGCCGTTCCAACGACCAGGCTACCCCTCGTATAGCCGAAGTCATCACCCAGACGATCACTGTACCGAAGTAGACGGGAAGCAGTTCTAGACGCACATACCGGACCCAAGCAGGTAGAGTCGAGTCGCCCATGGCAGTGTAGTTGTAGACAAAGGGAGTGGTCAGAACAGGGTAGTCGTAGGTAGTCGCAGGGTATTCGACGAGTAGACAGTTGAGAAGTGGCTCGGTAGATCGGAACGGAGTAGTCGTTGGTAGTCGCAGTGTACAGAGTGGTTGAGGAGTGAAATGGTCAGAAGCCGGCAGATTGAGGAATGAGCTACCCTCGTCAAGGCTGAAGGCCGTTAGAGTAGTCGAAAGTACCGTTAAGGGGAGATTCTCAAATGCGCGAGAAACTCTCTGTCAACCGCGACTCTAGCGGACTGTATGTTCTCGACCAGCTTGCGGAAGCTCTCTTGGACGAAGATCCCGAGGTCGACCAAGCCTTCACAGCGCCAGTCAACTTGCTACCCAAGCCGTCTCTACAGCAGGAAGCTCCACACGCGTATGTTCACCCTCGCTTCTCGGACACCCACAGCCTGGTCGAACCAGAGATCAGCTCGGAGCCATCGAGGAAGAAGTTCAAGACAGCACACCTTCCGTCGACTCCAGGTAGTACTCCCAAGGCTGGTTCTACGAAGAAGTCGGGCAAGACGGAGAAAACCCAGTCTAGTTCGGGGTCAGTAGTGGACCGGACGAAGCCCAAGCCGCCTAAGCCGCACAAGAACTCGGCCACGAGCACTGCTCTGTTAGAACAGGGGAAATCGCGTCAAAGTACTCAAGGGGAGACGGACTTCAATCCGCACCCACTCGCCGACAAGACTGCTGTTGAGGTCGACCAGGATGTCGAGGCAATCTACCGCAAGGCCGCCAAAATGCACAAGCCGCCGTACGAGTTAGCGTACCCCTGGACCAGTTCGAAGGTCTGGTACGACCCGTAGGATTACCCGAACCTGCACGTGGCTCACTGGCGGTACTGTTATCGTAGTCACTTCTTCGACTGGTAGCTTAATGCGCCGTTGAGAGTGAACTACCAGCGAAATTCCCGACGGCAAGGCCGACAAGCCGCTTGCGCTGAGCGCCTTCGCTTTCTAAGTTTGTGCATCGAGACGTGGGAGTACTACGACTTCCTCAAGCGTTTTGAGAAAGCGGACGGGGACCGACTCCTGATGTGGTTCGGGGGTCAGCCCAACAGGAACTCACCGTCGGCCAAGACTTATGTCGGTCCGACCATCCAGAACCTGGGAGTGCTCTACGTTCAAGACCGGCCGGAGTACACAGCTCGGGTCCAGAACGCACTGAAGCCCTTTCAGCTCGACCAAGGTGGTTTCAGGAACATCACAGTCTACACGGAGGCTCTCGATCTTCGGCTGACCGATGAGGCTTTGGCTTTGGTCCGGTTGGACATCGTCAAGAAGCTAGGTCCCTGGCACGCGTGGTGGTCGGGCGACACTACTAAGGGGGTCTGGGCCAAGTTACTGGATAACAAGAGGATCGAGCAGTTAGCTGACGGTATCGACACCCGGCTTAAGCAGCAGTTGTACCGACCAAGGTTCGTACCTCCAGTGACGCCGAAGGAGATGAAGACGGCGGGTTGGATTCCGATCATGTGTCCAGATGGCTCTTACACGGCCGAGATCGCGGCTACCGTCAGCAGTGGATTGGACGACGACTCGAATCAGCTCAGCGAGGAGGAAGAAGAAGAGGAGGACGACCCGGACGAGGTGGCCGCCCCAGCGTGTGAACCAAGTGAGTAGGCCGCTCGGGTATCAAGTAGCATCGACCTAGTTAGCCATTTCGAGTAGCTCCCGAAGTCTAACTTCATAATTTCACGTTCGGCATTACTTCTCAATCGGTCGTAACTTCCCCTCTCCAGTACAATCGCTTCTCGCCGTCACAGTAATCATCGAGTTACACGTTATGATCAAAGTTCACTTCCATCGGTCGGGTCTACGTCTCTTCAACATGCTCCACTCCTCGTTGTCACAGTTTTCATCAAGTCACACGAGCTCATGGAGTGCCCCAACGTCATCTATTTTGGGAGTAGGCGCCATCCTTCCACCTCCAACGTCCCGTTTGTCGGAGTCCTCTACCCCCTACCCCGTCTACAGAGGACATGGTAATCGTCAACGTGGCGGTAGACTTGAATGAGGCTCTCACGTCGAGTGCAGTGAGCGCCGTGTCGGTCTCTGCGCGTCGAAGTCGACATCTAGATCCGAAGTGGTGTGCATTGGTCAACCGGACAGTGTACTACCTGTTCAAAGAAGAAGAGAAAGCGAATGCGGTATGTGTAGACTGTTGAACCTTACTACTGCCCGACTACGTCCTGCCGGAGGTTGGCTTCGAAGGAACTGATCTCGACCGAAGCGAGTTTGACCTTTAAACGGATCACAAAGCACTATTGTGGGTGTTCAACGACACCAACCGGACACGAGCAACGCCAAGCTGGCTAGGTGGGCGATGGAGTTATCGCAGTTACGTTTCAAGGTGTACCATCGACCAGGTACCTCTATGGGGCACGTGGATGGCCTTTCGAGGCTGCATGCGTCCACTGTGAGTGCTGTCACTACGGCTGATCTACTCAACGAAGCGAACGAAGGGGAAGTGGAGCCGGTCCAGGTCGGGGAGTCGACGACTCTTCGAAGCGTGAATACTGCGACGGAGCCTGCTACTGAAGCAGTCGAGTCTGGTGCTCAAGTCGAGGTCGGGGAGCGACCTCTGGCCGATGTTCCTGGCGAACCTTCTCCTACTGAGGGAGTGGACGACGTACAGCTTGTTGAAGGGAGTGGTCGAATCCGGGTCGGGGAGAGGCCGACCGATGCGGCTCCTAGGCGAGCTGGTCGACAGGCACCTACTCCACCTGACGAAGACCAACTACTGGTGTCACCCGTTGACGTGTTTGGACTGGACCAGGCCCGCTTTTTGGAAGAACAGAAGAGAACCCCGTGGATCCTCGCTATGATCGCCTTCCTGGAGAGTGGAGCTCTAGCGCTAGACGCTCAACTTCGAGCCAAGGTTCTGTCACTCGCCCCCAACTACACTGTGAAGAACGGAGTACTCATGAGGAAAGTACACCTGAAGGCTCGAGCCGGACCAGCTAGTTCGTTGGAAGTACCGGTGATACCCATCCAGTACATCTCGACTGTCCTCCATCATTGTCATGCTGACGTCTTCTCCGCTCATGTAGGGGTAACTAAGACTATGGACCGTGTCCGCAAGCATGCCTACTGGCATGGGTGAAAGCGGGATGTGGCTGAGTACGTCCAAGAGTGTACTGTATGCGGAAGTGGCAAGGGCTACCGACCGTGGAGGAACGGGCTGATGCAGAAGATGCCGATCCAGGAGTTGTCGGGACCCTTCCCACTACTAGTAGTGGATGCCGTCGGCCCACTGGTGACTACCCCTCGAGGGAACAAGTTCATCCTAGTGTTCGCCGACTACTTCACTCGATGGGTAGAGGCATTCGCTGTTGAGCGGCTTGACTCAGTGACTTTCGTGGAAACTATGGTAGATGAAGTGATCTCTCGACATGGAGTACCTGAGATGCCACTGAGCGACCAGGGATCTAATTTTATCTCTGAGCTTGCTCGCTCACTGTATGAGACGCTTGGTATCAAGAAGCTGTTCGGGGCTACCTACCACCCACAAACACAGGGGCTGGTAGAGCGCTTCAATGGTACCCTACTTGGTATGCTGCGGATGTACGTGAGCGAGTCTCAGGATGATTGGGATCTCTACCTACATCGAGTGCTCTTTGCCTATCGGACGTCCTACCATGAAGCTCTCGGCGACTCACCCTTCTTTAGTTTGTATGGACGTGATCCCGTACTACCCCTCGACCTAGCCTTCCTGAACACGTCTGCCCAGGGGAAGTAGCATCCTATCGTCGCAGACTATACCTGTCGCTCAGAGACACCCGTCAACTGGTTGAACGTCAACTGCTGAAGGCCCAAGGTCGACACGAAGAGCGACTACAGAGTCAACGAGACGTCAAGTTCTCTGAAGGAGATGCTGTCTGGGTGTACCAGTACTTCCGAGCAAGACGAGGTGAGAAGACTTCCCGGAAGTTGGCGTTCTCGTGGCATAGACCTTACCGAGTGGTCGGAACTGTGGGCGAAAATGCCTATAGGATTGCTATCCCCTCTCACCCCAACCGTGTGGTAACCATCAACGTGAACAGACTGAAACCTTTTCAGGGTCGATGGAGTCGACCCTACCCTACGGAGATTCCACCTGGCGTAGCTATGAACCCCGGAGAAGATGACGATGGTCCACTAGCTGAAGAAGATCTACCAAGGACTAGTTATGTGGAGCGGCTAGAGATCGGCTCAGAGAAGACGACATTCACTAGTGGCGCGCTTCCAGTCGTCGACATACTAGCTCGAAGACGGAAAGCCGGAGAGCTACAGTATCTGGTTCTACTAGCTACTTACGAGTCTAGATGGTGCCCGTCTACTTCGCTGAAACCGACGTTCGATGTACTTATCACTGCTTTTGAGAACGCTCGTCGCAAGGAGCAAGGGCTCCCGGAGTTGCGACGGAGTGCTCGACTCGCCGACGCGAACGCTGCTATCGACGAGGACGAGCTACTTTTCTAGAGGATGGATGGTCGGACTGGCCGTGGGGCTAATGCCCTGCTGACCTTTGCCCCACCGAGCACTCTAAGGAGTACTTCCCCTCTTTTGTTTTGCATATTACACTACCTGAATATCCTGAGGCGATCGGAGGTGGACTGTCACCTACCCTACGAGACGAAGAACTGCCTGCCTGAACGATGACTCCGATCGATGAGCCTTTACGACTACATATTTTCCTGACCCCGTGAATATCTAGCTTTGTGACTAGCCGGCAATGTAATGAACTGGACCTGATGGATCCTGCGAGAACGATGGCAAGATGCTGGAGATGACCAATGTGACTACTGGAGGTGCCTTCGAGGCGTGACCCTACCTACGCTATGGAAGTGGACTTTGACTATGATAGGCTCGGGCCGTCCACTCTCCGTCGACTTACCCAAGTCGCTGAAATCACGGTTGGCACGCTTGGCCGCACCAGTTGTGGCCAAGGTTTTATCCTTCTCTATCCCCAACACGTTGCTCAAGTCCTCGAGCGACATCTCGCCCAGTTGCGCCGAATTCTCATTAACTCGCTTCTTAAGTTCCACTTCATCCAAAGGAAAGAGTCGCTCCTCTAGTTCCTTGTTATATTCTTCTTTCTCAGTCTCCACGCCTAAGTCCAGTCCTTCAGTCAGCTCATCCAATTCTCCAGTTGAAAATACTATCTCATCTTCCTTCCTCTCCTCTTGGGTAGCTTTGTTGATGCTCGCTACACCCCCACCAGTTCCATCGGTGGTGGACGTCACATCCGCCGTTCTGTCCGGTAATATACACCCGCTCTCATCAGGAGACACTTCTAAAGCGTCAATTGTAGTACTCGCCTCGCCTCCACCAGTCCCATCGGTGGTAGACGTCACATCTTCTTTGTCCTCTAGTTCTTCATGTGGTTCATCGGAAGCCACTTCAGGCTGAAGAGCTACGCTCACTCGTTCCCGCACTGGAGCGAGTGCTTGCCGATGGCATAGTTTGCCATCACCAACTCGGTGCATGCCTCGACAGGGCATACACCGTTCTACGTGAATGCCATGGCTCGGTGGAGTAGCTTCCTCCTTAAGTGGGGGAGGATCTACGGTTGCGTCTGAACAACCGCAGAATGCAATTGCCAGTAGCACACTATCAGCTGCGGTGACGCGTGCGACGTCTCGTTCTAGCGCGCTATGTCTGTGCCGGGCACAGACATGAGAGATGATAGCGAGCAGGCAGGGCCTGCTGCTGACAAAGGCGACAAGATGATAGGAGTCAGCTCGAGTGCGCTAGACTTTGTCCAGCGAAGACAAGCCGTAATACGGTTTGTCCAGGATGCTATCGCAGCTTCTGTCGATCGACAGAAGCTGAACGCTGATAATGTTGGTAGGGGCAACATAAATGAATTCAAAGTGGGTTCATTGGTTTTGTTAGCTACGCAAAACCTACCTAGACATGCAGTGTCTGACTTTGGGCCGTTTAAGGTACTTGAACGGCAGGGCAACGCGTACCGGCTGGACATAGCTCCACCCGACCTTCTACGTCGGGCGGTTGAAGCCGTACGTGCAGCACGGACTACCTATGGTTGGTAGTCCGACTGGTGAGTGCGAGAGGCCCGACAGAGAAACTCTCTGTCGCCGACTACCATGCTCTCCACAAGGAGAAGCATGCGAAGAAGACTTCTTCTTCGCCAGCAGAGATCAAACACCCTGCTGTTCCTCTCAAAGAACTCTTTGGAGAGGAATACGAAGACATCGTCGACTACGACGATGCCGAGGAGGGAGAGCTTGAAGACAAGGCTCCCGATCCCGTGTCTTCATCCGAAGACACGTCAAACCCGCCCTTGGGGTCTCGACGACCTCGTGATGAGATCCCGGACGCTTCCAGCTCGAAGCGTCCGCGCAATGATGACGAAGCGTCCCCCATGTCGAGGGCACTCACTGCTCCGCGCACTGATGTTCCGCCAGTGCGCGCACCACGGATGCCTACTGAGGCAGAGATCCATGACCGGTTCAGTGCAAGCTCACCACCGAACCCGATACTGTTGTACTCATGCAACAGTATCAACGACAACGATGTCACCATGAAGATTGTCTTTGAGTCGGAGACTCAAAGACGCGACTACTACAGATGAGGGCGTGGTTAGTGAACGGGCATCAAATTATAACCCATCCAATGGCATCAGAATGTTATAGATGAGGTCGCATTCAGGACCACTGACATTGTTAGGTACCACTAAAGGGGTACGCTGGCGTTTGAATAACCCTCGGCGGGAAATTTGAAATTGGCCATGCGGAAGGAGGTTCAAGCACAGCGCATCCGCCTAACTAAGGCTCAGCAATGGTCAAGAACCACTATGGACCCTAAGGGAACTGGGGGAATGGGCATGGCAGCGGTTTGACTTACAGAAGGCCCCTGCCAAGTCGACGGTGCCTGCTGGAAGCACGCCGGACTGTACGTAGACCGAACCCAGATCAGTGACATTCTAGCCTCCGATTAGTGTCAATGAATATCTAAATACATTACGTTGACCACTCCTCCAGATTTTATGGCTCTCTGATAGGCTAATTCCACCTGAGACTTAGTACATATCAGGTGTTCACTAACCACGCCCTCATCTGTATATCGGACTCTTCCATGAGCTCCGATATTATGCAGCGAAGAAGACTTCGCGCAAAAGCAAAGTACCAGAGTGGCAGGCATTTTTCAGTCGTGGAACACCTTTGTTGAGAACGTCAACAAAGACCCGAAGGCGTTTCGCGAGCGCATTCTCGCGAACCGCGTTCGCTACCACACTTACACCACTCGTGGTAAGTGTGAACGCCTCCATGAACTATGCATGGAAGCGAAGATCCCATGTGCCGTTCCCTTTGGCACATTTTGCCCGTGTTGCCAGCCGGCAACACGCCTCTCCGAATGTGATGTCCTGGGGTACACGGTTGTCTGTGTACCCGTTCACATCAAGGAGCTCCGTGCTCGTCTTGAGCCACGCGAAGCTCCGAGTGCTGTGGCTGACCACAGCACTCCACGTACAGGGCTTAACCCTGTAAGTTATGGTGGGCTTCGTACGCCATCACCATTCCGGAACGTCCTCCATCACGACATTCCGCGGCTCCCACGTATCCCGCTGGGGAGAAAATCCTCTCCAACGAATACGAAAACGAACCCCTTGAGAGTTCCTTCTCTTATGAGCCACGATCCACCCCACAATCCAGCGGATCCGTCGCGCAACGGCGGCGGAGGGGGTGGGAACACTCCCTCCGCATGGTCAACGCTACGACCATGACCATCGTGCTCTGCACGATCGAGTTGCTGCGCTGGAGCAGACACAGAGCGCTGAAATAGCGGCTCTGAAGCAGGAGGTTCGTGTCCTCCGTGCTGAAGTTGGCCAGGCAGCTCAGACTGCCTCGAACCTCTCGTCCGGTCTCGGGACGTGAGTGAACCAGCTTGTCGACCGTGTCGACGGTCTCGAGAAGGCTTTCCAAGACTTAATTTAAGTATACTTATTTAAATAAGTATAATTAAATCAAATATAACTAAACTAACCGTAAAATGAGAACTGTTATTGAAATTGGCACAGCCAATTATGGACGTCCTAAAACTGTTTAATCTTGGCAGAAACTCTTCTCCGTGATTGGTAGAAATCCATCGCTTTCTACCAATAACATGCACAAAATGCACACGAACCACCCAATGATGTGGTTCGCCCATGTAGTCATTGGTGTGTACAGCACACCAAGGTTTGAGGTCCCTTTCCAACCTCTAACAGTTATCGCAACTGTTATAGTTACAAGTGGTGTAGCCACTTGTACGTGTAACCCCGTTACACCATCCCCCCGTTAAGATTCGACGTATCGGTCTCGATACGTCAATCGACAGAACTTGACAAGACCGTCAAGTTCCCGAGAGAAATCCGAGTTCATTTTGCAATGAACTTGCCAACGCCCACGTCTCCGTCCGCTCCTGCGGACGCGCAAGCCTCACCTGATTCTACTTGCACGCTTCCTCATACACGTAAGCGCACGTGTACGCCACCTAATAGGTCTAAGCAGGTTCGCTTGGTTTTAGAATGGTCGTTGGTTTCAGAGTCTGGTATCCTGGTTTTCAGAGTCTGAAAACACTTTTGGTTTTCAGAGTCTTGGTCATTCAGAGTAGGAGATACCAGAGTCTTGAGTAGGATATCAGAGTACGTAGCACCAATGCTACAACGTACACAAAGATCTTGAGGGGTTGCGCGGGTGCGCGGCGTCCGGCGCGCGATACTTGGTCTCTGCGGGTAAATACTGTGAATCCTTGAACCATCAATCGTCGCGCTGGACGGTAACGGGATGAGGTCTCTCAGAGATACGTTCTCCTGAGAGACTTTCCGCCAGAAATTAGGCACTCATCGTCGGGGGAAATCCGGTGACCAGACAGAGTGTATTTGACCTTCAGAGTTGTGCACACTCTGAAGTACACTTCTGGTCCTTTGGGCCCCTTTACAGTCAGGCGAAGGTTTATCCACAATCTTCCACAGTTGTTACACGGGTGCAGCCACGTCCCACATACTCCCTCTTCAAAACCAAATGTAACCAGGTACATCACTGGGTAACAGCAGCATGTCGCCAGAAAATCTGAAGTTACATCATGTCACTTGTTCTCCTTTATATCAGTTTCATACGAGACCTTTTCCATGAATTCAGGTGGAGTATGAAGTCGTTGTAGACTGCATTCCCCCTTCGTCATGATATCGGAGTTCCTATCCTGGCACTAAGCATCCGTCGACAACGATTCACGCTTCTCCGACAGCTTATTTCAAGTGCTAAGCAATCACCCAGGTGAGTGTGAAGACGTGTGGTACCGACCAATTGAACCATTATTACAACGACGTTATGGAAGTTATTTACGAAAGATGGACTGGGGACTTTTTTGCTTCAGAATCCGCCAAAACCACCACGATGGAGACAAGCGTTGCTTCCGTCCTGGTGGCAGAAAGTTCTCCTCGACTGGAAACGAGTAAAATGGCCGGATCGCATCTCCCTACAGCTTACACGAGCAAAAGTTATCCAACGAACTCTATATTTCCTAATATGGTGGAACACGCCAATTGATTTTCAGGTTTCGCACACGCAAGGCCTACCGCCAACTCCGTTGGGTGAAGGAATATCACGTTCAAATATCTATGCCGAGGGATCTCAGCTATGCAGAAGTTATGCCTGGCGGATTTCCTAAGTGACGGCTTCAAGTTGCCGACGGTTGTTGAATTCTTTTGTGAGATTCATGATGGTCTACAACCAATGCCTCCGGTGCGTGCGACGGACATATTAGCATTGTATCACCAAGTATCCCAGATATTTGGTCGAGTGCTGCCTCACCCAACGGCTGGAGAAATACGAGCCTCCACTCGAGGAATTTGTCCACGAGAGCGCTGTCAACGGCCGAAGAGGTTTCAAATTGGTGTTTGTTGATGCGATAAATGTTACCGCTACACCTGTCAACCACTCGTGTACATTTTTGCGAGCAACAAACAGAATCCAATGCGTCTATCTATTCACGAAAACGAACACTTGTGATTACAAATTTGTCTCGTGAGGCGAAAGTCCACGCCCAAATAGCAGTACGTTGGGTAGGAAGCTTAGTGCAGTTTCTTGGGCTCCTCTACTTGCTCTTCATAATTGCGGCCTCATGAACATGAGTTCTTATGCCTTCCAATCGCCTCGAAAGATCCTAGCGGTGAGGTCTTCACTGTCCGAAGCATTTGAGGTAATGGAAGAGCTGTAAGGTGCATGAGCACAACGTCAAACTGTCTCTGAATGCTATAGAAGCAAAGGAGCTTCTTGAAGGTGTTTTTTTGACAGAATACTATGACAAAATTGTGCAAATCAATACACACAAACCCCCATAGCATCGACCTCAGCATTTTCTAGCGCGTATGGCCAACTTACTATCGTAGGGTAAGGTTGGTATTACCAACTTGGTAAACAAAACCGCACTGCCATTTACACCGACTCCGTGGTGGTTACCAAGAATTTTGCTGAAGCTTAAGCTGTCCAGTGGTATCTTTTCCAGGCAAGCTGCTTTCCCAGTTGTATTAGTGTGCACTAGGAGAATGAATGAATCTATCACAAGAACGCGACAGTAAATACTTCGAAGTAAAGGCTAAGGTGACGTGGATGGACAAAGGTAAAGCAAATAAGCGACTTCTTGAGGTCAAGACGAAGGGGAAAGAAGAAATTAGTTGATTAACCTTTATCGGACTTTGTAGTGTGTCTGCAGGGATTGAAGACACTCGAGGGGAGTCGGCGAACTCCCTGGAACTGTAGCCGAAGTCTATTTGGTAAATTGACAAGTGAGATCTAGTGCTATTCTACATCTACCCGGTGCCGGAGACATTATGGCCAACGGTTAGACACGGTGAGTGTCATCATTGTTGCCGTTACGGTCACTGTTCGTCATCGATGTTGGCGATACCCAAATCTTACATGAATTGCTGTCAACATTGATTCCGTCCTCCCGGTAGACGGCGCCGAGCTAAGCCTCGACGCCGCTCTACGGGCGCTGCCTTCGGGCAGCCCCTCGTCCTTAGCGGGACATGTGAGGTCATCTCTGCGGGTAAGGTGGTGAGGTGGTGGCACGCTGTGGCCAAGGACTCGGCGCGCAGACAGCTTCGCTGCGCGCTATGACCGGGTTCGCCGTAGCGGGCGGGCTATTAACGGCATGGACCAGGAAGATGAACTGGACGCGCGACAAGACCAAGGCGTAGGGCGGACTCCCAACCGGGACTTTGTACTCAACACGATGGCAGACGAAGGATTCAGCAAGAGGAGCGCAAGGCACAAGAACAGATACTACAGATCAAGGCGCGGGGCTACGCTGGACATGCTGAAGACCGATGAGCGGACGTGCAAGGAGCAGAACAGATACTACAGATCAAGGCACAAGAAGCAGTGGGCATCGATTGACGGCAGGACCGACGGCTTCCAGAAGTTGACGAAGAGACCTGTGAAGGAGAGCGACGCGGCGAGCGCCATTTACTACCGAGGCTGCGGGGGGGGGGCGAGGAGAGCCTCACATTTCCTGACGTATGCGGAAAAAGGTACACTGGTACTGTACCCACGATTGGGTACAGTACCAGTTTGCCTCACCTGGCCTACGCTTCCAGCTATAGCCAGTGTAAAAAGGTTACGCGAAAACGTAAATACAATACAATACAATACAATTGATTCCGTTACAGAGCTGTAGCTGGTACGGGCTTGCTTTGGCTGCGCTACAGACTTCTTGTTTTGCTAAAGACTTTAAATATCAAATCTGGAAACCTGCTGGCGTTTCACGAAATGTATTCGAAGTCTCCACGTTGCGTGAATAAAATTGCAGTATGAACCCGCCAAAGAGCGAGAAGAGTCTTGTTCCTCTGTCTCCATTCCAGCATGCGGTTTCGTAAATAGTAGTACCCGCCATACTGTTCAGAAATGCGTTCGAGAATCATGCACAGCAATCGAGACAGTTGAACACTGCTTCTTATCGTATCCAGGTCTAGAAGAGCTGGATACGATAAGAAGCAGTGTTCAACAGTCTCGATTGCTGTGCATGATTCACGAACGCATTTCTGAACAGTGTGATTAAGTGTTTTCAAGAAATATATCCGCGAGCCAAGTATGAGAACTCCAAAAACCATTCAGAGCATCGCATAATGGACAACCGGGAGAAGACAGCATCACAGCGATACATATTTCGATAATGTGCTGTGAAATTCGAGCTTGAGGGCATCCAAGCTCCTTCATATGGTGGGAGCTCACCGACGTAGTAGAGTAGAGCACGTCGATCTGCTTAAAGTTAGGAAGAAACTCGTTCCTTTTCCAGACTGAACACCAAATACCGCCGGATCTACCCGATCTTTAATACCCGTTTCCGCGCGCTCTTACGATCCTTTCACGCGTAAAGGATACTGCGTTGCCTGTGTGGTTTCCCGAGCTCTTCACGCCTCAGTCACTTTATCAAGGATCACTCAACTACTACAAATTTCCAGCAGTGCAAGCTCGCTCTCATTTTCACTCGCGTAACACTCATCACTCACCGAATAAAAAGCCTTTATCACGACAATTAAATATCTGTCCGTCGCTCTTGGGTGTTGTACAGGTAATGAGCAGTCTGAGGCACCCCACTTCTCGTACTCCGCAAGCCATCTTGGCCAATGCTCATGAACATGTTCACGTGGCTGGTTGGTACTCCCTGAGAGCGCAACAAATCACCAAGCTGCGAAAGTACCACTGTCGCGTTTGCCATCGTCACAGTGTTGGTGGGGCTTATGTTGGCACCAGTGTTGCCACTCAAGAATGGATGTTGCAACAACCCGCCTTCTCCATCAATTGGCGGTCGGAGACGATGATCTCGCTGCAAGCAGGAGCGAATCACATCTTCTAGTTCCCTATTCTGCAATGGCGGGAACGGAATAGGAACGGAAGGGTCAATGATGCAACGGAACTTCTCGATGATGCTGGGAACGTCGGCGAACGGGGGTTTCGAGTACACGATCTGGTAGAGAATGCACCCCAACGACCAAATGTCGCTTGCGCGCCCAACCTAGAATCAGAATAATGGTATTAGTTTCTTTCTTTACAGTTCGCCGCACTGTAGACGTCAGCCGTACCTTCATTTTACCCTTAGGGTCACGCTGGCCGTTAGGTGTTGTGTTTCCCTGAATCGCCTCTGGGGACATGAAATTGACCGTACCAATCTGGCTGTCACGCTCGATATTCGTCGTGTCGTTTGAAATTGTCTTTGCAATTCCAAAGTCAATCAACTTCAGCGCACCGTTCACAAACAAGAAGTTGGCTGGTTTCAAATCGCCTAGTCCGACATAAAATACTACAAGTAAGCACGACAACACTCACCACACTTGCTATAAACCACTTCAATCGTACCGTGAATAATTCGCTTTTGATGAATGGCGTTCACAGCTTTAAGCATTTGGGACCAAATCACTCGCAACATATTTTCATCCATGTCGCCCTTCAAGGCGCTAAGGCGCTCGCTAAGGTCAATTTCGCCGTGCTCCATTACCTACAAAAATATTCAATCAGATATCCGCGCATATATCATTACCACAATGCTAGGACATACCACATTGATCTGGCGCTGTTGGAGGTCTTGCTCAGCAGCGATAAGCCTGATGATATGTGGGTTTCCTTGCAGTTTCTTGAGCAGATTGATCTCATTAGTGTACTGGGCAATGCTTTGAACATCAAGCTTTTTTAGTTTGATTTTCTTCAGTGCGTAAATCTTCAGATCTGGTCCCAGCATTCGATAGACTTTACTGCTTCCACCACTTCCGATCTGCTCCAGCTTAATGTACCTCTGCCCATTGATCTACATATTGATAAGAGCAGAGGCAATCAGTTCTGCCTCATTTAACACGAGCAAAATTAAGGTAAAACTTACCACAACTCTGCTCGTCAACGATTCCAACGCATCTTGTGATATTGTGGAGCTCATTGAAGCCACAGGTGGGGATGATGCCGAAGATACAGAGTCTGGTGAGCTCAAATCAGCAAACTTGCTCGCTGCAGCTATGCCTGGTTCAAGGTGCTGGCGCTTTGGAGATCGATAGTGGTCGGTTGCACGTGACGTATTGTTCGGTCGCGTTTGTGATTCTGACCGCGCTGCGCTAGACTTGATTTCCCATGGAAACGGTCGGTGTGCTCGTGGAGAGCGATGGCCAATATTTTCGGGAGTCGAAGGCTTCTTGCTCGCTATGGTTGTGTCCACCGAAACTGGCGATACTTTTTTGCTTTCCGGCGGTAGCTCCACTCTCGTGGTCTTTGTTGACGATAGTTTGTCACTTTTTTTCTCGGGTTCTTTTTCTTCAACTGGAGATTTGAATGTCACGGCCACTGCAGGTTTTTCTGGATGATCACCTGTAGCTTCGGAATTCTTGCTGCCAGTTAAGGTGTCTTGGAGATCCGTTTTCCTCTTGAGTTTAATCTTGTCTAGTACTTTATCTGGATCCCACGTTAAGATGTGCGAAATGTCCCCCAAAACGAGCTTGCTCTTTTTCTTCACTTCGGAATTGGTCGGAGGAGAGTTGCTTGTGGGTTTTAACGCTTCCTGAATATATGTGTTGGGTATAAGAATAATCAAATGTCTTCACTATAACGCACGAACCTTTATCGGGGTCATCCGTTTGTCCGGCACAGCCGAAGGTGCTTGGCTCCCCATCATAGCGTCATCGTCATCATCTTCGTCGTCGTCATTGTCACTCTGATTCATACTAGAGGTCATTACTCGAAGCGGTGGGCCACCTGCATAAATGAAAAATCATCAGATCGCAAATTATGATAACACACCACAACAGTCTCCATACAAAGCTGAAATCGCACGGGTTGGCGATGTGTCTTTCTGGACGTAGACTGCGACTTATGGGTTGGTCTCGTCGGGAGTGGCGGCGTCGTGAGCATCGGTGATTTGTTCGTAGTACGTTTGTCTGGACTGTAAAGTGGCGGCTGGTTCTCCTTATCCTCAGGCGCCTCCATGGCGATCTTGCGACGCGTAGGCTGATGCGACAGCGAAGCCTCATGCGGGCGCTTGCGGCCTCCTCCGCGGCCAGACGCGTCGTTGCTGGTCGCTATGGTGGCCGGTGCTCGTTCCTGCGGAATGGGAAAGTGATGGTCTTTTTGTATTTTGAGTTTTGATTGGTTGTTATTGGTGATCTGTTTTTTTACAAATGAAAAGGAAGATAGATTTTGGGCCAACCGAGAGTGGCTTCAACAGTTTAATTCAGTCAGTACGTGTACCGCATCGCCCCTATCATTGCCGACATGGTGGATTGTGGTTATGCAAAGCATGTGTAATGGGGAAGGGGTAAATTACAAAGATTTAGCTGCCAGCACATGAAGAATTATCTAGTCCTTCTCTTCATCGCACGTAAGGTCCTGCTCTTCTCGCACTGATCCGCCGACAACCCCCAATTTCTTCAGCTTTTCGACCAATTCAGGAATATCTATGTCGCTGTCCGAAGTTTCGTCTTCATGTACTCGTGTATCACCAAGAAAACCAACTCGGGCAAATCCTCCTACTGTTGTCAGGCTCTCTATCGCTTTGCTAGTGTCGTGAACAAGGTCCAGAAAAAGCAGTTGGTGCTTATATGTAAATGACGTACGGCTGTAGGTTTTTGGCTTCCTACCCGTGCCAGTGATGCATTGGCGCCCCATACCGGTAGCAGATCTGGATCACGAAGCAGAATCAAAAATGAGTGTCAGCTACGTTTTAGCTGCGCCGGTATAGCATTTTAGTGCGGGCAGTAACCCCAAACGACGGCAATCAAAGCAGATCTGGATCACGGAGATCATCTGTTGAGGTTTACTGCCCGCACTAAAATGCTATACCGGCATCGCCCCTATCATTGCCGACGTTTTCTCATTGCCGACTTGGTCTGTCGGCAATGATAGGGGCGATGCGGTATGCAGTATATATGGCTGTAGGTTTTTGGCTTCCTACCCGTGCCAGTGATGCATTGGCGCCCCAAAGCAGATCTGGATCACGGAGATCATCTGTTGAGGGTTACTGCCCGCACTAAAATGCTATACCGGCGCAGCTAAAACGTAGCTGACACTCATTTTTGATTCTGCTTCGTGATCCAGATCTGCTACCGGTATGGGGCGCCAATGCATCACTGGCACGGGTAGGAAGCCAAAAACCTACAGCCGCACGTCATTTACATTTAAGCACAAACTGCTTTTTCTGGACCTTGTTCACGACACTAGCAAAGCGATAGAGAGCCTGACAACAGTAGGAGGATTTGCCCGAGTTGGTTTTCTTGGTGATACACGAGTACATGAAGACGAAACTTCGGACAGCGACATAGATATTCCTGAACTGGTCGAAAAGCTGAAGAAATTGGGGGTTGTCAGTGCGAGAAGAGCAGGACCTTACGTGCGATGAAGAGAAGGACTAGATAATTCTTCATGTGCTGGCAGCTAAATCTTTGTAATTTACCCCTTCCCCATTACACATGCTTTGCATAACCACAATCCACCATGTCGGCAAGGATACATATAGGGGCGATGCGGTACACTTTCTGCGTAATCGCCGTATGTTCATACACGCTTTGTCATTTTCCCGCACCATTAGAATACATGTAACATCTTACGGTAAGAGGCTCTTAGTTCTTACTAAGAGCCAACAAAGCAATACGTGCAATTCAGCTACGTAGGTACATAACTCTCCGAAGCTTATGGGAACTCAAAACCATGTCGCACACTTGGACTTTGGAGCAGATCACTTCAAGATCATAGTGGCTCATAATCAGGATGTCAGAGACGTCCTCAACGTTCAGGTCACAATCGAAAACGCGTCCAAGCAGACACAGCAAACCTTCTAAACCATGGCAGCCCAACAGCCCCAGCTCTACATCTACGACTTCTGTCCCTTCAGTTGCCGCGCACGCGTTGCTCTGGGCCTCAAGAAGGTCAAGTATGACGTCGTGTTCATGGCATTCGACGATGTCGCTACCCCCACGGGTCTGGTGGGCACCAAAGCGGTTCCTATCTTCGTGCCTGTAGGCGATAAAGCTTTCACCGAGAGTTGGGACGTCGTGAGATACGTGGACAAGCACTACGGTGACGGCCCCATCATCAAGGAGGCTTCGGGTCGTGAGGATCTCGCCAAGTGGATCGAATCCGCTATGCCTGCATTGAACGTGCTGTACAACCCGCGCCTTTATGCTGCCCCATTGCCGGAGTTCACGCTTCGTGCGTCACGTGAGTTCTTCAAGGAGAAGCGGGAGGCGTCAATGCTGTTGGATTGTGCATCGAGACCTGGCGCAGTTTGAAGAAAGATTGAGCAGCAGGGAACCAGGTCGCTGTATGAGAGAGAGGCCATGAGTGTTGGTCAGTGCTCTGGTAGGAGCAACTAACACCAAGTAATTCAGTCTTCATATTTCTCCCTATTCATCAGGAGCTCGTCGGAGCTATTGCAGCTTGTCGGAATCACAACAGGGTTATGAGCCCAACAAGCTGCAATAGCTCCACTGAAAAAAACATCCTCCAGATACATCACCTTCTGTTGAAATGACCACTGAAGTAAATGGCGAACAGAAGGTGATGTATCTGGAGGATGTTTTTTTACATTCCGGGAGCTGAATTTGGACTCTTTTCACCCGGATTGGCACATGAACAAGGGTTTGACTTCACGTTTGATCATGACACTCAGGACTTCGCTATACTTTGGGAAGGAAGAGCCGTGGCTCTAGCGAAGCCACAAGAAGCAACTTGGGGTTTCTTAGGAGTGCATCCAGGACAGTCAAGAGTGGAGCGGCCGGTTGATCGTCGTCCACTGGCAAATGTTACAGTAGCCGATGGAGTTGGTACTTTGGCATTATGGCACGAGCGCATGTGTCATATTTGCCCTCAATATCTGAAAACTATGGTGGATAAGGGGCTAGTGAAGGGCATGATGCTGACCCAGCGTCACCGGGATATCTGCGATGCTTGTCACTTAGGAAAGCAGAAGAAGAAAGGTTACCGCAAGAAACTTGACAGAGCAACAAAATGGCCGAATCAAGTGGTGTATGCGGACCTGTTAATCCCCAGTAAGGACAATCGGACTCGGTATGAAGCCGTACTAGTTGTAATGGACGGATATTCTAGATTCGTGAAAGTGTACTTGTTGACGAGCAAGGAGAGTCCCATTGTGAACAAGCACTTGCAGGAGTACATACTTTGGGCTGAGCGCCAAGCCGGACGGGATGGTGACGGTGCTGATTACAAAGTGAAGCAAGTACTGACGGACAAAGGTGGTGAATTCATTAACAGAGGGATGGAAAACTGGTACGCAAGGAGAGGAATTGAGCACATCCGTGTGGGTCAAAGAGTTCACAGTTGAACTTGTGTGAACGAACTCATCAATCTTTGGTGGATATGATGAAAACCACGATGTTGCATGCAGGATTGCCTCGGAGCTTGTGGCCAGAAGCCCTACGGAATGCGGTATACGTGAAGAATCGAGTATACAATCGCGGGACTCAAGGAGTACCGTATGAGATGATGTTCAGGATGAAACCTGACGTGCATCACATTCGAAAGTTTGGATCGTTGGCGTATGTACACGTGCCAGTGACATCAGGAAGACGCAAACATGACAACAATGCGAAGATTGGTTTTGTGCTAGGATATGAGGAGGATGTTGTAGGCTGTAAAGTTTACTTCCCAGAGGAGCACACCGCCAAGTTCGTGTCGGACCTACGTGTGGCTGAAGATGTAGTGTACAAAGACCGTCATGATAATGCTGTAGACGAAGATGATCTGAGTCGTTGCACTTCACACGGCGTGAAGATCAGGACGTCGAACAGGAAACCATCTCAGAGCTGGAGATGGCTACATCCTGGACACAGTCCATGTTTAGCGAGCAAAACACCGAACGGTCTGTTGAGCTCGTGGGAGGCGAAATGGATGTAGTGGCTGACAGAGCTCGAGAAGGGCGTCAAGCATGTAGACACGATCTCGCAAGAACTGGAGACTCGGCAGGACGACGTTGGAAGCACAAGAGAACTTAGTAGAGGTTCTTGAACCCGAAATCGAGAGTGATGGTCACGGTGATGAAGCTTCACGTGGTGAGTCAGTTGTTGTTCGCAGTCTTAGTGCTTGCGTTCCGGAAAGTGATGAGGAAAGTGGATCTGGAGATCAGAGAGCTGATGACAGTCCAGGAGATAAGAATGAAGACGTTGAATCTGTGGCGGAACGCGTGGTTCATCGGTAGCAGAACAACGTGGAGGAGGATGAGGAAGAAGGATCGCTGGTTGATGACAACATTACTGTGCAAGTGGGTTTTCGTTTGATGAGAAGATAATCTCAGTGGAAAATGACAACATGTCAAGTGCGATTGGACTTGAAGAGGACTTGGAAACAAGCAATTGGTTGGAGGATGAATTGAATGAGCATTACCATGTAGTTGTGGAGAAGGATAACGCACAAACCGTGGATGCTAGTGCTCAAATTACCCCAACTGCTGCCCGAGAAACTGGAAAACGTGCACACCGCGATGAAACTCAGTCAGAGGAGGATCGTGTTGAGCATGAGGCAGATAAACCAGAGGTGAAGAGGACTCGAACTGGACTTCGAGAGACGCATGAAAGACGTCGGCCTCAACGGTTTGATGACTTTGTTATGTGTGCTACGTCCTCACGGATCCTGGACGGAAACGGAAAGCCTATTCGCGCATGTGAGGTGAAAATCCCCAGGAACAGACGTGAAGCACTACGGTCAAAGTGGGCAAACTATTGGCTGGAAGCAGAAACAGAAGAGATCGCTGCACTGAAAGCGAAGGGAGTTATCCAAGAGATTCCAAATGAGGAAATTCCTGAAGATGCTAAACCGGTGAGCACGATGTGGGTCTATGCATTGAAGTCGGATCACCAAGGATACGTGATCAGATTCAAGGCTCGAATTGTGGCGTTGGGGAATCACCAACGACCAGGCATTGACTTCAAGGAGACCTTCGCGCCTGTAGCCAGAATGGCATCGTTCCGACTGTTGTTGGGATTGGCTGCACTACTGGAGTTAGAGGTTTATGGTGGAGACGTGAACACTGCCTACCTCAACGCCTGGCTAGGGGATACGTCAGTATCTACACTCCATCAGTGGATATCCGTGCAGAGTGAATGGACATTCCTACGTTGTACTCAAGGCTCTATGGACTAAGACAATCGGGTCGAGAATGGAACTCGGAACTAAATGATTGGTTCATCCAGCGTGGATACCAGAGGTCGTTGACGGAGCCGTGTCTGTACTACCTGTTCGAGGATGACACGATTGTATACGTATTAGTATACGTCGATGACATTTTAGTGGCAACAAACAGCAAGCAGTTCAAGGATCAGTTGTTCATGGACTTGGACAACACGTACGGTCTTAAGGATCAAGGGCTGTTGACACAGTACTTGGGTGTGGAAGTGACACACACTCCGGAGGTACATCATGATCAACCAAGGCAAGTATGCAAGAGAGATTCTGGGAAAGTTGGGTTTTGAGAATGCTCACGCAGTGGGGAATCAATGGAAGTAAACTCCCGGCTTATACCTCTTGGAGAGAAGAGTGTGCTGACAGCAGCTTTCCGTACCGTGAGGCTGTTGGCATGCTCATGTACCTGGCTACTAGTACCAGGCCGGACCTGGCTTTCGTCTTGGGCCAGCTGAGTCGCTGCGTGGCGAATCCTTCGTCGAAGCATATTGGGACTCTAAAGAGAGTGTTGCGCTACTTGGCAGGGACTCTAGACTATGGTATTAAGTACGAGAAGAAGAACAACTCAAAGGAGGTTGGTGTTGCAGGAGCTACTGCGACAGTGATTGGGCTAACGACCCAGATCAAGGAAGAGCACCACTGGATTCGTGTTTACGCTTGCCTGGTGGAGCTGTAGCGTGGATGTCACGACGGCAATCTGTCATTGCTTTGTCGACCGCAGAGGCGGAGTACATTGCAGCGTGCGAGGCCACGATGGAGGCGGTTGCTGGGAAAAATGTTTTACAGGAGCTTTTACCGCAGCATAAGGTGAAACTGCGTGTGGGAATTGACAATCAAGCGGCTCACGTGATGGCAACTAATCCTACCTACAGCAGACGCACTCGCCACATTGAATTGCGGTGGCATTACGTTCGGGAACAAGTGCAAAAGGGCACTGTGGAGTTGCACAAGGTGAAGGGTGAAACGAACCCGGCTGACACGTTCACCAAGCCTCTTGACAAGAAGCGACTGAAAATGTTGTTGCAAATTGCAGGGATTGGAGAAGCAGAGTAGTCGAAGACCCGTGTTCGACCTCGAAAACCGATCTTCGAGAAGGGCGTGTTGGATTGTGCATCGAGACCTGGCGCAGTTTGAAGAAAGATTGAGCAGCAGGGAACCAGGTCGCTGTATGAGAGAGGGCAAAGGCCCATGAGTGTTGGTCAGTGCTCTGGTAGGAGCAACTAACACCAAGTAATTCAGTCTTCATATTTCTCCCTATTCATCAGGAGCTCGTCGGAGCTATTGCAGCTTGTCGGAATCACAACAAATGCCGCTTAGCGAGGCGCTCGCTAAGACCCCCGAGCTGGTGCAGCAGGTGAATGAACTGCTCAAGGAGCTGGAAACTTTACTCCACTCTAGTCACTCGGTGAACGAGGAGCTGAGCTACGACGACCTCGATCTATTTGGCCGTCTGCGCGCTCTTACACTTGTGAAAGGTATTGAGTGGCCCGCGAAGGTGCGTGCGTTCATGGAGTACTTCTCCCAGGAGGGAGACGTGCCGCTTTACGACAATGTCGTCAAGATCTAATGTGAATACAGTGGCACAAAATATGACTGTTTCTTCGAGGACACACGCACACCACTAGCATGGGGAAAGCAGTGTTGCTTGGTCGGAGCTTGCACGAGCTAGCTCCTCAAAAGGCCTCACAGTCTTAGCCAAATGCGCCTTCCAACTCAAAACGCGCCACGAATGTATTTAAACAATATTTTTAATACTCCCGGGGTTTAGAAAAAAAAGTTGTTGTAATGTATGTCCTTATTGTGCGATGTGCGATGTGCTTCGTCATCCGGCCCACCAAGCAGGCTCTGTTGCTGACTGCACTGTCTGGTGGGTTACAGCTATGTTCGGGACATACTTTCTAGATGGTAGGCATTCGAAAAAACAATTCACAATCACAATCAACCTTTAATATCCAAGCCAGTAATTTCGTGTCTGCAATTTGTCTGTTTGTTTGGATGTAGCGCTGCTACAGTAGCAGGTCTGGTGATGACGATCGTGAGTCAACAATGATCACAACCGTGACTGATGCACTCAATGCTACGTGTTTGAACTATTTGCAGACTCAATAAGCGGTGGTAGTTCTCGATTCGTACTTTTACTCTTTAGTATTCGGATGGGTCATGCGGGTGCTGTACTTGCACGAGAAGCTCGTACGCCCCGGCACCAATTACACCGCCGATGAGCGGGGCGAACATTGGGATCAAGAAGTAGCAGCTGTTCTCCGTGAAAACCTTGGAGCCGTAGCCCGCGAAGAAGGTGAGCAGGCGAGGTGAGAAGTCCCGAGCCGGGTTCATCGCGTAGCCCGTGTTCATACCGAAACTCATACCCAGAGCCATGATCATAAGCGCGATGGCGAACGGTGTACCAACGGTGCCGGGCGAACGGTTGCGCTGGTCCGTGATAGCATAGATACACAGCAGAAGCATTGCAGTAGCCAACAGTTCCGTGTAGAACGCAGTCAGATTGCTAATCTCCGGGTTCGGGTGGGTCGCGAAGTTGTGGTACATAGTCTCTTTGTTCGGATCAGCTTTGTGTAGACGTTGGTAGTCGAGCAGGTAGATCGCAAACGCTCCAACAAAAGCTCCAAGGAACTGCGCAGCTACGTAACCAGGTACCTTACGCCAAGCGAGACGACCGTACACAGCGTGGGCCAGTGTGACGGATGGATTCATGTGGGCACCACTCACACCTTCCGAGCAGTAAACGCCCATAAGAATGGCAATCCCCCATGCCATATTGATACTGAGCCACGTGCCTTCCTTTTCCCCTGATAGCACCACTTGGTTGTTAACGCCCATGCCGAACGAGATCATAACAAAGGTGCCGAGAAACTCGGAGTAGCACTCGCGTAAATGGGGGTTCGTAGTGACAAACCATTGCTTGTGGTGGTCTTCGTCGCGGTCGTATTGACTTCGATTCGTGTGGTGCAGCGAGCGCTCGCAACGGTCAACCTGGCGTGGGGAGTAAGGTGTGTCTGGGTACTGAGCGTAGGTGCCGTTCGACTTGTTAGCGACGTCAATGACTGGTTGTGTGGTGGCTGTATAGCTCGACTCCATACTGCAAATCGACTCGTTGCCGTTGTAGTTCGAGGGAGAATTCAAAAATGAGTTGGTGATGCGAATTGAAGGCCAAGAGGTCGCTCGTGGGCTCGTGTCTACGACCATCAACGGCTCTATCTGCTAGCACTGCAGCCTAAGTAACCAACGTTAATGATGCCGGCGACGGATGCCGTCCTCTCATGAACCAGACAGAACCTGTGAAACCCCCAGCATCATGCTTTGATTAAAGAGGTTTCGGAGGACTAATTAGTCTGATGGCTCCTTGTTTCGACTAAGTATTTGTACGACGTACGGGTGGTAGATGTTCTCTCAAAGGAGAGAATCTATCTGTCTTTGAAGTTGGACTAGAGTATATCGCTGGGTTATGGTTCAGCCAGTGAGTTGTCACTCACTTATGAATCACTAGAGTTTGGGCTGAGGTTGCGTAACATAAGGATAGCCTTACTGGTATGTATAATAAACGCAATATAACGAGATGCAAAACGAAATTAGAGCTATAGCGACTCGACCGTGCAATCTTTAATGTGGACGTCTAGCTTGTTCTGCACTTGACCCTCCAGGGACAATCTGGAAGATCACCTACGATCCTGTGGGCTTGATGCGGCCATGCTTTACCGTCTTGACCTCCTTCTGAGTTTTTAGAGTCCAGCCTGCCACTCCTTAAGTTGAGTCGTGGTCCGTTGAGTCACGATGTACGGAGGTTTGATTCAAGTTGTGCATTACAAGTACTGACAACCGCTTCTACTCCGTCTTCTCGAGCTACGAGCGCAGCTTGAGGAAGGTACGCTTTAGAACTCGAGCCTGAAAACAACAGCATCAGACAGAGGTGACTATTGTGAACAATCTGTACTTTTGGCTTACCTCGTAGCTGATCGTGTGCTGGATAGCACCCGTCCCCGTCACCCCAGCGTTCTTCTGGCCCACTGCAGTTGTCGTGAAAATGTCCTTCCCGTGCTGATCGGCGCAGTCGAGGAACTCGATGATGTCATCCATTGTGGAGTCGCGTATCGTAGTCATGTGCTTTGCCAGTGTGAGCGCCAACCCAAGGAAGCAGCGCTTGGCGTAGTACCAGGTATCCGGTCCAAGCTTGCGGTGGTACGGCTCCATACTCTTCATGACACGACAAATGCCAAAGTCGTAGTTGTTCTTGGAGCAGTATAGTGTGCCAATGACCAGGTTCACAATACAGAGGTGGAAGAGCCTCTTGTCTGGGTCGCGACTCGATTCTTCCTCCTCCTCCCGCTCGATAGAACGCAGCAGCTCTTCAGCTTTCTCATTGTCCGTATTCATCACGTAGCACACGCACAGATTGGCCAGAATGATAGCTTGTACGTCTAGCAGGTTGTCCTGGTGTTTCTTGACGAACGGCTCGTAGTACTGGATCGCCTGCTCGTACTTGTTGCCTTGTAGGAAGAAGACGTGAGCCACATTGAGCTTCCAGGCTTCATGTTCCGAACAGAACTCGGCTGTCTGACGGAAGATCTTCTCGACTTGCGTATAGTTCCCACGCTCCCAGTAGATATTCGCCTGCGCCATCAGCACGGGCATGAAGTCTTCCAGCGCGTCGTCGTACGCCTTCAAAGACGTTTTAATATCCTCATTGGACTGAGCGAGACGCGCGTCTTGGATCTTCTTGGTCAATTTGCGGAGCCCTTCAACGTGTTTCGTAGCCAACTCGTCGTACTTGCGGTACGCGTCTTCCGGCGACGTCTGCAGCGTCACGGTAGCGTCCATGAAGTCGTAAAAGTCTTTAGACAGCAACTGGAACGTCAGATGTGCGTTCTCCGCCAGGACGTCCGCCATGAGATCATGGAAGCCGTGCTTCGTGTACAAAATGAGCAGGTTCGAGAAGGTTTCGACCGGGAAGGGCGGGTTCTGCAGCAAGAAGTTGAGCTTCTTGAAGCCGCCGTTCGGATCCACGTCCATGTTCATGAGACCGAAGTTATGGAGTGAGACTGGGTCCAGTTCCTCTTCTTGTCGAGGTGGCATGTCCATCAACGCGTCTCGAGCGCCTTTGTAGTTCTTCATCTCGTACTCAATAGCTGCTTTCAAGTTGAAAGCCTCAACGAGAGCCGTCTCTCGTAGCACGGTAGAATTGCGTACAGATTTGACATCAATGTTCTGCTCGCTCTTACTACCAACACTCAGCTCTGGGTGGTCTCGCACTCCTTTCTCAATGATCTCCGCGATCTGCCTCATCGCGTTGCCGTACTGTTTCATCTTGAAGAAACATAGTGCGATGTTATACGATAGATCGGGCTGGTAGCCCAGGATATTCAGAGCATCAGCGAATTTGGCTCGTGCGTTTTCAAACCGACCCTCCTTGTACTCGATAGCCCCGTCGAACACGATTGTAGTGGGGTCGTCTGGTAGACACTCTTCTAGCACGGAGCGTGTGGCTTTGATGTCGTTCTGCTCGTAGTACGAGGCTGCTCGGAGCAGATGCACACGTTGTGCGAACTGATCACTTTCCAATTGACTTGCTCGTCTAGAAGCGGCATCATACTGCCCGGACTTGTATAGTGACTGAGCCAGGTAGAGCTGGTAGTCGTCCACTTCTGGGTAATTGGCACAGAGCTGCTCGTACATACCTACAGCTTGATGAAAGAGCTGCATGTGGTAGTAGCAGTATCCCAAGAGCGAAAGTGCTGCACGACTGTGCGGATGATTCTCCAATTCGATCTGGAGGATCCGAACTGCTTCCTCGTACTTCTGATCACGGATTAACCCGTAGATCGTCGACGTGTAGCTGCTCCCAGCACCATCTTGCGTCTGGAACATGGTGACAATGGAGAAATCTAGTAATGAACGACCGTTGCGAACCGACACTAGAGGATGTGTATTTTAGTGAGTGTTGTCACTTACATGGACACTACATCGGCTTTCGTTTGTATATACTTCCTGGTTGCTTCTACTTTGAATTCTAATGGGATTATACATGTAATAATGTCGAACCAAACACACCAAACACATCATGAAATCTTTCTCCAATACGTGTACCAGTGCGTGGCAGCACGATTGTTGTGTCACGGTCGTCATCACCTGGTCTGCGTAGAGATTACCAATTCTGAGCAATATATCTACTCTGGTATTCGTGACAACTTTCTTACCCCCACTGCGCCACACCGTTCTCCAGTTCACTTGTCAATTTGCTTCTCAGCTTCAAGGCCCAAGACCCAATTACAACTACCCCATGCGTCTTTCTCGCTTCTTCGTCGTTGTCGCCGCTGCCTGCCTGGCTACCAGTGCACTTGCAGACTCCAACGTGGCATCGGTCAATGAACCCAGCCACCGTAATCTGAGGAAGCACCATCACGCAGTCGAAGCTGAAGAACGTATGGATAAACTCCCTCGCGATAAAGTGCAAGCGCTGGCTCATAGTGTCGGTTTAACGCTTGACGACGTTTTTGAGGGTTTTGCTCTTGAAGGATGGGACCAGAGCCATAGTGCTCGTCCACGTACTTAACGATGTCCCAGCTCTCCGGGAAGGGTTTCTCCCCCACTGGCACGAAAATAGGGGCCTGCTTGGAGCCTACGAGGCTGATGGGGGTACAAAACGTCGTACTTAACTTTCTTAAGGACGCGAGCACGACAGCAATGACGCTGGGACGAGGCAGTGGCCATACTGGACGGGAATCTGATCGGAGCAAAAGGGATCATTATGAGCGAGACAGCATACATCCGAAAATTATCCTCATCACTTTCACTTGTAACCCTCATGGAGATATCGTCAATATCATTGCTAAGTTGAGATGAGATGGCTTCAAACTTGCAAATTTTCTGAAATATTAGTGTTTTAAACACATAGTAGTCATATTTCAGAAAAAAGAAGTACTACCGCATTTAACCGCAGGTACATGTAACTTACTACACCTTTGCCCGTCCAATCTGGGAATAGTCTCAAGCAAAGTGGTACCGTCATATATTTTTTTTTACCTTATCGCAAATATCACACTACTACTCGCTAAACATCAATGAATCAGGGAATGCTTGCAGTCAAGCAGGGACTCGCAAGGTGTCTGGCTTGTGCATCGCCTACGCGCCGTAGACCATGTCTTTCATCACCTCCGCCGCGTTCACTGCGTCACGGGCGTGAAGCTCCATCTTGGTGACCAACGTTGGCGTGATGAACTTCATGCTGGCATGAGCAGCTCGCTCCAGGAAGCGCATCGTGCGCTCCTTGATGGTCAGGGGGTTGCCATCCTCGTCCACCATGTTACTGCGGTCACAAATCTCGGCACGATCCAAAGCCAAACGCTCCTTCATGTGAGCCTTCAGTGAATACGGGGCGAGGCGTAGCAAAACGAGATCATTCAGGCGCGAAGGCGGCAGGTTTTGCGCGAAGGCGGGCTCCTTCGCGCGTGGCAAGCAGGCAGCAAGTTTTGACCGGCAGCTCATCACCTTGCGAGTCCCTGCTTGACTGCAAGCATTCCCTGATTCATTGATGTTTAGCGAGTAGTAGTGTGATATTTGCGATAAGGTAAATATGACGGTACCACTTTGCTTGAGACTATTCCAGGGTTGTGAAAAAAACAATTTGACTTTCAAATAATTCAATTAACCCTATCGTGCGCCACCTTGATAAAGTATAGTATACAATTTTAAGTTAATGCCTCTTAAAAGGGCGCTCACTGCGCCCTTTTAGAAAATCACGGTAGTTCAGCTTGGTTACGAGAGCACAACCATCGTACGTTTTCTATACTGTGTAGAAAAAGGAGACGATAAAACGCTCTCTGAGCGCCCTTTTACAAAATCACTGTACTACTCTAAGCTCCATCTGATTGGCTTTTAATTATTTTTTTTGCACGACTAGACGAACTCGTCGCTTATTGGCTCAATAAATGGTACAGAGTACCCAAAACATATCTTACAGAGAAAATATTTTTCTTTACTGAAAGTTATCGCCCCTCACCAGTTTATGACCAACGAAGTAACCTTGCGTTGACGACGTTGACAGTGCGTAGAGAGGTGACATGTTGCGATGGCTGGATTCGCCTTCGGCTGGTGCTTCGTGTACTTCCAGACTGCCACTGCGTGTAGCACTTCGTAAAATGAAGTGCAAGAATGCCAATTTAATTCACTTCCACGCCAGTTGTGTGGGAAATGTGGGAAATTGTTTTTATGCTCTATCGAAAGTATAAAGATATGCAGTGGATTTCATTAACAATGGTGCATGTATCTTGGCTTTAGTATGAAGTTCATTTATGATGTGCATCAATTTTAAATTTTCTATACCATCAACAGCTGCATTTCTAGGATCTAATAACCTCCGTTATCAAATGCCATTCATTTTCCGAACGTAATACTGACAGTAAAAAGTGTATCCGTCACAATTTATAAAAATTGACGGCTCTGCTGCCTACTCATTACTGGAAGTGCAGGAGGGAGATGTCTGGAACTAGGAAGCGCACCAAGGCGACGCAGGCCCCCCATCCAAGCAAGCGAACGCGTGTTACCAGATCTTCTGTGTCGGAGACACCATCAAACACAAGCTGCGGGTTGATCGAGTTTAGGCATGCCTGGGTCCAGTTACGAAGGGAAGGGTGGACTTCGAAGCCACCGACAGGACTGGAGAGTCGGTATCGCTACGTAAAGCCTGGTGGAAACCCAAGAGGGTTAGAAGGAGAGGACTTTCTCCTCGGGGAAGAAGCAGTCATACGTTTTGTAACGCCAGAAGCGTTCTTTGATTCGACGGACACAGGTGCAATGCAATGCGGAATACGTTAAGGTACTGATCTAACATTATGTGTGCTGGTGACAGACGACAATAGTACCCGTGGAGACCAGAAAGATCAAGGGCGCTATGGTGGACGTAGTCAGAGACGAGATCAAATTGCTGCTACGAGTGGCGAACAAGACGTGGCTGTGAGCATTGGTGGCAGTTCCGTCAGTACCGGCCAGGCACGAGGTGAGTAGGTGTGTAGTGTTGCAGCATTTAAAGTTGCTAATCTAACGTGCGTTTGCTGCTGATAGACGTCGATCGATCTCGTGACGACGTTCGTTTACGAGGCCGCGGACGAGAAGGTGGGGGTGGCCAAGGACGAGGACGAGGACGAGGACGAGGACGAGGACGAGGTCGCGGTCGAGTTCGTGGCGAAGGTCGAGGTCGTGGTACTGCTACGAGTGGAGAACACGACCACGGCAGCGGTATCACCGACGTTGAATCAGTTCTAGACGGCAATGGCGCACGGATCCGAGGTCGAAGCCCCGCAACGGGTGGTGTACATGACGAGGGCGGTGAGATCATCGACGTTGATGCTGTCGAGGTTGAGGGCGTCAATCGCAATTCTGCCGGTACGGGCAGGGATAAAGGTAGGAACGCGTGAAGGGTGGAACACCACGCTACGATTTTAACTGTGATTTCTGTTGGCAGACGGCCGAAGTACTCGCGACGGCCCGTACGAAGCTGTGGTTGGTGAAGGACGCGGTCGGGTCGCTGCTACGGATGACGAAACTCACAACAGACGAGAAGTCATTGACGTTGAAGCCGAAGAAGTTGATAGCGTTGGTAGAATTCCGGCGGGTACTGGCCACAGACAAGGTGCGAACTACATGTGAGGTTTCTTAGTGAAAGGTTGCTACTCTAATCATGTGTATATTGCAGAAACACCTACCAGGGCTCCTTTGACTCTTTTGGAGGATATTTTTATTGACAAATTGGTGGCGTTCTCGCCTGCACAAGAAGAGTGGATGAAGGCGAAGTGTTATAGAGTGATTGGAACAGCATTTATCGTCGGTCGAGTCTGCCGTCGCCCAACGAAAGGAAGATTTGCGTCGCTGTTTCAAATTCGGTGGTTGGACACACATTTTCAAAGCGCTGTGGAGCATATCAACGTGGGCTTGGTTCAAGCAGGCATTGAAAATTATCGTTCGGTTACACCTGGAGAACCCGGAGTGGGCCGTGTTGACTGATTCGGCTGGGGCTGATGTATTGGAAGTTGGTGATGCAGCTGACCTGGATGTAGCCGGCGAGTATTACGAGTACGAGTTTCCTGCGCAGCTTACATCGAACCTAGCTGAAGTTGAAGCAATACGAAACATGCGGTTTACCCCTGATGACCAAGTTGATGAGCCGATGGATTTATACACCCACGCAGATGGCACTACCAAGACGCGTATTCGACCTGAGTACAAGTACATGTTTGAGCGCTCGGCCTGTTCGTGCTTCTTCGCGTATATTCCTTTGTATTTCTGGAGGCAAGTCCTTCACGAGACGAACCAGTATGCCATCATCAAGGGGATCCGGATATCAAGCCCGTCCCGTTCAGGCTACCTGAATTGATGACGTTTATTGGAATTCTTTTTTTCATGGCTTTAAACGAAAAAGGGGAATACTCAAACTATTGGGGACCACAACCAGAAGATCGCATATTTGGTGGATGTACGACGTCTCTGGATGGTGTAATGAGTCTAAACCGCTTCAAACTCTTTAGACGTTGTCTCAGCTTCAACGCAAATCCCACTAACTTACACAAAGACGCTGCTGCTCGAATCCGCCCGCTATTGAATCTACTGAAGGTGACAGGCGACAAGTATGTGGTTGTTGGGCGTGATGTCGCTTTGGATGAGGCCAGCGTCGCTTGTAGATCGCGTCAAGGTCGCCATCTCATCGTTTTCAACCCTACGAAGCCTACTGGAAAGTATCATTTTAGGCTGTACATGTTGTGCTGTTCTACAAGCTGGATTGCATTAAACTACCGATTGCACTGCAATAAGTCTGACATTGCGGATCGACTTGAAGGGGTGGTTACGGCGAATGAGACGGAGCAACTGCGAGAAGAGTTGGAAAAAGTCGCCAAGATTCGGCAGCACGTATTAGAGGTCGCACGCCCGTTATTTGGAACAAATCGAGTGCTGAACATGGATAACTACTACACTTCGGTGCAACTACTCCAGGAACTCCGAATTAAAGGCCTTTATGGACGGGGAACAATCCGAACCAACAGCAAGCATTTCCCAGGGCACACGATCCTTGACAAAGATCACGACAATTGTACCCGCGGAGATTTACGCCTGGCAGTCTCGTTAGAGCATCGCATGGTAGCAGCCTCTTGGTGCGACGGGAATATCGTGAATATGGTCTCGACCGCGGACGCTTCCTCAGTATCTACCGTAACGCGCATGGTAGCCCACGAACACGTTGAGTTTACTGCTCCCACATGCATTTCGGGCCTATAACAGTAACATGCAGGGCGTAGACCGCTTGGATCAGATTCGAGGGCGGTTTTCTATTGCAGATGGACACTCATTCAAGCGCTGGCACAAGAAGCTGGCACTGGCCTTGATTGATGTCGCGAGGGCCAATGCATTTTTGACGCGACGTCTTGTCAGACCGAACGATATCACCCGTGACCCCCACCGCGTCTTTATGACGGAACTCGTACACGAACTCATCAATGGTCATTGGAAAGAAGTGGCAAGCGAAGGTCAGATGCTATTTGGAAGCCGGATACCGCATGACATTGAGGCTGGCCATTCGACAGGAACTACACCACTAGGTTCCCGACCCAACCAGGGACATAGCAGTCCATCTGTAATTGCCTGTGCCTCGGTGACATCTAAGCAAGTATACGAAGACAAAAGTCGAAAACGCCGCCGCTGCATTATATGCAGATGGGAAGGTAGATATCCTACAGAAATTACCAACTACTGTCATACACACGGTGTGTGTCTCTGCAGTGGTGTTCATCGCGAGGCCCACAAGCCGTGGACGTGTCCTGATACAACTTGGACTTGTTGGGAGCGTTATCATCGATTTTATTTACCTCAAGGGCTCTTTACGAGCAAAGGCAATATCTGTCGAAGTTCAGCGCTAGCAAGAGGGTTGAGGCAACAGCTCGAAGTCGTAGACGCGAAACCTGCGCACAAACCAACAGCAGTTCGCCAAATTAACATGTAGTAAAAAACTCATTTGAATACCTCCGTCTTCATCTTCACCTGTATCAGCTCGTCGTCTGCACTACTTCGTCTTCGGTGCTTCACTTAGGGTCGTAGAATCCGGTGATCTCCATGCGGGAGCCTTCGGGCGTGCAAGTACTGTATTCCCCATCAGGATTCCGAAAGCAAGCGGAGACCACGAGGTAAGACCGAGCTTCAGCTTCGGGTACAAGTCCACGTACTCGTGTTCCACCCTCGTCCGCTCCAACAAACTGTACTCCGGGCTGATCCACGATGGGACGGATCAGTCCAAAACGGTCGGCGATCACACGCTCCTGTGACATAGGCCGACTTCCAAGAGCTTATGACCCAGTAGAACGCCAAACCTTTCTCGATAACGAAGTTTCATGCTCGTACAGTCTCCTCAATCGGCGTGTACGGGTCAGGTTGGCGGAAGAAGATGACGTCGACGTAGTCGAGTTGTGGGCGCTTGAGCGATCCCTTAGCACCTCCAACGATGTGTTTGCTGCTGAGTCCGAGGTCGTTCGGATCTGCCAAGTCGAATCGTTTCGCTCCGAAGAAAGCTTTCGTGGTGATGACGAGCGACACCCAGTGTACTAACTCCCTATTCATGACGTCGACCAGGCAGCTCATGGATCACCTCAGACGGGATGCAGTTGATACACACGAGCCATTAACAGTCTGACGTAAGAGCACATCGGTCAGCAACAAGAATCCACTGACCCAACAGAACACAGCATTACCCTGTGGAGAACTTCTCCTTTAGCAGCGTTGCGAGTACGTTCTCCTGGTTGCAGTTGGATCTGTAGGAGTAGCAAAATGTAAGTATATCGCTTAGCTACATTTGATACCCACTCTTCCACTGAGGAATCTAGAACCTTAGCAATGCACTATGCCTCTGCATGTCTTGACTCTTTTTCGATATCTTGGATCAACGTAGTGCAGTGCTGCAAAATGGTGTAGATCTAGCCGGTGAAGCAGCAACGATTCCACTGGTCCAGCAATGACTATGAGTCACCTTGGACGGTTGGTTGCATCACAGCACTTGTCTCCACGTTCACGTTCAATGCATCGGTGCGCTCTTAGGAGGATGCTCACGTCCATGAGCAGCACACTTTAAATATCTGGGGGTATTGGATTTGGCCAGGTGGTACCGGATCTGCGCTGGGCTGAGGGGGAACGACGGCCAGCATCCATCCTTGTGATCCGAGTTGTATTTTAGCAAGAAAGTTTGAATGGCAGCAATGATATGCAAGTATACCACAAATTGTAAAGTAATAAATCATGTGCATCTCTTCTATTAGCTGTATATTCAATACCATCATATGCATCTCTACTACAAATTGTATAGGTTCATATCATATGCATCTCTACTACAAATTGTATAGTTTCATATCATATGAATCTCTACTACAAATTGTATCATGTCCCTCCCGCACTTTAGCCGGTCCAAGCAGCCCAAATGGAAGAAGTTCAACTGCCCGTCGTTCTCCGAGCTACTGCGCTTCTCCGTCGGGGAGGCCTTCGACAGCACCAGCTCTAGTCACTGCGCTTCTCCGCCAGAGAGGCCTTCAACAGCACCGGCTCTAGCCTCGATAGCGACGACGAGCAGTTCCAGGACGGTCTCAAATGGGAATACACAGAGAAAATGGATAGTATTCGAGTGGAGAACGTCAAGGTCGGGTTCATTGGTATTCGCTGATCAGCAGTACGCTCACCGTACTTTGCGCAACAGAGACTACTGCTACTTGGAGATTCAGCGCCGCTTTGCGTTACCTGATGAATGAAGGGGCTTTGCTCGTTGCTTACACTCGATGAAGATAAAGAGCTGTCCAGATATGGAGAAGACCCACGGCTTTGTGAGGGGAAGCATGTACCGCTTGGGTATCGTGTTCATTGAGAGCAAGAGAGACCGCAAGACGCTGGATATTGTACAGGCGGTGTATACAGACTTGAAAGGAAAGGTACCCCAGTGGATGGCGGCTAAAGGACTGCGGCAGCGACTCATGAGTCTCGAACATCTTAAGAAGTACGTGAACATGAAGCGCGTGGCTAACCAGACGTTCGGAAGACGCAGTCAGCTCGTGGTCCCCGCTAAAGTGAAGACGTGCTTTGTGTGTGTGGATGATATTGGTACGTTCAAGAGGAGATACAGCCAGCTGGAACTCGTGGCGAAGAAGAAGGTGATGGCCGGGAACAGGATGTCGATGGTCACGGAGATCTGCAGACCCAGACCCAGGATGCCACGCATGTGCGGCGGCGTCAGCTCCGCGCCGATGGTTCCCGTGGCCGTGCCGGACGCGATGTCGGCGATGAGACGGCCAGCCGAGAAGGCCCAGACTTTCGACACGGACGCCTCCACCACGGCACCTACGTTAATGAAGATGCAGTTGACGACTTGAATGCGATCGTTCCCTTTTTACCCGTAGAGCTTCTAATAGTTGTACTTGTGTAGTAGTTGTCAGAGTTCACCGCACGGCCCGAGCCAAACACTGGACAAACCTCACTCAGTTTGCGCACACTATCTTTTAGCTTTACGTTTTCGAGTGTTGCACTTGGTAGTTGCCGAGGTTAGACCTTGCCTTCGCTGGTACAAGTATTTGAGTATCTCGGGCAGCACAACAGGCATATGAGAAGAACCCAGATCATTAAAAGCACCACCGCGATGATTGAAGTCTTTATTTTAGTTTTCATTCCGTCCTACGTTCGTACATATACATAGGGTGCAAAGCAGATTTCCAGCTACATGCTGCATCGAACCGACGGACTAATTGCCAATTTTTACAGAATGGCTGCGTGCATGTCGCTCGGTGCCTAGGACAAAACAATGAGGTGGCAACAACAATTCGAGCCTTTTCCATGGCTCCAAGCTCGTGTGTGACGACCAATTTCGCGTCCTCTTCGAAGAGGAAGACATTTGCAAATATCACAGTTGCATTGCTCGCTGGTGATTTTCGCGATAACGCAGCATCCCGTACATCGATGCACTTCAGTGCAACCTTCTTCAGACTAGGAAGGCCTTTTGTATGGAGCTCAATCCGTTCCGTAGCTAGGTCACAGAGCTCCTTCCGCATTTCGATTCCAGCACAAATACCAACGTCAGTGGTCAACGCCACTTGACACAGCACATTTCCAATTCCAGCACCGATGTCTAAGAAGACATCTCTTGGTCGAAGAGGGCCAATGGTCTTGATCATCACAGCAACACCGGCGGGTAGAATTTCTCCAGCATTTTCTTGTGGCCGGCCAGTCTTTTGGCGGATATCCTTGGGCCTAACATCTCCAAACATTGCTTGAAGTAGGCATGCAGCTTCCTCTTCAGTATGGACTCGCCTAGAAGCCTTTCCACCGGTTTCATCCCGACCACCTCTTCCATCGCTCGATTCACGACTACAGCCATCGACACCACTTTCGCAGTTAGCATTCCCAATTTGAACGACGCTAGATTTTCGTAATTCACCACTTCCATGGCTGATAACTTGCGTACATACATGTGGTTCAGATGATGCGATACAAGCCACTTCTGGAGGGTTGCCATCACAATCACGTACACGTTGGTCTTCACCACAACGCGCTGGTCTTGCACCCGTCACAAGCCCAGAAATGTTTGGTACTGGGCTGCCGTTGTTTCTTGGCAGTTCGACTGCAACACCTGGACCAACAAAAAGTGGGTTATACGGTCGAGTCACTTGATTATCTGCGAGAGCTTGTCTACGCCCGGAAGAGGGCGTGGAGAATCTGCCGAAGAAGCAGCGCGGGAACTGGGCCAGCCTTCGTCCGTGTGTCCGCTTCAGACTAGCCATACGTAGTTGTAGCTCACGCCCTGTTCGTTTCGATTGAGCCATACGGCGCGCTACATAACTCCACGTAATTCGGATTCCCTGGCGCTCGAACTCAGCAGCTAGCTGCACAAGCGTTTTGTCTTCCCAATCGAGGAACTTAGTCCTCATGCAGCTTGAAAAATGCGTGTATCTTAAAAAATGAATGGGCTAACACTTCGTGCATGTATATGAAAGTTTGTATGATAAAATACGTGGTCCTCCAGCGTTAGGATACGAGTCAAGATGGGAAAGGTATGGTTTTTACACAACAAGACAACATGTTAAATCTTTGCTCAAGCCGTCGTTTATATCACATCATTTTGATTAGTGGAAATTAATCATTTTCAAAACAAGATATCTTTTTTTTGTAATTTATGCAAAAGGGCGCTCACAGCGCCCTTTTGTAGCGATATTTTTCACCGTGTTTTGAAAAAGGCATTAAAGGTCGCTGTGAGCGCCCCTGTATCGCAATAGGGTTAATACACACTAAATTATTGATTGAGCGAGGTCTCAATCACGTCCAAATAATCCTCCATTTCACTGTGGCGTTTAGCTTGCGTTCTGCACGTTATCATGAACTACTTGAGTACTCTTAACGCATCAATAATGAGCAAGCAGTGGTCTTCTGGGCCTGTACGACGTAAACAACTTCGACGAGACAGCTCTGAGGTAGCTCCAGCAGTCTCTTCACTTTGCAATTTTCTGCAAGACCAAAACATGCGACTATATTGGACGTGCGGTGTCTGTTTGATGCCATTACGAAGGAGTTCACACCAACTGCGAAATACCTCAGCCCACAAGTCGCTTTGAAAGCGGTGTAGTTAAAGTTCTCGCAAAGCGTCAAGGGGTTTGGGTTAAGGTTACGGTTAGGTGGTTTTCTACTAATCAGAGCTCGATGATATGATTGATTGCAATAAACAAATTATTGATTGACCCGAGTCTTGGGGCTCAATTAAATAACAATCTTATTTTTCACAACCCTGGACTATTCCCAGATTGGACGGGCAAAGGTGTAGTACTATTCAAAGTTCAGCCCACTCATCAGTGGAGTTTCCCAGTCTGGTTGTGCTGTACTAGTACCTGCTCCAGGCCTCTGGTGGTTCATTGGTCAAGGTTGATTCCCTCCGACCCGGAGTCCGAGGACTTACTTTCCATGTTAGCATAGGAAAATCCAAACAATTTACAATCACAATCAAACCTTCAATAGCCAAGCCAACCGCGTCTGCTTGTTTGGATGTAGCAGCAAATAGCTCGTACACATATGTAGATTAACCATGTCATGAACACTGTGTAGTTAACCTGGCAATCATCCCGTGCACGTACCGCTTTAGACAACGTGCTGATACTCTAAACGTAACCATGCTTACTATTTCGGGTGTAGTAGTACCAACTACCGCGACAATCTTGGTAATCATTCGCGATATGATCAACGGTTGATGCGCCACGTGATCCACTTCAACTCGAACAGACCGACGATCGCTTTTAACCATCGTCGTCATTCCTCAAGTCGCCGGCGCAATACATAGTCAATGACAGCGCCAACTCCACCGTTCCCGGCCCGTAAAATGCGTGACAGCAACATCGATGACACCTCCAATGGACCTTCAGACCCGACGCCGTACGCCGATTTCTCCACGGTCACGTGCACCCCTGACACTAACGTTCCTATCATCGACCGCGAGTCTTCACAATACATTCAGACGGACTACCTACCTTCTGCAGATATGAAACGCCGACTATTCGTGACGAATAACACGCATCTACGTGAATGTCTAGCTGAATTCCTGGCCACAGTCTTGGCGATCGCCTTTGGCCTCGGAGGGATTGCTCAAAGCGCTCTTTGGAGTGGAGGAGGCGACATAATGACTGTCAGTATTAACTGGGGCGTGGCGGTGATGCTCGGTACATTCGTCGCGGACAGCGTGAGTGGCGCGCAGATCATCTCCGTCATCACCGTCACGAACGCCGTGTACGGTCGCATGCCGTGGTGGAAAGTCCCGGGCTACATGGCCGCCCAGATACTCGGTGCTTTCGTGGGTGCTGCGCTCATTTACGTGTTGAACGCGCAAAAGATTCGACGTGAGGACCCGAACCAGGAGACGATGTACAAGCTCTTCATCACCTATGCGCGCGACGGCGTCTCCAACTACACCGCCTTTTACACCGAAGTATTGGCCTGCGCGTGCATCATGCTGGCGTCGTACGCTATTAAAGACAGACGCAACCGTTGGCCAGGGAACCGAGGCACGCCGTTTGCATTGGCTCTACTGGTTACTGCCATTTCATGCGCGTTTAGCACGAATTCAGGTCTGGGTATGAGCCCCAACAGGGACTTTGGCCCTCGCCTCTTCACGTACATCATCGGCTACCACATGGTCTTCACGGAGGACTCGTACTACTTCTGGATCCCGATCGTAGCGCCGCTTATGTTGTAAGTTTGACTTGAGCTAGAAGAAGTAGATTGGAGACTGATGTATTATGTAGTTAGATAAAAGGCCGAATGCCTGTGTCAATATGCATGCCTCCTGTGAGGAGTTTCTCAACTTCCCGTACTCCTACGTCCCGTACGGAGATTCCTCACCTTCTCGTGTCCTGCGAAGATACACTTCATCTCAACAGCTTCTCAGGATCTCCTGACAACTGAATCTCCGCCATCTTCCGACACTCCTTCCCGCGACGTCATCCTGTCAGCATCACCAGCTCACGAATTTCCAGGTCGAGGCGCTGGTAGAGGCTTTCGTCAGTATGTCGGCGCGCGTCTATAGACTCACGGTACGCCGGCGATTACCTTCTTTTGACGAAGTCCTTTACGAACTTGTGGCGTGTATCGATATGCTTGGCTCTGCCGGATGTGTCCTCGCCTTCTAGTTGACAATAGCCGCTTGATTGTCCGTAAAGTACCGACGGCACTTGTAACTCAATCAATTTCTTTTAAGCACTCCATAATACCTAGCATTTCTGCTGTAATACGTGACGCAGCTACGAACTCTGACTCCATCGTCGAGAGTGAGACTGCAAAGCCTGCTTCTTGCAGATCCAGGAAACCACGGCACCTGCCACCATAACAACCCCACCCGTCACAGTTTTCTGTCTTCCTTATCAGATGCGTAGTCGGCATCACTAAACGCCTCCACCATCACGTCGTTGTCCGCTACGCTCTTGTCTGTATCCATCACGAATTTCAGATGCTTCGTGCCCTTCAAGTATCTTGCGATTCGTTTTGCTTATCTCCAGTCGCGCTCACGTGGTGCATGAGTTTCTTGTAACTCAGATGAACTGCAAACGAGATGTCGGGCCTCGTACATCTGCAATCCACAGCAAACTTCCAACCAATGATTGGAAGGTTTGTGCTATTGACGCCAGGCGCTCAGCACTTCCACTTGGCAGTAGCTCTCCAGGTTCCTCACCATCGTGGTCATCCCCGATTGGAGTTCTCACGGGTACTGCCTTATCCAGCTGGAACTTTACCAGCATATCCTCGATCACCTTTTTCTTGATCCAATGTCCATCCCGCTCTTGTCGTCGTAGTTGAACGAGATCCCCAGAACTTCGACACCACTCCAAGGTCCTTCAAATCCACTACCTGCATGTCTGAAGAACTGGTCTACTTTAGCAACACTCGTAGCCGTCACCAGGATATCATCACGTAAATACCCACAAGTGTCATACCATCCTTCATCCTTGATGTACAAACAACTGTCATCAGCACTGCAGGAAACCTAGCGAGACGAGAATCGAGTGTAGCAATTGGTTCAACAGTCTTCCAGACTGTTTTAACCCGTACATCCCTTTTCAACAGCAACGCTAACTCGTACTTTATTCACTCCCAGCGTGGAGCTGCTCGTCAGTAAATTCCATCCCCTTCGAAATAAACAAAAATGACCAAATTTTCTTCTTTTTTTGCTGACGTAAGCGCTTGGTACATCGCCGTGCCGAGCTGGAACATTCAGATTCTTGACACCACCAGAATAACTCTTCAGAAGTCAATTCGAGAACTGCTGAGAACGTGTACGTGTAATCTACACCTTTCCTGTTCATCGCCACGAGCCACTAATCGTGCCTTGTACCTTTCCCACCGTGCCGTCCGCATGAGTCTTCAGTTTGAACACCCACTTGGTGTGCAGAAGCTTGGCGTTCTCAGGTTTCCTCACTACTCGCCATGTTTCGTTCTGCTCGAGAGCCAATCTCCTCCCAGCTTGTTTCCACTTGTTCGCTCGCGGATCTCGCATCGCTTGCCTATAGTTCTTGGGATCTTCTAGCACGACCGAGTTTACTCTGTCCACTGGCACATGTTTCGCTCCCATGTTGCGTGTTCTCATGCGTGTCACCAGTTCTTTATCAGCTGGCAACTTCTCATCATCAGCATTACCCAGCTCCTTCCACTTCGTCAGCTTCTTCATGTCTTGAAGCTTGGTTCTTATTCTTGTTCTTCTTCTTTCTGGATTTATCTTTCTTCGAGTTGGTCTTGTTTGTCGTCTTCTTTTTTGTAGCGACTCCGTCATGATCTTCAACAGCCCTTTTCAACTCTGGATCCTCGCGTTCGAGCTGTATTTACCAGCTGCTCGTTCTGCTTGCTGTTCGAGAGTCCACGTTCTTGATATGCTGAGTAGTTATCACGATTCTGTCCTTGGGCAGGTAAACTTTTGAAACCTTTGGTTTCGTCATTCTTTCCCACGATCATCCCCACTTGGCCCCTTGGTTTCCCGACTTTTTGCCAGGATCTCTGTATGCAGTGCAGGAGCTGCCGAACACCACTATCTCTGACAAATTCAGGACATTTCCGGTTAATAACTCGATGGGAGACATTCGCTTTGAGTTAGCCCGACAGGAGCTCCGATTCAGCACAAACGCCGCATATTCGACAGCATCACCCCAAAAGTAAAGAGGTGGCCCACTGGCAAACAGCATACACCTCGCAACATTCAGGATCGTCCGATGCATGCGCTCAGCTTTCCCGTTTGAGGCCTGGTTCTCTCGCTCGCTCACTTGCCGTCGGACGCCAGTCGCTTTGCAGAATGGATCCACATTTATATACTCCTTCCCGCCGTCGGTGCGAGCACATGGATCTTACCGCAGTTAAATCGTTTCTCGAAATACGCAAGAATTGCTCAAAGTTCTTTGCCAGCTTCCACCTTGTTCTTTGAGAACACCCTCGTAATTTGTAGAGTAGTCCACGAAATTAATCATGTATCTGTTTCCGCGTCTGTCTTTCGGAGTCATCAGGGCCCTTGATATCACTCCCAATTACACCGCCAATCTTGTCGATCAGGGCATTCGTGCCGCTGTCCTTCTTACTCTGATTGTTCTTGCATTGCTTACCTGAGAACAGGTTAAACAATTGAGTCTAGCCCTGCTGGTCAGCTTGATTCCCAGCCAGCCGCATCTGCCATCTTCTCCACTGTGTCATACGCGATATGTCCTAAGCGCTCGTGCAGTTCTAGCAGTGTAGTCTCGGTCACTGCGGTTCCATTTCTTCACCTGCTTCTTCTACAGCCTGAATAACAGTATCTGCACGCATCTCCACTCCCATTGGTACTTCGACCATCGCGTTCACCCACAGCACCTTATTGCGTCTGAACACCTCAAGACTTTCATCCCAGTGTCTTCTTTCACAGCATAACTTTTTCCGTTGGTGCGCTCTGGAATACACCTTTCTCCTCCAATATACCATAGCTAATGATATTATCTGGCAGATTCTCTCCGTAATGAACGTCCTTTAAGTCCACTACCACCACGTTTGCCGTCTACAATTGCCCGTAGCGGCGACAGTTCCTTTCTTATTCACGCGAAAATGATTTCCACTCGCTGCAACGTATCGTTCGTTCACTGATCAACTGCATCTCATGGCAACTTCTCATCTTTAACCAGATGCACACTGGAACCACTGTCAAGATCCACCTGTTGTTTTCTTCAGCTGCACTGGTCTTCACTGCGAGTGAGACCTTGGTCTCCTTGAGTGCCACCACCTTTGTCCGCAACACTAAGCCAAATGCCCAATTTCGCCACAGTTGCCAGCACTTGCGAGTCTCTGTTGACGCAACTCGCGCGACAGACTCATTTGCTCGTCCACTCTGGCTACCTCGACTCCTCCACTGGTCTGACCTCCTCGACCACGACTTCCACGTCCGCCTTGGCCGCGTATGTTGTCTTGTTTGTTCATTGTCTCTTCATACTCGATCGCAAAGACACTAACTCGGTAGCTTGTTGCCAGGTAGTCCACCCCTCTGCAGGTTCAATCTGGTCAACATTGCGCTTTGTAAGTACGGGAGGCGCCGACTTGCACAAGCTCTGCAAGACATGTAAATCCGAGCAGCCCGATCGTTCAGCCACGTACGTGATGTACTGATAGTGATCAGTCCAGGTCCTATTCTTATCTTTTCTGCTGTCATCAGCTGCAGTCCTTTAGCAGCCGAAATAGTTGTCATGTAGGGTACAAGCATCCTATTCATGACGTGTTCCAGCGTCGGTGACTCCGTTGTCCACAATGGAACCATACGTTCGAAATAAACTAGCGCAGAACCATTGAGTTTCCCGTTTAGTGCCAAAATCCTGAATTCTTCAAGCCAGTCACCGCCGCTCATCTGTTGAGCTGCCCCAGTCGTTGCAGGAACCACGCGGTCCCATGGCACAAAGTGCTGCACCAAGTCCAGGATAAACTTCTTTCCCTGAAAACCTTGAAGCCTGGCCAATCGAGGTCACGTGGTTTGGGAATTTTTACACCGAAGTTCGTCGGTGGCGAGAAGTTCTCCCCGGGTGGTGATGCTATCTTCTCTTGCTGCACTTGTGGTTGCTGAGGAGCAACTGGAGTTTCCACCGGCCGAGTCGTCACCGGAGGTGGTACTGCTGCAGGCACCGACATTGGATCGTCTGAGAGTCCGACTCTCATCCAACGATCCCTCGCCTTCAAGAAGTCGGTGAATGCGCTGGAGCCTGAGAACGTGTTCTCGAAGGGCGACGGATGCGGCACCTCAGTGCGATGCTGCATCTGTTGCTGGGCTTGGCCTGGTCATGATGAACTGCATCTGCCAGCGGCTTGGCAGCCTTTCGATGAGACCTTCAAGTCTGTCAAGACGCTCAGAGCTTTCGCTTGAGTTCCGACTTCCACTCTCATGAGCACTAGATGCGCCAGAATCCGAGTGCGCCCCTTCAAACAACTCGAACGGGTCTGAAACCACGTTCGGTCCTGAATTGTCGGCATCGCGCTCGTTGCCAGGACATTGTCGTCGTGAAGCGTCGTCAGATCCGCTTGGGCTCATAACCTGTTGTAAGTTTGACTTGAGCTAGACGAAGTAGATTGGAGACTGATGTATTATGTAGTTAGATAAAAGGCCGAATGCCTGTGTCAATATGCATGCCTCCTGTGAGGAGTTTCTCAACTTCCCGTACTCCTACGTCCCGTACGGAGATTCCTCACCTTCTCGTGTCCTGCGAAGATACACTTCATCTCAACAGCTTCTCAGGATCTCCTGACAACTGAATCTCCGCCATCTTCCGACAGCTTATCGGAGGGGTCATAGGCGGTGGACTCTACATCCTCTTCGTTGAAATGCAGCATCCAGAACTCCCGCAGAAACCTACTGGCAGTACGGATCGTGAGCGACTTCTTCAGAACGTGTAGATAATAACCTTAGATCAACTCTAAATACTACCTTTCTGCATGTAGGATGCCAGCAACCTTACTTCGCCTGCGCCAATATGCAAGCCAGGAGCTCTTTTGCTTGTGGTGGACGTGGATAGAGCAAGAGTTCGTCAAAATCGTTTGGCCGTTGGGGTCGCCACGTGATGACCCCTTGGTGACAACACATGACAGTGCATCACAGCACCACGCTACCGGCGGTACAGCTAGCGCATTGAGTCAATGCGATTGACTTCCTCCTGGTTGTTTGTCGCAGAACTCATAGTACATGGCACTTTATGAATATGGCCACAATGTTCTCGTATTGAAATCAGAGGACCAGCTGGAATGAGACTTCACCCTGAAAGAGAAGCATAAAGGCTCCGGAAGCGACTTCAATTGCCATAAGAACCACACTTCGCTTGTCATCTGCCTTGCCGGCTCTTCCTTCAAAAACCTTCGGCTCCTCGGCTTGGAATACAATATACCGGTTCATTCTCCCTTTCGCCGTCTTCAAACACTCTACTATTCAAGCCATGGAGGAACCGAGCTTCGTCAACAGCGGCCAATACGTCAGCGACCTCATCGAGAGATCAGGCCACCACAGCGGAGGGAAGACACCAAAGTTAACACGCTACCCGTCGACTCCACACACGCCAATGCATCGTCGACCAGGCCAGGCGTCGTACAATTTCGCTAATACCCCGTACACCCCACGTCGCGTCCCTCGCTCTACCTCAATGCACTCGGTTCTTCACCAGACGAACCGCAGTCAGATTTGGCTGGCTGACGATACCACCCGGAAATTACCGATCGTCCTGAAGAGTGTGCATCTACGCGAATGCCTCGCCGAGTTCCTAGGCACATTCATGCTCTGTGTCTTCGGCCTTGGTGTGAACAACCAAGTGGCTCTATCGAAGGGAGCCAATGGGTCATGGCTGAGTATCAATATCTGCTGGGGCATTGCGCTGCTTATGGGCGTGTACATCTCGGAAGGTATTAGTGGTGCACACTTAAACACAGCTGTAACCTTTACACATGCCATGTTTGGCCGCATTCCATGGTGGAAACTATTGTAGCCGACATTGAACATCGGACCAGGAATTCTAACATCCACATAATTAATTGTAACTAGACTAATACTGCTCTGTTTTGGGCACAAAAGCGCTCTATATATATCTTAGCGTCTTGTGAAGACGACAGTTACCTTAATAGGGAAAACTACGCTCCTCGCCGACTTCAAAATGGCGACCAAGCACGAGTATTCTTCGGGAGAGAAGGTGATGATTGTGAACTGCTACGAGTATTTCAAAACCCTGAAGGCGCAGAAACTTTTGAAAGGTACCAGGACACGCCAACTGGTTGCGGATTGCTTGGGGTGTGCCCCCAGTACCGTAGCAAGCGTGGTCGACGAAAAAAAGCGGAATCCCGACACCAACTTTGAGGTCCGTAAGCTCTATCATGATTAACTGACATGTTAACAATTACCTTTATAACTTAATATTCGTACAAAGCCTGCTGTTAGAATACTTAATATTCGTACAAAGCCTGCTGTTAAATTCTTTATAAATTGATTTACAATCCCTCTGGCACACGTTCAAGTTCCAATTGCAAACACGAGATGAGACGTGGCAACATAGCTTCTTCGTTGCAACCACATGTTCTTCCGTCTACATGTACACCAATCGTATCTCGTCAATTGGTGCGCCTTTCCCCCGAATATTAGAGCGTTTTGAGTGGCCATTTTGAAGCACCGGTAGCTTCAAAACAACACGGAATTGGCTGAAAATAAGCACAAAATCAGAATCTAAACACACGATTGCACCCTATATCTAAATGCTGCTATAGGTTTTCCTAGATTTAGTACCTGTTATGCCCCCCTAGATTCTGGTCCGATGTTCAATGTCGGCTACAATACCAGGCTACGCGTTCGCGCAGACGTTCGGCGCGTTTGTAGGCGCTGGGATGATCTACATCTACCAGTACCAGAACATTATGGAGGAAGATCCGCACAAGTTGACTATGCAAGCCAATTTCGCGACGTATCCGAACGAGAAAATCTCCAATCTGACAGCGTTCTACAGTGAGGCGTTGGCTACGGGTTTGCTGCTATTGGCGATCTACGCTATCACTGATGAGCGTAACCGAGGAGCTGGTACTGTTGGCACTCCGTTCGCCTTCGCGATGCTCTTCATGGGGCTGGGCATGGCATTTGGCATGAATACGGGATACGCCTTGAACCCAGCACGGGATTTTGGTCCGCGATTGCTGACATACTGCGCAGGCTTTGGTTCTAAGGTGTTTAGTGGTGATAGCTACTACTTTTGGATCCCTATCTTCGCACCAATGCTCGGTGGTGTACTTGGAGCTGGCGCGTACATTTTGCTGGTGCAAATCCAGCACGACGTTGAAGAGGAGGAGGAGGAAGTGTAGAACTGGATAGAGGCAGGGGTCTGAATAAAAAATTTCAGTATCGATAAAATCAGTTTCTAAAAATAAAAAAACGGATTACTGGGATATTCACAAAAAATAAAATATGATATTTCTCGAAAATTGCAATACAATATAACATAAGTGCTTGCGCAAGACACAATTGAACTGATGGACGTCCTAGAAGCCAGCTCTTTTGCGTTCATTATACTCCATACTGACTACCTTAAATCACTGGCCAACAGCGAATCCTTTTGCATGGTGACCTTTTCATTCTCAAAAACTCCTAAACAGTGACGAACAAAGACATCTGCGCCTACTTCTACGAGAACCTTGGTCATGGCCTCTATCGGTGTAAGCATTGTGGCTCCGAGCGCAAGCAAATCGCCAATACTGGATACTCCAGCAGTCGGGCACCTGGCTAACAAGCACGACGGCTTCAAGGACCTATACGCAGCAACGCTGTCTTCCAAGGACAGTACCCTCCGGGATTTTGGGTTCGTGTCTGAAGAGACGTCTCATCGCTTCCAGTGGATGAGATGGGTCGTCGAGCGGAATATGCCGCTGTCGGAAGTCGACAACGAGCTGACACGCTCGATGTCTAGATGGAGGTCAGTGTCGTCACGTGTGCTTCTTAACTCTATGCGTGATGTAGCCAAGAAGGTGGGCAAGTCGCTCGAGAAGGCGCTGGGCAGCTGTTTCGCGATATTGCAGTTATTGCGGCCGCTTTTATTATTGCAGCGTGTTGTATTGAGATTATTACTACTGCAGCAACTACAGCCAATTCCGTGTAATACTGAATTGGACAAGGCCTGGATAGAGGTAGCATTTATCGGGCCAGCTCTCTTCTAGATAGTATTTTGGATTTAAAAAATGTTTTCCGTATTGATGTTTGCTTTTCTAAAAAGATATGATGAAGGTGTTTGCTCTACAGATACAGATTTCAAGCACCACCTGTAGAACACCTGCCATGTGCCACTTGTTGTTGAATAGAGGAAGTTCCAGCTGTCAAAACTTTCCATAAGAACGGCCCCGTATCACCGCGTAAAGCTGGCGAGCTCCACGTAGATCATCACATGTTGAGGTGTCGCTAATGATGAGCTTCTCGACAAAAAACTCCTGTTCTCACTGTGTTTTGGGTCTAAAGTCCCTCATTATTCATTTCTCCATCACCAAACAACACCAGCATCGCCATGGAGGAAGCAAGCTTCGTGCAGAGTGGGGATATCTTTTCCCTCACCGATAAATCCGGCTACCAGTTTCCGTACTACACCACCAAGTCGGGAGGAGCACCCGGAGCAGGGGCAAACGTCGGATACCGTCGACGGGTGCCTCGGTCGTACTCCACCCATTCCGTGCTGCACGAAACTAACCGCAGTCATGTGTACATTGCCCCCAGTGCTCGAGAACATATCCCGTTCGTAACCAAGAGCGTCCACATGCGCGAATGTCTTGCCGAATTCCTAGGAACGCTTGTGTTCCTCTGCTTCGGAATCGGTGTGAACAACCAGGTGAACCTCTCAGACGACGCCAACGGGACGTGGCTGAGCGTTAACATGTGCTGGGGCATCGGCGTGCTCATCGGAGTCTACGTCGCCGAAGGTATCAGTGGTGCGCACTTGAACACTGCTGTTACGTTCACTCACGCTGTGTTTGGCCGCTTGCCATGGTGGAAAGTACCCGGTTACGCTGCTGCTCAAACGATGGGGGCGTTTTGTGCCTCTGCTTTAGTCTATGTGCTGCACTACCAGCGTCTGATGGAGCAGGACCCGAACGGAATGACCACACAAGGGAACTTCGCCACCTATCCAAAGGACAACATCTCCAACCTCACTGCTTTTTACAGCGAAACACTAGGAACAGCACTACTGTTGATGGCCATCTACGCTATCACGGACGAGCGGAACCGAGGTGCAGGCCCCGTTGGTACTCCCTTTGCGTTCGCGTTGCTCTTTATGGCTCTAGGTATGGCTCTTGGGATGAACACTGGTTACGCGTTGAACCCGGCTCGGGACTTCGGCCCTCGCCTCTTCACTCTCCTTGCTGGGTACGGTCCTAAGGTTTTTACCGCCAACGCTCACTACTTCTGGGTGCCGATCATTGGTCCACTTGTCGGCGGTGTTATGGGCGCTGGAGCGTATTTCTTCGTTGTGCAGCTACAGGAAGATGCCGAGAAGGGAGATAGCGAGAGCTCGGTTCTTTAAGTAAATACATACAATTGTGGGATTACCTTACTGCTATCCTATACTGTACGGTGAAGTCTCGGGGCGTGTGATGACGCAGAGACAGATACTTTTTTCAACAGGAATAGAAATATCTGGACTGGATATACCGCGATACAGAGTAGAACCATCTTTGCAGTCTCTGGGGTAGAACGAGCGCAATCTGCACACGCTGTGCGACGATGATACCGTCTTCGTCCTTAACGTCGGCGATGCCGTATTGCAACAGCCCTAGATGGACGTCGAGCATTTGTGAAGAGCTTGAAAGATGAGGGAAGCTAGAGGATATGAAGAAAGTGAGTAAGATATCGCCATCGCGACCGGAAGAAGCATCGGGCGGTTAATCTTGCCTGAGTCGCTCGAGATTGAGGAATGCGCTGATACATCGTTTCCAGGGCTCCGTGGTAAGGACACGATTGTTCGTGTCCTTACTACAGTATACGCCGGGAGTAGGTAACTAACCGGAAACAAAAATGGTGTGTCACATAAATAAACCTGCCATGACGGTTAACCCTTTTTAAATAATGATTCTTTGACGGAATCCGTCGGACATTCGTCGTCGGACAGCTGGATTCTCTATGACATATCATAGTTTATGTGAGTGTGTGATTGTTTACAAGGTGTATTCACAAGCTTCACTTCTTCTTCTTCGGTTGTCGAAGGAGCTTCGCAATGGTAGACCAGCTGAGCTGCCCTCTACGTCTTTTACGGGATCGCTCTGTCCTGGACTCAACAGCAACACTATCTGCGCACGCTAGGTAAACATTAGTGACATCTTCGATACTTTGACTGCGTTGGAGCAGATTCTTTGATGCTGCATCGCGCTCCAGTTTCTTCATCACAAACCGAAGGTCACTCAAACGCCTTTGCTGCTTTCTGTCGGGCATATCGCGACCGTCAAGCAGACGAAACGGAGGCCATTGCTTGACTTTATTGCCACATCTCCACAGTATCCACACCTGGCGTGTGGAGCAGTCCGGCACCTGAAAATCGGCAGGAACGCGCCGGAATTGTCCGCCCCAGAAATGAGTCAGCATGCGTTCGTTGTCTTGAATATCAGTAGTCACATCTGGTGTTTGCTGTACTGGACTTGTTAGTCGCTGTACAAGATCATTTACTCCCGTTTCTTGCAGACAGGATCTGATAGCATCATTGAGGCCATCATACGTAACAGTACCAGCGCCAATTGCTCGAGCTTCCAGTTCGCCTACAATATCCTTTACAGTTTCGACCCTGGTTGATTCAATTTTGGATAACGCCTCTACCAAGCTCTGCTTTAGCCACTTCATCTCACACAATACTGACACATGCGGGGGTATTCCAGTTGGACGAATTCGAGAATTACCACTTCCATCTCCAGTTTTAACTCGTTCAAACAAGTGAAGTTGAAGTTCTGGGTCTTGGAAAAGTGGACACTCAAATAATTGGTGTTCAGGTGGCAGTGTCTTCTTCAGATAAGAGTAGTGATAGACGAGCGAAGCTAAGCAGTACTCTGCGACGAATTCCAGTCTTTCTGGTATACCAGGAAACATCAACTGAACTCCTGTTTTCACACATTTCTCGTGATACTCAAAGTGTGGAGCTAATATAGAGAATTGAGCGCTCTCTGTAGGCAGACCAGCAACCGTGCGTCCAACGTGCATATCCCCGGCTGCCTCGTAACGAAGATATGTGTTCTGCACACCTCCCAGTGACCACCCTGCTCGCAAATGAACCGCTGTCGATGATGGACACGCCGTCGAACCGGACGAGCAGAATGTAGCTGCACCTTTTCGCATGGAATGAGTGCCTAACTCTGTAGCTTTAAGTCCTTGGCGGCTTAGCTCAGCAACGACATCCTCCTGTGACAGAATCCGCTGCAGTGACTTGCGAAAGCGCTCGTACTGGTTGTTACCAGGAAATAGTAAGTCTGTCCCATCAAAATCTGTGCATGACCAAAAGATCCCCAACGCTAGAATAGGGCAAATTTCTGGTCGCAGAGGGTTAGCATATACGTGACGCGGATCACGAGGGCGATCACCACCTTGATCGTTTTTCATATGGGCAAAGTAAATCTGCAAAGCGTCACCGCGCCATTCCATATGAGAGTGCCGAATACCAAATGCATTAGACGACCGGCACATTAAATTCCACGCGATCACCATGTACGTATGCGAGAAAGTCATCTCTTTTGCCGGGTGAGCAAGCATCTTTTCACAGAGAAACGTGTATAAATCAAACATCAGCGGGTCTTTGCCTGTCTTGACGTCACCAATGCCGTTTCCCACGTCTTTAGCCAGCTTGTTTTTAGACCTTTGAAGTGGTTAGTCAGCTCCGACTCCAGCGTTTTAGTCATGGTAAATTCAAAATCACGGTAGAGGTTGAACAATGCTGCCCTATGTGTGTTGAACGCTGAGTAGCTGAGCGGACCGCCGTCTCTACGTTTCAATGTCACCAGCCACATGACGAAATCTTGTGCCTGGAGGTTCGCAAAATCCAATGGTGGTGTAGTGCGATCATGAGCGATCTTCTCCTTCACACGAGCGCGAACTTGCTGTTCTGTTTTGTCCTGCACACCACCGATCTTCTCGATGAACGCAGCAGAGACGTAGGGCTTCTTGCTTAGTGCAGCCCACGCGATAAATCGACTATAGGAGTTCAGATATGTCGTTCGTGAACGTGGATTCACGGTGTTCTCACGAATTTCACAGACTTCTCTCCGTAGCTTGTCCCAATCATAGCCCTCCATTCTAGTTGTACACTTGTCCGACGTTTGAGGGGAGAACCGTACTTTGCGTTGTGAGCCTCACATTCAGATAGGAAAACGAAAATCGCTTTTTCAGAAAATGTCAGACAGAATGTCCGACGCGAACCAACACGATGGGTACAATGTCCCACAGATTTTGGGGAATGATGGGTGACCTGGTCCAGGTCATCTACATTGTAGTGCAGCACCAGTGGTTTGATTCTCGTGCCAGGACACTGTAGACCTCTGGAGTATGTACCAGTGTTCGGGAAGGCTAACCTCTCATTGAAACTGGATATGACTCATATCCAGTCGAGGACACATGCAAAGCAAGCCGTACTATGTAGAACCCTTGTTCGCACAGTTTTCCGTGTCACTTTGAAGAGCTCCTGTGATTCGATGAATATCTAATGCAACAAGCCGGACGACGCAATGTGTAACTTACAAAGCTTACACTGTAAGCTCTGTAAGCTCTGGGGTGTGAGCGCACTTGAAGTCTGTCCGTACTGCACGGGTCGTTCATGAAGGGTAAAACCAACTAGCAGCCCTTGTGGCTCCACTTCAAAATGAAACAAGCGATGGATACCAAGGCTGGAGCAGCACTCATCGTCAATCTAAACTTCATGCGGCGTGCGTCATGTCGTCTCCTGCACCTTGTTTGACAGCACAAAAACACTGGTCCATAGTGGGACTGTGTGTGAAAATTAGACTTGTCGTTTGTATGCCCGAAGTTGAAGACCCGATCCTGAAGCTGTGAGCGGGGCGCTTCAGAACGCTCCAAGCGGAAGCGCATCCCAGCCAAGATGTACAGCCATAAGCTGAAGTAAAAGCCTCTGACTTCGGCCTTATGACCAACAAGTTGTTACATGTTGTTGGCAACAACATGTAGCTCAGCGCTTTTTAATAGAACTTAATTCGTCTCTTAATTTGCAAGGCGTCTAACGCATGCGCGTGGTTGCACCTTGCATCCCTTGTGTGTACGCACCGGCTCACCTCGTGAACCTTGAAGTTGGAGAGGATTTCACTCGAATACATCGGGTCTGTCCCGGCCCTTGCTGGTCACTCGTTGTCGGATACGAGTCAGCATTTGCACCCGTTCGCGATCATCCACTGGAAATGGAGCTGCACTGGTTGGTGCGCAATATCACTGCGCTTGAACTTAGATACTACCGACTAACTGCAGGCTGCTTCGATGATGTTACCTACACTGCTTGGAGACGATAATGAAATCAACGACCCGGGTGCCTACCGGATCTGTGCTCCTTTAGCCTTGTCAAGTGTTTAATTCACGACGTGTTTTGCTTCTGGTTGACTCAGTGGCAGTTGGCCCTGGCTCCTGGAATATCGTCTTGAAACTGGAGCGATTGAGAGCCATTCCTCCCTCTTCACGATCGTCAATTGTTACTTTTCGGCGACCTTCGAGGTCATTTCTGCTCTGAATGGGACTACGTAAAAGCATCAATTTCGCCACGGGGTACATGTGCATGTACATCGAAATACGTTTGGAGTAGCTGTCCTACTAGGAAACACCGATCCAAAACTGCAGGCTTTCCAGTATTTCACATGTACTCGAAAGTCTTGCTTTGATATTGAAGACTACACATACACCAAATTGGTCTTCCTGCCCACTAACAGTTTACGGTCCCTCGCACTGTCGCTGCTCGACACGCAAGCTGAAGCTCCTGATGAGTTCCGTCAAGACAAGCCAAGAGTGGTCCCTTGAACTTGTTCAAAAGCCCTCGCGCCAGGCATCCGGTTCATATTCATCTTCCGCCACTCTCGCCAGCAAGAAGAGACCTCGGCAGAATGATGGCAACACGCAGGTTGTCTGGACTCGACAGGAACTGTTCATTCTCATTTTTGACGCCTTACGAGCACTTCCACCGCCTACACCACGATGGCTCCGTTCCCTTCCAACCCAACCCCGAACGTAGCGTCGGCCAACCAAGTGCCACAGCCTTTCGAAGACCTCGAAGGCAAGCACGAGGCCAGTTACATCGATATGCCTACGACCCCCAAAGCCAACCCCGCAGATGCCAAACTCGCTAGTTTGTCCCGTTTCGCCGTACAGAGTGTGCATCTTCGCGAGTGCTTCGCCGAGTTCCTCGGTACCTTCGTCATGATCCTCTTCGGCATGGGCGTGAACAACCAGGTGACCAATTCCGAGGAGAAGAACGGCACGTGGCTCAGTATCAACATGTGCTGGGGTGTCGGCGTCTTGATCGGAGTTTACTGCACGGAAGGAATCAGTGGCGCCCATTTAAACACGGCCGTGACAATGGCGCACTGTGTTTATGGTCGTCTGCCGTGGTGGAAGGCACCGGGTTACATGATCTCGCAGGTCTTGGGCGCTTTCTGTGGTGCGTTTGTGATTTGGGTCATGCAGTGGCAGAACCTGAACGCTATTGACCCGAACCGAGAGACGACTCAGAGCAGCTTCTCCACTTACCCAAGTGACAACATCTCGAACTACACTGCCTTCTACACGGAGGTGGTCGGTACGGCCATGCTGTTGCTCGGTATCTACGCTATCACGGACCAGCGCAACCGTCCAGCCGGTCCCGTTGGTGCTCCGTTCGCCTTTTGCTTGTTGATCATGGCTCTCGGCATGTGTATCGGTATGAACACAGGCTATGCCATTAACCCGGCGCGTGACTTCGGTCCTCGTCTCTTCACGAGTATCGCTGGCTGGGGCTCCAAGGTCTTCACTTTGCGTGATCACTACTTCTGGATCCCTATTGTGGGCCCTTTGGTCGGTGGAGTCATTGGCGCTGGTGTGTACGTTGGACTCGTGGAGATCCACCACCCGCGCCAGACGCTGCCTTAAAGATGCTCGTTACCGTCTAAGGTAAATCATCAATTTAGGGCCATCAATCATTTTAAGGCCGTATTTTAACTGCCAATCACGTGAAGTTTTTCACAGAGCAAGTACTTTATTGGCTAAAACACACTAAATACGAATACCTTCAAAAATTAAATTTACAAATTTAATTTTTGACTCATAACTCAGGCGATGACAGATCAGTCGCCTACCTGGTTGGCGGCGAGCTTATTGAGGGCCCATTATGGGAGCAGGGTTGTCGCGGGTTCAAGTCCCGTTAATTCTCCGCACTGATTTGGTAAGTAAAGCATCTATTCAACCTCACTGTGCAAGACACTCGACTAACATTTTGTTGTTTAGAATACAGCTAATATGCGCTACATGTACTCTTCTACACCTTTACCTGCAGTTTTAGTAACAGCTTTCTTAGACGCTTGGTTTTTTGCTGCCAGCCCCAGCAAGTTCCTTGAGCACTTCATGGGTAAACAGCCTCACCCCAACTGCGACTCGTTTACGCTTTGTCGCTTCTTCGTGGCCAGCCACTTGACTGTTTGTCCTCCGTAAGTTAATTTCCGTCGAAACTTGATCACAAGTATAAATATAAAAGGTGAGGGTGGAATAACCCAAACCTCAAACGGTCACAAAAATGACACTCACTCAGCGCTTTCAATACTGAAAGCAAGACTAAATTAGGCCGTAAACTGATTAAGTCGATTTTTTTCTTCTCCACGGGCATGAGCTTAATTTCATTAGTCTGCTACTACAAAAAATCGAGAAAAAATCTCTGGTTTGCGAAGTTTCAGAAACTGTCTCACTTTTTGTCAACGCATAAGTAGATGCCGAGTAATTCGAGCATCTTTTATCTCGGCCCATATTTGATTTTTTACCTTACGAGAAATCGCGGAAGTCCAAGCGAAGTAGTAAGTGGTCGTGCTTTCAATCGTAGCTTCATAAAATAACTACCTACAGTATATACTAGTAGTACTATGCGTCCATGTCAATCTACTGTACTCCTAGACACTTGTGCTTGATGTCGCTAAAGCAACAATGATCCTGTGTTGGATCCTATGATTCCGAGAACTAGCTGGGCCAAACGCTGCTATGCTGTGTGAGCATTCAACGACGCAAACTACATCGTGTTGAGAGGAGCTCAGTTTGAGCTGATGGTCACCGCACAAAATTCATCCAAGCTACAACCCAACACAGGTCAAGTGATGCGATACGCGGTGTCTTTGCAACAAAATCTCCGCCAAGTCTCCAAGCTTTGGCCAACTCGAGCTCTCGGCGTCCTAGATTGCCCTCAAGATGTAGTCTTATGTTAAAGCTTCGACTTGATTCAGTTGCATTACAGGTAAATCTTCACGTTTAACAAGGATTTTACGGTAGGAAGCATGGGGGTGTCGACTTCAATTCAGATGGCACACTGGACATCACTTTGTCAAGCTCGGTGTCAGTGACTCTGCCACCTTCTACTGTAAAGAAGGTTTAATCTACACTACATCTCCATCCTAGTTTGCGCCGTACTAAAGGCCAAGAATCCCATACCGAATCCAGCAGAGACGCAGACCTTAATCTGCTGGAGACGTTTGATGAGACAGGGGCAGTTGACCGCTTCTTTGCTCCACCACTCCACAGCATGAGGAGAGGCGTTACTGCAACCATAGTACGACAATACAACAACCCGTAAAACAACCTTACAAGCTAAAAGCAACCACATCACCAGGTAAGGAATAATAACTTACACGAACACGTCGTCGTTGTCACCAATTCACTTCATATATTACGCTGCAGAGTCTAAAAATAGACATGTGTAAGTCACATACAATAGGGTATACCACACTATATTTAGTGTGCTACATAACTACATGTGGTACACACATTGAACACTTGGCGATTTTCAGAGCGAACGACATGGACAGAAGATCGCTTTCCCGCGAGTTGGTGCGCGCGCGAATCGAAGAGCTCGGAGAAATGAAAAACACCGTCGAGAAGATTGGTTCAAGTCTGGAGAGCATTTTGCGCCTTCAGGTCCAGCTGTTGTCCCGGATTGCAGAGAACGAGGAAACCATTTATGCTTTGGCTTCCGAGCTAGAAAACTCCAGCGACATTCAAGACTATCCGCTATCTTTTCGAGCGCTACTGGATGTGGCAGTAGCCAGATTGAACGAATAGTGTTGCGTTCCTCCTGATAAAGCTAATACTGCTTTATTATTGCTTATTTCAGCTCGTCCACTAGTTTCTCATGAATGGCCTTCACTTTATCAGCTGTACCACGAGCAATGCGACTTTCACGTGAATTGCACAAGATCATTCACAACATGCGTAAGCGCATGACAATGGAGTTTTGGAATCTGAGAAACAAAGAGGAAAGTTTCCGCCATGTAAGACGTTAATGTAACCACAATAGCTAAAAGCAACCATACACGTAAAAACAACCATATACAACAAAAGCAACCATACCTGAGAAGCTTGATGGTCTGGTTGTTCAGAGTCCTCTTTTACTCGCTAACCATCACCACCCAAAGGATCATTAGCAAAATACAAAATCTTAGGAAAATGACCAGGTTAACGAACGAACCAGAATTTCGAGCATAATCTTCGCGCGTCTTAGTCGTAGAAACCCCTTCGTCTTCATCTTCGTCGTCCAAATCGTCCCCAGGTTCGAAATCCTTGTCACTGAGGTCGTCATCTTCAATACCAAGCGCGTCATAAGCGACCTTGAGGCTTCTGTTAAGGCTTCGCAACTTCCGGCCTACAGAAACTTGCATCAGAAATCTGCTTACACTCAGTTCTAATAATACCCTCTCATTCATAAGCGTACCGGCCTTTGCTGGGAGCGTTCTGTGGTTCTCCATTAGTCCCCGCCCGTTCCTCGCTGGATGTGCTAGAAGATCCTCCCCCTCCCGCGCAGATCTTCAAATGAGCGGTTCAGAGAAGTCGTACTTAATCATATCGTACTTAATCATATCGTACTTAATAAAATTTGTGTAACGTTTGTGTATCTATTACGTAGCATTTGTGTATGGTGTAGGGATTATTTTTTTAGAATTTTTGGTTTAGTTTACGACGGTAATTTTTAAAATGTGCTATAGCAACCATGAAAGGCGTTAAAGCAACTTTACATGTCTCATATATGGTTGCAGTAACGAGTCCGCAGCATGAGAAATCAAGCTCATTAGAGCGAATTCATAGCGACCAACCTACGCTTTTGTATAAGCTGACGATGATGGCGAGTCGAGGACTCGGGTACGTACTGCCAATCAGTATTTTTTCGCGTTAATCACTCTGCATTTCTCGTCCCAATAATCATGAGCATCCCACAGTCTCGGACTCGCTTGCTTGGGCTCCAGCAGCCTATGCAGCAACCCACATGAGAGACAGGAAAATTGATCAAGTTCCTTCGGAGCTTTGCTGCTTGATTCCCAGACTCATTCTCAATTGTACTTTCAACTACACAAGCAATACCTTCGGACTCGAATCTACACATCATGGTCAAGTACGCGGCAGACCAGGAGAACCTGGTGATCAACGCTGAAGCTGACAAGGTCGAAAGTGGATACGCCAACATGCCAGCCACCCCCAAGGCGACGGACCTCGTGCCGATCATGGCCGAGAAACGTACCGGTCTCTACCGGTTCGCCGTGCAGAGTGTGCATCTTCGTGAATGCTTCGCTGAATTTCTCGGTACCTTCGTCATGATCGTGTTCGGTATGGGCGTCAACAACCAAGTGACCAACTCAGAAAACGCTAACGGCACGTGGCTTAGTATCAACATTTGCTGGGGCATCGGAGTGATGATCGGCGTCTACTGCTCAGAAGGTATCAGCGGAGCCAACCTAAACACGGCCGTCACTCTTGCTCACTGTGTGTACGGCCGGTTACCGTGGTGGAAAGCCCCAGGCTACATGTTCTCGCAGTTTTTGGGTGCTTTCTGTGGTGCGTTTACGATTTGGGTCATGCAGTGGCAGAACTTGAACAAAATCGACCCCAACCGCGAAACTACGCAGAGCAGCTTCTCAACGTACCCTGCTGAGGGTATTTCGAATTACACGGCGTTCTACACGGAGTTCATCGGCACGGGTATGCTGGTGCTTGCCATTTATGCTATCACGGATACCAAGAACCGTCCCGCTGGCAAGTACGGCAATGCCTTCGCTTTCGCTCTTATGATCATGGCTCTGGGTATGGCGTTCGGTATGAACACTGGTTACGCGGTGAATCCTGCACGTGACTTCGGTCCTCGTCTCTTCACGTTGTGCGCTGGCTGGGGCACGAAGACGTTTACGTCGCATCATTACTACTTCTGGATCCCCATTGTTGCGGACCTGTTGGGTGGTGTTGCTGGTGCAGGTCTCTATCGTATTATGGTGGAGATCCACCACCCCCAGACGCCTTTGCCTTAGGGGAAAGACATACTACACGTAGACCATGGCGGTTAACTGCGAAATGGACCGAAAAATACAATATTTAACCAGAAAACAAGTATTGGTTGCGCTCAAATGGACTGAATTGTTGCGTGAACTTCACACAGACAACAACAACAGCAGCATCCCTTCTCTCTTCTCCGTCTGAATTGAATCCAAACTCTTAACCGTCGCATTCATCATGTTCACAACCACAGCATCCTTATTCCAGTACTTGCATTTACAAAGCAAAAGTGGTGCCTATAGTATGTCGATCTAATTAATTGATGTGATCAGTCGATGAAAAAGCTGAGAAATCCAATCCCGAAACGTGATCCGTAGATCACGTAAAGATATCATCAGTGCTGGTATTCAATTCATTACCAGTCAGTTGTACTTATATTTGTCTTCGAATCATGTTTCTGGGCATGGGCATCTGTCGGCTACAGCCGAAGAGCTGGTTTTCGGAGCACGAGGAATGGGGCTTCATCCAGATGTACACTATCCAGAGAAAAAGGGAGCTCTGCCACCAACCACAAACGGACAGACGTCCTCGCTACCGCAGTCGATACGCGGGACCTCCAGTAGCTTTAGCAAAGTAGTCATTTCCGCTTTTACTTCGTCGAAAACACCCACCACTCCACACCCGCAACACGAGCACAAGCGTTTGAGGGTTCGATCAATACCAGCTTACTATTTGCATCCCCAAGAAACATGTCAACGTGCTGAAGGAAATGGAGACAGAAAGTTAACAAGTCACCAGGGCGCGGCATCTTCAAGAACTCTACGAATTGACGCATGTGATAACAAGCCTGGGTTGATCCTTCAAACTGGATCATGCGCCAGTAATGAAAAAGTGTAATCGACTTGTGGTTATATTCGTAAGTCCACGAGTAAAGAATGATGTAATTGCGTCAGATTTCAACGGGAAAACGAGTCGACTAATGAGACGCGACCTGGAGGGAGCAAGTTCTATAGCCTGATCACTACGTGTGCTCGAGCATCTGCAGACTATTTCACCACGTTTTGACTTAATAAGGAGTTATTAAGTCAAAACGTGGTGAAATAGTCTGCAGATGCTCGTAAATCACTCCAATCCACTTAAGAATTTGCACCCTAGCTCAATTTGATTCGCTCGCCAATCTCCCAATTGTTGTAGTATAGTTCAAGCGCCCTGCGTCTTTCATGCACTCTAGAAGAGAGTGACGAGTCAATTGCGAAGCTGTTGAAGAACGTCAGTAGTTTTGTCTGCACAAATTTGTCGAAGCGATCCGATCTTCAACAAAATAGTCGTAGAACTCGACGCCGGTCTTGTAGGAAATGCTACAATGAAGAACATGAATTGGAATAAGGATACCATATTTTAAAAAAATGTATTTTCTTGTTTAGTATAGTCTCTGAAATAAATGTCAGAGAAATGAAGAACGTTTCCATCGAAGCGGATATCTTTGCAATGAGCGCTGAAGTAATGCACGTCAAACTATCCAAACACGATGTAAGTGGTGAATGTTACGCGAGGAAGACATGCAAAATTGGAACTGTCGAACCAAGTTCGGCTACGCCAACGAGGGCTTGATGAAAACGTCGTCCAGGGTTTCGTAGACTCCCAGTCGCGCAAACCATCGGAGGCCGCTCCAAGGGATGAGGAACCGACATCGCGCAGCGATCAGAAGGACCAGAAGATGGATCATTGCAATAACTCCTCGTGTGAGATGTATATGAAGCGCATCTCACTGCCGCTAGCCAAACAGAGTCTCAGTTTAGACTCTACACTTCACTGTACTAGTACACTACAGTAGAGAGCGGGCTGTCGATAGCAAATCTGCACTCTGTTTCTTCATTTCACACGCTGGTTCAGTTCAATTTCCGACAGAAGTCGATCACTTGGAGTGTAAGTCTGTCTCTACAGTACCGGTATACACATTACTCCTATTGGCACGCTGCGTCGGGCTCTGAACCCCACGCCTATATTCGCAACATTGATACTCAAGGTGTCAATGGCAACAATATTCAACACCTCAAAGGAAACCGAGAACTGGTCCTGACAAATGCCGAGAACGAAGAGAGAGGAATATCTTTTTCATCGGCGAGTAAACTTCTCGGCAGGTTAAAGGCTCGGATCAACGGGAACGCAGGAGCCAAGACGGAAAAGCTCACTGGGACGCAAGTTAAAACAGTCTCGAGAGAGGTGGCGGTGGTAGTGAGGAAGGACCCGAAGGCATGGCCAGTTATCAAGACAAGCTTAAAGGTTCTGTATGGTACAGTTCTGTTTGCGCTCATCGCCGCTGGTGTCTACGCTGTCCTCCGTCAAATGCAAAACTACATGTAGTCAAGAAAATATACCGTTTCTTTTGCTTGCATGTAGTGGTTTAAAGTGTTATTTTCCTAACCACAACGACAACTGTAGTACATTGCATCAGAATATCAAAACAACATCGCGTCGGGTAAAAGGTATTCAAACACTTAGTAGTTCTTCTGCGAAAGCATGGCAGTCACACCGACAATGATGAGGGTCGCGAGCGTTGTGCCGTAGAGGATCTTCAGACCTGTCTTCACTTTAGGCCAAATCCTGCGGTCCTTCTTCACGTTCGTCGCCACTTCCTTCGTGACGGACTTGATCTCACGGTCACTGAGCGTCTTCGCCTGCTTAGCCCCACCGCTGCGGACACTAGCAACCTTGCCGGCGAATTTTGTGAAAAAACTTCCTCCAGCTCGCTCTTCCTCGAGGGAATCCGGCAGCCACCACTGATCCTCCTTCAGTTCACGGCTAGTCTCGACGTTTGCTTCGTGCTCGGCATTGCGGAGATGAGCGACGTTTTCGGCGCTGGTAAAGCTGACACAGGTCGCGACGAAAGTAGCCACGACCAGGGCTAGGAAGACGCTCAAACGCATCGGAATCACTTTGAGAAATGAACATCTTTATCGATCAGACTGATCGAGGGCCGTACATGTAACATCTGGAGCAGAAGAGAGTTAAGAGCCGCTTCGCCGTTCGTAGACTTTGTATTGAATTCCTACTGGAAAAGAGGTCCGATCCGATAGGCAATCTTCAACAGAGCTCCAAGATACACATATGTTCGGCCGTAAGTAAACATGTGAACTGGCCTCCACAACTGCCTCGCAAAAGTTTTGACGGTCAAACACGCGTGAAGAAGGCATACGTAGACACCTAAATTGGGTGTCGTTGGCCGTAGAATATAGATCGTTACATTGCCTTCGTTGCGCACACCGAAAAATATTCAGGTAGTGCGAACACTAGTCTACCGCTAGTACACTGTAACGAATACAATCTAGCATTGTGCTCAACCATGAACTTCGAGCATTGTGCTATTACAAAACGGGAGCAAAACCCTCAAGTCATTCTACACTACGGTCTCAAATGACCCTCCGACGCGCTTCTCGATGGATAGATTGTTTGTGAAACCGACCTAGCCACTTGAACGGGAGCTTTAGGTAGTCTACGCGGATCCAGATTCAGACGTCGACGCAGACGCGGATGTAGACGCAGACGCGGATGTAGACGCAGACGCAGACTCAGAAGTAGAGGCAGATTCAGACGCAAACGGTGAGGTCGCCGCAGAAGCCGCAGACGCTGACGCTGATGCAGACGCAGCGGCACTAACAGTACCGGTAGTCGTAGTGATGGGGCCTGAAGCCGCGTCCTTGTTGAACAGCAACTTGTAAGCTCCGTACAGGGCCAGACCACCGACGGTAACACCCAGCGTAACCTTGACGAACTTGCGAAGACGAGGCCAAGACTTGGGGTTCTTCACCACCGACGTAGAGATCATAGCCGACAGCTTAGCAATCGATTCGTCACTCATCTTAGCGCTTTCCTTAGCGGTCGCAGCCAACATAATAGCACGCTTCACAACAGCTTCGTCACCGTTAGCGTTCTTGATCATCTGCTCCGCCTTCGTCAGGGTCGATCCCTCCTTAATCTTGGTGAGGAAACCACCGGCAATCTTAGCGACGTTGTCCTTGTTCACAGGAGCAGCAGCACGAAGACGACGTTCTTCACTGCCCATGGCCTTGTTAAAAATCGCCATGTCCTCGGCGTAGTCTTGAGCAAGTGTTGAGGCCTGAACGAAGTTGGAGGTGCAAGCCACGAACGTGGCCACGATAAGAGCAAGGAAGACGGCGAAGCGCATGACTGTAGATTATTCTGAACAAGGTTTCGGGGGAGGAAGCAGATTCGAGAATGACAACATACTGTAGTTGTTTCGGTGACGTGGAGCGTGCAGTGCCGCACTACATACAGTGCGTGCCATCATGGCATTGCAATGCATCCAGAATTGGGATGTCCGATCCGATTAGCTTTCCTGAACAGGCACATACATAATAAAGGCCCGCATGTATACAGACTGTATACATCCGGATTCGCAGTGCATTTTGCTCTCACTTACATTTGCTGCCACCGCAAACCCGCCCAGCCATGGCGCCTCCCGATGCCCACGAGTACGACCTTAGTGTCGACTCGGGGCATTTCACTTTCAACACGGTCATGTTCGCATGCGCTACGGAGGAGGGTGCTCTTACGTGGTGCATGCGAGCCGGTTTGATTGCCGAATCGATGTCCTGCCCCCAGTGCGGCGGCGAGATGCGGCGCCAAGGCAAGCGCTGGCGCTGTAACCGCTCCGGCTGCCGGCTGCAGCGCAGCGTTCGAGCGAACTCGTTCTTCGCGCGTTCGAGGGCTCCGCTGTCGAAGCTCGTGAAGGTGCTATACTTTTGGGCCAGCCGCACGCACGTGGGCGAGGCCGCTCAGCACGTGGAGCTGACGCCTACCGCGGCTGGCCAATGGTATATGTACGCGAGGGACATTTGCTCAGCGGAGATGAATTTGTGTGATATGCGAGTAAGTACAATTGTATTTACGTATTTTATTGTGTTATCTAAGTCCCCGTGCTCGTACAGGTTGGTGGTGAGGGCCACGTGGTGGAAATTGACGAAACCAGTATGAAGAAGAAGCAGAAGTACCACCGGGGAACTCAGCACCCCGACTTCTGGGTCTTCGGGGGCGTTGATCGCACCACGAAGAAGTGGTTTGCACGTGTGGTGTTTGAGGACAGAACGAAACCAACTTTGTCTAAGTGCATCAAAGAGTGCATTAAGCCAGGGTACGTTCAAGATATACTGATTTACGATGTAATTGCAATGTGTGTACTGACATAAATTATTACAGGACTTTGATCATGTCCGACATGTTCAAGTCGTACGTGACGGAGGTACAGAGCGGGCCGAACAAGGGCTTACTTCACACACTCGAGAACAACCGATACTTGGCCGGGATGGGCTACAGCCATCAGTGGGTTAACCACTCTAAGAATTTCGTAGACCCCTCCACCGGCGCCCATACAAACCGGATTGAGGGGGTTTGGGAGGTGAAGATAAAGGCACGCCTGAAAAGTGAGCGGGGCATGCGGAAGAGCGTCGTCCCTCAGTACCTCGATGAATGCCTGTGGCGATCTTGGTACTTCAATCAAACCAAGACGCCACAGGCAAGCCAGTACTTCCATGGACTAGTGCTGGGAATTCGGCGCAAGTATCAGTTGTGATGTATACTTAGCTGTAAAGGGTAATCTACTAGCGGGGTTGCTTTGCTGTATATCCGGATACTCTCTGGTGAGGTCTGTATACATGCGGGCCTTTATTATGTATGTGCCCCTGAACACAGCCCAAGATCCTCTATACATGTACATGTACTCTATCCGTCTGAAAATTAGCAACTATTCTAAACAGTAAAACTTGAATTCCACTGTACCATGTGTACAAAAAGCAAATCTTCTAGGTGTACATTTTTACTGTTGCTACAGTAGCTACTGTACTGAAGTATTTGGTTCTTACCGGTATCAACACTTGTGATGTGATACCAATACATGTATTAAACAAGAAGAAGTTGATAAACAATTTAATGGGCAACTTGTTTCGCTAGCTACCTACTGGTTTGGGAGATCGAAAACCTTTTCTTTTGAAGAACTGAAATCTTTGAATGTTCGTTCAGCTACTAAGTTGTATTAATACTAGTTCCTAAGTATTGTACACTCCGCGACAGGATAGATCGGCCACCTGTGTCGGCGGTCATAACTCGGTCAACTTTAGGAGTTGTAGCCTGCTATTTACATCTATTTCAGTGTGAAGCGGTGTTTGTGCTACACTCAGCGACAAAACCTTTGGGACAGTGACATTTTGGGCCATAACTTAGTTTCTAGGACGAGTTAGACGATGCTATTTAGATATGTTTCGGCGGTTTGATAGGTGAATAAGGGTCTTGTGATGCTGACCTGGATTTCAAATAACTACGGGGCTGGCATACAACGACCCCAAATCGCCACCGCGACAAAACTTTGTGACAACACGCTGACTTGGTTTCACTATAGTTAGGAATTGGAGAACTGGCTTCATTGTACTATTTTCACTATGGGGCGGGGTACACCCATTACCGACGAAGAGCGCGGGCGCATGAAGGGCCTCCACGAGAGCGGCCGCATCGTCCGGGATTGCCCAGCATCTTAAGCGCTCCCCCAATGGAGTTAGCTACGCCCTGAAGAGTTCTAGGAAGAAGGAGAAGAAAGGCGGCCGTCCGCCAACGCTCTCCGAGCGACAGGTCCGGCCACGGGGAACTTTTCTGCTGCTGAGCTGAAGGCTGAGTACAAGCTAGAGTGCTCGGTACGTACCGTGCAGAAACTTCTGTCTCGAACGGACTTCCTCTCCTACTCTAAAATGGACCGTACACTGCCACTGACTAAGGAGCACAAGACTGCTCGCCTTGAGTTCGCTGAGAGGCTCTCAACAGCGGCCCAGAAGGAGGTGGTCTGGCCGTTGATCATCTTTTCCGACGAAAAGAAGTTCAACTTAGACGGGCCCGACGGGTTCAAGAACTACTGGAGAGATCTAAGGAGCCCTCCCCGACGTTGCATGCGACGCCAAAACGGAGGAGGGTCTCTAATGGTGTGGGGAGCGTTTGGGGTTAAGGGGAAATCCGATCTCGTGGTCCTAAAGGGACGCCAGAACTCTCTGAGCTACATCTATACTATCTCTGAGCATCTGCTCCCGTTTGCGCACCGCAATTACGGTACTGACTTCGTCTTCATGCAGGACAACGCCTCTATTCATGCATCGGATGAAACCAAGTCGTTTTTCGAAGAGATCGGGGTGCGGCTACTAGACTGGCCCACTCGCTCCCCCGACCTCAATCCCATTGAAAATGTTTGGTCAATTTTGGCTCGAAAGGTCTACACCCACGGCAAGCAGTACAGCTCTGTGCCTGAGCTTACTGCTGCAGTGATGTCGGCGTGGTAATCAGTAACGATGAAGGAGCTGCTTTATCTGATGGAGAGCATGCCAGCAAGATGCTTCAAGGTCGGGATCAAGAAAGGGGACGCAATCCCATATTAGGCCTATAGTGAAACTAAGTCAAAGTTTGTCCCAAAGTTTTGTCGCGGTGCTGTCTGCGGTTCCTTGTATGCTAGCCTATCGTAGTTCTGCAAAACCTAGGTCAGCGTCACAAACTCCGTATTACTCTATCTATCAGCGCGAACATATCTAAATAGCATCGTCTAACTCGTCCTAGAAGCTAAGTTATGGCCCAAAATGTCACTGTCCCAAAGGTTTTGTCGCTGAGTGTAACGAGCTGGATATTGCAGTTCATTACTTTTGGCACTGCGACAGGTTAAATCGGCCACCCCAGACAATACAAAAATCAAGTATTGAGTTTCGAAATGATTGTATCAGTAGTGAGGCGACTGATTGTGGCGTTCTCGGCGCCTACTTTAAAAAGAAAAAGCCCCGCCCTCCCCAGAAGAAGCCCCGCCTAACTGATATTGAGCGGGGAAGGATTCAAGGCCTGCATGAAGCGGGCGTTAGCGCTCGAGACATCGCGCTGCTGACAGTGCGCAGCCCAGGCACAGTCGCCCGCACTGTAGCTCCAGATTCTACCACGATCCCCAAGCGCCCAGGCCCCCAACCTACCCTGACGGACCGTGAGTCGCGACGTCTGCTGTGCGAAGCGTCCAAGGGTAATTTCTCGGCTGCCAAGCTCAAGGCAGAGCTGCAACTCGCAGATTCCGTGCGTACCATCCAGCGCACCCTTTCTAGGGTGGACTGGTTGGTGTACATCAAGATGGAGAACATGTTGCCTCTAAAACCGGAGGACATGGCAGCTCGCAAAGCGTGGGTTAGAGCCATGCTGGCATGGGATTCAATCCCATTAGCTCTACTTGAGACCCTCATCCAGTCGATGCCGCGTCGATGCGTAGAAGTAAGTTGATAAAAAAGGAAATAGTCACTACTGATACAATCATTTAGAAACGAAGTACTTGATTTTTGTATAGTATTGGGTGGCTGATTTAACCTGTCGCAGTGCCAAAATAAAAGTACTCCTCTGTATGGTAGCCACGCAATGAATTGCAATTCCAGCTCGTTAGCACAAACACCTGAAATAGATGTAAAACATATTTAAATAGCAGGCTACAAATCCTAAAATTGACCGAGTTATGACCGTCGACACAGGTGGCCGATCTATCCTGTCGCGGAATGTAGTCCAGGCAGTGCCTGGACTACAGTACAGTTAAACCTGTACTAAATGATAAGTCCCGTGGACCAACGTGATATCATGTACAGCAATAATATCGAGTTGTAGAGCAGCACCCTCGTCCTCGAAGCAAATATCCTATTCGATCTTATCTCTACGACCGAGGACAATTATCACCAAATTGCCACCACAACTACTGAGCACCGCGACGCTGGAAGCGCGGCAACTAGTGTCATTTTCTCATTTTCACCATGGGTCGTAAGCAGAAGCACGTCGGCAACCTAACGTTCGAGCAGAAGAAAAGATCTGCATTTGGCACGACGATCATCCATGACCCAAACTGAACTCGCTGAGAATGCCAAAAAGGAGCTTGTGCTCGACATACAGCCTGGAAAGCCGACAAAGACTTCGTATCACCTATAACAGGATATATCGTTGTGCAATAATCATTTAGTACATGTTTTAACTGTACAACTTAGTAAACCAATCCAAATACGTGCGGCGCTTTGGATTTTTACCGCGAAATTTGCAGCTGGTACATGTACAGTTTACTTTGAAGTACATGTATGGAGTGCGAGAAACGTTGAGCAGTGCAGGAACTATCGAGTAATCCGAAGGCGCGGAGATACTTGCTCTGCCGCCTTCGGACTGACACTGCATGTAGCGCTTGGTTTCAGAAATGATATGTACTACTACGCTGCGCGACAGATTAGATCGGACACCTACAAAAGTTGCTGTGGCTGCGTCAATTTTCCGAGTTGAACCATACTGTTTAGATTTATGCGGGATACAACCATGAGAAAGACGTGGCTGGTGCTAACGAACGTGAATTTAATCTCTGTAGGGTACCTCCCATACAACTTTCCACTGCGACAAATTAAATCGGACAAAAAACCACTACAAAGGTCAAGTATAATCAGAATGTATGTCAATAGAAATTGATGGTGCATGTAGACCCTTGTGCTCTGGTTGAGTTCAGTTGCCACACATTATACATGATGCTTCACCCACAGAAGCCCCGCCTAACCGAACGGGAAAGAGGGAAGATCGACGGAATGTTTGAAGCCGGAAAGAGCAAGCGCAGCATCGCACGTAGTCTGAACAGAAGGCCCGACACCATTTGTCGCGCGTTGGCCCCTCATCCTCCTCCAAAAGCTCGAATGGACGCTAAACCCCACAAGCGCCGTGGGCCGCGTCCGTACTTACTGAGCGCGACCTCAGGCGCCTTGTCCGCTTAGCAGCGCGAGGAGAGCACTCAGCCTCCCAGCTGAAAGATGAGCTCCAGCTCAATGCTCACGTGAGGACAAGTTGTGACTTACCACGTGCGCTAAATGCAGCCTAGACCATAACCGAACCACCACATGCCTGCCTTCGTTTCGTAGTACGTGGTGGCCGACGCATATCCCGCCAATAGTTTTGAAAGCCATCGGGACCGTCCAGATTCCATTCCTTCTCGTCTGAGAAGATAATGGAATCCCAAAAGGCCCGCTATCCTTGAGCAGAAGGTTTTCTCGAGCCCACGCCCTGCGTTTGTCTTTGTCCTCCGCCTTCGAGCGTCGTATGATCACTAGCGTCCACCTTTGCTAGGACATGTTGTATAGTGTTGTTTTGACTGGCAAGCAGAACTAGGATGACTACGTGTAAACATTGTCCGAGTTTCGGCTTCCTTTTGCTCATCTAAACTACGGTACAGACTTTATCTTTCAGCAAGATAATGCCAGTATTCACACCTCAGCCCGCACGAAGGACTTATTTGCTGACCAAGAAATCACGGTGCTTGACTGGCCATCTAAGTCACCGGATTTAAATCTGATAGAAAATTTGTGGTCAATCATGAGCAAAAGAGTTTACAATAACGGCAAGCAGTTCGATAAGGTACCTGATCTGAAGGAAGCGCTATTCGACGCCTGGAATTCTATCCCAACGGCGATGTTGCAGTCTCTCGTAGAATCAATGCCTCGGCGTTGCGTAGAAGTAATCGGTGTGAATGGAGATAGAACACGTTACTAAATAAATTATACTTGACCTTTGTTTAGGTGTTTTTGTCCGATTTAATTTGTCGCAGTGCTGAAAATGGAAAGTTGTATGGTAGGTACCCTACAGATATTAAATTCACGTTCGTTAGCACCAGCCACGTCTTTCTCATGACTGTATACCGCATACTACTCCGATCTACAACAGTTGTCAAGTACCACTCTTATAGCTAAACCGAAACTGCTGTCCAGTAAAATGACTTGACTCTATTATGCTGTTACAAAGTTAAGCCGGCTGCAATTGCGACGGAGTAGTCTTGTTCACTGACACATTCTTTAGCATCAGAGTACCGGCAGGTCTGTTGCGGCTACTTCTTGCCGCAGGTGCGTACTCAATGAAGGGCCAAATCCCAAGTTTGCCATCGAAATGGCGTCTTGCGGAAGCATCCCAGCGAGGACGTGCCACAGCTGCGAGGAGGAACATCACCTTGCCAATGAAACGCTTGCTCTGAAGTGTGCGCTCTGGAAGGTGCTCGTCTGGAAGAAGGACAAAACGCTTTGCTACCTCAGTCATGTAGAATAGCTTTTCGTCCACATGGACGACACCATACATGTCGTTAAACAGACATGACGTTCTATCTACATAACTGAGGCAGTGAAGCAACCTCTGTTGATTGTTCGCATCCGTGAGGCGGGATTTGGTCACGCTTGTGGCAACTCGGGCCTTGCCTTGCTTGATTCTGCGCTGCAGTGTAGTGGCCGGCACGCCACATGCTGCTGCAGCCTCGCGAACGGTGGAGCGTTGATTGAGCGGAACGGTTGGCAACTGTTCCAGAGATGCGCTATAGTCGACTGGATGTCGGCCTGTTTAAGGGCTTCAACGTGTCGGCGGCGTAGAAGCCGGTGGCTTCGGGAAACCGCTTAGCTCTCTGCCACACTCGCGAAATTGTCCACGGGTGGACTCTGTGTCTTTTTGCCACTGTGGAGAGGATACCTTTGGGTAGATCCCCGTTGACTGATTGCTTGAGCAGCTCACTGACTATACAGCGTCTTTCATCGTTGGTTAGCTCTTTGCGGTGGTGGCTGGCTGACGATGTGCATGGTAGGATTGGACACAACAGCGGGGTTTGAAGGGGAGAGGCGAAATCTTTAGTGAGTCATTGCTGAGAGTGATCTGGCAAGCCCTCGATCCACTGCCAACCATTCATCACTGGCAAAGCGCACACCATTCGATTCGTGTTGCTCTCCTTTTTCAATATCTACCAATTAGGTTGCTGTTGTAACCAATTTGACTTATTTTTGTAGCAAGACGTAGTTTCCTGGCTATCCCTTTTTTTGGGTCAAACTCTGCGCAGGTTAACTCCTGCGCAACTTGCGCAGAGTTTGACCCTTGAAGAGGTCATTATTTTATCAAGTGATAAAACTGTACAAATTATTTTTCTTCCACCTGAAATTTTATTTTTTATTTGAGGTGAAAGTATAAAAGGTATGTTTGTTTGCTCTGTAAGTTTAGTATGCCTATAGGGCGTGCGCTTAGATAGGCCGTTGCTTTTATCGGCTCAAACCCCAGTTCTGTAGAGAAGCTCGATGCTTGAGGTAAGTGTCGTGTGCGATTTGAGACATAACCAAGGACCTGGGTCGGCCGTCACGCTATCGGAGTGAGTCTCTTGTGATCAGATTTGACTTGACTATTACGAGTAATAACCCACCGTGACAGTTCAGTCGCTAAGTCGTTTGACAGATGGTAAACGTGATTAATCCCTGGTCACAAACGTTTTCAGTTGGTTTGAGCCTCTACCTTTGTACGTTTTGGCAATATCAAAGCAATATAGTGGAATCAAGGCATTTTTATACTTTCTAAAATTTTGGAAGCCAATACAACTCTAAAAAAAGTATGCATCAAATTCATGTTTATTATTCTGTGTTGTTTGATTTCACTGAATGTAAGAATGCAAATTAAAAGAAGAGAGAACTTTAGGCTACTTTTTTTTAGTACTCCGGTGACATCCCTCTTTTGTGATCGCTGTTGGAATCTTCATCGCTATCCGAATCCGAAGCGTCCGATCCAGAATCGCCCACAAAGTCCGAGTCCGACTCGAATCTTGGTGCTTGTTGGGGGTCAGCGTGTTCTGGAGCTCTGGTCCTACGGTTGAAAATATCATCGATGAGGCGTACATTTTCGCGACTCTGACGCTCGATGACACTGATGAACTTGATCACGTTAGGATATGGCACTGGAAACGCTTCGTTGAGAGTTCGGTTGTTCCGTTCGAGAGGGTTATTCGTTCAATTCACGATGTCTTCGTTCACAGAGGGCGGTTTTTGGTGTTACTTCGTCAATACTACGTCGATTTCTACGAAATTTGGAAGCTCCCAAGCTGTTACAACTGACTGTATGCGGTAAGCCAGCTGCTTGATCTCCTCAGACCTTGCATACTAGATGCGATGTTATTTTGTGTCGCAACCCTAACGCCATTTTAGCCACTGACAACAGGATATTTGAACCGTGTGAATACATATATGTTGACATTATATACCATTCAATTTATTACGTTATACAGGTGACTGTTTTATCTCCGCCGCAAATCGGAGTCAAAAATTGCAATACCACTGCAGAATTCACATTCAGAGATGGCGTCCAAGCGCCGCAGCAAGAATCCTCGTCGAGGCCAAGCTGACGCAGACAGCGATCGAGTATGTGAAAGATAACCGCAGTGGGGCTCTTACCATAGGAGAAAAGCTCGACATACTTGCATTGCAGGCCAATTTCCGTAGGGAAGTGCAGCCAAAAAACGAGGGAGTGACCAACAAAATCGCTCGATTACTCAACCGCTCAAACAAAACGGTCGGAGATGTTTGGTCTGCGTATGTGCTGACGGATACGTTGTTGCTGCTGCCCTTCCGGCAAACAGAGAGGACAAAATGACACGACTTTCGCGATCGTTGGCAATGCAAGCCTCTGTGCGTGACTTTATTCGTTGTCGCTGTGAGACCCGGACTAGAACGACAGCTAAAGGTGTGATGCATTTGTTAGTTGAAATGGAGTATTTAGTGGTTGAAATACGCCTCAAAATCAGCTTTACGAACCGTGCAACGCAATCTGAAGGGGAAAGGGTTTGATAGAGGTGCTCATAAAGGAAAATGATTGAAGCTGTCTGCTACTAATAACTTGGCGAAGGCAGAATACATTCAGCAAATGACCAACAGTGAATGTTCATCGCGGCGTACTGTGTATCTTAATGAGAGTTACATACACCAGCACTATGCACGCCACAACGACTCGCTATTTGATCCGACGGATACAAGAAGCGTCAAAGCTAATAATAAGGGAAGGAGGCTTTGCTTTATAGCTGCAATTTTGGACAAAGATCGCTCAGTAGATGATAACGATCGTACATCAGAACAAACGGCTCAGCTGCTGCCAGATACGACGGACATTTTTGAGAGGGGAAAACAGACAAAAGACTACCATGGAATGTTTTGTAGCGATTATTTCGTCGAGTGGATGGAAAAATTGCTAGGTATGTTAAATACTATGGGGCTCAAAAGCTGTGTTATCGTGATGGACAATGCCAAATACCACAACGTGCTGCCTAAATCGACACCTAAGTCAGGCATTGCACGGGTAAAAATGCTGGATTCTATGCGAGAATATGGTCTGGAAGACCCTGAAAATGCAACAAAGCCAATTTTGTGGGAAATTCTGTCTAGCTACATCAAAGCACAAGTCGTTCCTGTGGTAGTTAGCATGGCACGAGCAAAAGGTCATGATGTGGTTTCACCCCTCCATACCATAAGGGTGCCGACACGGACCGACACCGTGCCTACGCACTCTGATTGGCAAAAAAAACTGTGCGTCCTATTTATTGATTGCTCCCGATCTGCACATCCCTTCCGGTGCCCAGATGGGGAGCAATCAATCTGGCAGTTGATTGCCAATGCACGTTGGCAACGCGTTACATTGCGTAACTGCCAAGGCACAACCGTTTTTCGCGTAGTTACATGCACATCAACTGCAACCTTAAAGATTAATGGACAGCATTTATTGACTGCTTTAGCTCGACCTCTTTCCTTCTCACTGTTGCTTTTGCGTTCACTCGAGCCGGCGTTCTGCTAGCTACCGTACTCCGGGAACGTGTCGGTGCAAAGCTTAAGTTGGGTGCCTGGGTGCGCGTCTCTCTCCACTTCCGGCGATCTGCTAGAAACACCGGACAGAGATGCAATCCAACGAAAAGAGAGAACGGAGGACAAGGAGCGGTCCAATTTGCAAGAACCAGAGCGGAACGAGTGAGAAGTATTCCCTCTGTGGGCTGTATTCAGTCAACAACGCTGTTCAAAGCCGCGACTTTCTATCAATCGAAGAGCTAGCTCCAATTGTGCACCGTCTAAACGCGGCTGCTGAGGAGCGGGGATCTGATTCCCATGGAGACGTCAAGTACGGCGGCTACTCGACTGCTGCCTGCATGAAGCGCTTCGCACCAAGGGCTACCAGCTTAGGTATTTGGATAAAAAAAGTACGTTTAACTATAGCGCTAAGAAGTGGTTTAAGAAGCTAGCTCTATCTAAGGTTAAGCATTTAATCATTATTAGAAGAGCCTCTGGTCAGGAAGAGGGGACCTGGCACTGCATTGCTCGTGCTGAAGTGGGCAAAAAGGTCTACTTCACCGACTCAGATGAGTTTGACTACAAGCCAAGCACTGAAGCTGGCTTACGTCACTTCTTTGCAGAGGTATCGGGTATTTAAATCGATTAAATCCTCGTAATAAACCCTTCTTTTACCCTACGTTTTATCTATTATCAACCCTTCAAATTCTTATATATATATACTATAACTTTGCGGAGGTTTATTTCCTCATATCAAGTTAACCTCTAGTGACAATGTCTTCTAGAGAAATCTCTGCAACATGTAGGGCACTAGATCTTCATACTGCCGGTCCGTGCGCTCAGTGACGTTGAATATTGTTGTCCTACCAACGCTAACCATAAACTTAATGAAGGCTCTGCGTAAAACAAAATATATTAGACGCTCCCAGACGTATCCGTTAACAAATATAGTTGTTGTGCTATGCTATCTGTGCTACACGCACGAATAACTCTTGGGTTTCGTGTGAAGCTGGATCTATTATGCCGCCGATAGCAACGCGTGCTGATAAGCGGCGACAAGTGTATCAAGCTTGCCCTCGCGGTAGAACGAACGGAGTTTCTTCAGCACCGAGGATCCATTCCTTCGCTTGATACCATGGCCGTAAAAAAACTTGAAAAGTTGAGCTTCGGCTTCTGTTCCGTAACGAAGGACTTCGTCGCAGTATCCTGGCGCTGACGGATCCAGCACAAATCCTTCAGGTAAAAAGAGCTTGATGTAGTTCCCAGTCTGCTTGTAAGCTGATTTGTTTTGGCGATCGCCACACACATCCCACATGCGTGGAGTCTTGGCGTACCACTCAAACCACATTGCGGCAGGGCTCTTAGGTAGCGCTTTTGTTCCACAACTCTTCGCATTGTGGTTGTCGCTACGTCCAACTGCCGATGCTTCTGCAGCTGGCTCTAAAGACGGTGTCGGGATCTGGTTGACATCTTGACATGCGCTTTGCTTGGTCTCCAGTAGTTTTACACGTTCTTTGTACAAGCTTTGTTCATTGACACCAGCTCACTGATGATACAGTTCTGGTGGTTTATGAGCTTGACCTCCCTCGAAAACTTCTCTTCGGTTTCTTCAGCAGCCTCTAGTTCTTTTTCCGTCGTCTTAATCTGCAATTCGGAACTCCACGCCAACACTTGAGATCTTGATAGCCCAAGTGTCATCAAACACTCCCTCATTCTTGTTGCGTAGAGACACATTGGGTAACGCTTAAGTACTTCTGGAAAGTGTTGAATCAACGAAGCAACGATAACTTCAGCTACACGCCCATTTAGCATTTTCTCGTTGTCTCGGATACAAAACGCTTGACTGAAACAGGAGGTTGCCCAGTTCCAACGCTAGCTGGCGACTTGTAGAGTCAAACCACGACAGGGTTGGTACCGGTGGCTTTTTGCTTGAGTCCCACCCACTGAGAACCCTTGACACCTTCTGGTCTTCACTAGTTGTGTTGAACACGTACGCGAATGCCTTGTTGATTGCCGTCATATTCCACGAGCCACGATCAAAGATCCATTGCGCACTTAACAGTGGATCAATATTTGCATGCTGAGCTCCTCCACGCCGAAATGAATGAGATGTCAAACATGCAGTTGGCTTGGCTTTTGCTTGGGCTTCAGATGCACACTTGACAACTCGGTTGACGTACGCGTGTATCTTCATGTTATCTTCCGTCTGCTTGCGCTTTTTCTGCGGTGGTTCACTTGCGTACTCGACGTCATCGCATGTAGCTAGTGCTTCAGTAAGCGGAATGTCAATCGGAGCTGTCATATCCTCGTCGCTCCCAGCAGCAAGATGAGGGTGGTCGAGCAATTGTGCGCAGGGACGTTCTTGCATAGCTAACGCCATCGCGATTGAGTGAAGAGGGCACGTGATGAAGCTGTCCTTGTCAGGGAAAAGCGAAATATCTAGCTCTTCAGCTGTCTTCACTCGAATCAACCGCACGAAAACCACTCCATCGCCACTGACAGACAAGTTACCTTTCATGACAAAGCCCAAGTCGGAGGCACGGCCGAACGCGTACCACATGAGAGCAAGCAGAGCCGCATCTTGGTAGTCCTTAGCGCTTGAGGCGTCGTAGTAGAGTCCGTCCATGAGTATGCGCAGGTCTTCTTTCGTACATGCAGGTGCCTTATTGATAACCCCTCCCTCTACACGCTTGAGGCAATGCCGCTCGAGAGTCTGGGCCATCTTCAGCAGCTTCTTTTCGATGCTTGCCCTGTGTCTTGGGTAGGTATCAAGCAACCAGTTCTTTACGTGCCGGTAGTAACTCATTACCGAATTCCGTGCTAGCGGCTTCGCCCCTCGGCCTTCTACAAAGGCCAAATATACACTGAAGCGATTCATGAGCTTCACAAATACCGATCCACTGGCGTCACCCCCAAGAGAGGCGGCGATGAAGTCCATGGTGACCCTTTCACTGGCGAGGAAGCGGCTGAAGGTGTTGATAGCTGTCTTCAGCGCGCACTGCGAGTTTACTGGTGTGAGGTCTTGGAGGCTCATACTGTTTTCAATTCTTCTGCCGGCACAATCGAAAATATGTGAATGATACGAGCTAAACTAGCGGTTGGTATCGACTCGCAGCGCATTTCCCCCCTCGTGCCTTCATTATATGTCGGCCCAATGTCGGCATGACGTCAGCCACATTTTACCCTAGCCCTTACGAAATGTATTGGTCATTATCAAATTATCCATGCCATGATTGGTCATTAATCATATCAAGCAGGCTGATCCACTATAGTTAAACGAAGTCAAAATTCTCTTGTCGGCACCGTGATGATATTCATCCATATCATTCAGATCTCTAGCCTATCGAAATTGTTTGGGCTATCGTAAAGGGAGAAGTCGGTCACCAATACACCACCACCACAACGTTTGCTGACATTCGGCCACGCCTAGAGCGAGCCTTCGCCAACCTAGCACCTTCGACTGTGCAGGGTTGTATTGATAGTGCAGACAGGCAGTCAAGCTTAAGAATCATCTCGAGGCTATGGATGCCTGCGATGAACAAACGTCCGAAGATGATAGTGCATCTGACTAACAACATTTCTAGCAACGTGATTGGCTTACGCAAACCGAAATATTTAGTTAGTATTTTTTACTGCTAATAAAGAGTAGTGAACTCTTATATAGGTGTCAACTTAACTCGAAGTTTCCCCGTGGACGCCTGGAAGACATTTAACAATCGAATCAACACGCCACGAGAAATCGTTTGGTGCAATTTTTGTGGGGGGGTAAAAAAACCGTCTTCGATGCTGTCGCCCTCTGTCAACCCATTGAAAACTAGAGGTGGCGACGTTACTTTTTTTAACGCCAAGTACCGTCAAATCTTTCACACCTAGCCTGTGTCAGGAGTTAGTTGGTTAACGAGGGATAACACGCTCCAATACGGACCGCTCATTGGTCTCGACAGCAGCCAATCACAAACGTAACCTCATAATAAATGGCAATAGCCACATTTAAGTCTCACTGGAATTCCACAACGAAGTGCTGACACCAGTCGGAGTGAGGCTTTACTTTATGTAGCAGGCTACCGTAACCTACAAGTTTGCTACGACGCGTAGACAAAGGTGTTGTTGTGCTTGTCTGCATCGATATTCCCTCCAATTGATCCGGCCAGTCGCGCAAGCTTCATGGTTGCAGCAGCAAGAATGACGTACAATTGACTCGGGGTGGGGTGTGCATCTTGAGCGAAGAAGCGACCAGCTCCATTCCTCTGGTTGGGTCGTTCCTAACTGCGACGCAAATTTCGTTTTCCATTGCAAACTGCAAGTTGCCTAGCTCAAATACCGCTGCAAGTAGTTCAAACACTTTTTGCGGTCGGGATGTTGCTACCAATGGTTCATTGGTCGTTGTGGTATCGCACAAGTGGATGCTGAAGCGCTCGTTCTTCCTCAGGTACTCGTAGTCGTGCGGTGTCTGCAACTGCAGCTCACGGGCACTCTTCTAGTACTTCTCAAGGCTCAGGTTGCCTTCTAGAGACTTGCATTCACGTTGCCACAGGATGGAGCGAACCTGATCTAATTGTGATGTTGGACACCACGAAGCATCGCAAACAAATTTGATGTTTTTACAATAAATAGTCAAATAGGTTACGATAAATACAAATATGACCCCGTGTTATCTTTTTCTAACTTGACTAACTTAACACCGTTAACGTTACTTTCGTGTTATCGAGATAACACTAACGTCGCCACCTCTATTGAAAACACCCGGTATGGTTGAATATGGTATTTTTCCGACAGAGGTGAATTTTGTAAGTGGTATTGAATAAAAAAAATATTGTCCAATAGCCTATGAGAAATAATTACTTTCATCCAATTAAAATAGGTAGGGGTAGGTTATCCTGTTCCGACCAATTCCGACAAATATTTGTCGGAACTAGCATCAAAATATGAATATGCTCATACAAACATCAACAGTAAAATATGTTATTGGCATATTCTGAATATTCCGATATCTCGGCACGGTCCTAGAATAGGCAGCAAATATGCAAGACGTGATTTTTGTGGCTGGGACAGCTCACAATTAAAAAAGCAGACGAAGCAGGCATGTGCTTGTCAGCGTTCGTGCCAGCGAACACGCAAAAAGCGCGCAGCACCGCTGTCAATTCTTTTAAGCGTATGCTTCAATACGAGCTACTGAGTCTACACATTTGCCCGTCCGGGATGAACAGTTTTGGGGTAAATGACCGCGGTAGTTTGGGTAGTACCGCTATCTAATTTGTCGAGAAAACATGGAAATATTGCAACCATTTTGGGACTTCAACGCGCCAAACAACAACTGCGCGGATAGTTTGGTTGGCCTGCATGAGTTCCCGCCTTTTCCTGTCGAGGTTTTCGCGCATGCAGCATGCTTCCCTCCTCGGACACGCGCCAAGGTCGGCTAGTCCAGCGATCATTTCCAAATCTTCTCCGGACGACGCAGATGCCTTCTCAAGCCCGCCTCCCGAAATATACTGTCGCTGAGAAGCAGCGCGTCCTCGATTCTCACAGAGCAGGCCGAGCTGACTGGCTAATGGTAGCAGCTAGCAATGGGTTTCCCCGCTCTACAGCGTACGCTCTTGTCGCTCGCGGACGAGCAGATAACAAGTAACGTGGTGGAGCACGCAGGTCGGTGACGAAAGTGCCCCTGGCAATCAAGCAAGCCCTTGAAACTTATCTTGATGACAACTGCACGTACACCTTGGAGACCATGAAAAAGATGATAATCGCTAATGGGCACGTGGAGCTGTTAACATCTACAATAAGTCGTCAACTATTGGGAATGCTGTATACTGTTAAGCAGCCTCGCGTAGTACCGATGACGTGCAACAACACCACGAATAAAACGAAGCGTCAGGTGTTCGCAAAGCGGCTGAAGAAGCACCAACGTAAGGGCGACTGTATTGTATAGTTTGATGAAACGAACTTCAACGTGTATTGCAAGAGAGGACGTGGGCGTGCCAAGCGTGGTGATCGCGCAACGGTGACGATGGTGCCGTCTAAGGGACCCAATCTCCACATTCAGTGTGCTGTCAATTCAACAATGGGTGTTGTTCTTTATTAACTCCAAAGGGGCAGCATCAAGATGGAGGAAAATGCTGAATTTGTCGAAGAGATATACAATGCCGTGAAAACGTCTCCCATGTTTATCCAGAACTATCAAGGTAAGAAAATGGTGATTGTTCTTGATAATGCTCCAGCGCACCGACAGACAGAAGAGCGAATAAATGAGCACGACGACATGGTTCTGCTTCGTCTCGCACCGTACTCGCCCATGTGCAACCCGATCGAGAATTGTTTTAGTGTCCTCAAGTCGCACATTAAATAACACCTTGCGCTACATCGCGAGGCGATTTGTGATCGCTCGGACATGGTCGACGAAGATGGTACTCAGTTGACAATCTCAGAGCGTCAAATGCGTTTCCTCGAGCGCGCAGCCAAGGCAATCATGAAGTATGTGACACCGACTTTGGTAGCTCAAATGGTGTTGCATGCCCGTGACGCTGTGAACGCTGCCGAGGGCATGGAGGACATGTGCTACGGAGAGTAAAAGCCCACTTGTCGCCGCGACCGTCCCGCTTGGTTGCAGTATTTCTAAGTTTGCTTGATGATTTCGCTCGTTATTTTTCAATACCACTCTTTTACTTCGTAATATTCGGCTTTATTACCGCGCCTGTCCACTTTGCTTGAAAGTATTCTCAAACTGGACGGGCAAAGGTGTAGAGTACGTACAGGCTAGTATTTGGTTGATTCTACTGGTAAGCGCTTTGCTTCAATCATGGACCGCTTCGGGTTCTACCTGGCTATACACGAAGGTAAGAAGGCCAAGCTTCCTCGCATTACTGCCGTTTAGTATTATAGAAATGTGAAGCTCTGGCTATTTGATCTGTATCCTCACCTAAGAGTGCCTACGGAACTACAGCTTCTAAAGCAAAGTAAAACTCTGTCTGAAAAGCGAAAAAGGAGGTGTTGTTAACAAAGCGCCTCCTTGTACTTAAGAGATTTTACGTGCACTCACTCAGTATGTCTACAGCAACGCTCGAGTGAACGCCGACTATCAGGACGTGCAGCTCTTGCCTGCCTGATGTGGCATCGCTTTAGACACTCTTCGGACCTGGGTTATGTCAAGAAGCAGCACGTGCCAGTATCAGCCGATGGGGTTTTCTACGTACGCTTGCTACGCGTCAAAACCGCTGAGGAACAGGGACTGACGCTCGTACCTGACAAGGCGAACTTATTGACCTGTCCGATCCACGCGTTTGGCTGTCGCTTTGGCCACACAGGATGCGCGGCTCTCTGCTTAGTCAGCTTCCTGATCTTGTGCCCGCCGAAGCAGCCACAAGCTGCCCTGGTATCCCTGTGGCCGAGTTGCTGGAGGTGGATCCGACATTACTAAACTTTGCACCGGCGGCTGCAAGGACGTCGAGGAGCGCACACGCCTCCGGGATCGCAGAAGGCACCTCTGCCTTATCCCCGCAAGCTGGAAACTCAAGTCAATCGGCGCCGTCCCACACAGCAGAAGCATCTCGTGGAGAAGATGGTGTCCAGGCCTACGTGAACCGTCTAGTCAAGCGCGTCGCAACCAGTGCTTGAACGTCCGAGGCGCTCCTGTCGCACTTGTTACGGCGTGGGGGCGCCCAACACGCGAATGCAGATGAGGCTTGCTCCGCAATAGAACTTCGACAGGGGTGCCTGGGATATGAGCAAAATAAACAAGGGCTTCGCATACGTGTTTAACACACCACAGGAAGACCGCAAGGTCGCACGAGTGCTGAGCGGGTGGAGTGTCGACGACGTGCCAAGCGTAGTGGACGTAGCTGCCTTGGATCACTCCACGCAGGAGCAGCTTGCGCGCCTTCAAGACCAACTCTACAGCTCGTGCTCGGGGTTAAATTACCCCCGATTCAACGTCACCCACAAGGTCCTCGCTGTACTTACCGCTGTGGTGGAGCGGATCTGGCCAAAATCTGGTTGAGGCCGATCGCGATCGCCACTTGCGCCCAGACACCGACTAACGGAGGGGGTCCCCCGATGATCCGTGATCTTGCTGCGTGTAGTGCTCACCTTGTGTACCCGTCGGTAGGCGGGTTACGCTCTTCCAGGTGACTTCTGAAGATGTCTTGGGACGAGAAGAATGTCTTGGGTGACGTAGGGGGTGTGAGATAGCGTGGGAATACTTCACTCTACCTCGGAGGGGTTGATCCGGGTCACAGGCGAGTTCTCGAGCCTTGATCCGGTCACCTGGTCTTCGATCCAGGTCTTCCAAAGGTCCAATGTTGGGGATCTGATCCCTTCCTTTACGATGCTTGCCGCTTCCTATAGCGGGTGTCTTGATGGGTTGAGAGTCGACGAGATCGTCAGGCCAAGCAGCCAATTCCTTCCGATCCGTAGTTCGCACGTAAAGCGATAGATCACTAGATAGGGTAAAACTGGCCAATGTATTATCCAGAATTAACCTCTATGCTAGATCTCTTCTCCTTACCTTCTTGATGCCGGGGGGCCAATGTAATTCCCAGTTCCGGTCTTGAACGAAGGCACTTGTGATGTCCAGAGCAAATTCGATTCTGTTTATGGTTATTCCTATGTCTACTAGCCCCATCCTCATCTGCTATCCTACGATTACCTGACATCCGGCTACACAGCTGCCCTTCCGATCTTCGATCTTGATCTCACCTAACCCCTGATCGCGATCTCGATCTGCCGATCTGGCGATCAGGCGATCTGGCGATAAGCCGATCAGCCGATCTGGCGATCAGCCGATCTCGATCAACCATCTCGGTCATCGATCTTGGTCCACCGTCTTGAACAATGATCCCGATCAGCAGCTTTCATACTTGATCTCGCGTGCCTGCGTCGTCGACATTCCAGGTCTTGAGCTTCCCAGACTTGATCACCACTCCCCACGCGACTAACACTGCCATCAGGTCCCCTCGGCAGCATCTCACGGTTATGTTGTCACCGGCCCACCATAGATCACACCGATCCCGACCCTCTGCCGCCTTGATCTCCTTCTCATGCGACCTCAGGCAAGGCGCCCTTTTCTCCTCCGACCCTGAGCCGCCACGCGGGACCGCACGACGGGTTCTCCAATCACTTAGTCTCACTTGACCAAGACGCCATCCATTCATCGCTGGCGAGATCCAGACGAACATCGATCTGGATCCATTCGTCAGCCATCGTTCGCGCAATCTGGGGTCATCAACTGACATCTTGCTTCGCCAGAGGCCCTGTCGCTTGATCTGACTCTCTTAGGGCCTGACGTTGCCTTTTCTCGGATTTCTTATTCGCGCTTCACCACATCCGCCCCAGCCTGCAAGTTGGTCCGTCTCGGTCCACTTCAGGTCTCATTCTCCAATCTTCAGCCCAAGGCACAAGTCACCCCGACAACACTTCGACCACCACCAACGGATCCCTTCCAGTCTCCATGAGCCAGCAAGGAAGTGATCCCGGGAGCGATTATTTGCCTACACCTCCCGATTCCCCAAGATCCCCCGACGGTCCGCCATCTCCCCATTCCGACATCTCGCGACGTTCGTCGGGTCCGGCTCCAGACCACGCACGCCCGCTCTCATCCGATGAGGCTGGGCCGATGCCGGGCAGTCCAGGGTGGGATCGCCTGGTGCGCGAACGTGATCAACTAAGTCGTGAAGCCATGGAACTTCGGGCGCATGTCGACGCCATGGAGCGGTTCCGGGCAGACCAGCAGGGCGAGATTGCGCGTCTGGAGCGCGAGATCGCTGATCTCGCGGAGGAAGCCTCTGATCTCGATGGATTGCGTATGCAGGTTCACCAGCTCCGATCGGAACGCGACGAGTTCGCGCGGCGTCTCAACTCTGCCCAGGCAGACCTAGATCGAGCTACAGAGGACAGGGATCGTCTGACCGAAGAGGTGGAACAAGCCACCAACGAGATCCAGGATCTCAGGCGGAAGCCCGGATCCATGCTTGCGATCTGGCTGAGGCGAAGCAAGACTCCATCACTGCCAAGGCCAGCTACAACCGGATCTCGGCTGATCTTGCACATCTCCAACTGGATTCCAGCCCCACGCCTTCGACAGGGCTCCCACCCGATTGGCCCTGGCTGAGCGAGATCGAGCCTTGGCGGACTCCGCCCGAGCGATCGCTTCCCTGACCAGTATCGCTGGTGAACGTGACCTAGCCACCGATCAACTCGCCCACGCTAACTCCGAACTGAACCGAGTCACTTCGGAGCGGGATCGCCTACTCGTGGAACGAGACCAAGCGTTCGCAGATCGTGACAGAGCACAGGCGGATCTCAGCGCCGAGCGACAACGATCCACTCGTCTAGGTGCGCATATAGTCTAGATCCCCCTCCACCTGACCATGATCACTCATATTCTGTTTGTCGTAGAGGATGATCTGATCGGTACCCATGCCGAAGTGCAGGAGTTAGAAGCGAGTCTTCAGGCATTGCAGGAGAACTACGATCAGGCAGAAGGTGACGTAATGGCGACCACCAACGTCCTGACCGAAATGGTGTCTCGGCTCCGCGCTGCTCAAGATGAACGGGGGGTCAAACGTGCTCTCAGTCCGCCTCCATCTCCTGCTACATCGCCCCCGCACAAGACCTCGCGGACGGAGCCTCCCCCGGCCGATCACGACGCGGCCCCACCTGATGTTTCCGCTGGAGACCAACCCGGTGGCCAGGCCCAGGCGACCGAGCTCGAAGAAAAGCACGAGGAAAGCCCAGACCCCTTCGATCTGGGTCCTGAACCCGCGATCCCGACTGGGCCGGATGCGGAGGGAGCAGATCGCACCCAGGCCACCTCGCAAGTGACCGTGGAAGCACCTTCCCCGAAGAAGGGTGGCTCGGATCGGTCCAAACGTAAACCCAATCCAGAGCATGACGATGACGCGGAGGATTCTGGCGCTGGATCCGACGACGCTCTTCGGGCTACGATACTCCGATCGCTGTCGTGGCACCGCCGGCATGGAAATCCTCCTCCAGCATCCGGTGATCAAGGGGGGCCTGCTCCATCGACGCCTCCGGCGCAGCCGACACCTCCGGGCGGCAGTTCCCCACAGACTCCGATCACTTCTCCTCAGGGGTCCCCGAGGGGTAGTCCAGCTGGCGGGAGCCCTCCCGGTGGGGGATCTCCGGGTGGCGGCTCTCCCGGCGGCTCGCCACGCCCCCAGCTGCACCCTCCCCTGTTCGCGATCAGCTCGTCTATTCCCGGGTATGCGAACGTCCGGCAGTTTGCGGCTGGTGATGTCTTCCCGTGGGATCCGATGTTCGTCGGAACTTTGGCGATCGTCGGTATGATCCTCTCCACATTGTCCAAGAGGCTGCTGCTACCTCCCGGATTCCTCTACCCCGCGAGATCACCGGCTAATCGCCCTTCCCGAGCCGGGGTCGGTTGGTTGGCTAGCCTGATCACTGGGCCCAACGTGCAGGCCCTACTTGCTACCCGACCTTGGGAGGTGCTCCGCAACCGACCGGCCCCCCTCACCTTCGATCTCGGTCTACATCGTCGTGCTGGAACCATGCTGGGGCAGATCGCGGATGCCTACGCCGCCTTCGAGTCAGATCACCTGCAGGCCTACTGGGAATCGACCCATTATCTCGAGATCACGAAGGCGATGTATGAAGCTGATCCTGATCTCCGTCGGTATTACCTCGAGCGTCGGCAACGGCGTAGCCGTACCGGAGAACGTTGGCGGCTGCTGTTGGGACGATTCCTGCCCATGATGAGGGCGATGTGGGCGGACATCGATCTTCTGCTCGATCCCTACTTCCTGCACTTCCCTACTATCCGTGATCGGGTATACTGGTACCCCGGATCGGCCTCCCGAATGGCTAACCTGGCCCAGCCGACTCTGAACCGACCGGAGCCCACCGATCTGATCTCTGCGTTGGCAGAATGCGATCAGGAGGACCCTTGGCGCAACCATTACCGCGATCGGCCGGCAGATCACCCGTCCCGGCAGATCCCACGGCTCGAAAACAAGTTTAACCCGCCTGCTCCACCTACACCTCCTGGGACTCCCTGATCCCGCGATCTCGACCAGTCCGGAGATGATCAGCTGAGCCCGGAGTCGGTCAGCACGCTTACACATTCTCTATCACGATCCGGTACTTCGCCACGCGATCCTGACTCCAGCCTAGCCTCTTTTCAATTCCACGTAATCTTTCCAGCTTCAAAAACCAGCGTTCTTCTCCATACTTACTCCACAGTTTCGATCCCACTTAGCATCTTCGAAATCTCCACACCTTCCATCCAATCACTCCGGTTTCACATACATATACAAGAAAAATATAAAATCTCCACGGAAAATATAAAATCTCCACATCCGGTCCAGATAGACATCCAGATCAGCATCCGCGATCTCGGCGTTGTGACCCGGTCACGTCGCCTTCTCTGCGTCTACACCTCTTCGTGCGACTGCATCACGCCAAACCGATTTCGGTTAGCATGATCACGTAGGAACGCGCTCAGTATGGCTCCACAGTTAAGATCAGCTTCGTCGACCCAAGTTGGTTCATCATAACCGACCCAGTGCACCAGGAATTCACGATAGATCCGGCCGTAGCGAGTCCGTTTCCCACTTCGCATGTCCGAGATCCGTTCGACCTCGTACTCGTCGGCATCCAGATCTGGGACCCAACTGTCCTCCGGAAGGAGGATTTCATCGAAATCTAGCCGATCTGCTTCATCCACAGTCAACTCGACCCGCGGTCGATCCGGAAAATTCCGCACCAGCTTTAGCTTAGAAACATGGACCACTGGAAAGATATGGTAATCAGATCCCGCGATCTCCAGCTTGATCGTGAATTCGTTGAGCTTCTCTGCAACACGGAACGGGCCGTGCCAAAGGTGAGCGAGTTTACGTGCATACCCTTCCTTCACACGATCTAGGTATAGCCAAACTCGTGATCCAGCTTCCGATCTGATGCGGATCGACATCCTCATTGTGCCGATCGGCTCGATCTGCAATCGCCTCTCGTAGTCTGGCGTTGACCTGCTCTCGCGACTGCTGGTAGTATCTCTGAACCCGATACCTCACCGTCTTGGATCGCGATCGTGGCGTCTGGTCGATCCGATCGGGATCGTTGCCTCCAACGTCGATCTCGGATCCCATCCATGTACCAGGTAATGAGGGGTATCTCCCCGAACCCGATCGTGAGCCGTATTAATGGCGAACGTCAGTCTCCCTCCGCGTATTCATCCCAGTCCTTCTGATCGAGATCTTGAACATACATCTTGATCGCCCTAGTCGCCGTTTGCACCATCCGTTCCGCAGTCCCGTTGGCTTGCGGCCCGGTAAGCCATCGTCGCCCGTTGTCGCTGCCCCAGGATCTTATTAAACGATCTGAAGAAGTCGGACATGAAACCCGGTTCTCGATCGTGCCTGATCATCTCGCTAGCACCAAATCTGCGGAACACGCATTCTTCATAAGATTCCGCGACGGTCTGGGCCGGGAGGAACTGGCCTTTGCGATCACATATCCCGTGAACAGATCGACCCAGATCAGTAGTTCGGTGTTGCCTTTGTTGGATCTGGGCAGAGAAGGTATGTGATCCATTGCTATGATCTGGAATGGGTATGTCGCCTGCAGATTCCCCGGCGACTCGCCCCGGATCGTGGGTCTCCCCTTCCCGGTCTCACAATCTACACACTCGCCTACGTATCGCTGCACGCTCCGATATAATCCCCTCCAGTGGAAATGATCTCGGATCCGCTGATAAGTGCGTCCGATCCCCTGATGTCCCCCTTCCAGAGTCGTATGATAGTGGTGGAGGACATCCTGCTGTAGCGTTTCTGGAACTACAAGTCTCATCAGGCGATCGCGATCACCTCTTGATCTCGGCCCTGGTGGGCAGTAAAACAGCAGATCTTGTTCATCTACCTCGTACTCGGAGGCGATCTTGGCGTAGGATCCGGATTCGGCTCGAGTAAGATCCGCGATCTGCCCAGCCAGGTACCTCTTTAGTCCGGCGATCCAGACCTCCTCGTCCTGGGCTCGCCTGATCCGATCAATCCGCATCTCCCGGATCAGTTCCTCTCGCAGGACAGCGGCACCAGGTCGCGCTCGGGCTGCACGCGTGGCTACTGCCGACACTTGTGCAGTTCGATCTTCAACTCAAGGGGCCAACACCTCATCAAGCCGATTTAGGGTGATCAGATCGCACCGATCTGCCTCATCGTGGACCTCGATCCCGCTTCCTCGCTGCAGTGCGGCACTCGCCAAGCTATCTGCGCTCCCATTCCAGTCTCTCTTCACATGGACCAGCTCATGATCTCCCCAATTCCGCAAGTGATCTAGCACCTTCTGTTTCAGTAACGTCAATCCTGGCGCCTTGCAGTCGATCTCGCCCCGGACTTGTCGGATCACCAGATTCGAATCGCCACAAACGACCAAACGACGGCGTTCTAACTGTGCGATCATGCCAAGACCTAGCAAGAGTCCACGGTATTCCGCTTCATTGACAGTAAGGCTTTCAGCATAATCCGATCTAGCCTTGATCACTTTCCACTCTGGTAAACTCCACACGATCGCGCTGAAAGCGCCTCCTCCTCGTTTCACGCGTGCCGATCCGTCGAAACTTATAACCCATAACTCCTCATCTGGGACTACGGTGGGGATCGGCATCTGGATCCGACGTTTTGGCTCCTTTCGTGGCGCGATCGCGATCAGGGCTTCGTCGATCTCCGATCTGGGCGTTATGTTAGCCTCGATCGCCCCCAGTATTTCATCCTCCCCCTTCGTACACTTCGTGATCTCGAGTGTCCACGGGGACAGAAGAGCAGACCATTGTCCCAGACGTCCTTGGAGGCCGGCAGACTTGAACAGCCAGGCAAGCGTTGAGTGTCGGGTTAGGACCTTGATCCGACGTCCCACCAACAAGGTGTAGTGTAGATCCAAGATCCGAAGTAGAGCTAACACCTCCTTTTCGGCAACATTATAATTCAGCTCGTTGGTCTTCAAGGTTCGGCTGGCAAACGCGACCGGGTGATAGATCTGGTCGTGTTCCTGCATTAGTGCGGCGGAAATCGCCCAGTCACTAGCGTACACGATCACCACGGGTAACTTCGTCGTGTCGAAGTGGCGAAGGATCGGGGTCGACGCGATCTTGGTCTTCAAGGCTGTAAACGCCCTGTATGCCCTACCCCACCTCTCGTCACCAGTCTTTAGGCCCAGGTTGGTTCCGATCTCGCTTGAACAGGGTGAAGACATCGCCCCCAAGTCAGGATCCGTTGTACTATCGCTTCTTTGAGTCGGCTCGCTTGAACAGGGTGAAGACATCGACCCCAAGTCAGGATCCGTTGTACTATCGCTTCTTTGAGTCGGGATATCTAGCGATCTATCCCGATCCGACTTAAGCGCGACGGGATCTTGAGTGATCAGGTCCATGCTATCCATGATCTTTCGTAGATCTGGTCGCTTCTTCAGTTCTGCGAACTCCACCTCACGTAGTTCATATAGGACCGATGCATAGATCGCATAATCCTCGATGAACCGACTATAGTAATTCAAACTTCCAAGGAACGATTGCATGGATCGGAGTGATCCAGGGAATGGTAGATCCGTCAGAGACTTCAGGTCCTTCGGGTTTGCCTCCAATCCATCGATCGACACTTTGTGTCCGAGATATTCCACCTTATCCATGCCCCAGAAGCTCTTTGCCACACTGATCGAGAGATTCCACTTATCGCAGGCCTCCAATAGGCCTTCCACCCGATCGCACATTTTGATCCCATGATCCAGCCGTGATCAAGATATCGTCGATGTATGATCTCCGACCTAGCACCGACGGACGACCGGGATCTTCCGGGATCCCTGATTCGAACACATCCGCAGAGCCTTCCACATCTCCGGACTGGGAGATCTTCAGAAATCCATATAGGGCATTGTCCACAAGGCGTTGATAGATCTGAGGAGCGTTCTTCAGCCCGAACGGCATGCGATTCCACTCGAAAAGGCCAAATGGAGTGATGAAAGCCGAGACCGCGCGAGCTCGATCGGTCATTGATACGACCCAGAATCCACTCGCCATGTCTAATGAACAATACCACAGAACCTTGTCAAGATCTTCTAACAGGTCATTGATCAAAGGCATCGGGTAGATCATCAGCCTTGTGAGACCGTTCACCAGCCGATAATCGATACATAGTCGGATGTCTACACCGTTCTTCTTGATGATCACCACGATCGGAGATGCCCATGGCGATGTCGATGGCCGAATGATCTTGGCAGCTAGGAGTCCTTTGATAAGATCCGATACTTTCTCGCGAAACTGTGGCGCCACCTTTCGGACTCGTTGTGCGATCGGCTTTGCATCACCCACGTCGATATCGCATATAACACCCTTGGCCGCTGGAGGAAGTGCGTTTCCCTTTCCGATCAGGAGATGTCGCTTCTTCCAAATAATCTGTCGAAGTTTCTCGATCTCCTCCGGGGTAGCCGATCCCGGATTCCCTACTTGCAGATCTTCAATCCTGACTTCTTCGGTGGTGGAGATCTGGATCTCTGGTACTACTGCGAGATTATCGGCTAGATCTTCGGTCGAAAAATCACCACTTTCGTGTAAGTGGGTCTGATCAGCGTTCTCGATCCCTTCAGGAGATGTCGGATCCGGTTCATCCGTTGATTGATCACGCAGCCTATCGTCCTTGGCTGTCAAGATCAGGGTGTCTTTAACCCTGGGGACGGCATCGGCGTCGGATTCATGTTTGATCTCGATTTGAAAATCTGGTTTTTCTGTTTTTCCTCGATCTCTTCTTCGCATGTCCGATCTGTCCGATCTGGGGCCTGATCTGGCAAGCTCTCATTCGTCTCAGTCTCCACCGCCCCCAGCTTCGCCACTCGGGGTCTTGTCGGAACTGATCGTGATCGGTGGGGTATCCATGGGATCCGGTTGGGGATCGATGAATGCGACCTTGACTTCGGCTGTATCGGTTGGTGATCGCGGTTCCGGTGTCGATATTGGTGCAGGATCAGGGTCGGTCCTGGTTGCCCCACCTCGGCGGAGTATGGATCGCGGCGTAACGTAGGTCGGCCGTTCGACCGACGGTAAGGGGATCTCCACGGATTCCTGATGTTCTGGTCTTGCGTCCACAGTCGCTTCTAGAGCTAGATTCTGCCACTCCATGTAACGTCGGGATCCGATCGACACAAACCCGGGGAATCGAGGCACTTTTTCCTGATCAAGTACCATTCCAACATGTAATCTGTGATCCAGTCGTAAAATCTTCTCGCTCAAGTTCGTGATCACTAAGTACCGAGTTCGGCCGGGTCCATTCACCACTGTAGGTACCCATTGGTCGCCTCTGGTCACCCACAATTTTTCTGTCGCCGATAATTTCACTCTCGATGCGATCTCTTCAGATCCCCCAACTGGGATATGTAGATCTTCCTCCAATTTTAACGATCTTACCTTCTCCCCGTATAATCTCTTGCGACCACTAAGTGGGATCCCCACTTCATTAGGTAAGCACATCGATCCCTTCGCCAGATCCATCCGGACTCCAGCCGGGATCATGAAATCCATACCCAGGATCGCATCTTGCCCGGATAGATCCCCGATCCAAATATCTAAAAAGTAGACCAAGTATCCCGCAAGCGTGATCTTGATCCTCGTTCTTCCCTCGGTGGTGTACACATTATCACCGATCCCAACACACTCCTGTCTCTGACTAGTGTCAAAGTGGCACCCAACCTTACGAGCAAAGGCGGTATCCAAGATGGATACCTCGGCGCCAGTGTCCAGGAGCAAGATCGCTCTTTCGTGATTGATCTTGCCTGAGATCTTGGCTTGGCGGAACCATTTTCCGGGTGCGTGGTATTTCCAATACCCCCTGGACTCTCCTTCCTTGAGATCCAGAGCCACTTCCGCACCAGATCGAGAGAACTCATCGATCCGGGGAAGACTCGCGATCTTAGCAGTATACGAATGCAACTTACATGTATTACCGCGCAGATCCGAATTCTCCTATCTTGATCTCTCGATTTCTTGTTCACATATGCATAGATGCAGTACTCAGAACGCTCGGCTCGTACCGGTTTCCAAACCGGCGAGCGTCCTAGTTTAACATCTTCTCCACCTTCTCGGAGGAACAATCCGGCATGTCGGGTCGGGTCGTACCACTTGCGGATCTGGTTGTAGAATTCTTCCATGGGGCATTCTCCAGCTTCATGGATCTCCCCACAACCACGGCAGGTATACAGACAGCGATCCGTTGGGTGACCCTCTTCCCGCACTTTTCACAAGTTAGACGTCTCCAGCAGTCCAGATCCGTATGCTTCCGCGATCCACAGTGTGAACAGCGACCTCGATCGTGGTCTGACGTACCCCTGCGATCCGCGATCCGGCCTCGATCTTGCGCGTTCACCTGCGATCGCGACTGATCCTGTTGGTGGGGAACGCCCCAGTGCCGATCTGCTTGTCTTCCGACGCGGCAAGATATATCCTCCGGAGATCGCCTTCAGAATCGGATCCGTCCGATCCGGATACTTCCTCTGATTTCCGAGCTCGGATCTTGGGCTTGGATCGCCCGTACCACCGCTCGGGTGGGTGCCGCCGGGGCACTGGCCGGTGCCTTTGTCTGTACTTCGATCCGAACGCAGATTTACGTTGTCTGCTTTTCGCCCGTTCCCGGGCACGAAGTACCTCCTCCAGTTCATCGACGTCGCTCAGTCGGAGTAGGGTCAGCCGATCAGCTAACTCCGGATCTCCCAATGTCTCGATGTAGTGGTCTACATGTTCCCGGCGGGCCTTAGGGCTCCCATCCTTGATCTTCAGTCTAGCACGTAAAGCCGCCACGTTGAGCCGGTAGAGGTAATCAAGGGGAGTTTCTTCCGATCGCTTGCGAGCGTGATAGTATTGCCACGCGACCGACATACCCAACCCACAATACTGGGTCTGGAAACTGTCCAGCAGATCCGCCCACTTGGTTTTCGTCGTTCGACTGAGCTGCCTGTACCAGTTCTTTGCCGGTCCCACCATCAGATCTGCAAACGTGAGGCATTTTTCTTCTTCCGTAGCCTGATCACGCTGGAACGCTGACTTGACCTTACTGATCCAGGCCCGAGCGCGATCTTCGTCCAGATCTTTACCCGCAAAATCTTTCAGATCTGAGATTGCTGAGATCCGGACCCGCTGGATCATCGACGATCCTCCTTGACCGATCGCCGCGGATGCGATCGCTGCTCGGCTCGACATCTGTCCACCGGAACTTGGTATGCCCATATCGTCCGGATCGTATTCCATGCATCCGGATCCGAGGCCGTAACGGACTCCATTTCAACATCCAACTCCCTTTGATCGGCGATCGGGGTGTCGCGAGATTCCGTTCTTTTAAGAAACGATCCATCGCCATTTGAAAGTAGTCGTCCAGCTTGTTGCTCGATCCCGTGGAATTAGTCGTCGGCGCGGTCTGGTCTGTCCGGGTCCGGCGATTTTCTTGCTGATCAGGTGTCTTAGCCTCCAGTTTCGTGGCCATCGATCGTGTATCTTGTTTCTTCATACGCGATTTCACAAATTTGGCACCGGAGGGGCCTAACGACATGCGTTGCAGCCTTCTCGGGCTGTCGGAATCTGGTTCCGAGGTCGCTGACGCGTAGCATGACGATCCAGTCTGATAACCTAGATCGGGCGTCAGTGGGCGTTCGCCGACCAAGACTTTGAGAGAGTTGAATAGGTCATGGGTTGCATACTGAATCGCTTCCAGTTCCAGGTCAAATAGAGAGTTTGGGTCGAATTCTCCAGCCACTAAACCAGCCTCTTGGAGCAGATCAAGTAGAATCTTCACCGCGTTCAGGCGGTCCGAGCTAGTCCGGGGTTTCGACACTGGGCCGGTGAGGTTACCGATCTGGCGGACTTGTATGATCGTAAGAACGGGGTCGTTAAGCAAGGTCTCGCTTAGCATCTTCCTGTAATAGGCCTGCTCGATCGCGTCCTTGGTAATCGTCGATCCCGGGCTGATCATGTCTTCTGGCTCTGAGTCTGGAGCTTTCAATTTCGTCCGGGTGCTCTTGATCTTCTTTTTCTTGGTCGATCTTGAGGCAACAGTGGACTTGGTGAGCAGATTAGGTTTCAGCTTTGCTGATTCCTTATCGCTCGTGTGCGGATCTCGATTCTCATCGAGATCCGCGGTGGGCCTCGAAGGGCCTTGGGAGGGAATTCGAGGTTTTTCTTCAAGATCTGGATTGCGATCCAGGTCTGCCTCGTGCCTGTCAGTAGAGATCCTCCCAGAACTCTGCTGATCTGTGGATCTTTCCTGTTTTCAGTGGTGCCTCCGCCGATCCAACATTCGTAGGCACTTCTTCCCCTTGTTCTTCCTTAATCTTGACATCTTCTTGGGACTCACGGTGATATCCGAAGTCACCAGAAGATCCGGGCACGCGCACCATTGTGGTGGAGCGGATCTGGCCAAAATCTGGTTGAGGCCGATCGCGATCGCCACTTGCGCCCAGACACCGACTAACGGAGGGGGTCCCCCGATGATCCGTGATCTTGCTGCGTGTAGTGTTCACCTTGTGTACCCGTCGGTAGGCGGGTTACGCTCTTCCAGGTGACTTCTGAAGATGTCTTGGGACGAGAAGAATGTCTTGGGTGACGTAGGGGGTGTGAGATAGCGTGGGAATACTTCACTCTACCTCGGAGGGGTTGATCCGGGTCACAGGCGAGTTCTCGAGCCTTGATCCGGTCACCTGGTCTTCGATCCAGGTCTTCCAAAGGTCCAATGTTGGGGATCTGATCCCTTCCTTTACGATGCTTGCCGCTTCCTATAGCGGGTGTCTTGATGGGTTGAGAGTCGACGAGATCGTCAGGCCAAGCAGCCAATTCCTTCCGATCCGTAGTTCGCACGTAAAGGAAAGATCACTAGATAGGGTAAAACTGGCCAATGTATTATCCAGAATTAACCTCTATGCTAGATCTCTTCTCCTTACCTTCTTGATGCCGGGGGGCCAATGTAATTCCCAGTTCCGGTCTTGAACGAAGGCACTTGTGATGTCCAGAGCAAATTCGATTCTGTTTATGGTTATTCCTATGTCTACTAGCCCCATCCTCATCTGCTATCCTACGATTACCTGACATCCGGCTACACAGCTGCCCTTCCGATCTTCGATCTTGATCTCACCTAACCCCTGATCGCGATCTCGATCTGGCGATCAGCCGATCTCGGTCAACCATCTCGGTCATCGATCTTGGTCCACCGTCTTGAACAATGATCCCGATCAGCAGCCTTCATACTTGATCTCGCGTGCCTGCGTCGTCGACATTCCAGGTCTTGAGCTTCCCAGACTTGATCACCACTCCCCACGCGACTAACACTGCCATCAGGTCCCCTCGGCAGCATCTCACGGTTATGTTGTCACCGGCCCACCATAGATCACACCGATCCCGACCCTCTGCCGCCTTGATCTCCTTCTCATGCGACCTCAGGCAAGGCGCCCTTTTCTCCTCCGACCCTGAGCCGCCACGCGGGACCGCACGACGGGTTCTCCAATCACTTAGTCTCACTTGACCAAGACGCCATCCATTCATCGCTGGCGAGATCCAGACGAACATCGATCTGGATCCATTCGTCAGCCATCGTTCGCGCAATCTGGGGTCATCAACTGACATCTTGCTTCGCCAGAGGCCCCTGTCGCTTGATCCGACTCTCTTAGGGCCTGACGTTGCCTTTTCTCGGATTTCTTATTCGCGCTTCACCACACCGCTTACCTGGTGAAATACTTCCCACAACTGAAGATGCTGTCGCCTTGTGCACCAATCGTAGTCCGCGTGGAGGAGTGCATGCACGAGGCTGGGATCTCTAGAGCCGACATGATTGCTTGGTTAACAGCCTTGAACGCCGCGCCGCCTACAAGTTGTGATGGCAACAACAACCAACCCGATGAGGCAATAATATACAGAGGGTGTCACCATAACGCTGTTATTGAGGAGCTTATTGTGATGAATCGCGCGTTGAACGCTCGCCTGACAGTCATCGAGGCCGCTCTCATGAAACATGAAAGCACGACGATTACACAAGCTGTAGAGGAACAAGGGGAAGCAACGTCAGATCCAGATCCTGAGCCTAAGCCCAAGCCCAAGCGCAGAAAAAAGCAAGTCGACTGCTTGGTACGAGTGGTACACAAAAGTACCTCCGGTCTGGAGTTCCACCGACCGACAGAAGAAGTCGGAAACGCGCCATGTTGTGGCCTTCATGAAGCTCTTCCTCGTCGGTGGCTTGGCGCTTAATGTCAAGGCGGGGGACTACAAGGATCAAGTCCTGGACGCCAGACGCCGTGCTGAGGACGCTGTGTTTGCTTTCTTGAAGTCGCGGAGTGTCAACGCGAAGGGATCCGGGGATGTCCTTCGTGCGCTTCGTACGCTGCACAAGGCTGGTGTTCTCGACGAGCAAATCACGGTGTACAAGCGCCTACTTGCGATCGGAGGAATCGTGGATCCAGCACCACTGGAGACACAAGACATCTTGACAGTATTGGGCCACGTATAGGTTGTGTTAGATCATGCTATCAAAACAATAGACGCGCCTTAACTTCTTCGCCACCATTGTCGTTATCTTCTGCCGCGAGCCTCGAGCCTCGAGTCGAAGCTTGCCACCAGCTCGTCGTTCAGGCGCAGCACTCCGTTGCGCAGCAGCCTTTCGTCGCACAGCAGCCTTTCGTCGGGCAGTTGAAGCAGCTCCTCGTTCGGTAGCACCAGCCTCCGTCCAGTAGCAGTCAGCCGCGTCAGCTCGCTGTTTGAGCGCGATACGCCATCCTTCTGCAGCAGCAGCGGCGGAGGAGGCACGCCATCCATCATTGGCATCTTCACCTTGTCGTCCAGTACATCGTCAAGCATGTCATTCAGTACACACGTTGTCTACCGGTAGCTTGGCAGCACAACACCCGTCATCCCCAAACAAAACGAAAGCCCAGTCGGACTTGAACCGACAGCCTCAGAGCCGAAACTCTGTGCTCTAACCTTGAGCTATGGCGCTGGAGGTGGAAGGGGGGGGGCAGACGGGCGAACGATGCTTGGGGGTACTGTCCTCGGGGACGGAGAGGGAGGCCTGCGCACAAGCTAATGAAGGTGCGTGTGCTTGCCGCGACAGCTGGCGCCAACATTCTGGTTGAAAGAAGGCCAATTAGCGATTACCGACGACTTTGTCACACTTTGAGGGGTTTGTATTGGTAGATAAGCGTCATGCATCAGACTTGGTGTCAATATGCTCCTATTAGTGGACCCTCACCTGGCAATGCGGTCTTATTAATGAATTCACCCGCTCGTGGACACATTGCTCTCAGCTAAAAGTGCAGTTAAATTGAAAAGGTCGATTTCTCGGGCCGTTTCAGTGCATTTCCGGACGCCTACGATCGTTGTTTCCAAAGCTGACCGAAATGCAAAGAACAGACTTTTTTCCTAAAATTCATTGACCAATCAGTTGCGCCGGGCCGAACCGTTTCGAACCTTGTTGGACCGACCCTTCTGATTGGTCCAAATCGTACCCTTTCTAACTGTCGGAATGATTGGGAAGTCAGAACCGTTACGATATGGCGGTACGCACTGCAGCGATAGTTGGTTGTAGATCCTCGCTGTGGTAAAATGCGTAAGTATGTACTCGGTATGTTACTGATTTAGAGTCTATTACCGGCTCCACTCCATCTGGAAGTCGTGAATTGCCTTGATGACGGTCGTTCTCTGCATCAAAGTTGTCGTCACCTTTAACTAATCCATCATCACTCTCCTCGTCAAGGCTGTCGTCAGCATGACCCTCGTTGCTCCACACAGATCCTGAACTTGACGACCGGTTAGACCTTATCTCCGCATCGCGGGTCATCATCATCATCATCATCACGATCGAAACTCCAGTGGGAGTCGGATGGTGATGACTGACTCGGAATGATCTCGGTGTGTCCCGACGACACATCACTTATAGGGGAGCCTTGCGTAGAGCCTTCGCCTTCACTGCCACGCGAGGGAAGAGTTTCAAGGTTGTCGTCGGAGGTGTAGTCGGGTCGGAACATGGTGCCGGAAAAGGACTTGGTTGCTCTTGGACTTGGTAGTAAAATTAGGCTGAAAAGATTGAGAATGAGGTGCCAGGAAATGAACAAGTATTGGTTGTCCTCGTGCAGTGTCGGCTGGGATCGACCAACATCTTCTACAGATGCCACATCTAACAATCACACAGTCCCTTACACAGTCTCGTGTTTACACAGTCCCATGTAGGATACACTCCACACAAGTGTGTCAACATCCCACCAATCGTTTCGTAACGAACACGCTAGATTTAGTTATAGTTTTACATAGGCGATATGATGGGCTAAATTTCGGATTAATTTATAAAACCTGGCAGTCGTGATAGTTTTGACCACGATTTGACCCAAGAAAAGATATTCGCAGGAGTTGCAGAGTTGCGCACGAGTTGACCTGCGCAGATTTTGACCCAAAAAAATCGCTCTAACTGTTGTGGATCGGAGTAGTATATCTAAACAGTATGGTTCAACTCGGAAAATTGATGCAGATACAGCAACTTTTGTAGGTGTCCGATCTAATCTGTCGCGCAGTGTACATTAACTGGTGGTATGTTCTTTAAACTCGATACTTTTTTCACCTTGCGCCTGAAAATAAAACTATTTCCTCGCGTGTGGCCTTCTCAAATGAAAGTAATGCTTGGAAGTTGTACAATTGGTATTCAATAGTATCGAGCCAATACCATTTTTGAATGGTATGTGTGATTCTTGATGGAATGCAACGAGAGTAGAGTGTTCTGGTGCTATGCTTTTAAAGAAATAGATACCCTCCTCCTTATTTTTTGGAAGTTGGCTGGATTCACATTGCCCCACCCGAGATGAGGTGAGCTAGCGGCTCGTTGAAAGACTTACATATAGCTAATTATTACTTCACATTTAACCCCTTGGTTCCCAGGATTCGTGCCTCGGAACCGCTAAGCGAAGGTCGTAACTTATGACGTACATTTTATCAAGGCGATTGTATAATCGTAGCCTATCCACATGTGGCTAGGTATATAGATTTGTACAGGTAAAATTTAGGCTTAGTCATACACAGCTTTCTTTTGAACAGTGGAGATTCAAAGTCGTAACGTCGGGGATTGCAGAAAAGGAAGTGCGGAAGATAGTTGGACTCTGAACCCAATCATTTCAGAAATAAGGAGGCAAAAGGTACATCGGTTCAAGAAAGTTTATTTTATAACAACACGCAAGATAGCTGATCATTGCGTTTCTACAGGTCGAACTCACTGTCGTCTTCGCTGAGCTCCTCAGCATGACCACGTAGCTCGTCGTCCGCCTCGCCCTCTTCTTCACGAAGCAGCTCACGCCGTGTTTTCTTCCGCACACCTGTTTTCTTTCCAGGACGCCGGAGGACAACGCGCTTGCCCAAGGTAGGTGGGATGGCGAACCCGACTCAAAATCATCGTGCCATTTCTGGAAGCAAGTCTTCATCGTACCTCTGTACTCACGTCATGCTTTTGGCCATAGGTAGCACTTGGCGTCGTCTATGGAACAGTTCTCACAGTAGAAGGTCGTCTGAAACGACTTCTTGCGATCGCCACGGAGCAAAGCGCATACTTTGCAAGACCGCTGGCGCCTTTTTTGGGATGTAAACCAGTCGTCGAACTGGATTAGGGAATGACCAACGCGTTTCCGTCTTCGCTTCTTGCCTCCGGGTGAACGTCCTCCTGCAAAATCCTGTTCCTTCAACTGCAGTAGCTGGTTGTGGAGCACAGCGTACCTATTCACCACGCTTCATCGCCGGTGTGTTCGTCAATTTACACACAGCCTTGTGTGAGATGTAGGAATTCACCATGACAAAATCAATGAGACCTAAGAACAGGCTCTTGCAGTATTTTGCAAAACGAACCGACGTCTGGATCGAGATGGCTAAGAGGCGGAGTTGGTCATGCACGTCCACTCCGCCCATCCATTTTTGGTAATCGTTGACTACCCTTGGACACGGCACCGTCGTTGGCCCTTCTCCTTTCACGTTGTGGTTGATAATGGATGCTGTCATCACTGACCCTGTACACAGGTAGTGGACCGGTTTACGATCCCACCAGTGGAAGGCGATCATACTTGGCACAGTCAGCCAGCGTGAAAACGTGAACGAGCCCCGCGGGATACTTCTTGGTCGGGTCTGTCGTGGCTCGACAACGTTGCCGTCATACCCGAGTCGCCCAGTCATTACCGTCCCGATGACGTACACGTGCATCGAAAGCAGCTCAATAGCTAACAGGAAAGATGAATAGAATCGGTCTATCGTGACTGCGAGAAAGGCTTGGCGATCATTTGCGAGCACGACCTTGAGTTGCGAACTACTGCAGCAGCTCCCGTCTTGTGATCAAATGTGTCGGCCTGATCTTCCCGAGCTTTTATTTTACCAACGTAAATCTTAAATCTATAAATTTACGACAAAGCAGAACGAGGTCAGCCTCGAAGTCGTAAGTTACATCATTGAATATTCAACAAAAATCAGTATCACCTGTGGCAGTACGTCGTCTTGCTGTCACACGTCAAAACCATTTTTAAGCCTACCTGTGCGGCTTGTCCGGCATGTACATCCTGGTGGTGTTTCGTTGAGAGGTCGCTGGCAGAACACCCTCGTCGAATGAAAAAACTGCGGGCAGCGTCCAACCGGTCAGGAAACGCTCTAGTAACTTCTCGACAACCGGACGAAGCTTCCTCAACTTGTCGCGAGTCTGATCGCTTTCATTATCCACGAAATGCAGTCTCGAAGAATGTCTTGGCACCTATTCCGTGCCATATATCTGCCGAAGGTCCCGGCGGGAACGGCGCCATCTTCTGTCATGGACCAGTGCTGCGCAAATCGCCGTTGTGGAACGCACAGCATATGGGCTACCAGCAGAACCATCACATGGAGAATCTCGTGCGTAGCGTAAGCTGGCTTCATTCGGAGTCGACGCCGTATTTGCTTCACCGATTCCGTTGGCGTCCCTCATCGCTCGGTCTGCTTGGCGCGCATCCGATCAGCTCTGGGGAGGATCTGCTGTGAACAAAGAAGTCGACTCCAACCGTGCCATCTACCGAACTGCCAGGCTTCATGTAGGTCCAGTCGGTCTCGAGGCCCTTGGAGCGTCTGGAGCTCCATCCCACCTCTCGTAGCTGCCTCCAGAGATGTCGAAAGTCGACGTCGTGTCGAGCAACGGCAAGTTTACTGCGATGCGCGCCATCGGTAAAATTCTGGAATGATGAATCGTCAGCTGCGAACCAAACCCCACGCCTTCACAAAAACAAGCCTCGTCCAATTTCTGCAATTGCCCGTGCGACCTCCAGCAGCTTATTCTTTGGGCAAGAAAAAAATTGACTTCGTTAAAGTATTGGGTTTTTTTCGAGCCATTTCCTATTGCTCGAAGATTTTTCGTCGTAACTTACGACTTACGATTTCGTAAAGCCGTAAGGTATGACGTTGGGAGCCAAGGGGTTAAATCACTTTTTCTTTCTCTCTTTTCAATGAACCTTAGAATTCGAGACTAAGTTTTGAAATATTGGACAGTGACGAGAGATTCTGGACTGTGTAGTCTGACCGTAATGCATTGGGAAAAGCCAAAGTTGCACCATCCGGAGTGGAGGTTGAAGCACAAGAAGCTTTGATGTTTTGGCGAGTAATATAATCCTAGCAGAATTTACTTAATAAGTGTTGTTAACCCCTCCAACCCGGAGTGCTGCATAATGCAGCTTAGGCCTTTTTATTAAGCTGCATTATGCAGCGTAACGTTGAATTTATCTTGATGTTTGTATGTGAAAAAAATCACACGAATCGACGCATACTGAAATCAAGATACAAAAATGATGGGCAAATATCTTGCACCGAAAAAGCTTCACGATTTGCCAGACATAAACGCTGTCTTTCATTTTTCAAAAATATGCTATTCAGCAGGATAGATATGCTCATGAACAGGTAAATGTTGCAACAGTGGCGCCCGCCAACCATCCGTTTCATTTGAGAACTGAGAAAACGCCTACACCAAGAAAAAAAACGGAGGACACATACAGCTTTGGAAAATAATGAGTAGTCTACCTTGCTAGTCACTTTATGTCGTATTATGCAGCGAACTTATGCTGCATTATGCATTGCTCGTATGGTGCATGTGGACCATCAGCAGAAGACAGCGGAACCGACTCCTTGATCAGCTGTTTCTCGACGTAACGCTGTAAAATAGTATATAGGACTTTGTATGAAAAGCAAGTAAACCGGTACCGCAATCAGATGATTGCCGCAAACAGGTTTCCACCTAGGTGGGTTTCCACCTGTTTGCGGTAATCATCTGATTGCGGTACCGGTTTACTTGCTTTTCATATGCCTTCTCATTTTCTAAAAATTCGAGTTTGGTTTCTCGATATTCGACTGGTCTCTGGCCAATTGCACATGGTCTTTGTGCAACACTGCACGGTCCTTCTGCAGCATTATGCAGCTTTGCATGGGGCATCTGGATACAATTTGTTCTGCAACATGCAGCTTAAGCGGGAAGTGTCCTGTCCATCGCCGAGCGTGTGCACACTTCCCAAGCCCTTTAAGCGACGTTCTATACAAATTACTAGTATAACTGTGTTGGATAATGCAGCTTAAGAAGGTCAAAATCAGCCGGGCTGGAGGGGTTAAGGCTCTATCTAGGCGCTTCTCCTACCGTCGAGGGCCATTGAATCTGCATACGGGGGACAAAAAAGGTGAATAATCGGGACATATTCATCCATACGGGACAACGTTTTGACTCACATGTGTTATAGAATCGCCACTTGGCAATCCACTGGACAGGTGCCATTTAAGTTCTCCACACGCTTTGCTTCCCACCAGCACTCATGACTCGTGGTGCTCCTCGCACGCTTCCTGTAGCCATCCCAAGGCTTGATGCCGGAGTTGTGCTCGATCCAGACCTCGGGCATGCTAACATCCGGTCCCGCCAAGCTTTAGTCCACGAACAATCGCGTCAAAGGCGCCAGAAGAAACAAGAGGAGGTAGCAGAAAAATATATTCGGCAGCGTGCACAGAGACAGCTAGAAGCGATGCTGATGGTCTACAAGAAAGCCAACTCGATGCTAAGAAGACGCGCAAGAAAACCGAGCGTCAAGTCGAAAAAGAAGAGGCACTTAAGCGCAACCTTGACCAGCTAAGGCTAGCAGTAGAAGTTGGAGAGCATGTACCAACTGCTCAGAAAGAGCTCCAGCTCCGCCGGATCGCTGGTTACGGGATAAAAAGCCAAGGTTGTCTGAAGAAGATGACGCGTCGGTTCGAGCGCTACTGGGAACCATGACACAGCAGCAGATAGCAGCCCGGGTTGGTGCTTGGCTGCATGGGTTTGCCTTGAGCCCGCCGTGAGACTGAGCTCTGTGAAACGAGGCGGGAGCTCAGCGAAAACTTTCACAGGAAATGCTGTTTGCAGCTGCGCGGTTGCACTTCCTATTCAATACGGCGTCACTCGGACGGACATGTGCGATTATCAAGCTCTCATACGGTGTCTCCGTTTCCACTAAAACTATGTCTCACCGACTAAAGAACGAAGCAGGTTTTACACTAGGCGATTTCCGACGATTTCCGCGTGACCGCAGTTCCCAGCGAGCTATTGAGGCTCGCTACAATTATGCTACGACAATGCCCACGAAATTTGGAATGAACACGCTTTATGAAGCAATCTATTTCGACGAAATGAAGTTGTCCAGATGTACTAAACGGAAAGCTTGGTCGATTGGTGGCTGGATTTCTACAGTTCCCGATGAACCTTACAGCACCAACCCCGAGCACATTACCCTCATGTATGCTGCATCACCTTCGTTCGGGACTCTCTATTATGAAATTGTGGAAGGAAGCGTGACTGGAGAGACATGCTTAGAATTTATGAAGCAGATGATGACTACATATATGAGGAAGAGCTTGGCAAGTCGAAAGCGTGCGTTTATCATGGATAACGCATACATTCACCATCGTGATCCTGTTAGTATCTACATGTGCGGGAGTGTGGTCAGCGAGAAAATCGGACTAGAGTTTCTACCAGTTTACTCACCATTTCTTAATCCACTCGAGGAAGTGTTCAAACGAGATATATATTCCTCCAGGTTAGGACAATTCTTCTGCTTGAGCGCGTACAGTTGATCACGCAGGCGCTCTTGCAAATCCGGAGGCACAAATTCATCAGTCAGTTTGGCGATAAGGTCTTGCATGTCGTTGATATCACGCTTGTTCAGCTTGTCTACTGGAGGGAGCGCTCGGGAGATGCTGTCACCGACGAGAGCAAGAGTCGATTGAAGCAAAGTCTAGCTGATCAAATATCGCGCATAACGCGTGATGAAGTGCTGAAATACTACTTTCACGTTGTAAATTTCCTGAAGATGGCGGAGGATCGTGAACCTGTCTTCACACAGAAGCTTTATGAGACCTGCCATGTTGGAGATGAGGTTGGGCTGTGTCCAATGCTACCGTAAACGATTGAGCGACTGCTCCCACTGTTACACTGAGTTTACCCCAGAGGCTCAACGTGAGGTGGAAGAAGCGTTTAGTTGCAAGAGGTTGACGATGGACATCATCGACGATATTGTTGCTAGATCGGCTGGGGTAAGTGTAGCAGTGAGCGAAAGGGTCTACAACGACGCAGAGGCACCTGAGGAGACCAACATTAACGCGGAGGAGACCATGTTTCAATTCTAATCACCAAATATAACCTTTTTTTATACATCGTCATACAGACTGCAAAAGTGGACAAAAATATTCATCCGACATGAATATGATGTGTCCCGATTATTCATCTATTTTGTCCCCCTTATGCAGATTCAATGGCCCTCGACGGTACCATCTATTGACAACTTCAGACAGTTTTCATTGCCAGTTTCTACTTACTTTATTAGAGAGGTTGTGCTACGGTAACAAGACTGTGAAAAGGAACTGTGATAATTCATGTCGGTAGGGTTTGGCCATCACAGTGGTTTTTGGCTCTAGGAAAAGCACGTTAGAGGCGTGTTCACTGTGAAGACAAGTTACAACAAATCAGTAGTCACAGTGAGTTTGCAAATTGCAATGTCAAGGGAGGATAGTTGTGCTAACGGAGACGTCTGTGCAGGCAGCGCGAACGTGGCCAAGGCGAAGAAGAAGTTAGTCTTCCGCTCCATCCAGTGATATCCTTCTTCTGAAGGAGGTCGTGAAGCATACGCCATGGTCGGCAGGGCATGGCGAAACGCAAGCTGCGTGGGAACAGGTTGCAAGTGGCATCAAAGCAATTGAAGGCACAGTACGTGGCATAACACGTCAATAAATCCGACGCATCTACGGAGAGGAGCCCCATTGTCAAAAACAGCCCTCGCATAGGCATGGAGTGTGGCCTCCATTAGCCGTTGCGTGTCAAAGAACAATAGGTGGGAGAAGTTTTGGTAGTGATAGTCTAGTAAACAGGTCCTTAAGATCATACAGACGAGCTGGATATGCCATCCTACGCAGCAAAGTGCACAGAGCCTCGAGAGCGGAAACTCGATAGCGCTGTGGTGTTGGAAATGAATTAGGAAGGCGAAAGTGCACCACAAGCGCCTCGATATCTTATTTTTCAAAGCGAAACTTGGATTTCCACACGGGGGCAGTAGCTGACTGAGCAAAATTGAACCGGTTTGAGCGCGACCATGAGTTGCTCTTACTAACAAGCGCAACAAGCGCGAGCTCCTCGTCATCAAAGCTGTCACTGTCCATTCGTCAGCTTGTGAGAAAAATGACACCTGCACAACAGTTATGTCTCGAGAGTGGTAGAATCGCACAGACAGTACAGTAGAACTATACAGAAAACTCGGTTAACTGCACAGCAAAAAAGGAAAGCGCACAGATAATCAGGTCGTCTGGTATAAAGCACAGATAAAAGGGATAAACCCACAGACGACGAACCTAAGATAGGGTGGCTCACATTAAAAAGCGCCAGGCCGAATTCATGCTGATCCATTCATTCTCAAACGATCCCGTCTCCTAACAGAAGAAGTGACATTCGAAACACCGGTGACAAAATCAACAAGGCAGCTGTACAGCGGAGGCCTTCATTGACAGTTGAAACGTCGGTGACAAGCATGCCTCGTAAGGTCAGCTACGTGTGGGAGCTCGTTACAAGCGTGGTCTCGACAGAAGGCCTGAAGGACCTGCTAGACTGGATTATGTTTCTCGCGGGTTGCCCATACCGATCCAGCACGAACATGCTCGTTGTGCAGAACGGGAGACCACGTAATGCTGGAGCGGCGCCTAAGGTGTTCAAGCAAAACATGTGAGCTTTTTGGAAAGTGCAAGTTTCTTTGGAAGGTGTGGCACTGTGAGGCGACGTCTTCTTTTAAAGTATTTCACAACAAGATAACCCATGCTCGTGGCGACGCTGTGAGTTGTGTGGGTCCTCACAAAACTACTATTGATGAAGAAGTTTATTCTCCAGCAAGATGAATGTGGTATTCCACCTCAGCTAATTTTAAGCCACCTACGCGAATGTCCAGATATAGTGGAGCCGAAGCGCGGTTATCCAAGTTTACAGCAAGTAACAAGCTGCGCTAAGTACCTCAGGCAGCTGCAGGGAACTAAGAACTCCGTTCATGGGATAAAGCAGTTGGTGCAACAAAACGATTTCGATCCTACTGACGATCGAGATCGTGCTTTTTTCTTTGGATATCAAGAAGATGAAAGTGGTCATGCATACATTGGTCATGGCACAGATGACTCGTTTGTTGTGGGAGTTACAAATCTGGGTTTGGTGGATGCGTGTATCGCGTTCACAAGTGCTAGCAACTATACGCTGTTTCACGCTGACGCTACGTTCAAACTCAATGATCTCTGGTAACTAATGATTACGTGTGGCTTCACAGATGCGTCTCGGTCGTACCAACTTGCTGTTATTTTTGTGGTTAGCCGTCGAACATGGAAGGAGTACTCAATCTGTTTGAAGGCGCTCGTCAGAATGATAAAACGAGTTCATCCTTCTGCAAACTTGCACATTGACGCCGTAATGGGGGATGCAGAGGACGCTCAGATGAACGGTTTTCAACAATTTCCCGAGTTTGCTTCTTCTAATTACCTAATGTGCTTCTTTCACGCCCTATACAACGTTCGAAAGCGCACAAAACATTTGACTCCTGAGCTTCGAAGCGTCGTAATGGATGGAATCATAAAGCTTCACTTCACCGAGAACATGAATGTCTACTACACGACCAAAGAATAGGTTCTCGCTGAATGGGGTAGTGTATCTCAGTTGACGACGTTTCGAAGCTACTTCACCCAGCAATGGCTAGACAGCCGATACTGGAGGTGGCAGATATTCCATACGCCGATGGGATATGCAGTGACCAACAACCCGTGCGAGAGGTTCAACGCTTTGCTAAAGATATACACTGGGCGTCGTCGCTACTTCATGCAGAGGCTTCTAAAGATAAGCCAAAAGGTCGTCCATGATGCGAAAATTTTGCAGCCTACACATGAGAACTCAATGCTCCAACCAACTACAACTGTCATCAAAGCTGCAAACTCTATGATTGCTACTGGACGGTTGGTTGGTTGTGTATGCAACAGAGAATGCATCCCTGTGTCGCGTTAAACACGTACGTTCACCAGGTGAAGCGTCAGAAGAAAATCTACTGGAAGAGTTTTGTGTGACAATGGATGAACCTTTTCGAGCTGCTACTGAGACGTCGGAAACGCAGGAAGAGTCGGAGCTACTGCTGGGGCCAGCATTAATGGTACGAGAGCAACGTGTGCGAGCAGCCAAACTTTACAAGAACGTGGTCACGTGGTCGCTTCAGTACGCGCACACGACAGGTATACCAGAGAACGGTTGAATTGTCGAGTTGAAAAGTGTGTTTGTGGCTGCAAGTTTTACTGTAAGTTCAAGATCTGCTCTCATGTTCTAGCTGGTCGGAAGGCAAAACGGCTCGGTCAACCTGAGACTGACAACAAAACCGCCAAACTCTTCAATCGCCAAGTGCGTAAGGTGTCTACGCGAAACAACACCGAACAAACGGCTTCGCGTCCTGCCTCGGAGACACCACTGCCCATGACTTCGCCAGCTGAAGGTCGGCCGCTGTTGGCGTCTCGCGCGCTAGCCGTACATTTTATACTAAGGCCAGATACGTAGTTGCTATGAGGCTACTTTTCCAGAAGCAGCGTAGTTAGTAAACTTAGTTTTGTCACTGTCATCGATATATATTTTGTCACTGTCAATGATGGAAATGCAAAAAGGTCTTTTTATTTGGTTTTATCTTAAGCGCCTCTGCGTTGCTTGCTCTCTTATTCGCTCTCTATGTCCGCATCTTCCTCCCACTCGTCATCGCTGTCGGCTGAGCTCTCTTCCTCAGCGCCTTCCTCGCTGCCTCCTTCAACGTACTCCTCCCGGTCACTGCTTTCGCTGCTCACACGCATTGGCCCCTGTTCATCCGATTTCTTTTCATTGCGGTTGCGGCGACGAATATGCTGGTTTAACGAGTTCCGGATGACGTATTGTAAAGTGCAGTATGGGCAGTTGAAGCTAGCACGAACTCTGCAGGTCCTTCGGTGTCGTGCCAAGTCTCGGTGCGAATACAGCTTCGTCAAGCATCTGTTACAACGGAACGTGTGGAAAACCACAGCTTTCGTTGTGTCAGGCTCTTGCGGATCTTCGTCAATGCACAAGTAACAATGTAGACGGACATTCAGAGACGTGTAGGCAGCTCCCGCGTGTGCCAAGTCGCCTCTAAAGAAGATCACATCACCCTTCTCGAGGGTTAGCGTGCGGCGAGCAGACCGCTCAACTTGGCTGCCAAAGCAGTGCGGGTACACATGTAGCCTCGTGTCATCCATCTGCGACGATCACCGATGCTTGAACTAAATTGGTTGTCATTAGTGCCTTTGCTGTTTCAAACGTCGGGTAGTCGTGGTGGACACCTTGGTCGCGCCCGCCACGTAACGACTTCATCGCATGCCTGTCACCAACAACCCAGTACTCGTTCACACTGACCATTTCAATGGTGCTTTCGTGTATTGTTCGAACTGTATTAGTCATAGGCGTAGACAGTGCTTGTAGCCTGAAAGGGTCAAGCTTTTTTTTGAAAACTGAGCCGAACACAGTGCTGTAGTCGAGGTGCTGCACGTCCCGTACGGCTTAGTCGCAGTCGTCGTCACCCAGCCCTAAATTCTTAATCACGTAACCGATATTCCAAAACTGCGCCACGTCGTTGTAGTCGAGGGCGTTCATGATCAGCGTGTGGGACGGACACCGAAACGGCCAGCAAGACGGACACCGAGAGACGGTCAGGTTTGTAGTTTTTACCAGGGAGTGTCCCGCAACCGCCAGCCACCGAGTTTGCACGAGTTCCACCGCCGATAACCGAGTTGTGTCCCGCGAATTGTCCCACCTGCCCCTAGTAAAAGTGCGCCACACAATGTTTACACACAATTCCGAGAAAACAATCTTACCTTCATTCTCGCAGTCCCTTTGAAAGCGTAACACTTCTACAACGTCCAGTGGGTGAGCTGCTAGCTGCTAGCTATTGTAACTAAGCTTCACTGCGATTGACTAATGTGGTATGATAGATGCGTGAATGCAGCCGGACGTATATACTCCTACTTCAATGTACTCAACAAGAACGGAACTGGCCACACAAGAACGTTGCGGCATGGCTCGAGATGGCAACATGAGCAAGAAGACGGTAAAACGTGTTCGCTTAGAATCATGGTTGTCTAACTATATGTGGTTGTACAGGTACATGTACTTGTTAAGATAGAACCTGTTTGACATGCCAACAAGTTGCTGGTAGCAGCAGCGACGACGTTAGGCACACCTAATTCACTCATTTTACGGTACGTATATTGCCAAGGCATAAAAAAAACTGTCTAATGTACCTGCTTGCTGTGTGATATCGCGTGTACAGTGAGGGTTGACGCGTCGTTCTCCACATCGCGTTTTCTTTTGTTGTTAACTCTGGCAGGCAGAGTTTTTCGCTTTTTCGATTCTTGAGGCAATATTAATGATGATACAAGAGGTGTTGGATCTTTTACTTTCGGTTTGCTCTGGCGGAGACGGCTACGCAGCGCTTCTTTTGAAAGAGTGACGTACGGGTACAATTCGAGAAAAATGGAAAGCATATATGTCCATTTGACTAGGCAACGGATTGGCTCGCGAGCGCAAGTAAACCAGATGATCAGCTGAAATGAGTGGGGGTTGTAATTGCAGTGTTGATCGTGCTTCCGTATAATCAGCAGTAATAACATCAGCGCTGTACACGCTTCGTGCGTCGATGATGGAAGTACTATGGACTGCTCCTGTTGAGCCCTGTATCAATGTGGAGACATCCTGTTCGTCTGTATCAACAGTGTTTGCGCCGAGCACCGTAGGTGGAGTGTTCCTGGGATTCACGATTGAAGGCGTAGTTGTTGAGGCCAAAGCGGCTTCTGTAGAAGTTCCGTACGGACTATACGAGTTTGTTTCATCACTGGATTGGGTTGTGATGCGGACGCGATCTGTTGAGTCGTGCCTCAAGAGCACTGGTATTTAGTCGTACACTGTCAAACATCGAATGCCATTTCGAGAATGCAAAGTCTTGAGTCGATTCCGATCGATATTTTGGCTTCATCAAGGGTTTGGAAAGCAGGTTCGCTACAAATTCACCGAGTGGTGTTTCTGGAAGTATTCCATGGTACAAAAGAGAGGCTTCGGCTACCGTAACGATGTCCGCGTGGCCGAGAGAAGGATTCCGACCAAACTTGGCCCCTACGCGAAGATTATGCTCTAGAATAAAAATGTCAAGGATGCGAAGGACAACCTCAGCCGATACCTGCCGGGCAACAAGACGTTTGAGCGCTGCGTGCAATCCTTCTAGTTGACTGGTTGAAACAACGCTGACTTGCACACCACCCTCTGTGTAAGTGTTGTCGATGGATAAGTCACCGGCAGCAATTTGTTTGAGATTGCTTTTCAGACAGCCATCCCATTCGCTTTGCCTACATGTCAGCTCACTTGTGTTCACACTTTTCACTACTTCGCGGAGCTTTTCAGACATTTCTTCTGGGCTTCGAAGTTGTCCATCCACCGAATAGATAGCGCCCTGTAAAAGCTTGTAAAATGTCTTCTTCTTTCCTTTGTGTTTCAGCTTTTCGGAAAAACGCTGCATCACATGAAAGGGATCCTGTTTAGTAGTCACCGTTCCCTCAAACACATCGTGCACCACATTGCGAATAGCAGATGCTTTATCGCTCAAGACACTTATAGAACCCTCGCCTGGTTTGAATGAACTCTTGATGTGGAGAAGGAGATCTCGCATCTCGTCGTTAATTTCCGATCGTGTCAGTCTCCTACCTACAATTTGTCCGATCTCGTTTTGCATGAACAGCAACATTTTTGCGTCCTTTAGGCCCTGGTCTAAGTAAAAATTCTGAAACTCGTTCTGAGCGATATCCAAACTTCATTGGCTAAAATTAGCAGAAGCACTCAGAACGAGTTTCAGATTTTGTGCCGTTCTGGATTGCAACCCCAGAACGCCTCCCCAACGCGTTCTGAACTCAGAACGAGTTGTGCTGTCTATACCAACGTTTCGCAGCTAAGTACATTCAACACAATCACTCTACACCGAGGCGACATTCATGGTTAGCAAGGCTCAAATTGCCGTGTTTTGTGTAATGCAGTGTATTTGTGCTGCGCTAGCTGCTGTCAGCAGCGACCGTCGCCGACTTGGTGGAGCCCCACGCGAGAACACCAACACATTTCCGTGTACATCGTTTGAGAAAGCTCTAGCAAGCCCCAAAACAAAGTGGTTCCATAAAAAAATGCGCTGTGACGATAATCGCTGGTAGTCGAACGATACCTTCGAATTCAGGAAGTCCAGGTGTTGAGTTGGCCAGGCATGTGCTAGGAGCTGTAGTGTGGGGTCCATGATTGCCAGAGGTGAAGTAGATAGCGCTTGAGTGGTGGCTAAACTAAAAGTGTGCGTATGTAGGCTCTTGTTCATGCTCAGAACACGTTATGACCAGAGTTCCGACTCGGAACTATTTTCAGAATTGATGTACGCAGACCACGACGGCACTTCGAGCTGTACCAAACCCTGATTCAAATCTCAGTACAGATTTACTTAGACCAGGGCCTTATGCTTTCACGTTTTCCAGTTCCACCGTTCCATAGCTTTAGATGCTTGCAAAACTTAACCGAATGGTCAATCCGAAGAGCCTTGGTAACCCGGAGCTCAACCATCAGCCTTTCGCACAACGCACTACCAATTTCCGTACTTTGCAGCCAAACCCCACGCAACATTCGTGGACTTAACTTACAGTGTTTCTCCGAGTACTGCGGCACAGTGGGTGGTGTTGGAACGATATAATTTTGATTTCGAAGCAAATTTTGGTTGACCTGATAACCAAAAAGACTGTAGAGTTTGTAGTAGCGCTGCTCGCGTCTTCGGTGAACACTATCCACAGTACGAGAGAGTCCATTAGCAGACAGCATTCCATCGTGAGCAAGCTCCATTAACGCTTTCGAAACACCCATTTTCTTGGTCAAAATAATAGGAAAGTGTACCATTGTCCTCGCATCACGCTTTAGATAGTCGTCACACACCGTTGAAAACGATGAACGTGGCTCCCGTTTGCCCATGCGCTGATACTTTACGTACAAAAGGCAACAGCGAAAATCAATGTCTTCACACAGGCGTTGGCGATACTCCTTCAGCCGAGGAGCGCATGCGCACTCTGTGTTGAGACAGTCAGGCTTCTGTCCAAGGTTTAGGCACTCTGGAACCCATACAAGTACCGGGAACTCAAACAGTGCCGTTGCCAAGTCACACGACCTGTCAAATTCTGGACACGAAATTTGGGGTGGGAACTGCTTCGTAGCAATTGCCTGTTGAATTAGACGTTTAACTGTATATTGTTGTAATTTGTTGGTAGCAGCACGCTGCGAATATAGCTACATAGCCAAGCTATCGTTGTCCGAGCTGTTGTCGTCCGAGCTATCTCCTTCCATAATTTTTTTTCTGACGGTGTTGTCGGAATGTCGGAGTTCGGAAACCGGTTATCGGCTTTTGCGGGGCCTGTCGGCCCCACAAAAGCCCACAACCGGACGGTCAGCAAGACGGACAGTGAGACGGCGTGCAGCAAGACGGACACCGAGACGGACATCGAGACGGCGCGGCTTGTTCGGTGTGCCGCAAGTTCAGGAATGCGGTCTGTGAGTGCAGTGCGGTCCGGGCGAGTGTTGCGTGTGTTATTGCGCAAACGTTGCGATCGAACGGTGATTTGCACACGATCTGTGGATTTCGACCACATTGATCTGTGCGTTTGATTATATTGTCTGTGCCTTTTACCTTTTCTCTTATGTCTCTACGTTTTCCTGTCTAATCAGATTGTACTCACTGTACCTTTTCACAGTAATTGATGCAGTTGCACAACCTCTCTATTATGAAGAACTCTTTATGGGTTTCCGAGTCGAGTACACCAAGCGACTTTGAGAGGTTTTGCACAACGAATTGAGGTCAGTTCGTACCGGTACTTTTGCGGTTTTACTAACTTGAGGACAAGCGCGGCAGAGAACGCTGACTGGCGGTTTAACGCTCCGTGTGCGGGGCACGCGGGCTTAAACCCCAGTATATGGATATGAGTTAAATTAATGAATGTTTCGCTATGGTAGTTAGTATTGTCGTAATGTGTGAAGGTGCCATGCTTAGTGCAACATGCACTCGTCATTCTGCCATAGCGCGATTTGGCCGACATGGCCGACAGTGGCCGACATGATTTTGATTGGCTAAAAGTGTTTTAAACAAAGTCGAGGTTTTTCTATTTATGAGGTTATTTTCTGACTGGACACCAGCCTTTCAGTTGACAGCTCAGCCGTTTGTTGCTTGTCATTCGGCATTTTTCAGCTGTACGTCACAAGTCTCCGCCTCGGTAAGCCGTGCCCCCCCCCACACACACACATATATCCACACCCACGAAGCTCTGATGGTTGAGCCCAGCTGAAAGGCTGGTGGAGTTGGTTCGAATCCAACCGTGGGTATTCTTCTTCCTGTATCTGAGGTATTTGAGAGCTCAGCTAAGCTTGCTGTAGTGCTGGGGTTTCCACATGCCGTTAAGCTTGCTGTACGAGTGATCAGATGCTAAAGTGACAATAAAAAGAAATATTTCGCCTTCGATCGCTGGCTGATGAATGGCGAAGTGGTGTCCACGCGGTGCATTCGATTGCTTCGTAGAGTATTTTGTAATAATTGTGTGTTACCAAATAAATGGGCGTGCACAAAATTAATGACCACGAACAAGTAAGACAACTAATACCGAATAAGTGGTCCGTTACTGAATAAGTGGCCAATTACTGAATAAATGGTCCGTTACAGAATAAGTGGTACATTACAGAATAAGTGGCCAATTACTGAATAAGTGGTCCATTACAGAATAAGTGGTCCATTACAGCATAAGTGGCCCGTTACCAAATAAGTGGTCCGTTACAGAATAAGTGGCCCGTTACCAAATAAGTGGTCCGTTACAGAATAAGTGGTCTGTAACTAAATAATTAGTCCGTTGCAAAACCGGTCTTAGATAGCCACTCTACAAATTTCTTGCGAGCGAGCGTGACGGCACCTAGTAGACACGCGATGGATGGGGCTGCGACCGACAACTGTGCGTCACTGACCATAGAAGAGAAGCTAGATAAGCTTATAGAGTGGAAAGCTCACGAGGAATGGGGACCAACACGTGCTGCGCGAGAGCTGGGTGTGAGCCGAGGTGCACTGTCAAGGTGGACGAAGAAGTTTCCTGATCCAGAACTTGCAAAAGCGTCTCTATCTGAGAGCCACAAGAAGCGAAAGAGGACAAAGGGAGGGGGGAGGAAGCGGAAGCCTCCAGCGTTTGAGCCGAGGGTTAAAGAGTAATGGACCACTTATTCAGTAACGGACCACTTATTCAGTAACGGACCACTTATTCTGTAATGGACCACTTATTCTGTAATGGACCACTTATTCTGTAATGGACCACTTATTCTGTAACGGACCATTTATTCGGTAATACCTCGAAATCAAACATGTTCTCTTCGGCCTTCTTTCCAAAATGGCATAGCTGCGCGAGGCTGGATTCAACTTGAACCCATCCGGAAGAAACAGCTTCATGAACGCTACAATTTGCTTTGACTGTGACTTGTATTTTCGATCATCACACTTTACCCAAAGTCTTGGTGTCTTGGTGTGCCATTCAAAACAAATTGCGGCTGCCGCCTTAGAAGAAAATCTTGCTCTTTTCTTCTCTTTTTCCTTGGCTGACGTGCATCTATCGTTAGCATGGTTTCCCTCCTCGTCTTCCTCCGTATTTTCCGCGTTGCCGGGAAGTTGAGTATCATGTTCTGCAGCTCCTAAGCGCATTTTTTTTCGAGTTCTGCAATTTTTGCAGCCTGCTCACGGTTCGCTTCGAGCAATTGCAAAATCACAATATTTTGCTGATTGATGATTTGTATTTCCCGCGAGAAGGGCGTCTTCTTCTCACCTGTATTTGGTGTCTTGGCACTACGCGTCAGTGAGAGACTCCATGACAATACTTCTGGCATCTCGACCGACAAAGTACCCAGACATATACGCATTTTGGTGGCGTATGGGCACATCGGATACTTGTCGATATCAGCTGGAAAATGTTGGATTAACGTCGCCGTAAGTAGATCCGCCATCTGGTTATCCAAATTATAAGACACTTCAGCAAAATGCAGGCTCGACGCAAATACCAGATCGCGTAACTTTCGAATCTTGCTTCTTGTCTCCACGTCGAACCCAGCAAGTGAAGGAATTGTTGGGGTGTCCGTTAACTTCCAACCACTTAAAGCATACCACATGATAGCTAGTAGTGCGGCATCTTGGTAATCTTTTGCCTGGGCTGCTTCAAAATAGATACCATCCATCAAAACGTTCAAATATTGCTTCGTACTCGGGGGAGCTTTGGTCACTGTGCCGCCTTGTAGCCTCTTCAAACAATGGCGCTCAAGGATTCGGCCCATTTTCAGCAGCTGATGCTCGACTAGAGGACGTTGTTGGGGAAATTCATCCAGGAACCAGTTTTTCACGTTGCGGTAATAGCTCATCACAGTATTGCGCTTTCGCGGTTCGCCGCTTTTCCTTCGAGAACGCGAGAAACATAGCAAAGCGATCCATCAACTTCCTGAAAGCTGCGCCGGTGTCATTATCACGAAAAATAGAGCGCACAAAGACCATAGTCGTTTTCTCCACTTCCAGAAACTCATTGAAGATGTTGAGCGCAGTTGTCTGGGCACGCTTCGTGTTGTCCGGAGCGAGGTCTTGGAGGCTCATTCTTTAAGTAAGTGTAAAGTCGGCCGTTTGCTTGATATCCGTCAAATTCACGAATGCCTTGGTTTTTGTATGTCTTGATAGAATATGTGGCCCCCTTGCCGACAAAAAACGTCGGCAAAATGTCGGCACATCTATCGCCTAACCTCTATCCGCTGATTGGCTAAAAATGGTTTTAAACCGGTACGCTATTCGCTGAAAACAGTTTGAGAGTCAACGATTGGTCATTTTGGGGCATACTGAAGACAAGTCAAAAGGCAGGATGTCGGCCAAAACACGATATTCATCCATGTTTCCCTTGTACTTTTTTCCCGCCATTTTTTTGTACCCGGAATTCTGCCATTGTACCGACTTCCTCTGTTTATAACGGTCACCCGTGTACATGGTACACCGTACCACCATGAACATGTATGTACAGATGGCTACAGAATTAAAGTTAAAGAAAAAACATAAAATTAAAAAAAAATTGTTATGTATCCATATCGTCTCCGATCCATACAGCACACACTGGCGCTCAAGGACTCGAAGGAGGCCAATAAGATCAGCTGCTACCGTGTCGCTCTCACTAACCAACTCACCAAAGCATTTCTTGTACCCTTTCGCTATCACCTCGATCGACCCAAGCCTCTCGTATCCATCTTGCCATAGTAGCTCGATCTGGTGAAAACAAAACTTGGGGGAATGAGCTCGGAGTTGTTCGCTCAGATTCACGATCCAACACGCACGCAATCTGGAGAAGTCATCCCACAACAGCAGTATTGGGTTCTTCATGTCTTCATCCACCGCATTTATCACGGCAAGTTTGTCTCCTGCCGTGAATGACGCTCGTAGTTTGCCGCGCATTATCAACTTGAAATGACTGGTCAGTGTCAAAAACGCGGTACCGTTGTGATTCGGTTTTGTACGACCGTTATAAGCAGAGGAAATTCACTATTCTTTTTCTTGATTGTGATTGGCTGACCGTTATATGCAGGTGACCGGTATAAACAGAGGAAGTCGGTACTCGGAATTCTACCGATGTGAACTCGGCGCTGGCGGTATTGTCGGTTACCGGTATGTGTACTCGATTTCCGGCTTCCAGTACTCGTGATTAGTCCGCTACCATCTCTACTCTCTAGGCTAGTGCGGCGTCTGTGTGTCCGTTGTGTGTGTGTTCAACGTCGTAGCGCATAAACCTGCGTAGCTACCTGTCTCTCCATTTTGTACATGTACGTATTCTATACTGTATTTTCCCATGGTGTAGCCTATCCCTATGTTCTAGACTGCTCTCAGGAATGCCAAAATTACAAATATAGCCCACTAATGCTAACCCTCTCAATGGCCTCTGATTGGTCCGCACACCCGGCCACAAAATTTTCATTGGACAAAATGAAGCTAAGTACGATAAAAATGCTTTGATAAGTACGAGCTCGCACCGGTGTTTGGCTAAAATGCATCCTACCGAGCGAAGCGAAGGTAGCACCTCGGCCAACCGGCGCGCGCCGAAGGTGTGGCGCCGATGGTGAGTAGTGGGGCGAACTGGAACAGTGAGCCCCACGGGTTTCAACCAAACACATACAAACCGCCCGCAAAAGCGGGCGGCACTCGGCTAGTTAGTACATGTAGCTTGCAAACGTGTCGTCTGCGTGAGTTTATTAAATGTTGAGCTTGTCTTCGCAATACGTTAAACTTGCGGAAGCCAAATGTTGCGCACTTGTTCTGGCCCTACATCGGTCGGTAGTTCAGAACACAGTTCGCTGGCCAGCTTCACCAATGTGGAGTTCAATCGCATCCTGGTAGATAAACTGGAAGTGTTTCTTGAAAGAAACTTGCAAATGGCGATATTTGAGAAGAATACACAAGTGACAGCGTTACACATACCATTTATAAATATGTAGTTCTACATACATGTACGTACTACTGTAGTTCTGCACCACACTACAGCGCCTGCATGCAATCAACTGTACCCACCGTAAGTTTTTCCCCTTGACAAACAGACTGCTAAAATGAAGTTGACTTTTATTGTTGCAATAAAGAGATCGGCTGAACACTACGATCTACACACCAGAAGCAGTCAAGAACCACTAGAGTTTACATACGGGCACATAGGTAAACAAGCCCCCCATGTATACAGCCGGATAAAAAAAGATCCAGTTGGGCAGGACAGCGGGACGCCCGTCCTTCACCCCTCCACTCATTTCCAAACAACCCCCGCATCCAGCACACCGCCCAGCCCCTCAATCCCCAGCTCCTGCCATGACGACGTACGAATACGACGTCGTGGCAGACGCTAGAGATTGCACATTCAACGAGGTGATGCAGGCCTGCTCTACAGAGGAAGGCGCCATCACTTGGTGCATGAAAGTCGGTCTACTAGCCAAGACCCTTTCGTGCCCCAAGTGCGGTAGCGTCATGCGTCGCAATGTTTTACAAATACTTTATTGAAATTAATTTTGTTTTGCTAGCACTCTTATAATGTCCGACCAGTTTAAGTCGTACGTGACGGAACTGCAAAGTGGCCCCCGCAAGGGCGTTCGAATCGAATTGAGGGGATTTGGGAAGTCAAAATTAAGGCTAGGATGAAGAGCGAGAGAGGTATGCGAAAAACTAGCGTCCCTGCCTATCTAGATGAGTGCCTTTGGCGATCGTGGTTCTTCCACCAGTCGAAGAAGCCACGCACCAGCGAGTTCTTTCATGGGCTCGTCATTGGAATTAGGCGCAAGTATCAGGTGTAGTTGGCTACTAGACTAGTGTACGGACGGCAGGCTTTAAAACAACATGGGTTGATTTTGGTATCCAGAGCGTGTATAGGAGTGTATACATGGGGGGCTTGTTTACCTATGTGCCTACATACGAGAGTATCGTATCATCAAGAGCCTCCCAGTATCATAGACTGGCTACCTCGCCAATACTGCCTACGCGGAGCCAGTGGTAGTAGTGGTGGTGGCCGCAGTCGAAGAACCCTTGTTGAACAACAACTTGTAAGCTCCGTACAGGGCCAGACCACCGACGGCAGCACCCAGCGTAACCTTGACGAACTTGCGAAGACGAGGCCAAGACTTTGGGTTCTTCACCACCGACGTCGAGATCATAGCCGACAGCTTGGCAATCGATTCGTCACTCATCTTAGCGCTTTCCTTAGCGGTCGCAGCCAACATAATGGCACGCTTCACAACAGCCTCGTCACCGTTGGCGTTCTTGATCATCTGCTCAGCCTTCGTCAGGGTCGATCCCTCCTTAATCTTGGTGAGGAAACCACCAGCAATCTTAGCGACGTTGTCCTTGTTCACGGGAGCAGCAGCACGGAGACGACGCTCTTCACCACCACCCAGGGCCTCGTTAAGAAGCGCCATGTCCTCGGCGTAGTCCTGAGCAAGCGTCGAGGCCTGAACGAAGTTGGAGGTGCAAGCCACGAACGTGGCCACGATAAGAGCAAGGAAAACGGCGAAGCGCATGGCTATTGTTTGTTCTGAATGAGGCTGTGGGAAGACGCAAAATCGAGAATGGCACTAGAAGGAAGAATTCAACGCTGATGCTACAGTACAGTTCTTTAAATGTACTATCGCCTGCGACCAACACACTTTGAAAGCCGGAATGCCTATCCGAATTGCTTTCCTCGGCAAAGCCTAGGATATTAGTAGTTGCATATGGTGGGGAAAGTCGGTGTGGTTCTAGTGTAAACTTACTCAATCGGTTTTCATGTTGGTACAAATATACACTCGAGCCTGTTTACATTTAACTTCTGGAGTATTATAGTAAAGTACTCTCTGAGACGGCAGGAATGAGATACTCAACGCTTTAGTGTTCTACAGCTAAAAAGTATCGGCTTTCAAAGACAGAACCAGGGGTACAGTATATGGCTGATATATTTCTTGTACATATGGACAATTTTTGGATCGCCATAATCATGCTTACTGAACGCTTTGGGTATGCGTCAAAATCTCAGCATTCGACACTGAATATCTACAGTTCATGTATTCAAATAGCATTATGTACCATAAATGAATGATTTTTTGCTGTAAAATTGAGAAAACTATCGCAGGGAGGTCATTGCAGTCACACAGCACTCAACGTTGCGTGAAAAAGCACAGCATGGAGATACCCCTATGTTTTCTTCGAACAGTTTTCAGCATACAGTAATTCAATGACAAGTGACACGCTGTACAGGGCCTGTACATGTATTACAAAGTACCAGCATTTCTTTCTGTGCTTGCTTCACTTCTTGACGATCCATGAATAACTTGCAATCCGTTGTTGGGGGTGGGAATATTGCCTCAACGTTCACTCAATAAATGTACAGATATGTGGTTTGTTCACTTTACACAAATTCAAAGATACAACATGATCAATACTTCCCGTAGCATTTCCAAAATCTGAAAGAGGGTTAACCCCCTCTTCCAGCCCTTTCCTGGCTTCACTAACTTGTAGGAATCAAAAGGCTACGGGAATAGTTCTTCTCATGACGAACTTTTAACTACATGTACCTTCGTGACGACGGAGTTAAAAGTGGGGTCTCCCTGCTGAGAGGGAAAATCTCAGGTGTATCTTCATTGAAATCCGGAGGCGAAAAGGCCACGCTATCATCAAATTGATCATCAAATTGATGGGGATCTCTCGTGTGCAAGGAGCCAATAATATCATTGCGCTACTGTAATGCACGTTGCAGTCAGGTGGATCTGGTCGAGCTTCCAGTCAAAAACTGCAACGCAGCTCAACCATCAGCTAGAACTCGTGTCCTCTACACCAAAAAGTATCTTTCATCAAAGGTCGTACGTATCATGTAGCGTATCATTAGCAGATCTGCCACAATGTCGATATCCCCACTACGTCCTTCATGCTTCGCTCTGTTACTTCTATTCACTGCAGTGGCAATGGAGGTCATTCAAACTCAAAGTGTTCCTGAAATGGTTCCTTTAAACGACATTTTAGGCGATCAAGCAGCAATTCCAAGTCCATTTCGCCCTGAAACTCCAGACCAACTCGCCAAAAGAGAAGGAGTTATCACCACTGACATTGAAGAAGAATTACTGGAAGGGGAAGCCATCCTCACTGTAGTGCCTGTGAATGAACCGGACAAGTTTCTACCAATGGATACACGTAGTGATGAAGTTGTGGAGCTTGTCAAGCAGTTCATGGGGCAGTACGAGGAAGAGGTGGGGCGCACAGCACTCAAAGCTTCAGTGTTGCAAGTGCTTAAGGCGGAGATGACGGAGCCAAGAGAAGAAGTGCAGGAGATCGAGATCGGTACTGGACAAGGAGAAGAAAATAATTTGGAAATTGTAGCGACGGATGTAAGTCAGATCATGAGAGTGTACTTACTCGTCGACTATGGCTTCCAGACGAGTATGTTGGACTCGAAAAGACCTTACGTGTCTGTGTTGAGGTTGACAATGGATTGTGTCAATAGCACAATTGCACAAGAAGAAGAAACGTATGAGGTAGAGTGTGATCTACTGGAACATTTGGATCTACCTCGAGAAAAGGGAGAAGTGGGGAAAGCAATTCAACGGACCATCGCAGATGCAGCTCCAGCCTCTTTCTTAGCCAGTCACTCACTCCACGTCAAGTATGACGCAGTGGAGTTACAAGATATTGCTATGGAAGAAGAAGGAGAACCAGAAACGATGACCTACGTGCGATACCGAGTGGAAGGGAAAAGCGGCAAGTTCAGCGATGATGACTGCATGATTGTTATCCTGCAAGCTCGTAGCGTCAACACACTCATGTACAATGATCCGATCTGCTTTGACAGAGCATCCCAGTCGGCGGTTATGGTTGCGTATGAGTACGCGTCTCGGAATCTTCCAGTTGGGGCATTCATCTTTGCTGCTGTTTGTGGAGCTCTTGTGGCTGCTGTGGCGATGATTCGCTATCGACGTAAGAACCAGCGCTTTGGCTACTCGTACGTACGTTCCAAGCCATCACACGTCCCGACGCAGGAAACGGCCAGTGGAATCAAGTATGTGGACGCCGAGTCGCCAGCGATCGCCTGTTGATTCATTCGGTTTGCTGGCTCTGCAGTTGGCCTTGTACATTCCGTGAGTTGCTTCGTATTTTTTTCTCTTCTAATGCAGCTGCTACTACTGCTTGTCTTTCGTTTCCCAGTACTTGGTGTAGGACTTCTGATGTTTAACCAGTTTCTTTGCCAGCTTCTTGTGTTGACTTTTAGTAAGAGGTTGACCATCTTCGTGTGTCGGGAACCCGTCAGCATCGAATGCGTCAAAGCGGCCAGCGAACTCGGGTGATTTCTTGAATAAATCCGATGGAGCGATCTGCATGAGGGACTCGAACTCTTGCTGCTTCTGTTGAAGCACTGACGTTGCTGTGTCTTCTTGCTTCTCTTCTGTGTGTACTGCCTTGCGCTCTGCAGGAGAAAGCAGTTTAAACACGGATCGACCTGGTGCGAGATCCTCGATCTGAAATCCTAATGGAGGCAGTTCTTCATTGCGTAAAGTATCACACAATTGCAGGATACGAGCGTTTCCGGGCTGTTTTGGGTCTCGTAAAGCTTCTTCTCGCACAGAAGCACGGAATTTCAGTAGAGAGCGAAGGAGAGCATCCTGTTCGTCCCTACTGACAACATCCTCACTTTCAGTCACTTGCTGTGTTTGCTGAGGGGCAAACCGACGGCGCATCATGGTCGAAAACTCCGTGTGAAGCCCTTTCAGTCCGAAGAGATCCAGTACTTCCAACACGTAGTCAGTCAACGAGATTAACACTTCTTCAGGAGCCTCCCGTTGTGCCAAAAAGTAACTATTGGCACGCGATACCAGGTCCAGAATGAGTGATAGAGCGCGAGGAGTGTCCAAATCATCCAGTAGCGCTTCGTCTACCTGTGCTTGAGTGGAAAACAGCGCATCCAGCAGCTCCAGATCCTCTTTCTCGCAGCGTTTCGACTTGATTTCCTGTTCGCTGTCGCCACCATAAGCCAAAACACTGCGGAAGAAGCTTCGAAGACGATCCGCTACAGCTTCAGCATCTCGCACACGGTCTTCCGAGTACACCAAGTTTGCTCGGTACTTAAACTGCAGACAGAAAAGTCGGAAATGGTCTGCAGTATAACCTTGATCCAGGAAATCTCTCACCGAAATGAAGTTCTTCAAAGACTTGGACATCTTTCGGCCACGGATGTACAAATGACCGAAATGCACAAAGTGCTTACACCATTCCTCGTCATGGCTACACTGCGGTCCATGGTTGTGTGCTTCACATTGTGCGATCTCATTGTTATGGTGCGGAAATCGCAGATCCACTCCGCCAGTATGAACGTCTAGTTCACTCCCCAAAACGTGATGGGTCATAGCTGAGCACTCAATATGCCATCCAGGTCGTCCCATTCCCCAGGGTGAGGGCCACGCAGGTTCATCCGGCTCCTTCGCTGCTTTCCACAGTGCAAAATCTCTTGGATCCTTCTTGACTTTCTCCTCCTCTTCTACCAGTTCACTTTCTTCTACTGCTGCTTCTGTTTCTGCCTGCATCTGAGCGTCCTGCTGCGTCCGTCTTCTTGGATCCAATTTCCCATAACTAGATCCTAATTCTTGCGTATTGAAATACACTCCAGATCCATCTACAGCTTCGTAAGCGAAGCCTTTGTCTTGGATTTCCTGAACATACTGGATGATCTCCTGCAAGTGTTCACTGACTCTGGTTATCGCAGTGGGAGGCTTCACATAGAGCTTGTTCATATCTTCAAAGAACTGCTGCTCTTGCTGTCTAGCGAGCGTCTGGAAGCTCACATTTTGTTCTTTTGCTCGTTTGATGATCTTATCGTCAACATCAGTGACGCCCATGACCAACTGCACCTTGTAGCCGCCAGTACGCTCCGCCACACGTCGCAGAATATCTTGACTTACATAAGCTCGAGCGTGGCCTAAGTGTGCCTTATCGTAGACGGTGGGGCCGCACGCATACCACTTCAGTACATTTGGAGTAACTGAGGTCTCTCGCGGGAACGGCTCGCACTGCCCAGAGAGAGCGTTAAACATCTTGAGATCTCGGGAGGATGAAGAAGAAGTACAGGGCGAGATGGAGAGCCATCGTGCAGATACCAGGGGCGACTCTGGACGTGGAGAGATCCGTGACAACGGGAGACGCCGCAGCATCTTGGGGTAATGGCACAGTACGTGTGGCTAAGCTGAGATATTGAATCTGATTGGGTATAATTTGAAAGCCAAATATATCGAACTGCTCTTACAACGTTTAAATGAGAATTATTAAACTTAGGAGCATTTTGTATGCTCTTAAACACCACTTCAACACGAGTATAACAGTGTATTGTTCATAATGTTTCCCTAGTATATTTGTATTAGTTCTCTTCCGTGCAGTTGACAGCAAGCAAGCAGTTCTCATCCCACCGCTTTGTGTAGTACGTAGCAAGTTGACGGCCCCTGTCTCTCCAGGTCTTCCACTCAGTCTGCTCTTCAACTGTCAGATTCGGGAACAGATCAATTCTCATCTCGTGGTCGCTTTCAGTGTCATGCAGCATCACGGAATCACTCACTTGGTCGTAACGGAGTCTCTGGTGGCCACGTACAATCGCCATCTTACGGCTTGGCTCGTTACTGTAGACCACACGTTCTCCGTATTCAACCTTACGCTTGAGGGAGCGTCCAACGCCATTCTGTAGGAAACCTCCGTCCGGAATGCCAGTGATATCTGCTAAGGTATTGAGGTAGTCGTAATGCTCCACTACGTCTTCAATCACCAAGCCAACAGCGTCTCCTAGTCGCCCTTCAGCTACGATAGCGGCTGCTACACGGGTCATTGACTCTTCGTGAGTGTTCGTCACGTCTGCTTCCGGTGCTTGGCCATGGTCTCCCGTAATGATGACGATCGTATCGTTAAGAATGCCTTCAGTCGCCATCCGATCCATGAATTTACCCAGTTCCATATCTGTGAAGTATCTGACTTCCAGATAATTTTTAACCATTTCAGCGTGAGGATGTCCTTCGTAAAACGCAGAGAAGTCGGGCTTCTCGGACTCGGAGTACCATTTCGGCCAGGAATCGAAGGGAGCGTGACTGGAGATGGTGTAGTGAGTGACAAATGACGGCGTTTTAGGTTCTCCCTTGGCTACTCGTTCGTTCTGTTCCTTGGTTTTGTTCACAAGTAGGTCACCTAGAATCTGGAAGCTCAGATCGTCGTGGACGCCCCAGTTCAAGCCTCGGTGTGGCGTTCCCAGCCAGTCGTCAGACGTAATATTCAGATATTCTTCAGCCAATTTCATCATCTTCTGGTTGTCCCACACATTGTCGAAGCCGTGGTTTGGGAGGAAAATATCCCAACCATCGAGATCAATGGAAGACCCAGTCGTGAACCACGTTTCGTACCCTTTTTGCGTGAAAAGCTGTGGCATTCCAGTCAAATTCGTGTCCTTGGCGCCTCCAGTGATGCCAGTCTTAACTGCACTATCATACGGAACTTGTGCGAACAAGACGCTCTCCAGTGATCGACTCGTGGGGTTGCTGGACCAAATGTTACGCAAAGCAACGCCACGTTTCGCCCACCGGTCAAAGTTTGGGGTAATGGTCATATTGGTGCCCTTGAACAGATTCGACGGGTCTTCTTCTCCAACGAGGTAGCGTGAATCTTGGAAGCGGAAAGATTCGACTCCGATGACGAGCACGTTAGGTGGATTGTTGATGTCTACGTCCACATCGAACGCGAGATCTCCACTGAAGCCTGTGGTACGTCGATAGAGTGAATCACCTCCGAACAGCTCGTGCTCCTCGGTCTTGTGGATGTACATTTCCACCCAAGGTTGATCAGTGCCTGCAGTTTTAAGCGATAGGTTTGCAACTGCAGGTTGTAAGGCGTTGGCTAACAGCTCATTCAACGTCGCATTCAATGCCGAGTAAGCCACTAGTGGTGAACTTGCACAGCTGATCGATACAACAAGTGCAGGGATGAGAACAAGCCCAAAGACAACGACGGCGATCCGTACAGCGTGGTGACACGCCAATCTCTGGTAGTTCTGGTTTGTCTTGGACAACAACAACGCGTCTGTGTCTTCAGCGTTGGTGTTGGGACTTTCAGGGATAACTGGAGACCCTTCTTCCAGCAATTCCACGTCTTGAACTGCGTTCTTGTTGATACACTTGTTGCTGCGTGTTTCCAGGTCCACAAGTTTCGGTACAAGAAGATTGGACACCAAGTGCGTCGGGTTCCAGTTCGAAAGATCCATCCAAGACGCAAACACCCGCACGAGACCGAAGAACGTAGCTACCAGCATCAACCCCACAGCATTAATATAGCTCGTGTTCATCTCGTCTTCCGTAATAGGAGCGTCTTTCAAGTGTTCCCTCTCCCTGATAATCGTAGCTAGCAGTCCACTACTAAACCTCATGTCCCTGTGCACCACCAGCAGTAAATCCGCGATGAAAGGCGCCATCATAGCCAAAAACAAAGCCCAGGACACGATAAAAGTCGAAATTCCTCCAACCATTCGAGCTACCACTCGGAACTTGTGGTGATCCATTGCAAAACGTTTAAACGAGTCGAAAACGCAGAGAAAAGTGGTAAAATACGTGGTGCAGACGAAATCCTCGAGGAAACCAAGACCCAAGACTGCACTTTTGACTTGAAACGTATACTCGGCTGCACTACTGTACTTGATCACGAGGGACTTTAAAGCCACGAAGCGACTTACAGAGAAGTAGAACAGTACGAAGATGTAGATAAACAGCCAGCCCAGCCACGCCGGCGCGTCATCAAGAGCAAAAACTTGTGCACGTCGTCGTCGTTTGGTCTCAGGTGGCTCCCGACTGGAAACTGTGACGGATTCCGTTATCCGATTCCTGGTGGACTGGTACTGGGACTCCATTGGTCTCTTGCGCTGTCTATTGGGGAATGGAGGGACAAGTCATCGCTATCAGCCGATTCGTCGCGTTGCGTGCGGCTGGCTGGTATGGGATGCGTTTTTTCTGTTCGAAAAGGTCAAGTTGTTTACGTGCACCGATTCGAATGACTTACGTTTGTATGGGGGTTCTTTATTCTTCAGTAGTAAACGGATTAGGGGGCGCTTTCGCCACGTGATCCCAACCAAACGTACTGTGTGTAGCTCCATCCTCAAGACAATGTGTCAAACTGCGACTGCTATGCATTTGAAGTGGAGACGACTGTACTAATACATGTACAGACTCTGTAGTGCTACATGTAGACTCCGGCCCCCTCATGGATTACGTGACACCCCTTGTCAGCACGAACAGACGAAAAGGAGGCAGAGCTGCACCCACTTTCCCTTGGTTGAACCAGCAATAGGGCAAGGCCGAGGGCAGTCAGCGTACCTACACCAAAAGTAAATAATCAAAGCAAAGGTTTTACTTGCCCCAGTAGTTCTTGATGTACATGTAGTTTATCCGAAAATATCGTCAAGAACTCCAAACGATTGCAAAATGATCCACAAGCAACCAACAAGAAACGAAAAAGCGGACGAGCACATACCAACGCGGAAGTCCATGACTGGGGTGTTGCCGCCCAACCGCCGCGTTATTTCCCCGTAGAGAGCTGCAAACACTCCCATAATGAAGATCGAGGCCACACAGAAAGATCCCAAATACGCTGTCGATTTACCCCAATTGTTCAGAACAACAGCAGGAAGTACACCGAGGATTCCACCGGGGCCAGCGATACCGTGCACAATACCCACACACAATGCCGCAACTTTTTGCATCAGAGGGTTCTCAAAGCTGAAGTTGGAGCAGTATTTCGTCTTGAATGTTGCGTGAGCTTCACTCTTCTCGTCCGGTTTGGACTGTCTCGTATCTGTCGGTGTTTGGAGATCGGAAGGTGTTTCTAGTTCATCGTGGATCATTAAAGCGTATGATCCGGTTGGAGATCTTGCCATGGAAGGTTCCGCAATGTTGGAATGGGTTGGCTTGAGACTCACCACTGTTGGTGTGTTGGCTTCGGAATTGAAGCCAGTATAGCTCCTATCGTCTTCGTCGATGACCGCGAGTGCTTTCTCTTCAGCCAACTTGAGGTGATACTTTCCATACACACTCCTGCCCGTCCAAAGTCCAAGAGCGATCATGAAAACACCCACGACGTAGTTCAGGTACTCCCCAGTGGCATCGAGATCGATGGTTTGGCCAGCAGCAAAGAAAATGGCAGTCATGATGATCAGGCCTAGCGAGTGACCGCAGCCCCAACGTAGTCCCAACGCGAAAGTTCTCCAGGATCCACCATTGGACATGGCTGCCAGCGCACTTAAATGGTCAGGACCGGTGAGGACGTGTACGATGCCAAGCAATAAACCGGTGGAGATGATCTTGCCGATGGAAGCATGCACCAAACTGCTGTTCTCTTCGCTCAACAACCGCACCGTGGTTGATAGTTCGCTTTCCATAACTGCAGTTGCTACTTAACGTCCTTCTTGCGATGTGAATTGGGGAATGGACCTGAATTGAGTTCGGCTGAACTCAGTAGTTCCAACCGAGTGGTTATGAACGTGCATGTTGGCGGACAAGCATGGCGCTGCCACCTACGACTGATAACTTATTTCTGCCGCGGAGGTACAACTTAATCGTGCACAGCGGTGCAGTACGCCTGTCACACGGTTTGCGATCAACTGGACTGCTTACGTAGCAGTAAACCGTTTACAGTCGAGACAAGCAAGCAATCGTGTGCCTTGCCTCAGGGATAGGAAAAATACAATATCATACGGATTGGAGGCCTTCATCCAAGCCAATAAATAATTGAGTTATTGCCACATTTTTCGACAATGTCAACCAAGTCAGTAGGTCACATGAATATTATTCATGTGACCTATTATTATTATGTGACACTATGTCGTCTTTTCTCATGAGTTTTTGAACGAGTTGGTTGCTGTCGATGCGCCTGGATTCAGGAGGGGGTTACCTCGAGAACCCTCCCACCGCGTCCAACCTCTCCAACCAACACACACAGGTCATAGTCCGAATTCCTCGACATCACACAAATCAACTGATATAATATAATTAGGAAATGACAAGCAACTGTAATAACCCGTGTGCCCTGTGTGCAAACGTGGCCACACAACCGGTTTGGCGATAGTTCTCGCTACCATCCATTGCCAAAAACAACCACACATGTCAACGACATTTGGCTATAGCCAAGATTGACCTGTATAAAAATTGCATGTTATTGGGGTTGAGGAGCAATAAATTATGGCAATATGACATTGCCAATATCGGCAATAGTTACGGAAAATTACCAAACCCTGCCTTGCCTCCAACGTTTGTGTCAAAGTGCGGGTCTTTGGCACTCCGAAGATTTGAGAAACGTAAACGTGCTGGTTCAGCTCTCAATGTGAGAACTATTCGCAATTGTTTTGACTAGATCGAACGTTGACTCACTGGATCAACACTTTCAGGCTCTACTGGTGATAGTCGAATAGGCCCTTGAAGGGTTCAGCATGCGGGGTTAAGAATTTTGCTGGAATCGCACAGACTTTCTGTTGTGACGCAAAAGCACACTTTTCGTCATGAAATCAACCGCGGACTCAACGCAATGGTAAAAAAGATTAAAACGGTGCTTTCAAACCAATGAAATACACACAAGTGCTCTCCTAAAACGTTCACCCTTCAGTATTTCTGCATTCGATGATCAAATCCCCCCTCGCCACCACGCTCGAACATCGCCAAAGCTGTTGACCTGAATACAATGCCAGTAGGTCATCACCCCCTCCTTCTTGGTTATCACTTTTAAACGAAATTCATCGTGTGCGATGCTTTTTCCAGTGCAGTATCCTTCGATTGCACAAGCGAAAAACTCTGACGCGTTTCCTTTTCGTGATCGCTGCGACTTTTCAGGTCGTTTTCCACTTGTGCTTTGCCGTCCCACTCAGTGTTAGCGATCTCATGCAAGATTTCAATCAAACCCTTCGTCAAAAACGGCCATCGATGGTGCATTTCATCTCTTTCATCATAGTTGGGCGTCAATACTCCACGGACACACAATGAACCATTAAACTCCGGCGCGACCTTGTCATGATCCGTTGCCATCTTCTCTGTCACAATACATTGGGCAGGACTTGTCGTCTCATTCGCCACTTCCAACAGACTCAAATACAACCGAATCATCTCATTATCGCCGGTCATGTGACGGAATGCTGTCGATAGCACTCCGTCGGCATTGAAGTGCAAGTTGATGCACTGTAGTGCAATCTACATATCTCTACATGTACCCACTTTGTGATTGGCTAAAACTAGATTCTGGTATTATGCCATTGTGGTTTACGCCATTCAGCTGAGACATTGAGAGAGTCTCATTGGCTGAAATTCGAGAAGGTTCTCGAAGCTTGATTATGGGACGCCCAGGAGTCAAGTCAACATTGCTACGTGGAAGTTTATAGGAAAATCATTGGTAGATAGCCAAATCAGAAGATAGGAAAAGATAGGCTCTAGGATACACTCTACTGGATTTTTGAGAGAGCTCTGTGAGCCACCAGTTAGCTTAGGACCGTAAGAGCCTTCCTCATTTCAATTCACTTTTCAATTTACCAACAACCTCTCAGTGGCCCACCAACTGGTCACGCCTCCCTGGGTCTTCGCTCCGCCGTCCAAGTCCGGCCTCCGCTTCCTCGCCCCCGCGCGCCTACTGTGTTACATGGTAGCACTTGTTGGTCAAGCTTCGCTCCATCGTCCAAGGTCGGGTCTCTCGTGGGCGGCATAGCCAGAAGCGAGTAGATCCTTGGCTATTAGCACCAGCCAATTGCTGGGGAAGTGCTAGGCCTAAAGGGGTCTCTTTTGGGTTGTCTTTGGGAGAGTTCGTGCCCATCACAGGTCAGGTAATCAACTTTGAAAGGTTGGTATATCTCTGCCTAGTGCACGTAACTCTTTGGTCGCTACTAGAAGCCGGTTCAGTGCTTGGAACGCTCTTAAGTGCAGCTTTTATTTCCATCGCTCCCCGGTAGCTTCCAATTTACCCTTTCTTTTGGTGTATGGGTCGGTACAAACCGAGCCACAACAAGAGTCGTAAAAGGAAGAGTCGTGAGCTCAACTTGACAGACAGTTCGAAACCACCTGTTGTCAAAGTTGTGAGACGAGCTCCTCTTCCTGATACGAGTCTTTTCGACTACCCTTACGACGCTGAGAAGTTCTCTAAGCTTCAAGAGGATCTGCTTAAGAATATCAAGAAGTCTCGTCGCATTACCCGTCGTTTCAAGAAACTGACAAATCGTATTGAGGACGACGCGGTTGCAGAGAGAGTCAAGGGCTTACTTAACGAGATTTTCGTCGAGCTCGGACATCTTGAAGACATCACTACGATCAAGCTAGATCGCGAAGTAAGCAGTAGTCGTAACTAAAGAAAGGTTTTCTCCTTCTTTCATTGGATTTTTGGGTTTTATTGGATTGAGTTCGTGCTACGAAAAGTCCACTCGAAATGTCATCTACACGTGGTAGATCGAGTGAGCGCGACTCTCCAAACCCGCGTCCGCGTAGAACGCCTCGAACGACTGCCAGGACGGCTCCTGATTCACTCCAGGGCCAACCGCAGGCAACAGCCAGGACGGCACCTGATTCACACCAGGGCCAACCGCAGGCTACCGCTAGGACGGCTCCAATTCCACAGAGCCAACCGCAAGCAACCGCTAGGACGGCTCCTGATCCACAGGGCCAACCGCAAGCAACGGCTAGGACGGCTCCTGATCCACAGGGCCAACCGCAACCAACGGCTAGGACGACTCCTGATCCACAGGGTCAACCGCAAGCTACGAATACGTCGTCGGGACAAGCAGGCGCAGCATCAGACACGATGTCGATGCAACAGCTGTTAGTTTACTTAACGCAGCAGCAACAGTCATACCAAGCCCAGATGCAAACCCAGTTGCAAGCACAGATGCAGCAGGCCAACGCAAGATTCGAATATCTAGTTGCGTCCAGGGTGAGCAAAGAAAGAAGGATCCGCCTATGTATGAAGGCAAATACGGCGAAGATATTGAGTTATGGATCTTCGCCACCGAGCAGTATTACGCAAGCAGACGCGGGTTGATGGAGGCAGATACATCGGATTTTGTGACGATGATCTCCAGCAACTTAGGCAAGTCAGTGCTGAATTGGTATCGCGCGTTTATCGCAGAGTGTGAGGGTACGAACGTACAGCCCACATGGTCGCTCTTCAAGGGAAGACTTCGCACTCGTTTCAGGCCGAAGGACTTCGAATATGATCTTCGCGAGAGGATGTTTCGTCTCAAACAGAATGAGACCATCCATGATTACGTCTCCAAGTTTCAAGACTTGCTATCACAGACAGAGTTGTCTATCAGCGAGTTGGAGAAGCGTTTCTTCTTTCAGAACGGTTTGCGAGAGGAGACAGCGAGGAAGATCAAGGAAGAGAGTCCTTCAACACTGCAAGATGCCATTGAGATTGCGTCGAATTTTGAGTTTGCGCACTACTCGGGAAAACCCCCTAGAGCTCCTGCGAAGGGTTCGCAAGGATCATCAAGCTCGGGGCATCGTGCGTCTAAGTCGAAGCAGAATTCAAAGAGCTCCGACAAGAAGAAAGGCAAGAGCGATGATTGGAAAAGACAGCTACGTGCAGAAACTGTGGCAAGTTTGGCCACATTTCTCCAGATTGTACTCAGCCAAAACGTACTGAAGCAAATCGGTACATGCAGGGCGCAGTGTATGCGATCCTAGAGGCTGAAGCTCGAGCATTCAAGACGGATGACCAAGAGAGGCCCGTCACGATATTCATCGACAACGGCAGTAGCCTGAATGGCGTAACTGAGGAGTTGGTGAAGAAGCTTGAGTTGGATGTCACTGAAGGTGACATGATGCAAGTTGATCTCGGTTATGATCAAGTTGTGCATCGTCCACGTCGGACTGTAGAGATGTCTCTGCAGTTACCAGGGTTTCCTTTGACAACGGGAACATTCCAAGTCATGCCTGTTCCTGAAGGAAAGGATGTTGTTTTGGGCATGATGTGGCTGCGGGAGCAGAACCCTGATATCGACTGGAATACTGGACAGATTGCACCTCGCATCAAGGTGGAGAACACGCAGACTGTGAAGTTGAGACTGCCGAAGACTCGTCCAGCCCGTTGGGTGGCAGGACAACGCCGCGCCAGAGTTGCGCAGGCCCGTGAGATCTTCAATTACTATCGGCAGCATGGCCACAACGGCCAGTTTGGGCGAACGAAGATTATTTCGTCCAAACAGTTCCAGCAGATGTTGCGTAGGGACAAGGATATTGAGGCAGTGTTTGTCATCAATCCGCATGATTCGGAGAAGGCTGAACGCTTCAAGAGTCAAGGATGGGACGCTCTCAAGGATAATCCGGCGTATGAGACGCTACTGAAGTATGCGGATACGGTTTTCCGTACGGAACTTCCGAATGAGACACCGCCAGTACGGGAAGGAATTGAGCACGAGATTTTGCTCAAACCCGGTACTCAACCGATTTCGGTCAAACAATGGCGCCAAAGTCCTGATCAGAGAAAAACGATTCAGGAATGGACCAAAGAGATGGTTCAGGCTGGCATCATTCGACCAAGTACGTCAGCGTTTTGTGCACCGACTTTCTGTGTGAAGAAACCAGTCGGATGGCGTATTGTGCACGATTATCGTCTATTGAACTTGGCGACGATTTTACCAGCTATTCCTATGCCTCGCAAGGAAGATACCTTTGATGCGATGGCCGGTAGCTATTGGTATTCGTGCATGGACTTACTTTGGGGTTATTACCAAGTGAAGTTACGAGAAGCAGATATACCTTTCACTGCTTTCTCGACCCCAGATGGTCTATTTGAATATCTCGTCACACCCATGGGGCTCAGTGGTAGCCCAGGAACCTTTAATCGACTGCTGCAAAAGGTTTTCATGGATTTGAGTGATGTGGCGAAGATTTACTTCGATGATATCTACGTATACACGAAGGGTGAAGATGTGAACGACCACATCGCAGCACTGGACAGGGTATTGAAGCGATGTGAAGAGCAGAAGCTCTACATCAAACTGTCCAAATGCCAATTTTGCGTGGATGAGATTCCATGCTTAGGCGACTTCGTCGGACGCAAGGGCGTTCGTATGGACCCAGATAAGGTGAAGATTATCGCCGAGTGGCCAGTCCCCAAGACCAAGAAGCAAATGGAGAGCTTCCTGGGGACAACGGTTTACGTTTCGAGATTTTGCAAGGATTTCGCGCAGTTTGCAGGTCCTTTGCATGAATGTATCAAGGGAAAACGTTCTCGTGATGCTATCGAACTCGATGAGAACCAATTACACTGTTTTGACGAGCTTAAGAAGCGCTTGTCATCACCTCCGGTTCTCAGTCTTCCTGATTTCTCCAAACCTTTCGGAATTCGGATGGACGCCTCAAATTTCGCAATTGGGGGGGTCTTATTTCAAAAGGAGGAGGGTTGGAACATCCAATAGCCTATACGGGCAGAAAGATGAAGCCAGTAGAACTGAATTATCCAGTTCGCGAACAGGAACTACTCGCTATTATGCATGCGTTGAAGACATGGCGCGTGTATCTTCTCGACAAGCCATTCCTGGTGGAAACAGATCACAAGAGCATTGAGATGATTCTCACGCAGAAGACGACGAATCGACGCATTGCGCGGTGGTTCAACGAACTTGCGGAGTTTCAGCCTCTGTTCAAGTGGATTCCAGGAGAGACGAATGTAGTCGCAGATGCGATGTCGAGAAATCCTGAGTTCGAGCATAAGGCAGCGCAAGTGAGCCTGAAGGAACTTCTTGATACGGCTCAAAACCGTGAAATTGTGGCTACCATGGTCGAGAACAATATGACCGTGGCACAATCCGCAGTGAAGATGTACTCGTGGAACAAGGACTTGCAAGGACTTGTCAAGAAGCTACAGCTTGGAGACAAGGTTCCGCATTACTCGCTAGATCATGGCGTGCTGTATTATCAGACGCGTGAAGATGAGAGTCCTAGATTGTACATTCCCGATGACGAAGATCTGAAGAATCGAGTCATTTGTGAGAACCACGATGCAGTAACGGCAGGCCACCCAGGGTATTACAAGACCTATGTCGCAGTACGTGAGAAGTACTATTGGCCGAAGATGATGAAGTATATTCAGCGCTATGTGAACACTTGTGAAATGTGTCAGCGCAACAAAGCGAGGCAGGTGAAGCCTCCCGGATTACTTCAACCGCTGGAGATACCACGAGGTAGATGGGTCGACATTTCAATGGATTTCATTGTGTCTCTACCTCCCAGCAAGGATGGTTTGAATGCCATCATGGTCATTGTGGATCGATTGACCAAGCGTGCAAAGTTTATTGCTACGCAGACGACAGACAGCGCAGAGGATATTGCGAATGTTTTCATGAAGAGTTATGTAAGAGATCATGGCCTTCCGAAGACGATTGTGTCTGATCGTGACTCCAAATTTACGTCTAAGTTTTGGCAGGCTGTTATCACTGCTATGGGAACGCAGCATAACCTGTCATCGGCATTTAGGCCGCAGACGGATGGACAAACGGAACGTACAAACCGTTTTATCGGAGATTATCTTCGAGGTGTTATCAACCCAGCCCAGAATGATTGGGATGAGTTTCTTCATTTGGCAGAGTTCGCCTATAATCGGCGATTGCATGCTACGATTGGCATGTCACCATTTGAAGCGGATCTAGGATATATTCCATATATGCCCGACGATATCGCGGCAGATCCGGAGTTTAAGAAGTTGGAGAAAGCAGCAAAAGAGTTTCTACTCCGACAGGAAGCCTTCCTCAAGGTCGCGCAAGACCGTATGAGTGAAGCACAGGAGCGCATGAAGCATTATTACGACAGGAACAGACTTGTCCAAGACTTCAAAATTGGCGACATGGTGCTACTAGATGGGAAGAATTTGGATATCCGTCATAAGGGGTACGCACAGTCGAAGAAGTTAGCTCCGAGGTTCATTGGACCATTCCCGGTCCAGAAGAAGGTATCTCGAGACTCGTATGAGTTGGGATTATCGAAGAACCTGAAGTTGCATCCAGTTTTCCATACATCACTGTTGAAGCCGTACCGCAAAGACCCGAAGCGCAGGCAAAAGGTGAACAAGGTTGTGTTAGCCGATGGAACTGAAGGGCAACTGGTCGAAGCCGTGATTAACCACCGTAAGTACAAGGGGAAGCCGCAGTACAAGGTTTGGTGGTTAGGCGAGACCAAGAAGGAGGCCACATGGGAACCTGTTGAGAATCTGAAACAGATCCCTGGTCTCATCGACCTCTATTGGAAGTCCAAGAAGAGAGAGAATCCTTTCTAGGGGGAGGCTCTTTCTCGAAGGGAGGTCATGTGACGGAATGCTGTCGATAGCACTCCGTCGGCATTGAAGTGCAAGTTGATGCACTGTAGTGCAATCTACATATCTCTACATGTACCCACTTTGTGATTGGCTAAAACTAGATTCTGGTATTATGCCATTGTGGTTTACGCCATTCAGCTGAGACATTGAGAGAGTCTCATTGGCTGAAATTCGAGAAGGTTCTCGAAGCTTGATTATGGGACGCCCAGGAGTCAAGTCAACATTGCTACGTGGAAGTTTATAGGAAAATCATTGGTAGATAGCCAAATCAGAAGATAGGAAAAGATAGGCTCTAGGATACACTCTACTGGATTTTTGAGAGAGCTCTGTGAGCCACCAGTTAGCTTAGGACCGTAAGAGCCTTCCTCATTTCAATTCACTTTTCAATTTACCAACAACCTCTCAGTGGCCCACCAACTGGTCACGCCTCCCTGGGTCTTCGCTCCGCCGTCCAAGTCCGGCCTCCGCTTCCTCGCCCCCGCGCGCCTACTGTGTTACAGGTCATGTGAAGGCTACTGGGGTCGTCCGTCTCCTTGAAAACGTACGACGGTGATAGCTCTCGCAGTGCTGAGTCAGGGAAACGACCATCCCCATCCGCCCGATTCTCGACATGTACCAAGATGAACGAGACGCTTCCTTCTGGATGAACGTCACCGTCTCTCGGGTGGAAAATCGGAATAATCAGATCCGCTCCGAATTGTTCACGAGGCAAGACACCAGCGGCTCGACGGTCTAGTAGCTTCCACAGATCATCCTTTGTAGGTTCCTTGTTCAGATCCACGAAATGACTGAAACAAACCTGCCAGCCGTTCCAGCTCTCCACCCACTTCTTGTACGATTCAATCTCTTCTTCGTCAATGACTTCGGCGTCGCCCTCACGAATCTGTGGGTTGTCGCCCACGAGTATTTTCACAAACTTCTGGACATCGCAAAATTGGCCTGAGAAAACGAACTTCCATGATGCCTTTTCCAGAGCGTCCATTGCCAACAAGAGGTAGATGCGTGACACGGGTTCACCAATGTTACTGGTGTCGATCTCTTTACTGAGCAGCATCGTCCGAAACTGGGGGAGGATGTACTGCTCCAACGCCGACCGTTTCTTATATTGCTCGAATGCATGCCACATCTCCGATGCACCAAACGCCAGGATCGGCTCGGACACGTAGCCGCTGATGTAAGCATCGTTCTTGTACGTCACGTAATGTAGGACACTCATGAGGTTAGCAACCTGGAGCGGGGCTATCGGACTGAACAAGTTTGGACGTAGGCCAAGTCGACAAAACAGTGACGCCACGCCGTAGAGTGTCGAGTCCGTGTATCCACAAGAATGATTCTCTCCGTGACCGATCAACATTTTCCTAGCCGCGAACAAGACCATACCTACCTTTCTGGATGCCAAATCGGACCTTGTGTCATCGATACTACGCCACAAGGGCCGACCCATTGACACCAGAGACATCCACACGTCGTCCTCATCGGTAGTCAACACTCTGTTCTTGCTCGTCTTTTGATCGTCCCTTAACTTCTCCATCATAATGTCCATCGTCTCTGTTAAGACAAACGGCGGGAACAAAACCGGATTCCGACGGCTATGTCCAATTCGTGAAGACAGAATCTCCATATCTGCTATCGCGTACTTGTGCACGAGGGGGTTCGTGTCCACCAGAACTCCGAACACGAGTCCGTTGGCGCATCTGATTGTGGAATTCTTGTTCACCGCTATCAAAGCTCGTCGTAGAAATTGCAACGCCTTGGTACCGTTGTTATCCTTAGTCTCCGTCTTGTCAATAGCTACAACAAGCACCGGAGTAACTGAGAGTTTCTTGCGTTCCCGTAATGGCAGGTCATAAGTACATGGACGAAGCTTGACTTTATCCAATTCGTGCTTCACAACAACGCTGTAGTCCTCGTCCTCTTCGAACAACTTCAGCCACTTTTCCCTTGCATCAGCATTCTCAATCGAGTATCTGAACGCTTTTTCCAATGCAGCGTCGATCCTTTCTTCCCCCCAATTGTAGTCCGCCAGTAACCATTTACGCAGTTGAGGTGTCAAACACGAATACCGACTTGATCGGTCGAAGGTAGTGCCGCAGTACAGCACCTTGACATCAAATTGGGCGTCATTGTGCTCGATAGGGGTCTGTTTCTCGGCCAAACGCTTCAGAATTCGGCTTTTACCGAAACCCGAGCTCTGGGTAATAGTCACGTACGGCGCTGTGTACTTCTTGAAGATATCAGTATCATCCATATAGGCATCACAACAGCTAGCTAGGTAATTCTGGAACCTCACATCCGCATCGCCTTCGTAAAGTCTCAGCTTATTTTCATGGGGTTGGCTCAGAATCGCGCGTAGATTAGCTATGGCAGAACCCGTTGCTACCACGAGATCAGTCTCTGAAAGGTGAAAGCGGGGTTGGCCATAGGTGGCGAACACGGCGTTTTTGATTCGTGTCTTCATCATGTCATCAACTTTCTCACCCTGAACATCTTCCTCAAGAAGTTGCAGCGTACGCTCAGATATACCTTTATCTTTTAAGGCCTCGAAGACAGCAGTCGATAGTAGCTGGACACGATTAGCTGAAGCCATTTGTTGGAGAGAGCTTTTTGTTTTTTGAAGTTTCTTTTCGGGAACTTCATTAGCCAAGCACATCATTTCAAAGGAAAGAAATCGATTTCTGTCTATCTGCACGTAAATCGGATTCCTCTTACGTTCAATGCCTTGGGCGTTTCCAAGAAAGAGTTTGAACAAGTCGACGGAAATTGATCAAATCGGGAACCAATGTAAGTCGATCACCGATTTCAATGATGCTGCGGTAAACAGTTTTGATGTGAAGGTGTTATACATCTGTGTACGTACCATGGAACGATCGAGTGGGTACCCACCCGTGCGCTACACTTTAACTGCGTATGACTTTTTTCGGAATATTGGACGTTACTTCGCTGGAGAAAGCTTTAACGTACTCGATTGAGAATTCGGACGTTAGAGGAAAGTGGCTGAAGTTGGTTGTTTGAATTGGAGAACTACAACATTGATGCTGGTGTAAAAAGTGAATTGGATCAAGTTAAACTTCCCTACGGTTCTTCCAACAGTTTGAGAAACTAATAAAGTTCACGGTTGCTGCTACGATTTATTGTAGCCATCTTTGATCAATTTTATTTATTCTCAGAAATTGTGTCAATCGTAATCGAGACGAAGCGCAAACGTGTCAACATGCCGCTCCCCGCCCCGTGGCTGTCGTACAAGACTAAGGATGGCAAGGTACGCTACCCCCCTATACTCCTTAACGATCTCCTTTCTTTTGCGCGTTGAATGATACCCCGCACGCGTGTCACCGCGTCGAATTGACGCTGAAAAGCATGTATCATATATTCTGATCCCATCGTCTAAATTTTATATTATCTTGCAAAATGTCCTGTAGGAATATTACTACAACCCGGAGACTAAAGTGACTACATGGACTAAGCCTTCCGGTTCTTCTTCGGGTAAAACACCGCCCAAACATCACAAATCCAGCTCTGCAGGCTCTAGCGGTGCTTCCTCTTTGCCTACTGGAGGGGCTGGTCGAGGTGGTCTTTTGGCTCAAATCCAGAAGGGAACTAGTCTCAAAAAGGTCAAAACAGTGGAGAAGACTATGTTTGCTGGTCCCAGTGGTAGCGTTGTGGATGGACCATCAGGAGGAGCTTCAAGTGGAGTTTCTGCGCCTTCTGCTAGTCCCCCGATGGGCGGAGGAGGAGGAATGGGTGCTATGATGGCAGCTATTAAGCAGGGAGGCAGTTTGAGGAAGACCCCAAGCGCGGGGATTCAGAGGGAAAACAGTAGTGGCGGTGGAGGAGCTTCCAATGGTGCTGGAGGTTTTGCAGAGATCATGAGGAAGAACCGAGAAGCTGCGGCTCGGAGGTCTGGAGGAGGATCAGCCCCACCGGCTAACACCAGCTCAGCACCGTCAACTCCACGTCATACGCCTTCAACTAGCTACGAGAATGGGAACAGTAACTCAGTGGAGGCACGACTGGCTGCAATTGAGAGCAAACTCGACAAGATCATGGCACACTTGGGCATCAATTGAACAAGGTGAAGCCATACCCATGAAGGAAGGTCCGAGTCAGTAGAAACCTGCTATGAACAACCTCATGTCGATAGGTGTTCGTAGTAAGCGCAATCGTGCGGTCAGTCAAGTCAAGGAATTGAAACGTTTCAGCATTCTACTGCTCTGTTAGCCTTTTTTATTGCGTCTTAGCCGAAGTGCATGGCCATTTCCTGAAGCGACATGCTCTTCTTCTTCTGCTTCTTCTTGCCATTGCCACGGCCTCCGCTAGATGCGCTTGAGCGGTTCTGTGCGATAGCCTGCACTTGGTCGTCCCACGTCGCACGCGTTACCGGCTGCACGCCAGTGGGTTTGCCGGCCTTGGGCAGCTCAGGGAAGTCGCTTTTTGCTGTCTTGAAGCTTGAAGCAGCGGGTGGAGCTGTGACTGTGCGCAGCACCGGTGTCGGGTTGGAAGCATACGCCGAAGTCGCAGCACCGTATCCGGACGAAGAAGACGACGAAGATACACTAAGACTAGCAAATGAATCGACTGGAGCACTCTGGAACTTGGTGCTCGTAGGAGTACGGCCAAGAGCAGGATAAGCCGAAGCACTGGAAGCGGCAGGAGGTGCCTGCCAGCTACCAGACGAGCTCCATTGAGTCGTTGGCTGAGTATCGCGTCCCAGCATCGAGCGCAAGTTCGTGTTGTGCACAATGGCGGAGGGCTTGCGACCGGATTTCGCGTTCACGCCACTCTCCTTCAGAGCGTTACCCCAACCGGACTGCGACGGCTGAGATGGCTGGCGCTGGTTTTTGCGGCGCGGTGTAGGTGCCTTCTGCTCCAGTTCAGTCTGCTTGGCCGCCTTCTTGTTGCGCTTGGACTGGGACTCTTGGAACCCTTGAGTCTTGGCCTGCTTGCTCACCTGCTTATGGTATGTGAAGAACGTGTCAACTTGATCCTTGTCCGGCGACAGCCTCATCAACGGCAGGAAAAGTTGCTGGAAGTCCGCAGGAGAGAACATGTCACGCATCTTGGCGTAGAAGTCCGGGACTTCCATCTCGCCCATGCGGAAGCGCTTGCAGCCCTCGCGGAACACCTCGTACTTCGCATCGCTGCCCAGAACCTGTCGAATCTTCAGTACCACAGCAGTTTTCGACGGTGCAGGACCCACAGGCTCGTCCTCCTCTTCCGACTCAGACTCTTCTTCAACGGCAGGTGCAGGGGCGGACAGCATCTCTTCTAAGCCACCGCCCGATTTCCGACCTTTTCTTCTACCCTTGTTGTTCTTGCGAGCAGGCTTGAGGACTCCCAGCAGCGGGTTGTTCGCACCTAACACTGCAGCCGCAGAGGCCAAGTCGGGGCTTTCATACTCCCATCCATTGTTGTCCATGTGTGCACGGAGAGCAGCTGAAGGAGGAGGAGCTAAAGCGTTACGGAACGTCGAGCCTGCTCTGTTAGAAGACGCGTTAGAAGACAGTGCCGGGAAATCTTCTGCCGTTGGGCGATGCGACACAGTCTGGTTGTCCCAGAGCGAGAACGATGCTCCTGCAGCTGCACTGTCCGAGCCTGAAAGTGACGGGAAGTCTGCAACATTAATCGTGTGATTTCCAGAAGCTTGCTGGTCGAACAACCGCGGATCTTCAAAGTCATCTTCCTCTCCTTGGGACGCTCGTCGGACTGTAAAGTGGACGTCAATCTTGCGACTTGTCTTGATGTGGGGATGGTCCGTCGTCATATGTCCCTGTAGATCTAAATGAGACTTGAAGACGACGAACTTCTTGGCCAGACACTCCCTCTCCTCACACAGGAAGTGATCAGCTCGGAAATGGTTCTCCAGGTCGTTATAGTCCTTGTAGTATCTGTTCTGGACGTGCAATTGGTAAAGACAAATGTCACACTCGAAGTGGTTCTTCCTCAAATGCTCGTACAGCTCCGTAGTGGAATAAAACCTCGAGAAACAAAAGTCACATCTCGGATGACCCATGAATCCCTCGTGCGGGTTCCCCTTCGTGTTGTGTTTCTTGAGTTGATCCTTGGTAAAGAGCTCCAATTCCTCCAGAAAGACCTTCTTGTTCTCGAGACAAATACTACAGTACTGTAGACCATGTACATTCAGCACGTGGGTGCGTAGTGCACTCACTGTGGCGAATTTCTTGTCGCATTTCTTACAAATTGGGTCTCGTAATTTACGAATGCGTTTTGTATCTTCCTTAAGGAAAAACATAGCTGACGCCTCATCGAACACATGTTCAGGGCCGATATTATCGTCCCCCCAGTTCTGGAACGACTCGAAGCTCTGGTCCGCGCGCTGCAGGCAGATGACGCGCGGCATGGCCGTTTTGCACATGACGCAGGACAATTGGCCCAAAAGTTGACGTAGACGCAGCGCGCAGATGCTGCAGCAGCCAGGGTGGTTGCATTCGCCCACAGTGTTGAAGCGGGACGCGTTGTCGATGACGTTGCAGCACAGGACGCACGTGGGGGAGGCTTCGGCCATTGATACTGTAAGGGTTAAATACAAAATGGGCTTGAGTGCTTGAGCTCCAATTGAGATATGACAAGGGTTATATGTGCTTTTTAAAATTAATTGAAAAGTGTGAGTGTTGGTCGCAGGATGATGATGCTGCGTCGTAGTGCTGCTGTGTCTGTGCGTTGCTCGCTGTCTACGTGTCTCTTCTCGACGGACAGTCAATGGCGCTCTTCTGGACGCTCTCGTGGTGCTAAACCTACTCGTTGGGGACCTCCTAGAGGCGAACGTGGTCGCTGGCGAGAGAAGGAGCGTCGTTCGCCGGTCACGCGCACGAATGATGGTCAGGACGTCCCGCAGCTTGCAGGTGAAGGTGTTTATGGGATCCACAGTGTGTTGCAAGCACTGGAAAGTGGCCATAGAGATGCCCACGCGTTGTATGTGAGGGAGGAACGGACGCTGGTGGATGGCCAACGCATTAAGAAGAAAAGTGCGGCGGATATCCGCGCGCTGGAGCGTATCCAGGAGCTTGCAGAGGCTAATGGAGTCAAGATTAACTCGACGAGCAAGTGGATGCTCAACCATATTACGGGGGACAAGCCACACCAGGTGAAAGTCATGTTTTGATGAGTGTCTGTCATAATTAATATTGAGAAGACGTGGCTGGTTCGTAGGGTGTTGTGTTGGACGCAGCTCCGATTCAACTCAAGCAGTTTGTGCCCGCTGAACCATCAGGTTAGAAGAAGTGTGATATGTAGTGGAGTGGCGGATGGACTGATTGTTTGATGTGTTGATAGTGTTCACGGAGTCGGAACGATCCCCTATGATTCTCGTGCTGGACGAGATCCATGACCCGCAGAACTTAGGCGCCATCCTTCGTTCGGCGCACTTCTTGGGCTGTTCAGCGGTTGTGGTGAGCGATCGCAACACTGCTCCGTTGTCGCCTGCCGTCTCACGAGCTTCAGTCGGTGCTCTGGAAGTCATGGTCGCCAATGTACGTTGACGTTGATGTTGAAATGTACAAGTTGCTGGTACTGACTGCTGAAGCTGTAGAACAAACTGATGAAGGCGAGAAACCTGCACGAGACGCTCGCGATCAGTGGGGACTTAGGCTGGCGTGTCGTTGGTGCTAGTAGTGGGCCGAACTCCATCACGTCCACTGAGTTGTCTTCTGATCAGCCCACGATCCTCGTCATGGTAGAGCTATTTCCTTGAGTTGACTTTATTTCATGCTTCTCACCCGTTTTGGTGGTTCTGATAGGGAAATGAACACCGTGGCCTTCGAAAGAATATCCGTCAGTGCTGCCACGATGTTGTCATCATTCCAGGTACGCCTTTGTTTTTTTCAACGTCTGATCAGTTAGTTACGTACACGTTCTAATTACTACTCCTTAGGTCAAGCTACGGATGAAGACACTCGCGTGGACTCGCTCAACGTCAGCGTTGCCTCTGCGATTCTGCTCTACGAGCTCTTGCACCACTGAAGCACATTTTCAACAGACGCAACTTACACCCTCGCAACTGGAAGCCGCAGAGTGGAACTTGTGCGGTGGAAAATCGGCACACGGACCGAAGGCGATATCTCTATGAACATTCGAGGACTCGTTTCTCCAGATCCTGGAGCGCTTGGCTACGTATAGCATCAAAACAACATTTAAAGTAAATCCATCACCCAAAAATCTAAAAAACCATCGTAAAAGCCTTACCTTGACACTACCAGGCAACGTTGGATGACCCAGGCACACACACACCACAAATGCCGTCGGGTCGGAAAATGGTGATACAGTCAGCGTGATAGTGCGGTCAATCAAGTGTTTTCGTGGTCCCTTGTTGCGGATGCAGCTTGGTGACACATGATGATAGGACACTTTGCCATTCGGAAGAACACTCTTGACGTAAATCTGGGTAAGATTTCGCACATCCGTCACCAAGAAGCGCACACGCTGTTCAAATGGCCAATTTGCCGTAATCTCCCGAGGATCCTTAGCAGCTACACTCGTAACCGGGTCCAAAATCGATGCACGTGCGGTTACCAGACAGCGATAGTGGGCACCGCCAGTTCTGGATGCACAGCGAGCAATTGCAGACTCAATGAGAGCTGCAGGCCACGCCTTGCGGACGGCAGCGACGAATGCACGCTTTAAGTCGTTCAGGGTGCTCACTTCCGACAGTAACGTGATTGGCAACCAGACATTTTTGAGTTCGTCATCATTGACGAGGAAGCGCAAGCGGGTGGCTTCCTTTCCTATCCACCGCAGCTTCTCAATGATGAGCAGACTGTCACTTGATCCTTGCAATAACGCCAGCACGAGTCCTATACGGCCAAGCATAATCAGCTGGAGGTGTACACAAGACAGTGATTAGTTTCAGAAAAAAGCACTTATAACACGTGAGGGATACCTGCAGTAGCTCTGTGCGAGGCGACGAACTCAGAGCAAAAGCTTTCACGTAGGTACTTGATGCCAAGTCGACAAGCTCGTCGCAGCCCTTCTGTAGACTGGTGGGTAGATGGAGACTCGCAAAGGCTTCCGATTCTTTCTGGCTTTGACTTCCCCCGCTGTTACTGTTAGTATGCCCAGAGCTAACACTAGGACTGGTACTGAGCATAGCGGACATTGAAACATACTTGTGTGGGGTCGGGGTTGGTGCGGTCGATGCATCAGGGAACGAGTCGACGTGCTGAAGTAAACGAACAACAACTTCTGCAACTTGAAAGGAAATGTCAAGGTCATTCAAGGTAAATGCAGTGCGAAGTCGATGAATCTAGCCACAATAACAGATTAGTGATACAGAACGTAGGCATCGGAAATTTCGTATATACAGAGCGTACCGCTTTGAGAGTCACCGCAAAGTTCCCAGCCGCTGGAGGAGATCGTAGTAACTCGATAGATTCACTTGCTTTCGAGGACACGCTAGACGCGTGTGAAACTGCACCAGGTACTCCAGAGGGTAGACTTTTTAAGAAGAATAGGCTAGATCCGGTACTTGTGTTGTTATCACTGGTCTCTGAGTTGATGCCACTGGAAGAATCATCGTGGCCAAGTAAAGCTTGTCCTACGCTTTTCACGAGACAACGTTTGCTACTACGTTGTGCAGATGTCTCTTGCCTCACGTGATCTGACAATGCAGCATCGGTTTGCAGCACTTTCGACCACTTTTCTCCAAGGTTTTGCACGGCGTCAAGAAACTGTTTGCTCCAATAGTCGTCATCCGTACTGGTGTCTATCGGTAGACTTTCAAACAGGGAAGAGGTTGCCGATTTCAATACGAAATCAACAAGCTGCTGAAGTGCCCACGTACTCGATAAGTCACAATACTGCAGCACAAGTAGGATTTCAACGACCGTGGACTTGGCACTACCGTCATCAGACACAGCGCTTCGCAGGAGTGAGCTCAAATCAGTACTGGAGATGGTGAAGTCACTATCCCTTCCTTGTGAGCGTCGACACACCAGTAGACGCCTCAACGAATTTATCAGTACTTGACGCAGTTGTATGACACTTGCACGGGGGAGAACATCAAAAAAATAAAAATGAGCAGTGATAGCACGTTCCAGAGATCGTTGACTCCACCGAGCAGTACTGGCATCACGATCCGCAGCCATTTCACTCAACCTCGCAATGGTACGCGAAGCTTCAGCAGCTACATCCACATCGATATCTTCTAAAAGTGAAAGCAGGACACCGCTGGACATCATTCGGCGTGTGTTCATCTCCACAACTGCAGGTGAAACATCAACAATAGCTTCATCGATCTGCGTCTTCACAACAGCGTGTTCCACCACTTCGCTAGCAAGCACCCGGGAAAAACCTCGCATGCACCTTGCGACTTCAGCTCGAACCACTTCAGACACATCATTACACGCCATACACAGCACATAGAACACCTTCTCCGGTAAAAACAGCGTGGTCTTCATAGCTGTCGATGACGGGAAATACTTGCTGTTCGCAACTTCGTTCTGCGAATGCTGGTCCGCCAAAGCCACCAACACTTGAGCAGCCAACAACCTCACCTCCTCAGACTGTGCAAATAGTACGAAAGCCGTCAATCGATCGAAATGGTCCACTGCAGCGTCCTGAGTTCCTCCACTCGTTGCTGTCTCAGCTGCAAAGCTTCTTCCTGCATCGTGCAGTCTCAAGTATCCACGGAGACAAATAGCCTGCATACCAGCGTCATGATCCTGCACACACGTGTGCAGCAACGTCTCCACCTTTTCATACTTCTTTGAGAGCATGAGGCAGTCCACAACGATGCGCATCATATCTCTCCGGAGCTTGAAGTCTTCACCTACACTCATACATTGCATGAGCTGCTCCCCCATGGCATCCACTTGGATCATTGGTTCCACTACAGCAGCTTTAACAGCCAATAACTGTCTGAGTCCACGTACGATGGCCCCAACGACGATAGCTCCATTGCTGCCGGCATCCTTGCTGGTCTGATTCCCATCAGCCTGAGTCTCTGTCTGAGTCTGATTCTGCTGTAAGAACGAGAAGAGGAAGTCGATAGCAGCCGCCGTTTTGGCACCTGGAGAGGCTGCAACTGAGCTGTATTGAAGTAGAAGTCGTGCTTGGAGGTGAGGGTCTGATGTGGTCTGTAGCTTGGCTCGGATAGCGTCCAATAGGGCCATAGGGGGTGGTTCAGAAGCCTGTTTTGACGCTAATACGGGTCGTTGAGGAGTGGATGAAGCATCAGCTGAAAGAGAAGACGTTGGAGAAGAGATGCGTAGACGCTTGGGCTCCGTGTCGACCGCTGGGGCCGCGCTGTCACCGCCAGAAGCTGACGCCTCCCAGTCCCGATCGCGCTTGCTGCTCATTTTTTGCGCAGAATGGGTACTGTGTACCAGTTGTGTTCTCAGCTTGTACGATTAGAATTACGAAAAAATCGCATGCGATTTCGCTCCAAAATGGCATGCGATTTCGACAAAAGAGTCGCACAGGGGTCTCAGAATTGAACGCTATCCGAGCTGCAGTCCGCACTATCATAATTGGAAAAACACAAAGCGATCATCCAACGCGTCGATCGCTCATCGCTGCGTGCCAACGGCATTGCGGTCCCTGGTATGACACCGAAGTCCTTGATCTTTTTGCAGTCGCTATCCTCGTGGAAGAGCTGGACGAGGAACTTGGCGGTACCCCTTTGATGACTAGGAAGAGCTGATCCCTGTCGATTCAAGCGTCGATGAACTCTTCGATCTATTCTTTTGCGGAGATACTTGTCGACAAGAAGCAACGTGCAGCGCAGCCATGAGTTGGTAGAACAGTATTTATAATATATAATGTAGTATACCCGTACGGTAGTATATCCCTAAGGTTAGAGATGATTTACGTCATGATGTGCACGAGAGCGTTACCAGACACGATGCGCGCAAGTGGGTCAAATAACACGGCTCGAGTGGCAGAAAAAAACTACATCGCAATCAAAGCAGGCGAATGCTCGCAAAGGATATCAGGTCGGACAGGTTAAGCAGGACAGGTAGGTCCGACAGTGTTTTAAGTGCGGTGATCAGGCTCATGGTGTTTTCCAGTGGGAGATCGCTAGCCCCGTGGAGGCAAAGGAGCACTATGAAAAGAGCACCGGCCGCAAAGTCGCAAAACCTGTACTGACTGTGAGCGCTAGAAACTGAGGATGGCTGGACGTCGTCAGCGATACTATGCAAGGTAAAGGAGCTTGTTGAGACCTGGATCACGCCGGACAGTGCAGCAGAAATGTCTATCGTCACAACTAAATTGCTAAAAGCTCTCTCGGAATATGGCTAAACTATATCGAAATTACGGAGCACGCTGGTGTGACTGGCATTGGCGATAAACCCGTAACAGTGAAGAACAAAGTGAGGCTGAATTTAAGATTCACGACACCAAGGGGACCACTAATTCCGCACAACGTGATCTGCTCGGTGACTGACCGTCTACCACCGGGAGTTGGTGAATTGTTGCTATCGAAGTGGATCATGCAGAAACTAGGTTACAGTCCCGAAAAACTGTTAGCTGGGGGCACGGCAGGTAAGCGAGGCGTGGGATATGGGAGATGTCGACGATGGTCCTCTGGGTAAGGCCGCCAGTGTACTACCCTACGCCAGAAGTGCTGAGAACCCGATTCCGACACCTGAGGAGGCTGACCTCGTGAAAGAGGAATATCAGGCATGCTTTCTTGACTTCTCCACCGGAATGGAACAGGAACACGCCGAGATAAGGTTAATATTGCTCGAGAAAGTTGATGAGGCACGTAAATTGGGTGCGAACGAAGAATTTCTTCAGGAGTTGCAGCAAATTTTGATGCAGTTCATTGACGTGTTTCGCATCATTATTGGCAGGGACCCTCCGGTCGATATGCCACCTATGGAAGTGAAATTGAAACCTGGTGCAGTACCAGTGAAATGCCGAGCTTGCCGATACTCGCCTGCTCATCGTGAATTCCTAAAAAAAATACGTTGACGCCTTATTTGCAGCTGGGCTATGCTACCGAAACCCAAAAAGCAGTTGATGCTCGCCTCCGTTGGTGGTGAATAAGCCTGGGCGAACGCATTTAGTATGACAGTGGATGTTCGAGGGCCCAACGAATGTGTTGAGACGATCGTGTGGCCAATACCGTGGATCCTCTCGGTGCTTCTCGTTAGACCTTTTTTAAGGGATTTTGGCAGTTTGCTATGGCAGTGTGGTGTCAGCGGATCTATTCAATCCTGACCGAAGAAGGGGTCATTACACCCACGCGCGTCCTGAGGGGGGGAACCAACAGCGTGGCTTGTGCACAATCGACTGTCCAGGAGATGTTCTCGGAGCTATTTTACAACGGTTTGATGATTTGGATTGATGATCTACTTGGCTACGAGGAGAGTGATGAGGCCCTACTGGGGTTACTGAAGAAGGTGTTGCAAATATGCGCTGACAAGGGTTTGAAACTCAATCCAAAGAAGTGTCATTTTTATTTAAGAGTAGCACTTTGGTGTGGCCAGGTCGTCTCACGAGAAGGCGTTCGACACGACCCTGTCAGGATTGACGCTCTGGCAAAACTCCCAGCACCGACAACAGAACAGGAGCGGCAATAATTCGTTTGCGCACTTCCTTCTTTTAACAAGCTAGTTTATCCAATAGTAAAAATGAAGGAGAAGGGGAATGACCAGGCTGGTGTGCGAAAGAAGACCGAAGTTCAGGCCGTGAAGCTCAGTGACGTCGGTTGTGTTGAAAGATGCAAGCTTGCGTTGAAAAATGCACTGCAATTGGCGCGCCCGGACCCTGAAAAGCTCCTTACTGTCTTCACGGATGCTAGTGACGACCATTGGGGGTCCGCAATTACCCAGATTCTCCGAGATCAAGCTCAGCGACCAATTAGTGAGCAGGAACATGAACCGTTGATGATGTTGAGCGGATCATTCTCAGGGGCAGCACGCCGATGGGCTATAGTGGAAATAGAAACTTACGCGATACTGGAAACTTGTCGATTATCTGCTTCATCGACCAGATGGGTTTGCACTGTTCACGGACCATCGAAACTTGTGCTACATTTTTAACCCACATAGTATCGCGACGTCTATGGCCAAATACACCGCGGACAAAGTGCATCGCTGGTCCTGCTGATGGGTTACCAGTACGAAATCCATGATATCGCTGGTGACGACAACGTGTGGGCAGACTTATTATCGAGATGGGGCTCGTCTTTCAAGACGGTTTGTGCAATTTGGCAAGTGTACTACCACTTTCTCCATAGCTGGAAGCCAACTTTGTCTGGCCAACGCTTCAAGGTATTTCAACTCTCAGAATTCAGCGCAACCACCAAGAGGTATGGAGCAGTGTCAAGATGATTTATTGTGGAAAGATGGAGACGGCTGCATCTGGATACAGGACGATGCAACAGATCTGCAAGTCTGTGCGCGTGTTGTTGGACATTTTGGCATTGCGGGACGCCGAGGCGCTGCGGTAACGCTGCAGCAGATCAGTGATCGATTTGTGTGGACCGACATACAGAAGGACGTTGAGTTTTTTGTTCGAAGAAATCTACACTGTGCTAGTACGCTTGGAGGTCCGCCTCAAGCACCGATTCTCGGTGAAGCTATTCATGCAGACTGCCCTAACGAGTTAATCCATTGGGACTTCTTGTATTTAGGGGAGAGTGTCACGAACCAGGAATACGTGTTGGTCATCAAACACGACGCATCCAAGTTTACGTGGCTTTTGCCGAACGAGACGGCAGATGCAGATGCTACGTTTACAGGTCTAATGGAGTGGTTTGCGTCTTTTGGAGTGTGCCGAAGCTGGGTTAGCGATCAGGGCACCCACTTCAAGAACAAGACAATCGAATCTTGGCAACATGCACTCAGCGCGCACCATAACTTCACTACGGCACGCTGTCCTTGGGCTAACGGGACAGTTGAAGTGATAAGGAGAGAAGTACTACGCTGCTGTCACGCATTGCTGTCCGAGTGGAGGCGGCAGCCGAGTGGATGGCCCCGAGTAATCAAGATCGTGCAGATGGTGCTAAACAACTCGCCGTCGCCATCACTGGGCGGAATAGAGCCTATCACTGCAATGACGGGACTGACAGCTATGGGACCAACTGAACATATTGCGCTACCTGGGCCTATTAAGACAACTACACTGGAGCAAATACAGGCTTCCTAGCGCGAAAATGTTGATCGTATAAAGCAGGCACTAGAAGAGATGCACAAACAATGCATCAGAGTAAATTCGAATGTGCGAGCTGCTTGCCGTGCTAGTCACGGCAACAAGAAAGGCTCTACGATGGCACAATTCGGCATTGGGAATTTTATGTTGTATACTGGTGTGTGGCAACACGCGAACTTGAAGTGGTGTGGTCCAGCGACCGAGACCGTGTCAAATTGGATATTCTTGAGCCAAAACTTAGTAACAGGGCAAAAGCGGGAGGCGCATACTAGTCGCCTAAAATTCTATGCGGACGAGTCGCTGAACGTGACGGAGAACCTTATATTGCACATCGCCCACAACAGCGAAGGCCACGTGGTGGACAACTTGGTGGAGGCACGTTACAATCGACACGAAAAGCGCAATGAGATCTAGGTCCACTGGCGACGTCTGAGCAAACACGAAGACTCGTGGGAACCCGCATACGTTCTGTTGCAGGATGTCCCTGCTGTGGTTAATGCTTTCGTTCACAGTAACGCAAAGCTGGCACTGTTGCGCAAGGCGCTACAAGTCAAGTAGCGACAGCAGCTCTCGGTGTGGAGCGCTTGCATATCTACATGGAAAGATATCCGCGAGGGAGAATTGTTGTAGTTGAAGCTACATCGTCTTGGAGTTGCTGGGGTCAAGCCTTGTTCCGAAGTTCTGCTTGCCGTGACTTCTGTTTGGGCGTTGGTTCTCCGAATGTCTAATAATCTTTCCAGCAGATCCGGATCATTTCCGAGCTTTTCGACTATCAATGCGTCTGTATTGAGGGCAGATCGAGGAGTAACGCGACGACGTTGCTGCGGCTCAACTTGTACTCCCATGTCTCTTTCTGTACCGAGATAACTGGCATCTCTATGGCGCTTGGAACCTGGTCGAGGTTCCGATAATGGTGCTACGGTGTCTTCTACGTCTTGAGGGCGCGAATCATCATCGATAAAAGGACCAAATAATTCCAAACCCCCCTCTGGTCCAAGAAAGTCAGCCGTAATAACTTGACTTGAATGGTCAATGGGCATGATGCAGAACGACGGACCTACATCGTCTGGTACTGGTAGTCGACCACCATCTACGAAATAAGTGAATTCGACTGCATGTTGAAGTGGGAATGTTACCGTCTTACCGGTACTGGGTTTAACCCATTGACACGGTTGATCGGACGCAGAGAAGCTGTCCTCGGTAATTAATCCTTCGGACATCTCTGCAATATCGTTCGTTGCGACCTCGTTGTTACGTCCGCGTACACGGTCTAAGAGTGTATTCTGCACATGTTCAATGTCAGACAAGCTCCAGCATCGCGAATGAATTTAACGCGTTCCAAGAGTAGGGCCACCACGGGCGGTACAGGTGATAGGCAATCCACTGTTGTAGTTAAAGGGTCTATGATGAGCAATTAGCAGCCTTGGTATGTTTAGTATAGGTATCACTGCTCTCTCAGATGTTCGAATTAAGTTCATTACTATAGGTTTTCCTGTGCGAGCACTGATGAGTAGACTATTAGGAATCATTTGCTGAAGGTAGAATGAACATACATAGCCCAAACTAACTGTCAAGCACTAGAACAATAAAGGTGACCAATAAGAGTCTTGGGCTTGGCACATCCTCGCGTTTATACCGACATGACACGGCATGCATGTGCCCAGCTCAACATTGGATGTATGATGTTCAATATTTCTACATCTCGTGACTGCTGTGCGTTCAATCCCACAACAAAATCCCAAATTCAGAGTGCAAAACGAAACAGCAGAGGATGTGACGTCCCATCGGTTCAAGATCTTGGATGGAGTTGTGGACAGAATTAACAGAGCACAACCGAATTACTGATATGCATCAGGCACGGAAGGAGCATGTGAAGATCATGAGAGAGTCAATAATTTGTTTTTGGACCAGCAAGGATACGATCAAATGCATTCTCAACAGCAGAGTAGTTGATAATGAAGCCACCATGAGCTGTGACGATTGGAGAACGAGGAAATGGATGGGTAGTGCAGGCATTATTGACGACAAAGGCAATCCGCGTCGAGGACGAGATTTTCCTCTATTTCAGCCGAGTACATTGATCAAACGAAGAGTTCGTATGTATCGCGCGCAACATCCCATGTGGATTACGGCCTCAGTCCTTATGGAGGGACATACCACATATCTACTTGACCGGAACAAACTAGCAGTGCACAGTGAATTCATCCAACGATCAACTGCCAGAATTTGTAAGGCTTCTTCGAGGAGAATCGTCATTCGACTATCGCCCGATCAAGGCTCTACACGATCCATCAGGCTCACCTCACTGGCAGAGGTATCGCCACAGGTTGCGATAGGAGCGTATTGTGAAGGATGGGGTAGAGCCGAGCTGGAAGGCGCGCACAAATCTCGCCTCCACCTAACCATAGCTCTACGCTGCGGGCATTAAACATGATTACAAAGCAGCTGCATGAAGGCCAAGATACGAACCGTTATCTGATTCTCGACATCGACTTGCTGTCGATATTGGAAAGAATTACCTGTCGCCCCTTTGGTGCCATACACAAAGGCGAGGTTGATTAATCTCTTGACGCCCGCATCATCCACGACCTCTTCTTCCCACAGGGAGACTCCGTCAACGATAACATCATGAGGTGGAAGTTTGTTTGACGGACCTGACGCTCTCGCTCGTCGCTGTCTGGAGGTGACGGATGAGTTCCCAGGAGTGCAACGAATATCCACTGGGGATGTCAAGGGAGCCTTTCGAAATATTCCCATGTCAGCCTATCATGTCGGCCGCTTCGCCGGGGCGATACCGGAATTGGTGGTGCTGGTAATTTGATCTTTGTTGTCCGTTTGGCTAGACTAACTCACCTTCCTCCTACTGGGTGGCTGGTGGCGCGATTGGATACCTTTACGCCAGCACAGGGCCCAAATGGCCCTACCAATCTGAAGATGGTCGAGCTAACTTCGACTGTAAGACGTGGTGTGACGACCACATAGCAATTGAACCCGATATCGGCACCAGGTTGTCGGAAGCTCAGTTGGCGCTCCGGTCAGCAATGATCACAATACTGGGACTAGAGGCTTGCAACGATGAAAATTTTTCTTCTTGGTTTGAGAAGGGTCGAGCTCTTGGTCTGGACAGGGACATGCTGGGCCAAACCGTCTCGATGCAGGGAGAAGGGTGTGGCAGTCGCCGATGTCGACGATCATTTTTGCTAACTTGTGTGTTGGATGGTCGCAGGTTTCTGTCCCGAACGATTGGCGACATCTATCGCATCTTTGGGTGCGTTGCTGCGAGCTGGGGCACTTGCCCAGACTCCCAGGAAGCAATACTCATGCGCATGGGAGCAATGGTGTGCTTGGCGCGTCATGATGGAGTATAATCCGTGGCTGTCCGCTACCGACAAGAACACGAACGCGGTACAGCTTAGCGCTTTCGCCGTCTACTTATGAAAGTTCGGCATTAACCGTCAGCGCATCGGCAACACTTACTCGACCATCTGCACAAAGTTGTGTGCAATACGATGGTACCACCGGAGCACGGCAAGATACGACCCCGGCGTCAACGCGAGTCATGCTATTTTGATACGTGGAATCCGTCGCTTTACTGATCCGGTGGTGAAGCAGCAACCATTGACCGCACGACTACTCCGATTCATCTTCCAGGACATCGACTTATCGCAGCCGCACGACCAATTACTGAGGGATGGTCTGCTACTTGGATATTGCTTCTTGCTCAGACGTTCCAAGTACCTCTTCATAGGGAAAAAGATACACAGCTACGTTCTGCGCCTCAAGGCTATCAAATTCCTAAATTTTGATGAGCAACCTGTGGCACCTAAGCGAGCCCAAATCGTGGGGATCACGTTGAACGGCGCCAAGAACAACCAGTTCGGCCGGGAGGAGGTGCGGTACCAGTACAGATCCGGTGACAAATTACTCTGTCCTGTCCGGGCAGCTCGTTGGGTGTACAAGGCGGCAGCGAGACTCGGAACAGCACCAGAAGACCCAGCGCTAGCAATGCCGCGCAGGGGTATCTCGGCGGAGGAGGTCGCCACTACGATTAAGAATGCAGCGAAGAAATGTGGGCTCAATCCAGCCCAGTATTCGACTCATTCAGTGCGAACCGGTGGGGCAACAACACTGCTCAATGCCGGGGCTGATCGACTAGTCATTAAGCTCACGGGCCGATGGCTTTCGAATGCCTTCGAAGACTACCCCGTTTTGACAGCAAAGGAGACCGCGCATTTATCGCGGGACATGTGCTAAAGATCAGGTGCGCCGCGCCAGCCAAATCAAGTGGGGCAGCCGCCCCGCCACGCCCTCAGTGGTGGCACAATGCATGAACTACATTTTTGCCCCAACGGAAGCATTGTTGGAAAAACCAATTGAACATATAGTGTGGGATGTTCAAGAGCCAAAGAAATTTGGCAAGAATGCCTTCCCCGATGGCTAGGTGATTATACTCATCAGAAGGAGATCACGCAGCTCATATCTCATTTGGCCACCAGAAAAGCACCCCCAGCATCTTCTGACTTCGTGAAGGAGGCGTCACGAACCATCCCTTACTGGGAGGTCGGACATGATGAAGCACTGCAAGTGATTTGGAGTATTTGGACAGCGTGCACGCACACTATGGATCATTCGGAATAGAGAGATATTCGACGGTGAAATCATTACACGGCAGGAAGCTGTGGTGGAGCGGATCTGGCCAAAATCTGGTTGAGGCCGATCGCGATCGCCACTTGTGCCCAGACACCGACTAACGGAGGGGGTCCCCCGATGATCCGTGATCTTGTTGCGTGTAGTGTTCACCTTGTGTACCCGTCGGTAGGCGGGTTACGCTCTTCCAGGTAACTTCTGAAGATGTCTTGGGACGAGAAGAATGTCTTGGGTGACGCAGGGGTGAGGAGATAGCGTGGGAATACTTCACTCTACCTCGATGGGGTTGATCCGGGTCACAGGCGAATACTCGAGCCTTGATCCGGTCGCCTGATCTTCGATCTAGGTCTTCCAAAGGTCCAATGTTGGGGATCTGGTCCCTTCCTTTACGATGCTTGCCGCTTCCTATAGCGGGTGTCTTGATGGGTTGAGAGTCGACGAGATCGTCAGGCCAAGCAGCCAATTCCTTCCGATCCGTAGTTCGCACGTAAAGGATAGATCACTAGATAGGGTAAAACTGGCCAATGTATTATCCAGAATTAACCTCTATGCTAGATCTCTTCTCCTTACCTTCTTGATGCTGGTAGGCCAATGTAATTCCCGGTTCCAGTCTTGGATGAAGGCACTTGTGAGGTCCAGAGCAAATTCGATTCTGTTTATGATTATTCCTATGTCTACTAGTCCCATCCTCATCCGCTATCCTACGATCACCTGACATCCGGCTACACAGCTGCCCTTCCGATCTTCGATCTCGATCTCACCTAACCCCTGATCGCGATCTCGATCTACCGATCTGTCGATCTGCCGATCTGCCGATCTGTCGATCTCGATCAGCCGATCTGCTTATCAGCCGATCTCGATCAACCATCTCGATCATCGATCTTGATCATCGATCTCGGTCATCGATCTCGGTCATCGATCTCGATCATCGATCTTGATCATCGATCCCGATCATCGATCTCGGTCATCGATCTCGGTCATCGATCTCGATCTCGATCTCGATCTCGATTGGCAGTCTTGATCAGCTGCTCTGAACAGTAGTCTTGACCATAGCCTTGATCGGCCAGCTTGAACAATGATCCTGATCGGCAATCTTCTCACCTGATCTCGAATCCCTGCGTTGTCGACATTCCAGGTCTTGATCTCCTTGGACTTGAACACCGCTCCCCATGCGACCAATGCTGCCACCATGTCCTCTCGGCAGCATCTCACGGTTACGTCGTCACCGATCCACCATAGATCGCTCCGGTCCCGATCCGCTGCCGCCTTGATCTCCTTCTCATGACTGCTGAATCGACTGGATCCTCGGTGATCTTCACTCCTGGGGTGTCACGTGTACCTCTCCATCGAGGATCACAGTCTTTCGACCTCAAGAATATCTGTCGACGCTGATCATCAGCAGATCACACTTTGACTTGGACTGAGTATACAGTATACACTCGAAGCGTGATCGAGAAATATCCACCCATATCTGCAGTGATCATGGGTTTACAGCACCGGATCAAGCGAGATCTCACTGAACTAGCGTCGTCCAAAGTGATCGGAAGCAGCCATCGGTCCACCATACTAATCCCATGTATTTCTCGAGTAAGTACGAAAATTCGAGATGTGCTTTACCACATCCGCCCCCAGTTCGCAAGTTGTATCACACGGGGATTCACTTCGAACTCGCTGCATTAGAAACGACTGGTATTGACGTATGCAGTGAACCGTGACGAAAACCTCATTCAGTCCGGTGGACTACAACGTAATCTGTAATCGAGCAATGTCCTCTTGTCTTGTTGTTCCCGCAGGAAAAAGGATAATACACCGGCGCTCCCGGCACAGCTACCTAGTTGGTGCCCCATACTCAAAGAAATTCGGCGACGTTCGACGTGATTGAGGTCGTAATATAGTACGTCCCATCGTATCAACTTCAGATGGGTACAAAACGTCGGAGATGTAATGTTGGGCGTGATCAAGTGCAGCTGGTACGTCATCTCGACACGTCACCTGTGATAAGCTTGATACGAACTTGTTCTTGAACAAATGATCGTAAATAAGCAATATCGACTCGGTGTTTCGCGTGATTGAGCCAAACTTGCACTCGGTATTGTCATATCCAGCCCTCACTGCCGATCTCGATACACCCAGCATGATCACCTCCAATGTTCCGCGATATCGAGGTGTCAGCTCTATCTAAGTTCAAGCATCACTTACGGTGGACAGTAAAATAAGTCCAATACTCAATGTTGGCCTGCTTCTGAGGCAATTCGCACAATACGACCAGGCCCACACTCGATCTTCGTTTTGGGTATCGCATCCTTCATCAGTCCCCAGTCCTTGATAATAACCCACGTAATTTTCCAACTCCAAGGATCCGCGTTCTTCTCCATACTTGCTCCATAGTTTCGATCTCCATTTAACATCTTCGAAATCTCCACACCTTCCTTCCAATCACTCCGGTTTCACATGCATATACAAGAAAAATATAAAATCTCCACGGAAAATATAAAATCTCCACATCCGATCCAGATAGACATCCAGATCTGCATCCGCGATCTCGGCGTTGTGACCTGGTCACCTCGCCCTCTTCACGTCTACACCTCTTCGTGCGACTGCATCACGCCAAACCGATTTCGGTTAGCATGATCACGTAGGAACGCGCTCAATATAGCTCCACAGTTAAGATCAGCTTCGTCAACCCAGGTCGGCTCATCATAACCGACCCAGTGCACCAGGAATTCACGATAGATCCGGCCGTAGCAAGTTCGTTTCCTACTTCGCATGTCCGAGATCCGTTCGACCTCGTACTCATCGGCATCCAGATCTGGGACCCAACTGTCCTCCGGAAGGAGGATCTCATCGAAATCGAGCCGATCTGCTTCATCTACCGTCAACTCGATCCGCGGTCGATCCGGGAAATTCCGCACCAGCTTTAGCTTAGAAACATGGACCACTGGGAAGATATGGTAATCAGATCCCGCGATCTCCAGCTTGATCGTGAATTCATTGAGCTTCTCTGCAACACGGAACGGGCCGTGCCAAAGGTGAGCGAGTTTACGCGCATACCCTTCCTTCACACGATCTAGGTATAGCCAAACTCGTGATCCAGCTTCGATCTGATGCGGATCGACATCCTCATTGTGCCGATCGGCTCGATCTGCAATCGCCTCTCGTAGTCTAGCGTTGACCTGTTCTCGCGACTGCTGGTAGTATCTCTGAACCCGATATCTCCACCGTCTTGGATCGCGATCGTGGCGTCTGGTCGATCCGATCGGGATCGTTGCTTCCAACGTCGATCTCGGATCCCATCCATGTACCAGGTAGTGAGGGGTATCTCCCCAAACCCGATGGTGAGCTGTGTTAATGGCGAACGTCAGTCTCTCCGCGTATTCATCCCAGTCCTTCTGATCGAGCTCTTGAACATACATCTTGATCGCCCTAGTCGCCGTTTGCACCATCCGTTCCGCAGTCCCGTTGGCTTGTGGCCGGTAGGCCATCGTCGCCCGTTGTCGCTGCCCCAGGATCTTATTGAACGATCTGAAGAAGTCGGACATGAAACCCGGTTCTCGATCGTGCCTGATCATCTCGCTAGCACCAAATCTGCGGAACACGCATTCTTCATAGGATTCTGCGACGGTCTGGGCCGATCGGCTGGAACTGGCCTTCGCGATCACATATCCCGTGAACAGATCGACCCAGATCAGTAGTTCGGTGTTGCCTTTGTTAGATCTGGGCAGGGAGGGTATGTGATCCATCGCTATGATCTGGAACGGGTATGTTGCTTGCAGATTCCCTGGCGACTCGCCCCGGATCGTGGGCCTCCCTTTTCCAGTCTCACAGTCTACACACTCGCCTACGTATCGCTGCACGCTCCGATATAATCCCCTCCAATGGAAATGATCTCGGATCCGCTGATAAGTACGTCCGATCCCCTGATGTCCCCCTTCCAGAGTCGTATGGTAGTGGTGGAGGACATCCTGCTGTAGCGTTTCTGGAACTACAAGTCTCATCAGGCGGTCGCGATCACCACTTGATCTCGGCCCTGGTGGGCAGTAAAACAGCAGATCTTGTTCGTCTACCTCGTACTCGGAGGCGATCTTGGCGTAGGATACAGATTCGGCTCGAGTAAGATCCGCGATCTGCCCAGCCAGGTACCTCTTTAGTCCGGCGATCCAGACCTCCTCGTCCTGGGCTCGCCTGATCCGATCAATCCGCATCTCCCGGATCAGTTCCTCTCGCAGGACAGCGGCACCAGGTCGCGCTCGGGCTGCACGCGTGGCTACTGCCGACACTTGTGCAGTTCGATCTTCAACTCAAGGGGCCAACACCTCATCAAGCCGATTTAGGGTGATCAGATCGCACCGATCTGCCTCATCGTGGACCTCGATCCCGCTTCCTCGCTGCAGTGCGGCACTCGCCAAGCTATCTGCGCTCCCATTCCAGTCTCTCTTCACATGGACCAGCTCATGATCTCCCCAATTCCGCAAGTGATCTAGCACCTTCTGTTTCAGTAACGTCAATCCTGGCGCCTTGCAGTCGATCTCGCCCCGGACTTGTCGGATCACCAGATTCGAATCGCCACAAACGACCAAACGACGGCGTTCTAACTGTGCGATCATGCCAAGACCTAGCAAGAGTCCACGGTATTCCGCTTCATTGACAGTAAGGCTTTCAGCATAATCCGATCTAGCCTTGATCACTTTCCACTCTGGTAAACTCCACACGATCGCGCTGAAAGCGCCTCCTCCTCGTTTCACGCGTGCCGATCCGTCGAAACTTATAACCCATAACTCCTCATCTGGGACTACGGTGGGGATCGGCATCTGGATCCGACGTTTTGGCTCCTTTCGTGGCGCGATCGCGATCAGGGCTTCGTCGATCTCCGATCTGGGCGTTATGTTAGCCTCGATCGCCCCCAGTATTTCATCCTCCCCCTTCGTACACTTCGTGATCTCGAGTGTCCACGGGGACAGAAGAGCAGACCATTGTCCCAGACGTCCTTGGAGGCCGGCAGACTTGAACAGCCAGGCAAGCGTTGAGTGTCGGGTTAGGACCTTGATCCGACGTCCCACCAACAAGGTGTAGTGTAGATCCAAGATCCGAAGTAGAGCCAACACCTCCTTTTCGGCAACATTATAATTCAGCTCGTTGGTCTTCAAGGTTCGGCTACCAAACGCGACTGGGTGGTAGATCTGGTCGTGTTCCTGCATTAGTGCGGCGGAAATCGCCCAGTCACTAGCGTACACGATCACCACGGGTAACTTCGTCGTGTCGAAGTGACGAAGGATCGGGGTCGACGCGATCTTGGTCTTCAAGGCTGTAAACGCCCTGTATGCCCTACCCCACCTCTCGTCACCAGTCCTTAGGCCCAGGTTGGCTCCGATCTCGCTTGAACAGGGTGAAGACATCGCCCCCAAGTCAGGATCCGGTGTACTATCGCTTCTTTGAGTCGGGATATCTAGTGATCTATCCCGATCCGACTTAAGGGCGACGGGATCTTGAGTGATCAGGTCCATGCTATCCATGATCTTTCGTAGATCTGGTCGCTTCTTCAGTTCTGCGAACTCCACCTCACGTAGTTCATATAGGACCGATGCATAGATCGCATAATCCTCGATGAACCGACTATAGTAATTCAAACTTCCAAGGAACGATTGCATGGATCGGAGTGATCCAGGGAATGGTAGATCCGTCAGAGACTTCAGGTCCTTCGGGTTTGCCTCCAATCCATCGATCGACACTTTGTGTCCGAGATATTCCACTTTATCCATGCCCCAGAAGCTCTTTGCCACACTGATCGAGAGATTCCACTTATCACAGGCCTCCAATAGGTCTTCCACCCGATCGCACATTTGATCCCATGATCCAGCCGTGATCAAGATATCGTCGATGTATGATCTCCGTCCTAGCACCGACGGACGACCGGGATCTTCCGGGATTCCTGATTCGAACACATCCGCAGAGCCTTCCACGTCTCCGGACTGGGAGATCTTCAAAAATCCATATAGGGCATTGTCCACAAGACGTTGATAGATCTGAGGGGCGTTCTTCAGCCCGAACGGCATGCGATTCCACTCGAAAAGGCCAAATGGAGTGATGAAAGCCGAGATCGCGCGAGCTCGATCGGTCATTGATACAACCCAGAATCCACTCGCCATGTCTAATGAACAATACCACAGAACCTTGTCAAGATCTTCTAGCAGGTCATTGATCAGGGGCATCGGGTAGATCATCAGCCTTGTGAGACCGTTCACCAACCGATAATCGATACATAGTCGGATGTCTACACCGTTCTTCTTGATGATCACCACGATCGGAGATGCCCATGGCGATGTCGATGGCCGAATGATCTTGGCAGCTAGGAGTCCTTTGATAAGATCCGATACTTTCTCGCGGAACTGTGGCGCCACCTTTCGGACTCGTTGTGCGATCGGCTTTGCATCACCCACGTCGATATCGCATATAACACCCTTGGCCGCTGGGGGGAGTGCGTTTCCCTTTCCGATCAGGAGATGTCGCTTCCTCCAAATAATCTGTCGAAGTTTTTCGATCTCCTCCGGGGTCGCCGATCCCGGATTCCCTACTTGCAGATCTTCAATCCTGACTTCTTCGGTGGTGGAGATCTGGATCTCCGGTACTACTGCGAGATTATCGGCTAGATCTTCGGCCGAAAAATCGCCACTTTCGTGTAAGTGGGTCTGATCGGCGTTCTCGATCCCTTCCGGAGATGTCGGATCGGGTTCGTTCGTTGATGGATCTCGGAGTCTATCGTCCTTGGCCGTCAGGATCGGGGTGTTTTCAACCGTGGGGCCGGCGTCAGCGTCGGATACATGTTGGATCTCGATTTGAAAATCTGGTTTTTCTGTTTTTACCTCGATTTCTTCTTCACATGTCCGATCTGTCCGATCTGGGGCCTGATCTGGCAAGCTCTCATTCGTCTCAGTCTCACCGCCCCCAGCTTCGCCACTCGGGGCCTTGTCGGAACTGATCGTGATCGGTGGGGTATCCATGGGATCCGGTTGGGGATCGATGAATGCGACCTTGACTTCGGCCGTATCGGTTGGTGATCGCGATTCCAATGTCGATATTGGTGCAGGATCAGGATCGGTCCTGGTTGCCCCGCCTCGGCGGAGTATGGATCGCGGCGTAACGTAGATCGGCCGTTCGACCGACGGTAAGGGGATCTCTACGGATTCCTGGGGTTCTGGTCTTGCGTCCACAGTCGCTTCTAGAGCTAGATTCTGCCACTCCATGTAACGTCGGGATCCGATCGACACAAACCCGGGGAATCGAGGCACTTTTTCCTGATCAAGTACCATTCCAACATGTGATCTGTGATCCAGTCGTAAAATCTTCTCGCTCAAATTCGTGATCACTAAATACCGAGTTCGGCCGGGTCCATTCACCACTGTAGGCACCCATTGGTCGCCTCTGGTCACCCACAATTTCTCTGTCGCCGATAATTTCACTCTCGATGCGATCTCTTCAGATCCCCCAACTGGGATATGTAGATCTTCCTCCAACTTTACCGATCTCACCTTCTCCCCGTATAATCTCTTGCGACCACTAAGTGGGATCCCCACTTCATTAGGTAAGCACATCGATCTCTTCGCAAGATCCATCCGGACCCCAGCCGGGATCATGAAATCCATACCCAGGATCGCATCTTGCCCGGATAGATCCCCGATCCAAATATCGAAAAAGTATACCAAGTATCCCGCAAGCGTGATCTTGATCCTCGTTCTTCCCTCGGTGGTGTACACATTATCACCGATCCCAACACACTCCTGTCTCTGACTAGTGTCAAAGTGGCACCCAACCTTACGAGCAAAGGTGGTATCCAAGATGGATACCTCGGCGCCAGTGTCCAGGAGCAAGATCGCTCTTTCGTGATTGATCTTGCCTGAGATCTTGGCTTGGCGGAACCATTTTCCGGGTGCGTGGTATTTCCAATACCCCCTGGACTCTCCTTCCTTTAGATCCAGAGCCACTTCCGCACCAGATCGAGAGAACTCATCGATCCGGGGAAGACTCGCGATCTTAGCAGTATACGAATGCAACTTACATGTATTACCGCGCAGATCCGAATTCTCCCTATCTTGATCTCTCGATTTCTTGTTCACATATGCATAGATGCAGTACTCAGAACGCTCGGCTCGTACCGGTTTCCAAACCGGCGAGCGTCCTAGTTTAACATCTTTTCCACCTTCTCGGGAACAATCCGGCATGTCGGGTCGGGTCGTACCACTTGCGGATCTGGTTGTAGGAATTCTTCCATGGGGCATTCTCCAGCTTCATGGATCTCCCCACAACCACGGCAGGTATACAGACAGCGATCCGTTGGGTGACCCCTCTTCCCGCACTTTTCACAGGTTAGACGTCTCCAGCAGTCCAGATCCGTATGCTTCCGCGATCCACAGTGTGAACAGCGACCTCGATCGTGGTCTGACGTACCCCTGCGATCCGCGATCCGGCCTCGATCTTGCGCGTTCACCTGCGATCGCGACTGATCCTGTTGGTGGGGAACGCCCCCAGTGCCGATCTGCTTGTCCTCTGACGCGGCAAGATATATCCTCCGGAGATCGCCTTCAGAATCGGATCCGTCCGATCCGGATATTTCCTCTGATTCCGAGCTCGGATCTTGGGTTTGGATCGCCCGTACCACCGCTCGGGTGGGTGCCGCCGGGGCACTGGCCGGTGCCTTTTGTCTGTACTTCGATCCGAACGCAGATTTACGCTGTCTGCTTTTCGCCCGTTCCCGGGCACGAAGTACCTCCTCAAGTTCATCGACGTCATTCAGCCGGAGTAGGGTCAGCCGATCAGCTAACTCCGGATCTCCCAATGTCTCGATATAGTGGTCTACATGTTCCCGGCGGGCCTTAGGGCTCCCATCCTTGATCTTCAGTCTAGCACGTAAAGCCGCCACGTTGAGCCGGTAGAGATAGTCAAGGGGAGTTTCTTCCGACCGCTTGCGAGCGTGATAGTATTGCCACGCGACCGACATACCCAACCCACAATACTGGTTCTGGAAACTGTCCAACAGATCTGCCCACTTGGTTTTCGTCGTTCGACTGAGCTGCCTGTACCAGTTCTTTGCCGGGCCCACCATCAGATCTGCAAATGTGAGGCATTTTTCTTCTTCCGTAGCCTGATCGCGCTGAAATGCTGACTTGACTTTACTGATCCAGGCCCGAGCGCGATCTTCGTCCAGATCTTTACCCGCAAAATCTTTCAGATCCGAGATCGCTGAGATCCGGACCCGCTGGATCATCGACGATCCCCCTTGACCGATCGCCGCGGATGCGATCGCTGCTCGGCTCGACGTCTGTCCACCGGAACTTGGTATGCCCATGTCGTCTGGATCGTATTCCCATGCATCCGGATCCGAGGCCGTAACGGACTCCATCTCAACATCCAACTCCCCTTTGATCGGCGATCGGGGTGTCGCGAGATTCCGTTCTTTTAAGAAACGATCCATCGCCATTTGAAAGTAGTCGTCCAACTTGTTGCTCGATCCAGTGGAATTAGTCGTCGGCGCGGTCTGGTCTGTCCGGATCCGGCGATTTTCTTGCTGATCAGGTGTCTTAGCCTCCAGTTTCGTGGTCACCGATCGTGTATCTTGTTTCTTCATACGCGATTTCAGGAATTTGGCACCGGAGGGGCCCAGCGACATGCGTTGCAGCCTTCTCGGGCTGTCGGAATCTGGTTCCGAAGTCGCTGACGCGTAGCATGACGATCCAGTCTGATAACCTAGATCGGGCGTCAGTGGGCGTTCGCCGACCAAGACTTTGAGAGAGTTGAATAGGTCATGGGTCGCAGATTGAATCGCTTCCAGTTCCAGATCAAATAGAGAGTTCGGGTCGAATTCTCCAGCCACTAAACCAGCCTCTTGGAGCAGATCAAGTAGCATCTTCACCGCGTTCAGGCGGTCCGAGCTAGTCCGGGGTTTCGACACTGGGCCGGTGAGGTTACCGATCTGGCGGACTTGTATGATCGTAAGAACGGGATCGTTAAGCAAGGTCTCGCTTAGCATCTTCCTGTAGTAGGCCTGCTCGATCGCGTCCTTGGTAATCGTCGATCCTGGGCTGATCATATCTTCTGGCTCTGAGTCTGGAGCTTTCAGTTTCGTCCGGGTGCTCTTGATCTTCTTTTTCTTGGTCGATCTTGAGGCAACAGTGGACTTGGTGAGCAGATTAGGTTTCAGCTTTGCTGATTCCTTATCGCTCGTGTGCGGATCTCGATTCTCATCGAGATCCGCGGTGGCCCTCGAAGGGGCCTTGGGAGGAATTCGAGGTTTTTCTTCAAGATCTGGATTGTGATTCAGGTCTGCCTCGTGCTTGTCAGTAGAGATCCTCCCAGAACTCTGCTGATCTGTGGATCTTTCTGTTTTCATCGGTGCCTCCGTCGATCCAACTTTCGTAGGCACTTCTTCCCCTTGTTCTTCTTTAATCTTGACATCTTCTTGGGACTCACGGTGATATCCGAAGTCACCAGAAGATCCGGGCACGCGCACCATTGTGGTGGAGCGGATCTGGCCAAAATCTGGTTGAGGCCGATCGCGATCGCCACTTGTGCCCAGACACCGACTAACGGAGGGGGTCCCCCGATGATCCGTGATCTTGTTGCGTGTAGTGTTCACCTTGTGTACCCGTCGGTAGGCGGGTTACGCTCTTCCAGGTAACTTCTGAAGATGTCTTGGGACGAGAAGAATGTCTTGGGTGACGCAGGGGTGAGGAGATAGCGTGGGAATACTTCACTCTACCTCGATGGGGTTGATCCGGGTCACAGGCGAATACTCGAGCCTTGATCCGGTCGCCTGATCTTCGATCTAGGTCTTCCAAAGGTCCAATGTTGGGGATCTGGTCCCTTCCTTTACGATGCTTGCCGCTTCCTATAGCGGGTGTCTTGATGGGTTGAGAGTCGACGAGATCGTCAGGCCAAGCAGCCAATTCCTTCCGATCCGTAGTTCGCACGTAAAGGATAGATCACTAGATAGGGTAAAACTGGCCAATGTATTATCCAGAATTAACCTCTATGCTAGATCTCTTCTCCTTACCTTCTTGATGCTGGTAGGCCAATGTAATTCCCGGTTCCAGTCTTGGATGAAGGCACTTGTGAGGTCCAGAGCAAATTCGATTCTGTTTATGATTATTCCTATGTCTACTAGTCCCATCCTCATCCGCTATCCTACGATCACCTGACATCCGGCTACACAGCTGCCCTTCCGATCTTCGATCTCGATCTCACCTAACCCCTGATCGCGATCTCGATCTACCGATCTGTCGATCTGTCGATCTACCGATCTGTCGATCTCGATCAGCCGATCTGCTTATCAGCCGATCTCGATCAACCATCTCGATCATCGATCTTGATCATCGATCTCGGTCATCGATCTCGATCATCGATCTTGATCATCGATCCCGATCATCGATCCCGATCATCGATCTCGGTCATCGATCTCGGTCATCGATCTCGATCTCGATTGGCAGTCTTGATCAGCTGCTCTGAACAGTAGTCTTGACCATAGCCTTGATCGGCCAGCTTGAACAATGATCCTGATCGGCAATCTTCTCACCTGATCTCGAATCCCTGCGTTGTCGACATTCCAGGTCTTGATCTCCTTGGACTTGAACACCGCTCCCCATGCGACCAATGCTGCCACCATGTCCTCTCGGCAGCATCTCACGGTTACGTCGTCACCGATCCACCATAGATCGCTCCGGTCCCGATCCGCTGCCGCCTTGATCTCCTTCTCATGACTGCTGAATCGACTGGATCCTCGGTGATCTTCACTCCTGGGGTGTCACGTGTACCTCTCCATCGAGGATCACAGTCTTTCGACCTCAAGAATATCTGTCGACGCTGATCATCAGCAGATCACACTTTGACTTGGACTGAGTATACAGTATACACTCGAAGCGTGATCGAGAAATATCCACCCATATCTGCAGTGATCATGGGTTTACAGCACCGGATCAAGCGAGATCTCACTGAACTAGCGTCGTCCAAAGTGATCGGAAGCAGCCATCGGTCCACCATACTAATCCCATGTATTTCTCGAGTAAGTACGAAAATTCGAGATGTGCTTTACCACAAAGCCAAACACAGACTCATGAAAGCGGCCGATTCCAAACACAAGCTGTGATCAAAGGTTTAAAGTTAAGACCCGCGACACATGAACTTGGTCTAAATGCTATGCGGTTTTCAGAGCAATCGATCATTCGGACCGACCGATGCTCTACACCAGTGGACCGTGGTATTTCACTCGGTTAAGCTTCCAGAGATGATCGGAAGACGTGGAGCATAGGTCATTATAAGGCAAGGATCGGAAGATATCTGCTGGATGGATTTTCTTCAAGAACGGCAGCCGACAGCAGAAGCCGTAATGGCATGGAAGCTTGTCAAGAGAGCATTACATCAACTGAAGCTGCAGGAACTTTTGACGACAGTCCAGTTAAGCCTACAAGGCGCTAAGCATATGCTGAAGGCACTCAAGGAAAACCCGGCGGCAAGGAAGGCAACAAGAGGTAGTATCAACAGTATGGATATCGAGTCATAAAATGGCAAACACAGCCGTTGCAGCAATTATCAAGTCAAAGGAACTATCGAGGTCCACTGAAGAAGTACTAGCTGGAGATGAAATTTCGCCATCGGTACGGGATTGCCTCCCGAACTGGGTTTCAACGGCTGAAAACAAAACCCAAGACTCCAAGACTATCCGACAAATGCTACAAGAATACTGAGACTTTATAGCCCTACCAGAAAGAGTTATAACAGACAACAGAACAATCGGGTAAAGAGCCCCTAGCGGAGTGTATAGTTAGTAATCTAACACAAATACACCATTGGATGTATGATGTTCATTAGGTAAGCCTATCAAACATCATGCAATTAAATTGTCAGACGATTTCCGTACAACCTCGTCCTTTTTCAAGTTGAAGAATTTAGTTTTAAGTAAACAAGACTGAATGGGATTTTCCACTGTATTATCATAACACCTGCCAATCCTCACTCAGCTCTGAAATAAATTTCAGAGAATTGAAATCAAGGCTGATTATGGTGTGTGCAGTATACATCCTGGCAGCACTGAGTAATCTATCTGCGGAACGTAAACTCTAGCCACTCGATACGAGACTCTCGTAGACTCCATTCCACATTCCGGAATTCACAAGGTACAAGCGACATCAAGCTAAGAAGCTTCTGCAGGATGCGGTTCCTCCATGCCATTCTCCTGGCAGCCATAGCAGTTTCTCCAATCACTGCCAAGTCAGACAAAGCATCTATCCAATGGGAATCCTGTCCCCAGTACACTGTCACGTCCGAAACTCCAGCTAGTAGTGACAGCGGAAGCTCAAGTGCAGACGCGGAGTGTGGCATCTATAATGCTCCGTTATGCTATCCTGGTGTTTGTGAGACCCCCAAGGGCGTGAACTCCACCATTGAAGTCTTCGTGAAACGCTACCCAGCAACCGTTGGCGACCCGAAGACTGCACAAAATGTGTGGCTTCTTCAGGGTGGACCGGGCATGTCCTCCATTTTCATGGAGGGACTCGCCACAGGAATTCAGCAGATGTTGGAAGGATCGTATAACCTGTACATCATCGATCATCGCGGTACAGGACGCAGTATGAGACTATCCTGCTCGGCTGAAACAAAAACCAAGGATACTACTATTTGGGATAGCGATGTCGAAGCGCCAAATGTTGGTACATGCGCTCAAGAGCTGCACTCAAAGTACGGAGACATGGCGTCGTTTTCAACAACAAGTGTAGCTAACGACATCTCCAGCCTCATAGGCGAACACACCAATGGTGAGGATACTATCGTGTACGGAGGCAGCTACGGTACCATGTTGGTAGAGCGCTTGATTCACTTGAACCCGCCTAAAGTCACCGGATACATTTTGGACAGTGTTGCCACGTCGTCAGGTGCACCGACTACCGACTTCATGAACATTTCTAACTGGGACACAAACTTTGGTGAAGTTGGCGACAGATTTTTGGCCATGAGCCAAAAAGAGGAGGAGATCTCCACTCGGTTCAAGAAGAGAGGCTTGACGGATACGATTAAGCACCTGATCACACAGTTCGACAAAGTCCCGGATTCACCATGTGCACGAATCATCAATGAACTCAACAGCGAATCGAGTAACGAAACGAACAGTGATACGCCTTCGTTCGCCTTGCGACGTGCATTGGGAACGTTGATGCAGGACTCCGAATTACGAAAGCTCATTCCGCCGGTTGTGTATCGTTTGAATCGTTGTGAGGACAAAGACCTCGCCATTTTGAACACGGTGACCCAGTTTGTGAAAGATTCTATGAATACTAAAGCTGAGCCCGAGAACTTCTCGTCGCAGTTGCTCTACAACGTCATCGTTTTCTCCGAGATGTGGGAAACGCCGTCACCGTCCGAGGAAACACTGAAGAAACGATTCACGGACGTGTTGATATCCGACACAGGCATGTACACCTTTACGGAGCTTTACTGTGCCTACTCCAAGGAAAAGTCCAAGACCTGCAGCCAGTTCCAGACTGGGAAATACGACGCCAATCCTATCGTCTACGACCGGGATGAATACTGGAATAAAGCCGCCGTGATTCCGGATCAAGCTAGTGTCTTGTTGCTCAGTGGCATGCTTGATGGACTAACGCCGCACAAGTATGCAGAGTTTCTGCTGGGTGCTCTTCAAGGCGATAATAAGGAGCTTATAACGTTCAAAAACGCCGGCCATGGTACAATCGTGTCAACACCGTTGATTCCCGGTGACCCAGAAAGTCGGAATTGCGGAATGGATTTGATCGGATCGTACATCAAAAACGGCGGAAACCTGAAAAAGACGGACAAATCCTGCGTGAAGAAGATACCCCCGTTCAACATGACCATTACGACGGACTCTCTGAACAAATACCTGGCGACCGATGATGCATACGACGGTGTGTACAATGAGAGTTACGACCGTCCCACCAAGCAGTAAGAGGAGAGTAATTGGTATAAAATATCGTTACTTTGACCCCGTGATAGAATGCACATACTCCAATAGATATCACCATTCTCTTCCGCTAAATCTGTCTTCTGCGTCTTTCTGTACTGCATCAAATTCGTCCAGCGTTGAGTAAGCGAAAAAAAAAAGTCGTATTTGATCACCCAGTAGCGTCAATCGTTTCTGATCAGCCTCTTTCGTATGTCGTATAGCTCTTAAGCAATACCAACACAGTACTGGCCGCCGAGGATCTTAGTGATGTCCTCCCGCCGGTGCCACTCGCGTAGCGCCTATTTGTATTGGTTGTAGATATAGTCTCTAGCGCTAGCTTCTCACGTTCTTGTCCAGTTCAGAAGCGAACTCGGGTTCCAGCTTCTTGTCTAATTCGGAAGCGAACTCAGATTCCAGCTACTCGAGCGTCTCTTCGGGTGCAGTCTCCACCACTGGGCGATAATTCGGAAGTGAGCTCAGATTCCAGGTCTCTTCAGCTACGTCCCATGGGTTAAAATCTTGTTGAAGTTGTCTTGTTGAATTGTCTTGTTGAAGTTGCCACCGTCGTTGAAGTTGTCGATCTGGACGTAGTAGGCCTGAAAAGGCGTAACATCTTGAAGATTGTATGCTGCAAGCAAAAACATGAACACCGAGCTGTAAGCGAAACGAGCCCGAGGCGATGGATGAGGACAGACTGGATGTACGATTGCCTATAAGACCAGAGATGGAAAGAGGGGAAGGAAGCAGACTGAAACGAGCACGCGCGCACACAGAGCAGGGTGATGGCAGTGCGGGGTTAGAAGAAGAGGAGTTCTACAGCTCGATGTCTGATGAAGAATGGGAAGCTCTCGAGAAACAACTGGAGACGACAACCACAGTGATCATTTTCACAATGACTGAATTGTCGGTGGAAGTAGATGGTTGTCGAGTAGCACTATACGACGAGATATACTTGAGACGTGTAGTGAAAACGGTGTACAGTTCAAAGACGATGAGTTAACTATAAGGACCAGCACACGCAAAACGGGAGACGGAACTACGAAGACGACGACGTACCTGTCAGGCCAACCAGAACAATTTGACAGCGCGCTGAATTGAGAGTATAGCGAATCGAGGCTTGATAGTGAAGTGAGTAGGAGGAAGTAAATCCAAAAGTGAGTTTATTGAGTTAGCCCGCATTCACTAATCTACCCTTGCTCTCCTTGAGCTCCCCTTGTAGACCTTTGTGAAACGGGAACGCTTGATGTAACGGGAACGATTGATGTAACGGGAACGATTTGTGCACATCTTGAGATCAGCAAATTGAAGTTCTCGTCCAATCAGAATAGTGTATCCAAGGTAGACCGCCAATCGTATTGCAGCATCCACGCGTCTTCCACTGTTGTCCTCACTTGGCACGCGTTGTGCGCGTGAAAGCTGCGTGCTTCGAGGTAGGGACCCAGTATAGGAGACGGCGAAGTGCAATCTCAACACGCTGTGGATTATGCTAAAGCCCGGTTTCTTGGACATTAAAGGAGTTCGCGTCTGGGTACAACCCATGTTCACGGGGAGGAGGAACACGAATCTTACTCTCGACGAACTGGAATATGTGAATAGTAATCGAGTAACATTTGGTCAATTGCGTGCACAAATCCAACATTGGGGAGCGACAGACTGCTTAGTCATTTCACATGGCACTTACGTGGACCAGAACAATGACCGACATGTGTAATCGCAGTGCTAGTGATTGCCTTCAGGCAGTGATCCTGGGCTGAGTCATACACGAAGTAAACAGATTTGGGTGAATACAATTTATACACGGCGAGTTCCAGGTATTGGGTTCACACGGTATATCGGATTTGCATTTATTCGGGAACGATGGGAGAATCGCATCATGAAGGACAGCATCACCCAGTAGGAGATCTATGCGCATCGCTGTTCGCTTAGGCCTGGTTCTGAAGATACTCCAATTCACCTCTAGCATCTTATGCTACAATTTTGACTTGATTAAAGTATTGTCCGAGCCATCTTCTATTGTTAATCGCCGTATGTCGTAACTTACGACATAGTGATTCTGCTATGGCGTAAGATACGACGTTGGGACCAGAGGGGTTAAATGGCTTAAGGTCGAGTCAGCAGAAGTGGGAGTGTTCGACTCTAGTGGTCTGTCGTGATGACTCATCTGTTTAAGTACAACCAGCCTCGGTCCCAGACTGAGAGTGTGCAGCATTAGTATAGAACACAGTATATTATAACTGAGAGGGGGTTTGTCACCGTTCAGTGTCTTCGTTATAGATTGCTGCTGGAGACACAATTGCCACTACTTTGAAGCAGAAAGTAGTCCCTACTTCCGGATGATATACCCCCTAAAGCTCCCGGGACGTTGAAAGTTCTTTGCTTTAAACAAAGAAACACATCGGGCTTTTCTTTTTGCTTTATTAAAACTTATGGAACAACAACTAGTGTTTCATCGGAGTAGATGAACTGTAACGACATTTGGAATTAATACTGAAAGACAGTGATCTGTTTTAGAGGTAGGTGTAAGTAACGAGACCCTAGTTCGCCACGTTGCTAGCCCAGTTGGGGTATTTCGCCATCCAGTAGGTCTTGTAATGGTCCAGGAGAGTTCTATAGCTGTGGCTGATTGCATCGCCTTCCAATTGCTTCATCTTCGTCAACATGCTTTCTGGGTTATAACCCATGTCTTCAATGCGCTGGAAGAGAGCTTTGTTTTGGCCAAGAACATACTTCTCATGCGCAGTAAGAGCCTTGGTGTAATAGGCGTCATCCAGCTTCGACAGCTCGTTGAACGACTTGCTCTTCGTCAGTCTAGCTGCCACTTTCTCGGCCGCTTTGTTGAGAAACTTCTCCGAAAGCGACTTAGTGAGTTGGGCCCGCTCCTCATCTTCTTCGTCATCGGCAACTTCTTCATGGACTCTCAGGAAACGGTTGTTGATACTCTCGGTCTGCACATGACTCTGGGGCGCTGTGAGATGCTTGGAATCACTCACGGCGGAAGCTCCGTCGCAGCAAGCCAAGATGGTAGCTGTAGCAACAAGCATGATGTAAGCCAGACGCATGGTTTATTTCTGAGAAGAGAGGCGAGCGCTTGAGTCTTGATGTGTAAGTTGCGAAGTGAGCTTGCAAACAGCAAAATAACGCTGCTGTGGAATGCGCCTCACCGTTCGAGACTCCGGGCGATAAAAAAACTGTTGACGCAGCACGTATCTTGGGATGGTACAATACCGTCATGGTACATGTATTAGTGCACGACAGTGTGGCATTCTACTTAATACTAATGATAGTTTATTCCGTATGAATTATTCGCATCATCTATTTTACGTATCCTATGATGACGATTAGTAGAGTCATGGCTCGTGATATGGGGCCCTGCCTTGCCAGGCAGGAGCAATAGCTCGCCGACCAGTTACGTTTAAGTGCGCTAGAGGAAAAAAAAAAACTCGAAGAAACGACTCGTATCGTAGCCCTTCTGCTAGGACGTATTAATATGCACGTTGCAGAGGAGGTTGTGCCGGTAAAAGTCGATTAGCCTAACTACTTGGAAGTACGTCTTGCAGGCCTATTACCAGCGTCTCATAGCTTCTATTTATATTCGTTGTCATGAGGAAAGGAAGCTGTTCTGACTGGAATCCCAAGCCGTCAACCCGGTAGGATACAAGTACGATGTGAATTGGAAGAGGTGGTCGAATCGCATTTGTCAGTCAGGTGGCCAGTTTGTTTGCATTAGCTCGAATGGATCGGAGAGAGTACATACCATACTCGAATGGATCGGAGAGAGTACATACCATACTTACGTAGACACACCGAGTCGGCAGTTAAGAAGCCAGAGCCCTCATAAGAGCCAGACCAGGCATTTCTAACCAGCACACTGTAGCAGAGGTCAGATGTCGATTAGTACTTACGTGGGCATCAGCAGAGCGGCGAGTGCAGCAATGACGATCTGGATCTTCTTCTTGAAAACGTGTGGGTGTTGGGCGAAGTTTCCGAAAATGATCTTGGCTGGCCGACTCTGAGGCCAGCACTGCCCCCCCCCCCCCCCCCCTAACTGTAAGGTAACGAACATTCCCGATGGCCGCGTAAGCGATTTTATTCGCGTTTGTGAAGGACAAAAGGCTGGAAGCAAGTACCCGGAGTTCACCGGCCGTGCATGTAATGGACAGGAGGCTGCACATTACACGTAGTCCAGTCGGAGAAAAACCCTGGGGTGTGTGTGGCGTGACCCACTCTGTTCAAATAAACCGCTCACGATGATCAAACAAAAACTCAACATTAATTGAGAATACAGGGGTATCCAACCCCCGACAGAGATGGAATACGAGGAGAAGACTCCTGTTACTCGTGTTCAGCGGCTATCAGCTGCCGCCTTCTGAAAAGGATCTCCACAAGCAAGTCGACAACAAGATGAAGAGACAGGTCAGACAGGATATTCTCGACGTCTATATGGAGTTTGTAAACCTCAGTACCTCGACCATCGACGTCAATGGCATTGACTCAATGCAGCTACAGAAGCCGTGTCTGAGCTACGCATCATCCAGAACCAGACTTCAAACCACGAACCCAGCCCGACGTCCCGCAAGTTGGTATCTACAGTTACGAAAGCGATGCGGACATCAGTTTTCAGAATCACATCGCAGCCTGCTGCCATGCGTATTCCGATAACATATCTTGGTGCACGTCGCCCCACGTGACCATCACGCAGAGCTCTGATTTTGGGAAGAGCCGAATCGTGAAGCGTTTGGCCGGGGTCCTATCGAACACAATGGCAAACAGTTTGATGTGAAGGTGCTGCATATCTGCGCACGTACCTTCGAACGAATCACCCCAACTGCGTAAATCGCTTACAGGGGGGGGGGGGGGGTAGACAACATCGTTACAGCACTGGAGAAGCTTTCACGTACTTGGTCGAGAATTCGGACGTTAGATAAAAGTGGCTGAAGTTTTTTGAAATGGAGGAGGTACTACAATGTTGATCGTGATGTGTGAGTTGGACCAAGTTAAACTTTGCTCCAGCTCTTCCAACCAGCACGTCACAGGTACTCCTGTACTACTTGTGGCTATTGACAAAGCTCGGTCTCTGTTCGAGATCAAATACAACGGTATCAACGCGCTGCAGTATTTTCGACAAGCTTTGATAACGGTGAACAGGAGTTATATAGTACAGAGAGCCAGTGGTCTTGTGTTTGGAGTTCTAGTGGATACAAACCCACTAGTAAATACTGAGGACTCGTTTTCTCGCATTGGTGATGGCCCGAAAAAGTCTATATTCCTACCTCGTTTTGACAGAGACAATGGATATCATGATGAAGAAGTTAAGGGACAGCCAGAAGACTAGCAAAGGTAGAGTATTGTTTACCGATGAGGATGACGTGTGGACAGCTCTGGTGTCAATGGGTCGGCCCTTGTGGCGTAGTATGGATGACACAAGATCCAATTTGCCGACCAGAATGACAGAAATGATTTTGTTTGCTGCTAGCAAATTGCTGATCGGACTCCCATCGGACCTTTCCGCTAGCTACACGTCTCCACGGCGTGGCGTCACTGTTCTGCCGTCTTGGCCTACGTCCAAACTCGTTCAACCCGAAGGCCCCGCTCTTGGTTGCCAACTTCATGAGTGTCCTACATTACGTGACGTACAAGAACGATGCTGACATCAGCAGCTACGTGTCCGAGCCGATCCTGGTGTTTGGTGCTGGCATGCGTTCGAGCAATATAAGAAGCCATCGGCATTGGAGCAATACATCCTCCCCCAGCTCCTGGACGATGCTGCTCAGTAAAGAGATCGACACCAGTAACATTGGTGAACCTGTGTCACGCATCTTCATGGACAGGGTGGAAAAGGCATCATGGAAGTTCGTTTTCTCAGGCCAATTTTGCGTCCAGAAGTTTGTGAAAATACTTGTGGGCGACAACCAGGGTTTGGTAATTTTCCGTAACTATTGCCGATATTGGCAATGTCATATTGCCATAATTTATTGCTCCTCAACCCCAATAACATGCAATTTTTTATACAGGTCAATCTTGGCCATAGCCAAATGTCGTTGACATGTGTGGTTGCTTTGCCAATGGATGGTAGCGAGAACTATCGCCAAACGGGTGGTGTGGCCACGTTTGCACACAGGGCACACGGGTTATTACAGTTGCTTGTCATTTCCTAACTGAATTATATTATATCAGTTGATTTGTGTGTTGTATGTATGATGTCGAGGAATTCGGACTATGACTTGCGTGTGTTGGTTGGAGAGGTTGGACGCGGTGGGAGGGTTCTCGAGGTAACCCCTCCTGAATCCAGGCGCATCGACAGCAACCAACTCGTTCAAAAACTCATGAGAAAAGACGACATAGTGTCACATATTCATGTGACCTACTGACTTGGTTGACATTGCCGAAAAAATTGGCAATAACTCAATTATTTATTGGCTTGGATGAAGGCCTCCAATCCGTATGATATTGTATTTTTCCTATCCCTGCCGACAACCCACAGATTCGTGAGGGCGACGCCGAAGTCATTGACGTCGTACATTTTTGAGAAGACGGACGACCCTGTTAAAGTGAATAAACGCTAAGAGAATGTCTTTAATCAACTGTCTTTATTGATTTTATCTCTCTCTACCGCTAACTTATGCTATCCTTACGAACGTGCTCAGTCCGAAGCAAAAGCGGTTGTGAGAGGAATGAATCCTCTCCCTCTTGCCTCCGGTTCCTCATCGCACAAATGGTGCCTCTCTCCAGAGAGACGGTACTAGCCAATCACAGCTTGGCTACGTACTTGTCAACTGACCACAGATGTATCGTCACTTGATTAACCTTAGCTAAACTATAGCCTTAATTAACTCAAATACAAATCTGTTGGCTCAGTAGCCACTGAACCCATCTGGAGATCAGATGTGTCGGTTGCCTACCGACACAGCTGACTCCACAGAGGGTTCTCCTCTGCGCCAGGTCTCCCCAGTGGAGATCGGGCGCAACAGACCCCACTAGCCTTCACATGACCAGCGATAATGAGATGATTCGGTTGCATTTGAGTCTGTTGGAAGTGGCGAATGAGGCGACAACTCCTGCCTAATGTATTGTGACAGAGAATATGACGAGCTTCGGCAAGATTGCACAGGAGTTTAATGGCACACTGTGTGTCCGTGGAGTATTGGTGCCGAACTAGAAGACGATCTGCACTAGCGATGGCCGTTTTTAACGAAGAGATTGATTAAGAAGCTGCGCGAGATTGTCAACTCTGCATGGTGGGACTGCAAAGCTCAAGTCGAAAACGACCTAGAGTGCCGCAGTGACCACGAAAAACGAGGGCGGCAGTGCCTTTCGCCTGTGCTACTGATGAATCTTGCGGTAGAACGGTCATTGCGAACGTTTGATTCTTCTCTGTATGTAGTGTGCTTTGTTTCTTGGATGAAGCGAACTGCTTCGATAGTTATCACGGAGACAAATCAAGATTTAACTAAGGACATCACATTGCACTCCATCGACCTCTTTCAAATATAGATTGGAATAAAGCGATGGTAGATCGCAGTGGAAGCAGAAAGCAGAAGTTTGATGGTGCATGGTGGCAAGCTCATCCAGACCCGTCAGCGACCCCGTCAGAGGTGGCGATGGCAAAGCGTCGTGAACTACAGGAACAGCTTCTACACTTTGATCAGAATGTTTGGTTGACCAAACATGCAAAGCAGCCGAGATTCCAGTTCACAGGCGAGCAGAAGCGAATGCTTCGTCAGTGGTTTAATGCGCTCGATACGGATAAGTCCGGGAAGATCTCAGTAGAGGAGCTGGAAGACCCGATGCTTTCTATCGGTATTGTGAACGACACTCGGGAGATCCAGCAGATTGTCAGCAAACTTGATAAGGACTCGAATGGGCAGATTGATTTCCAGGAGTTTGTTGAGTTCCTAACTCCACATGCTAGATACAACAAGGGAAATGGTCCACAGAAACATGAGATGATGTTCCATCAGCTGACAAAGAAAATGGAGGTACGGATCGAAAGTTGATATGGAAGTGTACATCCAGTTAAGCTGTTTGTATTACCCACTGCAGCATCAAAGCTCAGGCTTTTTGGAGATTAACACACAACTATCAGTGGAGAGAAGGAAATTTATACTCGAGTCAATAACCAGCTTTACGTCGCAGTCGATACAGGAAGACCTCGAGGAACTTCGGCATTTTAAAGAAGAGAAACATCGCGGTTCTACATCGCCTGGACGGTCAAGACAGCGTCGAGCTTTGACCAAAAAGGCGAAACTAGCTGCATTAGCTACAAGGCACCAGGAAGAGTTGCGCTTTCAGGCTCTTGAACAGGTCTTTATTCGGAACAGCGCTCTCAAGGTTTGTTGTGATTGGCATATTCTGTTCATCTATAAACCGTTCAACCGGCTTTGGTGTTGTTGTTTTAGCGTCTCCAAGCGATGCCATCCTCGGTGTTGGGAACTCCAAGTGTAACCAGACGTGGACACCATCGAGGAATTGCGCTATTGACGCCGATGCCGACGGTAGAAAGACCACCAGCCACACCTAAGCGCTCAGTTGTTGCAAGTCCAAGTGTAGAAATCTTAGATGCTCGGCGTACCAGTGCGAAGCTGCTTGAGCAGTCAGGAATGGGCAGTTATAGGCGCTTGGAACCATCTTCAGGACACTATAGTAGCATGCCCAACCTCCCTCCTTCGACTACGGACTTGTCTTGATGCTGAGCTTCGGCCATTATGGATGTTAGGAGTGATGGTCACTTCAAGTTGCAGAGGGCTCTAATCAAGTGATGTGGTACACAGAAAATGTTCATCCGCTTTGAATACGTTACATCTTGGTTACATTAATTATAGAAGAATCTCCGCCACTTAACAACACAGAATCAAGGTAACTCCTGCTTGAAAAAAACTCATTCTCAGAGGTAGCCCCTCGTTGAAGTTGGTCATCGATGGCAATCTTCTAGAGATGCTTGCCCCCATACTGAAAGCCATATGTCGTGTCTGAGGAAAGGCCGTGGAAAACCTGGCGCCACTCTTCTCTTTTCATTACCGAAGATGACCGGCACCGCTCAGGTCACCTCTGCGTCCAAGTCAACCTTCTTCCGCGGCATCCAACCTACCCCTGTAGGTTCTCCAGGCGCTACAGCCAAGAAGATCCTACAGAGTCGCCGTGCCAGCGCCCCCGCTAAGCCCCAGGACAACAATCAGTCTGTTCTGCTGCCTGAGGAGGCGCAAGAGCTCAAGGACCTGCTGCTCTCCACGCCATCGCATCAACAACATTCTCGCTTCAGCTTCATGAAGTTTCGACGTGTGGTAGTGCCGCCCGTACAGATCCCACCGGAGCTGGACACCCCCAACGCCATCAGCAACATCGTCGCTGGCTCCAAGATCCCTATGACAAAGGCCATGTTCATGCGTCGGCGCTCGCGAATGATGCGGCGCGTACCAGGCCGCATTGATGAACGCGTCGCGTGGTAAGGAATTGCAACGTCTCTGCCCTTATTCTTGGTGTTTTTTGGCTATTTGTAGTTCTAGAAAGAATATAATTTGCACGACTATTTACACTCCAGAGCTCTCTTCCAGACGTTACAACCCACTTCATGTCGGGTTGTTTTTGGTGGTGGCCCCAAACCCCACTGTAAACTGCAGCCAGCTTCCGGGTCTCAGGTTTTGGCGTTGATACATTTCTCCTGCCGCCACTTGAATTGGACACTGAAAGCTGTAACGACGGCCATTGAGTGGAGGTCCGAACACTATACTTTTTGCTGTTAGAAATTGAGACGTCAGAGCACCGAGGCCGTAGCCACGATTTTGAAAGCGACCATTCCAACTGCATTTTCCCCGTTTTCACCGCGTTGACGTCAATGATACAGTCACTGTCGGTTTTGCAGAACGTCATGCATTTGTCCGGATTGTCAGTGTTGGTATAGTCGCCGATCATCGACCCGATGCTGTCTTCGATCCATTGCTTCGTCAGGTGAGGAGAGTGCTGGATGTATCTTGGTAGACACGGATGTAGTCGATCTTGAAGTACATCGGGAACGAATCGCAGATCGCGTTGCTTTCCGAACTGGAACCATCGCCATAGCAATCTCCACCTGAAGTAGCGTGAGGTGGCTTCGATCCCGCCGACTTGGACAGAGCCATATTGAAAATGACGTGCTTGGGCTCCTCAACCATGATGCGGATTTGTTAGAGTTTGTGCTGGGATCACGAAAATGACTTGGTCTTCGACTTCCCAGCGGATATAACCAGAGCCCATTCGAGGTACGTGTGTGAACCCAGTCCGACTTCCCAATCTGCGTTCATTTGGTAAGAATTTAGAGCCAGCGCTTGTCGAAGGTGTACACTCCTAGGCGGTGCTACCAGCACTGCATCAGTGCGCCCCCATATAGGTGTTCTGCTTGGGGAAGCAAGTGTCATTGGTGTTGACGCCCCAGTGTGTCTTCGTACGTCACGTCGCCATTCACGTCGTACGATGCAGGACATAACTGCATCGTACACCCATTCTCAGCGGTTCCCTTGACGCGTATATGCGGCAAAGGTTTGGATATGGTCTTTTCCAACATCGCAGATATTGTTCGCGCCGTATCGGAGCCCCTGGTACCAGGATCTGTGTCCTCGAGCCTTCTGATAGAGACCATGGCCTGATTCTCTGATTTTGCGAGTCGAAAATGGTTTCGTTGCATGCATTATACGAGTACCGCCGCATTCGACTCGTAGAAGCACTGAACAAGGTTCTTCATCAACCAGATACCAGGTCACGTCGGGTAGCTGTCGATGTTAGCGGCTCGAACTGTAGTGGGCCCCGTCTTCATGTCTGGATTGTCCGATGCGTCACAGCACCAGGAAGCTGTACGCGGACTTCAACCATCCCCTTGAAATTAGAACTTGTTTCAGCTTTGGACCATTCCCGATCGATAGTAAACTTTCACCGTTTGATAACCCGGAGGCGAGACGTAGTTGCTCCATACCGTAAAAATTCCAACCAGGTCTGACCGGTTCCAACCTGTACCGGTAAAAACCATAATCACTTTAGTGACATTCTATAGTGACACTGTGCGCACACCAATCGCTGCCACGTGCCTTCCTCTTACTCTTCGTTTAGACAAGGACAAGGACTACCCGAGAGGCGAAGACGTGAAGTAACAAGGATCTCGTGGCATACCTCGTGCTAGTGACGGCTAGAAGCTCCTACAAGCCCCGGCGTGTGCGTGTGTTCCTGTGCGTTCTTGTGAGGTGTGTACCGACAGCTCCTGGTGAGTATGCGTCCCTGTGTGTGCTTTGGGGTGGTGTTTATTCTGTGACGGTGCCTCCGGGGTGGAGGAGCAGCTTTTGCTGCGATCGGTTCGAATCCGATCATCGCCTTCATTTGACTATACTGTTTGTGCTCTGTATTGTATATGTATATGTAGGTTATTGTATGGGGCGTGTGCGAATGAAGCTGGGAGTGCGGTGACTGGTGTTGGGTGTATGATGCTTCCGTTTTCGACTTGCTCGTGGTAACGCGCTATATGTGCGTCGAGTTTGCCGTTCTGAAGCATCTTGCGAAGGATTTTCAACGCTGTGCCGACCGCAATGGCTGAAGAGCCATTCTCCTTCAAGAATAAGATCAAGTTCTCCTGCGCACGCTCCCGATTTCCAGTACTTCGCTTTTAAACGCGGCAGAAGCTTCATGCAGCGCAAAACCCATCGGTACGAACAGCAACATGTATCCTACCGCGTGTCTCGACTCGTATAGTGTGGTTTTTTTTACAGAACGCGGGGCATATACACGTGGCGTCGCAGTAAACCACTCGTACCAAACGGCTGAGAGCGACCGTGTACTCTTCTTCTTTGGGAGGACTGCGTTCTGGACATTCTGCACGTCAATGGAAACTACTGCGTCAACACTGGTTTGTTCGCTGGCTGTTTGGCGATCGGTATGTGTATGGAAGTGGGCTTCAACTGCTAACAGTCGATCTTCAAGTCTCTTGTTTTGTAGGATGAGGACGTCAATCTGCTCCGACTGGCGTTTTACGAGTTCCAAAACTGCTGATGATTCGGAGTTCACTTCTCGAGAGCTTGGCAATTCTAGAGGGGGATCGAAGGCTCGACGTATGGTGGCACTCCAAGCCAGCACCTCTGCTTCTCCAATGGACTGTTCCGCCATGACACCGCGCAGTCTGCACACAAGGGCGCTACGGTCATCAAGTAGGAGAGCATCAGGGTAGTGCATGACTACAGTTGCCATCAAACAGTCTGCAACAGCTTCGTCTAGGTTGAGAGCTGAGTCAGAAAAAGCGAGCGTGTTCGAGAACAGCAGTACTTGGAGAGCACGAGCACGGTCACGAATCGGTGGGTCCAGGGCATGGAGAGACGGGAGCCTTGCGCCTTCCTTTGGGTTCCATCCGCTCAGGACACGGCCTACATTTTGATCCGCCTGAGTGGTCCCCAGCATGTACCCAAAAGCCTTATTCACACGATCCAATTGCCACCCACCGCGCTCAATGATCCAGTTTTCAGCCAGACTACCGTCGTTGGCATGCATGGCAGCACCGCGACGAAAGGAATGAGAAGTAAGCCCGGAGGTAAGCTTTAATCCCTTCTGATGCGCCACTTTCTTGATCCTAACCAACAGTCTGTTCACGTACGCTTGTGCTCCAGGTACAGATGCGTTTATGGAAGACTGCTGGGCGCATTCAAGTGGATTGGGGCTGTCGTCTGCCTCAAGCAGTTCAATTAGACTGAGCTCCTCGACGTCGTTCGCATTTTCTGTGTTTCTCTTCTTTGACATGAATTGAGGGTAGAAGCGCTTGCTTGGCGCCGTCTGTGTAGCGAGTGACGCCGCTAAGGTAAAAATCGGACACGTCATGAAGCTTGTTGGGTCTTTAAACAGCGAAATACCCTGCAACAATGCTGTTTTCACTCGTTTGAATCGTAGGAAAAGCACTCCACCTAAAATTTGTATATCGGGTTAGATTTTGTTTTTAACTAACAACAGTAGTTAGCAAACTCACCAGGTAGTATAGAGAGCTGTTGCTTTTCAAGTTGTTCTGCATCCGAGCTACGTCCGTATAAGTACCACAGCATCACAATTAGTGAGGCGTCTAAGTAAGCGTCTGCAGAAAGATATGTACAAGTACGTGCTCTTAGGTGTAGCGACCTCAACCCAAGGCAAAACACCCAACTTTGTCGAGTAAGAGCTTGCTGTTTTACCTCTAACAGTGACGAGAAATAAAATTGTTGCCAGCAACTTGCTTGATAGTGAACTACTAGTACTTGTTTACATGTATACTTCAGGTTGAACACCTTCATTTTGTCGCAGTTTTTGTGCATCATACTCACTTCAAGATAAACAGTGTGAAAAGACAGGGCCATATCTGTTTGCAGCACAATTAAAAACGGCGGCACGACGGCGACCTTCGGCTCGCGGCGTCCCGGATAGGCCTCCTCCTCTAGCTACGCTGCCCTCAACACGCACATTAAGGCTCTCATCTAAGTATCCGCTGTCTCTTCTATCTGTGCGCGCAATTACGAGTTCTGTAACGTCAATATTCACCGAGAAAAGCGCGAATTCGTGCGGATACTCAAAATGGATCAGGAAAAACAGGAAAAGTCAGACTTTCAGGCCGCCAGCAATGCCACAGGCGATACAAGTGAAAAGCAGAAGACTGCTGCTACTGATCTACGTGGAGATGACGCCAAGCGCCCAAAGTTGAGTGAGTTATCGCCCTCCAAAGCTGCCCATGAACTAGTGCGGAACTCTATGTTGGCCTGTTTCGTAAGCGATAAAGATTGCTCGACCACCGAAAGGGAACAATGGATTCGAGACATACAGGAGATCACTAGGACGTTCGCTAAACGGCTACTGTTGCCTCCTGACAAAAGCAGTACAGAGGACGACTATCAATCCCAGTATGTGCTACCAAGTGGACGAGTAGCGCCTCCTTCAGCCTATTTCTCCTTTAAAGAGAACGGCCGGATGCACCTTCCCATTGTGGATTGGAGTGCCTTTCGAGGATACTCTGTGGCAGTGTGGATCAACGTGGACTTTTGTCTAGCTCAAGCAAAGAAACAGGGTACAGCAGTGGAAGGAGTCGACCAGGAGGATCTGTACGCCAAGTTTAACCTTTTCAGGTTCACGAATGGGTCAAATACTCTTGGGGTAGAAGCATCGCTGGAGTATACAGAAGATTCAAGTGGAGGTGGTCATGGTGTACTGTTAAACATCAGTTGTTGTGCTCCTGGTACAGTGGATGCGAAAAAGTCTGCATCAATTGCAGCTTCGTCGTCCTATTCGCCGGAGTGGAGAAGGATTCAACAAGAAATTGATTTGGAGCCTGGCAAATGGCACTTACTCGTGGTTTCGCATTCGCTGCACTACGTGAAAAAGAGTAAAGTGACGTGTTATGTCGATTCCAAGCTACAATTCAAGGAGGAGTTGGTTTATCCGTCAGGACTGGTGACAGCATCAAAGTGCACGGTTGGGGGAGGTCGCAACGCAAAGGCTAAAGTTGCAAGTGTAGCAATGTACCAGGAAGAACTCCCCAAAGGGACGATCGAGTTGATGTACGCTCTGGGACCTATGCTTTCTTCGTTTAACCGCTGGTCTGCAGCACTTCCGGCTCAGTCAAGCCGACTTGTTGCTGGAACTCGTGAGCGTGCGCTGGGGAAATCGCCACTTTCGATCCCTGAGAACGACGCGTTCGCTGCCTTTTGTAAACTGCAGGTCGTATTCGCGTTTAATGCTCAGAACACTGTGAACGAAGATTATGCAGATCTGGGGGTGGAGTGGCTTTGTGAGGGCACAACACCCACCGCCAACGGGAAGTGGCTGGTTCTCGAGAATACTGTGGGGGCTTCTGCTGAGATTCAGCAGCGAAACGCCCGCCTTGGGAAAAGTACCCAGAAAATGATCTTCCCTAACTACCATGCAGCCTGGTATCGGTCAGTTGGAGTGTCGTCGTTACCAGTGCTGTTGGATTACATTTTAACTGGTTACGAGAGGGTCAGGAGGAAGCAAGAGGCTACAGAAGAAGCTGGTTCAACTGAGAACACTGCATCAAATGAGCAAGGCAAACGCCCATTTTCTGCTGTCATGGAAAGCGTCGTGGTTGACTTGTTGTGGATCCTCAAGGGAATGCTGGTCAGCAGTGTGGCTAACCAGCAGGAAGTTCTCCAGAACTACGTGCTGCACATGTTCGCACACGTCCTGGTGCAGCATAAAGACTGTCTTTCTGTGATCTGGACGCCTGGGACTCTTGTGGTTTGCGTAGAAATGGTGAAAAGCTTGTTTGACATGATGCCGACACCAAGAAAAGGGATGGATGTGGGGGAAAACCACCCCTTTCACGCCTCGATTTGGGCGACGAACCCACTTTTTGCCTCGGGGGTACGCGCCGTTCTAATGGATTATCGCTTATGGTCGCAAGCAGATTTCAAGACTCAGTCCATCTACAACCATCAGATGTACGGACTGGCCTGTGAATACCCACGAGCCTTCAACAACATGCAAGCTGTTTCAAAGATGTTGGAGATTCTCGGGACTTTTTACTCTGTTTCACACTCCCCAATACCTTCAAATGAAGGTGAATCGAGTCAGAATTCACAGCAATTAACGGAGGCTGACGACAAGGACCACCACTGGAAGCAGCAAAGTATCCAGAGTTTAGTTGAAGTGATTGAAGTGTGTTTAACAAACCAGAGCACTCAAGTGCACGAAGTATTGGAACAGGAGGTCATGGAGACGACGTTCGCTCGAGCAAGTGCCCCTGCAGGGACCAGTGGCTCCGTTTCTAGTGGTTCAGGACCTTCCGCTTCTCCGTCAACCCCGTCTTCATCTTCTGCGTCCCCGTCAATGGTGGTACCCGGGCGCAAGGGAGGTGTGTTTAGCATAAATCTCGAGAGTATTGTGTGGAGTGATCAGACTTCTGGGGCTTCGGCTGTTAATCCGGATGCCAATGCTTCAGAGGATAAGGCTGCTGCTAAGAAGAGTATCCTTCATTCTGTTCAAGTCCGGTTCTCCCTCGTCCGCGACATCCGTGCAATAATTCGATTCTTGATGACCAGTAAAGATGCGGCGGTGTGCACGTCGATACTGCTGCTTCTTCGACGCCTAGCGGTCTCTTTCTTGGATATGCGCTTTGCCTTGATCAGTTCAAGTATCATGGATTGCCTACTGTATCTGATGCATGATCGACGGGACACTGAAGACACTGATGATAAAGACTCAAGTGTTTCAATTCATGTCCGGATGGCGTGTGTTCCTCTATTTATTTACCTTCTTGACTGGCTGGAATCTATCGAAGGACGCACTGTGTGGTGTGGTCTCGAAGAGCACCTGCGGTTAGTCTTGAATGGCCAAGGAAGCTTTTCCGTGGGCTTCCTAGAGCTGATGATGGAGTTTTACTTCGATCCAGCATGGCTCTTGGGTGTTCAACACAGTATTATTATGAATGACCCGTCGAAAAAGGATTCGCTGCTATTCCCAATCGCTCCAGCTTCAAGCAAGTCGCTTGTGACGCAAGAAAACGCGATCGAAGATGGGATTGCGGTTGTGCCTTCCACAATCTCTGCTACTGGGGAAATGGGCACGGGCGTCGGTGGATTGATCGAGTGGATTAAGATGGCTAATCAATTTGTAGGCAAGCGGCTGCAGTTGACTTGGGAAAAACGAGCTGCGGTTATCCGCTTGACCGCTTTGCGAAGCCTTTCCAATGTTGGGGCGGATACCAGTGAGAACAGTCCCGCGCTTGTTGCTGACATGTTTGATGAAGGCGTCAGTGGAATCTTGAGTCTGCCTCTGAAGGGAATTCTACCGTTCTTGCCTATTTTACTGGGTAAGAGCACCCCTCATTTTCGAGAGAAAGTTCTCATGGATATTAACGTGAAGCTCAAGACGGACGAAGATCTCCAGCAGCAACTTCTCTTGATGAAGAAAGGTTGGGCGGATGCACTTCTGGAGTTGTCATTGACCTGCTCAGTCGGTGCAGAGGCTGACAAAACTGACGGGAAAGCAGATGAAGGCGAAGAGAACTGTGGAAGGGCGTACAGCTTCGATGCCAGCAAAACTGGTGAGGATTTAGTGCTGGACACGATTGTGTCGTTGCTGTGTATGGCCATGACCAACACCCACGGATGGCGATCCTTCACGCATTTACTGTTAGCGCTGAAAGGGATCCAAGCGAAGTACGAGGCGTCTAGTTTAAGTTCAACTACTCTGTCTTCATTGCCAGCACTGGCCCAAGTGGCTCCGCTCGTCCAGAAGTCTGAACTATTCCGCGAGCCTTTGAACTGGACTTGTCGTGTGGTGGGGATTGTGCTGCAGCGGATGGCAAGAAGCCGAACGATTTTGTCACGAACATTGGCTGAGAACGTCCAGCGTTTACTGTTTATGGTTCATGAAACACTGTTGGTCCAGCCACTGAAGTCATCTGTCGAAAGTGAGTCAAGCCTTGAGAAGTACTCGTGGTCTGATGCTCAGCTTCTCTTGCTGAATGCTGTCTTGGATATCTGTGTGCGATTGGTTGAAAGCACGCACAAGATTCACCGCGTTGGGCTATTCCCTGGCCTCCAAATACTGCAATTTGCCTTGCCGTACGTTTCTGCTAAGACTGTGATGGAACGGGTAGTGGAGGTGTTGACCCAGAGTTTCCAGCAAGAGTTAACGGCTTCAGCTCTGCGGGTGTATGAGTCTGTGCCGACGCGCGATGTTTTCCTCCGAGCACTTGTAGATCTCCGTCGTGCGTTGGTAGTTCACAAGAAGGAAGAGCTATTGGTGCTGCTGAGAGGACTGACACTTCGGATATGCACGGCTGGATCCTTTAACGAGGAGCTGGGCGTTGCTGGGTTATCTGTTCATGAACTAGGCGAACTCACGGAACAACAAGCAGTGGAAGTGGTCTTGGACGCATTGGCGCTGGCCATTAACGACACAGAGCTACACGAGCGAGAGGAAATGGAAGATATGGTGCCTTACTTCCCTATTGCGAAGGAACTGAAACCCCAGCAAGAGCCGGATGACGTTTCTGACCTTGGGAAGAAGTATTCCATCGTGGAAAATGCAGACGACAGTGAGCGGGTGCTTTGGGCAGCGCTCGAAGTTGAAGAGAATCGGATGTTGGCGACTTTAAGAGATGTCACCACCCGCGAGAAACAGCGCGCAGTAACTACGCTCTTTGCACAGCGAGAACAGAGGCAAGAGTGGTCGCGGAAGCTGTGGTTGAAGCACGAGTACACTTTCCGTTCGCAAAACCAGTATGATTCGCTGCGACGAACAGCTCCAGACACGTTAACAGCGTTGCAGAAGACGCTCATGTGGCGTCTTGGGCTGTACGAGACACCGTTCCCTTCTCGAATGCGACGCACAGTCGACTTGGATTTACGTTTGAGCTCCCAGAAGATGGTTGCGCTAGAAGCTGAAGGCTCTACGGTCGTGAATGAAGCAGAGGAGCCTGTGCCGAGGAACAGACAGTCCTCCGCTCTGGCGCTTCCGTTTGAAATGCTCCATAGCTTCGAAGGCGACTTGGAAGGCGAAACGACTTCCTCGAACGGAGCTTCAGGTGGAAATTTGCTGGAACGTGTTGGGCGAGTAGTGGCACAACAGCGAGGAGGTGAGATTCGAGATATTACTTCTGACGATGCACTGCCGGCCTCCGAGTTGACCGACACCTACATGGCAAGCTCTGATGGTGAAAAGACTGGAGAGGAAGCAGAAGCACGCTCTCTTGATGATGAGCCGCTCGAAGAATACAAAGACACCACAACAGCCAACACAACGGAAGAAGGCAAGGTAAATTCAACTACACCTAGTGCATCAACATCTAAGGGTGCGGCTCTACTGGGTCAGGGTGAAAAGGGACTAGATCCAGGTGCTGGTATTGCGGTGGCACCTGATGACCAAGTCTACGCAAGCGTAACGTGTCGACGAGTGGTGCCAGAAGGAGTGGTCCTTGGTCGTTTGTCTCTTTGCGGGAAACACATAACCTTCGAGCCGCAGCAAGAGCTCCCTCAGAGTGCACAGAACTCTGGCGGAGGAATCGCTCTTGGAACAACCGACTTTGACGATAGTACTCTTCCTACACCGTCCAGTACCGCTGTGGATGAGGCTGCACCAGGTTTGCATCGGTGTTGGCGATGGAAATACACCCATCTCGTGGGAGTTTACCTCCGTCGCTATCGCTTACGAGACTCAGCCATCGAAATTTTCCTTCGGAATGGCAGTAACCACTTTCTTGACTTCCCATTGACGACCAAGCAACGACGGAACGAGTTCGTTCGAGTGCTGTACTCGTTCCTTCCTCGAAGTACGCCCAAGCAGTGGCCTGGTCGTGTGATTCCTCACTTGGCAGCTACGACTAAAGCCTGGCAGAACCGCCAGATCAGCAATTTCGACTACCTCATGGCGCTCAACACGTTTGCAGGCCGCAGTTTCAATGATCTGACGCAGTATCCGGTCTTCCCGTGGGTTCTTTCCAACTATGAAGACTCGACGCTTGACCTAAGTGACCCTCTGAACTTCCGAGACTTGTCGAAGCCAGTTGGAGCTCTGAATGCGACGCGGTTGGAGGAATATTGGGAGCGCTACAACTCGTTCGACGACCCAGTGATCCCTAAGTTCTTATATGGATCTCACTATTCTACCTGTGCTGGTGTGGTGTTGTTCTTCCTCTTCCGACTCGAGCCATTCGCAAGTTTACACCAGAAGATGCAGGGCGGGACGTTCGATCTCCCTGACCGCCTTTTCTTCTCAATCCAAGAGACTTGGCGGATGTGCAACTCGCAGATGTCTGAGGTCAAAGAGTTAACTCCTGAGTTCTTCGCAAGCGATGGCACCTTCTTACGGAATCGAAATGCCTACGCTCTGGGGAAGCGGCATGATCAAAAAGAGGTGGGAGACGTGCAGCTTCCGAAGTGGGCGAGTACACCGGAGGAGTTTATCCGGATCCACCGAGCAGCGCTGGAGAGTGAGTATGTTTCTCGTCACTTACACTCGTGGATCGACCTCATTTTCGGCTACAAGCAACGTGGACGAGCGTCACTCCAAGCGAACAACGTTTTCTACTACTTGACGTACTACGGTGTTGTGGATCTGGACAAGGTGGAAGACCCTTTCTTGAGGGAATCAATGGAGCTTCAGATCGCACACTTCGGCCAGTGTCCGATGCAACTTTTTGCTACACCCCACCCCAAACGACATGCAGCTTTTGCGCGAAGTCTTGTAGGGAAGCCGACGGCCCCTCCGAACAGTAAACCTGTGCCGGGTAGAGCAAGTCCGCCTGGATTCACAGGAAAAGAAGCCCCCAGTGCTCCATCCAGTAGTATCCCTCGACCGCTCTCATTGGCGTTTCAAGACTTTTCGCCTATTGCCCAGGAGAAACGTCGGAACTGGAGTCCTGTAGCTACTGTGAAGCCGATCGCGCAGAGCAGTATCCGATTGCTGAAGATCCTTCCTGATCGAGTCGTCAGTGTGAATGAACTGGGTGTGATTGAAATCTACTATTGGAAATTGCTACCCAAGCCAGCGCCCCCACTACCATCCACAGGATCTGCGTCTGCATCGCCCAAGTTACCGTTGAAGACATTCGCTGTTGATCCGAGTGACGGTGTGGACCTTGGCCGCGTCAGCTTTTCATCCGTTACCGATTCCCAGCGTGATAGTGATGTGGATAATTTGCTCAGCGACCTCGCAGCAGTCGATGACATTGCCGAAGATGCAGCAAACGACTGCCCGTGGCTACTGGAGATCGTTCGAGATGATTCCCCGTTTGACTACGTGCCACGGATTCCAGTCTTCGACCACGTTTATCATGACGACGAGAGTCGGAACCTACACAGACAGCTTCATCAGTTTCCTGTGGTTATCTCTCGCAACGGACGCGTCTTGGTATCTGGGGGTGCTCGAAATGGTGCTTTGCACTTCCGCTTGCTGGATCTGGACAATGGTCACGTGATTGGCAAGGCTAGTGTGGTTGGACACAGTGCTGCAGTCACGTGTCTGAGTCTGGATCGTTGGAGTTACCACAGTCACAGCCAGGTTACCGTCTCGACTTCACAGGAAGATGAAGAACTTCTGGTCTCTGGATCTCAGGACGGAACGCTCGCTCTCTGGCGCCTGTCACGCGTTAAGCCCGACATGCTCTTCCGGTTACCACGGGTGTCACCCCGACCGATTCAGATCCTACGTGGCCACGCGACGCCAATCGTGGACTGCTGTGTGAGCACGTACTTAGGTGTTGTCGCTTCTTGTACGCACTCGGTCGGAATGGCTCATTTCCTGTACGACGAAGGACAAGTGGCTTTCGTGTTTGAACCTGCGGAAGACGGAGGAGAACTGGTTCGCGTCCGGTTGTCAGTTAAAGGTTACGTCATCGCTATCACCAGCTTCACGCGAGTTGTGAGTGATGAAACAGAAGAGCGCCTAGTGATCTCGAGCGTCTGTCAAATCTTCAACTTGTCCGGTGTATTGATCCAGTCGCACCATCTTTTATCCGAAGAAGTATCCGACGTGCAAGTGTCAGCTGAGGGCGACTTGATCTTCCTCACGCTCGTACCAGGGATCATCCGCATCTGCCGTATCGAAGAGTAAGTGGCTTCCTTTGACGATTTAACCCTTCTATGACGATGGCTAACTTTTGTGGTTTGTAGTTTTGTAACAGTGCAAGAGTACATTTCTCCCACACCAACAGGGTCGATGATATCCGCAACGTGTTTCGGTCCAAAAGAAGCTGAGATCCTGTTAGCTTCTGGTCACGAAGACGGCACGTTGTCGCTGCAACTACTTCCAGATGCCAGCGGATCCATGTCATTTCTCGCAAATGTACGACGTCTGCTTGGCGTTTCGTCCAAGCTTAAACGTGTCAAAGGTACCGTACAACACGCGCAGACATTAGCCATGTCTACGCTAGACAATGCGAAGGCTGTCACCAGCACAGCGAGGGATATCGCGGGAGAAGCACTGGGAGAGGCGAAGGTCATGATGCGTGGCTTATTCTCATATCTTCAAAAGGGTTAACACTTAGACAAGGTAAGTAAAAAATAGTTACCAGAGTTCTTCTTCTTTTCGCTTAAAAGAGCAGCTCAAAGAGAACTTTCTTAAGCCAACGAAATTGAAGACGAGGAGAAGAGCTCAACGGTGCAGCCCATGGAAGTGAACTCAGGCTCGCGCGTCCAGTGATTGTCGAAAGCAGCTTTTGACGCTGTGAAGGATAACGGCGTAGCTGAGTGTGTCTTTGAGGATAATCTCCAGCTCGCGGTTGTGGCAGATACCAACTCTCAAGTGACTCTCGAAGGATCCGTCTTCACGACCGAGTTCTACCAAGAACTCGGTACTTTTCCCGCCGTTCATCTTGACAGAGACCGTGGACGTCATGATGGACGGCCATGGTACAAGAGTGTTGAACACTAGCTAGCCAATATGGGAGTCTCTGGTGTCGATGGGACGGCCCTTGTGGCACAATGTGGACGACACATGAATGGATTTAACAGTCAGACAGGACGTTATAGTCAAGTTCGCTGCCAGCAAATTGCTCATTGGCCTTAATCCGAAAAGTCCCGCGAGCTACAAGGATTCAACACTCCACGGCGTGTCGTCGCTGTTCTGCCGTGTTGGCCTCCGGCCATACGCGAACAACCCGATAGCTTCACGCTTGGTCGCTGATTTTATGAGTGTGCTTGACTACATTTCTTACAAAAACGACTCCCACATTAGCGGCTACGTGTCCAAGCCGATCTTGGCGTTTGGTGCGTCGAGCACGTGGTATGAGTTGAAGAAAGAGAACACACCGTCTGCTTTGGAGGCCCATATTCTCCCCCTGTTCCTGAAGATACTGGTCGACTCTGGCAACATTGGAGAACTCGTGGCGCTGTTGGCAATGGACGCAGTAGCAGCCGGTTCATCCGACAAACGGGATTTCGTTTGCTCAGGAGCGTTTTTCGAGGTTCCGAAGTTTGTGGATATGCTCGTGAGTGACCACCTGGCGATACATGCGCTTAAATCCACAGCAGACGATGATCAACCGACGATCGCTTTGTGTAAGCAGTCCTTGAAGCGCTGGGACGGCTGGCAAATTGAGAAAGAAGCAGAGGAGACTCGTCTTTCATCCGTGTTGCCAGATGATGTGGCGTTGAAGTGGGCATTGAACACACGCTGGAGTTCCCTACCTAAAGTGAAAACCCAGGTATCAGGCGGGGGCCTATGAAATCGTCACATGTCCGGTGTATGGCACCATTATTTATCTGAGGAAGTATCCGAGGTGCAAGTGACAGATGTAGAGAGCATGAAAGTAAGATTTAACCCTTACGTGTAAAACTTTCATTGTTGTAACTAGGTTGTCAACAGCTTTGGTGGTGATTGAGTTCGAGTTCACTGAAGATTTTTCAGCGAACAGGCCAAGTCGTTGAAGGTTAGTAAAAGCATTTCGTAGTAATCCTTGCTGTTTTTGTTAAATGGCGTTAAGGTTCAAGGTAAAGCTTGGTTAGTTTTCAACGTCAGGTTTATTTCTCCTCTTCCGATTCACGAAGGCAGTACACTAAGAAAAAAAATTGCTGGAACTTGATGGTGGATCGGTGGGATTCGATGCATCATTTTGGACGATGCGCTGCTACCCAAGCTGATAGAACTCCAGTAGCCCATCTAATATCCTAGGAAGTATCCGATGTGCAATTGTCAGCTGATCAGCATCTGCAGGAAGTGGCTTCATTTGTTGTCCTGCGTGCTCTTTTGAAAAGGGTTAATACTTATAAAACGTGAGTCAATATTTTCATGACGCGTTCAACGTCATTGGATGCAACGTCTCTACCGCCTCATACACTTGGTTTTTGTATACTCTCCATCCATGAACTCTCTCCACCTCATTTTTCGAGTAACGGCTGCTTCAGTCCGCCAGTACATTTGTGTCATTCTTCAAGTCTCACTACACTACGAAGATCAGCAAGTCTCCATCATGGCCCCAAATTCCAGTAAAGCGACACTTCAAGAGCGTCCAAACGCCGGGGAGAAGTCGAGTCTCCTACCTACTAAAAACTCGGAAAATGTCCGACCGCAATACCGCTCCATTATTGTGAGCGTCTGCTCCTTCATCCTCGTTACGGAATTCTGCGAACGTTTGGCTTATTACGGACTCTCTGGATCGCTACCAATTTTCTTCCACCGCAATTTAGGGCTCAGTACAGTGTTAGCCACGGAACTTAACTCGACTTTCACGTCGTTGTCGTACTTAACGCCATTATTGGGGGCGTACGTGGCAGATCGTCATCTTGGTCGATTCAACACGATTGTGGTCTTCTGCTGTCTGTACGTTGCAGGACTGGCACTGTGTGTGTTTGCATCACTTCCAGCTGTATCGTCACTACCGCTTTTCATGCTGGGACTATTTGGAGGTGTGGGTTTTGGAGCTGGAGGGATTAAACCCAATGTTGTCGTACTAGGAGCAGACCAATTCGATGTGGATATCCCAGCTCAAAGAGCAGAGAAGGACAGCTTCTTCAACTGGTTCTACTGGGCAATTAACATTGGAGCCACGTTCAGCTACGGGGTTTTGACCAACTTGGCTGTGAACGGTCTACCGCCCTACATCTCGGCAGACTACGGTTTCTTCGCGTCTTTTGCCATTCCGTCTGCGGCGTTCGTACTAGCGGCGGTAGTATTCTACTCTGGAAAATCTAGATATCGTCGCGTCCCACCGAAAGGTAGTGCTCTTAGTAAGTTCTTCTCGGTGCTGATTCAGGCCGGCGCGCGTTCCAGTCGTGGTAAATTGGTGCTCACTGGAGGTTTGGCGTTCCTGCCTGGTATTGTGCTCACTACAGTGTCGTACTTTATCCAAGATGAGCTCACGCACATGCTGGTGGCGCTGGTTGGCGCCGGTGCAGTCGCGTACGGAACTTTTGTGCTCATTTTTTCCGGTGCAGCCACGGATTGGTTGCGTTTGGCTACCCGTGCGAACGGCGGATCATTTTCCTCGCAAGAAGTACAAGACGCGATGCAAGTGGTGCGTCTCGCGCCGTATTTGGGTATTATCATCATCTTCTGGGCTGTGTACGGTCAGATGAACTCCAATTTCGTCGTTCAGGGCTGTCAAATGGATCTACGTGTACAAGGCAGTGACGGGGTCTTGCTGTCTTCGGCGATGCTCAATGTAGTGGACTCAGGCGTGATTTTAGTCTTCATCCCAGTATTCGACCGACTGCTGTATCCGCTACTGACCAACATGGGTATCTACCCGACACTGTTGCGTAAGGTTGGCGCTGGACTGGTGTTCTCGATGTTTGCAATGTTAGCTGCCGGCTGGACGGAGCAGATCCGCAAGAGCAGTCCTATGGTTAAGGGAATTTCGTCCAACTGCAGCGCTGCGGGCGAATCGCTGCCCATGTCGACGATCAGTGTGTGGTGGCAAACCCCGCAGTACGTTCTGGTTGGATTCGCAGAGATCCTGACGAGTATCTCGTCCTACGACCTGTTCTACTCGGAGGTTCCCGAGTCCATGCGCAGTGTTTGTCAGGCGCTGAATTTGCTCACGACTACACTTGGCTTCATCGTGGCTGGAGCTTTGAACAGCATCTTCTCCTTCTGGATCCCGAGCAACCTGAATGACGGCCACCTCGAGTACATCTACTACATGATGGCGTTTCTGGTGCTGATTCTACTGGTGGCGTTTGTAGTCGTTTCACAGTCGTTCGAGTATCACGTTCCCCCGCCTGGACTCGACAGTGTGTCTGGTTTCTCTCCTGCACTGTCACGTGCTGCTCGAGAATTGCGAAAGAAGCTCCAGTTCCAACGCAACGGCAACAAGTAAGGCAAATAACTAGTTAATACTGACGTTTATTGTGGCACAGCAAACTCTTTACTACTGTGCTAAGGGGGGGGGGGTCTTCCTCGTTTTCGAGGGAATTTTTGAGAACACAAACAACTGAAAGGATCCAAACTTTCAGAGAATGAAGTACTCCAGAAGCCAAATGTCCTCCAGAGCGAGGTTGTCATCCTGGAAACTCATAGGAGGCGTGGCAATCGGTGAAAGGGCCCAGTTCACCGCCGACACGTCGATGTCGACACCTGTAGGGCTGGTGGACTCGGGAGTTTTCTCCTGGTCCTCCATGCCCGAACTCCCGTAGCCTGAAGCGTACTCGTCAAAGGCCGGTGCAACGATCGAAGCGATCGGGGACCAACAAAGCGTGGCGTGGCGAGAGTGGGAGATCGCAACGACCGGAAGCTGCTTCTTCTGGAGCTTTTCACGTTGCGCCTGACGCTTCTTGGCACGATCATGGCGGCATTTCATGTCGCTTCGTTTCTTGGTGCGGTTCTGCTGGTTGCGGTGGTATTCGCAGAGCAGAAGCAACGTGCCATTCGCTTTCACTGCACGGGGATTCGGGCACCGACCGGTCTTGTACCGGCACCGCGTGGACGGTGAGACTTGAGTACTGGAGCCTGTGTGCACCGGGGAGACCGGCACTGGTGTTGGAGCTCCATTAATCTGCATGGTTTACCCAGCGTGTGGGAGATTAAAGCGGACGTCAGCTTGGAAATCTCGAAATGGCCTTCAGGACGTCGAACACGCCCATGGAAAGCGAAACATCTCGAGTTGTGGTATATAATTCAAGCACTACGGTGTCAGAATAAATAGCCTTACCACCGGTTGCGCCAACCAAACCAAGACTAGCCTAGCGGTCAGTAAATTTAGGGCAGGGATCGCGGCGGGATGGTTCTTATGAGACCTCGTTTTTAAATGGGCTCAAGTGCGCACGCACCGTTATGAAACGAACTCAAAATATCAAATATGTGATGCTACTCCCATTTAAATGTGTGCTACATGGGCGTGAGCACTTGACTATGGTGCAGCATCGCACGTCTTAACGGTGCCCGTCAATGGTGGTGAACCATATTTCAAACAGGTTTGAGGTGATATACTCGATTCATGAGAATGATTGAGAATGATGACCCGTATCTTGGATATCGTTCATCTTCATTAAAAGTTCTTTTTTTTTTCAAGATCAAAGATAAACACAAGCACTACTCAAGTGATGATTGATGATTCTCAGGTTGCATGGCAAACGCCACGTTACATGTGAAACGCTGGGGCAATGTTCTTGTCCCATACAAACTATTGCTACAATTAGTTTAGAAGTCTCAGCAATCGGTGGCTTGCATCTTGTCGAGACTGTGGCATCGCAAAAACTATAAATTGCAATACATGAACTTACTAGCATCTCAAGTTTTTCGCGTTTGTCATGAACGAATTCATTTTTTTTCGATCAAGTATCATTATGAATTAACGACGGAAACAAACGACAAAGATCGATTGTCAAGACATGAAGGACATACACCCCCTCAGATACTTCCACGTACGTTGGCAGGGCGTTGGCCAACGTACCTCGAAGGAAATGCTGAGTACTTGCTTACACAGTCAAAAATCTCAATTAAAAAAAGGTCTTCCTACGTTAATTGTCCACGTAGAAGAAGGTCGAATCTCGCGGGCGAGAAGCGTCCGTGACTTCAGAGGCGCGGTTCATGTTGCTGCGACGGTGTACGTCAGAGGAAACCTCGCTCAGCACGCGGTGCAGCTCAATGGGGTCGCACGTACGGCGAATCTCGTCGTTGAAAGCTCCGTTCAACGGGTCGTACAGGCCCAGCAGACACGAGAAGAAGCGGTCGTGGTTCACGTGCTGCATCATGAGACAGCATGTCGAGAACGGAACCCTACCAAGCTTGTTCTTGTCCATGTACCGGAAGATAAGTCCCGAATATGGCAACAGTTCGGACGGATGTTTACACAGCCAAGCGGCTAGTAGCTGGATCAGCTCGCGTTCTGCTAGATGGCCGTCCCCATCGACGTCGTACTTCTCGAACAGGACACGTAGCCGCTGTACATACTCAAGCTGTGAAGGTGGGGCGGCTGGCGTGGCCGTGAGGTGCTGAATCTGCTTCAGACGTAGGTAACCGGAGCTGCGAATGGAAGAAGGCGTCTTCTCCGCCTGCATCACCAGATACCGTACACAGAAACTCACGTGCTCAAGCACCACGAACAGCACGATCTGGAACATGCGCCATCGAGAAGAGTCACTTTCGTTCACACAGGTACTGGGGTCCGCTGTTTCGCTGGGATCTATCGTCCCGAAGGGAACTACGTACGCATTGCTGAAGGTGAAGTTACAGTCCGTTCGGAAGTATCCGTAATGGTATACCACAACGAAAGCCGACACTACAGTGACACCGATGATATTCGCGTACGCCAGCACTGTAGCCCATTCACCGATCGACGTATCACGTCGCGGCATCGGTCGTCGATTAGCGAATAAAAGACGGAACGCGTCACCACGCACCTCCAAAATGTTGTTGAAGAAGGCTGGGAACGGCAGCAGCGGCCACACAACAGTGAACATCATCACGTACGAGAACTGAATACACGCGTCCAGGTAGTCCAGCACGGGATCGAAAATCGGGAGTTTGGCTTCCGCTAGAATTTCGTAAGCCGAATACTTGTTGGAGTCATCCGACATGGGCAACACCTTAACGTAGAAGCCTGTTTCCTTCTGCACCAAGTGGGCCAGTCGAGTAGCCGTCAAATTCGTCACAGGACCGTTGTCTTTCACCTCCTGGTGGCTCTGGCCACTGATAGCACTCGCGGTCTCCTGGGAGCTGAAGTTTACCTGTTGAATCGACTGTCGTTGGTTATTCGCAAAACGGAAACAGCGCGACAGATGTTGAACACACCACGTGAAGGGCGAAGCTTGGCGACAGCCTATGGACGGACGACCACGGAGCTTGCGAAGCAAATATGGGGCAATTGTCTCCAGCAACATGTTCAGGAACTGTGTGACCACCAGCGGGGTGACGAATAGTGTGTCAAGCGTAAGGAGATTCGGGTTCCACTCGTACGGGGCTAGCGCACCCAGTCCAATCTTGTGAAAGAATGTCAGGATCGTGTTGCCGAACGGAAGATACACGAATGAGATGAACAGGAACCAGAAGAACCAATTACTCCACACGAACACGAAGCGACGGTGGATTAGGCGGTTCTCGTGGTCAGATTTTTTCGCGTAGTTTTCCCATTGCACGAACTTCTCTGACATCCAGTTGAAAAGCTCGAAGAAGATGATGTCAATGAGTAAACCCAGGATAATTCCCTGAATCAAGATGTACACCCACCGATCCGTGCCCAATGCCGAGTTGGTAGAGTTGAAGCACGTGATGAACCAGATACAAGCATAAGACTCCTCGGTGTCACCGTTACAGGCGTCGCAAGTGGGGGCGTTCTTGGCGTACACGTACCACTGGATGAACGGCACAAGACACACACACTGGATTAACGCACATACCAGCACGAAGAAGAACATGGTGAGCTGAATCCAGTGGTTCTTGCGTTGCTTGGGGATCTTCTCCATCTCATGTGTGAGCCTGTTCTTGACCCACACGTACTTAAACCCTGGATTGTCATCGTTTCGTTCGTACACTGTGTTCTTGTACTTGGTCAAGTTCCATTTCTCCACTAGCAACCGAGTTTCACGTGCCCAACAGACCAGGAAAGACGGACCCCAAAAACACACGACAAATACGCCGAGAATCGCCAGGCCTTCCATATACTGCTTCCACAACGGCGTAGTGGTGAACCGGAAACACAAGTAGTAGAACAGACACGAGAGTGTCAGTGGCAGCAGATGCTTCGTGTAGATATGCATGAAGGCAAAGAGGAACGCCACGCGCTCTCCAAAGTGCAGACGGAGCTCCTCCACTGCCCAACGATCACTATTACCCGCCGCAGCCTTCCGCAGATTCAGCTCAAACGTCCGCTTGCGGTATTCATCGAAAAACTGTTTGTTAAAGGCTCGGTCGTGTAGTGGGAAGCATTCGACGATCACGTCGTTCACAGTGAGCTCTTTATTGACGTCAATCACCCACTCCTCCTTGTCGTAGTCCTTGAAGGCGTTCTGGATGATATTGTGCGTGAGTTGGAGCTCCAAAGCCGGCGAGAAGCACATTTCCTTCAGAGAGTCCAGTGATTCCTCTGCTAATCTCCCAAGCGAGTCTCCGCGCTTAATCGACAGCTCATCCAGTTCTCGCTTGAACTCGTGTAGCAGTAAGTCCGGGTTCTTCTTCGGGTCAATGAGGATGCACAAGTTCCTTCCCACATCTTCTTCTTTGCTGTTCGGGTCGCGTTTATTGTGGATTCCACGTTGATCATCCAGATAACTATCATACAAAGCGTTGTCCAGCAGAATCACACCCAGTCCTGCTTGGATCAGTCTCCGAACACATTTCTGCTGCAAAGTGCTCACTTGTTGCGGCAAATCCCGTCGAATAGAGGCTGCTGAGCGGGACGGGAACCTCTTCTTCAGCAGGTGGAAGATCTGCTCCGTATGTTTTAAAACAATGGCAAAAGTGTACTTCTGCGCCTCCTCAATAGACACATGAGGAGCTCCGTTCATAAAGAACTGCATGGCATCCAGCGGGGTCTTCTCACACTCTCCATTCTCCAAGTCGTCGTCTTCATAATCTTCTCCAAATCCTTTACGCTGGGATCTCTGATGTTCCTTCTGGAAAACTGGCAGGGCGAAGTTAGGTTCCCCCACTTCTGTCAACACCGCTCCTTTCCGTTCAGAGACATGGGAAATCCCGCTTTTTGTCCTTGTTCTAGGTGCCGAATGGACAGTAGAGGGGACTGGAGACTGTGGCGCAAAGTAAACATCGAACGCTTCCTTGCTATCTCTGCTTTTGGTCTGTATCTTGTGCTTGTCCTTCTTCTCCTTCTTCCAGAATGTTCTCTTCTCTTTTGTTTCTCCTCCAACAGGCGTAACACCAGCTTTACTGGTCTCTTCAGCGTGGTAACTCTCCATCGTCGGTAAACTGCATCTATCTTCATCAAATTGCTCCCGGAAGCTCGGCTGCTTGGCTAAACGTACACTCAACCCTGTGCTTGTGGTCTTCCGACTGCGTAGCAGCCAGTCCGTGCTTGGAGCGGACTGAACGGAGGCGAAAGAGTGATGGGACACTAAACTTGATCTGTGGCTGTCTGTGTCGTCTGAGGGCCGTCTACGCAGCGAAACGGCCTGCACACGGGACCGCAACTCCTGTTCTTCATCCTGCTGTAGCTCTAGCTGCTCCGTGTCGCCTGGGTCTGCTAGTGTCGCCATTATAAAGTATGAGGGACGTACACCTTACCTGGCGAGTTCGAGACTGACACATGATGGATAGATTGGGGGTCGGGAACGGACGATGATTGGCTGGGATATTTCTAACGAATCAGCTTTTTTTACAGTTCACTTGATGTTTGTATGTGGAGTCATTAAGTTTTTTGGAGTCAGAGCATGAAGTGCAACAACGTGATGACCAGACGTCGGATGCAGACTCTAATTGCAACTACCGTATAATACTTTCGAGCTTCTTATAAGGATGAATTGCCTTATAAGTTTGTGGTGATAGTTCACCACTGTAGTGCGAGTATTAATGATCTTTGCTATGGAAATTCGTTTCTGATACATTGTACAGGAAATCAGGAAGCGAGTTTCTAGCGTTACGACATCGAGGCTTTCATATTTCGTAACGTCCTGGTAAAGCATACTAGTAACTTGCAAACGCAACTGAGCTGAACTCGGGAGGATCCAGTCGATAGAAACGAGCCTCACTCGTGGCACAAAGTGATTGGCGTGGACTTGGAGTTTGGACCAACGACACGCATAGCATACGCTGCATTTGAGACCAGTCTGATTACTCCAGCACTGTAGGCCAATGAATCAGACAGTGGTAAGCACCACACAAACATCCTTGCTGGATATCCACCAAATGATCATGACAGCTCCAGATCCATAATATAAATAAATATTATCACCATGCAGTAGTTAACCTTGAGTCGAACACTCAATTTGACCAGTACTGTCCACTTTGTTTTTTGATAAAATTCATGTGATTGGTTAAAATAATCCTTATCCTGTAAAAAAAATAAAATAAAGTCTCAGATAATGGAGGTTCATCGTGAGAGGTTGTGCGAGTTCTCGCGCTTGTGGGAGGCAGACGCCACGGCCGTCTCTAGTCTATTGGCCTTGCAACAGCAGCAACAGGCTTTGTGGTCAATTGCAGACGCTTCCGCCGTCTCTGTCGCCCACGGAGCGCTCTTTTTACGTGGAAATGACGTTTCTACCTCTTCTTTACAAATTTCAATCGGTTTAGACGGGAATAAAACACTTCATCGACTGTCCTTGAGGACACAATTACCACAGGTATATCACTTTCATGTGGACAATTATATGTCCGCTTAATAATTAAATTAACAATATTTTTTTTTTTCTAGGATGGAGCAACATTGAAGCTGCAACTACCAGAACAATACGGACACATTACAATGGCAATTGGTACAACATCAAACAGTAGTGAAATGTTCATTGGATCGTCTCAGAACACTTCAGTGGTTGCAGAGCTTCCGTGCGTGACGGTGCGTTAAAGAGAGAAACAAAAGGGAACAGTGTGTTAATTTCTGTTGATTCTGTAGGATGTGACGGACGCGTATCACGATGTGGAGTTTGTATGGGATGACCAGTGGCTGCGGTGGTATGTGGACGAGACGTTGTTGCTAGAGGAATTTATTTTCCAGACGAAGGAGAGTAAAAACAGCAGAATTGAACTCGAGTTAAGTGTTGAAGGCAGTGATGTCACACTGGCGGTGGAACGGATGACATTGAGCTCGGGTAACGCGTCGGATCGGTATTGTATGCCGAGATATTCGACTTCAAGCAATTGTCGAGTGCAAGAGTGTACGCGTTTTATTCTTTTAGACGGGTGGTTCACGCTTTTTCCTTACTTGTTTGGTGCTGTACAGCGCTTTCTCCGCGTCTTGGGTCGGTGCAGGGGTCATTGTCAGTGGCTGAAGTAGAAGCTTTTATTGACGAAGTTGCTGCTGCATTCCCTATTATCACAAAGGTGGAGGAGCTTGGACGATCTGTGGAGGGCCGACCACTACGTGCTCTTTGTCTGGGAGCTTGTTACGCTCCTGAAGACCAAATGACCCCTCAAGCACTCTTTACAGGCATGCACCACGCTCGTGAGGTACGTAATGATTTTTTTTTCTGTAGGTTCAGTGGTTTGATGTTCTCACATTTTGTATCTGTGTAGCCGGTCTCCATGATGGTACGTTTCGTATAGTTTAGTACTGCAATTGCATCAAGCTAACTCGTCTTGTTACTCTCAGAACTTAGTTTACACGATCGATATTTTGACTACAGACTATCGGAATGGAGACCTCGCTGCGCTTGAGCTATTGGCATCCCGCCAGCTCTGGTTTATCCTTGTCGTAAACCCGGACGGATACGCACATAATGAGATGGCTCGCGTGTGGGAGCACAACAAAATGGGACAGCGCAAAAGTGGCGCTCCGACTTGTGACCGAAGTCCCCCGGACGCAGGTGTGGATCTGAATCGCAATTACGACGTCTGCTTTGCTCGAGATGCCAAGGGAAGCAGCAACAAACCGTGCGGAGATGACTACAACGGACCCAGTGCCTTCTCTGAGCCGGAGACACAGGCTGTTAGCGATCTTGTGGAGCGGAACACGACAGACTTCAGTGTGGCGCTCAACTACCACTCGTATGGCAAGTACTTCAACCTCCCGTTTGCTTGCCAGGCTGAAGGAGAGCCCACGGAACCTAACAACTCGGTTTTCCGGGCGTTAGCTCAAGAGATGGCTTATTTCAATGGATTTAGCTACGGTCAGTCGTGGAAGGACAGCAACCTGTATACAGTGAACGGAGAGACAAGCGACTGGATGTGGCAAGCGCACGGCATCTTCGCTATGTCTCCGGAAGTGGGTCCGGGCTTCGAGGTACAGTCTGTTCCTGGATTTTGGCCTCCTCCTGATCAAATCCCTCAGCTTTCGTCCGAGCTGCATTACTCCAACTTGTACATCTCTCGTATGGCTGGTCCAGTGTACTCCCTGGTCGTGAAGGGCGTTCAATTGGGAGCCATCGGCGATGGTGGTGATATCTCGTCCTTTGTGTCTGTCGACGTCACAGTTGGAAACATAGGCCTACGTTCGGCAGCTGCTGAGCTGATTGGATCTGTATTCATGAACGGAACAAGCACCAGTGACATTGTACGCTTGGACCTACAAGCAGAACCTGAAGGTGCTGAAGGGTTGGAGAAGACGTACACAGTGATGATCCCGTACTCGAGTGAAGATTTCCAGCAATCCATGAGAGAGATTAAGGATCTCTATCTGGTTGTCAGAGACACATTCAGCTGCCATCTCTTCCGTGTCGGTACGTTCTACGCTGATTTTATCCTTCATGGCCTTAATCTAACGGACTGTCCTCTCTTTAGCGATTCACTTTCACACAGATGTTGAGAGAGCAAACCGTCCTAGCTTTCAGATGTGGAGAGCGTTACCGTTACCTCGTTGTGGTACCTGCGAGTTGTTTGGCGCTTCAGCAGATAGAGACAACCCCATGACTCAAGCCTCACCGGTATGCAACGAAATCAAGGATGTCACATTCCTGAAGCCCATCCGTACTCGAATCGTCGATTCAAAAACGGTAACTATCAACTCCTCGAGACCTGCTTCAACCAGTTCTGCTGTCTCCAGTGGACCAAAAGCGCAGATCGATCAACAGACAACTTCAACGTCGATTTTGCCATCGTCTGTGTCATGGTCGGGTCCAGTGGCAATGGCTTCGCTAGCAGGTTTCACACTGCTGGTGGTACTTATCCTCTTTGTTCGACGTCGCCGGGGTAAGAAGAAACCTTCACGGAAAAAAGCCACATCTGGCGTTCACAAGCGACGTACTGTGCAGTACGCCCGCATTGATGAAGATGTTGCAACTCCGAAAGACCGACAACTTAAATACGATGACGATGAAGATTTCGATCTTGTGGATGCTGAATACGGCGAGGGCGGGGCATCAGTAGTGTCAAGATCACGTTCATCCAGTCAAGATATTGTGTAACCAATTACTAAACTAGAATTGCACATGGAAGTATTTCAGCTGTCGAGGCCATACCATCTAATATGTGTGAAACATGTTTGAAGGCGGTGTACTGTATAAGACCCCTGAAGGATGTCGACAGCTATCCCGACATCCTTTTCCGAGTGACTCAATCTCTCACATTACAATCTACCACTTCGCCACCACCTCTCTACAACCCTCAGCTTCCATTCTACACGCACGCCTTCGTCCTCCAACTCTACAGTCTCCAGTTCCCAGTTCCCAGCTCAGGCTTCAGCCAAACCCCGTCACCATGCAACGCGTCGGTCGCTACATGACGCTGCTGCTTGCTGCTCTTTCCCTCTCGACATCAACGGCAGGATCGGCTTCCTGCCAGTCGGTACTGGGTGGGTCCTACTCGGCCGCGGCTGCCAACTACCCGAATTTCAAGAACCAGATCGAACTCATCGCCAAGCAACAGGTTGCCCAATGGTACACCGATCGTGTCTCGGACGTGGATTCACTGGCCAAGTCGGTCGTGCTCCCGTTCTGCAACGACGCGCGTCAAGAGGCCAACACGCCCGTCATTGTCGTCTACGGTTTGCCCCAGAAGGACTGCGCGCACGGATTCTCCACTGCCGGCTCCAACTCGAACGCTGCCGACTATCGTGCGTTCCTCCAGAAGCTCTCCGACGCTGCTGAGAACCGTCCAGTCGTGTACATTCTGGAGCCTGACGCAGTGGGGCTCTTGGCGGACGGAGCGTGCGGTAACAGCAACAACTACGCCGCGAATCTCGGTGTCGCGATGGACATCCTGTCGCAGAACGCCAATGCCGAAATGTACCTGGATGTGGGATACTGGACACTCTCAAGTGATGAAGACGCAGCGGCTGTAGCGAAGATCGTGAATACTGTTGACCCGCAGTGCAAGTGCAAAGGTATCTCGCTCAACACGTCCAACTATCGGTCGAACGCAGAGATGGCGACAGCGTGCGAGCGGTTTGTCAAGGCCACGGGCAAGAACTACAAATGCATCGTGGATACGTCCAGGAACTACGTCGCTCCCCCGTCCAACGAATGGTGCAATGCGAACTGGGCTGGGGTCGGGGAGCTCCCCTCGGCTAATACTGGATCGAGTTTGATCTCACGCTACGTCTGGCTCAAGCCACCGGGTGAGAGTGATGGCCAGTGTTCCGGCCAATCGGACAAGGCACTTCGGGGTCCGAACGCGGGCGACTTCTTCCCCGACCACTTCGTGCAGCTCTGGGACAATGGCGTCTTCGTCCAGAAGCTCGGCATGGCACCGATTAATGGAGCTACCAACGCCAGTAGCAATGCTACCGCTACCGCTACCGCTACGGCACAACCGACGGTGACTCAAGATGTCGAGATCACGTCACTGTCTGCGGTTGACAACAATGATGCGGTCGGAACAGTGCACGCTGACGACGAATGGTCTGATGATGAAGCTCAAACACCCACGCCTACTACACCGGTTCCTACTACACCAACACCGACTACGACTGCTCCTGTTGCAGTGCAAGTGGAACCCCCTCACACGATGGTAGTGGTGGATGTGATTCCGGATGACGAGTACTCGGACGACAACGAGGAATCCGACTTTGTCAATCCAGATGATACCTCCAATAGCAACGCGGGTCCCGTTCGCCAGCACAAGGCGTGCGTGTAAGTATTATAGAATGCACTAGGAAGATGTAGATAACGTAAATCTCTGTGTAAGTCCAAGCTAAATGTATCGCAAAGGCGCTGAAGATAGCTCTGTTCCTTAATGAGATCGTGCAGATAACGGAAATCAATAGTGCTTCGCCCATGGACGCACCATTCACCATTCGAGCTGGCCACAACTACGACCATGCAGCGTGAAGAATGCATCTATAACTTGATCCCTAAGGTGCGCGTGGAGCCTGTCAAGCCGGAGCGGTACCGTTCCAAGTTCGATCCCAATATGCAGCCTACAGGTACGACCTTCGGAGTACGAGGCAAGACAAAACTCGAAGGAGCCAACCTCGGTTCAGCTCAGAGGATGGACAAGCCTGCCAGTGCTCGTGGTTTCGGTCGTCTACCGGCCAAACCAGACCCCAAGTCGTTTATTCGCAAAGGTGAACGGGCTTCCTCCGCTATTGTCTCCAAGAAACGTGAGTTACTTAAACGTATAATCTGTGAAATACGTACGCACACTCATTCACTTGTTTGCCTTGATCTGCAGCGGGCAAATTCAATTATCCCGGGGCAACTAGGCCACCGGTTGTAAAGAGGGAGGACAAGCCAATAATGGGCCTCAAATCGGCCAAGAATTTCGTTACAGCCAACGCAGTCGAAGCGATTCTTGCCGTACCAGGAAATCGGGCACGGGCGAAGAATGAGCCACCGCAGTACATGCAGAAGGAGGACTACGGCCAGGTCCCCCGGTATTTGAGTCATGTGAAAGATGAAATTGAGCGTGAGAACTCAATGATCGAGGAATTCGTCCGTCAAAACCACAATTTAATGGAGGAAGACAGTCGAGATCGCGTGGAGCCTATGGACGAGCGCGAGCGATTGGAGCTTGTGGACGCGCTCAAGTCCAAGTGGGATCACGTGAACGCCAAGTATCAGAAGCTCTGTCACAACGTCGTGTTCGACACATTAGGCAAGGTCCGGCGAAAAGAGACGTTCGAGAAGGAACTCACTCAGCTCGAGAAAGACATCCAATTGCTGGAAAAGGGTCATGTCGTCATTAGTCAGTGCAACGATCACTACTGAGTACACCTCACAGTGCGAAATACTTGTGACGACCATGGTTCCAGTAGCTATAGAGAGCTGAAATAGCTCTCTTTCCTAGGCCTCTTTGATTACAGCAATACACTAGTTTCCATCACATACTGGTTCGAAGGTGAGAAGGTATACCCGTCGCGAGCTTCTCCACCTCATTTGCCGCTTCTTGGATACGATACACGAGCGATCGCAACTCTTCCATGGAGCAGGAGAAATTCACCGTCTGAAGCTCCGAATCTTTTGCACTTGGCGACTGCATTTTTAGCTGCACAAAATACAGCGGCTCACGGATACTCCCAGAGCTACCGGAACGTAGTACATAGTCCAGTCTCCAGTTCACGTCCACTACCTGGGCAAAGTCAAAGCCTAAAGGTGTAATAAAAGGTTGTTAGTCTCAGTACACTTGTTTCAACAGTCCACTTACTGGTATTCTCCAGCACGCGCTCTACACTTGGTACTACATCAGCAAGTACATCCATGAGCTTTGTCTGCAAGCCTTCACCTTCCACTCCGAGGGCGTACAGCTGCTGTCTGAGAAATAAAAGTAGCAAGGATGTCATTATCAAATTAGAGATGCCATGAAGAATCTGTATGCGCAATTGCAGATGTTTTGTACCGTTGTTCTGCCGATGATCGCGCACCACCATCTCTAGCAAAAGCAGCTACAATAACAGCCATGGCTGCGGACGTCTCGTAGTCGGTTGAAAATTCGGTACCACTTGCGCTACATGAAGAAGCTTGAGTACGGTTATCAGTCATTTCAAAGGCACCAGCACGTGCCAGAGACTCCAGAGCTGAAGGTGAAAAGGAGTCTAACGTGTCTACAGCGCGGCGAGGCACTGCACGTGTGTCTCCATCCAGAAAGACCGCCGCATCGCCCGAGACACCTCCGGCCATTTTAATTAAGGATCGAGAAATTAAATCACACGAACGTTTCTCATACTTCATATATTGTGTTTTATTATATTTTGTTGTGTATTACTGTGGGGGCTTGCGTAATCCGCGTCCGTCCAGAGCCTGTGCTTATATCGCGGCGGTGCGATCGCTACACGCGCTACGAAAGCAACAGGATGTTCATTAGCATGTCTTATATACATCTAGCAAGTTTCACTGTCGGATTCGCACTTGCAGGCGCGCAAGGTGAACGGGCCCGCTATCACGACCAAGGTCGGACCGACGTCAACTTGGGATCCCTCCCCAACCGCCGCTAAAATGATCCCGTAATCCAGTGCTTTATCACGGTGGTGCGCTCGATACAAGCGCGTCTCCGCTGTGGCGCATTGCAGGTATGTTCGTGAAGATGCCTTCTATCTGTATTCCAACTCATTTCGCTGTATTGAGCGCGCTTGAGCGTGCTAGACGGGTGGGGGTTTTATCCCATCTCTGCTTATATAGCAGTGAACCTTGCTTGATTACAGTGCTGACCAAAGGAGGTTTCCCTCGGTTTTCCGGTCTTTATCGGGGTCTATCAACGCTTCGGCAGTAGCCACAGTAGCGCGCTTCTGTGCGCGCGAGGGTCTCTCAGCCTCAAAAGTATTGCAGTAGCTGGGAACCGTTCAGACGATTTAAAGGGAGTACATGAATTACTTTGTTGTCTGTCACTAGATCTTTCACTACGGTAAGAATTGCCATCATTTGGCCTGGCTTGACTTTACCAACGTTGCGAGGAGTGACATCGTTTGTTGCTGGTACTGTAGAGTGCATTGCTGCTGTAACCTGTCATATTCATCTCGTGCGAGGCATTGGCGATCAAAATCACGTTGTGCTCTGACTTGCAGATCTGCAATTTGGCGAAATATGTCGATAATATAGGGCAGATTGCTGGTTCCGGGAGGCTCAAATCGGCGGTAACCAGTATGACCCACAGCTTGCATAGGACCTGTGAATGTGTTGACCTGCTCATTATTGGTCCGTGATAGATGGAACACTCTGGAACTGCCTTCCACAGGGGTAATTTGGGACGGTTGTGCAGGAGGCAAGACGAATTGTCGAAATCTTGAGGATCGATGATCGGGCGCTGCAGGTTGAACTACAGTAGGGCGGCGTGTGGTCTTGGGCGGAATACCGCTACTGCATGCGTCGCAACATTTGCTTGGACCTTTGGAATCAGATGAGGTGGGAGGTTTGTACTGGTGATCTTGTCGTAAGATCTGGGCTCGACGCAGCATGGAACTGTACCGACCCTCAATTTGGGACTTTACGATTTTTGCACGTACACGCATTGCAGGAAATTTTGCACATGGTCGGGAGGAACAAAGTGTCGAGAACTTGGAGCGCAAACTAGCAGTCGTTCGGCTGACCCATGTTTCTCCGCTTCGAGATGTGAACTCCATAGCGACATTTGCCCACTCGGATGGGTAAATAGGCAATCTCTCCTCCAAAATTGCAAGAAGAAGAACTAATTCATGCACAGTGTAATGCTTCCGGGATGGACACCTCACCATCTGCACATATAACATTTGTGTGAGCTTAAAGACGCTAGATGTTAGTACATCGTGGGATATCACTTACCTTTGCTTTCTCGGGCGCGAAACGAAGAATGAACCCACGTGAACAGTCGCATCGATCTTCATTTGCGGAGTAATAAAACTGTACTAAATTCTGACATGGATCATTATGCTGGATGAGGTTTCTCCCAGAACGGCAGCCGACAACAGAAGCCGTAATGGCGTGGAAGCTCGTCAAGAGAGGATTGTATCAACTGAAGCAGCAGGAACTTTTGACGACAGTCCAGTTAAGACTACAAGGTGCTAAGCATGTGCTGAAAGCACTCAAGGAAAACTCGGCAGCAAGGAAAGCATTACAAGAGGTAGTATCAACAGTATGGATATCAAGTCATACAACGGCAAACAAAGCCGTTGCAGCAATTATCAAGTCAAAAGAACTATCCAGGTCTACTGAAGAAGTACTAGCTGGAGATGAAATTTCGCCATCGGAACGGGATTGCCTCCCGAACTGGGTTTCAACGCCAGAAAACAAACTCCAAGACTCCAAGACTTTCCGACAAATGCTACAAGAATACCAAGACGTTTTAGTCCTGCCAGAAAGAGTCCAAACAGAATAATCGCGAAAAGTGCTCCTATCGATTCCAGGAGTGTATGGTTAGTAAGCTTAACACAAATACATGACCTCTTAAACACTGTACTTTTAAATTCTGCACAGCATTTGAAAGTAGGTTTATCTTTAATCTTGCACCGAAGGGAGTTGTGGCGACGTCATTTATATGCCACAAACATTGGTCTGCTAGATGTCTGTCTTAAAGCAAATAGCTACATGTGCTATAAGTATACTAATTTCGTGAAGAAAAGAGTAATTATTGGTATTCAGTGTACACAAACAAACATGCTTTACAGCCTTGTATGACCTTACACACTCTCCTTAGAACAGCACGTCGGTGTTCCTCGAAGTTATGATATGAGTCATCGCGAAAACCAAAGTCGTAGCCGTTAAAATACTATATGTGCTGTGTAGATTTCCAACGATCAAAAGAAATACGTTCCTCCGGTGATGCATACGGGGGTACACTAACGAGGCTCGTTAGCCGTTGCATTTCATTGACTGTTTCTTGATTTGGGACAAACTTGCCGAGGTAGGATCGAGAAATTGACTGGGTGAGCGATAGTCCGTCCAAACTAACCGACCGCGAAAGCGCCACATACAAGGTCTGAGAGGGGACTGATTGTCGATTATCGAGAGGAGTAACCACTACACCGTCGTGGCAAGTTTGACCTTGTAGCTTCTCTGTCGTACAAGCAAATGCCGGGACGAGCGCAAACTGGGTCACAGTTATAGAAGATCGAGCCAAATTCGGGATATTTTTCAAGGTTACTCTCCCTTTGAGAGCAGGCAGGCCAATAACACCTCCCGGAAATCCTTCTACGAGCGTAGTCGTGACACCGAGAAGTTTAATTAGCAGCAAAGAGGGTTGGCGTAGCAACTTGTGAATCACAACATTTCCAGCTTCGTAAATGATTTCAGGCATTTCATCTAAAGGGGGATAAGTTCCTACAATTGTAGCAACAGTCCCATTGGCGATAATGTCTGCACCCAATAAGTCAGGATGCTTGTGAGTTACCATCACAGGCATACCCACATAAAACAACAACTTCATAGGGATCCGATCTGTAAAATTGTCGTCGATATTCCAAAGGTGCTCCACAATGAGCCTCGATCGACTGCACGGAATCGCCAAGCATTCGAATACAGGAATGGTGCGTGCGTGAGCAATACGAAAGATCATGTTGGAATTGATGGCGCACCGAAGCTTGTTGGTGCAAACGACAACCGGTTTATAAAGTATATGAGTGTCGTTTGTCCTCGCGCTTAGAAGATCTTCAGGCTTGTGGACTCGTGAGTTTAATACATCCAATTGCCGATCTGTCAGACGACCCCAACGCAAATCGTCGAGTATTCTAGCGTACAGAGGATCACGGCGCGCTCGCATATTTTTTGTAAGAAATAGTACAAAGTTGATTGCTGCATACAGTGCGCGCGGAAAATATAGCCGAAAACTCGGGTTTTTGCATTATTTTGTCAAATCAAACGCTTTGAAGCCAAGCGTTTTAGCCAATAACAAGCAGTTCTTGGCGGTCATTTTGCGGTGCCGCTTGCGTCAATCGGACTTGTGGGGGCCAAGCTACAGTCAAAAATCTACCGGGAGCGGGGGAGTCCAAGCGCGAAAAAGATAGACCAGGTAAGTGTTTATTTGTCCGACAGTGTTATTAGAGTCAATTAAGTGTTCTAATCTATTGCTACTGCTTCTTTAGTAATCAATCTTGCGGCCGTCGGCCTTGTGGACTTTTAGGCAGCGAGTTTTCATCGAGCGAACAAGACTTTCCAACGTTGACACAGGTATCGCGTTCCAGGCGGTCTTGATAGCCTCGATCAGCTCGCTCTTACTGTCATATTGCTTCCCGTTGATGTATACAGCCCGAGCAAGAATTCCCCACAGATTTTCGATAGGATTTAGGTCTGGAGACTTGGCCGGCCACCACATCACCTTGACTTTGTTGTCCTTCAAAAACTCTTTAGCAACTTTTGCAGTGTGGATGGAGGCGTTATCTTGTTGAAATTCAAATCGTAGGCCGTGATTCAAGTGCGCAAAAGGAAACAAATAGTCCCCCAGCGTGTCGATGTACTTTCTGCGTTCTGCTTGCCTTCTAGGAAAGCCAGATCAGACTTACCCTTGGCACTAAAAGCCCCCCAAATGAACACGCCCCCACTACCCGACTGACGCTTAGAGAATATCTGCTTGTCCTTTCTTAGATCTCTCCAATAGTATTGGTAGCCATCAGGGCCATCAAGGTTAAATTTCTTCTCGTCTGAGAAGATTACACGTCCCCATTTGTCGCCGTGTTCAACATGTTGAAGTGCCCACTTCAACCTGGCTGCAATGTGCGCAGCCGTGAGCACAGGGCTCGACACTCTCTTCTCGTGGACCATGTTCTCGGAGTTGTGTAACACCTCCTGCACCCGACGGACCGAGATGGGCAGCTGCAGCCCGTCTTTGAGCTGCCTAGCGCTCACACCAGTCTTTGATGCCTCACGAAGGAGACGACGCTCAGCAGCAATAGTCAGCTTTCTGGGCCTTCCTGAGCTCTTCTTCGAGCCATACGACTCTGGATCATTCAGGAAGCTTTTTACGACCTTCCATGACCGCCCTACACGTGCTGCGATAGCGCTGACGGACAGCCCGCACTCTTGGTGAGCGAGAATCTTACCCTTCTCGATGTCTGTTAACGGCTTGCCTCTCCCCATCTACAGAAATCAACAAGAAGCCCACCATTAGCAACCACCGGTTAGGACATCTACACGCTGCGATAAGAGACGCTAAAACGCGTAGATGGCGGCGAAGGCGACGTCAAACTGGAGCAAACGCCCACCTGGTCTATCTTTTTCGCGCTTGGACTCCCCCGCTCCCGGTAGATTTTTGACTGTAGCTTGGCCCCCACAAGTCCGATTGACGCAAGCGGCACCGCAAAATGACCGCCAAGAACTGCTTGTTATTGGCTAAAACGCTTGGCTTCAAAGCGTTTGATTTGACAAAATAATGCAAAAACCCGAGTTTTCGGCTATATTTTCCGCGCGCACTGTATAGAGCGTAGCCAGCATGTCTCTGTCGATTTGCTTCTCTAGGGGGTGGTCGGAAACCTATCACCAAAACATGAATGTTAGCATTTTTGGGAATGTGTATTTCGGCCGTATATCTACTTACATGGTGATCCTGCAACCGGCGGTAGCTGTAGCAAATCACCAATGAGTAGCACATGCTTGCCGCCCATGTACTTATTGGGTGTCTTTGACATTGATCGTGAAACAGCATCCATCCCACCTAGAAGCCCTTGGTCTGTGATAGATATTTCGTCTACGATGACAAGAACGACACGACTAAACTTGGATTTCATCTCGATTGTAGGAGCTGAGTTAGGCTCAGCTCCGTTCAGCTTCAAATTTCGCGCACTGTGTATAGTTCGCCCATGGATATTTATCGCAGCCACTCCAGTGAAAGCTAACGTCTCAACACTACCGGTTCGCCCCCACTTCTGCGCAAATGTTAATAGCGCGTCGACAACGGTGGATTTACCGGTTCCAGCCTCTCCACCCAGGTATCCAATTAATTGATCTTTTAAGTTGTATGTCGTGCGCTTGGTCGTTGGAGGAAAGGATAACTGCTCCGACAGTGCGTCCGATATATCCAGGAAGTAGGCGTAGAGAAGGTGACGAGCCGCGACTTCGAAAGCAGTATGCTGCCAAAAATTCAATCCAAATGCTGCCGATACGCTTGCAATAGGAGGGAAGTCTGGTAGCGAGTCTGGATCACATGGAATACCTTCGTCGTAGCGATACGGTACAGGCTCAAAACATTCGCGAAAGCGTTCTAATCGAGTTCGAGTTTCTCTATATCGAGCAATGAACTTATCGGTCCCGAAGATGTCTTGGCCACAGGGTTTTTGATTCAATGTTGCGAAGTGCGACGTATACATATCCAAGTTTAACCCCGGTCCTAACGATACTCGTTCATTTGATGGTTGATACGTTTGACTCATTGCATGAATGACAGGCTTCAAATTTGCTACTACTCCAATAGCAGCAGCAGCGTTGTCACAGAGGTTTTGTGTAGAGGTTTCAGGTGACGTTATGGTACTCGGATCCAAGAAATCTTCTGGTATTGTGTCATCTACAGCGTTTGTTTGTCTGCTATCGTTTGAGTTGTCAGGAACCCATGAATTAGTTGCTGCAACGCGAGTTCTTAATATCTTCGCCTCCGCCGATTCGGTCGTATCCTCTTCTTTTCGTTCTGCATGATAATAATCTTGCCATTGTGATTCAAAACGTTGTAATCGTTGAACAGTTATGTCTGCACCGTGAATTAAAAAATCGCGATATGCAGCAAGTATGGTATAATATTCCCTCTATTCCAACCAAGCTATTTTTGTAAATTTGTACAGCAAGTTAATCCGCCAATAAAAATAGACTATAGAGACAATTTTGGCCAATCATGTGAAATTGTAGAAAGGGAAAATGGTTCCAACCATTCTGACCATATATGGTTGGAATATTTTGAAAATATGTGATATTCAATACAATAGTCCATACAAATGCATATTCACAAAATATCCCGAAGTTTCTGACTAATGACAGAAGTTCCAACTACACAGGAGTTTCGCCTTCACAATTAGAAGTAGTCCGCAGAAGCGATGTCGATCGCGTCGCTTGCCCCTGCCAACAGCAAGAAGGCGAGAGTGACAGCGCTCAATTCTTTTGCAGCGTTTCTGGAAACTGAGAACATGACACTGACCAAAACCCACGAACTAATTGATGGAGACAAGACTGGTAAGGTGCTACGAATTCTATTAGATAAGTATGCGTATTCTCTTGCTAGAGCAACCGACAAGTCTCGTTCGACAAACACCTGTCTCGCCTACTTTGGAAATGTCAAGAACTGGTTGCTGGATATGTATCCTCAACAAGGTTCGATAGTAAAACCTCAGCTACAGAAGGTTCTCGCAGGTCTTGGAAAATTTTGCAACAATCGAGAGGGTGGTGGCTTTGAAAAAAAAGCACCCCCATGTTCTAAGCAAGATTTGGAAACTATAGTTCGAATATTGTACACCTCCGAGTCTGCAGACGCTTACTTAGACGCCTCACTAATTGTGATGCTGTGGTACTTATACGGACGTAGCTCGGATGCAGAACAACTTGAAAAGCAACAGCTCTCTATACTACCTGGTGAGTTTGCTAACTACTGTTGTTAGTTAAAAACAAAATCTAACCCGATATACAAATTTTAGGTGGAGTGCTTTTCCTACGATTCAAACGAGTGAAAACAGCATTGTTGCAGGGTATTTCGCTGTTTAAAGACCCAACAAGCTTCATGACGTGTCCGATTTTTACCTTAGCGGCGTCACTCGCTACACAGACGGCGCCAAGCAAGCGCTTCTACCCTCAATTCATGTCCAAGAAGAGAAACACAGAAAATGCGAACGACGTCGAGGAGCTCAGTCTAATTGAACTGCTTGAGGCAGACGACAGCCCCAATCCACTTGAATGCGCCCAGCAGTCTTCCATAAACGCATCTGTACCTGGAGCACAAGCGTACGTGAACAGACTGTTGGTTAGGATCAAGAAAGTGGCGCATCAGAAGGGATTAAAGCTTACCTCCGGGCTTACTTCTCATTCCTTTCGTCGCGGTGCTGCCATGCATGCCAACGACGGTAGTCTGGCTGAAAACTGGATCATTGAGCGCGGTGGGTGGCAATTGGATCGTGTGAATAAGGCTTTTGGGTACATGCTGGGGACCACTCAGGCGGATCAAAATGTAGGCCGTGTCCTGAGCGGATGGAACCCAAAGGAAGGCGCCAGGCTCCCGTCTCTCCATGCCCTGGACCCACCGATTCGTGACCGTGCTCGTGCTCTCCAAGTACTGCTGTTCTCGAACACGCTCGCTTTTTCTGACTCAGCTCTCAACCTAGACGAAGCTGTTGCAGACTGTTTGATGGCAACTGTAGTCATGCACTACCCTGATGCTCTCCTACTTGATGACCGTAGCGCCCTTGTGTGCAGACTGCGCGGTGTCATGGCGGAACAGTCCATTGGAGAAGCAGAGGTGCTGGCTTGGAGTGCCACCATACGTCGAGCCTTCGATCCCCCTCTAGAATTGCCAAGCTCTCGAGAAGTGAACTCCGAATCATCAGCAGTTTTGGAACTCGTAAAACGCCAGTCGGAGCAGATTGACGTCCTCATCCTACAAAACAAGAGACTTGAAGATCGACTGTTAGCAGTTGAAGCCCACTTCCATACACATACCGATCGCCAAACAGCCAGCGAACAAACCAGTGTTGACGCAGTAGTTTCCATTGACGTGCAGAATGTCCAGAACGCAGTCCGCCCAAAGAAGAAGAGTACACGGTCGCTCTCAGCCGTTTGGTACGAGTGGTTTACTGCGACGCCACGTGTATATGCCCCGCGTTCTGTAAAAAAAACCACACTATACGAGTCGAGACACGCGGTAGGATACATGTTGCTGTTCGAACCGATGGGTTTTGCGCTGCATGAAGCTTCTGCCGCGTTTAAAAGCGAAGTACTGGAAATCGGGGAGCGTGCGCAGGAGAACTTGATCTTATTCTTGAAGGAGAATGGCTCTTCAGCCATTGCGGTCGGCACAGCGTTGAAAATCCTTCGCAAGATGCTTCAGAACGGCAAACTCGACGCACATATAGCGCGTTACCACGAGCAAGTCGAAAACGGAAGCATCATACACCCAACACCAGTCACCGCACTCCCCAGCTTCATTCGCACACGCCCCATACAATAACCTACATATACATATACAATACAGAGCACAAACAGTATAGTCAAATGAAGGCGATGATCGGATTCGAACCGATCGCAGCAAAAGCTGCTCCTCCACCCCGGAGGCACCGTCACAGAATAAACACCACCCCAAAGCACACACAGGGACGCATACTCACCAGGAGCTGTCGGTACACACCTCACAAGAACGCACAGGAACACACGCACACGCCGGGGCTTGTAGGAGCTTCTAGCTGTCACTAGCACGAGGTATGCCACGAGATCCTTGTTACTTCACGTCTTCGCCTCTCGGGTAGTCCTTGTCCTTGTCTAAACGAAGAGTAAGAGGAAGGCACGTGGCAGCGATTGGTGTGCGCACAGTGTCACTATAGAATGTCACTAAAGTGATTATGGTTTTTACCGGTACAGGTTGGAACCGGTCAGACCTGGTTGGAATTTTTACGGTATGGTTTCTGCCGAACCTAGAAGTGTTGAATTTCGATGAGGCTTGAATAACGTCAGCACTGCGAAATAGTAATATTCGTCAAATTCTCCATCATGAATATCAGGAATCTCCTTGCCACATATCACAAGTACTTTTGGTGAACTAGATTCGACAAACGTGAGTGTGTTTGTTCGTACTGCGTGGAGTGATCTTTTCCTTTTTTTTGTTGAGTTCGTAACGTTCACATATATCAATAAATGACACATTTTCTAGTTCGGGTTGGCGCTTCCAATACTTTTCCAGTAAATTGTCCGATAGAATTCTGCTATCACCAGCGTAATCATTCCCGATATCTTGCTGTGAAACACTGATCTCAACAGACGCACTACACTTTTGTAGGAGTCTCCACAAATCAACGCGAACAAATGGATGTGAAAACCAAAACGGAGACTCGTTGAGGAGATACAACGCCGCCATAGGCGCTGCCACCTCTTGGCCATTTGTTAATGTGTACAGCATCGACCCAAGCATTTTATACCCTTTTTCCATAGGCGAAGTATCTGCAGGAAGGCAATTCATTTTCGAAGCCGCCTTTGTGAATGCTGCCAGTGATAATGCGACCTGATTCTCAACGGGATTTTGTCTCTTAAAGCAATACTTCACAATGTACGCCGCAGTATCCTTTGCACCTGAGCTTAAAACGAACTGAGCGTCATGATTGCATTTCATAGAGGCCATCACCACGTCATTGAATGCGTTGACGTACTCGCAACCGATAGGGCGATGAATATGAAGACGATTGTCGGTGCCAATACAAGTAGGAGTAAGCTGAACTCCCTCTGGTTTTAAAAATCTGCATACAGTTCCTTTGGGTGTTCGCACGGTTTTCTATATAGGAAGGAACGTTGTCAAATATGTGGTAAAACGGCGTAAATTATACTAATTCAACGTTACCTTAAAACAGGACTTGCAGTGATTCCAGTAATGGACCTGTGTGTCTCGAACAAGCAATGAGGTTGCAACAGCGCCAACTTCACCGTCTAATGGGGGGCGACACTTTTGAAAATCAATCCATTGTTGATTCATGGTTCCATTTTCGGATTGTGCTAATGCTTAAATTGATGCGTCAATAATATCTTTGTCTCGAAAAACTTCCCCACACTCTCGACAGATCGCTGTTACAGGAGGCGAAGTTCCGGTGGCAGGTCGACGGAATGCATCCACACCTGGGACGACTGGCTCAATTGCATCGTCTCGTTTACATCGAACACATTGTACTTCGTTTACCAAACTTGGAGGTTTAGAAGATAAAACAGTATCCACAAGACGGATGAAGCGACTATGGAATTCAGCATCGGTTTCAAGGGCCTCTCGAAATTTTTCTGATGTTGTCGGAAATCCGTGAAGCCAAACAGCAAAATGTGCATGTAAATCGCCTGCTAATTGTGTCTCTGCAGAAGCTCCAAAAGCACGTACAACACCAAATATGCCCCCTCCCCGTTTGGGCATATTTCGTTTTCTGTTCCATCCAAATAATACTTCGATGACAGTATTCACGACCCGAATGAAATAACGAGCACACTCAACGGGGTATGAAGCGGCAATTCGCTTTCGTTCGGCTCTGTTCGGTGCTAACAAAGTGTTCGCTTCATCAATCACTGCCTTCGGAATTTCACCCGACTTAATCGAAATGGCGTATGTTCCAGCAGAGTCCGGTGATATTGTGAAAAAAATCTGCATCGGCCCAAACCGCTTCAGCATACCAAACAGATCATGACGTGCACGCATACGACCAATATTTGATCCATAAAAGGCCGACTCGGGCACACGAAGTCCTTTTCGTAATTCAACAACTTCTTGTACACCAGGAGTTGGTGGTTGGGGCTTTATACCTTTCGCTTTACAGTCCGCCATGTGTCTAAAATATTTGATAGCTTCAAGAATTGTACTTCGTTTGACTTCTGCTGCTTTCAACGCCTGTCGTTTAACGTCCATTCTTACGTAAAGCGTGCGCCGAGCGTTCTCAAAAGCTAAAAAGTCAAAAGCCAGAAGCATGAAGGCGTAATGTTTCTCGAACCGATGTCCGTGAATTCTTAAACAGCGCAAAATCCATCTACGCACTGACATATACTTTTCTCGTTCTTCAGTTGGACCACCGCTTCCAGCTGGAAAAAGTGTAGGAAACATTCTCGTACAAACGGCCCATTTTGTCATTGGCACGTAGTCAGTAGATTTCCGAACCACAAGGTCAACATAATCTGGTTGAGGCGCTGACACTAACACACTGGAAGCTGTTATCCATGTATCCTCTAGAGCTGGATCTTCTCCTTCCACAACCGTCGATCCAAACATTGAATATGTACTTTCGTCTTGCATTTTTTCTGAAACACCATCCCGCACACCTACTTCGTCTATCACCGTGTTATCAAGAATAACACCTGTGCATTGGTCAGGAGTATCAATGGATGCACCTCTAAGCGGCACGGTCGAACGACCGGAAACACGTTCATGTTGCTCCGTTGACAACCAAGCGAGTGACACACGCGTTGTAGTCGCACTACCCTCTTTATCCGGCTGCACGTGTTGGTATTCTCTATGATTTAGATAAAGAAAGCTGAGCACCTTCCTGCAAAGGCTAAGGTTAAGCTGGTAGCGTTTCTTGCACGCAATTGCTTGTCTTTTGGTCATGTGACCCACCATCGTAACTCGAACACGGCAACTCAAATCTCGAGGAAGCATATCCACTATAGGCCCTTCCGTATTACGGACGATGTAGTGGTGCGACTTAATTGTATGACATGGTCCACCGGTGACGACTGACAGTGAAACACACGGCAGTACTAGTGCAACAGCTTGTTCATCGGTTCGAGTCATTGCCTGAAAGCGGCGAGGTAGATGTCCGATGTAATTCCCGTTCGCAATCGAATCCACTGGCTTTTGCGGGAATTTGCTCCCGTTAATGCTGTCTTCACATGAATTACATATGTATCCCCATGTTGCTTCATTTTCACGAAATATGGCTGTGTATGAGCGCATAGTATCTCGTTAAACTCAACATTGGGCACCCATAACTATACATTAAAAAAACTACCTTCCGGAAACAGTAACAGACCAGTTAGGCGGGAGTCCACACTACCCGCACTATACTGACCTAAAATCACTGCTGGAACGCCTTCCGAAGACGAAATACAAGCTTTCATTCTCTACATACAAACCAAAATAGAAAGTCAGCTGAGGTTAGGAAATGTATTCGGTATAACACACACCTCGACGCGTTCTTTCGTGAATTCAACCTTATCAATTTCACTCTGAAGGTAATCCAGCTCACAAATACAACACGGACGCATAGCATCAGATCCCAATTGCATATCTACTGACGCTTTTTGCTTAATCTCGGCCAGACGCTCCTCACTCGGTATTAAAAATCCATTGATAGAGTCCATTTCATCCAATTCGGTCATTCCATACAAATCGTCGTCTATCAACTTGGATTCCTGTTCACGTTCCTTTGAAGACGCTTCGTCACTTGTTGCTGGTGGTGCCAGTGCTGCAGACACATTATCTAGCACATGCCCTTGCGATCGCTGGGTACCCATTACCAAGGACTCTTTGGATGCCCCACAATACCATGCTTTCACAGCAGTATTCTCGAAGAACGGATTCCCAGGAGTAATTTCGCCGAGAACGTCGTACGACACATTGTCTATTGTGTTGTTTTGCACTCGGCCCGCTTGTCTCTCTTCAGTGGATAAAGACGTCCGGAAGCTATCGTGATCTGTCAGAGCTAAATCTTTCCTGCTGATTTTCCTTTGCTTTGCCGACATGTGTAAAAGTGAAAGGCATCGTCCAGCTTCCCACGATCGTCCATCATTTAAACGTGTCGCATTTTTTCAAAACGATTCCATTAGGAAACATTATTACCACCTTCGGTTCAGTGAAATTTCTTGGAAGTGACTTTACGAAGTTTTAAGGCATGGTGTCCGCAAAAGAAGTAAAAATTCGAGCCAATCGTTATCACATTCGAGAGCCCGCTGGTTGTTCCCCACTAAGTCAGGGAACTCTAAACTCTTAGCACCACCATCAGCAAGTATATTCCCCATCATGTGTCTAGCATTCGTTTCTCCCACTTTATCGCAACTTTACCGTAACCTTGTCATCAAGGATCATCAACATTCAACATTTTTTGTCATCAAGGACCATCACCGCTTTGTTGAAGTTAGCTCTCCCCACTTCGAAGCAAAGATACCATTCGAAATATAGCCATCTTCTATCGTACAACCATTTCCGTTCGTTCAAAAATAAGCTTAACTATTTCAAGTCTTTTGCCATTTATGAAAATTACCTGCCGTATTACGACAGATATTCAACGTAGGTGAGTTGCCCATACATTTCAAGGGGCTAGTACTAGTTGCACTGCTTCCCATGTCTGCACAAATGGTCACATGCCAAGCAACTTTGCAGATTTATACATCGGTATCCTTCCAAAAAGTAAACTTCTCCGAAACGGCAAAAGTTGAAGCCATGTCAATGCTTCGCTCTTCGCAAAACTTCGCTCTTCTAAGCTAAGCCGTGTTATCGTCTTCTGGTCCATACAAAGCATCATACCTACGTAGTACATACTGTTGTTTCAGAACATTTACCTCATCAGCACTTCTTGCAATATCCTGGCAGACACTCAGTTGCTACTAGATGAGCTCAATGGTATCCTTCCATCAAATCGCGAGCTGATAGTCGTATCCATTTCAGTTATTAACAAGCAAACTTTCGAAGGCCATCATTTTTCCTCAATTATTTCCAATTGATACCATACAGCCCTGACGCAACTAATTTTTTTAAGTTTCGACACAATACAACAGGGGTTTCTCGTAGCAATGCACATCCCTGTGACTCCTCATCCCAGTATCTTAGTTGTCTTCCGAACTTGGGAACAACTCTTTTGGTTCCCTTCCCCGCGGACGCTTCCGTGGTGACTCCAACGGGGTTGCCTTCTCATCACCGGATCTTGTTGGCGTCTTGCGTTTTGGCATTTTTGCAGCCGGAGACACGCGCGGTACACTGTTATTACTGGCTGTAGCCTTTGCCTCACCCGTGTTTCGACTAACACCAGTTTTTTGGCTCGCTGCCTTCGATTGCGGAGATGCCCACAAAGGTTCATCAGGCGTGTGGGGTGAAGAACTTTCACTTGCTTGGCTCATGACAGCAGCCGGTATTTGCCCCAGTGATGGAGTGTCCTGGGACTCGTTCGCAATAAGGGGGAATAGCGGAGGAAGTGGATCCGCGCGGAGCCGTTCGCGGATTTGCATACTACCGACCGGGTTTCCGTAGTTCAACTTTAGCGAGTGGACCTTGTCGAAACGGTAGCTTAGTCCAGGGCGGAAATCAATGTGATTGAGCTTTCCGTCGTAGTTCTTCCAGATAGTAAGAACAAAGACACACTTGCTGCGCCTAGCTGGGTCGAGAGCCTTGAAGGCTTCCACGACGGAAGGGAAGTCTTGTTCGTCCTCACGGTTGATCAATTCGGCACGGTAAAACTTTTCGTATTCCTTAGAACCAAGCCAACACATTTCTAGTGCCACGTTGTTGATCAAAGCCGGGTTTTCATCTACGATGAAAGTGCGGAGAGAATCAACGCTGGCAAAAGGCGGTCGAGCATCCTCTGCATCTTGCGCTTCTCGTTCAGCTCGCAATATCTCCAATGTCGTCGGCATGGGCCAAATCGGAAAGTGCGAGCCCAGCGACGGCGACTCGAGAACACCGAGTCTGTCTCGCTAAACCACATTTCATGCCAAACCATAGCCAACGTCGGCTAGTAAATCGAAACGATCGTATCCAACGGCACTTTGATTCCATACAACTCAGCTGCCGCTCAAGGTGCGTGCTCTCAAACGTAGCTACATATATATTAGGCATGCACCATAGTTTCCGAACGCATCCTTGAAACCTTCATAGAAGTGTGATGGAAGTATTGGCTAGCTCAAAACATAGCCAACGTCGCCTAGTAAATCGAAACGATCGTATCCAACGGCACTTTGATTCCATACAACTCAGCATAAGCGGCTGCCGCGCAAGATCCGTGCTCTCAAACGTAGCTATTAGACATGCACCATAGTTTCCGAACGCATCCGTGAAACCTCCATAGAAGTCGTGAAAATATTAGCTAGCTCAAAGCAATCTGTTTTTGTATCGGGGCTACTACCAATCGCCACAATCCATTTTGCTTCACCTCCGCAACCATGCTTCATTCACACAACACGCCAAAGCAGACACTCAATCGTCCATTTGAACCGCAAAATCAACGCGAAACGAACTGGAGACGGCTTTTCATTCCCACCAACCAGAATCAACCTCGCGATCCAGAGATCCTCGACACTTTGAACACTTTCCACCATCATTGTGTAGCTGCGGGTACTCTCCCTGCCGTCGGAGGCAACTATGATGTGGTAATCCCGGAGGCATGGCCAGATAGCATCGTCCCAATTGACCGAAGCGTCTTCTCGACATCGCAGCCCTACCCTGTAATGTCCAAACCGGATTACCGAGGAGAGAAATGTCTGTGCGAGGTTTCATGTGTTTCTGACTCTGGGAGTTATGTTACCAGCTCCTGCATTAACGTCAACACAGCCAACGTGTGTGACAGCTCGAACTGTTCCATTGGCCCAGGATGCGGCAACCGATTTTTGCCTCGGTACCCACTTGACATTATACAAACACGGGCGGGGCTTGGGATTGTCTCTGACAACAACATTCCGAAAGGGTCCTTCATCATCGAGTATGTCGGTGGGATATTGATTGCAGAAGACGCCACTTCTCGGGAAGACCGAAGGTACCAAGCTGAGTTTCGGTCGAAGGCGAAATCCAGCAGGGGTACCAAAGTGTACGTGGATGCCTTGCTGTGTGGAAACAAAAGCCGATTCATAAACCATTCGTGTCAAGCCAACTGTGCCATGTACGAATTCAACTGGTCCAATTCCAGACGTCTGGGAATATTTTCTTTTCAAGATATCCCCGCACTTCAAGAGCTTACGGCACTCGCTTGATAACATTCTCGGTTTTTTTTTCACCCGCGTCGAGTTTCGAAAGTCACCTCATGCCACAAATAATCACACTGCCACGCAACCAGCCGTTAGTCTACAGATCCAACAAATGAAAACTGTTGCATCTCAACCAGAGCTGACAGCGCCTATTTCCACATCGTCCACTTCAAGAGTAACTAACAGACACCGTTGTAGCACACGAACGTACGGTATGACACTATCTCCTTCATCGGCGAGTCCGTGCGGTGAACGCGTACCGAGATCAAGCATGTACAGGTTCGGATCGGTTTTCCCGCCAAACACAACCAAAGAATCGTTGTGCAACGACACAAGCGGGTGGTGGCAACCTGTAGGCGCCGTACCCTTGGTCTCCAGACTCGACCACACGTGGTTCTCTGTAAAACAGCAAACAGTGAATATTTGGATCCGAGTTGATTAAGTTTAGGACATGCATACCGAAATTGAAGACATGTACGTCATTGAGATAACCGAGATCATGGTCATATCCTCCGAACAACAGGCAGTTCTGCTTGTACACTATCATAGAAGCTCCCTCCCTGTCAAACAAGTGTTAGTCTTTTCAATTTGTTTGAATATTTCCGTGTGGTAACCTTACCGAGGGTACGGCACTTCTCCAGTGGTACGAATCAGCGACCATGAATTCGTTTCTGGCAACACGGAAAAGAGAGAACCGTTAATACGTCAAACAAACTTTACGATCCTCTGCTACCACGCACCCAAGTTAAACGAGTGCATGTCATTAACGTGACGGCCAGAGTCCAGTCTGCCGTATTCGCTGGAGCTTCGACTCGACATTGATTTGCGGTCGTAGTGACTGTCACTTCCTCCAAAGATGTACATGGCATTGTCTAACAGCATACCCATTAGAATTTACTCCATTGTCGTGCAAACGAACACCACATACCATACACCACAGCAGCGTGGCCGTATCTCGGCGTTGGCTGCTGTCCAGCATTGACAAATACATTGGTCCAAGTCTGCGTCACTGTATCATAATGTCAGCTCTGGTCAACTCATGCTCAGTTTTACTAGCCACTTACGGAAGTTGTACGAGAAGAAGTCGTTCAGACGTCTATCGCCGTCATAGCCACCGAAAACAAAGAACGAGTCCTTGTAGACTACTGCGGAGTGACTCTTACGCTGACTCGGAGCCAATCCATTGCCGGAGACTGTAGACCACTCCTTACGGGCGAAGTTAAACTCATAGAAGCTGTTAGACGGACGGATCACTGAGCTGCTGCGTGCTGGAACCACGGGAAGGTTGCGCTCTAATACACAACACACGATCGGTCAGTTTAACTGCAAAAAGGACGTCGATGTTCCGCCCTCTGAAGGTCTACAAGTTCTTCTCACCTCCGAAGACGTAGAGGGAGTCTTTGCGAACGGCGCAAGCGTGTCCGGAGCCGATTAAAGGCGCTTCTCGGGCGTTAACACACGGAACAGCCTCCCATGATGCCTGTTCGATGCCTTCGGATGTCATTGTCCACAGCACAGCGCTCTACGCCATAAATCAACACCTTCAACATCTAACGCCTCCACAAGGCATACATGGTCCAGAATCAAACTCGCATCGCTCACCATGAACCTCCACAGCAAAAACAATCATATAGCTGTAGTCATGTAGCGAAAGCCCATAATACAGCGTACTCCACAGTGCGTTTAGATCCGAGCTCTAAAGCAGCATCCTCTCACCAAAAACACCGTGCCACACCGAGAGCCTGCACACTACAAAGACGGTCTTCATAATGCAGCAGGAATAGCCACCTCTACAAGCGCCCAACCCCACAATAATGCATGGAGATCCTGTACAGGGAGAACCTCCAAAAGGTGCCAGCACTTGTGCTGCTACTTCCCGCACTGATGTGCCTTCTAGAAATGGTACATATCAGTTTTATAGAAATGGTACAGTACCACAGCACCCAGTCAGTAGAGCATACTCAAGAGAAGAGGTTTGACTACCATATTTAGTAATTGACCCTCATTGGTCAAAACGAGGCCTTTGTATACTTTTGCGATAAATTCGTGCGCTACTTATTCGAGCAACCGTCGAACCGTCGCACTTCAACAAAGTGTAGTTTCTAATTGATAAACGGATCTCATAGATGTTCTATTAACTTTAGCCGATAAACTACCGAATTTAACTGACAAGGTACGAAAAGATACACGCAAAATTATCGAGGAAGGCTTTATCTACGTTTGCCACTTTCAGAAATACCAAAAGGCGTCCCATGCGAGGCACCTGCCACACAAAACACTGTCCACTCTGCACCTTACCACCACCGAAAAACCTGAATTTTGCTCCCAAATTCAACTGCAAGGCCCCAAGTTCAACAGAAACGTTTCTAAAAGCCCGTTATACTCTCAGCCCTTCAGGCTGAGAGAACATTCGACAATGCAATAAACACACGCAAGATACCGCCTGGTGATCGGTGCCCCAACGATGTGCACCGGGTGGCGACTACAGCAACTCCACACATTCGCGTGGATCCCGCCGTCGAAATGGCAAAAGAACGGACAGCAAAAACGACCGATCGAGCGCTTACTGCAGTAGAGTGACTTTGACGGCAGTCAGGCAGCATCGACGCCGGTCCGTTCACATCCATCGAGGAGCGATGCCGCAACGGCAGCTGGTTCGGACGCACACCGATGTGTGTGGGTGGATGGATGAATAGTTTGGTGATTGCGAGCGCACGTTAACGCGTGTATTACCAAAGATGATGTACTGTATTGGGCTCAAATATTCTGGTGCATGTACTGAAGTAGTTGTCTGCTGTTGGAAACTTTGAAGAGCTCCATGGTCGTCATGCAAGGTCGTCATGGAGCACGACTCCAGCGACGATTAATTAGCATGCCTGCTTAATGATTAATTGGAGCCGAGTACTGATGGTCGAGCGACTAAAATCTCCTCGACTAAGTACTAACAACAACGTACATTCATCAAAATTGCACAATGGTACGATCGAAAACTTCGTCGTCGTGACCTAGCAGTAATAACATGAGGTCTGCGCGAAAAGCCTTTCACTGAAACGTTTACCATTCGATCTGTGTTTACTGAATTACTTAAGTACTAGTTTACTTCGTCATGTACACATGCTTTTGATTCATACCTACATGTACAACAGGAGTGCTGTGCTTAATGGTTCGCGAATTCTACTTGTGCTGATACGCGTGCAGCATTTTTGAATCCCAAGTTCATGATCTATACACAGATTCTCAAGAGTAGTGTTCGAAAGAGTACGTGTACTTTTATTGATTGGAGATTCTCCATGATGTTTTCATAATACGTTTTTCACTCTGATCAATACAACAATACACATCTATTTGGATAACTCTAACTCAAAAACAACAGACTTCACTTACGTCTTCTACGTCGACAGTATCGACTCGATACCTGCCCACACCCGTGAGTGAGGACACAGTACTGGCCCCCTTCGCTCCAGTTTGACAAGACTCAAACTTACGCGTAGGAGATGGTGCTGGTGGAGTACTGGCAGAGCGATCCCGAGGGACCCGCACCCAGCTTCCCCGGCTCACCCGAAGTGGAGCCCTGCGACCACGCGCACACGTCCACCTTCTTGCCCTTGATCTTGATGTTCTCGATGGTGGCCTGGTCACCCCAGTTCTTGTTCACCGTCACGAGGCTCACCTTGCCGTTCACGGCGAGCACGTTCTTGAGACTGACCTTGCGCGACTTGCCGCCGCACGTGCCGCACGAGCGGTAGAGCTTGCCGAAGTCCTGCGCGTAGAAGCCCTCGATCTGGACGGAGCCGAGGCCGTTGTGCTGGATGACCTTGTCGTCGGCCGAGCGCGCGCCGCCGCCGATCACCTTGGTCACGCTGCCGGCCGAGCCGCCCTTGATGCTCAGCGCGTCCTCGCACACGTCCTCCCACCACACGTTCTGGATCGTGCAGCCGCCCTGCTCGCAGTGCACACCCTCCATTTGGTCCTTGCCGATGATCACGTTCTTGAGCGTGGCGCCGGGCTCCACCATGAACACGGCCGTCTGCCAGCCACTCTCCTTCTGGCCGCCGCACTTGACGTTCGAGCGCGCGTACGTCTTCATGCCACCGTCGAACGTTTGGCCCTTCTTGACCGTGTACGGCTCCTTGAGGTAGACCGTGCCCTTGCTGGCGGGCCACGACCCGGTGGGCATGGGGGCGGCCTCCGATCGCATGGAGGCGCCTGAGGCGACGGCAGCCACGGCGGGGAGCGCGACGGTGAAGACGGAGACGACGTTGACCATGGTTGGAATGGAAGAAGATGAACTTGTCGAGTGGGCGATCGGTTGCTGGTCACTTGGTTGCTTTGGTGCGAGGAGCGCAAGTTGAATAATGAGGAGGGAGGAGGACCGTGCAGTGGTGTTCGAGTTCGAGTTCGAGTTCGAGTTCGAGTTCGAGTTCGACTTTCGCGGCGGTGAATCACTGATCGACGAGGTGGCACCAAGGTGCAGAGGGTCAAGGTGCAACCAGCACTGCTGGACCAGCAGTAACTGTTGTGCTGCAGTCTGCACGGAGTGTCAGTCGCTGGGCGAGGGGGTAAACGAGAGCTGTACAAATCCTGTCGTCGAGATCCGTTGAGGTGGAACGCCTGCTCCGAGATGCCAGATGCAGCGATGCCAGCGATAGAGAGGTTGTCACCGGTTTGTACTTCGAAGTAGCAAACTTTGCTGGATCACTTGATATCAGAGACGGGCTGATAGATGACCACCGCTGTTCGCCCGCCACATGGACTGCGGATCTTTCGTTGAACAGCCGAGAGCTACTCGCCCATACGAGTTGGCGACCTAGACACCCGGCACAGACACAGTTCACAGCGGTTGTTGTAGTTCCCGTCAGATTGACCTGTACACTGTACACGATACAGTCAATCCGTGTACTCTACAGACAGCAGCAAACCGTCAACGCTTCGGCGAGAAACACCATGGCCACATTCGAATCGACAATGCAATAAACACACGCAGCTTTACAAGATACCGCCTGGTGATCGGTGCCCTAACGATGTGCACCGGGTGGCGACTAATGAACGCGAATTTCGCGCGAATCCCGTCGTCGAAATGGCAAAAGAACGGACAGCAAAAACGAGCGCTCACTGCTGTAGAGTGACTTTGACTGCAGTCAGGCAGCATCGACGCCGGTCCGTTCGCATCCATCGAGGAGCGATGCCGCAACGGCAGCTGGTTCGGACGCACACCGATGTGTGTGGGTGGATGGATGAATAGTTTGGTGATTGCGAGCGCACGTTAACGCGTGTATTACCAAAGATGATGTTACTGTATTGGGCTCAAATATTCTGGTTGTATGTACTGAAGTAGTTGTCTGCTGTTGGAAACTTTGAAGAGTGCCATGGTCCCCATGCAAGGTCGTCATAGAGTATGACTCCAGTGACGATTAATTAGCATGCCTAAGCTTAATGATTAATTGGCTGATGGTCGAGCGACTAAACTCTCTTCGACTAAGTACTAACAGCAACGTACAACACAATTGAACGATCGAGAACGTCGTCGTGACCTAGTACCGGTAGTAATAACATGAGGTCTGCGCGAAAAGTCTTTCACTGAAATGTTTACCATCGATCCTGGTAGGAAAGGAATAACTGGTTATTCCTGGTTGCTACTGGCTTGACTATTGAATTCTGAAGGTTTTTGATTGTGATTGTGAATTGTTTGAATGGGATATTGAATTTTCGAATGCTAATCATTTCTTATCATCTGGAAAGTAAGTCCCCGGAGGGACTCGAACGCCTGCCAAGTGCGTAGCTTTGTGGTGCGTACACCAGTGGACCACCAGGAGGCCCCACCATCGATCCTGGTAGATCTCTACTGAAGTACTAGTTTACTTAGTTCATGTACGCTTTTGATTAATACCTACCTGTACAGCAGGAGTGTTCTGATCAGTATGTGCTTAATGGTTCGCGAATTCTACTTGTGCTGATACGCGTGCAGCACTTTTGAATCCCAAGTTCATGATCTATACACAGATTCTCAAGAGTAGTGTTCGAAAGAGAACGTCGATTGGAGATTCTAAACATACCCGTTTTTACAAATCGAAAAGCACAAAATCACAATGCACGTCTATTTGGACAACTCTAACTCAAAAACAACAGACTTCACTTACGTCTTCTACGTCGACAGTATCGACTCGATACCTGCCCACACCCGTGAGTGAGGACACAGTACTGGCCCCCTTCGCTCCAGTTTGACAAGACTCAAACTTACGCGTAGGAGATGGTGCTGGTGGAGTACTGGCAGAGCGATCCCGAGGGACCCGCACCCAGCTTCCCCGGCTCACCCGAAGTGGAGCCCTGCGACCACGCGCACACGTCCACCTTCTTGCCCTTGATCTTGATGTTCTCGATGGTGGCCTGGTCACCCCAGTTCTTGTTCACCGTCACGAGGCTCACCTTGCCGTTCACGGCGAGCACGTTCTTGAGACTGACCTTGCGCGACTTGCCGCCGCACGTGCCGCACGAGCGGTAGAGCTTGCCGAAGTCCTGCGCGTAGAAGCCCTCGATCTGGACGGAGCCGAGGCCGTTGTGCTGGATGACCTTGTCGTCGGCCGAGCGCGCGCCGCCGCCGATCACCTTGGTCACGCTGCCGGCCGAGCCGCCCTTGATGCTCAGCGCGTCCTCGCACACGTCCTCCCACCACACGTTCTGGATCGTGCAGCCGCTCTGCTCGCAGTGCACACCCTCCATTTGGTCCTTGCCGATGATCACGTTCTTGAGCGTGGCGCCGGGCTCCACCATGAACACGGCCGTCTGCCAGCCACTCTCCTTCTGGCCGCCGCACTTGACGTTCGAGCGCGCGTACGTCTTCATGCCACCGTCGAACGTTTGGCCCTTCTTGACCGTGTACGGCTCCTTGAGGTAGACCGTGCCCTTGCTGGCGGGCCACGACCCGGTGGGCATGGGGGCGGCCTCCGAGCGCATGGAGGCGCCTGAGGCGACGGCAGCCACGGCGGCGAGCGCGACGGTGAAGACGGAGACGACGTTGACCATGGTTGGAATGGAAGAAGATGAACTTGTCGAGTGGCCGATCGGTTGCTGGTCACTTGGCTGCTTTGGTGCGAGGAGCACAAGTTGAATAATGAGGAGGGAGGAGGACCGTGCAGTGGTGTTCGAGTTCGAGTTCGAGTTCGAGTTCGAGTTCGACTTTCGCGGCGGTGAATCACTGATCGACGAGGTGGCACCAAGGTGCAAAGGGTCGAGGTGCAACCAGCACTGCTGGACCAGCAGTAACTGCTGCAGTCTGCACGGGGTGTCAGTCGCTGGGCGAGGGGGTAAACGAGAGCTGTACAAATCCTGTCGTCGAGATCCGTTGAGGTGGAACGCCTGCTCCGAGATGCCAGATGCAGCAGCGATGACAGCGATAGAGAGGTTGTCACCGGTTTGTACTTCGAAGTAGCAAACTTTGCTGGATCACTTGATATCAGGGACGGGCTGATAGATGACCACCGCTGTTCGCCCGCCACATGGACTGCGGATCTTTCGTTGAACAGCCGAGAGCTACTCGCCCATACGAGTTGGCGACCTAGACACCCGGCACAGACACAGTTCACAGCGGTTGTTGTAGTTCCCGTCAGATTGACCTGTACACTGTACACGATACAGTCAATCCGTGTACTCTACAGACAGCAGCAAACCGTCAACTTCAACACTTCGACGAGAAACACCATGGCCACATTCGAATCGACAATGCAATAAACACACGCAGCTTTACAAGATACCGCCTGGTGATCGGTGCCCCAACGATGTGCACCGGGTGGCGACTACAGCAACTCCACACATTCGCGTGGATCCTCGCCGTCGAAATGGCAAAAGAACGGACAGCAAAAACGACCGATCGAGCGCTCACTGCTGTAGAGTGACTTTGACTGCAGTCAGGCAGCATCGACGCCGGTCCGTTCGCGCACATTGAGGAGCGATGGCGCAACGGCAGCTGGTTCGGACGCACACCGATGTGTGTGGGTGGATGGATGAATAGTTTGGTGATTGCGAGCGCACGTTAACGCGTGTATTACCAAAGATGATGTTACTGTATTGGGCTCAAATATTCTGGTTGTATGTACTGAAGTAGTTGTCTGCTGTTGGAAACTTTGAAGAGTGCCATGGTCACCATGCAAGGTCGTCATGGAGTACGACTCCAGTGACGAATTAATTTGCATGCCTAAGCTTAATGATTAATTGGAGCCGAGTACTGATGGTCGAGCGACTAAATTCTCTTCGACTAAGTACCAACAGCATCGTACAAGCATCAAAATTGCACAATGGTACGATCGAAAACTTCGTCGTCGTGACCTAGTAGTAATAACATGAGGTCTACGCGAAAGGTCTTTCACTGAAATGTTTACCATTCGATCTGTGTTTACTGGAGTACTTAAGTACTAGTTTACTTAGTTCATGTACACATGCTTTTGAGTCTGTACAACAGGAGTGTTATGATCAGCATGTGCTTAATGGTTCGCGAGTTCTACTTGTGCTGATACGCGTACAGCATATTTGAATCTCAAGTTCATGAACTATACACAGATTCTCAAGAGTAGTTTTATCGATTGGAGACAAATCGCACAAAATCACAATGCACATCTATTTGGATAACTCTAACTCAAAAACAACAGACTTCACTTACTTCTACGTCGACAGTATCGACTCGATACCTGCCCACACCCGTGAGTGAGGACACAGTACTGGCCCCCTTCGCTCCAGTTTGACAAGACTCAAACTTACGCGTAGGAGATAGTGCTGGTGGAGTACTGGCAGAGCGATCCCGAGGGACCCGCACCCAGCTTCCCCGGCTCACCCGAAGTGGAGCCCTGCGACCACGCGCACACGTCCACCTTCTTGCCCTTGATCTTGATGTTCTCGATGGTGGCCTGGTCACCCCAGTTCTTGTTCACCGTCACGAGGCTCACCTTGCCGTTCACGGCGAGCACGTTCTTGAGACTGACCTTGCGCGACTTGCCGCCGCACGTGCCGCACGAGCGGTAGAGCTTACCGAAGTCCTGCGCGTAGAAGCCCTCGATCTGGACGGAGCCGAGGCCGTTGTGCTGGATGACCTTGTCGTCGGCCGAGCGCGCGCCGCCGCCGATCACCTTGGTCACGCTGCCGGCCGAGCCGCCCTTGATGCTCAGCGCGTCCTCGCACACGTCCTCCCACCACACGTTCTGGATCGTGCAGCCGCTCTGCTCGCAGTGCACACCCTCCATTTGGTCCTTGCCGATGATCACGTTCTTGAGCGTGGCGCCGGGCTCCACCATGAACACGGCCGTCTGCCAGCCACTCTCCTTCTGGCCGCCGCACTTGACGTTCGAGCGCGCGTACGTCTTCATGCCACCGTCGAACGTTTGGCCCTTCTTGACCGTGTACGGCTCCTTGAGGTAGACCGTGCCCTTGCTGGCGGGCCACGACCCGGTGGGCATGGGGGCGGCCTCCGATCGCATGGAGGCGCCTGAGGCGACGGCAGCCACGGCGGGGAGCGCGACGGTGAAGACGGAGACGACGTTGACCATGGTTGGGATGGAAGAAGATGAACTTGTCGAGTGGCCGATCGGTTGCTGGTCACTTGGCTGCTTTGGTGCGAGGAGCGCAAGTTGAATAATGAGGAGGGAGGAGGACCGTGCAGTGGTGTTCGAGTTCGAGTTCGAGTTCGAGTTCGAGTTCGAGTTCGAGTTCGACTTTCGCGGCGGTGAATCACTGATCGACGAGGTGGCACCAAGGTGCAGAGGGTCGAGGTGCAACCAGCACTGCTGGACCAGCAGTAACTGCTGCAGTCTGCACGGGGTGTCAGTCGCTGGGCGAGGGGGTAAACGAGAGCTGTACAAATCCTGTCGTCGAGATCCGTTGAGGTGGAACGCCTGCTCCGAGATGCCAGATGCAGCGATGCCAGCGATAGAGAGGTTGTCACCGGTTTGTACTTCGAAGTAGCAAACTTTGCTGGATCACTTGATATCAGAGACGGGCTGATAGATGACCACCGCTGTTCGCCCGCCACATGGACTGCGGATCTTTCGTTGAACAGCCGAGAGCTACTCGCCCATACGACTTGGCGACCTAGACACCCGGCACAGACACAGTTCACAGCGGTTGTTGTAGTTCCCGTCAGATTGACCTGTACACCCTACACTATACAGTCAATCTGTGTACGCTACAGACAGCAGCAAACCGTCAACTTCATCACTTCGGCGAGAAACACCATGGCCACATTCGAATCGACAATGCAATAAACACACGCAACTTTACAAGATACCGCCTGGTGATCGGTGCCCTAACGATGTGCACCGGGTGGCGACTAATGAACGCGAATTTCGCGCGAATCCTCGTCGTCGAAATGGCAAAGAACGGACAGCAAAAACGACCACGAGCGCTCACTGCTGTAGAGTGACTTGAGAGTCAGGGCAGCATCGACGCCGGTCCGTTCACATCCATCGAGGAGCGATGCCGCAACGGCAGCTGGTTCGGACGCACACCGATGTGTGGGGTGGATGGATGAATAGTTTGGTGATTGCGAGCGCACGTTAACGCGTGTATTACCAAAGATGATGTTACTGTATTGGGCTCAAATATTCTGGGTGTATGTACCGAAGTAGTTGTCTGCTGTTTGAAACTGTGAAGAGTGCCAAGGTCATCAAGCAAGGTCGTCATGGAGTACGACTCCAGTGACGATTAATTAGCATGCCTAAGCTTAATGATTAATTGGAGCCGAGTACTGATGGTCGAGCGACTAAACTCTCTTCGACTAAGTACAAGTACTAACAGCAACGTACAAGCATCAAAATTGCGCAATGGTACGATCGAAAACTTCGTCGTCGTGACCTAGTAGTAATAGCATGAGGTCTCGATCCTGGTCGATCTGTATTTGTCTACTGGAGTACTTAAGTACTAGTTTACTTAGTTCATGTACACATGCTTTTGAGTCTGTACAACAGGAGTGTTATGATCAGCATGTGCTTAATGGTTCGCGAGTTCTACTTGTGCTGATACGCGTACAGCATATTTGAATCTCAAGTTCATGAACTATACACAGATTCTCAAGAGTAGTTTTATCGATTGGAGACAAATCGCACAAAATCACAATGCACATCTATTTGGATAACTCTAACTCAAAAACAACAGACTTCACTTACTTCTTCTACGTCGACAGTATCGACTCGATACCTGCCCACACCCGTGAGTGAGGACACAGTACTGGCCCCCTTCGCTCCAGTTTGACAAGACTCAAACTTACGCGTAGGAGATCGTGCTGGTGGAGTACTGGCAGAGCGATCCCGAGGACCCGCACCCAGCTTCCCGGCTCACCCGAAGTGGAGCCCTGCGACCACGCGCACACGTCCACCTTCTTGCCCTTGATCTTGATGTTCTCGATGGTGGCCTGGTCACCCCAGTTCTTGTTCACCGTCACGAGGCTCACCTTGCCGTTCACGGCGAGCACGTTCTTGAGACTGACCTTGCGCGACTTGCCGCCGCACGTGCCGCACGAGCGGTAGAGCTTACCGAAGTCCTGCGCGTAGAAGCCCTCGATCTGGACGGAGCCGAGGCCGTTGTGCTGGATGACCTTGTCGTCGGCCGAGCGCGCGCCGCCGCCGATCACCTTGGTCACGCTGCCGGCCGAGCCGCCCTTGATGCTCAGCGCGTCCTCGCACACGTCCTCCCACCACACGTTCTGGATCGTGCAGCCGCTCTGCTCGCAGTGCACACCCTCCATTTGGTCCTTGCCGATGATCACGTTCTTGAGCGTGGCGCCGGGCTCCACCATGAACACGGCCGTCTGCCAGCCGCTCTCCTTCTGGCCGCCACACTTGACGTTCGAGCGCGCGTACGTCTTCATGCCACCGTCGAACGTTTGGCCCTTCTTGACCGTGTACGGCTCCTTGAGGTAGACCGTGCCCTTGCTGGCGGGCCACGACCCGGTGGGCATGGGGGCGGCCTCCGAGCGCATGGAGGCGCCTGAGGCGACGGCAGCCACGGCGGCGAGCGCGACGGTGAAGACGGAGACGACGTTGACCATGGTTGGAATGGAAGAAGATGAACTTGTCGAGTGGCCGATCGGTTGCTGGTCACTTGGCTGCTTTGGTGCGAGGAGCACAAGTTGAATAATGAGGAGGGAGGAGGACCGTGCAGTGGTGTTCGAGTTCGAGTTCGAGTTCGAGTTCGAGTTCGAGTTCGACTTTCGCGGCGGTGAATCACTGATCGACGAGGTGGCACCAAGGTGCAAAGGGTCGAGGTGCAACCAGCACTGCTGGACCAGCAGTAACTGCTGCAGTCTGCACGGGGTGTCAGTCGCTGGGCGAGGGGGTAAACGAGAGCTGTACAAATCCTGTCGTCAAGATCCGTTGAGGTGGAACGTCTGCTCCGAGATGCCAGATGCAGCAGCGATGACAGCGATAGAGAGGTTGTCACCGGTTTGTACTTCGAAGTAGCAAACTTTGCTGGATCACTTGATATCAGAGACGGGCTGATAGATGACCACCGCTGTTCGCCCGCCACATGGACTGCGGATCTTTCGTTGAACAGCCGAGAGCTACTCGCCCATACGAGTTGGCGACCTAGACACCCGGCACAGACACAGTTCACAGCGGTTGTTGTAGTTCCCGTCAGATTGACCTGTACACCCTACACTATACAGTCAATCTGTGTACGCTACAGACAGCAGCAAACCGTCAACTTCATCACTTCGGCGAGAAACACCATGGCCACATTCGAATCGACAATGCAATAAACACACGCAACTTTACAAGATACCGCCTGGTGATCGGTGCCCTAACGATGTGCACCGGGTGGCGACTAATGAACGCGAATTTCGCGCGAATCCCGTCGTCGAAATGGCAAAAGAACGGACAGCAAAAACGAGCGCTCACTGCTGTAGAGTGGCATCGACGCCGGTCCGTTCACATCCATCGAGGAGCGATGCCGCAACGGCAGCTGGTTCGGACGCACACCGATGTGTGTGGGTGGATGGATGAATAGTTTGGTGATTGCGAGCGCACGTTAACGCGTGTATTACCAAAGATGATGTTACTGTATTGGGCTCAAATATTCTGGTGTATGTACCGAAGTAGTTGTCTGCTGTTTGAAACTGTGAAGAGTGCCAAGGTCATCAAGCAAGGTCGTCATGGAGTACGACTCCAGTGACGATTAATTAGCATGCCTAAGCTTAATGATTAATTGGAGCCGAGTACTGATGGTCGAGCGACTAAACTCTCTTCGACTAAGTACAAGTACTAACAGCAACGTACAAGCATCAAAATTGCGCAATGGTACGATCGAAAACTTCGTCGTCGTGACCTAGTAGTAATAGCATGAGGTCTCGATCCTGGTCGATCTGTATTTGTCTACTGGAGTACTTAAGTACTAGTTTACTTAGTTCATGTACACATGCTTTTGAGTCTGTACAACAGGAGTGTTATGATCAGCATGTGCTTAATGGTTCGCGAGTTCTACTTGTGCTGATACGCGTACAGCATATTTGAATCTCAAGTTCATGAACTATACACAGATTCTCAAGAGTAGTTTTATCGATTGGAGACAAATCGCACAAAATCACAATGCACATCTATTTGGATAACTCTAACTCAAAAACAACAGACTTCACTTACTTCTTCTACGTCGACAGTATCGACTCGATACCTGCCCACACCCGTGAGTGAGGACACAGTACTGGCCCCCTTCGCTCCAGTTTGACAAGACTCAAACTTACGCGTAGGAGATAGTGCTGGTGGAGTACTGGCAGAGCGATCCCGAGGGACCCGCACCCAGCTTCCCGGCTCACCCGAAGTGGAGCCCTGCGACCACGCGCACACGTCCACCTTCTTGCCCTTGATCTTGATGTTCTCGATGGTGGCCTGGTCACCCCAGTTCTTGTTCACCGTCACGAGGCTCACCTTGCCGTTCACGGCGAGCACGTTCTTGAGACTGACCTTGCGCGACTTGCCGCCGCACGTGCCGCACGAGCGGTAGAGCTTACCGAAGTCCTGCGCGTAGAAGCCCTCGATCTGGACGGAGCCGAGGCCGTTGTGCTGGATGACCTTGTCGTCGGCCGAGCGCGCGCCGCCGCCGATCACCTTGGTCACGCTGCCGGCCGAGCCGCCCTGATGCTCAGCGCGTCCTCGCACACGTCCTCCCACCACACGTTCTGGATCGTGCAGCCGCTCTGCTCGCAGTGCACACCTCCATTTGGTCCTGCCGATGATCACGTTCTTGAGCGTGGCGCCGGGCTCCACCATGAACACGGCCGTCTGCCAGCCGCTCTCCTTCTGGCCGCCACACTTGACGTTCGAGCGCGCGTACGTCTTCATGCCACCGTCGAACGTTTGGCCCTTCTTGACCGTGTACGGCTCCTTGAGGTAGACCGTGCCCTTGCTGGCGGGCCACGACCCGGTGGGCATGGGGGCGGCCTCCGAGCGCATGGAGGCGCCTGAGGCGACGGCAGCCACGGCGGCGAGCGCGACGGTGAAGACGGAGACGACGTTGACCATGGTTGGAATGGAAGAAGATGAACTTGTCGAGTGGCCGATCGGTTGCTGGTCACTTGGCTGCTTTGGTGCGAGGAGCGCAAGTTGAATAATGAGGAGGGAGGAGGACCGTGCAGTGGTGTTCGAGTTCGAGTTCGAGTTCGAGTTCGAGTTCGAGTTCGAGTTCGAGTTCGACTTTCGCGGCGGTGAATCACTGATCGACGAGGTGGCACCAAGGTGCAGAGGGTCGAGGTGCAACCAGCACTGCTGGTCCAACAGTAACTGCTGCAGTCTGCACGGGGTGTCAGTCGCTGGGCGAGGGGGTAAACGAGAGCTGTACAAATCCTGTCGTCGAGATCCGTTGAGGCGAACGCCTGCTCCGGGATGCCAGATGCAGCGGCGGTGACAGCAATAGAGAGGTTTGTAGCAAACTTTGGTGGATCACTTGATATCAGGGACGGGCTGATAGATGACCACCGCTGTTCGCCCGCCACATGGACTGCGGATCTTTCGTTGAACAGCCGAGAGCTACTCGCCTATACGACTTGGCGACCTAGACACCCGGCACAGACACAGTTCACAGCGGTTGTTGTAGTTCCCGTCAGATTGACCTGTACACCCTACACTATACAGTCAATCTGTGTACGCTACAGACAGCAGCAAACCGTCAACTTCATCACTTCGGCGAGAAACACCATGGCCACATTCGAATCGACAATGCAATAAACACACGCAACTTTACAAGATACCGCCTGGTGATCGGTGCCCTAACGATGTGCACCGGGTGGCGACTAATGAACGCGAATTTCGCGCGAATCCCGTCGTCGAAATGGCAAAAGAACGGACAGCAAAAACGACCGATCGAGCGCTCACTGCTGTAGAGTGACTTTGACTGCAGTCAGGCAGCATCGACGCCGGTCCGTTCACATCCATCGAGGAGCGATGCCGCAACGGCAGCTGATTCGGACGCACACCGATGTGTGGGTGGATGGATGAATAGTTTGGTGATTGCGAGCGCACGTTAACGCGTGTATTACCAAAGATGATGTTACTGTATTGGGCTCAAATATTCTGGTGTATGTACCGAAGTAGTTGTCTGCTGTTTGAAACTGTGAAGAGTGCCAAGGTCATCAAGCAAGGTCGTCATGGAGTACGACTCCAGTGACGATTAATTAGCATGCCTAAGCTTTAATGATTAATTGAGCCGAGTACTGATGGTCGAGCGACTAAACTCTCTTCGACTAAGTACAAGTACTAACAGCAACGTACAAGCATCAAAATTGCGCAATGGTACGATCGAAAACTTCGTCGTCGTGACCTAGTAGTAATAGCATGAGGTCTCGATCCTGGTCGATCTGTATTTGTCTACTGGAGTACTTAAGTACTAGTTTACTTAGTTCATGTACACATGCTTTTGAGTCTGTACAACAGGAGTGTTATGATCAGCATGTGCTTAATGGTTCGCGAGTTCTACTTGTGCTGATACGCGTACAGCATATTTGAATCTCAAGTTCATGAACTATACACAGATTCTCAAGAGTAGTTTTATCGATTGGAGACAAATCGCACAAAATCACAATGCACATCTATTTGGATAACTCTAACTCAAAAACAACAGACTTCACTTACGTCTTCTACGTCGACAGTATCGACTCGATACCTGCCCACACCCGTGAGTGAGGACACAGTACTGGCCCCCTTCGCTCCAGTTTGACAAGACTCAAACTTACGCGTAGGAGATGGTGCTGGTGGAGTACTGGCAGAGCGATCCCGAGGGACCCGCACCCAGCTTCCCCGGCTCACCCGAAGTGGAGCCCTGCGACCACGCGCACACGTCCACCTTCTTGCCCTTGATCTTGATGTTCTCGATGGTGGCCTGGTCACCCCAGTTCTTGTTCACCGTCACGAGGCTCACCTTGCCGTTCACGGCGAGCACGTTCTTGAGACTGACCTTGCGCGACTTGCCGCCGCACGTGCCGCACGAGCGGTAGAGCTTACCGAAGTCCTGCGCGTAGAAGCCCTCGATCTGGACGGAGCCGAGGCCGTTGTGCTGGATGACCTTGTCGTCGGCCGAGCGCGCGCCGCCGCCGATCACCTTGGTCACGCTGCCGGCCGAGCCGCCCTTGATGCTCAGCGCGTCCTCGCACACGTCCTCCCACCACACGTTCTGGATCGTGCAGCCGCTCTGCTCGCAGTGCACACCCTCCATTTGGTCCTTGCCGATGATCACGTTCTTGAGCGTGGCGCCGGGCTCCACCATGAACACGGCCGTCTGCCAGCCGCTCTCCTTCTGGCCGCCACACTTGACGTTCGAGCGCGCGTACGTCTTCATGCCACCGTCGAACGTTTGGCCCTTCTTGACCGTGTACGGCTCCTTGAGGTAGACCGTGCCCTTGCTGGCGGGCCACGACCCGGTGGGCATGGGGGCGGCCTCCGAGCGCATGGAGGCGCCTGAGGCGACGGCAGCCACGGCGGCGAGCGCGACGGTGAAGACGGAGACGACGTTGACCATGGTTGGAATGGAAGAAGATGAACTTGTCGAGTGGCCGATCGGTTGCTGGTCACTTGGCTGCTTTGGTGCGAGGAGCGCAAGTTGAATAATGAGGAGGGAGGAGGACCGTGCAGTGGAGTTCGAGTTCGAGTTCGAGTTCGAGTTCGACTTTCGCGGCGGTGAATCACTGATCGACGAGGTGGCACCAAGGTGCAAAGGGTCGAGGTGCAACCAGCACTGCTGGACCAGCAGTAACTGCTGCAGTCTGCACGGGGTGTCAGTCGCTGGGCGAGGGGGTAAACGAGAGCTGTACAAATCCTGTCGTCAAGATCCGTTGAGGTGGAACGTCTGCTCCGAGATGCCAGATGCAGCAGCGATGACAGCGATAGAGAGGTTGTCACCGGTTTGTACTTCGAAGTAGCAAACTTTGCTGGATCACTTGATATCAGAGACGGGCTGATAGATGACCACCGCTGTTCGCCCGCCACATGGACTGCGGATCTTTCGTTGAACAGCCGAGAGCTACTCGCCCATACGAGTTGGGGACCTAGACACCCGGCACAGACACAGTTCACAGCGGTTGTTGTAGTTCCCGTCAGATTGACCTGTACACCCTACACTATACAGTCAATCTGTGTACGCTACAGACAGCAGCAAACCGTCAACTTCATCACTTCGGCGAGAAACACCATGGCCACATTCGAATCGACAATGCAATAAACACACGCAACTTTACAAGATACCGCCTGGTGATCGGTGCCCTAACGATGTGCACCGGGTGGCGACTAATGAACGCGAATTTCGCGCGAATCCCGTCGTCGAAATGGCAAAAGAACGGACAGCAAAAACGACCGATCGAGCGCTCACTGCTGTAGAGTGACTTTGACTGCAGTCAGGCAGCATCGACGCCGGTCCGTTCACATCCATCGAGGAGCGATGCCGCAACGGCAGCTGGTTCGGACGCACACCGATGTGTGTGGGTGGATGGATGAATAGTTTGGTGATTGCGAGCGCACGTTAACGCGTGTATTACCAAAGATGATGTTACTGTATTGGGCTCAAATATTCTGGTGTATGTACCGAAGTAGTTGTCTGCTGTTTGAAACTGTGAAGAGTGCCAAGGTCATCAAGCAAGGTCGTCATGGAGTACGACTCCAGTGACGATTAATTAGCATGCCTAAGCTTAATGATTAATTGGAGCCGAGTACTGATGGTCGAGCGACTAAACTCTCTTCGACTAAGTACAAGTACTAACAGCAACGTACAAGCATCAAAATTGCGCAATGGTACGATCGAAAACTTCGTCGTCGTGACCTAAGTAGTAATAGCATGAGGTCTCGATCCTGGTCGATCTGTATTTGTCTACTGGAGTACTTAAGTACTAGTTTACTTAGTTCATGTACACATGCTTTTGAGTCTGTACAACAGGAGTGTTATGATCAGCATGTGCTTAATGGTTCGCGAGTTCTACTTGTGCTGATACGCGTACAGCATATTTGAATCTCAAGTTCATGAACTATACACAGATTCTCAAGAGTAGTTTTATCGATTGGAGACAAATCGCACAAAATCACAATGCACATCTATTTGGATAACTCTAACTCAAAAACAACAGACTTCACTTACTTCTTCTACGTCGACAGTATCGACTCGATACCTGCCCACACCCGTGAGTGAGGACACAGTACTGGCCCCCTTCGCTCCAGTTTGACAAGACTCAAACTTACGCGTAGGAGATAGTGCTGGTGGAGTACTGGCAGAGCGATCCCGAGGGACCCGCACCCAGCTTCCCCGGCTCACCCGAAGTGGAGCCCTGCGACCACGCGCACACGTCCACCTTCTTGCCCTTGATCTTGATGTTCTCGATGGTGGCCTGGTCACCCCAGTTCTTGTTCACCGTCACGAGGCTCACCTTGCCGTTCACGGCGAGCACGTTCTTGAGACTGACCTTGCGCGACTTGCCGCCGCACGTGCCGCACGAGCGGTAGAGCTTACCGAAGTCCTGCGCGTAGAAGCCCTCGATCTGGACGGAGCCGAGGCCGTTGTGCTGGATGACCTTGTCGTCGGCCGAGCGCGCGCCGCCGCCGATCACCTTGGTCACGCTGCCGGCCGAGCCGCCCTTGATGCTCAGCGCGTCCTCGCACACGTCCTCCCACCACACGTTCTGGATCGTGCAGCCGCTCTGCTCGCAGTGCACACCCTCCATTTGGTCCTTGCCGATGATCACGTTCTTGAGCGTGGCGCCGGGCTCCACCATGAACACGGCCGTCTGCCAGCCGCTCTCCTTCTGGCCGCCACACTTGACGTTCGAGCGCGCGTACGTCTTCATGCCACCGTCGAACGTTTGGCCCTTCTTGACCGTGTACGGCTCCTTGAGGTAGACCGAGCCCTTGCTGGCGGGCCACGACCCGGTGGGCATGGGGGCGGCCTCCGAGCGCATGGAGGCGCCTGAGGCGACGGCAGCCACGGCGGCGAGCGCGACGGTGAAGACGGAGACGACGTTGACCATGGTTGGAATGGAAGAAGATGAACTTGTCGAGTGGCCGATCGGTTGCTGGTCACTTGGCTGCTTTGGTGCGAGGAGCACAAGTTGAATAATGAGGAGGGAGGAGGACCGTGCAGTGGTGTTCGAGTTCGAGTTCGAGTTCGAGTTCGAGTTTGAGTTCGACTTTCGCGGCGGTGAATCACTGATCGACGAGGTGGCACCAAGGTGCAGAGGGTCGAGGTGCAACCAGCACTGCTGGTCCAACAGTAACTGCTGCAGTCTGCACGGGGTGTCAGTCGCTGGGCGAGGGGGTAAACGAGAGCTGTACAAATCCTGTCGTCAAGATCCGTTGAGGTGGAACGTCTGCTCCGAGATGCCAGATGCAGCAGCGATGACAGCGATAGAGAGGTTGTCACCGGTTTGTACTTCGAAGTAGCAAACTTTGCTGGATCACTTGATATCAGAGACGGGCTGATAGATGACCACCGCTGTTCGCCCGCCACATGGACTGCGGATCTTTCGTTGAACAGCCGAGAGCTACTCGCCCATACGACTTGGCGACCTAGACACCCGGCACAGACACAGTTCACAGCGGTTGTTGTAGTTCCCGTCAGATTGACCTGTACACCCTACACTATACAGTCAATCTGTGTACGCTACAGACAGCAGCAAACCGTCAACTTCATCACTTCGGCGAGAAACACCATGGCCACATTCGAATCGACAATGCAATAAACACACGCAACTTTACAAGATACCGCCTGGTGATCGGTGCCCTAACGATGTGCACCGGGTGGCGACTAATGAACGCGAATTTCGCGCGAATCCCGTCGTCGAAATGGCAAAAGAACGGACAGCAAAAACGAGCGCTTACTGCAGTAGAGTGACTTTGACGCCGGCCCGTTCGCGTACATGTACATCGAGGAGCGATACCGCAACGGCAGCTGGTTCGGACGCACACCGATGTGTGTGGGTGGATGGATGAATAGTTTGGTGATTGCGAGCGCACGTTAACGCGTGTATTACCAAAGATGATGTTACTGTATTGGGCTCAAATATTCTGGTGTATGTACCGAAGTAGTTGTCTGCTGTTTGAAACTGTGAAGAGTGCCAAGGTCATCAAGCAAGGTCGTCATGGAGTACGACTCCAGTGACGATTAATTAGCATGCCTAAGCTTAATGATTAATTGGAGCCGAGTACTGATGGTCGAGCGACTAAACTCTCTTCGACTAAGTACAAGTACTAACAGCAACGTACAAGCATCAAAATTGCGCAATGGTACGATCGAAAACTTCGTCGTCGTGACCTAGTAGTAATAGCATGAGGTCTCGATCCTGGTCGATCTGTATTTGTCTACTGGAGTACTTAAGTACTAGTTTACTTAGTTCATGTACACATGCTTTTGAGTCTGTACAACAGGAGTGTTATGATCAGCATGTGCTTAATGGTTCGCGAGTTCTACTTGTGCTGATACGCGTACAGCATATTTGAATCTCAAGTTCATGAACTATACACAGATTCTCAAGAGTAGTTTTATCGATTGGAGACAAATCGCACAAAATCACAATGCACATCTATTTGGATAACTCTAACTCAAAAACAACAGACTTCACTTACGTCTTCTACGTCGACAGTATCGACTCGATACCTGCCCACACCCGTGAGTGAGGACACAGTACTGGTGCCCTTCGCTCCAGTTTGACAAGACTCAAACTTACGCGTAGGAGATAGTGCTGGTGGAGTACTGGCAGAGCGATCCCGAGGGACCCGCACCCAGCTTCCCCGGCTCACCCGAAGTGGAGCCCTGCGACCACGCGCACACGTCCACCTTCTTGCCCTTGATCTTGATGTTCTCGATGGTGGCCTGGTCACCCCAGTTCTTGTTCACCGTCACGAGGCTCACCTTGCCGTTCACGGCGAGCACGTTCTTGAGACTGACCTTGCGCGACTTGCCGCCGCACGTGCCGCACGAGCGGTAGAGCTTACCGAAGTCCTGCGCGTAGAAGCCCTCGATCTGGACGGAGCCGAGGCCGTTGTGCTGGATGACCTTGTCGTCGGCCGAGCGCGCGCCGCCGCCGATCACCTTGGTCACGCTGCCGGCCGAGCCGCCCTTGATGCTCAGCGCGTCCTCGCACACGTCCTCCCACCACACGTTCTGGATCGTGCAGCCGCTCTGCTCGCAGTGCACACCCTCCATTTGGTCCTTGCCGATGATCACGTTCTTGAGCGTGGCGCCGGGCTCCACCATGAACACGGCCGTCTGCCAGCCGCTCTCCTTCTGGCCGCCACACTTGACGTTCGAGCGCGCGTACGTCTTCATGCCACCGTCGAACGTTTGGCCCTTCTTGACCGTGTACGGCTCCTTGAGGTAGACCGAGCCCTTGCTGGCGGGCCACGACCCGGTGGGCATGGGGGCGGCCTCCGAGCGCATGGAGGCGCCTGAGGCGACGGCAGCCACGGCGGCGAGCGCGACGGTGAAGACGGAGACGACGTTGACCATGGTTGGAATGGAAGAAGATGAACTTGTCGAGTGGCCGATCGGTTGCTGGTCACTTGGCTGCTTTGGTGCGAGGAGCACAAGTTGAATAATGAGGAGGGAGGAGGACCGTGCAGTGGTGTTCGAGTTCGAGTTCGAGTTCGAGTTCGAGTTTGAGTTCGACTTTCGCGGCGGTGAATCACTGATCGACGAGGTGGCACCAAGGTGCAGAGGGTCGAGGTGCAACCAGCACTGCAGGACCAGCAGTAACTGCTGCAGTCTGCACGGGGTGTCAGTCGCTGGGCGAGGGGGTAAACGAGAGCTGTACAAATCCTGTCGTCAAGATCCGTTGAGGTGGAACGTCTGCTCCGAGATGCCAGATGCAGCAGCGATGACAGCGATAGAGAGGTTGTCACCGGTTTGTACTTCGAAGTAGCAAACTTTGCTGGATCACTTGATATCAGAGACGGGCTGATAGATGACCACCGCTGTTCGCCCGCCACATGGACTGCGGATCTTTCGTTGAACAGCCGAGAGCTACTCGCCCATACGACTTGGCGACCTAGACACCCGGCACAGACACAGTTCACAGCGGTTGTTGTAGTTCCCGTCAGATTGACCTGTACACCCTACACTATACAGTCAATCTGTGTACGCTACAGACAGCAGCAAACCGTCAACTTCATCACTTCGGCGAGAAACACCATGGCCACATTCGAATCGACAATGCAATAAACACACGCAACTTTACAAGATACCGCCTGGTGATCGGTGCCCTAACGATGTGCACCGGGTGGCGACTAATGAACGCGAATTTCGCGCGAATCCCGTCGTCGAAATGGCAAAAGAACGGACAGCAAACGACCGATCGAGCGCTCACTACTGTAGAGTGGCATCGACGCCGGTCCGTTCACATCCATCGAGGAGCGATGCCGCAACGGCAGCTGGTTCGGACGCACACCGATGTGTGTGGGTGGATGGATGAATAGTTTGGTGATTGCGAGCGCACGTTAACGCGTGTATTACCAAAGATGATGTTACTGTATTGGGCTCAAATATTCTGGTGTATGTACCGAAGTAGTTGTCTGCTGTTTGAAACTGTGAAGAGTGCCAAGGTCATCAAGCAAGGTCGTCATGGAGTACGACTCCAGTGACGATTAATTAGCATGCCTAAGCTTAATGATTAATTGGAGCCGAGTACTGATGGTCGAGCGACTAAACTCTCTTCGACTAAGTACAAGTACTAACAGCAAACGTACAAGCATCAAAATTGCGCAATGGTACGATCGAAAACTTCGTCGTCGTGACCTAGTAGTAATAGCATGAGGTCTCGATCCTGGTCGATCTGTATTTGTCTACTGGAGTACTTAAGTACTAGTTTACTTAGTTCATGTACACATGCTTTTGAGTCTGTACAACAGGAGTGTTATGATCAGCATGTGCTTAATGGTTCATGAGTTCTACTTGTGCTGATACGCGTACAGCATATTTGAATCTCAAGTTCATGAACTATACACAGATTCTCAAGAGTAGTGTTCGAAAGAGTAATGTACTTTATTGATTGGAGATTCTCCATGATGTTTTCATAATACGTTTTTCACTCTGATCAATACCACAATGCACATCTATTTGGATAACTCTAACTCAAAAACAACAGACTTCACTTACGTCTTCTACGTCGACAGTATCGACTCGATACCTGCCCACACCCGTGAGTGAGGACACAGTACTGGCCCCCTTCGCTCCAGTTTGACAAGACTCAAACTTACGCGTAGGAGATAGTGCTGGTGGAGTACTGGCAGAGCGATCCCGAGGACCCGCACCCAGCTTCCCCGGCTCACCCGAAGTGGAGCCCTGCGACCACGCGCACACGTCCACCTTCTTGCCCTTGATCTTGATGTTCTCGATGGTGGCCTGGTCACCCCAGTTCTTGTTCACCGTCACGAGGCTCACCTTGCCGTTCACGGCGAGCACGTTCTTGAGACTGACCTTGCGCGACTTGCCGCCGCACGTGCCGCACGAGCGGTAGAGCTTACCGAAGTCCTGCGCGTAGAAGCCCTCGATCTGGACGGAGCCGAGGCCGTTGTGCTGGATGACCTTGTCGTCGGCCGAGCGCGCGCCGCCGCCGATCACCTTGGTCACGCTGCCGGCCGAGCCGCCCTTGATGCTCAGCGCGTCCTCGCACACGTCCTCCCACCACACGTTCTGGATCGTGCAGCCGCTCTGCTCGCAGTGCACACCCTCCATTTGGTCCTTGCCGATGATCACGTTCTTGAGCGTGGCGCCGGGCTCCACCATGAACATGGCCGTCTGCCAGCCGCTCTCCTTCTGGCCGCCACACTTGACGTTCGAGCGCGCGTACGTCTTCATGCCACCGTCGAACGTTTGGCCCTTCTTGACCGTGTACGGCTCCTTGAGGTAGACCGTGCCCTTGCTGGCGGGCCACGACCCGGTGGGCATGGGGGCGGCCTCCGAGCGCATGGAGGCGCCTGAGGCGACGGCAGCCACGGCGGCGAGCGCGACGGTGAAGACGGAGACGACGTTGACCATGGTTGGAATGGAAGAAGATGAACTTGTCGAGTGGCCGATCGGTTGCTGGTCACTTGGCTGCTTTGGTGCGAGGAGCGCAAGTTGAATAATGAGGAGGGAGGAGGACCGTGCAGTGGTGTTCGAGTTCGAGTTCGAGTTCGAGTTCGAGTTCGAGTTCGAGTTCGAGTTCGACTTTCGCGGCGGTGAATCACTGATCGACGAGGTGGCACCAAGGTGCAGAGGGTCGAGGTGCAACCAGCACTGCTGGTCCAACAGTAACTGCTGCAGTCTGCACGGGGTGTCAGTCGCTGGGCGAGGGGGTAAACGAGAGCTGTACAAATCCTGTCGTCGAAATCCGTTGAGGCGAACGCCTGCTCCGAGATGCCAGATGCAGGAGCGGTGACAGCGATAGAGAGATTGTCACCGGTTTGTACTTCGAAGTAGCAAACTTTGCTGGATCACTTGATATCAGAGACGGGCTGATAGATGACCACCGCTGTTCGCCCGCCACATGGACTGCGGATCTTTCGTTGAACAGCCGAGAGCTACTCGCCCATACGAGTTGGCGACCTAGACACCCGGCACAGACACAGTTCACAGCGGTTGTTGTAGTTCCCGTCAGATTGACCTGTACACCCTACACTATACAGTCAATCTGTGTACGCTACAGACAGCAGCAAACCGTCAACTTCATCACTTCGGCGAGAAACACCATGGCCACATTCGAATCGACAATGCAATAAACACACGCAACTTTACAAGATACCGCCTGGTGATCGGTGCCCTAACGATGTGCACCGGGTGGCGACTAATGAACGCGAATTTCGCGCGAATCCCGTCGTCGAAATGGCAAAAGAACGGACAGCAAACCGATCGAGCGCTCACTGCTGTAGAGTGACTTTGACGCAGTCAGGCAGCATCGACGCCGGTCCGTTCGCATCCATCGAGGAGCGATGCCGCAACGGCAGCTGGTTCGGACGCACACCGATGTGTGTGGGTGGATGGATGAATAGTTTGGTGATTGCGAGCGCACGTTAACGCGTGTATTACCAAAGATGATGTTACTGTATTGGGCTCAAATATTCTGGTTGTATGTACCGAAGTAGTTGTCTGCTGTTTAAAACTGTGAAGAGTGCCAAGGTCATCAAGCAAGGTCGTCATGGAGTACGACTCCAGTGACGATTAATTAGCATGCCTAAGCTTAATGATTAATTGGAGCCGAGTACTGATGGTCGAGCGACTAAACTCTCTTCGACTAAGTACAAGTACTAACAGCAACGTACAAGCATCAAAATTGCGCAATGGTACGATCGAAAACTTCGTCGTCGTGACCTAGTAGTAATAGCATGAGGTCTCGATCCTGGTCGATCTGTATTTGTCTACTGGAGTACTTAAGTACTAGTTTACTTAGTTCATGTACACATGCTTTTGATTCATACCTCATGTACAAGCAGGAGTGTTATGATCAGCATGTGCTTAATGGTTCGCGAGTTCTACTTGTGCTGATACGCGTACAGCATATTTGAATCTCAAGTTCATGAACTATACACAGATTCTCAAGAGTAGTGTTCGAAAGAGTACGTCGATTGGAGATTCTCCATGATGTTTTCATAATACCCGTTTTTCAAATTTTGATCACTACAACAATGCACATCTATTTGGATAACTCTAACTCAAAAACAACAGACTTCACTTACTTCTTCTACGTCGACAGTATCGACTCGATACCTGCCCACACCCGTGAGTGAGGACACAGTACTGGCCCCCTTCGCTCCAGTTTGACAAGACTCAAACTTACGCGTAGGAGATAGTGCTGGTGGAGTACTGGCAGAGCGATCCCGAGGACCTGCACCCAGCGTCCCCGGCTCACCCGAAGTGGAGCCCTGCGACCACGCGCACACGTCCACCTTCTTGCCCTTGATCTTGATGTTCTCGATGGTGGCCTGGTCACCCCAGTTCTTGTTCACCGTCACGAGGCTCACCTTGCCGTTCACGGCGAGCACGTTCTTGAGACTGACCTTGCGCGACTTGCCGCCGCACGTGCCGCACGAGCGGTAGAGCTTACCGAAGTCCTGCGCGTAGAAGCCCTCGATCTGGACGGAGCCGAGGCCGTTGTGCTGGATGACCTTGTCGTCGACCGAGCGCGCCGCCGCCGATCACCTTGGTCACGCTGCCGGCCGAGCCGCCCTTGATGCTCAGCGCGTCCTCGCACACGTCCTCCCACCACACGTTCTGGATCGTGCAGCCGCTCTGCTCGCAGTGCACACCCTCCATTTGGTCCTTGCCGATGATCACGTTCTTGAGCGTGGCGCCGGGCTCCACCATGAACACGGCCGTCTGCCAGCCGCTCTCCTTCTGGCCGCCACACTTGACGTTCGAGCGCGCGTACGTCTTCATGCCACCGTCGAACGTTTGGCCCTTCTTGACCGTGTACGGCTCCTTGAGGTAGACCGTGCCCTTGCTGGCGGGCCACGACCCGGTGGGCATGGGGGCGGCCTCCGAGCGCATGGAGGCGCCTGAGGCGACGGCAGCCACGGCGGCGAGCGCGACGGTGAAGACGGAGACGACGTTGACCATGGTTGGAATGGAAGAAGATGAACTTGTCGAGTGGCCGATCGGTTGCTGGTGACTTGGCTGCTTTGGTGCGAGGAGCACAAGTTGAATAATGAGGAGGGAGGAGGACCGTGCAGTGGTGTTCGAGTTCGAGTTCGAGTTCGACTTTCGCGGCGGTGAATCACTGATCGACGAGGTGGCACCAAGGTGCAAAGGGTCGAGGTGCAACCAGCACTGCTGGACCAGCAGTAACTGCTGCAGTCTGCACGGGGTGTCAGTCGCTGGGCGAGGGGGTAAACGAGAGCTGTACAAATCCTGTCGTCAAGATCCGTTGAGGTGGAACGTCTGCTCCGAGATGCCAGATGCAGCAGCGATGACAGCGATAGAGAGGTTGTCACCGGTTTGTACTTCGAAGTAGCAAACTTTGCTGGATCACTTGATATCAGAGACGGGCTGATAGATGACCACCGCTGTTCGCCCGCCACATGGACTGCGGATCTTTCGTTGAACAGCCGAGAGCTACTCGCCCATACGAGTTGGCGACCTAGACACCCGGCACAGACACAGTTCACAGCGGTTGTTGTAGTTCCCGTCAGATTGACCTGTACACCTACACTATACAGTCAATCTGTGTACGCTACAGACAGCAGCAAACCGTCAACTTCATCACTTCGGCGAGAAACACCATGGCCACATTCGAATCGACAATGCAATAAACACACGCAGCTTTACAAGATACCGCCTGGTGATCGGTGCCCCAACGATGTGCACCGGGTGGCGACTAATGAACGCGAATTTCGCGCGAATCCCGTCGTCGAAATGGCAAAAGAACGGACAGCAAAAACGAGCGCTCACTGCTGTAGAGTGACTTTGACGGCATCGACGCCGGTCCGTTCACATCCATCGAGGAGCGATGCCGCAACGGCAGCTGGTTCGGACGCACACCGATGTGTGTGGGTGGATGGATGAATAGTTTGGTGATTGCGAGCGCACGTTAACGCGTGTATTACCAAAGATGATGTTACTGTATTGGGCTCAAATATTCTGGTGTATGTACCGAAGTAGTTGTCTGCTGTTTGAAACTGTGAAGAGTGCCAAGGTCATCAAGCAAGGTCGTCATGGAGTACGACTCCAGTGACGATTAATTAGCATGCCTAAGCTTAATGATTAATTGGAGCCGAGTACTGATGGTCGAGCGACTAAACTCTCTTCGACTAAGTACAAGTACTAACAGCAACGTACAAGCATCAAAATTGCGCAATGGTACGATCGAAAACTTCGTCGTCGTGACCTAGTAGTAATAGCATGAGGTCTCGATCCTGGTCGATCTGTATTTGTCTACTGGAGTACTTAAGTACTAGTTTACTTAGTTCATGTACACATGCTTTTGAGTCTGTACAACAGGAGTGTTATGATCAGCATGTGCTTAATGGTTCGCGAGTTCTACTTGTGCTGATACGCGTACAGCATATTTGAATCTCAAGTTCATGAACTATACACAGATTCTCAAGAGTAGTTTTATCGATTGGAGACAAATCGCACAAAATCACAATGCACATCTATTTGGATAACTCTAACTCAAAAACAACAGACTTCACTTACTTCTACGTCGACAGTATCGACTCGATACCTGCCCACACCCGTGAGTGAGGACACAGTACTGGCCCCCTTCGCTCCAGTTTGACAAGACTCAAACTTACGCGTAGGAGATAGTGCTGGTGGAGTACTGGCAGAGCGATCCCGAGGGACCCGCACCCAGCTTCCCCGGCTCACCCGAAGTGGAGCCCTGCGACCACGCGCACACGTCCACCTTCTTGCCCTTGATCTTGATGTTCTCGATGGTGGCCTGGTCACCCCAGTTCTTGTTCACCGTCACGAGGCTCACCTTGCCGTTCACGGCGAGCACGTTCTTGAGACTGACCTTGCGCGACTTGCCGCCGCACGTGCCGCACGAGCGGTAGAGCTTACCGAAGTCCTGCGCGTAGAAGCCCTCGATCTGGACGGAGCCGAGGCCGTTGTGCTGGATGACCTTGTCGTCGGCCGAGCGCGCGCCGCCGCCGATCACCTTGGTCACGCTGCCGGCCGAGCCGCCCTTGATGCTCAGCGCGTCCTCGCACACGTCCTCCCACCACACGTTCTGGATCGTGCAGCCGCTCTGCTCGCAGTGCACACCCTCCATTTGGTCCTTGCCGATGATCACGTTCTTGAGCGTGGCGCCGGGCTCCACCATGAACACGGCCGTCTGCCAGCCACTCTCCTTCTGGCCGCCGCACTTGACGTTCGAGCGCGCGTACGTCTTCATGCCACCGTCGAACGTTTGGCCCTTCTTGACCGTGTACGGCTCCTTGAGGTAGACCGTGCCCTTGCTGGCGGGCCACGACCCGGTGGGCATGGGGGCGGCCTCCGAGCGCATGGAGGCGCCTGAGGCGACGGCAGCCACGGCGGCGAGCGCGACGGTGAAGACGGAGACGACGTTGACCATGGTTGGAATGAAAGAAGATGAACTTGTCGAGTGGCCGATTGGTTGCTGGTCACTTGGCTGCTTTGGTGCGAGGAGCGCAAGTTGAATAATGAGGAGGGAGGAGGACCGTGCAGTGGTGTTCGAGTTCGAGTTCGAGTTCGAGTTCGAGTTCGACTTTCGCGGCGGTGAATCACTGATCGACGAGGTGGCACCAAGGTGCAGAGGGTCGAGGTGCAACCAGCACTGCTGGACCAGCAGTAACTGCTGCAGTCTGCACGGGGTGTCAGTCGCTGGGCGAGGGGGTAAACGAGAGCTGTACAAATCCTGTCGTCAAGATCCGTTGAGGTGGAACGTCTGCTCCGAGATGCCAGATGCAGCAGCGATGACAGCGATAGAGAGGTTGTCACCGGTTTGTACTTCGAAGTAGCAAACTTTGCTGGATCACTTGATATCAGAGACGGGCTGATAGATGACCACCGCTGTTCGCCCGCCACATGGACTGCGGATCTTTCGTTGAACAGCCGAGAGCTACTCGCCCATACGAGTTGGCGACCTAGACACCCGGCACAGACACAGTTCACAGCGGTTGTTGTAGTTCCCGTCAGATTGACCTGTACACCCTACACTATACAGTCAATCTGTGTACGCTACAGACAGCAGCAAACCGTCAACTTCATCACTTCGGCGAGAAACACCATGGCCACATTCGAATCGACAATGCAATAAACACACGCAACTTTACAAGATACCGCCTGGTGATCGGTGCCCTAACGATGTGCACCGGGTGGCGACTAATGAACGCGAATTTCGCGCGAATCCCGTCGTCGAAATGGCAAAAGAACGGACAGCAAAAACGAGCGCTCACTGCTGTAGAGTGGCATCGACGCCGGTCCGTTCACATCCATCGAGGAGCGATGCCGCAACGGCAGCTGGTTCGGACGCACACCGATGTGTGTGGGTGGATGGATGAATAGTTTGGTGATTGCGAGCGCACGTTAACGCGTGTATTACCAAAGATGATGTTACTGTATTGGGCTCAAATATTCTGGTGTATGTACCGAAGTAGTTGTCTGCTGTTTGAAACTGTGAAGAGTGCCAAGGTCATCAAGCAAGGTCGTCATGGAGTACGACTCCAGTGACGATTAATTAGCATGCCTAAGCTTAATGATTAATTGGAGCCGAGTACTGATGGTCGAGCGACTAAACTCTCTTCGACTAAGTACAAGTACTAACAGCAACGTACAAGCATCAAAATTGCGCAATGGTACGATCGAAAACTTCGTCGTCGTGACGAGAAAACGTTAAAAATACCGAATTTCCTATCTAATAGGGCGTACCTGTCAAATCTCTAGATAGAGGCATTAGCCAATAGCGTGCCAATGTGCTGATAACAGGATAAATCTTTCTCAAAGCGCACACCGTAGAAAAGGTCCTAAATCTGGAACTCCTGATGACTGCTGGACGGAAAGCATTGCCAAAATGGCCTCGAGCTCCACCCGTGGGGCGCATCAGCATCAAGGGTGTCCGCAGCAAACCAGCAAACCGTGCGATGATCTGCGCGATAGCGTCACCAACAGCAAGAAGGCGCGCATAATGGCGTATTACCACGAGCACGGCATGCACAAGACAATCAGAAAATTCTACGACAAACTGCAGACAACCCAGAAAAGGAGTAAAAAGCGCTTAATATACAAGTGGATTAAGAAAGAGGACGAAATTGTTGGCGCAGTGGCAAGTGGTCGGGGGAGTTTGCAAAAAAAACGACCTATGGGGCTGTCAACTGTGCTGGAGGAGGAGGAGGAAGACATGATTGCACGCTGGGTGAGAGATCTCCGCCGAGAAGGAGTGCCTGTCTCGCCGTTCATGCTGCAATCGCAGAGGTAGCCGAAGGTGCTGGGATTGCTGTCGGCAGTTTTGCAGCATCACAACCTCGTTGGCAGATTAGAAGCTCTCGATGTAGCTGTAGACTTAGGTGTAGATTTCGCTCTTCTTGACTGAAAGCAATACAGGATTGGCTGCACTTTCTATTCCTATGTAATTCAAATCCTTGCATGTTTTATTGAGCTAACAGTAATAGTGCGCCCTATTAGATAGGAAATTCGGTACACAAAAATCTCTGACGATCACACCAAATCTTACCGCGATTTGAGCACACAAAAACATTGCCGGTGCATTCTGGCCTGCAAATCGCAGCCCTGGCTACGCTCCAACGGCGTCGGTGTCGTGTCGCAGGTCTGCGCGACGCCCACGTGGGAAAAGGTGTGGTCCACACTTTTCCCACGCTACGAACACGACAGTAGATGTTGTCGCACGAAGGTGGCCAGAATGTATGCGTGTCAAATGTGGCACACACCACATTTGACACGCCGACCAGCACTATCGAGCACACTTCCAGTTCCAGCCAGTGGCCACGGCCCGATCCACGAGCGGCCATCCCTCACTCGCAGCGGCACGATGCCGGGACTCACAGGATTGCAGCTTCCAGCGGAAACTCTGGCTGCTGGTGATCGGATCGAGTATTTTTCCCGAATGTTCGTCTGTGGAGACAAGCGCGGCCTTCGCTCGGCCGTCGTAATCCTGGTAGACCCCCAGGACGACCTGTATCCAGTGCGCGTGGATACCGAAGAGCTTCTGCCGCTCGATAACATGATGCGCCGGACTGCGGACGCGCTGGGCAACCATGTCGACGACGTCAGTGCAAAGTGGCGCAAGCTGCGGACCTATCAACTCACGCCCGGACGCTTTTCAGCGCCGACCCGCTCCAGCACATTGAATTCCGCATTGGCCGCACTCGTACAGGGGGCAATCTCCTCAGCGCATCGCGAAGTTGCACTCCAACGCGAGCGAATTTTACCAGGAGGGACACAGCCGGACAGAGAGAGCACAAGCCATGCGACATACAAATCCATTGACGCCGCGTCGTCCAGCACATCCGTCGCTCACTGCAGCAGACCCGACAGCGAAGGAGAAGTTGCCGAAGACTCCAGTCCTTCTCGTGTACCCGAGGATTCCATCGCGCCGTCCACGCTTAAGTTGACTGTCATCGATTTGGTGTCTGACTATCTGATTCACTACTTGTTGCAGAAGCTAGCCCGGCCCCCACGGATAGCGAGTTGCTGGACGCAAAGGCGTACCTCAGTAGCGTGCCTAACCGGTATGCAAGAGACCGTATTCGACACCAGAAGAAGCGGCGCGCGGGAGAGTGGCATGTTGCCAGGTCCAGGAAGCGCCGTGACCAGCGCAAGTGCGCTGTCACTCGAAGTGGGGACCGGATCCACCATGCCCATACGGTGACTGCACTGAAGATGAAGCAGCTGCTTGCATTACCTGCTGTGCGCTTACGGCTGGTCGATCTTCACGAGAGACGGAAGGCGTACGTGGCACCAGTCCACGATGGGAGGTTCGCTCACGCAGAGGTTCCTTGGCCTGCTGGGGTAGACCGAATCAAATGTAACGTACCGAGCGGAGTTGTGTTTCCAGACTTAGGGGACTACGGGAAGTGTACATGTGAGGGGGACTGCTTCATCGATACTTGCGAAAATTCGGCTGCGGCTGTGTACTGCACGGAGAGCTGCTGTAATTTGGGGGCGCTGTGCAGCAACGCCCCCCGCGTTCGCGACACTTTAAAACTCTTTGACACTGGCCGCGTCGGGCTAAGTGTCTACACCACGGCCGACATGGACGTCGGGGACATTGTAGGGGAGTACGCTGGGGAGCTGACCGAGTACGACGCAGTAGTCCCGGGACAGCCGCCCGTCGCCGTTAAACAGAACAGCGGCTATACGCTGCTGATGAATGCCAAGTCTCAGCGCAAGAAGTATGTCTACATTGACGCACTGCGCTGCGGGGCTATTACGCGCTTCCTCAGTCACTCCTGCAACCCCAACGCTGCTTTCGTGGAGTTTCAGAACGGCTCCGAGGTCAAGGTGCTAGTCCGGATGCTGAAGGATGTCAAAGCTGGTGCGCAGATCACAGTGAACTACGGTGATGAGACCTGGTTCACTTGCATGTGTGATGAGTGCTGGTCGGCGTCGGCCGAAGATTCCCTGCAGGACGACAGTGTGTAGGCTGTTAAGAATTCGCTCACGTACATGTAGCTCGCACTTGTGCTGTAGTACTCTAAACACAATCAGAAGTGGTGAAAAGTCAGTTACCGAAGTGCTGGAGCGATCTATAGAAAGATATTACTCGTAACTCAGTGCTGGGCCCATCTAGCAATTCCCTCTTTGTTCGGGGCAACAGCGATGCGAGGAGGTCGCATTCGAAACAAACCACTTGGCGAGCTCCAGCACACGCGGGATCAAACTCATGCTCTTCCGACAGCGACAGTAACCCTCCTCTATGCATGTCTCGCGTCCTTCGAACGAGGGTTTCTGCTGAAAGCGCCCAGAAGTGGAAGGGTTTCCCTGTTTCCGAAGCTACGGAGCAAAATTGCATCCCTCGCTTGAACGAACGCCTCCTGCGTCCTGGCGAAGTGCATTTTGTACAAATCTGTCACGACCATTGCCGCCACACCCGAGGGAAAACCTCGCATCGCCTTGTGAACGTTTTCCATTAGGTGGAAAAAGCACATTAGGAACAGATAGCCAGCTGAGTCTTCAAAGGCTGTAAACAGAGCATTATACGATTGCACACGCAATGGTGCTGCTGTGCGTGACCTCGTACGTCTTCAGCTCCTCCAGCAGCTTCTCGGCAGGCGCCGCGTCCAGGTTGACCGCCCTCTCGCGCCAGTCAAGACGCCTGGGCATTATCGCTCGGGTGCTTTCGACGGCAGATGACGCCCTCTACCAGCCCTGCAATCGTCGAGCATGACGCGCAACAATTGCGAGCGCTGGTTGGCTGCGCGAGCAGTCCGCAGCCCGAACCCGCTCCTCAGCAGAAAAGAACCATTTTAGACAGAAACCTGCGCCCGTGATGTTTTAGTGTGAAATTAACGCACTTTGCTGTGCTGACACACGTTTGGTGTGCTGACACACGTTTGTTGTACGGAAACAACACTTTTGTGTGCCATTAACGCGTTCTCCGTCGTGACCTAGTAGTAATAGCATGAGGTCTCGATCCTGGTCGATCTGTATTTGTCTACTGGAGTACTTAAGTACTAGTTTACTTAGTTCATGTACACATGCTTTTGAGTCTGTACAACAGGAGTGTTATGATCAGCATGTGCTTAATGGTTCGCGAGTTCTACTTGTGCTGATACGCGTACAGCATATTTGAATCTCAAGTTCATGAACTATACACAGATTCTCAAGAGTAGTTTTATCGATTGGAGACAAATCGCACAAAATCACAATGCACATCTATTTGGATAACTCTAACTCAAAAACAACAGACTTCACTTACGTCTTCTACGTCGACAGTATCGACTCGATACCTGCCCACACCCGTGAGTGAGGACACAGTACTGGCCCCCTTCGCTCCAGTTTGACAAGACTCAAACTTACGCGTAGGAGATGGTGCTGGTGGAGTACTGGCAGAGCGATCCCGAGGGACCCGCACCCAGCTTCCCCGGCTCACCCGAAGTGGAGCCCTGCGACCACGCACACACGTCCACCTTCTTGCCCTTGATCTTGATGTTCTCGATGGTGGCCTGGTCACCCCAGTTCTTGTTCACCGTCACGAGGCTCACCTTGCCGTTCACGGCGAGCACGTTCTTGAGACTGACCTTGCGCGACTTGCCGCCGCACGTGCCGCACGAGCGGTAGAGCTTGCCGAAGTCCTGCGCGTAGAAGCCCTCGATCTGGACGGAGCCGAGGCCGTTGTGCTGGATGACCTTGTCGTCGGCCGAGCGCGCGCCGCCGCCGATCACCTTGGTCACGCTGCCGGCCGAGCCGCCCTTGATGCTCAGCGCGTCCTCGCACACGTCCTCCCACCACACGTTCTGGATCGTGCAGCCGCTCTGCTCGCAGTGCACACCCTCCATTTGGTCCTTGCCGATGATCACGTTCTTGAGCGTGGCGCCGGGCTCCACCATGAACACGGCCGTCTGCCAGCCGCTCTCCTTCTGGCCGCCACACTTGACGTTCGAGCGCGCGTACGTCTTCATGCCACCGTCGAACGTTTGGCCCTTCTTGACCGTGTACGGCTCCTTGAGGTAGACCGTGCCCTTGCTGGCGGGCCACGACCCGGTGGGCATGGGGGCGGCCTCCGAGCGCATGGAGGCGCCTGAGGCGACGGCAGCCACGGCGGCGAGCGCGACGGTGAAGACGGAGACGACGTTGACCATGGTTGGAATGGAAGAAGATGAACTTGTCGAGTGGCCGATCGGTTGCTGGTCACTTGGCTGCTTTGGTGCGAGGAGCGCAAGTTGAATAATGAGGAGGGAGGAGGACCGTGCAGTGGTGTTCGAGTTCGAGTTCGAGTTCGAGTTCGAGTTCGAGTTCGAGTTCGAGTTCGAGTTCGAGTTCGAGTTCGACTTTCGCGGCGGTGAATCACTGATCGACGAGGTGGCACCAAGGTGCAGAGGGTCGAGGTGCAACCAGCACTGCTGGTCCAACAGTAACTGCTGCAGTCTGCACGGGGTGTCAGTCGCTGGGCAAGGGGGTAAACGAGAGCTGTACAAATCCTGTCGTCGAGATCCGTTGAGGCGAACGCCTGCTCCGGGATGCCAGATGCAGCGGCGGTGACAGCAATAGAGAGGTTTGTAGCAAACTTTGGTGGATCACTTGATATCAGGGACGGGCTGATAGATGACCACCTCTGTTCGCCCGCCACATGGACTGCGGATCTTTCGTTGAACAGCCGAGAGCTACTCGCCCATACGACTTGGCGACCTAGACACCCGGCACAGACACAGTTCACAGCGGTTGTTGTAGTTCCCGTCAGATTGACCTGTACACCCTACACTATACAGTCAATCTGTGTACGCTACAGACAGCAGCAAACCGTCAACTTCATCACTTCGGCGAGAAACACCATGGCCACATTCGAATCGACAATGCAATAAACACACGCAACTTTACAAGATACCGCCTGGTGATCGGTGCCCCAACGATGTGCACCGGGTGGCGACTACAGCAACTCCACATGAATGAACGCGATTTTCGCGCGGATCCCGCCGTCAAAATGGCAAAAGAACGGACAGCAAAAACGACCGATCGAGCGCTTACTGCAGTAGAGTGACTTTGACGGCAGTCAGGCAGCATCGACGCCGGTCCGTTCGCGTACATCGAGGAGCGATACCGCAACGGCAGCTGGTTCGGACGCACACCGATGTGTGTGGGTGGATGGATGAATCGCTTGGTGATTGCGAACGGGCGTGTAATACCAAAGACGATGTTACTGTATTGGGCTCAAATATTCTGGTGCATGTACTGAAGTAGTTGTCTGCTGTTGGAAACTTTGAAGAGCTCCATGGTCGTCATGCAAGGTCGTCATGGAGCACGACTCCAGCGACAATTAATTAGCATGCCTGAGCTTAATGATTAATTGGAGCCGAGTACTGATGGTCGAGCGACTAAAATCTCTTCGACTAAGTACAAGTACTAACAGCAACGTACAAGCATCAAAATTGCACAATGGTACGATCGAAAACTTCGTCGTCGTGACCTAGTAGTAATAGCATGAGGTCTGCGCGAAAAGTCTTTCACTGAAAGGTTTACCATCGATCCTATTTGTCTACACAGAAATGCTTGCGTTATTGGGTCATGCCCACAACAGTAAGGTTTTGTATTGCATCTACATGTCTTCAAATGATATCCATTGTGCTAGAGCCCGTTTCGCATCTGAATTGGAGTCCATGCCCAACGATATATTCCCTAACAAAGAAGATTTAACACTTGATACGCTAAATCTTCGGATGTCCAACAATACGCTGACCATGCCTCTTTAATTAATGCTGTAATATGCCTGACTTGCAGAAGGGCGCGGATCTGGGATCTACCGTCCCACAGCAGCCAAGGCATGGAAGAATCCTACCAGTGACTTCGAAGTGGCTCGCTGGAGCACCAATGAGAGAGACGCTCGCGAACATGCAGGCAGACAGGCCTACGTTGAAGCTACGACTGACTGGGATGCCAGACGAACGCAATGGCGGACTGGACAGTCAGTCTCGAATCGACCGGGTGGGAAGCAGTTGCGAATTGACCAAGTAGGAAGGAGTCGCGAGACCCACTCCAAACGACGAACGACCAGTGAAGTGTAGCTGAAGGTGGAGACAACCACAAGTGGAACCTGAGGGAACTGCTTACAAACGACGAACGAAGCCAGTGGCTAAGAGCTACTGAAGGTTGAGACAACAACGAGTGGCGTCCAACGGGACCGCTCTAAACGACGAACGAAGTGGAGACAACCACGAGTGGAGTCCGAGGACCCGCTCTAAACGACGAACGAAGTCAGTAGCGAGCGAGCTGCTGCATAGCTGAGCGACCAGGCGGATCAGTAGAACTAGTTGGGTTCTCAGGCGGTGGCGTCTGTGGCAGCCAATAGCGGACAACGGTTCGATTGGTACGGCCCGAAGCAGGTGTCACGGGACTGAGGGACAACCAGGAAGCTGTATACGTTTACGTCTGAAAGCGCAGGCACGAACGAAAGAGACGAACGAAAGAGACGAACGAAAGAGACGAGCGTAGTGTATATTCACATACGTTAATATAAGTAGGCAAGTTCTTCGTTGACGAACGACGAACGAGCCGGCGCGGTGAACCGAGCCAGGAGACGACCAGTTGACGTTGAAGAGTGTCCTTCGACACCCGATCCTTGGGCACACCACCCAGCGCAGCACACGAGCGACGACCCACTGACTGGCAGTGAGAGAATAAACCTGTTACATGGTGGTCATACAGGGGCCTTCTCTTATTGTCTCACGTCAGCCGAAACGCACGAGGATGCCAACTAAAACGCGAGAGACAGCACGGACACGAGTCACGAGGAAGAAAGCGACGCGATCGCAAAGCTCGAGAAGAGGACAGTCTCGACGCCGTGATGAGGCTATTAATGAAGGTGCCGTAGGCGACCGGAACAGTAGTGACGAAGCGACGATCAGTCCTGATGAGTACGAAGACAAACGTGCTGTACCCGCAGAAGAAGAAGAAGAGTCAGCCGTCATGACAAGGAGCCAAGCACGAAAGGAGTGGGAGGAAGCAGAGCGCTTCTTGGCTACAGCTGCCGCCTCGGGAGACGGACAGACAACATTTAGCAGTGGACAAGAACTCATTAGCGCTGTACTGGGAGAACTCCCGATGCACCCGGGAGACGAGCAGTCACGAGTGGCTGGACTGGATGCCGCTCCAGGCGCTGAAACCGCTAACGATGTGGCCGATGCACACGATGACGATGAGCCAGTACGAGGAAATGCGCCACATGCAGCCGAGGATGACCCTGATGACGATGTTCCCGTACATCCACCCTCAGAAATGGAAACCATAGCGACAGCACTTCAAGAGCTCCGTGAAGAAGTTCGGCAGCTACGGTTGAGGCGTGAATCTGGACCTAGGCAGTCTGCAGAGAACGAAGATCGTGATCGGCAGGTGCATCGACCCCTTCAGCAAAATGTACGGCGAGATTATGACGAAGATGCACGACGAGTGAACCGACGTAGGTCACAAGGGCGGGAACGAAGAGAGAGATCGCAAGGCCGGCGAGAGGTGCCTCCAAGACGACAACCGGAACGACAACGACGAGAACAACCGGGAGGTGACGGGCAACCCTCCTCCTCCAGCAGTGAAAGCGACTCCGATGATCACGGAAGACGCGACGCCGGACGAAGACAACGGCGACGAAGCAGCTCTGAAGACAGTTCCACTGACGAATCAGAAAGAGACGCACGGATTGAACAGCGCCGGGGAACGTCACGAGCAACGAGAACCGCGAGGGGGAAGACGACGAGACCAACGCGGATCACCACGACGCGAGCGACGCCGAGAGCGTCATGAAGCACGTGGGCGACGAAGAGGTAATGTCAAGGATCTGGAACTGCCAACGTTCACCCCTACGACTGGAGCGACGGTATCCACTTGGACGGACCGCATCGATTTGGCGTTGCAGGGCGCTAAGGAATCAGGACGTGGAGAGTGGAGTGATCATGCGCTTTACTTTATCCTGGGGAACAAGCTCATGGGCGAAGCCGCAAGTTGGTGGGTAGACTTCAATCGCAGACTGACAGACAATCAACGCACGTGGACACATCTGAAGCAGGCTCTATTACGGCGGTATGGACCGAAGGAGGATATCTCACTAGCGGAATATCGAGTGAACACCAGGTCAAGAGGTGCAGAAGGAATCACATGCTGATTACGCAGCCGCTCTACGGAAAGCAGCAGGACGAAGCCGTGTAAGTGAACGCGTATTGATGGCACAATTCTACCGCGGCATGGACAAAACTACGCGTCAGTTGGTGAAGCAGCAGGAACCAGAAAATCTGGAAGAAGCGGTGATCAAAGCAACGGAAATCGATGACCCGATGGAAAACCTTTCGCAACTGGCACCAACTGGACAAACGACGACGACTGCGACGACTGAAACGGCAGCCACGGATGGTATCGCGGCGAGGACGGTGACTTTGCCAGGCGTGGGTAGTGTGTATGTCCCGGTATCTGGTACCGTAGAAGGAATCAAAAATTACGCAGCTGTGGATCCAGATGGCCTCGTCCTCTATACGAATCCGAAAGGGGCGTGGAACATCATAACCGGGAAGTACGAGTTGCCGGCAGGAAGGAAGTGGAATTCGCGATACTGGGCAGAGCCTACGGCTCAGAAACGTACGAAAGCGAGGAAGGCGGACCACCGGCGCGACGAACGGAAGCAGCGAGCGCGGCGAGACGTAGAATCTTCGGACGACGAGGAACGGGACACGCAGTCTCGCAAAGCGAGCAAGCAACGGCGTACGACGGACACCAGCGAGGAGGAGTACGAGCTGAAGTCCCGGAAGAAAGCAAAACCGAAGCGTACAGTGCATTCTAGTGACGAAGAAGGAGATGCGAAGCCCCAGAAGAAGTTGAAGGCGGTAGTACGGCAAGTGTTAGCAGAAGAAGGCCAGAAACAACGAACCTCGAAGAAGTCGCCACCGAGCGAGACCAGTTGTCGGATCTGTGGGCAGAGCGGTCATTGGGCTGCATACTGCACCGTCGGACCAAAGTGTTATGCGTGTAGCAAGCATGGGCACATGGCGCGAGACTGTCCAGACCCCAAAGCCAAGGCCAGGAATGACGAGTACATGGCTAAGCGGAAGGAGGCACTAAAGTCAGCGGAAAACGGGAACGGGACGTCGTAGGGGGAGTACGATGTCCGAGAAATGCCCGGGATCCCCAGCAAGTGGCAGACGTGAACTGGAAAGCAACGACGACAGCAATCACGGACACCATAAGCCTACCGAGCACCGAGTCGAGTATGGACGAGCGAACGAAGAATGACGAGGAGCATGAACGGAAGAAGTGCAAGATGAATGATGGCACGATGACGAACAATGAATTGACGGGCGGCCAGACGACACGAAATTGGTCGACTCTGAATGGGAATGACAAGACACCGGTCAAGAAAGTGACGGACGAACTACTGAAGGACGCGACGGAAGAGGATGTCGAGCGATCTGCCCGATATGTGTCGACTACGCGCCCGACAATGGTAGCTGTGCGATACCTACGTGCCAATCGTGAAGATGAAGAACGAGAATGGAGTGCCAACACCGCCAACAGCAACGTTTGTGAGGACGGAACTGGAGGGGGCGAGCACAAAAGGAGAACTGGAGGGCGCGAAAGAGCGTTCTGATGGCGACGGAGTTACGAGTGACCCAAATGACGAGAAGACTAACATGGGTGTAGTGACGGCACCAGATACGAGCGTGGCGACGGAGGTGAACTCGAGTAACAGTACTGATGAACAGAATGAACACATGAGGAGTGGCCAGTCGTTGACGAGTGGTAGTACGGAAGCCACTAGCGCAGTGAATGATCCGGCGCAAGGTCTGGACGTAGCTAGTCTTCGGAAGACACGGAAAACTGCAAGGAAGATCGCTAAACGACTGAAAGCGAAGGCGCGATTGGCTCGGCAACGACGCGATAAACAAGAAGTTGAAGCCGAACGAACAGTTGTAGCAGCGGCGCTAAACAGTAAGAGGCGTGAAGAAGCGAATGCAGCATGGGAAGCGTTCGAATTACGCAAACAACGACGGCAATTGGAAGGCGAAGACCTCACAGAAAGAAACGTGCGATCTCTGGACACTGCACGTGTAAGTTTAGTGAAACAACGACGGTCAACACAAGTACCTACCAGTGAACGGCGTGAAGATCTGGTGGAATACGTTGGAGCCGACGATGGACTGCCGACAGCTTTAATGAACGTGAATGGCGAATTTCGGCAAGTGAAGCTCGATAGTGGTGCGCGATACACCGTGGCAGGCACAGACTGGATGAAGTACGGTGATCGAGTATCTAACGAAGCTCCCGTTGATTACGTAGAAGGCATTGGAGGATTTCTGCTGGATGTTATTGGTGTGTGGCGGTTTACCTTCAAAACGGTGTTCGACGAAGAATTAACGACCGATGCATGCATTATTGCTGGCTGTGAAACGAATTCCTACTGGGAGTGGATTTCATGCAAGCACGAGGGGCAACTATGGACTTTCAGCGACAAGAAGTACGATATGCCGAAGGAGAACGAACAGTGGTAATTCCGTTCAAAACTCATGATGGCGACGGAGCCGGTAGAGTTGCAACAGTAAGGATGATTAGTCGCACGGAGATCGCTGGGAATACGGTGATGCCAGTGGAGGTAGCCGTTCCTGCTGAGAATGGTGAACGAGGTGTGTTCCTACCGACGAAGCACATTGGATCGGTACTGTTAGCCGCGACGGTGACAACCGCGAGAAATGGAAGGGCGTGGATACCCGCTATCAATACGAATGCCAAGTCCGCGAAGATCCCAAACAAGAAACAGCTCGGAACGTGGATACCCGTTGACGATGATGTAGAGATCCTCACGATGAATGGGCAACTAGATACGGAACGAGTAGAAAACTGGCTGAGCGAACTTGGAGACTGTGAGACGCCACTCCTGAATGAGAACGAAGTGGATATTGGCAGCGATGACCCGAAGTCGACAGAGTTGGTTTGAAGTTATTACGGGCTTACCGATCATTGATGACGAACACTAGTGAGTGCCCACCTGCAACGACGTTAGATGTTCACCATCCACATTGACACAGGACAGCTTCACCAATTATGCTCAAACGAAGACGCCAGGCACAAACGGATGACGGTATCATTGACGACAACGTAGAAAAGATGCTGAAGGCTGGCGTAATTGAAGAAGGCAATGGCGGATGGGGATTCCCAGTGGTTCTGGTACGGAAGAAGGACGGAGAAGTACGTTTTTGTGTCGATTACAGAGCTCTCAACAAGATCACTAAGAAGGATGTTTACCCTCTTCCACGAATTGACGAAACTTTGGAGGCCTTGGGTGGTGCCTTGTTGTTCACAACGCTGGATCTTCGAGCAGGGTATTGGCAGATCCTAGTAGCACCTGAAGACCGTGACAAGACAGCTTTCACCACTAAGAGAGGGCTGTACCGGTTTGTACGAATGCCCTTCGGATTAACGAATGCACCATCGACATTTCAACGACTAATGAATGGAGTGTTAAGGGGCCTCACTTGGTCTACTTGTTTGGTGTATCTAGACGACATCGTAGTTTTTACGCGAGGTGGCATCGAGCGACACATTGTAGAATTAGCTGCGGTGTTAGAACGGTTGGAGAGAGCGGGGCTTACACTCAAACTGAAGAAGTGCAAATTCGCGACCCAAACAATGGAGTACTTGGGCCACGAACTCAGCAGCGACGGAGTTAGACCATTGGACCGGTTAGTTTCTGCGGTACGAGACTTCCCGACGCCTAGCGATGCTGTAGAAGCGAAGAGGTTTGCTCACTTGGCTGGTTATTATCGACGATTCGTTAGTGGATTTGGTACGATCATGGCGCCTATCACGAAGCTGTTACGGAAAAGCGTTGCCTGGGAATGGGGAGATGCACAGAAGACAGCTTTCGAACGCGTGAAGGACATATTAACTGCGAAGCCTCTGCTCATTTACCCAGACTTTCGGCTACCATTTCGAGTAGTGACAGACGCGAGTAAGGTTGGATTGGGTGCATGTCTGATGCAGGATCAAGGTGAAGGTTGGCAACCAGTAGCGTTCGCCAGTAAAGTGAACAGTGAGACAGAAGGAAAGTACGGGATCACGGAGTTGGAATGTTTTGCTGTCGTGTGGGCCATTAAGCTCTTCAGGCCTTACCTGTATGGACGCAAGTTCGAGATCATCACGGATCATGCTGCGTTAAAATGGCTGATGACGAGTCCACACTTAACTGGAAAACTGCATCGATGGGCACTTACCTTGCAAGAATTTGATTTCGAAGTGCACTATCGACCGGGCCCCACGAATGTGGTCGCCGATGCATTATCGAGGGCGCCAGTAGCAGCTACGGTACGAGCAGCGATAGGAATTCAAACACGAGCGCGACGAGAGAAGCCATCACGAACGACCCAACGAACCGTCATGAACACGGGCGAGGTTACGCGGATGGAAGTTGCAACGCACGACGAACACACGACGGGTGCTCTAGAACCGGTGACGAACGACCAGAGCAAGGAAGCGAGTACGCCGGACGAAGAAGTAAGCGCGGTAATCGAGCAATTAGTCAGCACGATCGTGGATGCCACTGTGGAACCTCCGGGTTCAACAGAGCCAAAGCGTAACGAGGAAAGGAGACGTCGAGCAGGGCGACCAAAAGGCAAACGACCAGCGAAGTCCGCAACGAACAACGCTGAACGCCCGATGACGAGAGGTGAAAAACGTAGGAGAGAACAGGCGGCGATCAAAGAAACGTTGGTGTCGGACGAAGGGGAGCCTGACGCGAGAAAATCCGGCGACGGTAATGACGCAACTACCATAAGAACAGATGAAGTAGCCGTCACAATGATTCCAGCACCGGGACCGACGACGACTATGGTAACTTCAGCAGTCAGACCGGCAACGAAGAGAGCATTAATGACGGGAGTGGCTGAAGTGACGGAACGTGCAACGGTGGGTTCAGCAGCGACGGACACGACGGCACCAGCACCATTGGCAGTATCAACGGTGACGTCGAGATCAGCGACTACTACGAGAACGTCGGAAACACCATCAGCAACGACGGGAACCACTCCAGCCACGGAACCAACGGCGAATAGAGCGATAGCAGCAACGACGAGTGACAGCACCAATAGGAAACGGAAGCAACGAAAGACGGTGACTTGGGCCGACGGCATGTCAAGTGGCGGTGATAAGTCAGGCGAAGTACGAACGGACCCAAAGACGAGTACGAAAGCGACGCGTTCGGGATTGCCCGTGATGACGGGAGGATGACACGAGAATCGGGAGAAGGTGTGAGTGATTCACCACGTCCAGCTACGGATGATGATGCAAGAAGCTACGAACTCGACGCAGTACGGCGGAACCCCATTGAAGACGAAACGGATGACACCTTGCAGCCACGTGCAAGACCTTCGAGTGGAGATTCACATCGAGAACGTGATGTAGCAGCCGTACGACGCCAACGAATGAAGGAACCAACGCTACAACTAACCGATGCAGAGATCATGGATGAACAGTCGAAAAGTAAGATGGTACAGCAAATGTTACGAGCTGGAACTTTTCACGGACGGGCTATCAGTAAGGTGTTTGGCCTGGTTGTGATAGAGACGCCGAATCAACGAAGGATTGTACTTCCACCAGCATTATGGGCAACGGTGTTCAAGGAGTGCCACGACAGCGTATGGTCAGGACATCTCCGTGCAGCTCACACGTATGCGAGGATTGCGCAGCAGTATTGGTGGCCGAAGTTAAGAGACGAAGTGCGACGATGGGTACTCGGATGCCAGGAATGCGGAAGCCGAAAGGCACGCCCACGTGAAGTAGTGCCGCCATTAAGAAGTATTCGAGGAGGTGATGTCGGTGACCGATGGGCACTTGATGTAGCAGGCCCGCTACCAGCTACTGACGGAGGAGAACGATACGTGATCGCCGCAGTGGAATATGTGACGCGTTATGCAGTTGCGATTGCAGTGAAAGACCATGCAGCAGAAAACATTGCCGAGTTTCTGATGAAGCAGGTAGTGCTTCGGTTTGGACCATTTCGAGAGATTTTAACGGACGGTGCACCCGAGTTAGTGGGGAAAGTGATCGAAGAATTGGTGATACTGCTACAGGCACAGCAGATCAACCCGGTTCCCTACAGGCCACAAATGATAGGACTTGTAGAGAGATTTCACAGGACGTGGAAGGACTGTGTGGCAACCTACATGAGCGATGAACGACAACGAGACTGGGACACGTGGGTGGACTACGCCGTGTACGCGTATAACTCGGGACGTCACTCCACTGTGTTACTTTCGCCAAATGAACTGATGATGGGACGACGGCTACGAGCTCCCAACGAACTTCTACGCGCTACACGAGTTACGGAGGCTGGTGATCTGGTTAAACATCATCAGAAGCTCTTGGATACGTTGAAAGTTGCTCACGAATGTGCAGAACGAGCGAGAATACGAGAGCAGCAACGGCAAGCTCGTTACTACGATAGGAAAGTGCGCGTGAAACGAGAATTTTCGCCAGGTGATCGAGTTTGGATGTTCCGACCTCCGAGAGGCCCTAAAGCTTCCAAGTTCGTACATCAATGGATAGGACCTCTACGAGTAGTAGAATCGGCCGGTTACGAGAATTTCTTGGTTGAACGGGAGGATGACGGCCCAGAACACGAGCAATTTATAGCTCACGTGTCGTTTCTTGCGACGTATCGGCGACCGACGGTGCTTTTGGAAGCAGCAGCTCGAGATCTGGAGGAGCAGCTTGAGTATGAAGATGAGTGCTCACGGAAAAACGATGACGAGGCGACAGAACCGACTGCACGAGCAGCGACGGCTCTTGTTAACACAGCGATTCCGAGACGAGGTGAGAAACGAAATGCGACGGCAGTGGCAAACGAGGGCGTGGCCAACACCAACGACGAACTCTTGGTGGAAGTTTGCCGACGACGAAGAAGAAACAGAGCTGGACAATACGTGTTGGAGTACCAGTTACGGCCCGCCGGTACACGAACGCAGCAGCAACACGGAACTGGACACGGCAGTGGCCGACACGAATCAAATGACGGTGGAGGACGATGGTATTCTGTCGCTGAGTACGAAGACTTGTTTAACCGCGGCAAGGTCGTGGAAGACCTTGGAGTGGATGGAGGCGTGTAATATGCCTGACTTGCAGAAGGGCGCGGATCTGGGATCTACCGTCCCACAGCAGCCAAGGCATGGAAGAATCCTACCAGTGACTTCGAAGTGGCTCGCTGGAGCACCAATGAGAGAGACGCTCGCGAACATGCAGGCAGACAGGCCTACGTTGAAGCTACGACTGACTGGGATGCCAGACGAACGCAATGGCGGACTGGACAGTCAGTCTCGAATCGACCGGGTGGGAAGCAGTTGCGAATTGACCAAGTAGGAAGGAGTCGCGAGACCCACTCCAAACGACGAACGACCAGTGAAGTGTAGCTGAAGGTGGAGACAACCACAAGTGGAACCTGAGGGAACTGCTTACAAACGACGAACGAAGCCAGTGGCTAAGAGCTACTGAAGGTTGAGACAACAACGAGTGGCGTCCAACGGGACCGCTCTAAACGACGAACGAAGTGGAGACAACCACGAGTGGAGTCCGAGGACCCGCTCTAAACGACGAACGAAGTCAGTAGCGAGCGAGCTGCTGCATAGCTGAGCGACCAGGCGGATCAGTAGAACTAGTTGGGTTCTCAGGCGGTGGCGTCTGTGGCAGCCAATAGCGGACAACGGTTCGATTGGTACGGCCCGAAGCAGGTGTCACGGGACTGAGGGACAACCAGGGAAGCTGTATACGTTTACGTCTGAAAGCGCAGGCACGAACGAAAGAGACGAACGAAAGAGACGAACGAAAGAGACGAGCGTAGTGTATATTCACATACGTTAATATAAGTAGGCAAGTTCTTTGTTGACGAACGACGAACGAGCCGGCGCGGTGAACCGAGCCAGGAGACGACCAGTTGACGTTGAAGAGTGTCCTTCGACACCCGATCCTTGGGCACACCACCCAGCGCAGCACACGAGCGACGACCCACTGACTGGCAGTGAGAGAATAAACCTGTTACAATGCTGTCACCGCTGCTCCATCTGGCATCTCGGAGCAGGCGTTCGCCTCAACGGGTCTCGACGACAGGATTTGTACAGCTCTCGTTTACCCCCTCGCCCAGCGACTGACACCCCGTGCAGACTGCAGCAGTTACTGCTGGACCAGCAGTGCTGGTTGCTCCTCGAACCCTCTGCACCTTGGTGCCACCTCGTCGATCAGTGATTCACCGCCGCGAAAGTCGAACTCGAACTCGAACTCGAACTCGAACTCGAACTCGAACACCACTGCACGGTCCTCCTCCCTCCTCATTATTCAACTTGCGCTCCTCGCACCAAAGCAGCCAAGTGACCAGCAACCGATCGGCCACTCGACAAGTTCATCTTCTTCCATTCCAACCATGGTCAACGTCGTCTCCGTCTTCACCGTCGCGCTCGCCGCCGTGGCTGCCGTCGCCTCAGGCGCCTCCATGCGCTCGGAGGCCGCCCCCATGCCCACCGGGTCGTGGCCCGCCAGCAAGGGCACGGTCTACCTCAAGGAGCCGTACACGGTCAAGAAGGGCCAAACGTTCGACGGTGGCATGAAGACGTACGCGCGCTCGAACGTCAAGTGTGGCGGCCAGAAGGAGAGCGGCTGGCAGACGGCCGTGTTCATGGTGGAGCCCGGCGCCACGCTCAAGAACGTGATCATCGGCAAGGACCAAATGGAGGGTGTGCACTGCGAGCAGAGCGGCTGCACGATCCAGAACGTGTGGTGGGAGGACGTGTGCGAGGACGCGCTGAGCATCAAGGGCGGCTCGGCCGGCAGCGTGACCAAGGTGATCGGCGGCGGCGCGCGCTCGGCCGACGACAAAGTCATCCAGCACAACGGCCTGGGCTCCGTCCAGATCGAGGGCTTCTACGCGCAGGACTTCGGCAAGCTCTACCGCTCGTGCGGCACGTGCGGCGGCAAGTCGCGCAAGGTCAGTCTCAAGAACGTGCTCGCCGTGAACGGCAAGGTGAGCCTCGTGACGGTGAACAAGAACTGGGGTGACCAGGCTACCATCGAGAACATCAAGATCAAGGGCAAGAAGGTGGACGTGTGCGCGTGGTCGCAGGGCTCCACTTCGGGTGAGCCGGGGAAGCTGGGTGCGGGTCCCTCGGGATCGCTCTGCCAGTACTCCACCAGCACTATCTCCTACGCGTAAGTTTGAGTCTTTTCAAACTGGAGCGAAGGGCACCAGTACTGTGTCCTCACTCATAAGTGTGGGCAGGTATCGAGTCGATACTGTCGACGTAGAAGTAAGTGAAGTCTGTTGTTTTTGAGTTAGAGTTATCCAAATAGATGTGCATTGTGATTTTGTGCGATTTGTCTCCAATCGATAAAACTACTCTTGAGAATCTGTGTATAGTTCATGAACTTGAGATTCAAATATGCTGTACGCGTATCAGCACAAGTAGAACTCGCGAACCATTAAGCACATGCTGATCATAACACTCCTGTTGTACAGACTCAAAAGCATGTGTACATGAACTAAGTAAACTAGTACTTAAGTACTCCAGTAGACAAATACAGATCGACCAGGATCGAGACCTCATGCTATTACTACTAGGTCACGACGACGAAGTTTTCGATCGTACCATTGCGCAATTTTGATGCTTGTACGTTGCTGTTAGTACTTGTACTTAGTCGAAGAGAGTTTAGTCGCTCGACCATCAGTACTCGGCTCCAATTAATCATTAAGCTTAGGCATGCTAATTAATCGTCACTGGAGTCGTACTCCATGACGACCTTGCTTGATGACCTTGGCACTCTTCACAGTTTCAAACAGCAGACAACTACTTCGGTACATACACCAGAATATTTGAGCCCAATACAGTAACATCATCTTTGGTAATACACGCGTTAACGTGCGCTCGCAATCACCAAACTATTCATCCATCCACCCACACACATCGGTGTGCGTCCGAACCAGCTGCCGTTGCGGCATCGCTCCTCGATGGATGTGAACGGACCGGCGTCGATGCCGTCAAAGTCATTCTACAGCAGTGAGCGCTCGTTTTTGCTGTCCGTTCTTTTGCCATTTCGACGACGGGATCCGCGCGTTCATTCGTGTGGAGTTGCTGTAGTCGCCACCCGGTGCACATCGTTAGGGCACCGATCACCAGGCGGTATCTTGTAAAGCTGCGTGTGATTATTGCATTGTCGATTCGAATGTGGCCATGGTGTTTCTCGCCGAAGTGTCTGTAGAGTACACGGATTGACTGTATAGTGTACAGTGTACAGGTCAATCTGACGGGAACTACAACAACCGCTGTGAACTGTGTCTGTGCGGGGTGTCTAGGTCGCCAACTCGTATGGGCGAGTAGCTCTCGGCTGTTCAACGAAAGATCCGCAGTCCATGTGGCGGGCGAACAGAGGTGGTCATCTATCAGCCCGTCTCTGATATCAAGCGATCCAGCAAAGTTTGCTACAAACCGGTGACAATCTCTCTATTGCTGGTCTCCGTTTTCTATCATCATCGTCATTGTTGTCATTCCGGTTTCGTCTGTCGGGCTGTTTGACACGTCGGCGTCGTCTTGCTTCTGGAGGCATCGCTACATGTCGTCGTGGTTTCTCTTACTACTTGAGCGTTCCTCGTCGACGTGGTTATCATTACCACGCCGTTTGACTCGATCGGCTGTTCCAGGTACACCGTACTCCACACGTCGTGCTGGTGGTTCTCGTTCTTCAGTTCGTCGTCGCTCTAGTATCCGCTGGTTGAGGTCGATATCCAGCTGTTCCCAGGTCTCATCGACGTCACGTCTCGTCCCAGTGCTTCATCTACCTGTTCGACTGTTTCATCAATGGATATGGCTCTCGGGGTAGCCAGTTGCGCCGTTACCTGCTGCAGGTCAGTCGCCAATTTCGTCAACCAGGCTGATACTTTCGTTCCTTCTCCCGTTCTGGTGGCTACAGCTCCCAGTTTTCTTAAGGTACGCGTCCGGTTAACGATTTCCGCCTCCGTTGGTTCCTGCGTGTCGTCTGACTAATCATTGTACGGCTCTGTGGCAGCATCGCTGGTAGGTTACACCGCTCGTGCCGGCATCTCAGGTTCCGCTGTTTCCTGGTTCGCCCGCTGTTCGACACCCATTGTTGCTGTTCCATCGTCAACGTCATTATTTTCGTGTTTCTCTTCAACTTCAATTGGCTTGGGCCCGGTCTTCCTGCCTCGCGTCGTTCGAGCAGTTTTCGCCGTGTCCACCATCGTTGCCATTCTCGTTCCCATCGTGTTCCGCTTCTTCCTCAATTCACGTTTCTTCGCTAGTAGTGCATGTATGACCACCATGTGACGAACCCAATACGCCTGTTCGCTAGTGGATCGTAATTGCTGACAATGCTTGTCTGCGTTTGTCTCGCCGGGTTCTTCTTTTGGGGCTAACTCGCAATCAACAACAACACTCGGATGTCTCAGTCACCTGCGCCGGAACTTCGTTCCTTTTGTATTCAACTAATAGAACTAATAGAGCTTCCGTCCTTACGTTCAACTCGTTCGTCCGTCCAATCAATCGTTCACTTTGTCCGCCTCGCTTGTATCAACGGCACTAATAACTGCCCTGGAGGCCTCGCTGGTGTCGTTACTGGTGCTATTGCCTCGTTCCAAACGAGTTCGTTGCCAACTTCACGCACAGGGGTTCCGTACAAGTCCAGTCGTATCAGCCTCCACGTCGCTCGTCCGTCCAAAGCTACCCACTCGTCCTACTCTACCGTTCGTCCGTCTCGTTCGTTCGTCCGTCATTTCAATCGTTTGCACTTGAGATCGCAACTTGCAACCTTCGTTCGTCCTCCAACTCAGTCCCTTGTTATTCAGAGCGCAAATTGCAAAGGCTTGTTCTCCACGCTGCAGATTTCAAACTGCCTTCGTCTTCGATTCAGCCGCTTGCTCATCAGAATGCAATTTGCAAAGTGCCGTTCGTCCGTCCGCTCATTCATGGGTCGTTGGCTACACGCCAGTTCCAACGTCGACTGCGATCCTCTTCGTGCAGCCATACGCCACTCAATAAATCCACACGCGTTCACCGTTCACGTCGCTCATTCGCTGGGTAGCGATCTCCCTCGCCAGATTCAACTTAGGTCCGTCGGTTCAATCGTCCCACGATCTTCCAGCATCGTCAACTCAACGGGAGGCGTTCAATTCTCACCCTGTTACACATGTATACGTTCCGTTGTTTAATAAACTTCTTGCCCCCTTTTTCATCCTCGTGCTTCTTCTTGCGGCAGCATCGCCAGTGCTTCGCTTTGATATTGAGCTTCATGGGCAGCGCGCACGGAGGACAGAGCATCTTATTTTGTTGCAGGCCTTCATCTATCGCCCGGCGGAAGCCTTTTCCTCTGTCGTCGTCGCGTCCATGACGGCGGCGAAGTCGTATTTGTGCAGGTTGTAGTTGTGAGCCATAGTAGGTTTCTTTCGAAATGATTCATGCCAGAGGGGGGTGAAAAATTCTAACACTTAAACTTTGTGAACAACGGTAAGAGACGATCGTGCGCAAAGCGCGCGAAAAACGGAGCTCTGCTACGTGAGAGCGCTGTTGACTTGCAGTGGCGCAGGTTATTTTCCAAAGAAAGCACTTTAAAAAACAAAACGGAGCTCTGAACGTTGGCTTCAATCCTTAGCAAGCTCGACATCCAAGCTGTGAAAACCCCACAAGACTTCCTTCCGTCACATTGCAGGTCAAAGGCCCCGTAGATGTCAAAATCTCGAGAGCGTAGAGTGCATGTGCCGTTTGAATATAAATACATCTCTACCCTCTAGGCTAGTGCCGTGTCTGTGTGTCTGTGTGTCTGTGTGTCCGTTGTGTGTGTGTTCAACGTCGTAGCGCATAAACCTGCGTAGCTACCTGTCTCTCCATTTTGTACATGTAGGTATTCTATACTGTATTTTCCCATGGTGTAGCCTATCCCTATCTTCTAGACTGCTCTCAGGAATGCCAAAATTACAAATATAGCCCACTAATGATAACCCTCTCAATGGCCTCTGATTGGTCCGCACACCCGGCCACAAAACTTTCATTGGACAAAATGAAGCTAAGTACGATTAAAATGCTGAGCTGCCCCGCTTTACAGACCGGTGATTGGCTGAAATGCATCCTACCGAGCGAAGCGAAGGTACCTCGGCCAACCGGCGCGCGCCGAAGGTGTGGCGCCGATGGTGAGTAGTGGGGCGAACTGGAACAGTGAGCCCCACGGGTTTCAACCAAACACATACAAACCGCCCGCAAAAGCGGGCGGCACTCGGCTAGTCTCTGCCCTCTAGGCTAGTGCCGTGTCTGTGTGTCTGTGTGTCCGTTGTGTGTGTGTTCAACGTCGTAGCGCATAAACCTGCGTAGCAACCTGTCTCTCCATTTTGTACATGTACGTATTCTATACTGTATTTTCCCATGGTGTAGCCTATCCCTATGTTCCAGACTGCTCTCAGGAATGCCAAAATTACAAATATAGCCCACTAATGATAACCCTCTCAATGGCCTCTGATTGGTCCGCACACCCAGCCACAAAATTTTCATTGGACAAAATGAAGCTAAGTACGATTAAAATGCTGAGCTGCCCCGCTTTACAGACCGGTGATTGGCTAAAATACATCCTACCGAGCGAAGCGAAGGTAGCACCTCGGCCAACTGGCGCGCGCCGAAGGTGTGGCGCCGGTGGTGAGTAGTGGGGCGAACTGGAACAGTGAGCCTCACGGGTTTCAACCAAACACATACAAACCGCCCGCAAAAGCGGGCGGCACTCGGCTAGTACATACAGTAAGACCGTAATGTATCCATCTGACAACGGGTTGACAGTTCGAGACTTTCGAGATGAAGCTCGACGCTTTGACTACTTTAGTGACGCCCATTTCGGTCGTTGCCTCCTGTGTAGCACTGCTGTTCGTGTATCTAGCGACACCGTCTGTGCATGATAAAGCGGTGAAACATTTACCCACTCCTGACGGAGACCACTGGATTCTACGCCACACACTGGAGCTCATTCAGGCGCAAAGGTCGGGGAAGTTCCCTGACTGGGCTCTCCATTACTGTCGTAAGTTCCAAGGCCATCCTTGGTGTCTTCGTATGATCGGGAAGCATCCGACTGTGGTGGTTTGCTGCCCTGAAGCTTTCGAGGATATCCAGAAGACACAGTTCGATGCCTTTGACAAAAGCCCCTTTGTGTCGGAAGCCATGTACGATGTACTAGGCCAAGGGATCTTTGCCGTTAGCGGACCATTATGGCAGCATCAACGTAAAACTGCGAGTCATTTGTTCACTGCACAGATGATGCAGTATGCTATGGAGGTAGTTGTTCCTGAAAAGGGTGAGGAGCTGGTAAAGCGACTGCAGGAGCTTTGCTCGGAGAAGGAGAAGGACAGAGTCGTGAGTTTAAAGAGATTATTGGATCTCTACACCATGGACATCTTCGCTAAAGTAGGGTTTGATGTGGATCTTCATGGTGTCAAGTCAGACGAGAACGCAGAGCTACTCGACGCGTTTGCACGCATGTCGAGGCGGATGTTAGAGCGGATCCAAACGCCAATTTGGCTCTGGAAACTCATGCGTTGGCTTAATGTCGGTAAAGAGAGGCAATTAGCTCAAGACGTTAAATTGCTAGACGATCTGGTGTACGGGGTGATTGCTCGATCTATTGAGGAGAAGAATCGACAGGAAAATTCTCGAAAAGACCTCATCACGCTGTTCATGGAGAAATCTGAGGTGGAATATACCAAGGGTGTCCACACGAAGAAGGATCTAAAGCTCATGCGCGATTTCGTCGTCAGCTTCTTGGCTGCTGGACGGGAGACTACGGCTACTACGATGTCGTGGGTCATTGTGATGTTGAATAGGTATCCAGAAGTTCTGGTTAAAGTCCGGCAGGAGTTGAAGGAAAGGCTTCCGGGTCTGCTGACTGGGGAAATACGCTGTCCGAACTTGGAAGATATCCAGAAACTTGTTTACCTCGAAGCTGTTGTGCGAGAAACATTGAGGTTATTCCCTGTGGTTGCTTTCGCTGGAAGATCTGCAACACGAGATGTTCGTCTGTATGAGGGAACGTTCATTAAGGCAGGGACGCGCGTGATCATGCCTCACTACGCTATGGGGCGGATGTCAACGATTTGGGGGCCGGACGTGGATGAATTCAAGCCAGAGCGATGGATTCATGCCACTACTGGGAGAATTCAGCAGGTTTCACCATTCAAATTCAGCGTTTTCCTGGGAGGACCGCGGATGTGTTTGGGCATGAAGTTTGCGTTGGCTGAGGTGAAGATTACGCTGTCGAAACTCTTGAGCCAGTTTGACTTTAAGACTGTGAAGGACCCGTTCACATTCACGTATCGGTCAGCGATCACGTTACAGGTTAAGGGCTCGCTGGATGTGAAAGTGTCTCCGATCAAGCTGTAGGGATTGAATATATTTCTTGAATTGAATGGCTACATAGTGCTCTCTTACATGTAGTTATTCAGTAGGCGTGCCTAGTGATGCTTCTTCACTATGATGAACTGAGGTGAAGATAAAAAAATGAACTCTGTTCGATTGGCTACGATGCAGAACTATGACGAAAGGATGCATCTCCTTCACACGTTCCATCAGTGGCCTCAGCTCCTCCTGCATGTACTTCGAACTCCACTGCTTACTCACGCTCGAGCGGTATGGGTTGTTGAGGAACACTTCAAACTTCTGCTTATTTTTCTTACCGCTCCAAAGTCCTCCTCGCACGTAGGCACACCGAAGTGGCCGTGTTGCAGTCCTCCAATATCTACCTGTAACTCGCGACTTTTACCGGTGTAGTAGTTCAACGCCAGAACTCGACGAATGCATGACAGCAGTGTTAATTTCCACGTTGTCCAAATACTTCAACTCAGCGAGGGAAAGGAAGGTCCCAATAATGGGGGGTACAGTCATCATCTCGAAACTGGAAGAGTTACTGATAGCAAAGCTGTCAAGCAGAGGACAGTTGGAAGCCACTGATGCCGAAAACTCATCGCCGTAAATGTCGATGTAGAAAGCTTCAGTCTATCTTGACCAAGATAGCGCTCCAGTCCACTTGAAGCTGTTCAGTTTCCTCGCTCGGCAGCTTCATACCTATTGCTGTTTCCTCTGTGCTGGTCAAACCTCACTCGAAGATCGCGAACCCACTGGCATCCCGGAGCAGGCGTTCGCCTCAACCGATCTCGACGACAGGATTTGTACAGCTCTCGTTAACCTCCTTGCCCAGCGGTGTAAACTGTAGCAGTTACAGCTGGACCAGCAGTGCTGGTTGCACCTTGACCCTCTGCACCTTAGTGCCACCTCGTTGGTCAGGAACCATGGTCAACGTCGTCTCCGTCTTCACGTAGATCAACTCGGAGAGTTCTGTAGGGACAGTAGAACTCTACCGGAGTGAGAAAAGTTTTCTCTTAAAGTTGATAGTATTAAATGTCAAATCATTTATATATAAAGTCAGAAATATACAGAATCAAATTATACAGTCTTGTGAAGAAGCGCCCCTTATTATTCGACATGTTCCTGTGCGCTCGCGACGCGTCTGTGCGGGCTCCGGACGGCGCAGAGGACGCTCACGCGCCTCCTCACTCGGCAGACAGCGTCTCCTCCTTCTCTCACCGCCCAGATCCTCTTCCTGCGCGCGTTCTACCGCCCTGTACTTCTCGTTTTACACTCCCCGAAGACTCTTCTGCTGCTTATTTGCAGCTTCTGGACGCGTTGACGCGACTTGTGGCTCGACTAGTGAATGTACATACTTTGTCCTCATCTCTACAATTTTCAGCGGGTGAAACGGTGGCAGTAGACGCTTCGGAGTGGTGGAAGGAGGTCCAGAGGCAGAGTATCGCGCTCATACAGCGGCAGGAAAGCGCTCAAGAGGCCAATAAAGACACAGGAGAACCCACCAGTCACAGTCTCTGGCCTATAACCTCCCGTACACAGGAGGAAGCGTCGGAACAGGAGCATAAAGCTCGTGATAGCAGGTTGTTAGCCACTTGCGAGACTTTTGAAGACCTACCCGAGAACATTTTCCAGGATAATGCTGCAGATTTCTTTACACAGGCTTTTTATTTGGTGATGAAGGCTATGGACAGAGTTACAAGGAGGCAGCAGGGACGAATAGAGGAGGACACTGTGCTGGGAGAGCCATTGGTTAAGGCTCTGGCCAGTGTAGACGAAGGAGTGGCGTTCGCTACAGCCGAACTGCTGCAATTGTGGGCCCCAGTGAGTCAGAAAATGGTCGTGAATTCTGCAGACAAGTTGACCAAGCTTATGGGCGTAGCGGTGGTGAACGCTCTGCTGCAACCACGCAGTGTTGGTACACGTCACACGTTCCATGAACACGCGCTGCTACCGTCACTGCCGCTGCATGCGTTTTTAGGTGCCAAGCAGTGGAGATGCACCGTGTGTGAGCGTGTTTCGCACACGACCGGCAGTGACGGGGCCCGTGCTACGTGTGTATATCGCTGCGCTGCTTGTAACTTTAATTTGTGCCGTGAATGCTTTACAAGAATTCCTAATGTAACGGGGCCTCGTTCGAACAGCCCACTGGAAGATATGACCAAGCTGACGACGGATCGGTTCTTCTCCTTGGTTGTACCGGGGCTGAAACACAAGGCTGGTGCTGTGGTTGTACGGCAAATTGCTCAGGAGCTGCGCCGACGAGTACTGGAGCTGTACCCGCATAACTTTCAAGGTGCTGCTGAATTTGCACAGCTGTTTCACAGCTTACTGGCGTCAGATACAAGTGCAGCGGTCGCGCTAGTGCTGTCTCCCCCAGTGATTGTACCTTCGTCTGGGAGGCCGGCGGTTGCTTGGTTCCCGCTCTTTATGCGGACGTGGACGATGCCATTGAGCACGTTATTAGGACCATTTCTGCGGGCTTCGACCATGCTGGATGATACCCATGAATTAGATGCGGCAGTACGAAGTGCGAATCATGGGTCAGCTGTTGCTGATTGCCTGCGTGCGCAGTGGACAAGTGGCTATGGAGATTTCCGTGAAACATTGCAGGCTCTCATGCGGGCGCTAGTAGCGGATGATCAACAGCCGCTTGTGGTGGACGCTACGTTGTGTTGGCTTTCTCTCGCATTAATGACGGCGGATCCTCGAAGGCGGTTAAACTATGATGCTCATGAGCGGCTGGACGGGTTTCTGGTAAATGTAACGACGATGCTGCTTGCGCACACGCTTCCTGTACTTGACAAAGCCCAACACGAGCCGAAGCTCATTGATGCTTTATACCACCAAAGTGTGGAGCCTGTGCGGGTATATGCGAGCAAAGATTTCCCTGAGGTCCCACTTCACTATTCGCGCAGTACTCAAGATTTGCATGGGAGTGAGGCTGTGGCTGATGCTGAGACTTCGTTGATCAAGGCTCTGGACCAAAATTCTATCAACAAGCACTCTATACGAAGGAAAAGGGAGGAGAAAAGTGATCAAGAAGTGGAAAAGGTACCTTCGACGTTCTACCCCCGACTCTCCTGTCACGAGGGTGTCGTGTGCGATCAGTGCGAGTTTGTTAATCTTCATGGCGTTCGATACAAGTGCGCCTTCTGTGGAGATATGGATCTGTGCAGCGACTGCTTTGAAATCTTCCGGTCACACCAGGCTTCAACAGATTCGGCCTCTGAATCAGAATCTGAAACAATTCTACACAGTCCGGATCATGTTTTCCTCCGCATTGAATCACCGATCCCTGTGCTTGCACTAAAGCATTTTCAACCGCTTCCTGTCGAATGCCTTACGAGTTGCAAGCATAAAGATGAGTCCAGCAAGGTGGTGGAAACAGTAGGCGAAGATTTTGACGTATCAAGTATCCACTGTGCTGAGTGTGGGGACGCGTTACGCACAAGTGGTAACCCAGACGATGTGTTCTACAAGTGCGCCAATTGCTTTGACACGCGCGTTGTGTGTGCCACATGCTTGGAACTTGAAGAAAAACTCAGCAATGGCAACCCGAACGACATGCATGCCCCTGGACACGTATACTTCGTGGTTACCGCCCCATGGCGCCGTCATCTGTCAGTTCCATGGGGGAACGTGCTTGGAAAGCTGCACTTCCGACGCCTGTTACATCCTCCGGCATTGATCCCGCGTCGTCGCTTTCCCCGTGACACTGAGCTCTTCTACATCACACTCAAATATCTGCACTTTGGCCCGCTCGCTTCGTTGTCCAGGTGGCTCAATATGACGAAAGAACTCCAGGAACTGCAGGCTTTTTGCGCTTGTGACGAGGAGCGGTTTGAGTTAGAAAAGAGGAGGAATCGCCGACGGCAGAACAGCTCTCAACGTGAAACACTGAAGCCATCTGTGCACTACAAAGCGAGTAAAGCTCGTCTCGAGGACATTCGGGTAAAATGCGTCAAGATGGAGTTGCATTTGCTGGCAAGCGCTAACGTGGCCGAGTGGTTGGCATTCTATGCGCGAACGTGCCGCTGGCTTCTGCATGGTGCGTCCTCCGCTTCTGAGCTGCAAGATCCATTTGCTGAGCCTTTATCTGAGTTTTCTGTCATGTTTAGCGTATTCCCTGAACATTTCTTCTTTGACCTGTGCGACGTCGTATATCTCTTGGGTCTGGAAAAGTTGGGGTATCGAGATCTCGTGGATGAATTAAAGAGGACGAGTCACGATGCTGAAGCAGTGGACGAAGTGACTGAGGTCGTGGAACCGCTGTTGATTATGCTCAGTCAAATCGTGGTTTCCCCGAAGTTCACAAAGAACCCTCACCTTCGAGTGGAAGCGCTACACTCCTTATCAACTCTTCTGACGTTCGTATCGAAAGGGCAGCAGTTCCAGCATCGCCCGGGTCATCAGCGTATGGAGTTGTTATTTAAGGCCCACAAGCTACTATCGCAGTGGCTGGTACCTGGTCTGCTACAATTTCATGCTGATATGGATCGCTACAATGCCAGCAACAACGGTTTGGCCTTTACAAGCGCTGTATCAAGTGGAGATCACATGTTATGGGGCTTTTTACCCACCCGCCTCTCTGTAACAATGCTGTTGCGGTATCTCTGGCAGCTTCCGAGTCAACGCCAGAGCCTTCTTCAAGTACTGAATACTTTCGGTGTCTCAGAAGCAGTGCAGACGCCGTTATCTACGGATTCAAGTGATGGTAGCACTCAGCAGCTCACGGGTCTCGTGAGTGGCTTATGGAGTGACATAGCTAAGCTGTTCGACGAAGCCAACAACAAAATTACCACTTTGCGCCAGATCCACGATCTCATTGAGGATTCACTAGACGGGAGTGTGGTCGTGCTGCCTTTTCGACGGGATATGCTGGATGGATACGTTGCTATTAACGCGAAGCAGCTACGATTGACTATGCGTCTCCTCTTGGAGGCACTGGAGTTGACGTCGTGGTTTGCATCGATTGTGAGTGAAGAAAGGAGCTTCCGTTCGCGATCACTGTCGGCCCCTGCCGCAGCTTTGCGCCACGTCCTGTTGCAGCCGTTGGTAGTGGAACAAGCAGCTCGCACTCTCAGCTTTTTGGTAGCGTCACTGGCTAATGCTCACGAGGAGAAGGAGTGGAAGTTTTCGTTGCCATTGGTGGATGATGGAAAGCTTCTATTGGCACATTTGATTGTTCTTGTGGTGCGCTATGCTGGCCACAGTACGATGAAGTTGTCGGGCTCTTCCGCTTCTAGCGTATGTTCCCCTTCGTCCTTCTGGAAGATCCTTCGGTCTGGTGGCGATATCATGCAGAGGCGCGTAGGAGATTTGGATACTCATGTGCGCTGGGGATTAAATGCTCTGTGCACACGCATTGAGTCGGAGAGCTATCTTGGATCCAGTCTAGACGATGACGAAACGGAAGAATTGGTGGAGGCCGAATTGGATGAGGATGAGGCTCTCGCTCTTCTAGAGAAACAAGCCGAGTCAACTGCAGCTTCAATCGATACGTCAACAGCGAGGAAACGATTAGGCAAACGCTTTATTGCGACGTTGGCAAAGGATGGACGCTTCGACTTTCGGCTTTTCGTTGGTGGCTGTCGATTTCTACGACCTCATCGGAGGCAGGACGGAAGCTCAGATGATGAATCCGAAGAAGAAGCTGAAGAGGCAGGAGAAGGCTATCTCTATCTGGATGACTCGTGGGTGCAGCAATTTGTCCGTGCGATGCAGGAAGCAGATGAGATGATCCACGTGCAAGAGGCCATGGAGGCTTGCTTGGGAGACATTCCGGATCAGTACTTGGACCCGCTGCTCAGTACGCTGATGACAGATCCAGTCCGCTTACCTTCGGGGAACATTGTGGATCGAGCTGTGATCGCTCGGCATCTCTTGGCATCGTCGCAGCAAGGTGGAAGCACTGGGCGAGATCCATTCACTCGCGAGCCATTGACAATGGCCATGGTGGAGCCTTGCGATGCGTTGCGAGCCGAGATTCAACTCTATCTCCGCACCAAGATGCGGCATTTCCGTAAAACGGCACGAGAAGATGTACTGGCCACGTGGGGGTTAGGCTGGGACGTGCTTTTCGACAGCAGCAGCGAGACCGAAGCCGATTCGGAGGACGGCAACACCACCTCAACTACCGAAACGTGATAATGTAACATGTAGTCATTTCGAACTCCGAAATTGTGCACTTCCAACGCATAACGAGTTGATAAGGTGTGTACTGAATACTCTTGCTCCCTGCGCATTAGCAGCAAGAAGCTTGTACAGTTAAAGGATAGTGTGAACTACCTAAGTTGGCAGAACCAACTTACAGGCCGAGCCAGCCCTGGTCGCTGAAGAAGAAGCCCAGTGTAGAACCACCGGCGATGCCAAGGAACAGGCACAGCACCATGACGGCACCACCAGACTCACGGTCCTCCGGGTTCAACAGACGAGGGCCCACGCCCATCGTCACCGTGGACAGGAAACCATTGGATAGACCGATGAGGAGGTTGAGGATGATGTTGTACGTGATGGCTGTCATGTCGTCGCGGCCAAAAGCATAGAGCGAAGTGCCGGCCACGCCCATGAGAAGCAACGGAATGAACGCGAGGCGAACGATCGAAAGACCGAAGCACCATTGGCTGTTGAGCAGCTTGTACACGGCCGCACCGGTCAGGATACGGCCGAAGAAGTCGCCGTAGTTGTAGGACCCGACGATGCCTGGCGCACAGTACCAGATGCTGGTCACCGTGTGCGCCACGTCCGAGTACGGCGGCGACAGGTTACGCGAAGCAGCGCAGCCGAATCCGGGGAAGACGGACAGCGAGACGAAGAAGACGAGGAACTGAGCCACAGCAGGCATCCAAATGATGGAGAAGATGCGTCCCAGGTTGCTGAGCGTCTTGCTCACAGGCTGGTTCATCAGATTCTCCTCCTTAGCCGAAGCCGCGTTACGCTCGAGCAGGAATTTGACGCTGGGCAGGTTGGTGAGACGGCGGTACACGAAGAGAGCCACGATGAGGACGACAATGAGGATGCCGAAGAAGAGGTAGAACGCCAGCTTGGTAGAGCTGCTCGTCTGGTGGACACCGCCGACGGCGAGACGCAGCAGCGTCGCGAGCGAGATGTTGAGGATACCGGCGGTACCGTTACCGATCTGCACGGCTTGCGAGAATTTGGGGATCGGGAACAGCGTGGCGATCGTGTAGTACGTTGACTCGGACAGCGTGTTACCGAAGCCGACGCAGCCAAAGCAGATGAGCACGAGGATAGCGCCCGTCTTCTGGTTGGAGAAGTTGATGGCACTGAAGATCATGATGAGGATGGCCATGACGATGAAGATGCCGTAGCCCACGCGCACTCGAAACTCCTGGGTGAGCTTCTTGTCGAGACTCCAGATCATTTGAACGGCCTGGCCGATGACCATAGGCCACGACGTACAGAGCGTCGTAAGGAAGGAGAAGTCGAGTCCAGAGTCAGCAAATTCAACGGTGTAGAAGTCCTGCGCACTCAGACACGAGTAGTAGGCCCAGAGCACCGACCCGTTGAGGAACATGAGCGAGAAGAAGATGTTGCGCTCGTTCTTGATCATGTCGTCCCAGATCTCCTCGGGCATACCATCGTGGCCCAGCTCCACTTGATCATCAGGCACGAGCTTCTCGGACTTGCTCGGAGACTCCATTTTCGAAAAACACTTGGAGACTTTCACGGCGAATTGCAGAATGACCTGACACTCAGCTTTGTGGTGCTGAAAACTAATGCAAACCGATCGCGATTAACGTCAACTTGCATTGGTGGAGGGAGTCCGTGCGTGTCTGCTCTGCAAGCCGGGAAGAAATGCCGTCTGGTACAGTAGCCAGGCCGCATCGCCGATACATCGACTGATTGTGGCTGTGCTCCCTGGAATTGCTGAGACTTGTACCGCGTGGACAGCACCTGGTTACAGCAAAATGTTGTGGTTCATTTCTGTCAAGATATTCATGAAAAACGTGCGAGATATTACCACTAATTCAATATGCTGCTCTACAGACCGAGCCAACCGTTATCGCTCACGAGGAAGCCGAACGTCGAGCCAGTAGCGATGCCGAGGAACAAGAAGAAGACCATAACGGCACCACCCGACTCACGGTCTTCCGGTTTCAACATTCGAGGTGCCACGCCCATTGTGACAGTCGAAAGCAAACCGGTGGAAATACCGATGAGCAGGTTTAGCACGATATTGAAAGCCAACGCGCCCATACTACCGAACGGGAACGCGTAGAACGACGTACCAGCCACACCCATGAGCAGTAGCGGGATGAAGGCGATGCGGAGAACCGACAACCAGAACGCCCACCCCATAGTAACAACGCGGTACACCGCAGCCGTACACAAGATCCGACCGATGAAATCGCCGTAGTTGTAGCTGCCAATGATACCTGGAGAGCAGTACCATGTCGCGGTAAGAGCGTGATCGTCGTCATTGAACGGTGGAAACAAGTTCCGCGATGCTGCACACCCGAAACCGGGGAAAACCGAGAGCGACACGAAGAAGATGAGGAACTGCGCGAGTGCTGGCATCCAAATCATGACGAAGATCCGCCACAGATTCTTTAACGTACGACCAACCGATTGGTGCGCGAGGTGCTCTTCCTTGGCCGATTTCTCGTTGCGATCCATGAGGAACTTGACGGACGGTAGGCTCACCAAGTAGCGGTACAGCAGGATGGCGCATACCAGGACAATTACCAACAGACTGAAGAAGAGATAAAAGCTTAACTTCGTCGAACTGCTGGTCTGGTGCACGCCGCCAACTGCGAGTCGAAGAATAGTAGCTATTGTGATGTTGAGGACTCCAGCACACGTGTTGCCGATCTGCACGCCGTTGGTGAATTTCTCGATTGGGAACAGTGCCGCGAACGTGTAGTACGTGGCTTCGGACAGCGAATTTCCGAACCCGATGCACCCGAAGCACACGAGCACGAGGATGGCGCCGGTCTTCTGGTTGGAGAAGTTAATCGCACTGAAGACCATGATGAGAATGGCCATGATCATGAAGATGCAGTACCCGACGTGCACGCGAGTGCTCTGGCTGAACTTCTTGTCGAGACCGAACACCATCTGCAGCCCCTGACCGAGAACCATGGGCCAGGCCGTGCACAGCGTAGTCAGGAACGAGAAATCCAGTCCGGAGTCCGGGAATTCGACCGCGTAGAAGTCCTGCGCGCTCAGACACGAGTAGTACGCCCAGAGCACCGAACCGTTGAGGAACATGAGCGAGAAGTAGATGAACTTCTCGTGCTTGACCATATCGTCCCAGATCTCGGGCGGCATCCCGTCGCGTCCGATCTCCAGTGGATCTTCTTGCACGAGCTTTTCCGACTTGGTGGGCGACTCCATTTGAACTGGTGAAGGAAGAGCTTGTGTAGGACGAAGTAAATTCCAAAGTGAGAACTGCGAGACTGGATGGAACTTGACCACCCCTGACCGTCGTGGTAAAGTTTGGCTGCGGTGCCGATCGACATTAATTAGTTCGACGCACAGTTGGCTGATCCGGTTGAAGTGAGTGTTCGCCTTCCCGCCATACCAGTGGTACTTCTCCGGTCCACCGTACTATCGCCATTTCTAAAAAGTGGGCATAGCGGAAAAAGTTTTTAGAGTTAGCAAGCATGGCGCACACCATTAGAAAGCTGAAGGCGCAAGGTATGTGCCCCCGGACTTCCTGCTGAAACGGAGCCTTCGTTTGAATGGTAGAATAACTTTTGTCTTGCGTCTGAGAGGAGCCGTAAGGTTAAATTTCGTAATTCGGTCAATTTTTAGCGATAATCAATCGCACTTTTACACGAGCGGTAGGAGCTAATTGACTCCGTCCTGGCAAACCGATATTGTCTGTAAACGCTTCAATGGGCTAAAAATTGATCGCGCGCCAGCGAGGTTTTATTGCAGCATGGCACCTAGTTACCAAGCCAGCGGAATAAAATACGCCAATCATCGCGAAGTGAAGAATAAGACGGCGATTTATTTTTTTGAACCCTCAAATTAGACTGTAAGCTGTGATTGGCATAAGTGACGGTAGCCATTAGCAACTATGCTGTCTGCAACTGGCAACGCAATCGGTGACGTTCCGTTGCGCATGTGGAACTTCTGCACGCGTGGTAGGCTGTAGTCATTGCCCCCCTTGCACCCAATGACCAAACCTAGTACTTTTTGTAATGTCAAAAAGCACTTATCTAAAGTATGGTAGCTTACCTTAGCAAATGAGGCCTTCACGGCAGCAATTAGGCCGCCTGCGGCAGCTGCGGCAATACTGCCACGTGGGAGGCAGCCACCAACCGATCGCTGCGCAAGATATAGCGCTACGGCCACCTTGACGTGTGGGGTAAGGTCGGTCTGGTTTCGACGGCGAGGCATGCTGGCGTTGTTTGTGAAGTCCAGGGTGAAAGGAATAGTGAATTGAGTTTAGTGTTGGCGGCAACGCCGACAGCAGTGGTTGGCGACAGTGAAAGCGCGCGAAAAGTTATGCATGTCAAAGCTTCAGATTAGGCGCCAAACAAGACAAGTTATTTTTTACCAATCAAATACTGCTAACAATTTTGTGTGGCTCACCAAAAAACCTAATGGGGGATAGTACGGTGGACCGGAGAAGTATGTGTATGGTACAGTATGATACCACACTTCAGTGGATGGTTTTGCTGAGGTAACAAACGCTTTGCCGCGAGGAAATGTTTCTTTGCCTCCTACATATTAATGCGTTAATACAACTACCCTATCAGCAGGTGAAAACTCACCCGGGTCGAGTACTTGGTGAGTTTCGCTCCGGTTGACTACGCGCCACGCCGATCGAATCCAGCGCTGATACTTGGCACACACATGCAAGACCGCTTGACACGGCGCCAGGAAAACATTTTTACGCGAGGACCCGCGTGTACGGCATGCACGGCCAGAAAATAACATTAAAAAACACGCTTCGTGACATTTGGAAGCAGGGTTCACGGCGTGGTATTGCAATATTACGGTGAGATTCACACAGCCAATCAGGAAGGCTGTCTAATGTTAACTTCAACATGTTATTGTACTCTTTTGTTTTCACCATTCTCAATGTACTTATCTATGTTAATCAGCGCCCGGCGCTTACACGAGCGCCTGCGCTTACACGAGCTTGAACCGTATCTCCCGCCGTTGCACCCCAGCGAAAAGAGCCACTGATTCTTTTTCTTTAACGCCTTGGTGAGCCGCACCAAATTCAAACCGAGATGAATGCCGATACTGTAGCGATGCCCTTGAGTTGAATTGCGGCGGCTGTCATTCAGCGCTCGAGTTGCTCCAGTGCCGCAAAGCAAAGCAAACTGATTCGACAGCAAAACGCTACGAACCAACCGATACACCGATCGACAGAATGCAGCGTCCATATAAAAAGGGCGCCTGTGATATAAAATTGTGTGCACATTTTGCTATCAACCAATCAAATTGCCCGATGCAGCGTTCAATCGCTAAAATAAAACTCCACCAGCCACTCGATAAAACGGAGGTCTCCACCAGCCACTCGATAAAATGGAGGAAGCGGACGAGGAGTCCTCGCAGCCCCCACCACCCGCGACAGTATTGCAGGAAGCAAAGGAGGTTGCCACACACAGGCCTCCTTGACGAGGTGTACGCGCCAGCCAAACAACGCCGCATGCACTACACAATACAAGAAAAACGACGTGTCCTTTTAAGCTATAGAGGGGCTAAGCCAACGCAAAGCTACGCAAGAGCAACAGCTACTGCTACGACGGCGAAAGGAGAGCGCTTGGCTACGATAAAGCGTGCCATTTCAGCCTGGGAATCCATTAAACCGTCACTAGTGCAATTTTTAGTGCAAAATACAGCTGCTCTCTATCTTTTACCAAAATCGATATTAATTCGCTCTCACATAACCAGTCTACACGCGCCGAACAGACTTTGCACCTGCGGGAAAGTGGTCGTTGCATTCTGTCGATCGGTGTATATAACCGCAGTTGCACGGTCACGCGCTGCGCGTCACTACCTATTTTTTCTGGAACACCCACAGCGCCTCCTGTGATTGGCCGCCGATAGGCCGTGGGATGGGCACAGCGCCGATCCGGCAAAGGAGATGCGCGTTTTTCGGTAGTTGGGCTTGATATTCCTGGCTTGCGCGCTGTACACACACGCCCTCGCCTTGAGAATATGCCACAAGCTGCACCAAATGGACCTACACGCTCGTGCCAATTTTCATCCCCGAAAGCGCATTGTGGCGAGAGCTGCGGCTAGCGCCGAATCGTCGGTGAGACTGTACGAGGAAAGGCACTACGTCCCGTAAAGAGTGATTCCGATTTGCAGACAGGTCCCACTGTTGTAGACGACAGCTTCAAGCACATCACGCCAACCTACACTTGGCCAGAGTATGGCACCCGTGTGTATCAAGTGCCGAGTCCGACGGGTGAATGCACTCCAAGTTGCCTTTTGGCAGCGATGGTAAGCAGTCGATGGATTGCCTTCTTCGTTGTGTTCCGGCAAGTAGACCTGGCCGTCTTGGTACAGATCGTCCATTCATGTTGAACACGCTTTGCGTCGAGTGAATTCATACCGTTGGAAGAACACGTGGCCCCAGTGGCTGCGTCGTGAACAAAGTCGCTGACGGCCGTGGCGTCGAGCTGTCACGCCATCTTGTAGCTGGTAGTAGGGGCGCTTACAGACGCCTCTAACTGTTGTCACTCTAACGATTAAAATTGTGTCTGCATGCTCCGATCGAAGCGATGGTGGCATCGAGAAGAGCTCGTGGACCGAGCGGCATGCCCTACCGTTGGCTGGATTGGACGAACACGTAAAACACGTCACGGAGACGCATGGTCGGGCCATTTTCATCAGCCCGTCAGCCACTGCTTCTCGGGGCGCAGGCTCCACTCGTTTCACTGTGCAATCGACGTTTGCTGCCGCGACAAAGTGTCAATGTCGATGTGTTTAACACTCGGTGGTCGAGTCGACCAGAGGATCAACGCAGCAGCACACGCATCTATTGTGCATCCAAACACTTTTGGCATAAACAACACCAGGAAATGGGTGCCTGCAGGAATCGCTGTCTGTATGCAGCTCACCGGATTTATACGATACCATAATGCCGCAGCGCATACAAGCGCTGCTGTGAAGACTTAACGCTCCGCCGCTGTGCATGCATGTAGATAGCGTTTGGTTGTGACCATTTCTGAACTCCTGAGCCGGAGCACTTCACAGAGACCTTCAAGATCGGGTCTCTTGTTGCGGTCGTCCAGTCGCTGGAGTCCAGCATACCGGTGGAGATGGCGCGGGCTACCGCCATCTTTTACTATCATGACCGCCGATGATAAACCCCACCCTGCAGTGATTCACTCCCTGTCCGTGAACCAGTTCATTCTGCATTCCGCCAGACGTCGAGCAAGTGGGGAGGCAGCCGGAGCTAGCGCCATGGAGTCACCACGCAAGTCGGAGAAACTCATCCCTGCACTCCAGGACGACGAAGCCCTCGAGATCGGGCGTGACGGCATGCCCCAGGAGATCTGGGACGACATGATCAAGAATGAGCGCAAGATCTTCTACATGTTCATGTTCCTCAACGGCTCGGTGTTGTGGGCGTACTACTCGTGTCTGAGTGCTCAAGACTTCTACACAGTTCAGTTCGCGGATTCAGGCCTTGATTTCTCCTTTCTGACGACGCTCGTCACCTCATGGCCCATGGTTATCGGCCAAGGAGTGCAGATGATCTGGGGTCTGGACAAATCCATCCAACGACAGTTCCGTGTCCACGTCGGCTACGGCATCTTCATGCTTATGGCTATCCTCATCATGGTCTTCAGTGCGATCACCTTCTCCAACCAGAAGACCGGCGCCATCCTCGTGTTGATTTGTTTCGCCTGCATCGGCCTCGGCAATTCGCTTTCAGAAGCCACGTACTACACGTTTGCAGCGCTGTTCCCAGTCCCCAAGTTTTCACAGGCCGTGCAGATCGGCAACGGTACTGCTGGAATCATCAACATTACACTGGCCACGGTTCTACGTCTAGCTGTCGGTGGTGTCCATCAGACCAGCAGTTCCACCAAGCTGAGCTTCTACCTCTTCTTTGGTATCCTCATCGTTGTTCTCATTGCGGCTCTGTTCGTGTACTATCGCTTGATGACTCTACCATGCGTCAAATTCCTTCTCGAGCGCAACGAGGAGTCCATGAAGGCCGAGAGCTTGGAGACCCTACCGGTTGGCAAGACGCTGAGTAATCTGTGGCGTATTTTCTGTTTGATTTGGGTACCTGCATTGGCCCAATTCCTCGTCTTCTTCGTTTCGCTGGCTGTGTACCCGGGCTTCGGTTGCGCTGCTGCACGCAACCTCGAACCTCCGTACGCCAACGTCACGCACACAGTGACAGAGAACTGGTACTGCTCGCCTGGTATCGTCGGTAGCTACAACTACGGCGATTTCGTCGGTCGTGTCTTCACTGGTGCCGTCGTGTACAAATTATTGAATAGCCAGTGGTGCTTGGGTCTGTCAATTCTGCGGCTGGCGTTTATTCCTCTGCTGCTCATGGGCGTCGCGGGTACTTCACTCTACTCTTTCGGGTTCGATGACATGGGGGCGATCGCCTACAACATTGTGCTCAACCTGGTCATCGGGTTGACGAACGGTTTCCTGTCAACGGTGACGATGGGCGTGGCCCCACGCATGCTCAAACCGGAGGACCGTGAGTCGGGCGGTGCCGTGATGGTGTTTTTCCTGTTCTTTGGAATTGCTGCTGGTTCCACCATTGGCTTCTTCTTCAGCGATCAAGGTTGGCTCGGGCTGTAGGTGAACAGTACGCGTTGTCGTTATTGAATATCGTTTTTAATTGAGAGAATACATTTGCCCTGCTGACGGTCAAGTTGCAGTTTGAGGTTGTCACTTGCACCGGTCGATGCAAGTGCAATGTGAGTCACATTATGTGACACAACGATGTGAGGCACCAATGCTGAGCCAACGAAGGTGCTGAGCATGGACGACTGGAAGTTCCGATGGAAGCGCGCTGGTGCTTGTTCACGACAACGAACGCGCCTGTACTTGGTAAGCGGTCTCGCTTGAAGTTCAAACTGCATGTCTAGCTGAATTTGCATTCAGGTCTCAAAGTTCAGGATCTATTGGTAGTCGGGCCATCACATCATGTGATTCACATGTACCTACATACACTTACCTTTTCGTCTACAGCATGACGATGCCAATGCACCGGGACCTTTACCGCTCATTCATCTATTTACCGGATATCAATCAAGTCGAATTGTGTGTGGTTCGACAGTTCAACTCAAGCGCCAAATGGACTCACCGACCAAGGCCGACAAGCTCATCCCAACCATCCAAGACGACGACGGTCTCGAAATTGGACACGATGGGATGCCCCAGGAGATCTGGGAAGACATGATCAAGAACGAGCGCAAGATCTTCTACATGTTCATGTTCCTTAACGCGTCCGTGCTGTGGGCGTACTACTCGTGTCTGAGTGCTCAGGATTTCTACACGGTTCAGTTCGCGAATTCGGGGCTCGATTTCTCCTTCTTGACGACGCTGTGCACAGCTTGGCCTATGGTCATCGGTCAAGGCCTTCAGATGTTCTTTGGACTCGATAAGTCAGTCTCTCGGGACTTCCGTGTGATCGTGGGTTACGGCGTCTTCATGCTTATGGCCGTTCTGATCATGGTTTTCAGTGCAATCAACTTCTCCAACGAAAAGACGGGAGCTATCCTCGTTCTCGTATGCTTCGGGTGCGTTGGCTTCGGCAATTCGCTCACAGAGGCGACGTACTACACGTTTGCAGCTCTCTTCCCGATCCCAAAGTTCTCGCAAGCCGTGCAGATCGGCAACGGTACAGCCGGCATCATCAACGTGTCGCTTCTTACCATTCTTCGTCTAGCAGTGGGCGGTGTTAAGCAGACTGGAGACTCGACAAAGCTGAGTTTCTATCTCTTCTTCGGACTACTTATTGTCGTTCTGATCGTGGCGCTCTTCGTGTACTACCGTCTCAACGACCTCCCGTGCGTCAAGTTCCTTGTCAAGAGAAATGAAGAGTCGATGAAAGCCGAAAACTTAGCTACACAACCCTTTACCAAGACGTGTGCTAACCTGTGGCGCATTCTTCGTATCATCTGGGTGCCTGCATTGGCGCAGTTTATCGTCTTCTTCGTCTCGCTATCGGTGTACCCTGGTTTCGGATGTGCCGCTGCTCGGAACTTGAAGCCGCCGTACGCTGACGTCACCCACTCGGTCACTGGAAACTGGTACTGCACTCCGGGTATCGTAGGAAGCTACAACTACGGCGACTTTTTCGGCCGTGTCTTGACAGGCGCTGCCGTCTACAAGCTTTTGACCAGCAACTGGTGCCTGGGTCTATCCATCCTTCGCCTAGGTTTCATTCCGCTGCTGCTTATGGGCGTCGCGGGAACGTCTCTGTACTCGTTCGGTTAGGGTGCGGCTTATCTTCGAGTAAATTTCAGGGAAACTTCGAGTAAATTATTTTTTGGCGGTTTTTGAAGTAAAATTTAACTGAAAAAGATAAATTTCAAGTAGTTGGTTAAAAGGAGACAATAGAAGTAGATTGGCTGGCTGGAAGGCGTTCATACATCCATTTGTGTTTTGATGAGCCAAGACACCGTTGGGAGCGGAGCCAGTGACTTCGCCGCTTCTTCTGAAGAGGATGAGCCACAGCCTGTTTCCAAGCGAATGTGTTTTGAGGCGTGTGAGACGTTCTCGTCGCTAGATGACGCGAAGGTCGGAATAGACCTACTGGACGGCTCAATGTATAAATACATGCACAACTACGGGAACAAAGCGCTAGAATATATCGCTGTGTGTCCCACACAGATTGTCCGAAGCGCCTACGACTCACGAAGTTCCAACAACACCCCGACGGTAGTGAGCGGTTCACCCTAGAAGTGGCAGAGATGCACAGCAGTGAAACGACTGCTGTTATTCGTCGAGGGATCCACGGCGCTCTTAAGCGAGATGTGGACAGCCTGCTTCTCGGTGGAGCTGGACCCCAAAAATGCCGAAGGCTACTTCTTGACCGTTATGAAAATAACCACGAGTTGCTTCAACATGTTCCGTCTGAAGAGAAGCTGAAGAACCGTAAAGCAGCGCTGCGCAAAAAGCTGTCAGGTACGATAAACTCATAAACGATTTCCAAACCAATGTTTATTTAAGCGATTGTTGATATTGAAGGTGGCTGGGAGATTACAAACTTCGCAACCTTGCTCGAATGGGCTTATACCCATTTGTGCACCACAAATGAAGAGTTTTTCGGCAGCAGAGGCCACGGCCCCGACACAATTAGTGGGCGGAGGAGTCTGATTTGAATCTGCAACCCGCTTGTTTACACGGGGTTATCGCACTGGAATGTTTCGAACATGACATCATCGATGAAGGTGGCAAGAAGGGCAAGTCGTTTGATTGATCTCACTCGAGAAGTACCTTCCATAATGTGATTAAAGCGCACCTCAAGCCAGCAATCTACAGGGCTTGGTGTTACAGACGGCACCTACAAACTTCATTTTGGTAAGTGCTTTTGGTTTTATGCTGCGCCTGTTTGTGCTAATATTTAGTGTTTTAGGCGGCTGGACATTGGTAGATTTTGGCACTTACACCACGCATTACGCCGTAGCCAGTACTCCAAGACGTTCGTCCGTGGGTGGGTGTATATGTTCGTGAAAACGGAGCATCAAGTTGCGTACGCTACAATGTTCAAGACGGTGAAGCGTTTTGCTCAACAGTTTTTTGGTATTGACTTAATGCTGCGATTTGGGAGTCTTGACAGGGCCCAATATTCGCAAATGCATATTTGAGGTGTGGCCAGACATCGTCCCGTTGAATTGCTATCCACACCTTATTCGCAAAAGTCGCGAAAAATCAAGTTGCTCACGGCTCCCGCTTTTTACGAAGACAATGCTGCCTGACATTCGCACCTTAGCCAGCGCTCGCACGAAGAAACAATTTACCGCTCTTGCTTCGCTGTTTCTACAGTATTGGGAGGAACAAGGCGAGACCAAGTACGCGGGAAGTGGTTTGGAGACTATTACCTGGGCGATACGTGGGGAACTGGTTTTATACTGCTGCTACTCCCGGAATAACGCCGTCTCAGAACGCCCTAGAGTCGCATCACCGTGTGATTAAACAGGCATGTGTTGGTCAGCTTCGTGCAAGTATTTACGGCGATAGTGCTGAACGATTCCATCCTCAAATTCTGCGGCTTCAGGAAAGCCAAACCGAACGACCATTGCTAGATCATTTCTCGGAAGGTACGGGCTATGATTGCGATTTTATTTCCTTTGCTAATAGTGTGTGCGTACAGGTCCATTTATGAATGAAGTAATCGTGCGTGCCCAAGCATTGCTGGCTGAGAAGGCAAACCACTATGTCATTGGCGATACTCGCTCCAAGGTGGTGAAAGGAATCCTGTTTAACGCTTCGAAATTTTTGGTGTCAGCAAAGAACATCCACAGCGCACCAATGAACCGTTCGCGAGTAACGCTGTGCGGCTTCAACTTGTGAGTTTTGTATCATTGGTAATTTTTCTATTTGAATATGTGTATTAGCTACAGAAACTCTCTCAAGGGGAAGCTGCCAGACGCGTTGACCGTCAATACGGTGGATTTGCATTGTTTGTCAATGCACTAAGTTCAACTGCTCCGCGTAGACTCCAGTTATGGAATCCGGTATGATCACTGCGGCGCCGTCAGTTTCGAAGGCAACGGTACGAGCAACATGTTAATCATTTCTGGTCATTGTATCTGGACAAATTGCACGCAGATTCAGGCAATCCGTAAGTATATTTGCGACTGTGCGAAGTTTTTCCATACAGGTTGGCAATGCTCCCTAACGTGGTGGCGGCAATGGCTCTACAGCGTGACATCAGCGTTGAAGGAATTCTCAAATCCTTGCCGGTCAGAAAGCTGAGTGGTGGTCAACGCAAGCGGCCTGGTCCGTTAGCAGAAGGAGGCGACAATACTCACCGGTTCTCAGTTGACATTCTCATTCGAGACATGCTGAAATTCCCTGCACGACCTTTGCATTGGAATCTCATGAGAGTTTACGCTCGTTGCAGATGATGGTGCTGAAGACGAGCAATTTCTTCTCGGCAAAGTCGTATCCTGGGGGAGAAGGATGGCATTTACTTGATGACCACGTTTTCGCACGGTGCTCAAGTGAAGATGGAGTGCCAGAGCTAGCCGAGTGTCTTAATCGAGCCTATACTCACGGGGCAGACGTTGCAGGAGCAGTGGCTTACTAGTTCTCGATGGGACGGCCACAAGCGGTTTCTCAAGGATTCGCTAGTGAGAAGGCTTTAAAAGCTGAAGACTTGGTGCACAGATAAAGCTTGTGCTGCAATACACTTCTGTGTTGATGTACTTCAAATGTATCTTTTTGAGTTTTACTCGCAAATGCGCTTTTAGCGATCTCGATTACTCGAGGTTCATCCTTTTGAAGGATTACTTGAATTGACTCCGATTTTACTCGTGTTTAAGCCCGTTCGGTTCGGTTACGACGACATGGGCGCTATCGCCTACAACATCGTGCTCAACCTGGTCATCGGAGTAACCAACGGCTTTCTGTCCACGGTCACCATGGGTGTGGCACCTCGCATGCTCAAACCGGAGGATCGCGAGTCAGGCGGTGCTGTCATGGCGTTCTGCTTGTTCTTCGGTCTGTCGGCAGGCTCCACTATCGGCTTCTTCTTTAGCGACCAGGGATGGCTAGGTCTGTAAACAGCTACGGATGCTACAATACTTGCATGTAATAGTTTCGAATACACCGAAGAGAAGGTTCTCCATTGTCATTTCGGTGTGGATGTCTGGAATTACTGACTGCAACTTGTGATTGCTGAGAACCTGGTCGCCTTCCAAGTCTTTCATCGATCGGCGGCAGCAATCAGCCAGTCAATACTAGATCATCATCATGATTCAGTGCCTCGATTCCAGTCGCTCATTCTACAATGCACCATGACAAATCCAGCGGCCGAACGGAGTTTGGACTCGCCCAGCAAGACTGAAAAGCTTGTGCAAGACCAAAAAGTACTGGAGACTGGGCGTGAACGTTCTGCCACAGGAGATCTGGGACGATAGGGTCAAGAACAAGCGCAAGATCTTGTACACGTTCATGTTTCTCAATGACTCGGTGTTGTGGGCGTACTACTCGTGTCTGAGTGCCCAAGACTTCTACGAGGTGCAGTTTGCAGACTCCAACATGGACTCCATCTTCCTGACGATATTGTTTACATCCTGGCCCATAGTTGTAGGACACGGTCTCCAAATGGGTTTCGGGCTAGACAAGAAGATCACGCGCCAGTTCCGAGTCCACGTCAGGTTGGCTGGGCTTGTATGTAATACAGAGAGAGACAAACGAAGCGAAGCACAATCCGTCGACTCTACCTTTTTGGCGCTGCTCGAGGGGCAACTGGAATTGCAGGGAAGAAGAGCTCCGTCTTGAAATGCCGACCGTGTTTCTTCGTACTAATCTTAGATCCTTTCGCAATGATACTTGCACGAGGTGTAGATATCGGTCGATTAGTCTCCGGTGGAGCCACAACAACGCCAGTGTACAAGGTTCCGGAGCCGCGGATGAGCGCGTCGATAATGTTTTGGTGGTGTGAAGAGTTTGCATCAATAGATCCAGTTGTCAAGCATTCGGAACGTTCACGAGAATTTTGCTGGCTTAGAAGTGCAGTTGAGACGCGTCGTCGGTAAGAGATTTCTCTTTTGTCACTTTCAGCACGCAGAATGGCTTTCATTTGCAGGTTTTCCTGTGCTTGAAGATTGCCCATGACGTCGTCGGTAGCTGTTAGCAATCGACGGTGCTGGGCACTCCCCTGTCCCATCGTTAACGAATCCAGCGCTGCAGCTGGAGATTCGATACGCAAAACTCGAGTGGCATCTTTCGACAACAACCGATAGGTTGGAGTCGAACGAGATGACTCCAAGTCAGGTCGAGAACTACGTGGTCGATATATTCTCGCTGTTCGAGGGCTTTTACCCAATGCAGATGCAGTTGGAAACTGGTGCTGAATGATGAGGCAAGAGTTTGCCTGACTTCCACTAGAACAACGAGCTGTAGAAGGGGGAGTGGCTCGAACAAAATGATTCGCAGGGCTGTGAATGCGCTGCTCCTCCTCAGCGCCGCCCTTCATATTGTACGTGGATGGCAGGAATTGCACACAAAAGGCACAAACATCCAGTGGCATGGCACGTTGGCTGATATCACAAGCTTCACGCTCGCGTGTAAGATCAGCGAGGAATTGGTCAAAACCTTTACGTATCAAGTGACTTGTTGGAGTATCATCTTCAGTACTTCGCTCCATCAGCATTCGTCGTGCACGTAGCAATTCCTGCAGCGATGTCGTTAAATAAAACTTTTTCTTAAACAGAAACAAAAATGACCTACCGAAACAGGTACATTATCGATGAATCCGGAGCTGTAGAATTGCTGACACAAAGCACATCGACGACTGCGCGACGGCAAACGTTATTCAAAATTGGTATCTGTCAGATGTTCGAGAGCTACATGTATCAGTACCTGCATCCAGCGCTTGACATAAAGCCTAGGTCTATGGACTTGTCCCGCGTGAGTGCGCCTAAAAATAAATCCAAGTTGAAGTGGCTCCAAATCGATCCAATGATTGGTCAGTCTATTCTGCAATTTAAACAGGATCTCTTTAATAATTTGATAAAAATCATTTTCTTCATTTCACTAATTATCACATACAAAAATTATCAATAAAAAGATAAAGGTTTCACTACAAAAGTCATCAAATACACTTCTATATAATGATACAACCCACTCTTTTTGGCGCCATTCCGCATCGTGCAAAAAAATCGATTCCGCACTCTGTAGCGCGTCTCCTGCTCTCCAGCTCTGTACACGACCGTGCACACTTTCGCGCAACGTCATGGCGATGCCAGCGAGCCGTCAGCCGCGTGCTAAGGCCCAGAAACTGCGCCACTATGACCCCGAGAACAGCCTGGAAGCCTCAACAACCAGCGAGACAGAAGACGAGATGGAGACCCAGCAAGAAGTAGAAGAAGATTACGTAGACGACGAAGTCGATGTTGGCCACAAGCGCCGCATGAAGACGTCATCACAGACGGCCTCGAATATGGACGCCGACATTGTGTCGGAGATGGGCGTCGTGGAGGAAATTTACTGTGAAAACTTCATGTGCCATCGTAAATTACGTGTGGCTCTAAGCCCACACATTAACTTCATCACAGGAGAGAATGGCAGTGGGAAAAGCGCTATTATCGCTGCTATTCAGATCTGTCTGGGTGCCAGTGCACGCAGTACGCATCGTGGCAAGAGTATCAAGAATTTGATCCGTCACGGCCACGAGGGTAATGCTTTAGTGAGGATTACACTCAAGAACGACGCTGTAGGCAGTGACGCCTTCCGCCCGGAGCAATTTGGTCGTAAGATCATGGTTGAGAGACTCATTCGCAGAGATGGATCGGCCGAATACCGACTGAAAGACGAGACAGGAACACTGGTCTCCAAGCTCAAGTCGGACCTGGATGCGATGCTGGACCACCTGAACATCCAGACGGAGAACCCGTGCGCCATTCTTGATCAAGAAAATGCCAAGCTATTCCTCAAGGGCAGCGCACAGGACAAGTACAAGTTCTTCTTGCAATCGACAGATTTATACAAGATGAGAAACACGTACTCAAAGATTGACGAGGAGACGAGGAACATCGCCGAGTCGGTGCTCAAGAGGGAGAGAGCCAAGATCACCACGTTGAAAGAAGCCATGAAGGAGGCCAAGAAGCAGTGGCAAGAAGCCCAGAGTGTAAGTGTTGTTGTTTGTTGTACTGTGTGGGAATCAAGGATATTTAATTGTCGTGCTGGATGTTGGATAGATCGGGAAGCTGGAGGAGGAGTTTGAGGTGCTAAAGAAGGAGCTTGCGTGGTCGTTTGTGACGGCGAAGGAGACCGTCGTCGCCAAGACGGAGAAGAAGATGAACCGCAAGAAGAGCGAAGCGGAACATGCTGCTGGTGACTATGAAGAAGCCAAGGAGGCAGTGTATAACCTCGAGAGGAAGCAGAAAGAGAAGAACGACAAGCTCGAGGAAATTAACGCCCGTATGGGCGAGACCAACCACAGAAAAACGGAAGTAAAGAATAGGATCCGTGAAGCCCGTCGTCCATTGCACACCTGCAAAGCCGAGCTGAAGAATCTGACACAGGCCAAGCAACGAGCGAATCAACGACTCACCCGTCTGGAACATGACCTGCAGAGGAAGCGAGAGAACCACGAAGCCATGCTTCACAATCGGATGCAGCGCAACGGCGAGATGCGAGAGCGGATTGAGCTGAAACGCCGAGAGGTGCAAGATGCGGATCATGAAGTGAATGAAGCCAAGCAACAGGCACATGCTCGACCCCAGGAGTTGGATGAGGTGGAGAATCGCCACGATAACTGCCTTCAGAAATTACGAGAGGCTGACAGCGAAGCCAGCAGGATCCAACATCGAATCAGCTCGCTGAGAGGGCAGAAGCGCGATAGCCTTGCCATTTTCGGCAACAAAATCCCGCAGCTGCAGCAGCTCATTCAGCAAAATCGGCATCGGTTTTCCGCGCCACCTATTGGACCCTTGGGTCTCCACGTCAAGCTCCCTGAACGGTACATGAAATTTGCAGTGGCCATTGAGGTTGCTCTGAAGGGTACGCTGGGAAGTTATCTCGTGGTGGACGGTAGAGATAAAGCTCTCCTCGACGACCTGAAGCGCCAAATTCATTGCCCACAGAACCAGGCCAGTATCTTCATCTCGAAACGATCTGGACGCCGCCATGATAACTTGCGCCTTGCAGAAGGAAATCTGGCTGATCACGCTATCTGCAATATCCTCGAAGTGAATGATGACGAGGTGTTCAACACTCTCATTGATTCGTGCAGTGCGGAGAGTAAGCTTCTGTTTGAGACGCGTGAAATGGCTGAGCAAAGCGTTCTGAGCGGCTCAAGTGGCAACTTCAGAATGGCTCGCTTTGTTTCAGAGGTCTATTTTCCGGACGGCAACAAATTTATTGTTCGTTCTGGCAACCTGGCCTTTATTGCCAATAAGGGCAATCGTCGCAGTTCAATTATTTGCCAAGACGTGGAGGGCGATATCAGAGAGCTGGAACAGAAGCAGGATCGTTTACGGGGGACGCTGGAGGTACTGCGTCGTGATGAAGCAAGCCTACGGCGTGATCGTGAAGGCTTCCGTCACCAGATGAAACAGCAAAATGACCGAATCGACTACTTGTCGCGTCGGTTTAACCAGAAACGTGCTGAACTTCGGAATCTCGAGGAGGAACTGTCCGACGATATGCAGCAGCACACGTTGGATACTTCAGTGTTGGAAGACGAGGTCAGGGGCGTTCAGGACGAGCTTGAGGAGTTCCACCGCCGTGAACTACACCTGAATGAGACGATCTCCAAATCCAATCCTGACCTGGAAGGACAGTTGCATGAGCTCGAAGAGCTGGACGCCATGGAGAAGAAGATTGCTGCAGAGATGAACGAGTACCAAATGGATGCTGACGCTATTTACAAACACCTTAGCGAAATGAAGGTGAAGGAGATGACGTATCAGAAGGAGTCAACCACCTTACGTGATATGGTTGCGCAGTACGAAGATGAACTGGCTGCTCTTCAAGAAGAGTGCGAGGAGCAGAGACGAAAGGCTCAATTGCACTGTGAACGGGTAGCTGTCCGACACTCGCATGATTATTACGGCAAGCGTTTAACAGACATCAAACATCAGATCGACCAGGAGCGCAGACGGTTCCAAGGGATGGATCTCAATGAACTGAAGGATGACTTGGAATCCAAGAAACTCAAGTATAAAAGCAAGAAGAAAAACTACGAGAAGTTCAGGGATAACCTCAGCTGTATTCGTACGATGCTGGACGAACGCAAGCAGGTGTGGCAAATCCTGCGCAAGCAAATATCCAACCGAACATCCATGGAGTTCAACGAGTTCATGACCTTGAATAACTTTGCCGGCAGGCTAAAATTCCGACACAGTGATCAGCGACTCGAGATTGCTGTTCTGCAGAATGAAGTCGGCGCCTCGCGAGCGTCACAGGTGACTGATATGAAGGAGCTATCTGGAGGTGAGCGCTCTTACACTCAGGTTGCTCTGCTGTTGGCTCTGGGCAAGAGTATTGAATGTCCGTTTCGAGTCATGGACGAGTTCGATGTGTTCATGGACTCTGTGAACCGAGACATGACCATCCAGCTGCTTGTGGACGCTGCCAAGGAGGAGGGCAAGAAACAGTTTATCTTCGTGACTCCAAATGACCTTAGGTACGTGAGTTTGATGTATTGTCGAATTGGTAATGTTCTGTTAACGTGCTCATTTTGTTTTCAGTACGCTGCGTCGCGACCCGAGGGTCAAGATCCAGAAGATGAACCCGCCTCGGGATCGGTTGAATGCAGAACACGAGTAGGAAAGCGTTATGGTTTGTTGAGGGACATTATTACCACGTCTTGCTGCGTGGGTTGAGTAGTATCAATAGTAGGCTGCCGCATTTATTGACGAAACACATCTTCATTGTTTAGTGGTTAAGTTTGCAGCCTTCAAGAGTGCACTTGCAAAAGTTTGTTAAGAATTTGCAATTGACATTCAAGTTACTGGGCGTGGCGTGCTTGCATCTACGGGTCTAGCTAGCCAATCTGTAGCTTTTTCCTTCGCTACGAGAAAGGTGTGCGCGTCCCGGGGTTATTTCCTTTTACTTCTCAGCTTCCGTGAGTACCTCCTTGATAATCGACGTGCACTCGTCAAGCTGCTTCTCGGTCATTACAAGCGGAGGCGCAAGACGAATGATGTTGCCGTGAGTGGGTTTGGCTAGCAGCCCCTTCTTGGCCAGGTTCATACAGAGCTGCAGAGCGTCCGGCTGGTTGGGTCTCTCGCTGATGATAATTGCATTCAGCAAGCCACGGCCACGCACACCTTGAAGCACGTTGGACTTGAAGCTGTTCAGACAAAGCAATAGATAACAGTGTGAGTCATCAGGAACACAATATCAAGCAGGTAAAGGATGCCACGTACTCTCTCATCTCGCTGCGGAACTTGTTGCCAAGCTTGAAGGCGTTCTCGGCCAGCTTCTCCTCCTTGATAACTTCCATAGCCGCCATAGCGACCTTGCAACCAAGCGGGTTACCACCATACGTAGATCCGTGCTGGCCAGGTTTGATCGTGAGCATCACCTCGTCACTGGTAAGCACAGCCGAGACTGGGTACATGCCACCGGAGAGCGCCTTGCCCAGAATAACGATGTCGGGCTTGACACCTTCATAGTCCACCGCCAGCATCTTGCCAGTACGTGCAAGACCAGTCTGCACTTCATCAGCGATCCACAGGACGTTGTACTTGGTGCACAGGTCACGGACGCGCTTGAGATATCCATCATCAGGCACGACAACACCAGCTTCACCTTGGATCGGCTCCACCATGAAAGCTGCAATGTTCTTGCCCTCCTTCTTGAAAACTTCCTCTAGTGCGTCAGCGTCATTGTACGGGATGCTAGCGAAGCCAGGCATGAATGGCCCGTAGCCTCCAAAGGCCTCCGGATCATTGGAAGCCGAGACAGCACTCAATGTACGACCCCAGAAGTTGTTCTTGGCAAAGATGACCTTGGCTTGGTTCTCCTGGACGCCCTTGACGTCGTAAGCCCATCGACGAGCAAGCTTAACAGCCGTCTCGCCGCCTTCCACGCCTGTGTTCATCGGCAAAATGCGGTCATAGCCCAGGAGGTTGGTCATGTACTCTTGATACTCTCCCAGTACATTGTTGTAGAAGGCTCGGGACGTCAGAGTGAGTGTCTCCGCTTGCTCCGTCAACGCCTTAACCAGTTTCGGGTGGCAGTGGCCTTGGTTCACTGCAGAGTAGGCACTGAGGAAGTCGTAGTACTCCTTGCCTTCGACGTCCCAGACCTTGCAGCCTCGGCCCTTGTTCAGCACCACAGGCAGCGGGTGGTAGTTGTGTGCACCGCATTTCTCCTCACGGTCGATGTACTGGGATAAGATACTTTCATTAGTGACACGACTACACAATAAAAAATATAGGTAAAACGTACCTCCTGAGCAGTCCAAACGTTGCGAGTGGACTGATTTCGCAGCTTGGAGGCAATAGGACGAAGCTTCTGCATGCCAGTGACAGCCTTCATGGAGTCTGGAGGTGGAGGAGGTGAAGGTCGGCTTGAGCTGTGGCGGGCGAGTTGGCGAATGAGGACTATGTTCGCACGCGGAAAAAGCGTGCGTGCCGAGACGGATTTAAGGTGGGGGATTGGCCAATCGGAGAGTAGAGATAAGAAAATACAAACTTCAAGTGTTTTAGTTACTTGGATTTGGTATGCCATATGAAATTCAAGTACAGGAAACAGTTTTTGCACAGCTTAAGTACGCGTACTTACTATACTCCAACAATAGATACCCTATCCCGGACCACTTCAACTTGGAGCTTGGCCGGAAGATTGCCTCCAGTTCGGATCCACATGAGGGTTAACGAGAGGTGTAAGAAGCAGAACTTGAGGCAGTTGACGTGGTGACCACTACTGCTGGAATATGATGCGAAATATGTATGCATTGCCATGCATTTCTTTTACTTTTGCAAGAGATATCATTGTTGGGGGCGAGTGGTATCAACCGACCAGCTACAAATATCGGATTATAAAGGTTAGGGTTTATGATAGACTTCACAGCTGGTAGTGATCGTCAACCACGTTGCATGCTTGATCGTCCTTGCGACCTGTGCCAGCCACTCGCTGTAGCAACACCACCGGTGTGGCTCCCGGATAGGAAGATAGGGAGGCGAGGTACTCGATGTCAGCGGCGTCCAGACGAGGCCAGCTCTGAAGTGATTGCCTCGTAACTGCCGCGGATAAAAGTAGGTAGAGCAAGCAATTCATCTGCAAATCTGTTAGCAGTACCGAATGCCGCCATTGTTTCCAATTGGAGCAGGATACTGTGCTCTATTGGTTTTCTAACGACGAAGGCTAAGCATACTTGTATGTGTACTCCTGTTCATACTGAGTACAGTCACAATAATGCTATTTCGCGAATTCTTGAAAATGCCTTTTGCAAATGCTACAAACCAGAAAACCTATAGAAGCTTCGTGTACGTATGATTCAAATGTTGATCTTAGTGATCCATTCGTTGAGTGTTCCTGATGAACATGTCCATTATTGTCCTTGATTGTCGTTTTTAGCGCTACATGAAATGACTGGGAGCTCAGTTTCGAAGTCAACTTTAACTAAGCACACCTCTTCGAGCAAGAATGAGGATCACCCGTGGCTTTGGCGCTTTCGTCTGCATATCTACGACTTCAAGAACCAGTGATGCCGCTATCTTTACGGGCCCAGCAAGTGTTATGTCGCATCATGACAACGTAAACTGCACTGGAGTGCCGGTGCAACTCGGTATCAATAGGTATGACAGGAATCCCTGTCGTATTCAACCCGGTGATTCCTGCATGCAGTATGATGTTGGCACAACCCACAAATGCGTCACGGATCTGTCCGAATTGCTGAGGAGTTCATTCGGAAAGTCTCCTTACGTGCTTGTTGACTACTACTCGGATAAAGACTGCAATGTTCTTTCGCAAACGCTCGCGTTCCTGGCGGATGGAAAGTGTCATGAGTTCTACGATGCAAGCAGAATTACTTCCCAACGCACAACAATATATGCAAACGGCAGAGTAACGATTGAGGGTGCCACTTCACATGGCAGCGGTAACGAGCCATTGTATCAGAAATGATAGATATGCGTTTAGAAAGTCTAGGCTATTAACCCTTCTGCGAAGCAATGGACTAAACTATAGTATACAAAGTTAAGTCAATGTCTTGTAAAAGGGCCCTCAGGCGCCCTTTTAGAGACAGATCGCAAGATCATCCATGCCTCAAATCTCGCAAGATGCACGAGGATACCTCCTTCATCAACCTCTAAGGGCACATCATGCGCCTTTAAAGTTGGCGATCTGATAGGCCGATATCCTGGAGCTAAACAAAAAATCTGGAAGAATACTCTAATTGGATAAAAAGAAGTTGGTGGGAAGCAGCTTCAGGTAACAAATCAAAAATTACGTCAAACATGAGCCACGTTTTTGAACGCCATGCTTGGAATGATGATGCTTGGATGTTGTCTTGCATGAGCACTGGCGCCGCGCTTGCAACGACTACGTCTACACAAACACTTTCCGCTTGTTAATGGCAGTCCAGAATGGCTTTATCATTCCCTACGTGTTCGCAATTAGCTTCTTCTACAAACAACTAGCAAACTGGAATAAATGCCTTTGAATGCCAGAATTAATTTTTATTGAAACTTAATTATTTCAAAAACACATAGCATATAAATTACAAAACAACAAGTGAACTATCAAAATGCGACCTGTTAAAATTAATCGCGAACAACGACGCGTGGCGACCGTCCAGCATTTCCCTCCCCCTCCCGTTTCGGAGAATTCATGACGCTTAGTGAAGAAGCACCCGGAGAGAAGAAGGCACCACCACCAGGGCAAGTCAGCAAGCGACGCCGGCTTGATACGTCCACCGCGTGGGGCGTTCGGTTTCGTGATGTGTGGGCGGCGTTATTAAAAGATGGGTGGACATCAAAGCGACCAAGTGGCCGGAGCTTGGACTCGCGATACCAGTACATCGTCCCTCGTGGGCGTTATAATGGTGAGGAAGGGGTCGACTTCTTTCTCGGCGAAGACGCCTTGATGCAACACCTCCATGATGCCGTCCAAGGTCAGTAAGAATGGTGTGATTCGGTGCTACGTGTACTTGACATTGTTCGTGTATGTGCTATAGGTGACGAGCTACGAGAAGCAGTGGCAGAGCGTGGTGGCGGCGCAGTACAGCAGTGTCGCGGTGCAGCGCAAGACACCGGTGCAGCCGTTGACACCAACGTCCAAGGTGCGTGATGAATGTGTACTGGACGACGGTGCACTAGTTGCTAATGTTGTGTGCATGCGTAAGGTGCAGGTGGTGAGCATCGAGCAGCAGGCGGACTACATCTCATCGATGCTGTGCAAGGTGTGTGAGGTCTTTATGGAGGTGGTGCTTCTGATGGCTGATGCTGCTATGTGTTTTGTAGGACTTGGACATCGGGACGATGCTGGCACAGCGTACGCTGGTACTGTCGGTAGAGGTGAGAAAGAACTACATGGACTGTGTGGGTGCTGTGGTTGTTGACGTTATTTGCGTACTGTGTATGTAGCTCACGAGCATCGTGTAGGAGTTGTTGTTAGTGACGCCGCTGGCCGAGGTGGGGGAAGCCGTGTTGTGAGATGGACACAAGATGCTGACGTTGTGCTATGTGATATGCAGTTTCCAAGCGCCGTGGATCAGCAGCAGTGGATGATGAGGGTGGCGTTACTGGCCCAGGTGAGCGGAATTATATTGTAGAGGTGTTCTGTGTTAGTGACATCGTTATGCTTGCTGTGTAGTTACCAAACGTCGCGTGTGCGTGAGTTCTGCTAGTGGTGTACGTACGTCGAGACGTAGGCGTGCAGCTGCTGAACGTCCGATTGGTGGACAATCTGCTCGTGGTCGTGCACTTCGAAGTGCTAGTAATGAACTTGCTTCGGGTGCTTTGGCTGGCACAAGTGACGGTCGTGCTTCGGCCATTGGACGTGCTGCTGGTGATGACTTTGTTTCGAGTGGCCAAGTTGGCAGCGATGAACTTGCTCGTGGTGGACGTGCGCTTCGAGGTGAACGTCCAGCTGGTGATGAACTTGCTTCGAGTGGTAATGCTGGCACAAGTGGTGGACGAGTTTCGGACAGTGAACGTCCAGCTGGTGATGATCTTGCTTCGAGTGGTATTGGCACTAGTGGTGGACGAGCTTTGGACAGCGATCGTGCTACTGGTGATGAACGTTCTTCGAGAGGTATTGCTGGCACTAGTGGTGGACGAGTTTCGGACAGTGAACGTCCAGCTGGTGATGACCTTGCTTCGAGTGGTATTGCTGGCACTACTGGTGGACGAGCTTCGGACAATGGTCGTGCTAATGGTGATGAACTTTCTTCGAGTGGTAGTGCTGGTACTAGTGGTGGAAATGATGTTCGTCGTGCGTGTGGCACTAGCGAACAACGTACAGCTAAACATGGGCGTACGGCTAGATATGGGCGTGTGTCTAGTGGTGGGCGTACTACCGCAGATGTGCGCACTTCTAGAGGTGGGCGTACGGCTAGAGGTGGCACTGCTAGAGGTGGTCGCACTATTCATGGTGGACGGGTTGCTAGTGTTGGGCGTGTTGGCTTGGCTGCTAGCAACGAACCTAAGTCTAATACTGGACGGGCAGAAATGTATGGGTGTGTTTCAAGCAGTGCAGCAGTTGCAAGCGCTGGCAATAACATCACGGTTGGTGAAATTGATAACTCACGGTGTCTCAATGTTCGAGCATCTTGTGGCGGTAGTTTTAGTGTCGGTACTACCCGTTACACTGGCGACAACGACGTTATATCAGTGGCCGATGGAGGTGATAGTGACGGAGTATCTGTGATTAGCGGAGGTGCCAGTAGTCCAGACACGATGAATCTTGCGCCATCTTCATCACGTGCGAACACCCCAACATCTCGATCACCCAATGAGGCCAAAACAACACCACGATCCACGCCTATCCTACTCCAAGATGTCTACATTGACAAACTGGTCGCGTTCACACCTGACAATGAAACGTGGATGAAGGCTAAGGCATACAGACCGATTGGTACATCCTACATTGTCGGCCGCATTTACCGTTCTGTGAAGAGGGGGAAGAACGCTACTCTCTTTCAAATCCGATGGCTGGATAGTCAATTTCAAAATAACTTGGAGATCATCAACGCTGGCGTCGCACAGCGTGGTATCAAGAATTACGTTGCACTTACACAGTTGAAAACTCCTAACTGGCGTGTTCTCGTGGAGCCTGATCCTGGTGAGGAGCTTGACATCGACTCCTGAAGCCTCCGACCTAGTGGAAGACCCCATTGAAGCGTTCGATCCTGGCAGCGTTCTTCCCACGAGTCTATCAGGAGGTGGAGGCGATTAGAAACATGCGATTTGTCCCCGGAGAAGACGTTGAATCTCCCTCCCTACCTGTATGCGCATGCCGACGGTACAACCAAGACCCACATCCGCCCTGAGTACAAGCACCTTTTCGAGCACTCTGCCTGCTCAAGCTTTTTCGCGTACATACCACTATTTTTCTGGCGCCAGACATTACACGAGACGAATCACTACGCTACTTTAAAGGATATTCGCATCGGCAACCCGTTCACGCTGGACGAGTTGATGACTTTCCTCGGAATTTTGTTCTTCATGGCTGTGAATGATAAGGGGGAGTACGCAAACTATTGGGGTCAACAAGCCGAAGACTTAGTGTTTGGAGGATCTACAACCGCTCTAGATTCTATCATGTCACTGTATCGATTCAAGCTCCTTCGGCGTTGCCTGAGCTTCAATGCTTCGCCAACCACTCTTGAGAAAGATGCTGCGGCAAGGATTAGGCCGCTTCTGAATCTACTAAAGATCACCGGGGGGCAGTACGTTAATGTCGGACGCAATGTTGCTTTGGACGAGGCTAGTGTCGCCTGCAGAACTCGCCAAGGCCGACACATGATCGTGTACAACCCCACCAAGCCAACGGGCAAGTATCACTTCCGACTTTATATGGTGTGCTGTTCTACTACGTGGATAGCTCTGAACTACAAGCTTCACTGTAATCGAAGTGACATTTTTGGACCGTTTAGACGGTGTTGTTGGGCTGGAGGAAGCCCAGAGTTTGAGAGAGGAGTTCGAAGCTGTATCGAAAATCCGGCAGCATGTGCTTGAAGTTACACGACCTCTCTTTGGGACGAACCGAATTGTGAACATGGACAACTACTATACATCAGTGCAGCTGCTGCAGGAACTGCGGCTTAAAGGTCTCTATGGGAGAGGTACAATTCGTGCGAATAGCAAACACTTTCCTGCGCATTCAATACTGCCCAAAGATGATTGCACTCGTGGAGACTACCGACAGGCTGTGGCTCGGGATCACAGTATGCTAGCGGCATCCTGGTGTGATGGCAATGTAGTCAACATGATTTCCAATGCAGATTCGACAGCCATTACAAGTGTGGCTCGAGTGATTGGCAAAGAACGAAAGGAATTTACGTCGCCAGTGTGTGTTGCCCACTACAACGCCAATATGCAAGGGGTTGATAGACTTGATCAAATTAGAGGACGCTTCTCTATTTCTGACGGACACTCCTATAGACGTTGGCACAAAAAGCTGGCATTAGCACTAATCGATGTCGCGCGATCCAACGCATACCTCACTCAACGTCTCGTCAAAACGGACACCCCGCCCATCCGAGACCCTCATCGAAAGTTTATGATGGAGCTTGTGGGGGAATTGCTGAATGGACAGTGGAAAAACGCTCCAAGTGAAGGGCGCATGCTTTACACTGGCGCATGTGCTACAAGAGACGAAATTGAAGCAGTAAACATGCCGCCGGCACGACCAAGCGTTGACGGTGTTAGAGGTGCGACGATGGTGTGTACGTCAGTTTCGTCAAGGCAAATTTATGACAAAAGGCAGAGGAAACGTCGACGCTGCATAGTATGCAGGTGGGAGGGCAGATACCCAACCGAGGTTACGACCTACTGCTATTCCCATGACGTATGCTTGTGCCGAGAACTGCACGACGTACCTGTCAAGCCGTGGATGTGCCCAAACACTACTGCAACATGTTGGGAAAAATTCCATCAGTTCTATCTTCAGCAAAATTTGTTTACTGACAAGGGCAACGTCAGGCGACACTCAAAGCTTGCCATGCTGAAAGCAGCAGCAGGTGACAACGAGTCGAGGCCACCTGTAGTACGCCAAATTCAAATATAGGTGAAGTTGTTTGCTTGAGTGCATGTGTTTACCTGTATGTAACTTGAATTTAGTATGCTTCTAGTGCATGTGTTTACCTGTATGTAACTTGAGTTTAGTATGCTTTTAGCGCATGTGTTTACCTGTATGTAACTTGAGTTCAGTATGCTTCTAGTGCATGTGTTTACCTGAATTCCACTTAAATGTACGATGTGTTTGGTGCAAATTGAGAGTAGTTATTGTTGGGAAGGCTGTGATACTACTTTGTATTGCTGTTGTACAGATACACAGGAACTCGATCAGCCTTCCAGCTACATCTCACAAGGATTTCATCTGCTAGACTCCAGCGAAGACAAAACGGCTCTGTGCACGACTTTCGATGTCTTGGGCAGAATCGAGATGTAGCCGCCAGTAAGCGAGCCGTTGATAAAGTTGCGAGCTCTCGGGCCACCACCAGCTTCGCGTCTTCTTCAAATAAAAAAATATTCGCGAATACTAATGTAGCATCACGTGTAGCAGGGTTGCTTGAAAATGAAACATCCCGCACGTCTGTTTTCTTGATCATCACTTTGCCAAGGTGCGGGAATCTTCCAACAAACCGATGGAGGCAACGCCTGCAAGTTGACAAAGATCACCCGAACTTCTATGCCAACGCATGCCCGGGCTGATGTTGCTATCGCTACTTGAGCGATGATGTTGCCAACACCTGCCCCAACCTCCAGAAAAAGATCCCTATTGGTAACAGGACTCATCGCCCGAATTAGGCGAACAACTCCCCAAGAAAGAACTTCACCGGCATTATCCTGTGTCTTCCCAGCCTTCTGCCTCACGTCCCCGCGAGTGATATCCCTAAAAATAAGTCCGACTGCAACCACAGCATCGCTATGGGGTAATGGAGCAGGCGCTTGATCTACAATGAAACTCAATCAGCCGTAAACGACAGTGATACAAGGGAATGTACATTCTTACCGGATACGTCAGAATCACTGGATGAATTTAATACGTGAGGGCTGTGACCAGCCCGTCTACCACTAGTGCCAGCAATACCACTCGAAGCAAGTTCATCACCAGCTGGACGTTCACTGTCCGAAACTCGTCCACCACTTGTGCCAGCATTACCACTCGAAGCAAGTTCATCACCAGTAGCACGATCGCTGTCCAAAGCTCGTCCACCACTTGTGCCAGCATTACCACTCGAAGCAAGTTCATCACCAGCTGGACGTTCACTGTCCGAAACTCGTCCACCACTTGTGCCAGCATTACCACTCGAAGCAAGTTCATCACCAGCTGGACGTTCACCTCGAAGCGCACGTCCACCACGAGCAAGTTCATCGCTGCCAACTTGGCCACTCGAAACAAAGTCATCACCAGCAGCACGTCCAATGGCCGAAGCACGACCGTCACTTGTGCCAGCCAAAGCACCCGAAGCAAGTTCATTACTAGCACTTCGAAGTGCACGACCACGAGCAGATTGTCCACCAATCGGACGTTCAGCAGCTGCACGCCTACGTCTCGACGTACGTACACCACTAGCAGAACTCACGCACACGCGACGTTTGGTAACTACACAGCAAGCATAACGATGTCACTAACACAGAACACCTCTACAATATAATTCCGCTCACCTGGGCCAGTAACGCCACCCTCATCATCCACTGCTGCTGATCCACGGCGCTTGGAAACTGCATATCACATAGCACAACGTCAGCATCTTGTGTCCATCTCACAACACGGCTTCCCCCACCTCGGCCAGCGGCGTCACTAACAACAACTCCTACACGATGCTCGTGAGCTACATACACAGTACGCAAATAACGTCAACAACCACAGCACTCCACACAGTCCATGTAGTTCTTTCTCACCTCTACCGACAGTACCAGCGTACGCTGTGCCAGCATCGTCCCGATGTCCAAGTCCTACAAAACACATAGCAGCATCAGCCATCAGAAGCACCACCTCCATAAAGACCTCACACACCTTGCACAGCATCGATGAGATGTAGTCCGCCTGCTGCTCGATGCTCACCACCTGCACCTTACGCATGCACACAACATTAGCAACTAGTGCACCGTCGTCCAGTACACATTCATCACGCACCTTGGACGTTGGTGTCAACGGCTGCACCGGTGTCTTGCGCTGCACCGCGACACTGCTGTACTGCGCCGCCACCACGCTCTGCCACTGCTTCTCGTAGCTCGTCACCTATAGCACATACACGAACAACGTCAAGTACACGTAGCACCGAATCACACCATCCTTACTGACCTTGGACGGCGGCAGTTGCTGTGGCAACGATGCTTGTGGCAGCTGTAGCTGCCTTTCGTGAAAGAGTCCTTGGGCCACCTGCAAGTAACGACCGGGAAGGGGCTACACGACGGGAGCGCCGACGTGTGTGTTGTTCTCCGAAGAAGCATCGCGGGAAGGCCCTTACTACCTTGCCGTAGGTTCTCTTTAGGCTTTCCATCCGAAGCCGGAGCTCCTTAGACGTCCGCGTCCCATGCATCTGCCGGGCTACATATGCCCATGTAACCCGCAGGCCTTCGTCTTCGAATTGGGCAGCAATCTGCACTAGTAGCTTGTCTTCTGCGTCTGAGAACGTAGTTCGCATTAGTCCAATATGTTGATAATATATCTATGTAAATATCTTACCTTTCTATTGGCGGGGGGGATCTCAAATGGACGGCAGAGAGACGCCACACAGGAAGATTATGCTGCGCATCGAAAAAAAAAGGTCGTAGTTTATAAAATACCCTAGCCGTAAGAAAACAAAGTGCAGTTATTGGTAGAAATTCTGGAAGTTCTTTAAAGTACGTTTTTTTCTAAAAGGGCCTTTATGCGCCCTTCAAGCAGTCTGTTTTCGTACCTAAATGAAAAACATACCCAAAGAGCGCACAATGCGCCCCTGCACCGCAGAAGGGTTAACCTCCAAACCGGAGCCGATTTTGATTTTTTATGCTGCATATGCAGCATAATTAGACTTGACGTTTGTATTTAAAGGGATTGGGTAGGGAATGGTGTTCGAGTAAGGACGAGTGCAGTTGACCATAGACAATCCTAAACAGTCGCAATGCTGCATAACAAGCCATTTGCAGCAGGCTAAAGCTGCATTACGCGACACAGCATAGCCAGGCTCTGAACAGTGCCAGGGCTGCCGCGTTCTTTTTTGTGAGTCGTAGACATTCTCGATTTCAGAAAACTAGACACTAAAACTTCCCATACAAAAATGAGGTAGATAGGAACGGGTGTCACCCCTACAGGTATCGCAATCAGCAGGCTAATTATTCGTGCGTTTTCTGTTCTATACAAAGAGCAAATGAGTGACCTGATCAGTAGACTGCATCAATGATTGCACTCGAGGTGGATACACTTCATGGCACGATTTGTCACTGACTCGAAGTGCTTTACCAAAATGCATACTGAAACAAAGTAATTCTCCTCATCGGTGAAGCTGCTATGCGATCAAAATTTTCTATCAATCAAGACAAGAGGCTTGTGCAGCTGGCCGCTGTGTATGAACGGCGTGGTTCGCGTATATCGTGGTCTGATGTGCGTCGCAGGATGAGGTGCGCGAAGCACTCCGCTGCGGACCTTCGTTGGCGCCTTCACGCACTGAAGAAGACCTACGGTAGCTCTCTCGCGGACTTCCCCCCATGGTTTTTTTTCAAGTGTGCTACGACACAAGGCGCATCAGGCGTTACTGGTGTGGAAGAAGGCGGCGACGGTGACGGCGCTGCTGGTGCTGGTGCTGGAGTGGGAGAAGGCGGCGACGGCGACGGCGCTGCTGGTGCTGGGGTGGGAGAAGGTCATGAATATGCTGATGGGGAAGATGTAGGTGGTGCTGGTCCTGGGGTAATGACCCCTGATGCAGCAATGCAAGCCGTTGAACGCCTGTTTGCACCAGTGAGGAAGGCAGATATTCGCCAAAAATCTGGAAAACGACACCTTAACGCTGGTGAAATACTTCCCGCCGGAGTGGCAGCTGTGATTGAAGCTATTGGAGATATTGAAACGCACGATGTATTCCTCGACGTTGGTTGCGGTCTTGGTAATGTGGTTGCTCAAGTAGCTTTACAGACCCCAGCATCCGAATGCTACGGTATCGAAGTGCGAGACGAAGTACTCTTTCGTGGAATAGAGATAATGGAGAAGGACTTGCTGATGCAAAACTATCACACGAAGGTACATTTACTTCCTGGAGACGCTAGCACCGTGCTGCTTGCTTTCGAGGGACCATTTAGTCAAGCAACCGTAATTTTAGCGCACCATCGCCTTTTTGAAGACAGTGTCAAGATCCAGATTGAAGAACAGCTAGGCCTGCATGAGAATGCGCGAGTGGTTATATTTGGCGAACAAATATGTCCGAGGCATCAGGCATCTTGTCGAGCAGTGTTTTGTGCACGGTGGAAGCTGTGGAAAGTGTTAGCTGTCCCAGTCAGTTGGACGTCAACGTCGAACATGTGGATATACAAACGTAATGCTAACTGAAATACCATCTTTGAACAAGTGTATCGTGTAGCATGGTCTCGCCTTTAGATCCATCTCAATGTTGAATGCTTCTGTAAGTTTCCTTTAGCAGCTCAAGTTGAATAGTGGCAAATCACTTGAACAAACTATACCAAATGGACAATTGGCACGGCAACAGCAACAGGGAATCCGTTAAGTTGAAAAGTGGCAAATCATTTGAACAAACTATACCAAATGCTTATTACTTATGCAGCATCGTGCGTAGTGCGGCGTCTCTTGCTAGCCGGGGTAGCCGGTGTAGCAGGAGCTGTCGGCGTCTCACTCATCTCCATATCGTCTTCGCGACGCACACGAATCGTTCTTCCAGTGTCGACAGGAGCAAGACTACCATTCAACCACTCTCGGTGCCAGATATCCCAGCACGTCATCGAGATCTCGCGAATCTTGCGACGCGGCTTCATGCACAGGTAGATAGGACCCGTTTTGTTGCAAGAGCGACAGCAAAACTTGCTTGTTGCGGCGCGCACACCATCTGGATGCAGATAGGAGCACACCTTGCAAGCGCGTTGACGTCGTTTCGTCTGGGTGGTCTTTTTTCCAGCTGCTGGGGAACATGTACTTCTTCTGCTGCGGGGGGTACGGGAGGCGCTGGTGTGCTGGGGGTGGCTGGTTGCTGGATTCCAAACGTGTTGCCTTCGTACATATCGCTGGACTGCAGTTGGCAGAGCTGCAAATGCAGTTTTTTCATGTACTTTACGTGACTGAGGGGGCGCGATGTCTTGTGCTTGTGGTAGGCCTTGTGAACTATGTATCCATTGACAATTGCTAGGTCAATCAGGCCTAGCACCAGCGACTTATAGTACTTGCGGAAGCGCAAAGCTCTTTGCAGCGAGTAACGCTGCAAGCGCAGCTGGTCATGGACGTCCACGCCTCCCATGAAGGAGTGGTAATCCTTCACCACCCGAGGGCACGGCACTTCCACCTGCGTCGCACCGTCTTGACGAATAACCCGATCGATATCGAGACTACCTCCAGTACACAGGAAGTGAACCGGCCGGGAATCCCACCAACTGATAGCTGCTATGTTCGTCACTAGCTTAGAACGAGCCATTTTGAATGAGCCACGAGGTATCGAGGCTGGACGTGACTTCTTTTTCTCCACAACAGCTTTGCAGTACCCTAAGCGATTCGTCATGATGGTACCGACGCAATAGAACCCCATGAGAAGTAGCTGGATAGCCAACGCCACTGACGTGTAAAACCGGTCAACTACAACCAGGCGCATGCCTAGCCTTCGTGCCTCGGGTCCGAACACCGCTAAAAGGTTTCTGACGAAAGCTGCCGGTCCTGACTGCATGTCAGTCTTGTGTGCATCGCTGGAGTGCTCTTTCTTCCCACAATACACTTCAAAGCTGCATGTATGCAGATAAACAGAAACAATATATGTAAGTATAAGTCGCATTGTGCAGCATAAGAAAATCAACGACGTAAAAAAAACGTACCGGATGCAGTAAGCCGTCACGGCACTGCACAACATGAAGAGCTTGGTACCCCACCGATGAGGCTTGTCTTTCATGTACACTCTCATCTTGTTGAACGAGGACCGGCTCGGGAGAATCGCTTCGTCAAACGCCAAGTGCGCAGGTGCCACATACCCACGCGCAAATGTCCGCTGCAATACCTCTACGACCTTGCGAATTTTCCAGGCTCTGTCTGTGCGAGCCCGCGGGTCATCGTTTGGGTTGAAGTGGAGATTCCGTGATATCTCCATGAAGCGGTCACGCCGCAGTACAGAGCCGAAAGCGCCTCTCGAAATGGCACCCTCATCTGTGATCTTCCAATGGTTCGCCAACTTTTCGCGGTTTGGGGCGATTGTACGAGCAATAAGGAGTCCCACAAAACGGCACAACTCGTGGGGGTGTATAGGCTTCATACCTTCCAGCTCATGCCGTATATCGCGCTTGGTTTTCTTTGGCAGGTCTGGGTTCAAGCGCTGCTTGCGCCGGTAGCGCTTATACGTCTCGTCGACACGTAGGGGAAGCATCTCCCGGTGATACTGATTTGAGCACACTGCAATGTGCTGCCACAGCACCACCGGCAAGAAAAAGAAAAACAACGCTACTGGGGAGTCAGCATTTCGAAGAGCTTCAGCTGTAGGACCGGAGTAACCTTGACGCAAACCAGGATAACTGCTTGTGTTGTCCACGGGCTCTGTAATACGGGTATCATCATGTGGTCATGTGTGTCGGGTTCCTCAACGGCCTCCCAACCATTAACTGCCATATCTCGCAAGACAGTGTTCTTCAAATTCCCAGCAAGCACTTCATCCGCACCCCCAAAGCTGTCGAGAAACTTTTCCGCAAATAATACTTCAGCAGCAATCTCGCTCTCGGTGATTTCGAGGTCGTCATCATCGTCCGGTAGGTAATATCCTTCTTGAGCACCGTCAGGCTCATCTTCATCGGCAATGTCATCTTTTTCTGCATCATCACCGGACTCCATGGCTCCATAGTCTGCATTGTCTTCTTCATTACCAACCTCATTCAATGAATCTTCGTTGTCGGCAATCAGCTGTGATCCAAGAGTAGAGCTTTCTTGGTCACCGCCCTCATCTACAGATCACACGGTACCATGTCAGATAAAAATACAGCACAATTATTTTTTATAAAAAATATATGCAGCACGACATGCAACACAATATGCAGCACAACATGCTCCCTACCGCGTTCATCACCACTTCTCACTTGCATAGAGTCGTCAGCATAAAGGGGGGTCTCGCTTGGAGTAGGCGTGGCAACGTACGCTGACTCTTCGTCATCGTCCTCAGACTGCACGGATTGATTGGCGGTGTCAACAGACTCTACAGAGTCCACGCCATCGTCCATTTCGGCGCTATTCTCGACGTGAGGAGAAGTCGCGATCAGTGGGGACCTTTGGCGCTGGGACGACCGAGACGGGGTCTCAGCAGCAGTTGACTCTGGTAGACACAGAGAGCGTCGTACACGGCTTTGCCGTTGGGGCAGAACTGGTGTAGATGGATCCATCGGCGCTTCTGCAGGTTCCACAGGCGCGTCTGCAGTGTTATTTCGCTCACGGGCAGCAGCGGCCTCGATCATGGGGCCGTGTGTTTTCTCAGCCAGAGCGGCCGCAGCAGCAAGTTGGGCGTCAGCGGCTTCTTGGAGCGATGGCTGGCGGGTTTGAGCTCGGTCCCGCAGCCCTGTACTCATCATCAGTAATGTTAGATAGCCAGCACGAGTCACACACACGTCAACTAATCTTACCTTTGGCGTAGAACTCCAAAACCTCTTGCTCCCCGAGAAAGAAGTCCGTTCCTTTGACGCCGTCCATGCTTCCGCCCGGCGGCACGTAGCGATAGCGATCGTCCAGGCTTCTCCTTGGTGGGGGCTTTCTGTACCACCCTTCGCCCTTCAGCTCCCGCCATACGGACCTGAAGTTCAGGTCGTGTGCCGTGACCTCCTGGACAGGCACGACGTTACGCCGCGACATCGCTCTTGGTCTGCTTGAGGTCCTGGTGCGCGAAAATCTGAAATGAGTGGCGGTGGGCAATGTCGGCATCCAAAACCTTACCAATGTCATGATCGGGGAGCGCGATCTGCGGATACCTCTCAAACTGCCTTTTTGAAAGTCTAAATATTCCGCCCTACCCCTCCCGTTCCAGAGATGGTACAGGATCGCCAATGAACAGAAACGAGTCTTAGTTTCTCTTAAAGTTTGTATGCCTCTTGACATGGGACGATACACTCCATACAAACTCCAAGTCTATTTTTGCTTATGTTGCATTAATGCAGCATAAGCAGAATCGTAATGCTGCCTTATGCAGCACGCCGGTTTGGAGGGGTTAAGTATGTCATGCTAATATAGGGGCTCCCGCAACCAGTCATTTGGTTGCCGGGCAGTTGGTCGGGATCGACCACACTTCGGATTCCCCCCGCCAGCCCCAACCAGCTTCACCTCTTCTCCCTCCAGCCGGGGCCAGTTTGATTCACTGGTAGCACTTGTTGGTCTAGACACAACAACCATGGCCCCCACGACTCGGCAGAACGTCCAAGACGAAGCAACGGGAGATGGAGGAGACCAAGGCACTCTGGAAACCCAGCTGGCCGAGCTGCGCTCTGAACTGGAAACCCTACGAGCCAGCCGTCATGTCCAGCCGACAAGAGCGCCAGAAAACAGGCCTCGCGTTCCAAGCGGCCTGCCGAAGTTTAAGGGCAAGCGCGGCGAAGACGTGCGTCAGTGACTCTTCCAAGTGGAGACGCTTTGTCGTATCCATGGACACGATGCGTCCGACGACAACACGACGCTCCCAGCCATCGCCGGAACTGCCATGGAAGACCCAGCGTCTGGTTGGTTCCTGTTTTGGGCGTCGAGGACTCCAGCAGAAGAGCAGACGTGGGCGCAGTTCACCCAAGATGCTCTCGCACACTTTGAAGCCTCCAACTACCAAGCCGGGCTACGTCAGAAGCTCCGTCAACTGCGTCAAGTCGATGATATCGAGGACTACAACGGCAAGTATTCCGCGCTGATCTTCCGCGTGGAGAACATGAGCGAAGTGGACCAAGTCAGCTACTACTGCGATGGCCTCAAGCGCGCGACTCAAGCATACGTTAAGTTGCAGAACACGACGACGCTGAGCGAAGCTATGGATCAAGCGGTCAAGTACGAGATGTCCCACTTCAGTGGTGACCGCAAGGTCGGCCGCGAGAAGCCCGAGCGCGAACAACGCCGTGGTACTTCAAGAACGAATCACTCGCAGGACAAGAAGCCTTTCAGCAAGCGTTCATTCAAGCCTGGTCACTACGCCCCCGCGGATCAGAGCAAGGAAGGACCGGTGTGCTTCTACTGCAAGAAACCCGGCCACTTCAAGCGCGACTGCAAGAAGCTGAAGAGCGACCAGGGAAACGACCAGCCACGTCAGTAAAAGATGGAACAGTCGTGGCGAGGAGTAGCGAAGAAGATTTAACCGTAAACGAAGCTATGTTGAATCTGCTTTGCGAAGACCCTCTAGTGTATAACCGTGCACCTTTATTTGCGGTGGATGGAGACCTGGTACAGAGTGACAAGAAGTCCAAGACCAAGTTTCTCCTGGACTGTGGTGCTACAACAGTGTATGTATCGCGTGGATTTGTCAAGGAACAGAGATTGAAGACTCAAGTGTACTCGGAGCGTACCATTCGAGTGAAGCTTGGCGACAACAAGATTGGAGAGTCCAAGTTGGAACTAGTGAAGGTTGAGATTCAACTTAAGGGTGTACCCAACTACCAGTGTGTTGCTGTCGTCTTCGATATCACCGATGAGTTCGATTGTGTTCTCGGGATGCCATTCTTTGTGGATGTACAACCGAACGTCGACTGGAAACGTCGATGTTTCAAGGATGCCGACTCCGGTGGAGCCTCAGCAATGGATACTTCGACTCCCTGCGGGAAGTGCAGTCAGGCGAATGGCTCTGGGCTTCAGGATGCTGTGGACAGCGAAAGCTCTACCACGATAAGCCGTGATTCCTGTCGAGCCGCCGTGCCAGAAACGCAGCCGAAGTGCGAAGGGGAAACTGCTGAAAGACCAGCTGGAGACGTCAAGAATCTCTCTCGGAGAGAGAAGAAAGATGCTCAAGTGGAAGCAATGTTTACTCTTGGAGTGGTTGACTCGGAAGGAGTTGAGACCAAGTACATCACGAGGAAGAAGCTGAGGAAGTTCCTAAGGCTAACCGCGAAGGACCATCCCGAACATGATTTCATGATTTTGCTGACGAACGACACAATCTAGAAGATCGAACGTGACATCAAGCGAAGTGACGAACCGGACAATGTTGGATCGGAGAAAGCTAAACGATTTCTTCATACTGACTGGGAGTCATTCAAGGATAACCCAGCGTTTCCTGTTCTGGAGGAGTACAAGGATACCGTGTTCAAACCTGAGTTACCAGACGGTTTACCCATGGAACGCGAGATCGAGCATCGGATTGATGTGGAGGATACGCGCGTGGCGATGTATCGTCAACAGTGGAGACTATCACCGGAGCAGAAGACCGAGATCGACAAATGAGGCCCCGCAAAACAAACTGATGCTATCGCATTTAAATACGAATCGCGACTAAGCACACTACTCGATAGAGCCGCGTCTGGTGCTTAATTTAAGCCCTAGTACGTCTCGAGATATTCAATAGCCGATCAGTAGTGTTCATCTAAAAAATATGTCTCCATTTTCAAGACCCCAAAATCTCGACATGTTTAGGAGAGCTGACGAGTCAATATTGCTCGGTTTTTAATGTATTGTATATTGATGGAAAGAACGTGTGAATAGCAGGTTAATTAGAGTACTTTTAAGCCTTTTCCCAGTGATTATTGGCTTCAAACTTTTGATGTCCGATTATGTACGAATTTTGATTGGTCAACTTCAAACGCGATTATCTCGAAAACTCAAATGTACAGAAAAGGTACACTAGCATCAGTTTGTTTGCGGGGCCTCAAGTGGGTACGCGAGATGATTTCCAAAGGATTGATCCGACCAAGCATCAGTCCACATGCGGCCCCGACGTTTTGTGTTCGGAAGCCCGTTGGGTGGCGCATTGTCCATGATTACCGTTATCTCAACACGAACACAATTCGCCAGAGTGTGCCGATGACTCGGAAAGAAGATGTTTTCGACAGTATGGCAGGTGCCTACTATTTCTCGTGCATGGATCTGATGTCTGCCTACTACCAAGTACGAATGAAGACCGATCACATCAAGTATACAGCATTCCAAGCCCCAAGTGGATTGTACACTAAGTTTATCTCGGGATTTTGGAGTCAAGTATTTGAAGACGTCGGGACCAAGCTCAAGATGACGGTAGCATATCGTGCTCAGGGGGATGGCCAAACGGAGCGCACGAACCGGACGCTTGAGGAGTATCTACGCTGTTACGTGTCACCTCGACAAGACAACTGGGATGTACATTTGGCGAATGCAGAGTTCGCCATCAACTCAGCGGTAAACTCCAGTATCAAGATGTCTCCGTTTGAAGCAGATCTTGGATACGTACCAGCCAACCCTCTGTCAGCACTCGCAGCATCAAAGCGACGACGACTGCAAGGCGGACAACGACAAGGTGTCAAGTTTACAGAGCATCAAGCTGCAGTGTTGCGGCAGTGCCAAGAGGCTCTTGAAGACGCTCAGGCTCACATGGCAGACGTTTATGACAAGGGACGCAAAGCGCAAGAGTTCAAAATCGGCGACCGTGTGTATTTGAGCACGAAGAACCTCGACACGGCGCATACAGGGTTTCCAAACTCTCGCAAACTCGGCCCCAAGTGGATTGGACCGTACTCAGTCGTTCGAAGGGTTCACAAGCATGCGTATGAGCTTAACCTGCCTCCTGGGCTCAAGCTCCATCCCGTGTTCAACACAGGATCGCTCAAGCCGTATGAGCAGCCGAGCCGACTTTCAAGACCACAAGATGTCATTTTACATGACGGAAGTGTTGGGCAACTCGTGGACGCGGTTCTCAAGAAGCGCAAGCGCCAAGGATCGTGGCAGTACCTCATTCGGTGGGTGGGTGAGGAGAAGCCCACCTGGGAACCACTCGAGAATCTGCATCAAGTGTCCGGACTTGTGCAAGAGTTTGAAGCGAAGCGACCGCAGCGGTCAAGCAAGCGCCGGCGAGTTGCAAGTACAGCGGAAATAGTCACCAGCAACTGAAGATGTACTTGCGTACTTGCGCAACGTAATAATGTTGCTCAACGGACTCGTCGACAACTTAATGCACAAGTATATCGCAACATTGTGGCCAAGCAATTCAATTCGACTCGCGAACGCAAACAAGTACATTTATTGTTCGAGAAAACAACACTTACAGAAGCTCTACATATCGAAGGAACATCAAGCTAGCCGACCAGGAGACATGGTACTCGCAAGAAGTCCCCGCGCAAAAGAGGGCTTAGAGGAGCTCCACACGACGGAGGAACATCAAACCAGCCAACCAGGGAACGCAGAACTCGCGAAGAGGTTCTCAGCATCGGACGCATAGCAACCACGATCGGTCACCTCAATGACAAAGCAGTGCGCGAGACGCCGAGGATAGGGGTGGAACCCTGCACACAGATAAACGCCAACCGGCAGTCCAAGCGACACCAGGTGAGCTGTCGTATTGGGACCACTGACGCTGTTTTCATGCAGGTTGCGCTCAAGGGTAACCTCCGAGATCTGGCGATCGCCGCTCGCACGTGCCCGCCGGTTAAGCCATTTAATGAACCGGCGAAGCAGGGGCCATACCACGATTGAAGCCTGCGGGTGAGGCTGGTTTACCGTGGCGAAGAACTCATCGACGAGCTCCGGCGATGCCCAGGTCCCCAGTCCAAGAAACTGAGAAGCAATGGACAGCGCAGTAAACCCACATCGTCCATAGTCATCAGCAGCAATCGAGAGAGGAATTCCAAGCTCGCGGTAGTACCGTCGGAAGGAAATGCATTCCCCGGAGTCCTTCCAGTCATCGACAAGACGAAGATCATCGCTGAAGTCGCTGAGCTCCGCCAGGAGCTGGTCACGGGGCTCCCAAGTACGTGAACTCCACCCGGTATATCCGGACCAGATGACACGGTACTCGTACCGGCCAGGCTCTCCACGACGATCAACAATCGCCCACACGGCGTAGCGGCGCTCAGAGACGGACTCAGCACGTCGGGCGAGAACGGTTCCAAGCTGATCGCGAACACCTCGCAGCTGACTACGGACTTGACGTCGCGAACCTGAAGAACTTCTCGACGGCGTACTCAATCGAACCATGGCAACCCGAATCGCGAGTTCTATGCGCAGGGTAAGACGAGCACGCAGCGAGGACACGAAGAAGACCAAAGGCCGAGGCAGCACAATTGAAAGTGAGACTTCGGAGCAGTGGCGGTGTCCTGAAAGAAGACACGGACACAACCCAGGCCAAGAACCGACGTCTTCGACAAGTGCACGAAGACGACGCCGAGGATGAAGAACTTCAACGAGAATGATCCCAGCGAGACTGAGAGGTCCATCCAGTATTGGAGGGGTGAGTGTATCAGAAATGATAGATATGCGTTTAGAAAGTCTAGGCTATTAAGTAGGTCATGCTAATATAGGGGCTCCCGCAACCAGTCATTTGGTTGCCGGGCAGTTGGTCGGGGATCGACCACACTTCGGATTCTCCCCGCCAGCCCCAACCCAGCTTCACCTCTTCTCCCTCCAGCCGGGGCCAGTTTGATTCAGCCATGCTCGTCCGCGTATGAAGTGCAAGTCGATCAGCCCGCGGCGAATATCAACATCGGAACATGTATTCAAACAACGGGGCAAGTGTCCAAGAAATTATATTCCGTCGGCACAAGTCCATCAACTGAGACACGACCACAAAATTTAATGCAACCACCGTGGCTTCTTCAGTAAGAGCAACTTCTCATTTGAGCTCAACAATGATCCTCCTCGGAACCACCTGCTATCTCTTTTACGATCTCACAGTGTAAATAAAAGTAATATCGATTAAGTTGATAGAAAATCGCCGCATTTGGCCCTGCAACATGGTTCTGGAAATGAACGACAGAGTAAGATTTTTTGGCGGTGGAGTCTTGCGTATAATGAGCGCTTTGGGTACATGTGTCTGTAAACCACCAAAAACAATGTCCTCCGCGCCAATCAAATTGATTGTCGACGTGCAGGACGACAGCGAGTGACTCGCCGAGTCCGGCGTGGTGCGAATTGCCACCGCGCGTCTCACCGACTGCAGGCTGCTGCAATTTGCAGCACAGCCAAGGTTGCCTCGTTAAATTGTAGTGTTAAAAGCCAGCGTCTGTTTGACATGGCGACACCGCTGGAATTGGCGCGGCCGATGTGAAGCAGTAGTGCAGGGAATCAAAATGGTGCAAACACCTTGCGTTGCCGCCAGCAACACCCGTGGTGAGCACCCGATAAGGTTTAATGCGCGGCAAGCACTTTTGAAAAACCGTTTGCGCATCAGTCGTGGTGCTGAACAAGGCATGGACTAAGACAGTCGACATCGACCTGTAGCCGGCTCCGACAACCACAAGCTGCACCAGTCCGCCAACCGCCCAAGGACCTCGTGACAAATCCTTCTGCAATATCTAAGTGAAGCGTCTCAAGATGGTCCTTGTGTCCGTCATCAACTGCTTTATTTGCATGAAGGACGTCTAGCACAGTTCCAGCTAGTACCATCTACAATTATACTATTCCTGCCAGCACCTCGAGTGCGAGGGGGCCCGATTATGGCGTCGCACCAGACATGCGACGAACAGTTTAGCATGCGAATTTTAGTGATGAATTTACAGCTAGCCGCTTGAACTTGCCGCTCCAGAGAAATAATAATTCGGCTCATGCTAAAGCCGTGGTTCGGTGCAGGCAAGGCAGTTAGTGGTGGCCCAGGTCGCCACCACCCCAGCGTGTTTTTTTCTCGCAGCTTTTAATAGTAGCGCGCCCACTATTAATACGTGATACGTCATTGTGGTCCCTTAAAAAAAAGGCAAATCTTCAGAGGTGATCGGACCGCGTTACCGGAAGTGAGAGCATTTACTCCTAACGCCCCCAGCCTGGTCTCGCTGACATAAACCCTTTGAACTGAAGTATGTAGCTCGCGAGGAAGGCCCTGCTCTAACAACGGATTCTCCACGGAGTCCTCGAGGTCGCCGATTTCTCTATCGATCGGCGGGTCGTTGACGTACCGCAACTAGAGCTGTCGACGTCGTGGTGTAGGCCCAGTCGACGTCTCGACGTCGACCTGACATCGAGACGACATCCAACAGCCTGTCAGTATTTCAAATTAATGACACTCAAACTGTCAACGGCGTTGAGGACATCTGGAAGTACTTGGACAACGTACATGATCCCTGGCTGTCCTAGCGAAGACCAGTCATGAGAAGAGCAGGTGTATAACATGCCTTACAGGTAGGTGTTACTGTTCTCATAAACATTTTGTTCATTACTGCTGATACACAGGAATTTCTGCGCGGTACATCGCGCTTTGACTTCTCGGTGCCTCTGACGATGCTGTCACAGTCGCAATGGAGACGGGATCTCTGTCCACGTGGTGTATGGAGAAAGTGGAAGAGATGAACGCAGACGACGTTACTGTGCCAGGTGGGGACGGACTTGCCAACAAGATACGGGACGACAAGCCCCGACGTCACCGCCGACCTTTTCTGCCTGGTGAAGTTTAACCTGTCGGTTGAGGATGTTTCCTACTGAACCAGACGATGTTGAAGCTGCCCCTGGTGAGCCCGCTCTTAGCGATCATGTACCGCTTGTTGAGCCTCTAGGAAAGCGCGATCGCATCCCGGGGTTCAACCACTCAGCGCTAGGGCGGCCTGTGAGGGTGCAGTCTGCAGTCCTCGCATTGGTGTGCTATTGTGAAACTCTGCAGCTTGTATGCAGGATGCGAAGTTTGGATTAGGTCCGATGCCGGTCACCGTCGCTCCAGCCGCTCGATTTATTGCTGCTGACGCTGAATACGAAGCCTTGACGCTGTTCTACTCGCTCAAATTCACCACCAAGTAGCTCACTACCGCAAGTACGTACATTTTAGACTGCGAATTCTGTACTCTTTTCAAGGAACAGAATCACGAGTGTGTCACGTTTTGAGCCATAAAGATAATATCACGGACTGTACCAGCCTTTAGAGCACTCCGTCGTTTCGTGATGGTATTGCCGGCTGTGGAAAAAGCACGTTCCGATGGGACTGAAGACGCTACACAACCCAGCCATTTTCGCGCAAGTGGGGCCAAAGTGGGGAAGTCCAAGTGATTTTTTTTCCACCAGAAAAGAGGAGACGGTGGACTAGAATCCGTTTTGCTCAGGCTTGCTTCACTCGAACTATGGATGTATCTCTCCAGCTCCTGTTGGCAAGATATCTTCAAGACGTCGTCCCTAATTACTGATGATTCACGGTTCACTCTTGGTCTGTACACAAGTGCTTGCATTTCGCGACGCGCCTTCTCTTTTGGATCGTTAACTATCTTTTCAGGGCTTTGAAACGAGAGTAAAAGTAGCATTCATTATCATCTGCCAGTCGCAGGCGAAGTGACAAACGAAATTGACTAGCCTTCGTATGGATGTCTTCAGCAACTGTTTGACGGGAAGGAATTGATAGTTGCGTCTTCGCACTATTCGCAAACCGCACTGCATCAATAAATCCTTGGTCCTCGACGATACTCATCGGTCGTAGAGAAGAACCCACCCATTGCGCGACAATCGCGTTGAAGATGCTCGGTTCTGAAGCACCAGACTCCACGAACACGTTTGTCAACTTACGAGAATCTTCACTTTCCTTTTGAAGCCTTTCATGCTCTTGGAAAGCGTGTAAGTCATCGGGATGAACGTTTTTCATGTGCGGGGCGACAATACTCTTTCCTTTTCGGATCGGGAGCTCAATGTTACAGCTTAAGCAATAGAAACACCGGGCATGATCACGCGTCAGCTGATCTCTTGGGACACTGGCGTGTTCATCATCGGCGATACAGACAATATATTGCCAATTTGCCTTTACTCGCTGCGATCTTTTCGGAACGGGAAATGTCCTTCCTGCAGGACAAGATCGAATATTGACAGTGTCATAGGTCTGTAAACGCGTTGGGGGCTGGGTTACTTGAGTAGGCCTAGATTCCACTGGAGAAGGAGACCTCAAATTGTGTCTTAATCTCTTTGGGGTAGACCTTGGCATTTGCGGAGTCGATTTTCGCTTTCGCTGTGATGACCGTCTTTGCTGATCCGATGGAGGCTTCGAAGTGGAGCCTAACCTTGGCAGAGGAGATGTAAAACGTCTGCTATCCTCATCGTATTCGGTAATCCCGTCGGATCTCTGGCCGCGAATCGCCACGTGCACGGTAGGGAGAGGTGAGTTTGGCAAATGAGAACCGGGTGCTCGGTTCTTTCGTGTAGACCGCGACTTTGGGAGATGTGAACGCGAGCTTTGCCGTGGTGTTGGTGACGCAAAAGATCTGCTATCGGCATCGGAGTCGCTGTCCATTGTGCCAAATCTCCGAACACAAAGCCAACACTAGTGTGAAGTCTGTTGGGCTCACTCCGAAATGGATAATAAAGATCCCCCTTCACGGCCTGCGAGAAGGTAGTGTCCACGGAGTTCAAGATGCAGCTTCAATGAGGAATTGAGGTAGTTCATCCTGATTGGCTCGCTAAATGTATTTGAGCCAATCAGCATTTGCTATGGTAGGGGATGTCGCGTAGATGTCGGCACGACGTCGTATGACACCGACCAGACGTCGTCTGTCGAGTGTCCGAAAAGACGTCCTAATCCGTCGACGTCGACAGCTCTAACCGCAACGCGCAGACTATGTCATGGATCAATGGAAGACACTTCTTCTGGAAAGAGAAGGTCCCCGTCGATTGCCCTTCGTTTAAATGAGTAACTCCGAACTCCGTTAGCAAGTCCTTGATCAGAGCCTCCGCAGGGATGTGTCCATCTCCCCTCCGAACAGGAATTTCACCACGCCGAGTTTGCTTAGTGGTGAATTAGACTGTTGGTGATCGTTCAGTCGTCGGAGGATGTCATGGGAACGACCAATCTTCAGGGTGAAATCAGGATCATGAGACGAGTTGCGGTTGGAAGATGGTGCTAATCCACAATGGAGCACGTAGATCCCACCTACTCCATGCCAACGTGGAGGCTTGTAGAAAACCCCATTCACATGCGGCTTGTGATGTACCGCGAACTCTTGTTGCAGGTGATCCAATACGATCCCGCAATGATTACGGTAAGATGTTTACGCCACCGATGATTAGACGACTAGGATGATTGGACGAGTACAGAGTGTTGGTGATTGGATGCAGACTAGGTAGAGAAGACAGTGTAAGCTCATATCAATCAATCACTTCTGAATTTCCATTCCACGCCTCAAGTGACTTCCCTCGCCTCGGTCTCCTCGCCCCAAGCTTCGGCATCCTCCCCTCGCAAGACAACCTCTACCACGACCTTCTTCAACTCTCGGTCTGTGTTCCGCCCGACACGTCCACGGGGGCGAAGTCTATCGGTGGCGTCGTACAGGCGACCTTCCTGCAGAACGGTCTCCAGGTTAAGGTACGTATGGTAGCTTTCACCTTTGATGTCCGCGTTCGGCTTATATGTCCACTCTTGGTTGTCGGCCACGTAGATATGTTCGTGGAATCGATGTCGAAACTCATTCCAACCACGTCGTTTGCCAACCCTCGCTTGTATGGGTTTCCATGGGACGAAAGGTGCGCCTTTGAAGTACACCCGATTGGTGAAAACTTTCTCAACGTCCCGGAGTTGACTGTGCGAGATCACATCCCCGGTCGCGTCCCGAGGCTTCGGACGCCTTGTCCACTCCAGCACCGCATCTTTACGCAGCTGCGTTAACGTCTCCATCGCTTGGCAGATTGAAGAGTGAGGCGAAGCGAGGCAGCGAGGCGAAGGCATCGAAGCGAGGCAGCCAGCAACCGGGATGGTGGGTGGATGGCGTATGGGTTGTATGGTAGGTAGTGCCCTACAGTGTACTCTATAGAATGTTAACCTCAATGATGGGCCGTCTCGGCAGCTACAATGGGCCTAGTGAACATTGTAGTAACTTGACAGTCGTACAGGTCGTTCGACATTTTTCCGAAAATCTATTTCAACAGGTTCACTGCAATAAGCAATATAAGGTTTCAGCAGGTTTACAAAGCTTATTTAAGCACAATTTATTTAAGTCGGATCCGACCGACCGACCTTGCTCACTAAAATGGTTGGGTTAAAAATCCCACCCGTCTAGCGCGCTCAATACAGCGAGATGAGAGGCAAAACTTTGCAGAAGGTATCTTCACGAACATACCTGCATTGCACCATAGCGGAGGAGTGCGTGTAGCGAGCGCACCACCACGATAAGGCACTGGATTTTGGATCATTTTGCGGTGGTTGGCTTTCACCAACCAGTGTTGTTTTAAACATTGGAAAGAATCTTTAAGAATATGAAGTATTAAACACCACAGTGAATGTGAATCCTCCTTCCAAGCAGCATCATTCTTCAAAATCCGATCTCCAATGGACTCTTCTCCAGCCTTGGACGTCTCATTAGAGAAGGAACTAGCGCATCTCCACTTAGATGGCCCTCTGGATCCTGGTTTCCCTCCCCACCTTATGCACTCGGACGTGATCGCTGCTGCTGCTCAGGCCTCAACGGACGCAGACAACGGAGACGTCCCCAGTCCGGACGAAGACGAGAATGACGAAGCCATTCAACGCACCCACCACGAAGGGAGGCTTAAAGCTACGATACTGGAGAAAGTTGCAACCGAGAAGCGTCTCCGTCGTCTCTCCGAGGTCTTCGTAGACGACAAAAGCGCCAATCAGGACGACTCTGGAGACCTGTTCGAGACGCTACCGGAACCTTATGGCCAGTTGTCTACGTACCAGAGAATTGAGATCACTTCAGCTCCGGAAGAGGTGGACAGAGAGACGAAGGAGGTCTGTGAGCTCATTCGCAAGTGTCTGGAGCTTCGGAAGAAGTGGATCACTGTGAATGAACCGGTGACGCCTCCTCCGTCCTCGACACCTGAAGTTCACAGCAGTCCACGAGCTGGAGGTGCCAAGTTGAGACATAGGGAAGAGATTCCTTATGAACCGTTTAAGAATCCGGTGCCTGAGACTACACCGCATCATTTCATCATGGTGGACGGTGTTGTGATGGTCTATGAGAATCAAGAAGCAGTGGAACCGGTCAGTCGTGTGGGGACAATGGAGGAGTACTACAAGGACCTGTTCGAGATCAAACGTATCATTAATTACGGACCAGTCAAGACCTTGGCATTCAAACGCTTGCAGCTATTGGAAGCGAGGTTTAACTTGCATACACTATTGAACTCGGAGCGAGAGCTTGTGGCACAGAAGGCGGTGCCCCATCGTGATTTCTACAATGTGAGGAAGGTGGATACTCATATCCACCACTCGGCCTGTATGAACCAGAAGCACTTGCTGCGGTTTATCAAGTCCAGACTGCGCAACTCGCCTGGAGAGATTGTCATTTTCCGAGACGGACGCTTCATGACGCTCAGCGAGGTGTTCCGGTCCTTGAATCTCACGGGCTACGATCTGAGTGTGGATACGCTGGACATGCACGCCAGCAACACGTTCCACCGCTTCGACCGCTTTAACCTTAAGTACAACCCGGCAGGACAGAGTCGATTGCGTGAGATCTTCCTCAAGACGGACAACCTCATCGCTGGCAAGTACCTGGCTGAGATCACGAAGGAGGTGATCTCTGACTTGCATGCCAGCAAGTACCAGCTAGTGGAGTGGCGCGTCTCTATCTACGGTCGCAAACACTCGGAATGGGATAAGCTAGGCCGTTGGATCTACGTGAACAAGCTCACGGCCCCGCACGTTCGCTGGATGATTCAGATCCCTCGTCTCTACTTCTTGTACAAGAAGCTTGGTGAGGTGGACAACTTCCAGCAGATGCTCGACTACATGTTCCTCCCGTTGTTCGAGGTCACGCGGGATCCGTCAAGCAACTTGCCGCTACACTACTTCCTTGAGACGATGGTGGGCTTCGACTGCGTGGACGATGAAAGCAAGGCTGAGCCTTTCCGTGCTGAGCGTGGTAAGAAGCTGCCGAAGCCTCAGGAGTGGACGCATGAAGCCAACCCGCCGTACGACTACTGGTGCTACTACCTGTATGCCAACATCGCTGCACTGAACGAGTTCCGTCGCCAGAAGGGGCTGAATATCTTCTCGTTCCGTCCTCACTCCGGTGAAGCTGGAGACCCGGAGCATTTGGCTGCTGCTTATTTGACTGCCAACGGGATTAACCACGGTATCACGCTGCGAAAGTCTGTGGCTCTGCAGTACCTATACTACCTCACCCAGATCGGCATTGCCATGTCGCCGCTGAGCAACAACCGCCTGTTCCTCGCGTACCACCGCAATCCCTTCCCGATCTACCACGCACGTGGTTTGAACGTCTCTCTCAGTACTGATGATCCAGTGATGCTTCACTACACCAAGGATCCGCTGCTGGAAGAGTACTCGGTGGCTGTACAGGTGTGGAAACTGACGTCCACGGACATGTGCGAGATTGCACGTAACTCAGTGCTGCAGTCGGGCTTCGAGCATAAGTTCAAGGAACACTTCCTCGGCCCCAAGTACACTCTACCTGGATCGCGCGGTAACGGTGAGTCTTCCTTAGTGCATTTGCTCTACTGTAGGCTTTATTATCCCGCTAACTACCTGTTCCACTTTACCACAGATATCCGTATGACTAACGTGCCGGACATTCGTGTAGACTACCGCCACGAGACCCTCCAGGGCGAACTAACGTTCATCAAGACGTAATTTCGCTTTCAAGCATTAGCGTCTGTAAGCCACATGCAAGATAAACGTGCTGTTGACTCTTTTAGCTGGTTTAATTCGTATTTTTTGCAGTGTTCTCGTCCTTGTCTTGAAAGTGGACGAAAACGAAATGACTGAAAGCAACCGCTAACGCGAGTGACTGGATATTAGTTGCAGCCTCACAAAGTGATCGCAACGCTGGTGAAGACACACTCAAAGCCCCGACACCCGCAGCAGCGAAGAAAAGTGTGCTGAGTACTAAGTTCTTGGACCCTAGATATCCAGGCACGCGTTTCCACTTGGCAGGCCACGGATCGCAGAAGTATACTTGGTAGGCTCGAGCGAAGATTAAATTGGTGATGCACGTGGACCCGTACCGTGCTACAAACAGTGCGTTCAAGAACGAAGCTGTGACTTCCTCTCTTGAATCTTTTAAGGCAAAAACTTTTGAAGAATTGACGGAAACTGAAGAAGAGCGATAGGGTGCCAACATCTCGTTCACACAGGTTTGTGCCATTTTCCAGCAAAGTAGGCTGAGAACACACAGACACAAGGTCGGTATCGTCTGATGTTTAGACAATATTCTTCGTCGGTACAGGAAAGTGATCAACCCCCACTGGAGTCCGAGTTGGCAAAGATGCGAAATGGTCTCGAAGGAAGCAGCTGATGCAACTTTTTGTGCAAATTTGACGTCTTTCGTGTTAGCATCATCTAAAAGTTGTTCAACCATAAGCACATCTTCTCGAGTGTTTAAACTCTCAAGCCATCGTAAAACACTCGCAAACCCACGTCGAGTCTGAAAAGTCGATGAAGGGAACATCGAGTGCTTAAGCTGATGGAACTCCAGTGTAGGCACATCCAGCACTGCATACAGATATCCACAACCACATATCACCGTCATGAACACGAGAGGAACGTGGTATTTCGCTTTTAAAACATCTCTCATTGTAAACTTTTGCAAAGCGTCACTATGTTTTTTGTATCAAGATTCTTGACAAAAACCGTGTTCTCTGAAAAAAAAAGTGTCTGGCATTTTCCCCACACTTGGACAAATGCTCCACGACGTGCAGGTGCTGGAGCTCGGGCGTGGCGAACTGGACGCGGCGGCGCTTGCGCGTCTGCAGCGCGTGGTGAGCCGCAGCTCCTTCGTGGCCATCGACACGGAGATGGGCGGCATCTCGTGCCAGGAGTGCGTGAAAATGCGCCATCCCGTTTAAAAAAGTGTTAAATCTAATACAAATTCCCTATTTTTCTTTTCTTTTTTGCAGCTCGCCGCGCTCCAGCGTCATGGATTCCATCGACGAACGCTACGCTCAGTACAGCAATAGCGCCAGGCAGTTCCCGCTCGTGCAATTCGGCCTCAGTGTCTTCACTTGGGACGGCGAGAATCGAGTTTTCCGGGTCGAAACGTACCAGTTCCCGCTCTTCCCGGTGTTCCACGAGAAAGTGGTGGGGTTCAGTCATAGCAACGCTATAAGCTCCACAGCTACAGCCAATGGGACGGCGTCGGCGTGTCCGGATAGGAGATTCCTGGTGCAAGCCAAGTGTTTGCAGTATATTCGTGCGCACGGATTCGATTTAAACGCGTGGATTGATAAAGGCATTGGACATTTATCCCATCATGAACAGCACCAAGAGCCGTGCAAATCGGCACTGGAGAAGTCGGCTAGACCGGAGATTTTGAGGAAATTTGACCCCGATCAACCAGCGTTGATCACAGAGGAGACTCAGGCGTTTTTGGATCAATTGACGGGGAGGTTGAAGCAGAGACTGGCAGCTTTTGAGGATGCAGGACGGGAAGCAGCCGTGGGGAAGGGGTCTATTGGAGCTTTACAGGACAATGGAACCAGACGACGTGGACGACGTGGAGGCAAAAAGAACAAGAAGAAGAACAATGGTCGCAACAAACGACGAGATAACAGAGACCGTTCAACGCCCCCTGGGAGTACGACGAGTAGTAATCTCAGTGCTAAGGAGGAACCTCTGGAACAACCTCCTGCTGAAGAAGATTTGGAAATTGGCCTGAAGGAGGAGGAGGTGGAGGAGGAAGAGGCACTGGAGGAAGAAGACAGAGGTCAGCAAGAGGAGGCCGGAATGCCCGAAGAAGACCTTCTGCAGGATGAGGAGAATGTCGAGCCGGACGAGGATATTATTGCCGCTATGAAGCGCTTCCTGCTGGCTCCTGTGTCTAGTGATCCCACGTTGGGTCCATGCGGTGCTTACGTGACGGAGCCTCTTGCGCCATTCCGTCGGCATGCGTTAGTACAGCATCTTCGCAAGGTTCTACCGGATACTGTGGCGTTGGATTGCAGAGTGGACAATGCTGATGACGAAGATGTCGTTCGCAATCCATGGAGACGCCGAGTTCGTATCGTTGCCACACGATGCAAACGTCAGAGACAAGCCTTAATGCTAGCTGACCAGCAGCTTGCAGATGACGAAATGCGCGAGCGAAATCTGAGCTTGATTGGCTTCACGGCGGTGCTAGATGCGGTTGTGGCCGCAAGGAAGCCGATCGTCGGGCACAACATGCTCCTTGATCTCATGCAGTGCTACGAGAAATTCCATGGGCCGCTGCCGGTACGCTGTGCCGAGTTTCAACGCGAGTTGCATGCTTGGCTTGGGGCAGGCGGCGGTGTATTTGATACCAAGACCCTCGTCGACTACGCGATGCAGAAGTTTGATACCTTTGCGACCCATTTGGCGCACACTGCGCTTGAGAATTGCTTCGAAGTGCTGTCCAAACATCCATTCTACGGACCAGAGGTTCAATGTACGCAGCCAAGTGTGCGTGGCGCTGATGGTGCACGTGAGCACAGAGGTGACGTGATGAGTTCGGCTCAAGCACCGCTTCAGGCACACCAAGCAGGCTATGACGCGTTCATGACGGGATTCGTCTTCCTTCGAGTGTGCTCTGGGCTTGGGGTGTCGAATGAAGGCATCGCTGCATTGGGAACGAGTCAGGAGGGCAAAGCAAAATCCACGGAGGATACCCTCGAGAGTCTGCGTAACGTGTTGTTTGTTAGTCACTTCCTGCCGACGTACGTGCTGAATCTACCGGGTCCGTTCCCACAACCAACGCCCACACCGTCTCGCTCCAGGTTCGTCCGGATGAAGTTGACTCGAACGCGCTCGCCTGTGACTTCTGGTGCTACTCCTATGCCCAATGGGGGCAACAATACGTGTCCAGCATTGAAGACGTTCCACATCAAGCATTGTGTGGGGTGGGCACTCAACCTTCACTCAGCTACCAGACTCGTGAATGTGCATTGGGAAGGACAACAGTGTGTGTACGTGGAGTTGCCGTCATCCGAGGCAGCTGAACAGCTTCTGGCTGTACGAGCGCAGACAAAGGAATGCTGGGGGTCTACAAACGACCCCATGCCATCAATCGGGTGCGTTGACTTGGAGAGGTGCCCGGCAACGTACGACTGCGCGGAGATGGAGGCAACGGCGACGGACTCGGCGCCGCCACCACTCGCGCAGCAGTCAACCAGCGATGATGAGAAGACTCGCAGGAAGCGGAAGAGCTGCGAGATGGCGCAGTAAGACGGAAGCCTCTGCGCCTTAGTTGATTGCTGTCATTTCATGAACGAGTAGTGTACCTCTTGCATGTGTAGATAATTGACAATGTGGAGGCAATGAATGAAGCACAGCAAGTGGCATTACCGATTCAAATGCATCGGAACGAGATGATTGAGAAGCGCATTTGAGTGATAAGCAAAGAAACCGTTGATTGTCTTGGCTTGGTTCTGATAGATAAAAGAAACTACACTCTACATCGAAAAATGAATATACGAAGCTAGAGCGCTCTGCTCGCGCTCCCTAATACTGAATGTCTACCTACCGCTCGCTCACCAATCTATAGCACGGGGGTCACCGCACCATTGATCTGGCACGACACCTCCAGGAACACTTGATCCGAGGAGGCACCGTTGGGGAAAGCGACCGAGCGCTGGTCCTCAGAGAACGCGCTCAGCGGGTAGAGGAACGTGACCGACTGGTCGTGCTTCTCGAGCAGCTTGTCGTTGGACGAAGCCGCAACGTGGGCAGCCGTGGTAGGGAACAGAGCACCGGACGACATGCCCTTGCGGATCGTGCTCATGTCAGCCACCGAGCGGCGCGTCACCTGGTTCTTGCCGTTCAGCACAGTGAGCAGCACCTGGTTCTTCTCGTTCCAGAGCTTGGTGAGCTTCTCATACAGACGCGACGTCATGGACACCGGCTTCACCGTCGTCTTGGACACGTGCTCGTCGTCATTCTTCACGTCGCTGTGGCCGAACTCGTCACTGTCAGCGCCGAACCAGTTGGTGTCCGCTAGAGCAGGAGCGAACGGTTCGTCCACAGGGTAGACGAACTCTTCAATGAGGTCCGTGTCGAAGCTCATGCCCACTTCCAGTTCCTTAGGTGAGTCGCACGAGCCAGAGTCCGTCACGTCCGAAGCAGCCGACGGCGAATTGGCCTGCGCGCGCTTCTTATCAGCCGACACAGCCACAGCAGCGGCTGCAACGGCGCTGGCCGCAGACGATGTCCAGCTGGAGACGTCCTGGAAGTCCTCCCACGACGTCTTCTCCAGACACGCCACAATACGGGAAGCAATGCTCATTTGGGACAGCTCCTTGACCGGCACGGCGTTAAACATCGACGAGAAATTGCTGCCGCTCGTGACGTTAGCGACCGAATCACTTTGGCCACAAAAGGTGACTGAGAACATCATCGCCATCATCATGGCCAAGTTCTTCTTTGCCGCGTGGATCTCGTGGTGGGACTGGTTCTGAGACTGCATCTTCTGGCGTTGTTCCTCCTCCGCCAAAGCGGCCGCCACAGGATCGTCACTAATTGAATTGAGACCATAAGCAGCCAGCGGAGATTCATCGAGATCACACAGCAAATCTTCTCCAACCATTGCTTCGTCCATATCTTCCAGACACACAGCCCAGTCCACAGGTTCATCCGAGACGACAATCGGCTCCACCTTCTCCAGGGGAACAGGCTCAGCCTTAATAACTGGTTCTTGGTCCATGCTCTCCTTGCGTCCTAGTTGTTGCTTGAGTTGTTCACTCTCCACTGCCATTGCAGCCAGCTGGTCCTGCAGGGCCTTGAGTTCTCTCTCCTTGGCCTGCAACTGATCTTCAAGCTGTCCCACATAGGCTTTCTTCCGCTCACGATGGAGCTGCGCAGACATGCGATTACGAATCAGACGACGCTTCTTCTTGGCCTCCTTCGAGTCCGGATCCAGATGCTCCAGCTGCGCCTCCATGGCGCGCAGTCGCTCCTCCCCACTGGGGTCCAGCGCTGGCTCCGTCTTGAGTTTCTTACTGGGTGTAGCGTCCACAGTCTCCAGCGGCTTGCGCTTGTCCCTGCGCGCGTTCACACGGGCCATACGCTGAGCCTTGCCTGAGTCGGAGTCTGAGGACGGGGACGAAGGGGGCTCGAGCTTGATGAGGCGCTCGCTGGCCGCTGTGGCCGCGGCCGCAGGCGGGAGGCGGATCTGATCCACGGGCTGCACGGCGTCCGTCGTGGTCTTTGCCGGTTGGGCGCCGGTGTTTTGCCAAATGGTGCGGATGAAATCAGTCATGACTCTTGTGTGTGTGTGTTTCTTGTTGGGATAAAATGTGTTCTAAAGCGACAGGGGAAAAATGAGTTAGATATATACTGTAGATAAGGGCCGTTTCGAGAACTTGGTCGAGGGGACCGTTGGATTGGAAAGCATACCTTAGGGCGTGATTTTTCTCCCCCCCCCGTTTATCAACTCTTTGATGTCGACTTGCCTCCTCCGTCGTCTTTTCCCTTTTGATGCGGCTAGAGTGCGCTCGCTGCAAAAGCTACACAGTGGCAAGTCCGGGTACATGCCCTTTCTATGGGAAATGTGCGCCACACCACCCTAGCCCCAGCTTCTGGAAAGCGTTTGCAGAAAGATACCTAAGATAAGATCGCCTCTGGCCATCACGCGACCGTCAGCTAGAGGCTGGCAAATGTCGGTCCGGCTGGTGGCGTCTCCGCCTGGCAGCAAACTGCTGCCGGGCCACCACCACCTTCGCATGGTAAGCACCGGCCAAAGGTCGATCCCCGGCTTTCACAAGAAACTTCCTGCTGCGACCAGAGTGATGGTTGTTGCGTTGTCAAGCTCCTGCGCGTCGTGCGGTTGTGGGACAAAATATCCGCGATTCAGCAACGCCATGTACTGCACCCCCGATTCGGCAACGCCGTTTACTATGTAAGCACCGGCATCCTGGCTATTCCTGCTGCTGCTGTGGCGTGCGTGCGGCGCTCGCTTCCATCCAGATGGTGCCGTTCCATCAAGAGCTCCGACGATTATGGAGGTGAGGGCTCTGTCAGAGCAAGCAAGCACCAGGCAAAGCTTGCCGATCGCGATGGGAATTGCGGTCCTTTGCCCAGGAAGCCGCCGGCAACGCAGCTCCGGGGCGTCGCAGCTCAGGCTGGCGTGGCAATGCGGCTCGGCTGCCTTCCTGCCAGCATCTTGGTGGGGCGCGACACCACGATGGCGCGGTGCAAGATTTAGTAGCCACACGCCCCGCACAAATTGCTCGAGCGCGACGGCAACGTGCTTCATGTGATCGCCTTCCTCGGTGCCATTTGCTGCAACTTTCAGCGTGCAGGTGGCGAGAACGGGTCAAAGGTGTCGCCCCTCGAACTTCAGACGCGCAAAGATCCGTGAGAGACACTGCTGCCGCCGCACGCAAAAGCAAGCCCAGTCTCTCGCGGGCTTGTACGCCAGCTTCGCTGCTGCAAGCCAAAAAGCGGTTCAAATCTGCAACCTCCTCAAACATGCGCAGCCGACGGGGCAGCACCGGACAATTCGTGACTTGCTCCCTCCGACGCGGTATCCGCTTGGTTCAACTTGGAGCCATGATTTAGGCAGGTGCCGAGCACCGTGTCCCCCCAACGCTGTGACTACCGTACCAGTTAAGGCGAATGCCGCATGTGTTCTATAAGGAGCGGAGTGCAGTGGTGTGATCGGCACTCGCTGCAGTGCCATCTCGCTGTCCAACGCGAAAGATCCACTGAGCAACGAGCAGCAACGGTGCTGTAAATGTTGTTGCTCAGATTGACCAGCTCATGCCAAGTAAGAATAGGGGCAAGTCGTAAGTTACGACTTGACTCGTAACTGGCAACTTCACACACTTCTCTCGTGTCGTATCCTCTTCACTTGAACATGCTTAAAGTTGTCCATGACCCTCCCGGCACATTCGACGGCGCTTTATCCACTTCCACGCGAGTAATGCAGTATATGTGAACACACTTGTGTTCATGCAGCGCTGTGGCTTCACGCGCTACAAGAGTGTATCCATCTGCTAACTTGTACTTTACGTACACCACACCCCTTATATGTGTCAACACCGTTTGATGTGCTGAACACCATTTCTAACAGGCGGGGCGGTACGTGGAAACTCGGTACGTCGAAGGGGAAAGCCTCTCTACTCAGCTTGAAAGCGCTTTCTCACCGCTACAGACCCTCCGTCATTTACTCAATACTATAGTCCATCTATTAACCCGAAAATCCGATCAATATTCTGCTTTCCAGTGAACCTACGCGCCACCGTATCAAGAGCTCTCGAGATATCAGCAGCTAAACAGATAAAAGCCTGCTGAATCCAGTGTAAAACGCCACACAGGGGCCTGTTCACTGCAACGATGGAGACTGCAGCGGAAGATATGGTGCGTAGTAATTGCTTATGTGCCATCTGTTGACACAATAACGCTGTCGGAGCTATATCTTGATTAATTTTATCATTTTCTTTGTTAATTTGTTATTGCAGCCGAGTTCGTCGCCTCCGCTAGGATCAACATCGAATCCATTCAAGACGGCATTGCACAAATTTGCGCAGAAGAAGAAGGAGCGAGCAGCTTCTTCCAGTTTAAGCAACGCAGCCACTTCGGGCTTTTTCTCGATGGGAAATAACAAAACTGCAACACAACAGAAACCTCAGCCATTGCCGGGGTCAGTGAAGCAAGTTAATACCGGACAACTTCCTCCTGTATGGGCGACACCGTCGCCAGCTCCTCCGAGGTGCGTAGTAAACAAGGTGACGAGGGTTTAGTGAAACTGGGAAGTGTATTAATGAATTGTTGATTTTTACTGACAGGCAAGTGTCTGCATCGTTTGACTCGGTGTCACCGCGTCTTCGAAGTGTTTCAGCAGTGGATAGCGAAAGCGAAGAGCACCGGTCGGTTGGAGCGTATGGTGGCAGTAGCCATTCGTTGCACGAAGATGAACTCGAGGAGGAGCGTCATGGAGTCCCTACACAGGGACACGGAACAGCTCACCGCGGTCGTAACAATGGAGGCTCAAAGGGAAGTCCACTGGCTGCAGGTAGCACGTTGGCGTCTGCTTCGTCGTCGCGCAACGCATCGGGAAACCTTCGCGACACGCAGTTCGAGCGGTTGTTGGAGAAGGAAGTTGTTGATTTGGATCAACTTCGGAAGCTTAGCTGGGGTGGTGTTCCTACAAAGCATCGGCCTACAGTTTGGCGTTTGTTGCTGGTACGATTTCATGTTTTGGTAGAGTGTTGCTGTTTTTTCTCACGTTGCGACGTTGTCTAACTACTGTAGGGATACATGCCGTCGAAAAAGGATCGTCGTGCTGCAGTTCTCGAGCGAAAGCGGCAGGAATACGTAGAGCTGTTGCAGCAGTATTACTACATCCCGGACACGGATCGGGGTACACGCGAACAAACCACGCTGCGGCAGATCCTGGTTGATATCCCACGCACCAACGCTGACGTGAAACTCTTCCAAAATGAGCGTATTCACCAGGTGAGAAGGTGTTCCTTGTAACTCGATTTACAGACTTGTACTGAAGACTCTTGTTATGCTTTTGTGGCATGCGAATGCAGTGCATGGAACGCGTTTTATACATTTGGGCGATTCGACACCCTGCCAGTGGCTACGTCCAGGGAATTAACGACCTCATGACACCGTTTCTAGTCGTTTTTCTTTCGGCTTTCGTCGGTGAGTGGGAAATGCAGGAGGTTGTAATTATGGCGGGGGGTTGACTTACACAAACCTTATTGTTACTGCGTAGATGGACCGCAGACATGTGACTTAACGAAAGTGACGGACGAGAACTTGCAGATTGTGGAGGCCGACAGTTACTGGTGCCTGACGAAATTGCTTGACGACATTCAAGACCACTACACGTTTGCACAGCCTGGTCTACAGCGCATGGTTCAGCGCATGGAGGAGCTCGTCCGCAGATGCGACACTGGGCTGTTTGAGCATATCGTGGAGCGTGAGAATGTGCAGTTCGTTCAGTTCGCCTTCCGCTGGATGAACTGTTTGCTGATGCGGGAACTGCCATTGGATGGCATCGTGCGTATTTGGGACACGTACCTGTGCGAAGACTCGGGTTTCGAGAGTTTTCACGTGTACGTGTGTGCTGCCATCCTCATGACGTTTGGTGAAAACCTCAAGACGCTGGAGTTTCAAGACCTGGTTCTCTTCCTACAAAGCCTCCCGACGAAGGACTGGGTCGAAAACGAGATCGAGCCGCTGCTCTCGCGCGCGTTTATCCTACAGACGTATTTTGCCGACGCGCCGAGCCACCTCAGCGCGCAGGCCGGGCAATAGCCTGTCGAGAGAGCTTTGTCACTAACAAGAACACTGACGTCAATATATAAAAACGATTGTTTCCCTCACAGTACATTCTTGAAATTGACAGCCGGGGGATTCATTGTTCAAATCATTTGCGCGTTGTGTAAAGTTGAAATTGTTCGTGAGTCGTTTCCCGTACCATCTGAATGGCGAACTGCCACGTACTTGAAGTTGCATACGTCGGACCAATTTGCCTACACTTGCAAGTTGCAGCAAGTCTAAAAAAATGGCGATCGTTGTGTATCGGTTGGTTTTCCGTGTCGGTGAAAACTGCAGAAGATAAATTCTTTTAGACAGTCAAAACACACATCTATTGAACAGCAGCAGCTTGATAAAGCATTTCATTTCGCGTCCCTCAGTCTGGAGGTCAGTAATGACGGAATGGACCACGGTTCTAAGCGGAAATGAACCCACGCTTGGACTTTCAGGCGACACCTGCGTCGCCTCGGTCAGGACCCGAGACACCCCTTGCCACGTACATAACGCCCCCAGACAACGCGCCGTGACTGCTCCAAAAGGAAATACCAAAACAAGGTATAAAATCTATTCTTCCTTACAAAAACCAACTATAAAAAGGAAAAAGTATCGTACCCAATTGTGTCAAATGCACTGATTCCCTTTTAACCCGATCATATCTACTTGCACGGGTTTCAACGGGAATCTTTTGCCAATTGCCACGCGGCAGGTCACTTTGGTTTTTTTTCCAAGTAAAAAAGAGCAGAAGAGGGAGTGGAAAACCCTCAAATTGACAAATGGCGGATGACGCGTTCCGCTACGAGCTGGAGACGCCCGAGGCCGTGCTGAAGCACCTGGGCGTCACGGAGGAGCAGGGACTGTCGACCACCGAAGTGGAGAAGCGTCGCGCCCAGCATGGCTTCAATGAACTGGACAAGGAGGAAGGCACGCCCCTTTGGAAGCTGGTACTGGAGCAGTTCGACGACGCGCTGGTTAAGATCCTTCTAGGTGCCGCGGTGGTGTCCTTCGCCTTGGCTTTGTTCGAAGGCGGTGAAGAGGAAGGCATCGGCGCCTTCGTGGAGCCGTTGGTGATCCTTGTTATTCTCGTACTTAACGCAATCGTCGGTGTCTGGCAAGAGTCCAATGCGGAGGCCGCGCTGGAAGCCCTGAAAGACCTGCAGCCGGAGAACGCACGTGTCATGCGTGACGGGGAGATGGTGACGCTGCCCGCTCGCGAGCTCGTGCCAGGAGACGTGGTGGAGATTCGTGTTGGTGACAAAGTTCCCGCTGACCTACGTCTTTTGTCAATGAAGACGACGGCCATCCGTGTGGAACAGGCCCAAATGACGGGAGAATCCACGTCGGTGAACAAGGACATTGACGCGCTCCCTCAAGGAACGGAGAACATCATTCAGGCCAAAACCAACATGCTGTTTGCTGCTACAGTCGTCGTGAACGGTCTGGGCAATGGAGTTGTGACGGAAGTGGGTATGAAGACGGAGATCGGCAAGATCCAGCAGTCCGTGCAGGACGCCTCGAAGGACGAGGAGGACACGCCGCTTACCAAGAAGCTGGACGAGTTCGGAGAGCTGTTGTCTAAGGTCATTGCCATCATTTGCATTGTGGTGTGGATCATCAACTACAAGAACTTCTTCGACCCGATCTACGGATCAGTGTTCAAGGGCTGCATCTACTACTTCAAGATCGCTGTGGCTTTGGCTGTGGCTGCTATCCCTGAAGGTTTGCCTGCTGTCATCACGACGTGCCTGGCGCTTGGCACGAGAAAAATGGCCAAGAAGAACGCTATTGTGCGCAAACTTCCTTCTGTGGAGACTCTGGGTTGCACGACGGTTATTTGCTCGGACAAGACGGGCACGCTTACGACTAACGAGATGTCGTGCATCACGTTCTCGCACCTGGGCAAGTCGGAAACGGAGCTGGTGACGTACGATGTCGAGGGACACACGTACGCTCCTATTGGTAAGATTGATGGCGCTCCGCTTAGCCAGTTCAAGGCTGTGGCCTCGATGGCTACTGTCTGCTCGCTGTGTAACGAGTCTGCTATTGAGTTCAGCGAGGGCAAGTACATCCGTGTCGGTGAGCCTACCGAGGCTGCTCTGAAGGTGCTGGTGGAGAAAATTGGCTTCCCCCACGACAGTGCCAAGCAGGCGGAGTTGGAGTCGCTGCGTGCTTCCAACCCGGAGAAGGCTGTCCAGTTCTGCAATGAGCACCTGGAGGAGCAGAACAAAAAGCTGGCTGTGCTGGAGTTCTCACGTGACCGTAAGTCGATGTCGGTGCTGTGCGCCAAATCTGGCGCTTCGTCGCAGCGCGCTACCCGCTCGTCGACCTCGAACCAGAACATTCTGCTGGTGAAGGGTGCCCCTGAGGGGCTCATTGACCGTTGCACCCACGTGGAGCTGGGAGACGGAACTGTTAAGCCGTTGACCGATGCTGGCCGTCAAGTACTTCTTTCGCAGGTGTCCAGCCTGGCTCGCAAGTCGCTTCGTTGCCTTGGTCTAGCTAAGAAAGAGGACCTTGGTGAGCTTGGCTCGTACGACGGCGACCGCCACCACCCGGCTCACAAGCTGCTGGAACGCACGGAGAACTTCGCTGCGATTGAGTCTGGTCTGACCTTTATCGGTCTTGCCAGCATGTTGGACCCCCCTCGCCCAGAGGTGCGTCCCATGATTGAGACGTGCCACACGGCCGGTATTCGCGTTATCTGCATTACCGGTGACAACAAGCTGACTGCTGAGAGTATCTGCCACAAGATCGGCATCTTCAAGGATGGCGATGACCTTTCCACGCGTTCATTCACGGGTGCTGAGTTCTTTGCTCTGCCGCTTGAGAAGCGCAACGAGTACCTGTCGGACGGCCATGGTATGGTGTTCTCGCGTACGGAGCCTAAGCACAAGCAACAGCTTGTGAAGATGCTGAAGCAGCTGGGTGAGGTCGCTGCCATGACTGGTGACGGTGTGAACGATGCTCCTGCTCTGAAGCAGGCCGACATTGGTATTGCTATGGGTATTACCGGTACCGAGGTGGCGAAGGAGGCCGCAGACATGGTTCTTGCTGACGACAACTTCGCTACGATTGTGGCTGCTGTTGAGGAGGGCCGTGCCATCTACAACAACATGCAGGCGTTCATCCGCTACCTGATCTCGTCGAACATCGGTGAGGTAGCCGCGATCTTCTTCACGGCTGCTCTTGGACTTCCGGAGGGTTTGATCCCCGTGCAGCTGCTGTGGGTGAACCTGGTCACTGACGGTCCTCCGGCTACGGCTCTTGGATTCAACCCGCCTGACGCTGACATTATGAAGAAGCCGCCTCGCCGCAGTGACGATGCTCTGATCAATGGCTGGGTGTTCTTCCGGTACATGGTTGTCGGTATTTACGTGGGTTTCGCTTGCGTTGGTGTGTTTGCGTACTGGTACATGTACTACGAGGCTTCGGGCGATGGACACACGCTGATCACATTCGATCAGCTGACTCACTGGACCAAGTGCCACGAATGGGAGAACTTCACGGTCAACAACTTTGATGGCATGGATTTCTCGTCGGACCCTTGCCGCTACTTCACCGACGGCAAGAGAACGGCTTCGACGCTTTCTCTTTCCGTGCTGGTTGCCATCGAGATGTTCAACGCCCTGAACGCGCTTTCTGAGGATGGCAGTCTGATTACCATGCCGCCCTGGTCGAACCCGTACCTGATGATCGCCATGGTGGTGTCGTTCGTGATGCACTTCGTGATCCTGTACGTGGACGTGCTGGCCGACACGTTCAGTGTGATTCCTCTGGATTTGAACGAGTGGCTCGTGGTGCTGGCGTTTTCGCTACCGGTGATTGTCATCGATGAGGTGCTCAAGTTCGTTGGCCGCCGGATGCACGCGCGTGAGCTCAAGGAGCGCATGGAGGAGTGGGAGAAGAAGACCCAGTAGACGGACGTAGTAGGAAGGTGCCGACCCGTTTCCGCTCTGTGGGCATTAGCTGCGACGCGATGGAAAGAGGTGAGGCCATCGGCGGCTCGTGCGCCAACTGGAAGCGTTCGACTCCATCAATCGAAGCAACAGCCTTCTCGTTCTGGCGCGACGATCTTGTGGAAACGATGCATACTACAGTAGAGCAGAAAGCGAGACGGCAGTATTAGAAAACTGAATAAACACGACCGCTGCGCCTTGTTTTGTTGATCGCCCTTGGACGCCCGTCTTGGCTTGGTACAGTACATGTACTACTAGTACAGTAGTAGTACTGTAGTGTATCCATACCATGTACAGTACACCATGCCCAATTGCACTGCTGATGACTTCAACCACCAGTCAAGATCGCGTTTCCGATGTGTCCATCAACTTGTCGCGGAGCAGAACGGAAACCCTGACCAGATGCGGCGATCGCTAATCGTTGGAAGCAAGAAAGCTCTGCTTGGGAGTTTTTCGGCTAAACTTTGTAGCGTTCGAGCATTGGACCCCATGAAGTCTTCGAAGTTCAGGCAATAGTGGAGCCTCCAAGTTGGAGTCCAACCGTGTGCAAAGGAAGCATCTGCGAATTGGATGCCGGGTAGAAATGCATCACATGATTTATTGAGGCGTTTTATGCCATTGCTTAGTTCGTGTTCGTGTTCTCCACCGATATACATGAAACCTTTCGGTACCTGAAGACTGTCGACCGCTCATTTACGTCAAGTGAAGCTCGTTTCACAAGTGAAGCACCAGAATCGAGGGCGGAAAGCCGCATCAGATACGAATGGGCCATGTTGCAAATTGGCTTAAAAGGAAGATCTTCCAGCTGGTGCTTCTCGTTCCCAAATTTTACATTTCTTTTCTCTGTCAATGTCCATGCGAGAATCCCTGCACTGCAAAGTTCAAGGCGGCAGATAATAACTTTATCAACAAGTTCTCTCCATTGACCTTTGTCCTTGGATTAAAGTTACACGAACAAAAAGCATTGGATAGACTTCGTCGTCGCGTTGCCGTCCGAGAGCTTTCCCACCCAAGCACGCCAGCAACACATCCCGTGCAGTAGATTAGTTACCACGTGATGTGGACCACCATAACTATACCTCTCGCATTCGATATAATATGATCTCACAATCTACTAAACCTCAGAGCATTATGTCTCTACAACTTCCTACCACTATGCTGGATTTCCCACATTAAATCTCACAACCATTCTTGGTCCATCTCCACTCATCCGCCCTGTCGCCCCAAGGGCAGAATGGCTCACGCTTTCCTCAGTTGGGATTTTGCAGCGTCTTGTGTTTAACCGCGGAGAAAAAGATGAAGTACATGACTCGAAGCGACCTGTGGCTCTCGACCCACGAGGATCCAGCAGACGAGCGCCACCGCATGAGCTTCCCCCACGTACGCTCCAGCAAGTCTCTGGACGAGATGAGTCGCATGCGGAAACTCACGTCGCTAACGTACTTAGGCGGGAAGCTACGCGGCATGTTCCACCGCGAACACCGCGACACCATCGTGTGCGAGGAGGACGAGGAGAGTCCCGGAAGCAAGCGCAATATTTATGACATCATCCGCCGCAACGAGGAGAGCGCGAGTTTCGATCAATTGGCCAAGTTCAGTGACGCTGTGCCTGCTGTTCGCCCCGTGACGTTCTCCCAGAGCGCGTCCATGCCGGAGAGTTACGAGCCCAGTAAGGAGCAGCGCTGGTGCGTCAACTGCTCCAAGTGTTTCCAGCGCGGACTCAGTCGTTTCGACCAGTATTGTGGATTGGACTGCAAGACAGCGCACAGAATGCGTCAGTGTGCGACGCACTACGTCGCTCAGTCGACTTCATTAATCTCAGAGCAGACGCTGGCAGTGCGTGATGCTGCGGCACGTCCACCGCCGCACTTCACGACTCATTCAACTGCCAGCCATAGGCGTGGGTGAATGGAGGTGTACGATAGATGGAGGATCGAGCTGTAGACCTGCTCAACTATAAAGTTATTAAGAAACTATTTTTATCCACCCACCTTCTTGTCAAGACCACTTGCATAAAGTTCTCATCAACTTTATCATCACTGTGCTTCAGTACAGTGGTTGTTTGTACTAATTCCGATTTTGTCGCAGATGCGCATCGTTTGGTACACTGTACCGATTACGGCTTCCTCAAGGGGGAGGTTGATTCAATCTGGGAGTCAGATTGAGCACGAGCAAAAGCTTTGGTCGCTTCAAGACAAAAGAGATGGTGGCAGCTAATAAGATCGTAGTGTGCGACAACGGCACGGGGGTGCGTTCATTCTTGTCGTTCTTGCCTGTTATCCCTTGTTTTTATACTAACGGATCTTATTTGTTACTGTAAAACAGTTCGTGAAGGCTGGTTTCGCTGCCGAGAACTTCCCTAAAGCGATTTTCCCGTCCCTTGTGGGTCGCCCCGTGCTGCGTGCTGAAGAAGCTGTGCAAACGGACATTCATCTTAAAGTACAGTGTCGTTTTTTTTTTTTTTTTCATATTCATTAGTGTTTAAAGTGTCTAACGAAATACGTTCAATGTGATACAGGATATCATGTTCGGAGACGAAGCTGCAGCTGTGCGGTCGAACCTAGAGATCACGTACCCCGTGGAGAACGGTATCGTTAAGAACTGGGACGATATGGAGAAGTTGTGGGACTACACGTTCAAGGAACGTCTAGCTATTGACCCAAAGGGATACCGTATTCTGCTAACGGAGCCCCCGCTCAACCCCAAGCGCAACCGTGAAAAACTGGTGGAGACCATGTTCGAGAAGTACGGCTTTGAGGGCTGCAACATTACCACGCAGGCCATGCTCACCCTGTACGCCCAGGGTATCACCACCGGTGTGGTTATTGACACGGGAGATGGTGTCACACACGTTGTTCCGGTTTTCCAGGGCTACGTGCCGCAGCACCTCATCTGTCGTCTAGATGTTGCTGGTCGCCATATTACCAATTACCTCATCAAGCTCATGCTGCTTCGTGGATACCCGCTTAACCGCACTGCTGACTTCGAGACGGCTCGTCAGATTAAGGAGAAGTGGTGCTACGTGGCCTACGACACGGACGCTGAGCGTAAATTGGCTCTGGAGACGACGATCTTGGAGGAGTCATATGAACTACCGGATGGTCGTGTGGTGCGACTGGGTCGCGAACGCTTTGAGGCGCCTGAGGCTCTGTTCAACCCGAGCTTGATTGATCGTGAAGGTGCTGGTCTGAGCGATATGGTGTTCGATATGTGCATGAAGGCCGACATCGATCTGCGCACGGAGTTCTTTAAGAACATTGTGCTGTCGGGCGGCTCCAGTATGTATCCGGGTCTGCCTAGTCGTCTGGAGAAAGACATCAAGCAGCGATACTTGACCGACGTGCTCAAGGGCGACAAGAGCCGTCTGAGCAAATTCCGTCTGCGCATTAACGACCCGCCTCGTCGCAAACACCTCGTGTTCCAGGGCGGCAGTGTGCTGGCGGATGTGATGAAGGACAACGACGCCTTCTGGCTGCTCAAGAGCGAGTACGAAGAACAAGGTCTACGCATCCTGGACAAGCTGCAGTAAATTCCAGTTAAACAAACGTAGCTCTTGCGTGCATGGTCCGGTGTTGGTAGACTGTGCTAGATGCGATAAGAAATCTCAATTTTCACCTAAAATCGTCAGTCTTCCTCATCACTCGAAAACATCAAGTCCTCCATCATCTCGTCGCCGTTGTCCATAGTGAGTCCACTTTCATGACACACATAAGCGTAGGCATCCTGCCCCACGGTCGCCAGCAACGGGCCCATGAACACATCACGGACAAGCTGGAGATCTCGACCCGAGTCCAAGAACACAGCAGCTACGAGCGCTTCAAAGACGTCCGCAAACATCTTAGGCAGCGTGTGGTTGTTTCCACTAGAAGGTCCTCTTGTCTTTGGCTTCCTGGACACTCCAACCGCTTCAAATGCTGGACTTAGTCCAGTATTCGCCTCCGTATTCGTGTACTTCCGCTCTATGTTCGCAACCCGCTCCATCGTCTCCCGATCGATACGAACTGCGCCGGCAAAAATGCACTCGTCAACACCGAAACACGCCAGCGCCGTCTTGCCTAATGCGTCGTTTGATACTGTTGCACTCTTCCACTGCGAAAGCGAGCCCGGCAGCCACTTGTCGTACTTCAAAAAGGCGTAAGATAAGGTCAAGTATTCAATCAACGCGTCACCAAGGTATTCCAGCCGCTCGTAGTCCCCTTTCCACACCGTTTTCTTCTTCTTCTGGGTGCGGGACATCACTTCAATGTCTCCACCTCCAGTAGACCCATCATTTGCGTCCATTTGGTCGATGTGAAGAACAAGTTGACCGACCGAAGGGTGCGTCACAGCCTCGAGGAGCAGTCTTTTGTTGCAGAAAGTGTACTTCAACCGCTGCTGAAGAAGCATGAGTCTATTCGGGAGGTCTTCAAACTGCGGCACCTTGAAATTCAGACTCAAAGGATGCTGTACTCCTCCACGTGATGTCAATGCTGCATCATACAGCTCATTGGGAAAGCAGTCAGGGTAAAATGGCTGCGCGAAGTTAGTGCTTGGATGCTCTAAAACACTGACACCAATCCATTTCAGAAAGTAGCGAGCACCCTTTTCCCCCTGTCCGACAAGGTATGCGCCGGTGATTGCCTCTAATACATCAGCGATCCACTTTGCCGGAGCTACTACTGGGTCAGGCGTCTTGCCCATGCACGATGGCTTCCAACACTGGAAAGGATGCTGCTCCACTTCTGCCGGATACAAAATGTAATGGTGAAGACGAGCTGCTAGTGCAAACTGATTGAGTCTGTCGTTGCGAATAATATCCCGACGAAGCTGCGTCAATTGGCCCTCCTGAGAAATATCTTTCCGCTGCTCATACATATACCACGAGGTCTCGAGTTTTAAGAACGTGTCCCCCAGGATTTCCAGCCTTTCATAGGCAGGTTTTGTGGTCGCATCATCCAGCAACGTCATGTCGAGCTCCAGACCGATTTTCCCCATAAGGTGAGATATCTGGCACTTGCGCTCGAACTCGTAAAGCAACGGAACCAAGCCCATCACGTCGAACAAGCGACTCTTAGTCAACCGCAAACGCGACGTATACTGCGGGATCAACAAGCGTTCGTTAAACTTGGTCTTGTACTGGGCTATGCTGCCTTCGTCATTGTTGCGCTGCATGACTCGCCGAATGACAGGAACAATGGGAGGAATTTGAATGCCATAAATCAGAGGCTGGTCTCCCTCGGCTTCTTCTAACTGTTGGCGCGTATGCCAACGACCCAGGATCGGATTCCCTGGAGTTGACTTTCCGTTTTTCAAATGGGCAAGCCATGATTTGTCATCCGCCAAATATTCTTTGCGAATATCATCAACCTTACGATCAGAAATACTCTGCACCACGTAGCTGGCATTGAGACGATACGTTGGAACGCAGATCCACTCATCAGTCATGCCCGTCGTAGTTTCTGGGGAATCTGCTGTTGGAAGTGGCCATAAAGGTTCAAGCAGCGGCTTCCCGATGATCTCTCGAACGTAATTCCAGTCCAATGACAGGGTTGGCGGTTCAAGCGACTCGTCCAGCACACTAGGTACTACCAAATATCCCTTGTCATTTTGTTCAGAGAATTCATTCCACACGCCGTCACTTTCAATCTTCACATCACGTACCCCATCTTGTACTCCCATACACGCGAGGCGCATTACCACTAAGTGAAAGTGCAGTACATCGTGTAGCTCCTGCCTCGTTAAAGTAAGCTTCAATGGCCGCTTAGCCAGAGTTATTGGCTGGATCTCCGGTGACATCACTCCACTCGTTGCGAAATCATAACGCCAGCCAGTGTTAGTGTTGCCAGTATATAGCTCGTTCGTCGACAATATCGCGTAGTGTGCTCCAGTGAGACCGTAGAAGCACATTGTTGTCGACCACTCCTCACCTTCCTCAATACTATTGGCAGCTTCTTGGGCAAGGCTCCGAATCGGTCGCAAACTCAATTCCTCCGCACTAACAGGCGGCAAATCATACGAAGACTGTGTCGACAGATCAGTAAGTTGGCCGGGAGCCTCGTCAGTTTCTCCAAGCACGATGGTATCATCACCCGTAGCCCCTTCAGTGTTGCTAACATTCGCTCCAGTACTATTTGCATCTTTATGAATACTGGCAACTTGGTCGTCCAGCAGTTTCGAACGGAAATGCCGGTCCAGTAAACCCTTCTTCACAAGCTCTTGACACGCCTTGAAGGCTACAATGCCCTTCGCTTCGGCTTGAGTCTCTACCTTCTGTGAATGGAGTTGCTTCTTGATCCCCAAGGCACCTGGCAACTTTAGTGTCGCTGAATAGTGAAATCGTGCTTCTTGGTCGTTGGATGAGCCGACGGATGTATCGTTACCCTCCTTATTGTCATCGCCTTTCCCTGTAGCCGTAGAGTTAGCTCGTTGCTCTGCCTCAGCTTTCATCACGTCAATTTTGTCTGTCAATTTTGCGTTGTACTTTAGCAGCTTCTTTTTCGATCTCTTCAACGACGGTGCCATGTGATTCACGATAGAGATTCGCCGCACAATGTATTGTGGTCGACGGTCATACGTATCCAGTCCAGGGAGCGTATCACAGAACTTGCTTAAACACGACACACTGTTTGCCATATTCAAAATTGCACCAGTGTCACGATTGACAACTTCGTACGGGTTTACCACTGGCTGGGGCCGTTTGGGAAGAACTGCAACTCGGGATTTTGCTTGCAGTGAGGCTAATGTAGAATCAGCAGAGCTCGATGGACCAGTTTCCAACGATGGGGGTAGAGGCATCTGTATGCTGCTGCTATTACTCGTAGAACCGGTATATGCTTGGGGTGCCACAGGGTGAATCCGGTCATTTTCTTGGTCGAGGCGAACGAACTCCTGCATTTTGCGGACAAGTCCTTCAAACTTCTTTCGAGCCAGCATGGTGTCCTCAGTAATGTACTTGATGAAGCCTTTCGCTGGGTCTGCCCGCTTCCCGAATTCGTAGAGCTTGTTGGGCTCCAGCAATTCGTTCATAACCACGACTAGATCACATGGCGGCGGGGCCATCCGCATTTTCTGCGAGCTTTTGGCAACAGACGTCGTCACCATGATCTTCGTCTTATAGCTGGTGAACATCCTCATCACCTTCAAGAACGATGAAAACCGAAGAGCCCCAGATATACGAGCGTTGCTACTGCCAAGCATACAGCAACTCGGGGGCAAACCCAGATCCTTCAATGTCGCGGTCAAATATTCGGCAACGACTCGACAATGACACCTTCGTTCAAGAAATACCCACGCTCGGACTTCCTTCACCGACGTGTTGCAAAATCGATTTCGTACTACCTCAGCCGTCTTTAGGAGTCTTGGCGAGGCTTCTTGCGTTCCACACAAATTCGACTGTGAGGATAGCCATGATAATACCTTCAGGATCGGTCGAATTTTAGCTTTCGTACTTTCGTCGATCTCAATATTAGCCCCAATAAATCTTGCCATTAGCCGTTCTGTTTTCAGTGTTTGTTCGGACTTGCCTTCATTGTCAACATTTGCTTCGGCACTGGTGACGCCCATCATCTCGTCGTCGTCCAATTCTCCTTCTTCTGCGTCATTAACCGCGTCGCTTTCAATTTCCCCGGTCATCAGATCGTCAGCATCTTGTGTATCGCCCTGTTGCTTGCGTTTCCTCCTGTTATTCACATTCTCTGGGTCGTCGACAATAACCGCTTGCAAGTTGGCTTGCAACTCCAACTCCACAAACTTCCACAAGCACCACTGTCCCAAATGCTCCTTCACCACTTCAGCATCCTGGATGAACCTGTTCACCTTGTCCTGCCGTTTGCGTTCATCATAAACTGCAGCCGAGTTGCCCAGCTCCAATTCCAGCCGAAACACATGCACTAAGTCCACCTTCTTGCTATTTTCCCCCAGCAAAAAGTCTCTTACACTAACATCAGCATCTTGTACACCTATTCCTTCATTTTTGAACATTTCACAGTGCAAAGGAGGGAAACTCGGCTGCATTGACGTCGATGGTAGCACTGGTAGCATGTTCAGCACATTAATATGCTTCAGCAAGGGGTTGGTCACTGGATCCCAGTCCATTTTCGACGCTGGGAGTCTTGAGGTCGCGAAGATCCGCAATGGCGTAGCACTGGGCATCTCGTCCATTCTATTTGTCAGAAGCTTGAAGAAAGACGGCAACTCCGCGTGTACGAGGTCCCAGTCCTCTACTACTAGAAGAGAGATCGTTATTAGCTCCACGATCCCTTTACGCAACATTTCCTGCAGTATTAACGGCGATAATACCGCGATCTGTCCACGAGCAGCTTTTATTTGCAGTCGAGTGAACTCTTCATCTTCCAACCACTTGTTGGCCTTGTTATTACCTGTAGATGGCGCGTCTTCATCACTACATAGCACACGACGTCCACAGAGTCTCGCGAGCTGCGTCTGAAGCACCAAACGGCCGGAAGAAGAGGCAGCAACTGCCAGAGTGTGAAGCTCTGGACTGGAAGCGGCAGCCTCGCTCAGCAGCGCACAGCTCACGAAGGTTTTACCTATGGACTGTGTGCTGCTCACTAGCACGCTACGGCGGCGCGCCACGGCCGCGATCTCTCGCTGATGCTCCCACAGTGCGGCATCCATGTTTGGATTCTCAAGAGTGATGGTAGATCTGCCAGAATTGACCCAGATCATCTGGGTCAATTTGTCAAAAAGGACATAGGCCGAACCTTTTCAAGCTATTAACACCTTTGTGGCAACAACTTTAAACACATGGCTCAAAAACGACATGTTTTAAAATCAATATATATCATACCATCTTCCTCTCCTGTTCATGACGGTTGTGACTGGTTGTGGATATCTGTACGCGGTATCTACACTTGAGTTTCGCCAGCTCGATGTTCCCTTCATCGTCTTTTCAGACTCGACGTGGGTTTGCGAGTGTTTTACGATGGCTTGAGAGTTTAAACACTCGAGAAGATGTGCTTATGCTTGAACAACTTTTAGATGGTGCTAACACGAAAGACGTCAAATTTGCACAAAAAGTTGCATCAGCTGGGTTGATCACTTTCCTGTACCGACGAAGAATATTGTCTAAACATCAGACTATACCGACCTTGTGTCTGTGTGTTCTCAGCCTACTTTGCTGGAAAATGGCACAAACCTGTGTGAACGAGATGTTGGCACCCTATCGCTCTTCTTCCGTTTCCGTCAATTCTTCAAAAGTTTTTGCCTTAAAAGATTCAAGAGAGGAAGTCACAGCTTCGTTCTTGAACGCACTGTTTGTAGCACGGTACGGGTCCACGTGCATCACCAATTTGATCTTCGCTCGAGCCTACCAAGTACAGTAGTGTACTGGTACAGCGATCCGTGGCCTGCCAAGCACACAAGTACTGTACCGGTACATGTACTACCGGTAGTAGAGCAAGTCCGTGTGGACATCTTTGAATGCAAATGGTGCACGGGACAAGACATCTCCGCGTGATCAACTACTGAACATAAGAAAGTCCGTGAGATCTTCTCCAAATTTTGAAGAATTTCCACACGTCCAAGTTGCGGACGCAGTACTGCCAATACCCAATAGGTAATAGGTAGGGTGACCAATGTCGAGATCCAACGCTGGGACGAAGCACTCTCATTTCGACGATCTATTCTGTAGACGACGATGGATGATACTAGCTGGAAGCGGTGAGCAAGCAAGAAAGGTGGTGGTCCACCGCAAATTCTTGTGACAGCGGCACCGCCTTGGTCAACGCAACAACGGAATGCAGGCCACGCCGTGCCCATTTAGATGCTGCTCGAATTCTCGAATGCTTGCAGAACCCAGAACGAGGTGTTTGCGCATGTGGTGTGACGATGTCAGCGTGGGTGACGGCGCTCCAAGTGGAGCCTCTGCTCGAGGGCAGAGCACCACGTCATGGCTCGGAGGCGACGCCGTTTGCGCATGAAAAGTTTCTTGCGGTGACCGGGCTATAGCCCGTGCCTCTACGATTAGGATGGCATCCAAACATCGCACTTAGGATGACCCTGCTCTTCAAGATTTTCAACATGTCTGCGTTATACACAGGGTACTAAATTTCAAAGTCACTTTAACGTTCAAAAAGCTCTTTGTACCCATCTTGAAGTCCTAAGCAAATGCATTCTGACAGGTTGCCATTTGGTGTTCTCAGAAAACTTCTTCTGGTCGTCGTTCAGCACGTTCCCCGAATCTGTTCTAGAACTCATGTGCTGCACACCACGAAACGTTTTTTTCTGGTGGAAGTTCAAAGGAGACAATCTGTCTCTGTATGTAGTATCCGCTGCCAATTCCTAATTCGCCTCCTTCCACGTCCGACGTGTATTGAGTCTCCCAGCCTCCCGTCTCGCCCTCTCTTTGATATGCCCAGTCCGCCCTCGCGCTGCTCTTACGACCTCCCCACTTTGGACCCAAAACAGCAGCAACAGAACCCAGCAGATGAGCACAGAGACGGCGAGACATCCCGAGCCAGAGCTACAGCCGCAGCCTTCGCCATGCGCAAGCAATGGGAAGCGAAAGCTGCTTCTTTCCAGCGTGGACTTGAGCATGTGCAGCATTGCCACGCAGGCGACGCTTGTGGCAGCTCGCTGTGCCACTCCACTCGTCGGCTGATGAAGACGTACGCGACGCACCCGTGCGCCAGGAAGAACGGCAATAATAATAACAATAGCGACTGCCGTGTATGCAAGCTCTGGGACTTCCTCATGGCCGGCAAGCCCCAGCTCCCGAGGCTACAGCACGCTCTAGCGCACCAAGGAGGACTCAGCTGCGGAGCGACAGTGATTCCGAACCGAATCGCCCGTCCCAGTGTCCTGCACCGCCGGATCGCTACGGCGCACAAGACGCAGAACAGGATTCGCCGCTTTTAGGAGAAATGGACAAGTCAAGTAAAACAGAGAGGAGATAGCAGATGGACGCTCAGCTTCTCGTCATTTTTGAGGCGGCGTGAGGTCTCTATAGGCTGCCGCAAGGTTTAAAAAGAGCCACAAATGCTCCACTCCAAGCCTGTGTCTTACAAGCCGAGCTCCTTGAATCTGCAGAGGAGGTCACCGAAACATTAGTTGAGTAGGTTAGTTAGAAAACATCGTTGTATCATAGTGAATCACAAGCAAATACAGAAAGAGAGTGGCCTCCGAACTCCGTACCTCTTCTGCTGCTGCTCAGCCAGCTTCGCCAGCGCCTTCTCGAACTGGTCGTTGTCGTGGTAATACATAAGTGCAGCCTGGAATGCTTTCAAGTCCAGCGTGTACTTCTTGCAGATTTCGTCCGTCATCTTACCCGACGCCTTCACATATTGCTGCGAGAGTTGGTGGCGGAATTCAGCGTCCGATAACTTCTGCTTGCGCAGGTTCGTGGCAATCTTCTCCATTTCAGCCGTCAATGAAGGGATCAGCTCCTCCATCACGTTGATCACCGTTGTAACCTCAATGTCAGGCTTCTCTTCAGGCACCATCTACAGCAAAATACTTCAGCTATTCAACTTACTGTACTTGCAACCATCACTGTAACAACGTTTCCAACTTACCCATGCCGATTTGGCTCCAGGGATCAACGGATCACGCGAGCCTGTGACTTTCCACCGCAACCGACCGAGTTTGCGCACAAAGTCGTCGATCATCTCCGCCTCCTCTACTGAAATCTTACCGCTGGGGCCTCCACCACGCAGTGTACCGGTGACGAGCTGCTGCATGGCCTCCTGCACCTGTTCCTTCGTCACGTAGTTGTTCCGGAACACAGCGTCCTGAACTTTCTCCAGCGTAGACTCAAAGGCGATACTCATGTTAAGTGCGCGCTGCTCTGGTGACAGCTTGAGTTTGCCTCCGTTCTCTTTCTTCTCCTTCTCCACATTGCGCTCGAGGTCCTCCAGCATGCGGGCAGCGAAAACGTTCATGTTCTGGTCGATCTGCTCGTATAAACGCAGCAGCGCCGTGACATTCTGGATCGGATTTACAGTGTATCCTCCTTCAACCTCCTTCTTCTCCTCGTTCTGCGTCTCATTAGCCGTTGCAACAGCAAGAGCCAATGTGCCACCCGCAGCAGCCATTGCTACAACACTCAATGGCTTCGTTTGACTCGTAGAAGACGCATTTAACCCGGAAAACGCACTGGTATGCAGTGCACTCGTGCGTAAATTGCCACCCGCCACTGTATTGCACGCAGACGCACGCACAGCCTGCAGTACACGTCGTCGTAGCGAGCTCTTGACCTTGGCCAGCATTTTGGGCAAAGCTGATATTGGCCCCACAATAAATAACTAACATGGGACGTAAATTCTGTTATTTACGTGATAAACTAATTCACCGCCATCCACTCAATAAAATACACCAAACGGATCGAATATGAGCGCGTTGTTGCTGGGCACGGAACCCGTTACCGAGGTGAAGCTGCACCCTGTGGTGGTGCTACAGGCTCTGGACCGCTCTCTGCGTCGCGCAGAAGGCCAGGAGCGCGTCATTGGCACGCTTCTGGGCCGCGTTGAGGGCGGAGTGGCCGAAATTACGGGCTCTTTCGCTGTTCCGCACTTGGAAAATGGAGATGAAGTGGCTGTGGGCCGCGACTTCCACACGCACATGTACGAGCTGCACCAGCGCGTGAACGAGGGTGAAGTGGTCGTGGGCTGGTACGCGGCCGGGGCGGGCCAACTGGACGATCACTCGGCTCTCATCCACCAGTTCTACATCTCGGTGTGTGAACTGCCCGTGCATCTCGTTGTGGACACGCGGCTGACCAATGACGAGTTGGATGTGTCCGCGTACGTGTCTGCTCCGTTGGAGGTGGTGGACACGGCGCTGGTGAATCAGTTCAAGCAGATTCCAGTGACGCAGAAGCTATCGGAGCCGGAAGCAATTGCACGTACGTTATTTTACGTTTTTTTACATGTTCTTGGCGTTGTTTAATATGTTTTTGTGGGTTTAGTGAATGCTATGACGCCTAAGGACGGAGAAATCAAGGAGAAGGAACTTCCGAAGGAACTGGAGGCTCTGGAGGAGACCATGGAGCAGCTGTACAATTGCATTGAAGGTGCCGGTTCTTTTGTGGGTGATGTGGTGGCTGGAAAGCAGACGGCGGACGCGAAACTCGGCCAGGAGATTGCTGATGCTCTGGCTGCGATCCCCATGCTGCGTGAGGAACAGTTCGACCAGCTCTTCAACACGGGACTGCAGGATCTGCTCATGGTATCGTACCTGTCTGGTCTCACGCAGGCGCAACTGTCCATGGCCGAGAAGCTCATCAACACTTAATTTTGCTGTGGATCGGACGCTGCAGCTTGTTCTCGGTAGTTTTAGTAAGCGGACGCGTGGCGAACAGGTTGCTGTCTTTCACATTTCATGTTCTGTGTGTGTTTTGGTGCCTGCCTCGGAGATGTTGGTGACCTTTCACGATAGAAACGTTTTGTACTTGTGTAGGCAGAGATCTCAAGACCGAAAATGCCCAGTGACTCGTCTTCAGACGTGTCGTCGCCGATCTCCTCTGAAGTTGAGGAAGATACTACGTCGTCCGGATCAAATGCGCTATCCGAGTCCGATTTTTCGACCGATTCGGAAAATGCAGCACCGGTTCGTCGTGTTCGAGCTACACGAATGTCCCGACGTCAAGGAAGGAGGCCTCGAGCGCTGCTTCCACCTGCGGAACCTGCGTCCACTTCACTATGGACAACTCGAGAGAAGCAGTTTGAGAAGTTTCGGTCCAGTTTATTGTCCATGCCTGTTCCTGATGGCGTCGTTCGGATTGAGAAGGCGAAAGGATTCTCGTTGCACGTCATGTCTGTGTTGAACTGGGTGTTACCTGACTCGATCCTGCATACATCGGCGATCCCAGCTTCTGGTGGCGCAAGTGAGAGCGAAGATGAAGAGGAGCCGCTCATTACGTTGGGCGTACATGTGAGTCTGTTCCATGCTCTGACCAAGCGCTTCTTTGGGAACACGTGGGTTAGCCCGGAACTCGCCGTGGACCCGTTCCAGATCAAGCAAGCTCGACAGCCTAAGGATGGCACGTTACGGTATATTATCGAGAATGCACTGCTGAATTTCAGAGCCTATTTCATCTCCGATATCATTGATGCGAGCTGTGTTGGCGTGCTGGAACTTGTGGCGTATGAGAAGGATCCGGACTCCAAGGCGACGGTCCGGGTGGTTGGCTGTGGCTGGACGTTGCTTCCTCTGTTTGCCCGGCCGGTACAATCCGGCGAGAAAAATGAACCAAGCGCAGTGTCAGCAGCTTTCTCTTTGGATACAAGTGGAGATTCTGTCAGCGTCTTCAGTGGGAGTCCTCGAGCGTTATTGGAACTCAGTGCTGATGCTTGGAGCGCTCAGGAGAAGCACGAAGGCAGCAAGTTCTACTACCAGTTAGTGCAGTACGAGCCGATGTTGACGATCGCCATGTTCTTGAGGAAGAATGAGCTCGTAGGCGCTCTGGATCCTATCCCCGGCTTGAAGAACGGTAATTTGGCGAACATCGACATGGGGAAGAACCCCAAGATGCTCTTGCACGAGGAAGCAGACGCGACGTACGAGGATACGTTGGCTTCGCTTGTCAAGATCGCCTCATTGGTGCCCAAATCCGTGCAGGTGGAAGAACCGTTCGAGTTACAAGTGGTCGCTACTCGCGTTGCTATTAACCTTCGGGACGAAATCGAAGCGAATCTCGTCTCTCGGTTGAGAATCAGCCGTAAAGCAATCCATCAAGGAGCCGCCAGCGTCGAAGGGGAAGTATCTGCTCGAGTACTGAAGATCGCACTTCACAATGGTCGTTGCTTTCGGACTCGGCAATTCACGGTGCCGCTTAAAGCTGATCCAAACGGAGGGGATACACTGCTCTGTGTGCGCAATCAGTCGAAGCTCCGAGGCTTTGTGTTCCACCCCAACATGGCCATCGTGGTGACACTCCAGTACACTGTCCACTTCCGAATCATCTGGTCGTCAAAGGTGAAGCAGCAAGCTCAAGAGGCGAAAAAGCCGCTTCCTCCGGACGAAGACGTGGTTTTAGTGACGATGGGAGCGCGTGCACTGGTTCCTAGTGACGGCAAGAAGCTGTATCTGCACGACAAGTATCATCACGCCACAGCTGTCTCTGCTGAGCCCCTAACAACGTTAGGAGGAGTGTTACTCCAAGAACAGGAAGAACATCGACGGGTTCTTCACGTGGATCTCCTGTCTGGAGCCCCCTGTCGCCCGTACTCGGACAACGCGCTGTATACGCCTCCAGACCAGGTAACCAGGTCACTTGCGACTCGTGAGATGTCTGCCAAGGACTCATTCTCCTTTTGCGACCTGAGGATTACGATTGATGAAGACTTACCAGCAACCAGTACACCGATTGAAGAGACTAAGGCTCCAGCTTCTCCTGTGAAAGACATTGCGGATGAGGGCAACCCAGTGATCGAGGAAGATGAAGAGTATGCAGCAGAGGAATGGGCACGGAAGCTATTGGGAAAAGCTAATAGTAATCCAGTGTTGGCTCAGACGCTCAATGCCTTGGCTACGTCTCCTACTAAAGAGAAAGCTGAACGTCCAAAGACCCCATCGCCTACAAAGAAACAGAAGGTAGAACGGCCTGATTCGACGACTTTAGTGCCCGACGCCCCCACTTCCGAGCTCTCTCGAGCGTCCAAGACGCTTCTCACCCGTTATGGCTACATGGATCCTCATGATAAACTGCCAACGTCTCCAAGCAACAACCAGAAGACTCACGACAAGCGGAAACGTCCGAAAACAGTGGAGCTGATCGCTAAATCAATTGAAACTGAGGTGAACGATCCCTTCAAGGCTCACGAGATCCGATTCCACTTTGCAGCGTATCGAGCATGTAGCCCGGATGCCCAAGTAGAGGGGAGAGGTTATCCAGCCCCTGCCCGAGTGTACTTCACTTTCCAGTTCTACAATTTTCCTCCTACAAGAACTGAGACGCTTCGTCTTAGCAAAGCCTTTGACAATGGAGCAGGAGGCGAGATCCAAACATTCCTGCTGATGAGAGATACTTCAGCTAACAAGCCTTCGTTGGCGATTCAATTTGACGTGGACACTACAGCGACGAAAAACTCTGTGGAGACTCGACGCTTCGCAGAGTATTTGAAGTGGAACAATTTGTACGTGGATGTGTGGGACGCAGACAGTCTTTTCCAGCTTGGAACGTTTGCAGTTCCTCTTCATGAATTGCTTCGACAAGGGGAAAGTGTAAAAAAGTTCCAAGCTGAAGTGGAGATAGCTCCACCATTAGGAGGGATGACAAGTGACGACGACAGTGAGGTCTGCACGGTTCCTAGCCTGAAAAGTGGAGACGATCGTTTAAATATCGGAAGAGTCCAGCTACTGATGAGCAGCTACGGTCTGAAAGGTGAACATTTCATTGATCAGCACTGTTCGAACCAAAATGTGGCTGAAATTCCTATAGATCCTGATCTTCGAAGGCCTAAGCACCGTGTTCATGCTCGTCCACTGGTAGAAACCAACGCTGAACTCTATCGTCTGCTCTCACAAGAAGGTTTCTATGGAGAACGCATTACGAAAGATCTTCAAGAGCGGAGGAAATCACAACGTCGTCAAGTTCAAGATTTTAGCAATGCTACTACGCTTACACCAAAGGAGATAGCGGTCTTGTGTGACCTGTTTGGAGCTCGTAAGGTTGGGGCTGACGTGACTGGGAGGCACTCAACGCGTATCCGATGTGATCTGGAAGGGAAAACTGGTTTACTAGCGCTGCTGTCGTTGCCAACACCACAAACGGTGACTGTTCCATCTGACACTGCTGTAAAGCCTGTCGAAACGAAACCTTCAGTATCAGAACCTGTTAAACCTCTTGAGCAAAAGCAGGTGGAAGAAGCTACTGTAGATCAAGCACAGAGGTTAAAGCGTGTGCTGGCGCTTGCTACGGAGAACCACGTCGCACTTACGGATGCGTTTACTTTGTTTGACTTGGATAAAGATGGTTTCCTGTCTCGAGAGGAATTTATCAAGGCTTTGCGGTCACTCGGGAAAGTGTTTGACGATCTCTCGGACGACGATTTAAGGCTTCTCGCTGATCTACTGGACACGAATAAAGACGGGAAGATCGAGTACCGTGAGTTCCGTCAATTTGTCAAGAAACCTACGAGAATGTCAAAATCTGAATGGCGAGACCACACCAAACGTATTGTGGCACGTGCAGTGGAGAAAGGGATCCGTGTCCACCATGTTTTTGCTGAGCTTGACTGCTCCGGAGATGGAAAGCTTTCGTATGAAGAGTTTGAGCGCGGTTTAAACCAGCTTGGGATATCCACAGGTGACAAGGAAGATGTCCGAGAGCTGATAACCGAGTTGGATAAAGATCACGACGGATTGATCTCGTATACGGAATTCTTGGAGTCTCTTGGTCTCTCGATAGAAGAGAACAAGCAGGAGGTGGTGCAAGAGACGGTCAAGGACATTACAGAAGATGTTCGCAAGATTCTAAGCCGCTTGATGAAGAAAGGGATCACATTTGTGGACGTTTTCAAGCATTTCGACACGGATCGCAACGGAACTTTATCCGTAGAGGAGTTTACATCCGCTCTGAACCAGTTGCTGCAACTTGATAAGGATTCGGACAACGTATTGAAGAAATTCGAGCGAGAGGCGGTGGAAATGTACGTCAAGAGGATCAAGTCCGATGGAGATATGAAGATTGAGTACCGTGAGTTTTTAACCGCTTGTGGGGTAACTGATAAAGAGATACAATACGAAGAAGCGCAATTCCAACATGCCAATCGAGATCAAGCAAAACGGAAGCTGATCAAGCTCATCGTTCGTGCCTGTGCCACAGGACTGACTATTCGCGACGTGTTTGAGCAGTTCGATTCGAACTCGGATGGGAATATTTCTATTGCTGAGTTTCAAGTAACCATGGAGAAGCTCTTCTTAGGCCAAGGGATGACAGCAGAAGATGCTGGCCTTGTTGCCGCTCGGTTTGATACTAATGGAGATGGAATGGTCTCACAACGTGAGTTCCACGAGTTTGGCACTAATCTCCAAAAGAAGCAGCAATACTTGTCCTCAATCTTTACTCCGCATTTGGATAAGCTGTCGGAAATGGACCAGTCAAAGAAGTGGAAGTCTTTTTGCCAGGAAGAACTTGGGTTATCTTCTGAGAAGCTCAGTGAAGTGCTGTCATTGATAGCGTTCCTTGGCTTTGTGGATGAGAATGACGATGTAAATGTCCAAGAATTGTGCGTACTGTGTAAGACAGTAAAGGCTGTGAAAGCACCAGGGAAGGACGTCGCAGTGGAGCGATTGCGAACACTACTGGAAAAGGCCAAAGAACAAGGAGTCGACTTGAAAAAGAGCTTCGCTCACTTTGATGCCAATGGAGATGGGGAAATCACCCGTGCTGAGCTGAAACGTGGTTTGACAGAGCTTGGTTGCTTCACAGACATGAAGGAGGAGGAATTTGACGCTTTATTGGAGAAACTGGATGAAGATGGCAGTGGGAAAATCGACTTTAGCGAATTTCGTGCGCTAATAAACGACGGAGAAAAGTGTATTGACATCGATAAAGACGAACTGCTAGGAAAATTGAAAGCACTGATGGAAAAGGCCGTCGAAAAAGGAGTTTCTATTGACGCTTGCTTTGCGCACTTCGACAAGGATGGGGACGGGAACATCAAAAAGGAGGAGTTCGTGAGAGGCATGACAGAGTTGGGATTTTCGGCTGACAAAGCGGTGATCGATGGAGTGATTAAACTTCTTGATCAGAATGAAAGCGGAACGATTTCGCTTTCAGAGTTCAAGCAACTCTTCCCAGTGACTCCTTATCCTGAACCAACTGAGGAGAAGGTTGAATCTAATACGTCTGGAGCTTCATCGGCTAAAACTATGGAGGATAAGCTACAGAAGCTTCTGCTGAGTGCAGAGGCGAGTGGCGTTGATGTGAAGCAGTGCTTTGCGCATTTTGATACTGACAATAGCGGAGTGATCACGAAAGACGAGTTCGTTGCAGGTATAAAGCAACTTCCTGGGTTTGAGAATCTACTCGATGAAGAAACGCTAGCGATTGTCCAGAAGCTCGATAAGGATGGAAGCGGAAGTGTGTCGTTACAAGAGTTTGAGGCCTTTTTGAGACCTTCAACCACTGTTTCTACTGAGAAAACTGAACATCAAGCGGAAAATGCCACTCGGGACAAAGTCGACACTACAGCAGTTATTGAGGCTAGTGAAGCTCCTGAAGTTGCTCCTGATCCACCGAAAGGCCCTGAAATGTTAGACAAAGAATTCCAAGCTGGAGATGGCGATGGATCGGCTCCTCCAATGGTAGCTCCAGATGCATCCGAAGTGAGCGAACAGCCGAAAGAAAAGGTATCCAAACCAGTACGTTCGTCGTCTTTTGGTGAAGGTGCAAGCCCTGGGACAGAAGCAGCTCCATTTCGTCGTACGAAGACGGATCCCAAAGTTGTGGGAACTGAGATGATGAAGGAAAAGACCCCATCTGACAAACTGAAGGTACCGGGGAAAGCGTCGTTTGCTGCTGTGAGAGCTGCTAAGAGGATGGAAATGACTGCTAATCCAACGGATACCTCTCCAGCATCTAATTGTCCATTGTCGAAAGAAGCGGCGGACGGATTGTCAAAGCTGAAGAAGCTGCTCGAGACGGCGTCGACACAGGGTGTACCAGTTCAAAAGTCTTTCAGCCACTTCGACAAGGAAGCCAAGGGGGTTGTTTCATACGATGACTTTGTCACTGGACTACGGGAACTTGGCCCCGATTTCGTTAAACTTTCTGACGAAGACATCATCGCAATGGCCAGGTCGTTGGACTGCAAGCAGCAAAATGCGCTTCGCGTGGAGGACTTCGTCTCCTTTTTGTCCACGCCTGCACCGGTAAATAAGCCTTCGGAGGAGGCCTTGAAAGTTGAGAATCAGGCTGCAAATACGCCGGCCGATAAATCAGAAGTTCCAGCGACAGCAACCAAGCGCCCACCACCTCTTCGTCGCTCAGGTTCATCTACAATGCCAGTGAAGAAGCCTCTAAAACCAACGACTGGCCCACAAAGCGCTCGAGTGGTCGCAGATACACCTTCAACCCCATTAGCTGTTCAGGATAAACCATGGAAGATGAAGCCCGCAGAACCGTTGAAACCAGCAGATGCAGTTGAAAGCGCAGGAAATACATCAAGACTTGAGCCACCGTTAAAGGAAACTAATACTGTCGCCTCGGCCCCTCTTGAAGCCACGCCCACAGACCACCAGAAGCAGGACGCTGGAGCAAGTCAGGACTGCAACTACACATTCAGCAGCAATCCTGAGATCCGCGCTGTCGAGCTGAAGCTGCGTCAAACCGCTCTGGATGCGTACAAGCGTGGGGTTTTGCCGCTACGCGTGGTCTCGAAGTTCTTAGAGGATGCTGATGACCGCCGAGGTCGAATATCTGGGACTACTGGTCGCAGTCGGAAAAAGCGAAGCGAATTGCTTCGAGTTGAGTTCCTTCAGGTGTTGATGGAGTTGGGTTTCACGTTACTTTCCGACCGGGACGATGATGAAGGCGTTGGTGGAGGAATGCCCAAGCCTGTAACGAAGATGAACGACCACCTGTATGCGCGCCAGCTTGAACGTCTGTCGCGATATCGGCAGCACATTAAAAGTGACGATTCCAAAGCGCACAAGCAGCTTGTTCGTGCAGTAGCCAAGACGAAGAAGCGGCACAGCAACAACCAGCAAGCCGAAGACAGTCTCCGTCAATTTGAGGAGGAGAAGAGCCAGCTGCTGCGTGTGTTGTCTTACTACCGCGATGGCCACAAGAAGTCGCTGGTGTACTCACTGCTTCGTCAGCAAGTGACCATCTCTCTCACTTTGTTTCCGTCCTTTGGTGATCTCTTGTTCTTTGAGCTGCCATTTACGAACCCGTACAACCACAACGACCGCTTCCGAATCGAGCTGCTGTTGCCTTCATCCCGAGAGATTGCAGTTGTCTTGGATCTTGAAGTCGTGCGCAGCAGCGAGGAGTGGGCGTTCTATCGTGAAAACTTGCCACTTGCTTACGGCTTCCTCACGCCAAATACGCAAATCGAAGACGAGATGATCGACGATCATGACGAAGTCGTGGTGGAAACTCGCGACCAGCTCAATATCCCGATGCGTCTGCGTTGGCTCGACACCAGTAACAGATTTACGAAAGCACGTGGGAAGGAGCCGGAAAAGTCGAAGATTCCAGTCTCGGTAGTGATCAAGAGCTGCTCACACGGACATACAGTGGCGCTCTTCAACATGGAGCTGCGACCGGAGCCGTTCGTCTGCCACCGGGTGTTGCGCTTCTCACACCCTGCGTCGTCCATTTGGCGCTGGAAACTGCGATATCCTCGTGGTAAGTTCGTCGTATGTATGGATCCTAGTGTGGCCATGGAGCTGCTGCGCAACGGTGAAGAAGACGTTAACAACAGCGGCCTCGTGGGCTTCAAGTGTCGTGTGGGAGAATATCCAGCACTCGAGACGTTCTTCGTGGTGCTGTACGACGACAAGTTCTATGCCCGGGTGTTTGAAGTCTGGCAGATCCGCATCCAGTCCAAGCTGCGAGTGGATGTACATGCAGTTCTGGGCCAAAGCGTACGGCACGAACTCGTGATCAAGGGTGATGGAGCGTCTTCGAGTCGAGAAGGAGACGCTAAGCGCCGCGTCATGTGCTTCACACCAATGCAGCAACGTGATCTTGTCCACTTCCGCCCAGCTCAAGTGTTTGCACTTGTTCCTCAAGCCTTCAACCGCATCGAATTTGCTTTCTGTGCAGTTGAAGGTGGGGCCACGCAGATGGTCGTCCTAGTGAACCTCGTAGACGCCGAGACGTACGAGCTCGTAGGTGCCTGGAGTATCCACGTGACGCTCGCGCTGCCTGTCATCACTAAGACGTACGAGCTTCGTCTGCCTTTGGGTCGTGCCGCGCAGAAGAAGATCTCATACTCGAACCCGTGGGATCAGCCGCAGACCATCATACTTCGTTCAAGCGCTCCGAAGCTGCTCGTCCCACGCGAATCTGTGCTGCAGCTGCCCAGCAATGGCCAGACTTTCCTGCGACTGGCGTTCGCTGCTCGCAATCACTTGGCAACAGCCTCAGAAGACATCTACCTGTTCATCAACGACAAGCGTACCGACCAGAACGAGGAATGCTTGCTGTTCCAGGTCACGTACGAGTAGGTCATCTCGGCTTCGCTGCATGTTCCTCCAAGATCCCTTGTCAGATAATACTAGATCTCAATGCACGCACAGCCGCACGTAAGCAGTGCTTACCTTCCATGGACGCCTAGTCGCCGTGAATGCCAAGCTCGCATTCACTCCCCTCTTCTCGATGCTGATCTTGTGAAGAATAGTACTCTGCGAGGATGAACAGTACTCGGCGATTTCAAACGTGCACATCCCCTCATGCCATGTACCGTCCTCAAATGGCTCCATTCGTTCGCTAGGCATCAAAGCGGCGCGACTAGTGGTGTCCAAGCGAATAAGGACCAGCCATTCTCCTCGCGTGTCTGAACCATCAGCGCAAAACGCTCCATAGCTCTCTGCCTTAATGAGCTGGCACTGCACCGCTTTAGACTTGATCCATTTCTCCGTTCAACTGCATCCCGAAACTTCTCCCCTGCTGTTTCGCCTTTCACGATGATGACGTTCTCTCTGCATGTGTTCACGAGCAGCAAAACTTTGCCAAGCAGGACGCACTTGAAGCCTACAACGTGGCGCCGTCGTGCATGCCGCCACTGCAGCGAGTCCGTGCAAGCAGACGACGCTGAGATGGTGGATGAATAGTCCTTTGTTGAAGTTAATGAGTTTGTCGCGAGTGACGATGCTACATAAGAAATGAAACACTTGTTTTATTATCCTGCTGGTCAAACGCTTTTGACGCTAGGAATGATAATCTGTTTAGTAGATAATCACATGCTGGAACTACTTTCCACCGTCTTCTCTACCTTATCTCGCGATGTAACTGCGAAGGGACGCTCGCTACTACGAATTGAATGTATCATTTCCGAATTCTCTAGATCTCTGCTCAACCACAAGACAAACCTCAACTTCCGGTTTTAAAGAATGTCACAACGCCACTCGTCTCCTGCTACTCGCGCGAAACCATCGTCAATGCGCCGGCTTTCCAATGCAAGAAACAACCGTAGAACGCCATCGCTTGGGCAGGAATCGAGCGAAGCAAGGGCACGTTCCACGCGCTCCCGCACTGCCCATATTTGACATCTCCAAACGATGTTAGAGATGCTAGAAGACCGTGAAGAAGCTCAACGAGAGGAGCTGGCGCAATTTCCAGGTGATACGCATGAAACCTGCGGTGATTCCACCGATAACACGTCGCCATGCCCTATTTTAGACGGGATATTCAAGACGGTGGTGCTGAGGCTGTACTACGGCTCACGAATTTCTCTCCAAGTGAACTCAATGTGTTGTGGTTTTCGGTGCGAAGCCACGTCCATTGTTACTGGAATGTTGGTCGTGGAAGGCGGTCAAATTTTGCTGCCAAGGACGTCTTCTTCATGCTACTCGTTGTGATGAAAGCAGGAGGAACCGCCACTGATGTCACATTCCAACAGTCTAACAGGCCAGCAGGGTCGATGGCAGAAGCCATGCCGTTCTACAGCGCAAAGCATAAGCTGTACGGGTTCAAAGGTATCATCAGCACACGACAGTAACGATTCATTCAGCGATGACGACGAGACTCAGATGGAGGAAAGCGGGTAGACGGTTGTTATTATCTGTAGGCGTGTAAATTCTGAGGTCGGTGTCCATTTGATTTTCCTTTGTAGCATCTTTATTTGACACAGTATATTGTGTTTTTAACGGTCTAACAGTATGGTACGTGATTAATTTATTGGAACAGACTACATTACATTGAACGCAATGACTTCGTGGTTACGATCATTCTTCTTTTGTGGTCTAATCATCTTGTCATGCTTCCGGACGGAGACTCGTGCGCACTGGCCGCTTGCATCCTTACGCTGCCAATCTGCTGCTTCCACCTGTCCGACCAGCGACCAATGTGACGCCCTTGCTTCCACACGCAAACACCTTGAACCGAACCGCAATGCTGCCATTCCCATCCAGCTGATGAAGGTGCAACAGCGATGGTGGCATACTGAAGGCGAATGAATCTTCTAAAGTCGCACACGTCGCAGGCGTCACGCCTTCTCGCTTTGTAGTCGCCCACCTGTTCATTTGGCAACTTGCCTCGAGCAGCTCAAGCGGAGACCTACAGCACAAAATCTTCAGTTGACACCAATGGCGGCAGTTTCCATGCACGGCTCGGAGAGCGCCTTCGGAGGCATGAACAGCGGTATGAACCGCCGCTTGTCTCCCGCCTTCCGCAACATGGCGTCACCGCTGCGTCGGCGCCACTTCGACTTGGAGAAACTGCGCGAACTGGCACGCAGCGACGAGTTCTCGGACAGTGAGAGCGACGGTGTCAGCGAGGACGAAGAGGACGACGTGGACGACACCATGTTCGTGCCTTACCGCCGCCCGTCGCCCAAGCGAAAGACCGCCGTTGCCAAGCGCCGTAATCAGCAGAAGAAGAACGATGGCAAGGCTAACAGCAGCCCCAAAGGTGACGAGTGGGAAATCGTCGACAAGTCGCCCACTTTCGAGAGCGTCGCTGACGGCAAGACCGAGCTGGGAGGAGAAAGCTGGTTTGTTCAGGACCGCGAGCAGTAGGACAGAGAGATAGGTGCGATGGTTGACGGTGGCTTACCTTGCGTCGCCGTCATCTTCTCGGTAAATTAACTTCATCATTTGAGAATTCCAACTGCGTTGCACATGCTGTATCAATCTACTCGTGGACGCTTACTGTGTGTCAGGTACCGAGGGTTCTCCTGTGAAGAAGACTGCGACATTGATGGAGTCTGGCTACTCGAGACGCTGCCACTGCCACTACTGACAAGCAATATCGTTAGGTGATGTCTGAACGCACACGTCGACGCTAATAAGCACGTACCCGTTGGGGAAGAGTGTGACTTCCTCCTCACTGCGCGCCTGTGATGACGGCAAGAACGTCGTCACCGTGGACAGCGTCATCTCGATGGAGAACTTGGCCATCGACGTCGACTCCGCCGCAAACAGCACCGGACTATGACAATTATGCATGTCAAAAACAGTAACACGCAATTCACTACACTCTCAAACTCACCTTCCGCTTGTACTGAAGTAGAACGACACCTCCAGTACGTCACTCGCCTTGCAAAACGCCAGCAACGCCTACACAATATCGCCATCAGCCTTTTTCCTCCGTCCATATCCAAATCCCTTACCCACCTTAATCTCTTTAATGCAAAAGATCAGCTGTGACGTCTCCATGTTGTCTGTTGATGGATGCAGAATGTACTCGTTGAACTCTGCGCTCTCCACGGCCGTCTCCGTCTGCAACTGAGCTTTACTGTCTGTGATACTGGAGAAGTAGCTCTCGAATTTCACGTGTGTTGGCGTGCAGGTGACGCTAACCTCACTACTGTGGTGGATATGCGCCAGTAATGAACTCAAATGATGTTGCCTTGTCTTCCAGCGATTGGGACTCTCGCCTTTGTCGAACACGGCGCGCATGATCTGGCATGTCGTCACCTTCATGTGGTGTGTCTTAGTGATGTCAAAGTCACATCGCAGTCTCCAGCGCAGCTCCATACAGTCCAAGTCTACTTCGTCTACGTCACTACTCTGCGAAATGTCCTCCTGGCTCGCATTTGCTGGTGGTAAGGCCTCTTTGTCCACCAAAAGAGCCAATTGAACACTTTGCACGTGTTTGAGCGTGCGGAAAACGTTGCAGCATGGTCTTGAGAAGACCTTGCATTTAATAAATGGCGTCCGTCCATTGAATCTCGCCCTCAGCGTCTCTACAGACGTGATATCGATGCCACCGAGCGTAATACTGCTGTCTTGAGACTCGGAGAAGAACGTCCTATCCAAAACCACCTGCCCTGAAGCCGAATGCGCATCATTGAGAGCACGAAGCGTGAGTTTACGTGCGCCTGGGTCGCATTCAATAGAGATCTCCTTCCCAACTTGAGCCAAGCACTGCAGCGCCGCCACGAACACCTTGAGCGCTTCCTCCGCGATCTCCAGTCGCACTTCCATCTCAAAAGTGTATTTGACCATCACTGCATTCCGCATTATCATTTTTGTAATTGTTTACTTTTATGAGTGATATATTCGTAAAAAGCAGGGGAATTTTGAACAAAAGACCATCACTCTGCATTCCGCACTCCCTATCAGGAAGACCATGGACGAGATCGCGTTGCTGCAGCAGCAACTCGCCGCCGTTCAGCAGCAGGAAGCAGCGCTCAAGCTCTCGGACCACAACGTCATCGATCTTCTTCTCAAGCTCCAGCAGCTCGGCAAGCTCCAGGTGATCCACACGCGCACGGGGAAGCAGTTTTTGACGCCTCTTCAGGTCCAGAGGGAGATCGCGGACTACGTGGCACTCCATGGCGGACGCTTGAGTCTCACAGAACTGGAGAAACTTATCGATGTGGATCGTACTCATGTGGAGAAACAAACAGCGGCGCTCTGTCGCGGTAACAGAGGCCACAAGGACATGTATCACGTTGTGAATAACGGAGAGGAACTGCTTACGAGCTGGTATCTGGATGGTATTATGGAGGACACTAATGTGTTGTTACAGGATAGCGGTACAACGTCTATTGGAGAGTTGGCCCAGCAGTTCGGCTTCGCTGTGGACTACATGCGCGACGTGGTGCGCACAAGGCTTGGCAGTATTTTAAAGGCCAGAGAACGAGACAACGTGCTGTACACGAACTCGTACGTGACAGCGCAGAAATCAAGGCTCCGAGGAGTCTTTGCGGCTGTGACTAGGCCTGTGTTCGTGCCTGATGTGCTCAGGAGTTTCGGCTTTGATGAAGCGGTGGCTAATGAGGCTCTAGCAGAGTTGTTGCAGACGAAGGTGCTGATGGGAACGTTGCGCGGACGTGAATATGTGCCTTATGTGTTTATGGCAGCACAACGGGAGAGTATGTACTCGTTTTTCCAGCAGAATGGATACTTGGAACACGCGCGAGCACGAGAACTCCAGGTGTCCAGGCCCTACGACTTTTTGAAGAAGCGTTTTCCGGATGCAGTACCACTACAGGAGAGCGTCGTGAGTCGTGCACTGCAGCTCCAGCTTGAAGGAGCGGTAGAGGCTGCGGTAAATGACAACACGTTTGTGGATGTACGTTCGTTGTTGCCAAGTGCGTTGCCTGTGGTGGATGTGGGCTTGCTGCTAGCGATGTCACCGACGCTTGAGAAGGCTGGGCATGTATCCAAGGCATACCAAATTGCCGAAAGCTATGCTGTCAGCTCCGGTTTCTTCGCTTCATGCTTGGAGAAATTTAGTGAAGATGCTAATGCCAAGGCTGCCCGTGCTGCTGCCCAGCAAAAGAACACTGGTGCTAATGCTAACGCTCGTGAAAGCAGACAAGAGGTGGATGAAGGCGACAATTCGGATGACGAAGACTTCGGCAATAAACGAGGTAAGAAGGGCAAACGTGGTAAGGCCGGAAGCAAACGCGACCAGGAAGAAACCGGAGGACGGAGCGGGAAGTCTGGAAAGGGAAAGAAGGGCAAACGTGGTTCTAAGCGTGGTGGGGATGCAGACGATGACGCTGCGAGTCGATCAACACCGGCTCAAGTTTCGATCGTACCTTCTCCTGAGGAAGCGATTGAGCTGCTGATCCGATGGTTTCCCGCAGTTGAAGAACTCCAGGGCGATGATGATTTTATGAGTGGAATGGTATCATATCTGGAATCGAAGATAGATGAGGTGTATGCGGCAGCGCTGACGAAGGCTCTATCTAGTATTTTACGCGGAGATGCTGCCTCGTTGCGTGAGCTGCGCAAGACGTTTGAAGATCGATTTGACGATCTTTTCACTAAGTTACTCGTTTTGGAGAAGGGCTTTAACAAACTGTCGATGCACGTGGATGCCAAGGATGCTGCTGGTATGGAGCAGCTTGCACTTGTGGAAGTTCACTTGCTTGAGTCTTCTGCTGTGGAGCTTGCAGCGCTGGTTACAAGCTTTATGGCGGAAAGCAATAGCCTTGAGCTAGAAGGCGTGCCTCTTTTGTCGTCTCCCAGTTTAAATGAAGAAGAGAAGGACGGAGCCACTGTTGATCCTGTAACTTCGCTGAGTGATGAGAACAAAAAGGTGCTGGAGTCGAGTCTTCCGCAATCCACTGCAAATATCCTAGTGCGGTTATGGACACTTGCCACAGCTGGCCGTCGCTCATTGAGCGATTTCATGGTTCACATCCCAGTACTGGCCGAAGCTATCAGCATGCCACTTCGAAAATTGGACCGTAAAAAGGAGCGCCAAATTATCTTCGGTTATCGACAGGCAGTGCTTGCGGAACTAGACACCAACACATCGATGGCGATCGAGAGCAACCAGCAATCTGCTTTGATTGCAGCATTGATTTTGGAACTTTTCTTCCAACAGCTCACTGGTCTCCCGGCAAGCTTCCCGTGCGATACCGTGTCCTACGGTGGAATAGTGTTGAGCGCATTCCGCGACATTGTGCCGCAGAAGGCGATGTCGATCCTTCAGGAGTTTTTAGATTTGACGAGCCTACTTTTCGGTGGTGAAGACACTGAGGAGCAGACGGATAGGTGGAGTGAGAGTCTGAATGCTGCGCGCACTTTGGTACTTTTGAAAGATCTGAGCGGGCTAGAGTGAGCACAATGAATTACTACTCGGGTGTGCAAAACTGCGAGTCTGTGGTTGTTTGGAAAGCTGAAATGTACGTGCTTTATGCATTTTTGATCTTACGTTGGTTGTCTTCTCCACGTGGTCGTGGTTCATTTTGTACTTGTTTTATAGTAGTTTGATCTTCGGTGGCTCAGACTTCTGCGGGGCTTTCGCGCATTGCTCGCTGCTCAGCAGCTCGTTGAACGACACGTGAAGCAGTGCTGGCCAGACTGCTCATAGCAGCATACTGCGATCGCGTGAGGTCACGAGCATGTTGGTCGGCGCAGCACACAGAACCAATGACTGTCTTGCCATCAGAGCCCATTAGTGGGAAACCGCAGTAGAAGTTGATCCCCATCTTCCGGACACTTGACATGGCGCTGAAGCGTATATCGGCCTGGACATGGCGGGACACGAGCGGATTGGAGTCGAGAATGGTCTGAGCGCAGAAACCCTGTTCTCTCGGGTACGACTGACCGCCAGCCACTGCCGGGTGTGTGGAAGCCAACACGTGAAGCTGGGCCTTGTCAACGACGGTGATCATACTCACAGCGCAGCTGAGTTCCTTCGAAGCTAGCGAGCAGATGATGCCAAGTTCAGGGACGTCTCCAAGCTCATTCAATTGTTGTTCGCGGATGAGTTGCAGTCGCTTGAACTCATTGGACGGGATTGGCGGTATGACAGCTTCCAACGGGTCATCAGGGAACTCCATCTGATAACTCCTTGCGTCTGCATTGGCAAGAGGGTAGTCGTCCTCCCAACGCGGAGTATCGCCCCACATCTGTTTAAGGCGTTCGACATCGTCGACTTCTTCGCTCTCGGTGTCTTCTCCTGCTTCAGCATCGTCAACTTCTTCATCGTGTACACCAAGCAGAGGTAGACCATTTTTGGTTACACCTGCAGATGCACTACGGATTCTAGCAGCGCTTGACCGTCTCCGCGCGCGTTCCTCGTCGACAATATCTTTCATGACACTCAATACGCTGGCTTTTCGGCTCCGTTGGGCTGCACCGCCTGCCGTCGCGTCTGCGAGAGTTTCCAGCAGCAGGTCATTGAGAGAGGCCGGCCGTGTTTTGAGTGTGGGCCTGGTTGCTCTAACACCACGTAGACTACCGCCTGGAGTGCTGTTAGCTCGAGACATTGGAGAGTGCGAGTCCGAGATGACCCGTGCTGGTCGAAGGTCTTCCTCAGTCGCGGCAGTGTATCGAGCTTGATCTACACGGACAAGACAGCGTTCGCAAACTCTCACTTGTTCGATCTGTGGACGGGCATCACCTCGTGCTCGATGCTCCCGCTCTTGAGCATGAGCGCATTTCTCACAGACAAGGAAGCCACAGAGACAACACAAACGTTTCCTCGTGCGTTTGAAAAACTTGGAGAATGAACGACGGCAGCAAGCACAACGTGGGACATTGGCCACCGTTTCCAGAGGGAGACGTGTGCTGTTGATGATCACCTGCATTCCAAGACGACGACGACGCACTACTAAGAGGAAGCGATGGCAACTGGCAGCAAGACGGAGCAGCCAGAGGCGCGCTATGCGTCGTTCGTGACCGGCACGCTTGAATGCATCATGGGCGTCAGGAGGCAAATATTCACCATGGAAAACCACGCGAGTAGCACGCCCACTGGGGTCTTCTTCGAAAGAGTAGTTGATGACGACATTCGGGACGTGCTGCGATCGTGACGGTGGAGGCGACGGAGCGTTATCCAGTACAACACTCGAGCGAGCAACGGACACTAGAGTTCTAGTGAAAGCTGGTGGAGGGGTGGCCCCTATAGCGATCGCTGTTGTAGATGCTGTTCTCCTCGCCGACTGTTCTTCTTTTGCTCGGTGTCGAGGGTGCAAGAGCTCCAAGAAGCACCACGACTCGTTCTTGGAGAAGACGTTGCCACTCTCGAAAGTTGCAGTTTTGACAGACAATTCTCTCTGTTCGAATGCTCTCGCCGGGTTTCCAGCTCCACGTTGAATCTTGATCGTCCGTAAAAGCTCCCCCTCTACGAACTCGCGGCGGTAAATGCAGCGCATCATATCGCGGAAGATGTCAGTGGAGGCGATACGAAAGACAAGGCGCAATTCCTGTACGCTGCACGGCAGCACCCCCTCAGCTAGAACGGCAAAGCCTTTGGGCCCCCATCGCGTCTGATGTCGGTGATCTCGGACTGTGAGGCGAGTAAAGAGCTTCATGGCATCGCTGTTAGCGTATCCTCGCGGGAGCTTCTTTCGCTTCCATACACTCACATGCTTGTCACTGAGACTCGCCGCTGCCAATTCGAGATCAAGTTCGCCCCAGTTCACGCCAGAAGCAGCAGCAGCTCCCAATTCATGCAACCGCTTGTCGCTTAATCGAGCTGATTCTATCATGGATTCGACTGCCGGTGGCCGTCGACGCAGAGAACTCGGGTGATCTCCGTATCTGTCCCAAGACGGTTCTTCGCTACGTTGGCTGTTGTAGTCGTACGTGGCGCCGCTCTCTTCGCTTTCGTAGCTGTAGCTTGCGTTCAGCATGGCAACCGAAGCGGAGCTAGCTCCGTTCACCGCCATCGATGCACCTAAGTCCTCGTGTACCTGCTGTCTCCGTGGTGTCCCGAAGTTCCGGGGTGCCGGCATATCGACGTGACCAATGCCGACCTGTTCGTCCTCCGACCTCGTACTTACCAGCTGAAAGTTGATAAGTGTCTCCAGCTTCTGGGGACTTTGAGAGATGACGGCACCAAACGCACCAAACGCCCCGAGTCTTCGCGGGAGCGGGCTCAGGATTTGTGTCCACGACGCTCCGAATGTAACACGACAAGATAAAGCGACTGGACTCCAGTCGCTTTATCTTGTCTGGAGGCATTGCCCAGTTCCTGCACCTTGTTGCTCCAGTGCGTTGAGTCAGATGGTCCGCATAAGGATAGCTCTGCGGGATGGGGATCATAGCTTTCTTTGGCTTTACCATTGGAGTTTTCGGGCTGGTCGAGATCTGATCGTCCGTACATGAGGGGTACACCGATCGACAGAATGCAACGACCACTTTCCCGCAGGTGCAAAGTCTGTTCGGCGCGTGTAGACTGGTTATGTGAGAGCGAATTAATATCGATTTTGGTAAAAGATAGAGAGCAGCTGTATTTTGCACTAAAAATTGCACTAGTGACGGTTTAATGGATTCCCAGGCTGAAATGGCACGCTTTATCGTAGCCAAGCGCTCTCCTTTCGCCGTCGTAGCAGTAGCTGTTGCTCTTGCGTAGCTTTGCGTTGGCTTAGCCCCTCTATAGCTTAAAAGGACACGTCGTTTTTCTTGTATTGTGTAGTGCATGCGGCGTTGTTTGGCTGGCGCGTACACCTCGTCAAGGAGGCCTGTGTGTGGCAACCTCCTTTGCTTCCTGCAATACTGTCGCGGGTGGTGGGGGCTGCGAGGACTCCTCGTCCGCTTCCTCTATTTTATCGAGTGGCTGGTGGAGACCTCCGTTTTATCGAGTGGCTGGTGGAGTTTTATTTTAGCGATTGAACGCTGCATCGGGCAATTTGATTGGTTGATAACAAAATGTGCACACAATTTTATATCACAAGCGCCCTTTTTATATGGACGCTGCATTCTGTCGATCGGTGTATCCCTCCAATTTGAAGACCAAATGCAAAGTCCGAAGGTGTCATTCTCGAGGGCCTCAATGCCCGTTCGTCGAATATATTCTTCGAGAGCTGATTGAGGCGGGGACAAAGCAGGTGTATGTCAGCTTGTTCACAAACTTGCAGCTGTTGCAGTCGAAGTGCTGTCGCTGCTTCGCTTTCAAGAGTCTGCTCGCACGCTGGCGAGAATGTATGGTGTCCAACGTATGAAGAGCGGCGAACGATGCCATCAGAATGCAGCGACTACAAGACAGCGGAAGATTTCTCGTCGTCACCTCTGCTTCGGAAGCAGCAGTGTCTGCAGATCGAAATAACAGCGACTAGATCGATCGAGGCGAACGGCGATGTTCGGCTAGTGCAGATGGTCTCAAGTGGCCGTGCACGAACACATGATACCGTACGTGTACGGCGCGAAAGGGTTTTTCATGGGCAGCAACAAGAATGCAACTTCGACATCTTCATCATTGGATCTACGTACATCTCGACGTATTGGAGACGTAGGGCTGCTTTAGTATGTTCTGACATCCATCTCTCCATGGTGCTGAGCCTTCAACTTCGGTTTCAGCTCCTTCGTATTTTCGTACCATGCGACCGGCCAAAGCTCGAGAAAGCTCTTTCTAGTGTGAGCTTATGGCGCTGCCTCGGGCCAAAAAGCGCTCTGGCACCGTCTTCTCTCGCGATGAAATTGGCGTCGAGCAGTTGCAATCACTCAAGGAGAAGTTCGCGGATGGAGACTTGACTGAGAAGGAGTTCGTGAGCCTCTTTCGCGAGATCGTCGACGCTTCGCTCAGTGAGACTCAACTGACAGAGCTGTACGACTCCCCCGTTCTTTGATTCTTGACGTTGTCGTGACTTGACCTTTTGATTCTGTTGTAGATTCCAGAAAATCGATGCCAATTCGGATGGAACAGTGGACTGGGACGAACTGACCAATGTGCGGTGCAAGCTGATCCAGAGCTTATATACTTAGTCTTCGTCTAACTCTTGACTTTCGACAGTACATGTTCCTTAGTGGAAGTGGGAGCGATGAATATACAGGAGACGACGGGAACTGCTGCTATGAGACGGCGTTTCCTGAAAAATACCCGGGTGATATGAGGAATAGCAACGGGTCTGGGCCAGCCACTCCAACCGAGATAATGGGAAATGCAGGAGGAGGTGGTGGATCTCTCGGGCTCGGCCTGCTTCCACATCACAAAGACGTCATCACTCGCACTGTACGCTTAGAACGACCAAGCGTGTACCTCACAACCAGCAAGGATGGGAGTGTGCGAACTTGGAGTGCGAATTCTCTAGCTCCCCAGCAGGTCTTAGCGTCAGGGCGAGACTGGCTAACGGACTGTTGCGTCATGAAGCGCTCGAACCGTCTTGCCGTGTCGTCCATGAACCGAACATTGAGCTTCTACGATCTCAACACTGGTCAACTCATTGGTGATCTCATCGATTACTCCCGCCGACAGTGTATCCCGCTATGCCTCGCTTACGTTGAAAAGCCGTCGGACGATCGTGAAGCAATAGTAGTTGGAGACGACACCGGTGGCATATCGGTACTTACGTGTTCAGATCAATGGCTCGCCTGCGATGGTCGCTCACCTCCTCCTGGATCCACTGCTACAACATCAAACACTGTTACTGGTAGTAGCATTGGTGCAAGCAGCGCAAATCCAGGTCCTAGCAACGCATCAGGACAAACAGGAGTTCCATCAGGGTCTTCAACAGTGATAGGAAGCGCAGGGTCTGCAAATGCAAGTCAAACGAATGTAGCCACACCAAGTAGCCCAAGTACAATTGGTACTGGTGGTGGAAATCCTGCAGGCAGCGCAGTTCTTGAAGCTCAAGGGTTTTCCTCGCGTGTCAAATTCCAGAAACACACAGACTGGATCACTCGAGTCAAGTGGGTTCACGATATGCGAGCAGTAGTGGCCACGTCGTTGGATGCCACCGTGTCGATTCTAGATGTGGACAGACTGGTGGTAAAGTTCGAGTACACTCGGCACCGAAAGGGTGTGTTCGACCTGGCGTGGTGTGCCAGTACTCGACTCATTGCAAGCTGTGGAATGGAGCGAGATATCCACATTTGGAACCCTTACAGCTCTCAGCGAGCTGTCGCTACACTCAAGGGCCATACAAGTTCGGTGTTGCATCTCGTAAGCGATGACGATAATTTCCAGATTGTGTCGGCTGCTGCAGACAACACTGTCAAGGTTTGGGACGTAAGAAACCACCGTTGTCTACAGACATTCGTGGTAGATCGACATCGAGGTAGCTCAGTTACCACCGGGGGTTCTGTATCAGCAGCATCGTTGTATGCTGGGACTGGGGCGAATTTAAGCGCCGAAAACCGCGTGTCTGCGCTACTTTTTGACGGCAAACAACCATGCCTCATGACTGCAACGACACAACTCACTCGATGGGCATTTAAATCTGCAGAAGGAGCAGGATCACAAGGAGCTGAGGACGACGAGAGTCCTGGTTTGACCACTATGAGGAAGCATAAACTACGTGGAGCCCCGGTGGAACGTCCTATACGGATAGCTTGCTACAACAACGTTTTCCACCAGGTAGTGACAGCAGCGATGGATGCCGAGTCCGCGATCAAGACGTGGAGTGCGGAGACTGGAGACGAGATCTCAAGCTTCAATCACGCACATGGCGCCAACCCCGTGACTAGTATTGCGTTTGACCATGCAGGGCGACGCCTACTTACCGGTTCACACGACGGCGAACAGCTCAAGATGTGGAATTTCAGCAATGGAGCACTTGTGAAGCAATTCCACAAGAAAGAACCTCCTATTGTGAGTTCCTTGTTATTCACAAGTACACCAGCGACTGCTGGAACGGTAGCAAGTACTGCAGCTCTACCAGATGAACCTGAAGCTGGTGGTGAAACTACAGCTATGATCAGTGCGCCTCGGAAGCGGAAGACACGGGACATTATGCTCCTGCCAGCATCTTTCGGAATGGATAACGAAGGTCGACGCGGTAACGCTGCATTGATGGCGCAGACAGAACTGCCAAGTCCAACTCGCGTGCGTCTTCAGCATGGACAAGACCACCCCACACCTGTTCCTCCAACAGGTACAACGTGTGAAGCTACACAAGCTCCTTCCAGCCTTAGAGGCATAAATTCCCGGCTTCGACCTCGCGTTGGAGCTTCAAGAACACCTCGAGTCTCTGAAACTTCTCGTTACCGACAACACGAAGTTACCAGCATCCTGGACATCGAACGCAACCTGCGTGTGGGTATGGGCGACTTTATCTGCCAGAGATTTGTGTGCTCTGTAGGCTGGGATCGTCAGCTTTTCGTCTGGGCGGACAAGAACGACGAGTCCGAGGCACTTCCAGTACATATTCTTCCGCCTGATAGCGACGGTGATGACGATGATAACGATTCCGACGAGACAGATCATGGCAGACGTGGTAGACGCCGGCGTAGACGACAACACCATACGATGGACGTCCTTGCTTTGGCCTATTTGCCACCTGCATACGTGGCCACCGCTGGCTTGGACGGATTAGTGCTGTTGTGGTCTCTCAATTCCGGGGAACTGGTAGCTCCACTTCATCAGAAATCGGGGCCAATTGAGACTCTTTGGTACGCCGAGAAGCTGGAGCTGCTGTTTGCTGCTGGGGAGCGGGGAATTCTCCTCTGTTTCGATCGATCCATGACCACTCAGGGCGAAATTCCTCTCGACATCTCTATGCAAACTTCAGACAACTCAAGATCAACGGAGACTCTGGAGTCTGTCACTGTATTGCGGTGTGACAAGGCGAATACTCATCTTGTCTCCGGAGATGCTGCAGGCTACGTGAAAGTATGGGAACTCCGGATTGCACGGAATCATGAAGGAGTGGAGCTGGCGTTGGTCTGCACTTGGCGGCTTGGTGCCTCAAACAGTCACATGACAGGGAATTCATCGTCCACACAGAATCGGCGAGTCCTCAATGCTGAATTCATGGAGAATCTAACGCGTGTGCCTGAGTTGTTCTTGATCGTCTCTTGTGCTGACGGCGAAGTCAGTCTTTGGACGCTAGACGGGGTGCAAGTCGGTACATTTGGGGGTCGTCATCGCGCTTGGCAACTCGGTAGGCCAGCCACTTATGCGTCCTTAGAGTCCTGTTGTGAATGGGGTTGGCTGCCAAAACGAAAGGGATCTGTACTCACCAGTCCCTCGGGTATCCGCGAAGAACTGGATGCGTTCGACGAGAATGAAGGGGGCGATACAAACAACAAAGACGACACTGCCAATGCATTAAAGCCACAAATGTCCGTCTTTATCAAAGACTGCGCCATCAGTGCGCTCAACGGCTTGACTTCCGAACCACGCGAGAACTTTTTGTTGGAGGATACCATGCCGAAACCTGGTGAGGTCTGGATGTGTGTATCCGGCCATCGTTCACGATCTGCAGCTCAAAATGCGTTGAAGAAACAGGAAGATGATGAAATCAGTGGAGATGGCTCCATGCGATTTGGACGAAAGAGTTTGGCTCTCTCGACTGTGGGAAATGCTGCCATTCTCAGTCGACGAAGCAGTCCTTTCGGACCTGGTGTCAGCCATGCAGAGGCACGAACACTAGCTACGCTGTCGTATTTAAAGCGGAAAATCGCAGACATCAACGGGGAAGTCACAGATCTAGTCACGATCGTTAAGGTTACACGCGGCGAGGTAAGTCGAAACGCGAAATGGACAGGAGGAGCGTCAAAGTGCTAATGTCTTGTAACGTTTTGCAGATTTCGTGCTGGGACGGAACAGCCAATAGTCCTCTGAGTGCGTTGAAGGTGCTGGACCTAAGTGAGTTTGTCCGGAAAGCTGGCTGGACGAAGCACTCGCTACTTTCACACTTCGTTGGACGTTCGTTTTTGTAAGCGACTTACTATTTTATCTATGTGTAGAGTTATCGTGATCTGAAACTGTGTTGCCTCCTTTCCCCAGGGATGGAGAAACTTGCTTCCGAGTTGCAGCGATCGCTATGCGGCCAGTTGATCCCGTAAGTATGGGATCGCAAAATGGGTAACTCCAGCTTCTAACATTTAGTGTTCATGCCACAGACGAAACCTGATAAAAAGACATACATGCTGGTTGATTCAGACACGAGAGAACACAATCTCCAGCCTCTAAATGAATCCGTTTCCACCGTTCGATTCAAGATATTCGACTGCTCTCGAAACGCACGACAGAAACGAAATAGCATTTCAGCCTCTCCACGGCGACGAACACTCCTGCTATCTTCTCCAAATTTGATAGGGGCGACGCAGTTACAGCCGACGATGCAGAGTCTTCGTGTTACGGACCAAGCACTCAATGAATTGATCGCTGGATCGACTGCCAATCCGGTATCTTCGAGGAGCAGCACACCCGAAGTGCTTGCTCTCGCCAGTAGCGTTGGCATGGGAGCACGCACTCTGCCGCTTATTCGACCGCGTGAGAGGAGAGTTATGGGTGGTTTGCTTCCCAAGCGCTCGTCTGTAAGAAGCCGCCTAGATCCGGCAGCAGACATTCGTCGGATCCACAATCCAGACGACATCCCCAAGAACTTCCGCGCTATGTTGCAGCGAAAACGCGACAACAAGGATAGCAGTTTTGAAGGCATTTTACCAGAGAGTTGACAATGCTGAAAGAGCAGTCCAACTCGAAGAGAGGCGGGCAGCCATTGCGCTTCTTCAAGAAATTACTGCTGCATGAACATCAATTGACCTGGCTACCACCTTTACTTGGACAACGGGGACCTATCAAATTGCCACGTCAAGTGAAGGTCAGATTATCTGTGGACAAGTGGATCGCTTGGTGATGCGTGTACATGTACGGCTAAACAGCACGTCCATTCACATTGAAGTTGAATGTCTCTGATAACGACATTGATGACAAAGCTCTACTGTAGTTACTCCTTCCTCTCAGCAATGCTTATGGCCAGCCTCACTAGCTCACTAAAGTGAAAGCGGCAAATTGAATAAACACACCTCTAGAATTGTTAGGGGGCACCCGTTTAACAACTGCACGTGGTACAGCGGGAGACTGGGCTGTGGTAGTCGTAAAAGTAGATGGATCAACGATCGGGAGTGCACACTCGTTTGCGGTCTTTGCTCAGTAGTGCTCACTCTCAAATTTGCTTCCTCGGTCGCAGAAGACAATGGCCATCAACGACAACAACTACCAAGCTATGGACCCACCTGTCCCGGAAGAGAAGAAGTCGTGGACTCGCAGAGTGCTCACGTCCTTGACCTTCTGGATCGTCGTCGGTATGGTCATCGGTATCATCCTCGGTCAGTTCGCCCCTACGTTCTCGGAAAAGGCTGCCCCGATGAAGAATCTGTTCCTCCGCACGATCCAATTCATCGTCTTCCCGCTCGTTTTCTCTTCGTTGGTGATCGGTATCGCCGACCAGAAGGATATGAAGCAACTCGGTCGATTGGCCATCAAATCGATCATCTACTTCGAAGTGATCACCACCGTCGCGTTGATCATTGGGCTTCTAGCTGTCAACATCGCCAAACCAGGCAAAGTCGGCGTTACGGAGGGTGACGCCTACGACGACGAGTCCTCGACCACCTTCACGTTTGAGATTTGGATCGAACACTTGACCCCCAAGACGTGGGGCGAGATGATGGGAGGTTCTGGGTCGTCGGAGCTGCTTCAAGTGTTGGTTGCTGCTGTGCTCACTGGTGTAGCCACTTCAAAGCTAAGAGAAGAGCACAAGCGTCTGATCATCGACTTCGCCCGTGCTATCTTAGAGATGATGTTCAAGTTCGTGGATATTATCATCTGGACGGCCCCTGTCGGTGTGTGCTTTGCCATTGCTGATGCTATCGGATCGAACGGTCTGTCAGCACTTGGAAGCTTGGGAGCTCTGGTTGGTACCGTGTACGTGACCATCGCCATCTTCATCCTCGTAGTGTTTGGTGGTGTCTGTCTTATGTTTAAGATCAACCCGATCGAGTTCCTCATCGCCATGAAGGAGCCGCTGATCATTGCCTACACTACTGCAACGTCCGAAGCTGCTCTGCCTAAGGTCTTTGAGGCTTTGGAGAAGTATGGTGTGCCCACGCACATTTCGGGCTTTGTTGTTCCCTTCGGCTATTCGTTCAACTTGGACGGTTCGACACTCTACCTCTCGCTCGCATCATTCAAGCTGCAGGTGTTCACAAGTCGGTTGGGGAACAGATCGTCATGGTACTCATGCTTATGATCTCATCCAAGGGTGTGGCTGGTGTCCGATCGGCAGCAATTATTGTTCTTGCTTCGACTCTGGATCAGTTCGACATTCCGTCTTGGCCGGTTGCTCTGATTCTTGGGGTGGATTGGATCATGGATATGCTTCGTACGCTCACTAATGTAATGGGCAACTGCTTGGCTTCGGTTGTGATGGCCAAGTTGGAGAATGAATTCCGTACGGAGGAGTGGGAGCGCGAGCTCAGGATGCTGCACGGCGAGGACAAGGTTAGTGTTACTGAGGGAAAAATGAGTCGCGTGTCAGCAGTGTCCGCAATTGAGGAAGGTCGTCCGTCACTAGATAACAGAACACCGGAATGAGTGTCCTAAGTCGGAGCCTGTACAGTACAACTTGTACTTACACGCGACGAAGATGGCAGCACTAGTGCCATTTTCTGTTGAAATGCATGGGCGTCTACTTCATGGAACAGTATTTCATGGACCAGCACAGCAACTAAAAAAACCCACTACTACGTAGGAAGCTGCCGTTCTAACCTCAATATCATTCTACAGGAGACTAAGGCCACTCTCATTATTAGTTTTACCGAACCTTATCGGGCTTCTTATACTTGATATCTCAATTATATTATTCAAATCAAAAGAGATCAATGACTATTTTCTAAAATATATTACTTTACAAAAAAGTAATACTACCTCCGTGTCTTTTCGTTTACTGTACTTTTTATAAAGTACAGTATAGATCTACCACTACCGTATTTCGCACCGTGATAATTGTAGAGAGTGCCGAATAGAGCTATCACATACTGGGAATGGTTTTGCAGAACCAACACGTGCCCAGAGCCAATCATTTCTATGCCGTTCAGTTTTGCCATCATTTGGGTAACTGCATCAATCATGGAAGGCTGTTTATGGGTCTTTGCGGAGCCCTGGGAGATGCCAAAGCGCAAACCTTGGCGATTTCCCTGAAAGGCATCCATCCTAAGGAGCGTCCTGCTACGGACGAGAACTATCTCCACAGTCTACTGGAAAGTAAGTCAGAAAAAAGTATTGACAGATGCCTCGTACCACAGTAATTGACGAAGACGCAAGTGATGAAGAGGATTGCCGAAACATGGTCGAAGTTTTAGAGCGCAGTCTACGTAGCACTGAACTGGAATTATGTGGAGCGCCAGACTGCAAGCTACCCAAACGTACGCACGATAGCTACATAGAGCGCATCAGCGAAGAAAACCAGAAGAGAAAACGTTCAAAACAGCGAGGAGACGACATGCTCAGTGTACATGATACCATACCAAGATATTAAGTCAACAAGTAGTTCATTCAGCAACGTAACATTAGGTTAAGTTTCTAGTGCGCAGGTGTTGCTGTTGTAGAATGTCTCTATTAATAAAGCATATTGTATCCAGAACATACATTTTTGGTGTGCATAAATTCCAGGGAATATTGCTGAGACTTTAGGACAATTTAAAAGAATGCCACACCCGCATGGTACTGATAGACCCGTACCGTACCTCCGTAAAGTGACTTCCTGTCTCGTACACAGCCATCATTACGTGTCACCGAGCAGGTTAGTACCTTCCATGTTGCTTTGCATGCTTCTGACTTGCACTCTACATGTAGTAGCTGGTACTTCATATCATGTCTTGTAGGATCGGTGCATAGAGTACACGCACTTTTTTTGGGCTTCGTGACCCTTGTCGACTTCCCCGAGTCGAGGAAGTCGTTCCTTTCTTCCTTCACTAATGCATACGCGAGCTCTAATCTTCTTCTTCGGCATCGTCCTGGATTCAAATGAGTGGAGGGGGTGGCTCGCAAAGGTTGCTCACTCTTTCAAAACAGCGCGATATGCCCTAAAAAAACTCACTCTTTTTCTGTCTTACGTGGTGGTACCCCATTTTTCTGTTTTTGTCGACAAAGCCAACTAGCCTTTAAGCTTTGGCTGGGATATCGACGAGAAGTGCAATTTGATAGTGGGTAATGGTTCGGACGCTAAACCATTCCTAGTGGGTGACCACAAAGGCGCTGTTTCGTACGGCGACTCGTGAGCCAAGGGAGACGCTGTGCTTCGAGACATCTACGATATGCACTATAGTGCATGCCCTCCCCACTGAAAATGGCTGCAATGCGTGATGCAGCCGGTGCGGGGAGCTGCAATGTAATGCGTTCTTCTGATTGTCACTGTGATAAATGTGATATCATGCATTTTCGGTACATAAACGTATTATTTGGTTAAATCAAGCGGTTGACAAGTTTTACCGGTGTCAACTGCGAAGCACATCGCGGTCACCACTCCACAACATCGCGGTTTTTACAGTGTTGGTGGTGCAGCGCATGTTCGTAATACAGAAGTAAACATGGTGTCTCGGGCACTGGGTATTTTTGCGCTTCGTCCACCATCGCACTGTACGCAGCAGAGTAAGGGTGAGCTGCGATGGTGTGGCTGCCGCACCGTAGCCGTATACTGTGGAGTGGTGCGATAGGACATGTGCTCCTCACACGTCCTCCCGAGTTAGGAGTCCTAACTGAGGATCGGACTAGAAGTACATGTACTACCTCCGTGCGGATATAGATGACCATTTGATTTTTTTGGGGCAGCGCTCCGCCTCGTTATTTTTTCTAATTATTAGATTGTGGGAGGGCTGCTAGTTAGACGATCTGGAGTTGACAGTAAGCAAGATCCAGCGGCAGGAAGAGGTGCAGGCGTTCATGTTCCGCCGCACTACAGATACAAAAATGGATCTAAGACATCACTACTTTCTGTAGGGGCGCTATGAGCGGCTGCGAACACACTGCTTGCTGCAATGGAGGCGTTTGCATTGGCGAGAGTTGTTGCATCACAAGCCAACGATATTGGTAGACTATCCGTTCGCAACAGCTTATTCTTGTGCAAATGTCCGAGCCGATAATCGTTGCCCCCTTTATAGTTCATGATCTGCTCCATGACGCTCTGCAGCGTCAAAAACGTCTTGTTCAGCGTATCTGCTGTTGTTTTCTGGAAGGCATTTTTAACTTCATTTATGAGGTCCTCGATCGTTCGGGGTATGGTCTGTGACTGCAGCGATTGAATGGAAGCAAAAAATCCGAGATCCAAGCAGTTCAGATCAGGGCTCTGGGCAGGTTGGTTCCGAAGCGTGGTATTCCAGCCGTCAGTGCTCCCTGCTCCCTTAACGACAGCATCGTCCTCTAAGACATGGGGTCGAGCGTTATCTTGTTGTATGCGGATAGCGAATTTTTTCATCTGGGGTGGCCACTTTGCTTTGATAGCAGGGATTACATCATCGACCAGCATTTGACGAGAGATGTCTCTCATTATCGGGATGGGCCGCAGTTCTTCCACGCCAGTAGGGCGATTTACACTTGCCCTCTGAGTGATGTACCGCTCCACAACTGGCCAGAGGCCCACTTTGCCGTCCCAATCTCCACGCAAAAACATCACCTTCATGATGTGGCGCTTGCTTTGAAGGGACTGCACCGGGGGGTCTTCTAGAGGCACGTCTTCTTTCCCAGTTAGCAAGTAAACACGCTGTCCAATCTTCTTGATATAGAACCACTTCTCGTCGGAATGGACGACATCGTACATCTCACTAAACGTGTAGCCGCTCGAATCGATCGTCACGTGGTCGATACAGAACTGCGGCCGCGCCATCTTGTGCACTGGCGTGAGTAGGGGGCGGGTCTGTCTGAGTGCACGCCGCATGTAGCCTTCTTTCATTAGCTGTTGGACGAGATAGCTGCTCATGTTGCAGGCAAATTGGATCCCACGCAAATTTTCACGCTGAGTCGCCGGTACTTCCGTGATTCTCTTACAGAGCGCAACGCGATCCACCTTCTTCCTGCCGCACACACTCTTTCTTGACTTGACCACAGCTGCCACTCGATCCTCCATCGAGCTGATTCCGCGCTTCCAAATGCGCTCCACAACTTTTCGGCCCACATGAAAGTACCGTGCAACCAGTGCGATTTCTCCGTGTTTTAGCACTCCCCGTACACTGCGAAGACGTAGGGTTTCCCAGACGGCCTGGCGTTCACTATCCGTAATCTCACCCATCTGTCAGCCGGCCTGGTGATCTGCAACGCTGTCAAGTCGCCCTCCGAGTACGAGAGTGAGAGCGATTTCTCGGGCTGGAAGCGGTGGAGATTCAAAAATCCAAACTGGATCGCTGATTGCCGATCAGGCGGACTCCTCTTCTAAACCGATCTCCTAATCTGTTTGGGCGGGGAATGATGTTATGGAGACTGACATATTTTTGGAAAGGGTCATCTATTTCCGCACAGCGTTGCTCACTGGTTTAAAAACACTTCGAGTACAGTAAAATGACAATTGGTACCGTCACCGTATTTGGAGTGTTATACACAAGCTTCTCACTCTTGATATTTAATTAAAGAGTTAGCGCGATATATCATTCAATGCACGCCTTACGTTTTATCCGTGTGCGGGTTTCTGCTGTCAACCAAGCAAAAGCTGCTCCATAACGAGTCTTTATTCTCTCTAAATTGTGTGACTAATTCGAGGCTTCTCACTCCTAATATACGTGTACATGCTACAATTCATATACCAACCAAATGCTGCTGGTATGGAGTTCACTATCTGAGTGCGGGTTTGGCTTCAATCACATTCGAAGAAATGTTATTATTGATCGGGTTAAAGTACAGCGGGTAGATTAAATGAGCGCCCACCCCAAACTGAAGCACATTTTCAATCATAGCGACTTCAATATTGCTTCGATTGAAACGAAACAAACGACATTGGATGCGCAAACAACACGGGATCGTTTTCCCCAACGGATTCGCTTTAATTTGATTGGTGGACTGCGCTACGGTTCCGCCAATAATCTCAGCAGCTAATCGTGAGGCAATGGCTATAATGCAGTTAGGTTTTATACTTAGCTTTTGTATCAAATACCGAATGTTACACGAATGTTACCCGAAAAACTAACTTTTTGAGTGTCATGCCTCTCACTTCTCAATTTGCCTGCAATGGCGCCAATTCGAAGGCGGCAGTACTCTGAAGACCTCCGCAGACGGGTTATTATCAAGTGGAAGCAAGGATGCAGTACAAGAAAGATTAGTTCGCATCTTGTAATGCCAAGGCGAAGTGTTCGCACCATCATCGCCTACACGAAGAAGCATGGTCGCTCAAAGCTGATTCCACGCCCAGGCAGACCTCGCCTTACCGACTCTCGTCAAGACCGACGTATCATTAGAGAAGTTGAGAAGAACCGCTTCGTCAGTGCTGCAGTGATTGCTGCCCAAGTGTCCGAGGACATTGGTCAACCGGTGTCTACCGATCTCGTCCGAGATCGAATTCGCGAAGTTGGGCTTCATGGACGCTCTGCCCGAAAAAAACCGTACCTGAGTCCTATGCATCGCCGCCAGCGGCTGGCCTACGCAAAGAGGTTCGGCACGATGTTGCCGCTCTTCTGGAGGAGCACTTCTGCAACGAATCTGTAACGGGTGACTACTATCGACGGTTACTCCGCTATGAGATTCCACTGACAAAGCAATTTTTAGGGCTAAAGGGAGAGACTCTGTTCGTTCAAGACAATGCACCAGCGCATCGAGCCAAAATGACAAGTAGCTGTCTTCGTGAGCTACGTTTAATTTCCCTAGGACACCCTCCACAGAGCCCAGACTTGAACCCGATTGAAAATATTTGGTACATCATGAAGCGGGAACTGAACAAATCCCCTGCGACCTCGATCGAGGATCTCAAAGTGAAACTGCGCAGCATTTGGGCCAACATTGACGACGGCGTAGTGGCTAATGCAGTTTTGTCTATGCCTAAGCGTCTTCAAGCTGTGCGTGACAGCATTGGGGGCCACAGAAAGGTGCTTCAAGATGAACTTCAACATTTAGTTTGACTGCATTTTTGTATGGAACATAAAATCAATACAGAATCAAATGAATTTTCGGGTGGGCGCTCATTTAATCTACCCGCTGTAGAGTGACAGTTTAGCTAGTACACTCGAAACTTGAATTTGACGGCATTTGGGAGTCGAGGAGGCGTGCTCGATCCATAGTCCACGGTAATCTCTTCTCCAGCAGCAATCTAGGTGGTGGTCTTATCGATCACGTGTACGTTCCTGTTGTGCCGCATCTCAAGAAACAGCGTGTTAGGGTCGCACGAGTGATTGATGAAGCGGGCAACAGTCCCCGATTCCTCCGTGTCAATGGACAGCTTTTTGTTGCCACGTAATCCCATTGGCGGATGTCCTTGTGTAACGGGGATGTTACACGAATGTCTACCGTTGGTGTGTGACACACATGGATACATTTATGTGGGTACATAATGGTGTGGTACACACGAGTAGATACGGCCTCAGAGCCACAGATTACATTTTGATTAGGATTTAGTATGTTAGATATTAAATCCGTTACATTTAGGATTAGGGCAGATAAAAGGAAAATCAATACAGTTCATTACATAAATAGTGTCAGTCCTTTGTTATAGGGACATTGATTCTGTGAGTCCCGTATTTAGACTACTTGGTTCTTGTATAGAACCGAAGGCTAGCGCCTTGCAAGCGAGACTCTACGAGTCAACTAAACTTCCTCTGTGCGGTGCACACCTACGCAGCCCCGCTGCACCTTGTCAAAATTGTGGTCCGTTATCAATCCTGTATAGGGGGCTATTGTCGCCCCCCACTGGTTCAGTGGCGCGAACACCGATGCCAATTGCCGACTTGCACACGATGGGACTCGTGAACTCCGTTGGAGCAGCGCCCTTGGAAGATGCAGTTGTCGGCTGCACAGAAAAGCTTTGTAGCGGTATTTATGTAGGAGTCAGGAAAGCAGTTGACGATACAACTGCATCTGTCAGCCGGCCAGCTATCCTTGATAGCCACTCCATCGTTGATCTTAAGCTTGAGAGAGTGCGTCACTTGGACGGGCTAGGCCACTGTATAAACTTCCTCCTGCCCCCACCCATAACCTCAGGCTCCACATCCGGTAGTATTACGCAGGCTGGTTGTTTTGCTTTTTCCTCTATCTCGACGCGCAATGACTTCAACGCTTCTCGAATTCATGGAATTACTAAATACGACTGTATAAACTTCTCTTCATTTTTCTCGCATGATAGATGCGTTGCGAATCACGCGTAGTCACCCAACGGGCCTGATAAGATGGCTTCCGCGAAATTTTATTCGTCCATGGATTGTTGTTCCGCTTCATTTGTTTATGCTTCGTCTCGTGACCTTTGTCGGTCGATATCTTCGCCGATTTGACGGCTACAACTGACAGCTTTGTGGTTTGAGTGTCATTGTCGACGCTTGCATGCCCAGTCCTCGCTTTCCCATCGCTCCCAGCCGTTAGATCGATGACATCTTCATCGATATGGTGTTGCTGTACTGTGGCCGGTACTTGCTCTAGGTCGCGCGCCGCGTTTTGAGTTGGTGGGAGGTACATGTCAGGTGCCTCTTCCTCGCTGCTGCTCGTCACGAGAGCTACAACCTCAGGACTAGCCATGCTTGAGCTGCTTCTGGAATGAATGCACCACACACACAAAACATACTTATGTTAGCAAACACCAATACTTGTAGGAACACATAATATTATGTTCTCGTTCACTAGCGGATTGACTGTTTGACTGTCTCCGCTCCACGGAGAAATCTCCGGGAGAGCGCTACCAAATGTCCTTCTTAAAGTTTTTTGTGTTATTCAGGGCTGGTTTGGTATTCCTTATATATTCTCGTAAAACTTAATCCTTTTCGATGAATGTGCACATGTACATGAGGCCCCGCAAAACAAACGGATGCTACTTAACACATGTTTCAGTTTTTGAGATAATCGCCTTTAAACTCGACGCTTCGTTTTTCGTACTTAAGTGATTTTTTTCAGGAGAGGGGATTTTGTCAAATCTCTAAATTTAGAGGAGGTGTATCGGTGGTAAGAGGCCACGATGGAGGAGCTCGCTGCGCTCGCAGACACCGCCACAACAACAGAGAATGCAGCTGTGGTAGCTGACGATGAAGCCCACAGTGACACTAGCGCTGGATGTGCAGACGCCAGTGAAGACAGCGAATGGGGCCCAAACTCAGAGGAAGAATGATCATGCGGTAACGAGATCCAGACAAGCGACAGTGAAGTTGACGAAGATTCCAATACTGTGGCAACTAGCATCAATTTGAATGACGGAGAGCTTCGAGAGCTCGTCACTCGTCTTATTCAAGAGGATCCTTGTGACAAGAGGAAAGCCATGGAGTTGGAACAGCTTCTGTGTTCGCTATCGCAAATGACCAGTGGGGAGAAGAAGCAGTTCAAAATGATTCTAGTATCCAAAATCACCAAAATATTCATTCGAATTCTCGAAATTCAAAACTTCAGTTACAAATTTAGCACAGAGGGACTGTGAATTGTAAATAGTATCAATCGATTCCGCTTGAAATTTTGCACTAAGCTGACCCCGCAAAACAAAAGAATGCTAGTTAACCATTTGTTGAAGTGCGATTTGCGTACACCGTTGTAAAGAGAGACGTCCCCTCTATCCCTTGAGGGTCTTAAATATTTTTTTTAATTCAGCCGTTTCAGAGAAAAGTTATATTAAAAAGTTGACTCGGACTCGCCGAAGAAATCTCAATTTTTTTTGGTCGTGTACTGGTTGGTACAGGTAGTTTTGTCGCCATGCCGAGGACGATTCAAAACTGCCTTCAAAGTAGAACTCTCCAGAACACCCTGACCACCCAACTTCCCTCCTCGCTGTCGACGACGATGCCGGAAACCATCGCCTGGCGCCCCATGTGTAACGATCTCGAAGAGAGCGACGCGCTAGTTCTGATCCAGTGCATGAAGGTGTTTAGAATTTTAAAATGTCAAGCTCTCTTCTGCACACTCTGTACTCTACCTACCACGCATTTAGTGCGCTACAAGTTGCTGACGTGCAGTTGCAAGCAGTTCAAAAGGACTTCCCCTTACGTGAGAGGGGCACTGCCAGGAACGCAAGATCGTTTCGTTGTTTCCAAGCCTCAACATTGCCCTAGATTCACCATCGCCCAAAAGGATTTCGCCAAGCAGATGGCTCGTGTCGTGTGCTAATACCACCGCACCAAGCTGGGCGGTAGTGACACGACTGCCTTGATAGTAAGTGCTGTTCGAGAAATCGCTTTTACCGGATCCGAAGACGAGCACCAGCCTTTCAGTTTTAGCTGGGATCTCGACGAGAAGGGCAATTTGGTAATAGGTAATGGTTCGGACGCTAAACCATTCCTAGTGGGTGTGACCACAAAGGCACTGCTTCGTGCGGTGGCTCGTGAGCCAGTGTTTCCTGTAGATGCAACACAAGACTAGTCAGGTCGGTTATCCCGTTCTTGTCGTCGGTATTACCGATGCTACGCGATAGTTCCATTTACTAGCGCTGTTCGTCATTAAATGACGAACAGCGCTAGTAAATGGAACTGAGGCCCCGCAAAACAAACTGATGCTAGTGTACCTTTTCTGTACGTTTGAGTTTTCGAGATAATCGCGTTTGAAGTTGACCAATCAAAATTCGTACATAATCGGACATCAAAAGTTTGAAGCCAATAATCACTGGGAAAAGGATTAAAAGTACTCTAATTAACCTGCTATTCACACGTTCTTTCCATCAATATACAATACATTAAAAACCGAGCAATATTGACTCGTCAGCTCTCCTAAACATGTCGAGATTTTGGGGTCTTGAAAATGGAGACATATTTTTTAGATGAACACTACTGATCGGCTATTGGATATCTCGAGACGTACTAGGGCTTAAAATAAGCACCAGACGCGGCTCTATCGAGTAGTGTGCTTAGTCGCGATTCGTATTTAAATGCGATAGCATCAGTTTGTTTTGCGGGGCCTCTGTGAAATTTTCACAGCAGAAGCAATCTCATTACGCTAGGGCACTGGCAGCTTTGCGTTGGATATATCATCAAATATTGGGGCAACCGCTTCGGGTCGCGTTCGTCATTGGGGAAGCGGATTGGGCCCAGTATAACGCGCTGGCAACGGTATTTGGACATACACGCATTTAATGTGCTACTACCATCTGGTAGCAAAAGTGGTGGAGCGTATGAAAAGCTTGCCGAAAGAGATTGGAGACGCTGTGCTTCGAGACATCTGCGATATGCACTATAGTACACGCCCTACTGAAATGGCTGCAATGCGTGATACAGCCGAGCAACGTTGGCAAGATGAGCCTCTACTCCACCCTTTTCTTGCGTACTTCAGAAGCGTCTGGTTGAATAGTCGTTTTCAGAACTGGCAGTTCTACTCAACACCTCCTGGGTACGCCACCACGAACAACCCGGTTGAGCAATTCAACCGGGCTCTGAAGCGAGACTTCACCTCGCATCGACTGCTGAAAACTTTTCCAGCAACTAGCGTCATGCTGCCGGCAGAGGTCAATTGATATTCACTCGTTCGCACTATTTCCAAGAGCCTCGAAGGCGTTGCCGACAAGAAGCTTGTGAAGGAGATGCGACAGACTGGGTGGAACTATGGCGCGTCTGATGCGATTTGTTGTTTTTATACATACTAACATTGCTACTTATAGATTCAGCGACATTTGGAATTGATCCAGCGTATTCAGGCTTGTACGAAGGTCCGTACGGACCAACTGATGCTGTACTGGAAATAGCGGAAGTCCCCCTTGCGCTGTTCTTCTTCTTTATGCCTCTGAAGCTGTGGCGAAAGATCGAGGAGGAAACTAACCGGTATCACATGCAGACGATTGACTCCCGTGCAAGAGAGATCCGGCGAACACGACTTCTAGCTGATCCTGAGTATAGTGAAGCACTGCCAGATATCAAGAAGAGGCTGCGGGCTGTGCGATCGGTAGAGGTGTGGGAAATATTGCGAGTAGCGGGGCTTTTGATCACCAGAATGCTGGCACCACACCTCGGGGAATGGCTGCGCACTGAAGCCGGCACAGCAGTGGATCTATACCCCTCACCACGTTTGGGCAGTGGTTGCCTCGCAACCGCTTTGAGCACGTTATGCAAGACTTGCATTTCACTGACGTCAAGCGCCCCAAGCTCAAGTTGATCGTGGCTGGAAAGTGCGTAGCGTGGTGAGTGCTCTGCAGAAAACCTTTCAGCGTGGATACAAGATTGGTCCCGTTATCGCGTTTGACGAGGCGATGATTCCTACGCGCGCGCGGCGAAACCCAATGCGACAGTACCTCCCTAACAAGCCCCACAAGTGGGGCACCAAGTTTGTTTTTCAGCATGCTGCGGTCACACCGCTTACTGCAATATGTACGTGGTGAACTTGCGAGCTTGGGCTCGCAAGCTTTTTTTTGGCAAAGTTAAATATGTTGGATACTAACTCATGTCCTAACTGAAATCTAACATCTTGCCAACATAGGATCGAAATGTACGACAAATATCGCAGCTCCACTTCCTGCGGACAACTTATCCGGTGCTGCTGCCGTAATGCGATCGATGAAAAAGCTGTTTCCCCCATATCCGACGTTAATGTATCGCATCGTGGTGACCGATCGGTTCTACACCTCGGTCACCTGGCACTTGAGCTACTTCACCGACGACTGTACTTCACGGGGACGATCCAGACAAAGCGATCCGGGTATGCAGACGGAGTCATAACGAAGAAGAAACTTCGTAAAGGCGGCGTGGACCCACAGCGAGAAACACTGAAGATTGCAGAGAACAAAATGTTTCCTGAGAGGACTGCTGCTATGTGGATGGATAACAACCCCGTTCATATGCTGGCTACGGGAGGAAGCCGAGTACTCGGTTCTGTGTGTAAGTTGGTTATAAGTTGGATGCCTTATTTTTACTAACGCTTATGATGGTTATTATGATTGCTTTTGTGTTCTGATCCAGATCGTCGAGTTGGGAAAGAAAAGAAGAACTTTCCTGCGCCGGGGCTGGTCAGGGATTATCAGCTGGATGGGGTGCTGATATCCACGACCAGCTCCGGATGCAGCGGTACAGCATCCAGGCTTACAAGCCACGCAAATATTACCGTTCCATGTTTTTGGGGCTGGTGGACATGGCACTTGTAAACGCCTTTATCGTGCACAGATATCACCTAAAACTACAAACCAAGACCCCCCAGAACACTACAAGTTCTTGAGAAAACTGCACGAGCAGCTCTTAGCTATCAACAAGGACAAATTCGAAGAAATTGAAGCTACGACGACCGCGGCGGACAGAACTGCGGCTTCGCCGCAAACGTCAGAAAACGAGGTCGACAACTCACACTATCTTGCCCAATGCCCTGACAAGAAGAACTCGAAGAAGGCTACTCGTGATGGCAAGCCGGGTAAGAAGCGCATCGCGCGTTCCTGCAAAGTCTGCGCGGTATATCGAGTGAAGCCGCGAAAGTATTCCAAGTATTATTGTTCCGGTTGTTCATCTGGCGAGCTGAGGTAAGTGGCTGGCATTAGAATTCTGCAAGCTGCAAACTAACCTGTTGCGTCTGCAGGAAGCACCTATGCAACGTCGCGCGCGCGGGGCTCCAGCACCGGCTTCCACATTTGGCACAACGAGTGGCAGAATGGAGCGGCCATTCCTCACCGACTAACCGCTGATCACCGGCTCCAGGACCGACGACCAGCAGAATGACCTGGAAAGTGTACGCTGGTGGGAGTGAGGTGGGGGAAGGGCCAATTGCAGGTCGTGGCGGAGACGCAAGCAGTGTGAGTGACAGAGAGTCGGTAGTGAAAACGTCCAATGCAGAACCAGCTTCGTTCACTTTCCCTCCATGTGCTAGAAGATCGCGTGCAAAGCTGCCCTTGATTCTGTAAAAAGTGCATTTTACTTGTTGTCTAAACCAACATATCTGGACGCTCATGGTCAAATGAGCCATCATATACCCCTGTATGTTGGAGCTGCTAAACTATGTACAGGTGGACCTTCTACTTTCGCCCGTCCATATCCGTGTTTAATTTCGGACTTAAGGAGATTCTAAACAAATGCCTAGATAAATTATGTTGGAGGTTCCAACATAATTTCGGTCGATACACCTCGATTTTCGGCTGGGGCTTGAAGGGTTAACTACCGTCTTACCGCGCATCAGCCGCTCTAGGCGCTGTATCGGAGGGAGACCTCGAAATGAGAAGAACGCGGGGCTGGCAAAGGAACAAAATATATTAAAGATGCATTCCGTCCACCTTGAGGGCGAAAAAGCACCCAAGACGAGCGACCGTGATCGTATGTGAAGCGTTTTCAACGCTGTAAGTGAACTCGGAGCTGACACGGCAGTCGTCGTCGAGCGTCACCACGTGAATGTTCCATCCGTGCATCTGGGATGCAGCGTCGAGTTCACCTGCAGCAATTGCACCTTTTTGTATTCCAGCAATGTACTTATCATCGAAAAGACCGTCAATATCTTCGAGAGACAGCATGTAATCAGTTAGCTCGGATGCGTACGCTTCAGTAGAAGTGCCAATGACATGGCAGAAACAGCAAAACAAGCTTGAAGATACGTCTCCTGGAAGGTACCATTCTGGTGAAGCGATGCAAAGCTTCTCACGATCGTCCATTTCAGCGACAAGATCCTGGTACCTCTGATTCCACTCATCCACGCTAATTTCGTGAGATATCAGCTCGCGAAGGGGAGTGTGTAGCTTATTCATGGCGAAAACCGATCTTGAAACAAGTCCACAGAGCTCGAATGCTTTTGCAATCTCTTCGTGAGTTTTACTTGCTATCCATTCAAGTACCCGCTCTGCAACATGATAATACTTCGGGACCTTTGTGTTCCCCGCTGTTGTCTGCAAACGCTCGTCATCCAAAGCTAGAGCGATATAGTTGTCATACTTGCAGCGGTAAAATTCTTGGAAGCTTCTGTTCACGACTACGTCAAGTAGCTGGCACAGGCTGGTGAGATTTGGGGGGACGAGTAGCACAAAGATGTTATGCCCTCGAAGGAGGTTCTCGTCATGCAGCTTGACGTGAGCAGAATACGAGTCTATGATGTACAACACTGAAGTTGGTCTCTTTTCTGCTGCAGATAATCTCTTTAGCGTGCCTGAGTAAGATGTCATCACTCCACATTCCACTAGCGTTGACGTCCACCATTACACCTGGGGGGCACGACGGCTTGTTCTTTAACTTCGAGAACAGTAGATGAGGCCTTAGAATCTGTCCGTCTCCCGTAATTGTGAATGTCGCTGTAAAGCGCTTGTGACTGGTGCCACCTTTACGCAAGAGGACTTCTGGCGATCCTTTTGTCGTGATTGTAGATTTCGGTTCCGTCTCAAAATACCGTGGAACCTGATCCATATTGATCACATTGTTGGGCGGGATGTTGTGTTCGTCAATCAGATTCTGTGCTTCAGTGATAAACTGAAAGGTGATTTCAGCGGCATCGTCGGGAAGGTGCCTCGTTGTTGTTTGTCGTCGCGACACTAGATTGTATCGCTTTTTAAAGCGGTCAAGCCACCCCGAAGACGCCTTGAAACTGGTGTTGTCTGCTGATGAAGTAGAAGAACGGGTCTCAGTGTGCAGGTTGAGCGCCTTTAGCTGAATATATTTGTCTTTCACTCGCAAGCCTTTGTTGTTTCTTGACACTACCCAACTGTGTAGTTTCTGCTCCAGTTCTTGGTGTTCGGCCTTGTTGCCAGCCCCTGGTATACGTCGGATTGTCCGCGTTGCGGCTTCCCGGCTCTTGGCTACCTCCAGAAGCTTTTCAACCTGCTTGTGCCAACCGCGCACAATAGAAGCCGATGGTATGTTGTGTTTCTTCGCGAGAGCATTGAAGCCTCAGCCGGGTACGTTGTGCTTGTATTCACGCAGTACCGTCAACTTGAAGTGCAAGCTGTAGCTGTTGCGTTTTGACGACATGGCGGGCTGTCCAGTGTTATCGACGATTGGAAACTGCGTATGAAGACACGCTCCACAACTGTCGCAGCAACCTACCAGTCGCTGCGAGCCAACCGTTCTCCAGGTACTCTTACAGCAGGTAGTCTTACAGCAGGTAGTCTTACAGCAGGAGCGGGGCTAATGCTTCGTACATGGGCGTTCTATCTGAACTGGGCGTAGTACACGCGAGGTCGAGCTCCAAATCTTTGCTGTTTATCCCTTCTGTAGTGCGCCTAGGCGGCTGATGCGCGCTAAGACGGTAGCATTGTTTTGTTTTGCGGGGTCTCATTTCACAGCCACGGATTATTACTAGCAGTATCTCATGGAGTAAAGGGGTCTAATTTTTGTCGTGAGTGTTGGTCAAATGCTAACAGAAGTATACTTGACCAACACTCACGACAGATTTGACCATTTACTGGTGGGCGGAATTTTCAGGATGGCGGTTGGCTTTTTTAGGATGATAAGGTTGGACAGGTTATATTAGATGTTGGAGTGCACACCACAACCAAGTCGCTACAGTACGCAGAATCAGCAGTGCTGTGAGCGATGTTGCTGCGGATCATGGTCGCGGAGACCAGCAGGTGCGGTTCAAGGTAGCTGTTAACAGCAACTTCGCTAACGTACTGACCTTCTTGTCGTGGTAATACTGCAGCACACGTACACGTCTAGACTTGACGTCATTCTGGCAAGGAGATCTGGTGACGCAGCGCCAAATCCGGCCAGTCTTCATCAGTTTCCTCGTTTGGTCGTTTGCAAGACCCCAAACGAATTAACTCACGCTCCGATTCATTGGCAAGTAACGCAATAACAAGTGGAAGTGGAAGTCTTGAACAACGCAAAAGTTTTCGGTCTGTATCTGTGTCAGCGAAGGTCTACTACACGATTCCTGCAGTGGGCTCTTCAATACAAACGTACTCTGATTTTGGACGCATTTGCAAACAATCTCACGTACAATGAGCAAGGTGTAGCGGATAAAATCGAAGTAAATTGGTGGGTTGTCAGGAGCTGTTGCCAATGCAGCTTTGATAGAGCTTTGTTGTTTTTATACATACTAACATTGCTACTTATAGATTCAGCGACATTTGGAATTGATCCAGCGTATTCAGGCTTGTACGAAGGTCCGTACGGACCAACTGATGCTGTACTGGAAATAGCGGAAGTCCCCCTTGCGCTGTTCTTCTTCTTTATGCCTCTGAAGCTGTGGCGAAAGATCGAGGAGGAAACTAACCGGTATCACATGCAGACGATTGACTCCCGTGCAAGAGAGATCCGGCGAACACGACTTCTAGCTGATCCTGAGTATAGTGAAGCACTGCCAGATATCAAGAAGAGGCTGCGGGCTGTGCGATCGGTAGAGGTGTGGGAAATATTGCGAGTAGCGGGGCTTTTGATCACCAGAATGCTGGCACCACACCTCGGGGAATGGCTGCGCACTGAAGCCGGCACAGCAGTGGATCTATACCCCTCACCACGTTTGGGCAGTGGTTGCCTCGCAACCGCTTTGAGCACGTTATGCAAAACTTGCATTTCACTGACGTCAAGCGCCCCAAGCTCAAGTTGATCGTGGCTGGAAAGTGCGTAGCGTGGTGAGTGCTCTGCAGAAAACCTTTCAGCGTGGATACAAGATTGGTCCCGTTATCGCGTTTGACGAGGCGATGATTCCTACGCGCGCGCGGCGAAACCCAATGCGACAGTACCTCCCTAACAAGCCCCACAAGTGGGGCACCAAGTTTGTTTTTCAGCATGCTGCGGTCACACCGCTTACTGCAATATGTACGTGGTGAACTTGCGAGCTTGGGCTCGCAAGCTTTTTTTTGGCAAAGTTAAATATGTTGGATACTAACTCATGTCCTAACTGAAATCTAACATCTTGCCAACATAGGATCGAAATGTACGACAAATATCGCAGCTCCACTTCCTGCGGACAACTTATCCGGTGCTGCTGCCGTAATGCGATCGATGAAAAAGCTGTTTCCCCCATATCCGACGTTAATGTATCGCATCGTGGTGACCGATCGGTTCTACACCTCGGTCACCTGGCACTTGAGCTACTTCACCGACGACTGTACTTCACGGGGACGATCCAGACAAAGCGATCCGGGTATGCAGACGGAGTCATAACGAAGAAGAAACTTCGTAAAGGCGGCGTGGACCCACAGCGAGAAACACTGAAGATTGCAGAGAACAAAATGTTTCCTGAGAGGACTGCTGCTATGTGGATGGATAACAACCCCGTTCATATGCTGGCTACGGGAGGAAGCCGAGTACTCGGTTCTGTGTGTAAGTTGGTTATAAGTTGGATGCCTTATTTTTACTAACGCTTATGATGGTTATTATGATTGCTTTTGTGTTCTGATCCAGATCGTCGAGTTGGGAAAGAAAAGAAGAACTTTCCTGCGCCGGGGCTGGTCAGGGATTATCAGCTGGATGGGGGTGCTGATATCCACGACCAGCTCCGGATGCAGCGGTACAGCATCCAGGCTTACAAGCCACGCAAATATTACCGTTCCATGTTTTTGGGGCTGGTGGACATGGCACTTGTAAACGCCTTTATCGTGCACAGATATCACCTAAAACTACAAACCAAGACCCCCCAGAACACTACAAGTTCTTGAGAAAACTGCACGAGCAGCTCTTAGCTATCAACAAGGACAAATTCGAAGAAATTGAAGCTACGACGACCGCGGCGGACAGAACTGCGGCTTCGCCGCAAACGTCAGAAAACGAGGTCGACAACTCACACTATCTTGCCCAATGCCCTGACAAGAAGAACTCGAAGAAGGCTACTCGTGATGGCAAGCCGGGTAAGAAGCGCATCGCGCGTTCCTGCAAAGTCTGCGCGGTATATCGAGTGAAGCCGCGAAAGTATTCCAAGTATTATTGTTCCGGTTGTTCATCTGGCGAGCTGAGGTAAGTGGCTGGCATTAGAATTCTGCAAGCTGCAAACTAACCTGTTGCGTCTGCAGGAAGCACCTATGCAACGTCGCGCGCGCGCGGGGGGCTCCAGCACCTGCTTCCACATTTGGCACAACGAGTGGCAGAATGGAGCGGCCATTCCTCACCGACTAACCGCTGATCACCGGCTCCAGGACCGACGACCAGCAGAATGACCTGGAAAGTGTACGCTGGTGGGAGTGAGGTGGGGGAAGGGCCAATTGCAGGTCGTGGCGGAGACGCAAGCAGTGTGAGTGACAGAGAGTCGGTAGTGAAAACGTCCAATGCAGAACCAGCTTCGTTCACTTTCCCTCCATGTGCTAGAAGATCGCGTGCAAAGCTGCCCTTGATTCTGTAAAAAGTGCATTTTACTTGTTGTCTAAACCAACATATCTGGACGCTCATGGTCAAATGAGCCATCATATACCCCTGTATGTTGGAGCTGCTAAACTATGTACAGGTGGACCTTCTACTTTCGCCCGTCCATATCCGTGTTTAATTTCGGACTTAAGGAGATTCTAAACAAATGCCTAGATAAATTATGTTGGAGGTTCCAACATAATTTCGGTCGATACACCTCGATTTTCGGCTGGGGCTTGAAGGGTTAACTACCGTCTTACCGCGCATCAGCCGCTCTAGGCGCTGTATCGGAGGGAGACCTCGAAATGAGAAGAGGCAAAGGAACAAAATATATTAAAGATGCATTCCGTCCACCTTGAGGGCGAAAAAGCACCCAAGACGAGCGACCGTGATCGTATGTGAAGCGTTTTCAACGCTGTAAGTGAACTCGGAGCTGACACGGCAGTCGTCGTCGAGCGTCACCACGTGAATGTTCCATCCGTGCATCTGGGATGCAGCGTCGAGTTCACCTGCAGCAATTGCACCTTTTTGTATTCCAGCAATGTACTTATCATCGAAAAGACCGTCAATATCTTCGAGAGACAGCATGTAATCAGTTAGCTCGGATGCGTACGCTTCAGTAGAAGTGCCAATGACATGGCAGAAACAGCAAAACAAGCTTGAAGATACGTCTCCTGGAAGGTACCATTCTGGTGAAGCGATGCAAAGCTTCTCACGATCGTCCATTTCAGCGACAAGATCCTGGTACCTCTGATTCCACTCATCCACGCTAATTTCGTGAGATATCAGCTCGCGAAGGGGAGTGTGTAGCTTATTCATGGCGAAAACCGATCTTGAAACAAGTCCACAGAGCTCGAATGCTTTTGCAATCTCTTCGTGAGTTTTACTTGCTATCCATTCAAGTACCCGCTCTGCAACATGATAATACTTCGGGACCTTTGTGTTCCCCGCTGTTGTCTGCAAACGCTCGTCATCCAAAGCTAGAGCGATATAGTTGTCATACTTGCAGCGGTAAAATTCTTGGAAGCTTCTGTTCACGACTACGTCAAGTAGCTGGCACAGGCTGGTGAGATTTGGGGGGACGAGTAGCACAAAGATGTTATGCCCTCGAAGGAGGTTCTCGTCATGCAGCTTGACGTGAGCAGAATACGAGTCTATGATGTACAACACTGAAGTTGGTCTCTTTTCTGCTGCAGATAATCTCTTTAGCGTGCCTGAGTAAGATGTCATCACTCCACATTCCACTAGCGTTGACGTCCACCATTACACCTGGGGGGCACGACGGCTTGTTCTTTAACTTCGAGAACAGTAGATGAGGCCTTAGAATCTGTCCGTCTCCCGTAATTGTGAATGTCGCTGTAAAGCGCTTGTGACTGGTGCCACCTTTACGCAAGAGGACTTCTGGCGATCCTTTTGTCGTGATTGTAGATTTCGGTTCCGTCTCAAAATACCGTGGAACCTGATCCATATTGATCACATTGTTGGGCGGGATGTTGTGTTCGTCAATCAGATTCTGTGCTTCAGTGATAAACTGAAAGGTGATTTCAGCGGCATCGTCGGGAAGGTGCCTCGTTGTTGTTTGTCGTCGCGACACTAGATTGTATCGCTTTTTAAAGCGGTCAAGCCACCCCGAAGACGCCTTGAAACTGGTGTTGTCTGCTGATGAAGTAGAAGAACGGGTCTCGGTGTGCAGGTTGAGCGCCTTTAGCTGAATATATTTGTCTTTCACTCGCAAGCCTTTGTTGTTTCTTGACACTACCCAACTGTGTAGTTTCTGCTCCAGTTCTTGGTGTTCGGCCTTGTTGCCAGCCCCTGGTATACGTCGGATTGTCCGCGTTGCGGCTTCCCGGCTCTTGGCTACCTCCAGAAGCTTTTCGACCTGCTTGTGCCAACCGCGCACAATAGAAGCCGATGGTATGTTGTGTTTCTTCGCGAGAGCATTGAAGCCTCAGCCGGGTACGTTGTGCTTGTATTCACGCAGTACCGTCAACTTGAAGTGCAAGCTGTAGCTGTTGCGTTTTGACGACATGGCGGGCTGTCCAGTGTTATCGACGATTGGAAACTGCGTATGAAGACACGCTCCACAACTGTCGCAGCAACCTACCAGTCGCTGCGAGCCAACCGTTCTCCAGGTACTCTTACAGCAGGTAGTCTTACAGCAGGTAGTCTTACAGCAGGAGCGGGGCTAATGCTTCGTACATGGGCGTTCTATCTGAACTGGGCGTAGTACACGCGAGGTCGAGCTCCAAATCTTTGCTGTTTATCCCTTCTGTAGTGCGCCTAGGCGGCTGATGCGCGGTAAGACGGTAGCATTGTTTTGTTTTGCGGGGTCTCATTTCACAGCCACGGATTATTACTAGCAGTATCTCATGGAGTAAAGGGGTCTAATTTTTGTCGTGAGTGTTGGTCAAATGCTAACAGAAGTATACTTGACCAACACTCACGACAGATTTGACCATTTACTGGTGGGCGGAATTTTCAGGATGGCGGTTGGCTTTTTTTAGGATGATAAGGTTGGACAGGTTATATTAGATGTTGGAGTGCACACCACAACCAAGTCGCTACAGTACGCAGAATCAGCAGTGCTGTGAGCGATGTTGCTGCGGATCATGGTCGCGGAGACCAGCAGGTGCGGTTCAAGGTAGCTGTTAACAGCAACTTCGCTAACGTACTGACCTTCTTGTCGTGGTAATACTGCAGCACACGTACACGTCTAGACTTGACGTCATTCTGGCAAGGAGATCTGGTGACGCAGCGCCAAATCCGGCCAGTCTTCATCAGTTTCCTCGTTTGGTCGTTTGCAAGACCCCAAACGAATTAACTCACGCTCCGATTCATTGGCAAGTAACGCAATAACAAGTGGAAGTGGAAGTCTTGAACAACGCAAAAGTTTTCGGTCTGTATCTGTGTCAGCGAAGGTCTACTACACGATTCCTGCAGTGGGCTCTTCAATACAAACGTACTCTGATTTTGGACGCATTTGCAAACAATCTCACGTACAATGAGCAAGGTGTAGCGGATAAAATCGAAGTAAATTGGTGGGTTGTCAGGAGCTGTTGCCAATGCAGCTTTGATAGAGCTTTTATCCGCTACACCTTGCTCATTGTACGTGAGATTGTTTGCAAATGCGTCCAAAATCAGAGTACGTTTGTATTGAAGAGCCCACTGCAGGAATCGTGTAGTAGAGAACAACCTAGAAGCACCAGTTGTAGAGTTTCTACTAGGGAATGGACGGTTACTATTCCTGTTAATCGATATCGAGCTTAAAACAAAATATAATTAGAATCGGGTGATGATGTAGGTGTTGGTTGGGATTGGGGTGCGCGACGGGAGGGAGGGTTCTCGAGGTAAACCCCCCTTCTGAATCTCATGAGCGCTTCAGTTCTGCTTCATTCTGCCAACGGCGGTGATATGAGAGCGACAAGACGGTACATGTAGTGATGGGTACTTGTCATTAGTGGATCAATAAGAAAAATAATGCCATAATATATTGGCGGGGCCGACGCCTTGCAATCAATCTCGAATTGTACCGGTATTGTGAGAAGCCCTGCTGGTTGGTACATGTAGTTTCGTCGCCATGCCGAGGACGATTCAAAACTGCCTTCAGTTCTGATTCAACTGCGGCTGATCTCTTTGCACGGTTGGCCTGCCACGTCAGTGACGTGACGTCACTCAGCAAAGAGTACTGAATCAGCAGCGCACTCAGTATGTTGTCTAAACATCATGATTGGATTTCCATATGCTATAGCTGTGATGTTTGAAAGCACCACTTTGCTGTCACCATGCGTTAGAACTACTGTAGCAATGCCCTAGCTGCCCTGACAGTGCATGTGCATACACACTGTAGCACAGATACACCTTTGAATCTCCGTCAATTAAAAGTCGATAGCCCTGCGGCCTGCACTGCAAGGCCTGCAATACATTGTGTAGGTTTCACAAGGAAAGTTGATCTGATCTTGGACTTCAACGCCTAGAAAGTGCAAACGTCGCATCACTTCAATTGAAGTTTCAAGACACCGCACAAAGCCTGTGAATTTACGTTGAATTACAGACAACGACACAAATACCCGGGCAACACAAAACCCGGGAACACGAGAAAATGCATTTATTTTGACCAATCCAATTGCTAGAAAAACACTATACATTACGAACCTTGAAAATGTAAAAATTGGATGGCCAGCAGCTAAAACGCCGGGGCACCGGCCAGTCCTACCACTGTATAAAATGCCGCGGAAGCAACACAGCTACACCGTAAAAGTGAAGCAGGAATCCATCGAGCGGATCGGCTTGACCGCAACGGTCGCCGAGCTCAGGTACCCCATGGGACCGTGGACAGGTGGTGGCGGGCGCGTGACAAACTCCCGGGCGTACATGGGAAACAAGTTGTCTAAGACGACAAAGGGCAGGGGCGCAAGGAAAGCTTTCCATTCACCCCAGCCCTTGTCACCTTCATGAAGGACACTCGCCAAGACGAAGAGGTAAGTTTTATCAGTCTTTACAATTGTTGAATTATTTATAACGTAAATGTCTATGTAGTGGCTTACTACGTCCATAATGATAGGTTTTATAGAAGAGAACTTTGAAGAATGGCTAGAACAATATGAAGAAGGAAAGACGTCACCACAGAGCTGTCGAAAAGCGCTGGAGAGACTACTGCAGAGAACAGCAAAACGGTAAATCACTTGTCTCAGTACATTTACAATTATATTAATACTAAAAATGCTCTGTATTGTCATTATGTACTGTTTTAAGTTATGGGTTTTCGACACAAAAAGCTCAAGAAACGAAGTTGCCGTGCTTGGATCTATTACAGATCAAGCAGGACTTTGCTATTGAGTTTTGGTCTGTCTACAGCTCCTACTCACCATCCGAAATATACAATATGGACGAAACTGCAATTAATTTCGACATGCCGCCTGTAAGAATCTGGGGCGTCAAAGGGAGAAGAGGGTCGGCAAAGGTCAAAGACCTCACGAAGCACTGCGGACGTATGACAGCAGTCCTGACAATACGAGCTGATGGTTTGTATACTTGGTTTTTGTATATCTATTTTATTTTTAATAATATTTATTGTTTTAGGAAAAAACTCCCTATTCTTTTCATTTTGAGAGGAAAATTGGGTGGCACGATTGATACCAAGGAGATCCGTACTCTTCCAAAAGGACACTTTTACACGGTACAAGAGGCTGGGTGGATGGATGCGGCAGGATGGCAATTTTATAATAAAAACCTCCTAAAGTATGAAATTGATGGCCCAGCCGTGCTTCTTGTGGACAACTTTGAGAGCCATGTGTCCGAGCAAGGTGTGCGAGTTGCCGCGGAAGAGTCCTGCGCTACTGTGGTCCCTTTACCCCCCAAAAGCACTTCTGTTTGCCAGCCACTGGACGTCGGGGTAATGGGACCACTAAAAGCTTTACAATTAGAGGTTGCTTTACTTCTACAAAGAGCCTCTCTGCTCCTGAAAAACGTCTTAAAGCTATCAAGGATACAATCAAGGCGTGGGAAGAGTTTTCGGACGAGCTAGTAATTCATGCTTCAGACAGCTATTCCTAGGGTTGCAGTTTAATAAATGGATTTTTTATACTTTCCTTGAACTCTGTATTACCCAATCAGCGCATTGTACTGTGGCCTGTTTGGCCCGTGTTTTTGTGTCGTTGTCTGTAGATTGCGTGGATTTTAAAACCTCTGGCTCACAACCTGAAGACAAATCGCTTGACGTAGGGAGCGAACACCTGCACCTGCATCGACACCAGGCGGCTCGTACAGTAATACACTGCACTTACCACGATCTTAGTAAGATCATCTTACCACCTTTGCAAATCCAACCGATGGCAGGAAGACGTCGATCGCGTCGGGATAAGAGCTCAACCAAGGCACTAGGGAAAGAGTCCCCTCGCACCAAGAGTCGGAGCTGCGCCCTTCAATAGTGTCGGTCGGTGCACCTTGGAGCTTTGCTGCAAACTGTACTGTATGAACTCCTTCTAGTCTACGAAGACGGACTGTTCTGTAGAGCGGCTTCCCAACTTTTTAAAGAACTTCAACGGATACCCTTTTATTCAAGTGCAGGTGTTGCTCCATTGTGCGTTGTGCTCTCGCTCTCTTGACAGGGGGATGCTGCGGTCATGACCGCCAAAAAGACTAAAAACTTCATGAAATTAATCCGTGGGTATGTCACAGTCTGCTGTTCATTCGCGTAGTGAATGCAAACTCAAGGGAGTGGCGTGTTGCAAGGAGCTCGGAGAGGCGTCTAATGCCTCTCGGGTATGCGCCTCGAGTCTTTCTCCGCGGCAAGTCGAGCAGAGCTTCAAGGGCCGTTAATTACTTCAATACTCCCTTTCTTCGCAAATCCGGTGTTGGCTCCTCGCTCTTTTCTGTCAAACGTTAAACACCCAACGCGCAACTTCGAGATGTATGCTCGTTGAGGGCTCCACCCGATGCCTGCTCTCTGGAATTTATATTGACGGCCTGTAAGAGCAAGCCAGCTCGAGGTTTTGCTGCTCATTCTTCGTCGTCGAAGGATACTTCTTCACCTTGAAAAGACGTCGAGGTTTATAGTAAGTATGTAGCATGCTATACCACCTGCAAAGGGCTTCGAGTTACAGCACACAGCAGGCCAACCGGTAGTGTTACTGCGAGGAAGCAGCATCTGATGGGATGCCCGCGGGCGAGCAGTGTGTGGCGTCCTATCAGGTGCTTGCTACTTTTCGCCCACTTCTCTGCACGAAAGCTGACCTTTTTAGGAATCCGGTGCAATGCTTTAAGGGGATGCTTTCGTAGGAATCCTCACTTTTTGATTTTTAATTCCGCGTACAGACAAGCCCGCGGTATTAAAGTCAGTACTCATTGCAAGTGTAACTTCGTATGTTCACATCTCAGTCCTGCAGGACTGTAGAGATTTGAGGGGGGACAACAATCTCTATTGGCTCTGCAACGTTTGAAGCTGGATCGACGACGCTGGTGTCACGCGAGATACGGACTGGCTTATGTGGTACATCGTACAAGTGGACTGGTAGGTAAACCAAACGATCAGGAGATCCGACAAAAGGGGGAAAAGTTAAAAAAGCTCAGCTCATTCCTCAATTTGCCTCTTCGGTCGCAGTCCTCCACCCAGCAAGCAGATTCCAATGGCCATCAACGCTGACGACTACCGGTCAATGGAGGCTCCAATCCCCGAGAAGAAGTCGTTCGTCCGCAAGATGCTCACGTCGCTGACGTTCTGGATCATCGTCGGTATGGTTGTTGGTATCCTCCTCGGCCAGTTCGCCCCTACGTTCTCCGAGAAGGCTGCTCCGATGAAGAACATCTTCCTGCGTACCGTGCAGTTCATCGTGTTCCCGCTCGTGTTCTCCTCGCTGGTGGTCGGAATTGCCGACCAGAAGGACATGAAGCAGCTCGGCCGTTTGGCTCTCAAGTCCATCATCTACTTCGAGATCATCACCACGTTGGCTCTAATTGTCGGCCTGCTGGCTGTCAACCTTGTGAAGCCCGGTAACGTCGGACTCACTCAGGGTGACGACTACGAGGATGAGTCTGGGACCAGTTTGTCTTTCGAGAAGTGGATCAACCACTTGACCCCCAAGACGTGGGGCGAGATGATGGGCGGTTCGGGCTCGTCGGAGCTTCTCCAGGTGCTGGTGGCTGCTATCCTCACGGGTGTCGCTACTTCCCAGCTGAAGGACGAGCACAAGAACCTGATCATTGACTTTTCCCGCGCTGTCCTTGAGATGATGTTCAAGTTCGTGGACATTGTGATCTGGACGGCTCCGATCGGTGTGTGCTTTGCCATTGCCGATGCGGTCGGATCGAACGGCCTTTCTTCTCTTGGATCTCTGGGCGCTCTTGTTGCCACTGTGTACGTGACGATTCTTCTGTTCATCGTCGTTGTCTTCGGAGGCGTCTGCTTGATGTTCAAGATCAACGTCCTGGAGTTCCTTGTGGCCATGAAGGACCCCCTTATCATCGCCTACACTACCGCTACGTCTGAAGCTGCCCTGCCTAAGGTGTTCGAGGCCCTCGAGAAGTACGGTGTGTCTACCCACGTTTCGGGCTTCGTCGTCCCCTTTGGCTACTCGTTCAACCTTGACGGCTCGACACTCTACCTTTCGTTGGCTGCTGTCTTCTGTGCTCAGGCTTCGGGTATCGACAAGTCGATCGGTGAGCAGATCGTCATGGTGCTCATGCTCATGATCTCGTCCAAGGGTGTGGCTGGTGTCCGTTCGGCATCGATCATTGTTATTGCTTCAACCCTGGACCAGTTCGACATCCCTTCGTGGCCGGTAGCTCTGATTCTTGGCGTGGACTGGATCATGGACATGCTCCGTACCCTCACCAACGTCGGTGGCAACTGTTTGGCTTCGGTTGTGATGGCCAAGATGGAGAACGAGTTCCGCACGGAGGAGTGGGAGCGCAACTTCGGCATGCTGCACGGAGAGGGCAAGATGAGTGTCATGGAGGAGAAGATGAGCCACGTGTCGGCTGTGTCCGCCATCGAGGAGGGCCGTCGCTAAGACTCCCAGTGCCTGGTGTAGTAAGTACTGTTTGGCAGTATAGTTCAAGCACAGTAGGCGCGGGTAGTACCCTGATATACCAATAATGTTGAAACCTGTTGTATCTCTTTTATCACTCTCCAATCCTTCTTCTTTTCTTTTAACAATTGTTCTTCTTTTCCTGAGCAGTTGTTATTCGTTTTTTAAATATTGTTTTGCTAAAGATTTTGCTACCCCGTAGACTATACCGACCTTGTGTCTGTGTGTTCTCAACCTACTACTAGTACTTTGCTGGGAAATGGCACAAACCTGTGTGAACGAGATGTTAGCACCCTATCGCTCTTCTTCAGTTTCCGTCAATTCTTCAAAAGTTTTTGCCTTATAGATTCAAGAGAGGAAATCACAGCTTCGTTCCTGAACGCACTGTTTGTAGCACGATACGGGTCCACATGCATCACCAAATAAATCTTCTGTGGCCTGCCAAGTGGAAGCGTGTGCCTGGATATCTAGGTTCCAAAAACTTAGTACTCATTAAGTACTTAGCACACTCTTCTTCGCTGCTGAGGGTGTCGAAGCTTTGATCGTGTCTTCCTTCACCATCGTTGAGTTCACTATGTGAAGCTGCAACTAATATCCAAACTGACTGCAACCCATATCCAGTCACTCGCGTTGGCGGTTGCTTTCATTTTCATTCAGAGCAATGACAGGGACAACATTAATCCTGTAGAATCATGTAAGTACAGCAAACACATAAATGAACAAGGAGAATTGATTTTGATAATACGAACATTTTGTTGTGCTTCTCGTAGCTACGTGTAGACTGCCTTGCAGCTTAGTGGCGACCTTCCTCAACCGCCGACACGTGACTCATTTTCCCCTCAATCGCACTCACCTTGTCCTCGCCGTGCAGCATCCTGAGCTCGCGCTCCCACTCCTCCGTACGGAATTCATTCTCCAACTTGGCCATCACAACCGAAGCCAAGCAGTTGCCCATTACATTAGTGAGCGTACGAAGCATATCCATGATCCAATCCACCCCAAGAATCAGAGCAACCGGCCAAGACGGAATGTCGAACTGATCCAGAGTCGAGGCAAGAACAAGCCGATCGGACACCAGCCACGCCCTTGGATGAAATCATAAGCATGAGTACCATGACGATCTGTTCCCCAACCGACTTGTGAACACCTGCAGCTTGAGCGCAAAAGACAGATGCGAGCGAGAGGTAGAGTGTCGAACCGTCCAAGTTGAACGAATAGCCGAAGGGAACAACAAAGCCCGAAATGTGCGTGGCCACACCATACTTCTCCAAAGCCTCAAAGACCTTAGGCAGAGCAGCTTCTGACGTTGCAGTAGTGTAGGCAATGATCAGCGGCTCCTTCATGGCGATGAGGAACTCGATCGGGTTGATCTTAAACATAAGACAGACAGCACCAAATACTACGAGGATGAAGATGGCGATGGTCACGTACACGGTACCAACCAGAGCTCCCAAGCTTCCAAGTGCTGACAGACCGTTCGATCCGATAGCATCAGCAATGGCAAAGCACACACCGACAGGGGCCGTCCAGATGATAATATCCACGAACTTGAACATCATCTCCAAGATAGCACGGGCGAAGTCGATGATCAGACGCTTGTGCTCTTCTCTTAGCTTCGAAGTGGCTACACCAGTGAGTACAGCAGCAACCAACACTTGAAGCAGCTCCGACGACCCAGAACCTCCCATCATCTCGCCCCACGTCTTGGGGGTCAAGTGTTCGATCCAAATCTCAAACGTGAAGGTGGTCGAGGACTCGTCGTCGTAGGCGTCACCCTCCGTAACGCCGACTTTGCCTGGTTTGGCGATGTTGACAGCTAGAAGCCCAATGATCAACGCGACGGTGGTGATCACTTCGAAGTAGATGATCGATTTGATTTTTTTTTTTTTGTTTGGTAAGGTATATTGTGTTACTGTTTCCATCTCTGGAAGTGAACTCTAATTACCATCCCCGTCCGGCTGCAATGTCCGTACGAGTCCTCCTCATCTCATCTACTACACGCTTCACATCCCCGTTACTCCTCCCTCTACTCTTGCTTTCTGTCAGCCAACCACTTACTTACATCCCCCTCCATCCTCTCGACAATCCCTTCCTGTAACCGATGGGTAGCTCCGTCGTCTGTAAACGTGACCATAACGCTCGTCCTTCTGTCCATGGCCTCGTTGGCCAACCAATCAGCCATCTTGTTGTGCGCACGATAGTGATGGCTCCACGATCCCACCGCACACATATCTGCTAGCTTGCTGACTGCCTGATACCAATGCTTAAGCTTCTTTGATTTCGGTGGCGTTTTGCTGATCATCATTCGAATAACCATCATGCTATCACCGACCACATGTATCTTCCTCCACCCCTTACTGACCGCGTGAGTTAGCAATCGATGCAAGCCGATAAATTCCGCAACGTTATTCGTCATGGTCGCCCCGCCGAGAGCCGTCGCCGCTGCCCATTCGATTGTTGCCTTGCCGCCGCCGCCTATCTTGATGACCACGCTGCCACTATCACCTGGACCTGGATTACCCCGTGATCCCCCGTCGAAGAACGCCACACGTACAAATTCGTCCGGAATCGTCTCCACTTGAAGTCTTGCTGTGTTGGTCCAATTGCCTGTGATGGCGGCCGCCACCTTGATCCTGTCAATAGAGTCGGCTGTGATCGGAAAGAGTGTCAGTCTGTACCGCTCGTACGCCTCCTTCATCGCGATTCTCCATAACCCAATAGCCTCGGCCAACTGTCGAGGTGTTCCACCTCCAGGGTGAATCCGATCTACATTCCAACGCCAGATTGCTGTCACCGTCACCGCAACTCCCAATGCCCACATTTCGTCTGCGGTTTGATGGAGCTTCACCCAGTCCTGCAATCCCATATCTACACCCCATCTTACCAACCACTCCGGCATTTTGGACAGCCTCAGTCAAAAATTTTATTGAATCGGCGCACCCTTGTCTTGCCTCGACGTGCTATCACCCCACCTCCATGCATCCAGCCACACCGTCCAATATCGCTGTGCATCTGGGCATTCCCATGCTAGGTGTATCGTTCCACCCTCACTCGAGTGTGCGCAACTCGGCGCCTGACAGTGCATACCCTCCTCCTCGCCGGCCCATGCTCTGAGACGGTTCATCTTTAGTCTGTACATGTTCTGCCTATGATATGCCGATGCTCCTTCCATCCGATGAATTTTCCTCCATGCTAGCTTGTCTAATGCGCTCGCCACCGCTGCATTCTGGTCGTACATCTTGCCTCTTATCCGTTTGTGGACTGCCCTCGCTTCCTTGGCCACTGCCCTATTGACCAGCTGTTTATAACTTCTGCGTGATTGTGTCCACCTTCTCTTCCCGACCCATAGGGGCATCATCTTACTCCACCTCGGGTGCGGTGCCACGCTCACCGTCCTTGCGTCCACCTTCAGGAAAGCCGCTACCGCCTCCGCTGCCGTCTGCTTGTCCACCGCCCAATCAATTTGTTGGCCGCTGAAACCCCACGAATGCTCGATCGTGGGCTTAGATCCTGCTCCTGCCTCAAACACGTGATGCTGATCTTCCAGTTTGTGCACCACTGTCAATAGCGCTTCATCCCGTTGGGCCCCTGCCAGCTCCGGGTAGTTGGTCAGGATGCACAAACAGATATCTCTGAATTGGTGAGCCATCCTGCTCTCCAATGGCATAACGTGTGTCTTGGGGCACATCAGCAGTGCTCCATCGTCCTCGTGGGTGATGTCAATCAAATCCCCAAGCGTGAAGCCCTGCGTTCTTGGGAATATGTCTTTATAGTCTGTCCACTTCCCCCGATGCCCTTGCGAGTTTCCCACCCACATACTTTGCAACTGCACCAGTCGGATGGCCGCCATCGAGCACTCCCCAGCTTCTTGCCTCCTCCTCCTCTTCTTACTTATCAACCTCTCTTTCGCGTCTCCATAGCAACGAAGCACTAACCCCTTTGAAGTCCATTGCGTGACCATCCCTGCATTATACCGCAGCCCTTTCCTGAGTTCGCTCAATTGTGACTCTGAATCGGCTACCGGCTCTGTCCTCTCCCTGAAAAAAGACTCCACCCATGGTTTGCCCGTAGCCCGTAATGACTTCCTCCATTTTCCTCGCTGTCCTGTTGGTGCCGTCGTGAGGTGATCGCAGTCACCGCTGTCCCTGAGCTGCAGGACGTCTCCGATTCTCTTCTTTGCGGGGTTGGTCGTCAACGCCCATTCTCCCACCACCATTGCACTCATAGCCATTAGCTCCGTTCTGAAATTGGGTACCCCGAGTCCGCCTTTGAGCACCTTTTGCTCCGCTAATGACGCTTGTACCAACCCTTGTGGAGATCGATCGGGTACCCTAAAAACAGAACACCATACGTAATTCTTGATGGCTTGCTCTGCCTGCTTGCACAATTTCTCCGTCGGCCACGAATGACGCGCTACATACAACAACTTTGGGATAATTATTGCTGACGCAATTTCCGCTCGCTGCTGTGCTGTATTCGTCTTGACTTCGGCCAGTGCCAACCGCACCCTGAGCGCCGCAAAGCCTTGGTCCACGCCTCAATGACTGTGTCGCCTGATCCCGCGATGTGGCCCAAGTATCTGGTGCTCGTTGCCACCGTCACTTCATCCACCTGCGATGTTGCTGCCGCTCTTCCATTGTCCACCCTTGTTTCTGCCTCCGAATCTCGACTCTCCCCCGTTTTCCCCAAGCTCAGAGCCACGGATTTTTTAACATTCAGTTTGAGTCCTGACACCACTGAGAACTCCCGTACAAGCTGGATAGCCACCTGCTGCATCCTCCCACTTGCTATGTAAATAGCAGTGTCATCGGCGTATCCCGCAATTTGCAGTGTAGACTCAGAGTTGCTCTCGTCCAGCGGAATTCCCCTTATTCTGCTGTCACCTTCCACAACGTCATACAGCAAATCTACTGCTATTATGAAGAGCAATGGGGCTAAGGGGCAGCCTTGTCTAATCCCGCTGGTGACATCCAGTGTTTCGGATAGCTGGCCGTTAGCTAGAAATTGTACCGTTGTCCCAGCATGAATCGTCCGTATGATCCTTAGTATCTTCGGCGGGAAGCCCTTGGCCTCAAGTACTGCCATTAGATACTCTCTATCCAGGGAGTCATACGCTTTGGCAAAGTCCAGCATCAGGACTTGCGCCTCGGATAGCTGGTCGTTGTTTTGACAAATGTGCTTTGCCACCTCCAGCATATCGATGACTTCGTGAATTGTCCGTCCAGGCACAAACCCGCCTTGGCGAGCACTGACCAACTTGTCCACGTATCGCCTGACTCGCCATGCCAGGATTCTCGTGAATATTTTGTAGTCGCTGTTCAACAGAGCGATGGGCCGGTAGTTCATCGGGTTCGTATGATCTCCACCCTTCCCTATACTGAAGATGTACGCCTCTAAGAAGCTTTGCGGTGTGTGCCCCTCCTGCATGCATTCGTTGAAAAGCTGCTCCAAAATCGGCACCAAGCACGTACTATGGTCTTTGTACCATTCGTTTCCTAATGCGTCTGGCCCACACGCTTTCCCTGTCTTGCACGCTGCTATCGCTGCCGCAACTTCTTCTTCTGTAATGGGGTCATCCAGATCCGACATGTCAATTTTAGCCCACTTGCCACTATATTTGCGAATGAACTCCGCTATTGATGACCGGTCTTCCGCCGTCCCATTCAAAATCTCCTCCCAACTGTCCTTGAGGATGTTTGCTTTGTCATGCTCATCCCTGTAGTGGCCTCCGATTGTTGGCGTGAGCTTCATGATGGTATTGCTCCCATACTTCGTGCATATTCTCCGATAAAACTGCTTAGAGGTGGCCTTTGCACTCCACTGGTTTTTGGCCACCAGCACTCTGCACCTCATCGCTCGCCGCGCTGTCTGTACTTGGTGAAGCGTTTCTAGGAGTTGTCGGCGATCATCCTGATCGTCCTCCCCACCGCCTAGCCTCAACAATCGCGTCTTAATTCTCTTTATCTTCTGTCTCCAACCCTGGGTTGCTCGTTGCTTCACTTTCTTCGTGAGCATCTGCATCTGACCTCTCATGTCGTCCTTGAAAAGTCCCCACGTTGTCTCCAAGTCCCCATGCTTAGTCTGTGACAGTCTGACTTTGAATTCATCCAATTTCGTCTGGATGAGACTGTGGGTTGCAGCTAGGGCAAAGGCTGGTGGCGGGTAGACTTTTGGTCTTTTCTTCATCCGGATTACCCCATTGGGTGAGTGGAGCTCCAACAGTACCGCTCTGTGATCTGACCGGCAAATAGCCTCCACAGTTTCCACACCGCGCACAAATTGTCCACACTCTGCGCTCACATACAGCCGGTCAATCCGCGACGAACCCGCTTCACCCTTACTTCCAGAATGAAAGTGTGTGTGATGCTGTTGTGCGTAGTTAGCCAGCGCCTCTCCTCCATCACTACTGGGGAAGTGATATGCCCCTGCGTCGACTAGGTTCCATTTCTCTATGATCCTCAGGAGCTCGGGTGCCCCAATGTCTCCCGCTCTTTCAGTTCCCCGCCTGTCGATGTTACTGCTAAGCACGCAGTTGAAATCTCCGCCACAGATGATGTCACAGCCTCTTGGTAGGTCCAATTGGGCCATTCTCCTGAAGAACTGTACTCTCATCGCTCCATTAGAAGGTGCGTAGATGTTGACGAATATAATGGTACGTCCATCTAGCTCCCCGGTTGTCATTATGAGGTGCTCACTCCATTCCTCGCTCTTCCACGGTTGCATCTTTTTCACGGCCCCATATGGATTGACGAGGATGGCCACCCCCGCTCTCCTACCGCTCCCGGATGCCCAAAACGATAATTTCTCCGCCATGTGATGTTTGAATCCCCACATTGCTACATACTGACTGGCCACCGTCTCATGTTCTCCTAGGTTGAGATGGGTCTCCTGGATGAAAGTCACTGCTCTGTCTCCTCGTATGTGTTGCTCTTTGAAGCCTTGCATCTTTCTCCCTATGTTGTGTATGTGCATCGCCAACCCTCTGACATTTTGCGTCGTAATGCCAATGGTCCTATCTTGCTGATGCCGAATTCTATTGTTCCTCCCCTCATCATCTCTCTGTCTTCTTCTCCTTTCCTTTATTCGTTCACCATGAAGCCGATACTCCCTCCTGACTGCCACCGCACTCTCCTTTTGTGTTACCGCCCGAAAGTGATTGCGGAGGGTTGCTCTCTCTCCCCTATCGTGTACCTTCACATCTGCCATGACTTCCCTCCCCCCCACTCCGACCTGTATATGATTTAGCCCCCCCATACTATTGGCGTCGGGTGTCCTCCGTCACGTGCCATTGCCCCTCGGCTGGTGAGGAAGTGTCAGCTTGCTCAGGCGTCATTCTTTCCAGGCTGGTGGCGCTGGATGTCTGGCTGATGCTGGTGTTTTCTTGTCCCGCTGCTGAACTTGGAACAACCGTCTGTTCCGCCTCCGTAGAGTGCTCAATTACTACATTCATCGACCCACCAGCTAGAGGTTCTGCGTCCCGATCATGGCTGTCTGATCGCATCTCTGCGATCGACGCACCACTTGTTGCAGCGATCTCTTCGAGTTCCTCGTCGTGAGTACGGAGACAGCGCTCCCCCGTGTCTCTCTCTGCATCCTTCCTTCTTGGCCCCTGTTTAGCTCCATTAAGGCCCCTAGTGTGAGTTGTTCTGACGTCTGAGCCCGATCTGGAGCTCATCTGCTCCTTAGCGTTTCTCCTGAAGGTGGTTAGTGCCTCAGCCGCAGCTTTCGCCGTCAGTCCCTTGTCATAGCCAATACAATCCAACCTGGTCCAACCATGCCGCTCTAGCACGTTGTTTCGTGTTGTAGCTAGAACCGCTATGTGCTCCGCGTACCTTGCATGTTCCTTCGCCGGGTAGTTCACCGCTTGGAAATGGTTGCCTTCAGCCGACCATCTGAGCACCATGACTGGCGGTCTCACTCCTTCAGCCACTAAGTCCCTTAACAGCTTCAAGGCAGCTTCTGTTCCCATGGGGGAAACCGTTCCAGTCTCTATCATATCTCCTTCCTCTGTATCCACTTCTGCGTATGCATACGCCTGCATCCACGCCATATCTCCTTCGTGCACATCCAGCACGTACAGCGTTTCTCGAGCATGTAGCGCCATGGCTTTTAGATGCATCGGTCTGACCCAGTAACACTTCTGCACCGAAGCCTTAACCGACTTTCCACGTTGCTCGGCCAGGTGGTTCGCGATCGTGCATACTTGCCCCTCGATAGCTGAAACGTCCAGCCCCCAATATCCACTCGCCTCGGCTTCGGCTTTCATGTCTTCAGGATGCAGCTTTGCTTCATCTGCTAGATTTGCGATCATCTCATTGAGCACGGCCTTCTTGAGCATGTTGACTCTGGTAGCTACTTCCTTCGATGGCTGGTCAACACCTTCGGATTGATTGTATAAAGCTGCGTAAAACGCGATCCAACCACAGTGTCCATTTGCCGCTACGTTCACCACTTCCCCGCCCAATATCTCCAGCCATTTCATTAAGGGAGCACCAGTGTCCGTCGACTTAGTTACTGCGACGATGGCGCATTCGCTGTCCTCGTCTCGTCTACCACCTTTTGGGGTGGCCGCGTGTGTGTCCTTATTGAGAGGGGCAGCATCATTTGACTCTTCACACACGGTGTTGTGCTCTTGATTCCTAGTGATTTTGGTAATCCCCACGTCCTGTGGAGAGCGACCAGTGACCGCCGCCATGTATTCATATATGAACTTCTGGAGATTGGGTTTGTCCTGTCTCCTGGCTCTGGTGTCGAGCCCCGTCAGACGTTTCTTTGTTGACGATCGACCTCGTGTGGGGGAATCTCTCAGTTTTAAAGTTGCCGTTTTCTGTGAGTCACCTCCCACCTTCGGTGGCTCATTGTCTAATCCCGGCACAGGTGCTTTTTCCTCGAGCTCCGCCATATCATAGTCTATTTCTCCAGCTTCAGAGCACCCCTGCATAGGTTCCAATGCTCGCTGTCCATTCTCTTCCTCCTCTCCCATTAGATCGTCCTCTTGCTCTGCATCGCACAGGTAGGCGCACCTCTCATCGGGCATTCCCCGCTCGTCGCCGAACTGCTGGTCGTCATCTGGAGTATCCGCCTGTGGTTCCTGGTTGTGCTGTGTTTCGATCGATTGCTCCCATTCACCTCTCGTTGAGCGCATTGCCTGAGCCCATTCCACCGGTAGTGTGGGTTTGTCCCCCCTGATAGCTTTGATCCTCTTCGTCGGAGAAAGCGAACGTGTCTTCTTTCTGGCCTGCCCTGCGGATCGTGCCAACCCCTCTGCTTTCTCGTTCTTTCTGCCCCTCTCGCCCCTCAATAGAGCTTCTAATTGGGCCATGGTTTTAGGCATTCCTGCCTCGCCCAGCCTAAAGTCTCTTGCAAATTTGAGTGCAGATGACGCTCCTACCACTTCCGCTGTATGGGCTCTGCGCAAGCTCTCCAATTCTTGTGACTGTGCTTTGCAATTCTTCATGGAGTGCTCCGGCGCCAAACAGTGTTTGCACGGCCAATGTAAATGAACCGCGGTATGATGTACCACAAGTTCCACGTCTCCAGCGACAATGTACCCTTTGTTGAGCAGCGCCTTCGGGCACTCCGCAGCCTTCACCCTCACACACCAATGTTGCTCTCTAAGACCTCCTGACTGTGCTGTTGCATGGATCAATTCTTGCACTTTGAGTCCTAATCCGTCTTTGAGCATGCTGAAAAGCTCACGCGAGGACAGTTTTCCTTTCCGCACTTCCACTTCGAAGGAATAATAGTCAAGCAGCACCAACTCGTGAGTCTGCTGAGCTCTCGTTCTGATCTGTTCGTAATCCACCAGCGTCAATAACTTGGACGCTAGCGGTACTTGCCACCCTACCCATCTGGCTGCGGTTTGCCTCCCCTTGAATGTCACTATGATTATCCGTTTTGTCATATCCAGCTTGATTCTAGACAGGTCGCGTTTGAAGGCCTCGATCTCGTGCTTCTGCGCCGGTGCGGCTTCCGGCCCCGCGCTGATCTGAGCCAGTACAGCATGGTCTGGCATGTTATCGTAAAAGCGCTGTCCAGGTAGGAGATGAGCGTATATTTGATACTCTAGAGCCATGAAGATGTCCTCAAAGCACGCTAACTCCTCGGGCTCCATGGACTGCTTTAGAAAGGGGGGCACTCCGGGCCCTTCAATCTCATGGTTGAGTATCATCACAATCGCACGTTCCTCGTCCTCGGTTCGCTTCCTTAACTGAGATACCGGCTTTGCCGGCTGGAGACAGATCGTCCGCAGCCTCTCAATCTCATTATCTCCCTGTTGTGGTAAGTTAAGCCCGCTTGCTGGTTGAACGGCTGCCAGGAAGGACTTAGCTTCCCCACTGAGCTTTGTCTCACCCCTTTTGTCTTGCTGAGTTATGGTGAAGCACCTCAGCCGATCCTCGACCTCTCTTTGGGATTCTTGATCGATCACGATCCATTCTGTCATCAGCTGCGCTATCCGTTCGTGATGCTGCACATTGTTCGCGTCCCAGTTGCTGACAAGGCCCCGATATTGATCCGTCTGCCAACTTGGTGCCTCATCGCTCCAATCACGACATAACTCTTCGTCTCCTTTGGTTCTGCGAGCCACCGCCGAGAACTTATTCAGGTAAGCAACTCGGCGTCTCTCCTTCGCCAAGTCCGCGAGTTTCATCACTGTTTGCATCACATATTCCGGCGCAGCTCTGGCCAGCAGATATTTCCGTAACTGCTCAAATACTACAGCCCCAGAGCCATCATCTATTTGCCCTGTCTTCTCTCTTCTTCTCCCGGGTGCTCTATTTCTTCCGAGAGGTGCCTCATTCGACTTGAGCTTCCGCTGGCTATGCCTCAACGCACTCCGATCTTCATCTTGCCGAGCCTTTCGCTGTTCCCTCTTGGACTCTCCCACCACAGTCCACTGATCCTCCTCCCGGGGTGCCCTAGTTACACTCCCTTCCTTTCCTTCGCTTTCATGCGTGGCCACCATGACAGGTAGGAAGTCTTCTCCCTTCCTGCCGTTGCCGCCGCTCTTGCAGCTTCTTGTGATCGCGTGCCGCGTGTTCTTCGCTCACCCGACGCGACTCTTGAGCGGCACTTGCTGTTTGTATACCCGGGGGTTTCTGCGCCCTTCCTAGCGCCCCCCGGTGAGTCGTTGATCTTTTGCGGGGTTCCTGCTCAGGTCCGAGGGCCTGAGGGGTCGCCGGCAAATCGGGAAGAGATGATCGATTTGATGGCCAAACGACCGAGTTGCTTCATATCCTTCTGGTCGGCGATACCGATCACCAACGAAGAGAAAACGAGCGGGAAGACGATGAATTGGATCGTGCGGAGGAACAGATTCTTCATCGGGGCAGCCTTCTCCGAGAACGTAGGGGCGAACTGACCGAGGATGATACCGATGACCATACCGACGATGATCCAGAAGGTCAAGGACGTGAGCGCTCTCCGAGCCCACGACTTCTTCTCTTCCGGGACAGGTGGGTCCATAGCTTGGTAGTTGTTGTCGTTGATGGCCATCGTCTTCTGCGACCGAGGAGGTGAATTCCAGAATGAGCAGAGTCCGTCGTTGCCTGCCGGTGGATTCGTGCGTCCCCGATCGTTTACCCATCTACAAACCGACGTACCACAGAGCTCCCGCTCCGTATCTCGTCCAAGGTGTCCCTCCTCATTGAGTCCCTCCTCAGGGGTCCTCAAATCTCGCCATCTCGAATGCTGATGTGTTACACTTTCACGTTGAAGAAACTTTTGATTGAACTATGAATTAATTTCCTACTAGTAAAGGTATTCTGGTAAAACGCTAGTGCTCGTCATGGATCACACTCGGTGGCCGACTTGAAGCATTTGGGTCTTTACCGACAAAGGTTGTCAATGCTGCGATCTTCAGTGTCAGTACTAGTGTACTCCGCCAACATGTTTGCTAGAATTACTACACACTAACTTACTGTTAGTGCTGTTAGCAAACGTGTTACCCTGTTTGTTGTGGACTTCCTATATAACTACAGTACTATGGTAGTATTGTCCTTGCGCAGCCGATGCGTCGCTGTCTTCAGTAGCTTCGTCTTTCAAGTCTTCAATCACGCGTCTCATGTAGTCCGTAGAGTCCTCCGTATCGAGCAGAGCGAAGTATGTACTACAGAGAAACACTAACTTCTCAACTTTGTCTGCTGTCAAGCGATTGCGGCGTTTAGACCACACGAAAGCAAAGGCACTCCAAACACGTTCTGCAGCAGCAGAAGAGGTAGGAACCGTAAAGAGTCTCGTTGCAATTGGAGCCAAGAGTGGGAATTCAGTCACACCATGATCTAGCAAGATATATCGCTTTGTCGATTTTTGTCGACTTGGCAGGCGGTGTAGCGACGTTGAATGCGTCTAAGTAAGACCGGGCCTTCTTGGATGGAGAGGGCATCTCAAAGCACCTGGTCGCGGTCTTTACGACGGTGACCTCGTTGTTTAAAAAAGTAAACTGAGAGACGAACGAGGGCGGTTGGCGCTTCGATAGCCAACCGATCATTGTCATCTGACCGCCAACGATATGTGAAGCAGCTGGAAAGGGCTCGGTCTTTGATACCAATAGCGCAAAACCCGCGACAGAAAGCTTCAACATTCAACAGAACTGTGGGCTCAGGATCAGTAAGCGACGGGTGAGCGTCTAACTCCACCAACATGTTAGTAAAATTTACTACACACTAACTAACTGTTTATATACAGGGTCGCCAACTCTACAGTTAGCGTTAGTGCGAACACTAGTCAGTACTGTACAATACACGCAAGTGCATGCAAACAGATGAGAGCATCCCCCAAGTGTAGAGAAGAGCAAAGGTGGATGCCACTCACCCTGTTATCTACACGTTGCAAGTTGCAGTCGACTCGATTGGACGGGCAAGTCTCTTCGACAAATTTGGTTTGATATCCTTTCCAAGCCAGTAGACCCGAAGCATCACTAACAGCGAACACTATGATAAAAACTTTTTAGTAAAGTCCTTAATTTCCTGTCACGTCAGACTAATGCACATGCAGCACGTGCGAAGGGAGAGCTTTGCACTGCTCGCTTTCATGCTTGCAAGAGAGCACAAAGTAATGCGACCAAGTTGATCGATTTGTAGCTGGCGGTGCACTCTACCGTAGAATCTACAAGCTAAACTTCTGCTGCAGTCAAAGTAACTTTGGCAAAGTTTTCGATCTATCCGGTGCTGAAGACTTCAATTTGAAGGGATGCGCTGGTCAAGTGCAAGTTGATCCGGTCAGCACTTTGGTGTACATGTACTTTTGCAGCGTGAGACTCAACTTGAGTCACTTAAGTCTTGAGCTCGCGCGTACACGCGCTTGTAGTGCACTGTGTGTCCCAGTAAAATGTTCGCGGTTTGGTGCAGATGTACAGTTGTACGTGTGCATTGAAGGACTTCCAAAAATCTCCCACATGCCGTACCAAACCCATATGTGGGTGCGATATAGTACACCACTTGGTGGTGGTCCTCCTTTGGTCCACTCGAGCCCACCAAAAACATCCCAAAGGGCAGAGCTTAGTTCGGAATTTATGTCGATGCTCATGCGCAACTCGAGGTGAGTGAACAGTACAGTCGGGCAGCTCTGCAGGAGCCGCCTCGACAAAGTCATCATTGAGATCGACTACCGCCATAGCCGCCTCAATGGCGTACTGCAAGCGTTTAGCTCGTCGAACCTCCTCCGGACACGTGCCGTCACCTGCACGACCGCAAACCAATTAGATGGATACGCAATACTGCAGCACATTTACCGCGTACCAGTCGGCTTGGGCACTCGCACGAGCTTCTGGAATTTTCTCTTTAGGCTGTCACCATCTCTTTCGGTCCAACCTGCAGGGATGTTCGTGTTGAACTGAGACGCAGCGTTTTGCCACTGCTCAGCACCAAACGGAAGAATATCTTCCACGATGTCCAGCATTCCTAAAGTGGATAGACAAGTCAGCCACGCCATTAAATAGAACGTCATCAGCCTGCCTTACGCATGATCTCCGACTTCGTGAAGTTCTTCCCCTTAGTCTTGCCTTTCCCCTTTCCGGTTGGCGCCATGGTAGACAGAGGTACGTGTAGCTCTTGTGTAGGCAAATTGAAAATGAGAGCTTCTGATCAACTCGCTGCATTTTCGTTGTTCTCGCCCAGAACATGAAGAACACCGTTGACCTAAGAACTAAACGTGTACCAAGTCACCTCACTTGGTCAGACGTCTTTGGTGTCTGACCATCGCTTGGTACCGATATGGTACGTCGATAGTCCTCCATATGGGAGAGGTTTGGTCCGTGTGCATAGGCGATTTTTGGAAGTCCTTCAATGAAGTACTATCCTTAGTACAATCCAGCACGGCTATCTGCTTAATCGATGAGATGATAAGTGCTGAGCACTTCACTTTTTCCCGCGTTGTCGACGGAGCCTTCGTCGACGCAGTATGAAAAAGTGCTGGACAGGTACATGTGCGTGTAACCATACTCTGTCAAATCAATTGTAAGTTCATTTGTGGCCTCTATCCACTCCTTAATGCGCAACAGCGCACAGTGATTTCCGATGTTTGGCGATCGGTTGCTGCGTTGTGCGCTGCTGGAGTGCTTTCTCATACGCCGCCATGATGGTTTTACTCTCTGTCACCTCCTCCTCCGGCGTCGACCAGTACTTTGGTTTCTCCACAACCATAGCAACCCGACTGGTAAGGCGAGACAAAACGGATCTCGGAGCTTCAGATACCACTGACTCGCTCGATTCGTGCGAAGCGAATGACGTAAGCGCCTTACGAATGGACTCCAATCCGTGCGTCGGCTTCTCGTCCAGTGACTCCTGTTCGTCTGCGAAATCCCGGAGTGAAAACTTGGCAGGACGGCGGCCATCATACCACAAAGGTTTGTACGACACATCGTCCGTGTCGTCATGAGTTCGCAGCGGCTGGATGGCAATGTACGCTTCAAACGACAGCTTGAGCTCCAAACGAGGGTCGTAAATACGAGCGATCTTGTCCTCATCGATGTCGCAGCGCATCGCTCTCAACGGTAAGTTCATGTAGAAGTTCTCGACCGCTTTTTCCAGTGCTTGATCAGGTTTGAACGATTTGGCAACCTCCTTAACTTTATCGTGAAGCTCAGGCTGGAGAATGTTCTTGAAGGAAGACACCAGCGACTCCGTTGTGCACGTTCTCAAATCAATTGGAGGGATACCAACACCTGCAGTCACACACATACACGCTGCGTAGTACTGGGACGATACACTAACGCAGATTCCCACTGGTTTACCGGCGGCAAGTCCTTCTGCCACAATAGCAGGTTCTCCCCAGTGGATAGTAGCCGCTACCTTGCGAAGGATCAATGAGTACGGGAAGTTGTTCTCCACTTCATAAATGTTCTCCGAATGGTAGAGCGAGTGTCCATCTCTTCCTTCTCGAGCTTGGAAAATGATCTTGACCTTCGCTTGCTCTGCTGCTTCTTCAATCTGACTCAAAACGTTGTCCACTTGAAGGGATGCTAAGCAGTACGTCGATACTCCGAAGTAGATGACGGGGTTGCACGTTTCCAACGTGAAATCGTTCAGAGAACGACTCCACTTGAATTTGCGCATCTTTTCCATCTCGCGCTCGTCCTTCAGCGTCACGTAACCTGCCACACTGAGCTCTCGCCCCCAATCAACAGGTCTCTGCAATAGCGTGGGGTTCCAAAGGTACACGTGAGGAATCTGCCACTCTACTAACGGACTGGCCTGGTTACAGTGGCCTCTGAGCCCAATATGCTCTCGGAAGTCGTTCAGAATGTCTTCCATTCCCCGCCAAAGTACCGTATCCACCACTCCATACGACAGCCAGTTGGTTTTCTTAAACTCCCGTCCAAGTTGACTGATATCGTCCATGAAAGTCGCGCTGAGCACATGAGGCATAGCAAACGTCGGAGACAAAGGCACCAAACTGAAGCACTGGAGAGGAATACCCAACCGTTCCGCCACATGCACGTGTCCGAACAGTAAGGGGTGCCAGAACAGCGCATCTGCTCGGAAGTGCTCGCCCGGGATGTTCGGGCCGTGGCCATGAGGATCTGCGCCATTCGCTGCGGGCCACAAAGAGTAAATGAGGTCTTTAAACGGTCCTAGGACAGGTCGACCGGCCTTGTGTTTCTGGATAACGTTCGCGTTCTTTGTGTCATGCAAAAACTTGATAAAGTCGTGAAAGTTCTTCATTGCGCCAGCGAGAGGGTAAAACTCCAGTCCGCGACTTGTGATTTCAGCTCGAAACTCTTCATTAGCTGCAATGCGAACGCGGTGGCCATCAGCAGCCATTCGTATTCCGATAGCCACAAGCTGCTTGATATTGTTGTCCCATGTGCCGATTGTTGCGAGACAAATGTTCATCGGGGGTACAGTAGTGCCCACGAACCTTTTCAGGATGCGCTCAGACTTGACCTTCTGGAGCTTTGAGTATTTGTGCCATTCCTCGATCTTCGACTCGCTGATGGTGTCCGGAGCTGTGCTTCCGACCTTAAAGTTCACACCGATGTTGCCGCTTGCAGTGAAGTCAGCAGAAACGATCGAGATACCATCTCTAGGGGAGGACTCGCTCTCAGCGTCGGAAGCACTAGATGACGAGTAAGAGCTGCGTTGAATCCGGTCAAGTGAGTCACGATGGTTCTCCTTTTCACGCAGGATCTCACGGAACTTGGCCTGATACTTGATTTTGTCTTCGTCCGACACGTTCAGCTCCACTTTCCTCCGTGTTTCCTTCTTAGATCCAATACATCTGTGCATCTCAAGCTCTTCAGTGCTGCCTCCAGACGTGTACGAGTCGGCCAGACCATTTTCCTTCCCCAACGCCGCCATAAACGTCTTGTCGAACACACTTCCCCTCTTTCTGCGACCTGTTTCGTTAAAATAGTTAGCGTGACCTGCTGCAATGTGGTCGGCAAACAATGCGACGCCATGCACCGGTCGGATCACAAGGCCACTCACACCCTTCACGACTCCAATCACGGCTCCCTTGGGGCCTTCCTCACGGAATCCCCTGGCAGGCTTCACGATCACGTCTTTAAAAGCTCCACCCACCTCATGGAAGAATGCTGCTGCACCTGATGAAGCTCCTGCAAAGCCGTGAGCAGGACCACGAGCCGTGTAGTCCACGAAATGATAGTCAACCACTTTTCTGCCGAAGTTTTCTGGCTGGGAAGCGACCACGAAGTTGCACACTTCGCACAGCTTTAGCTTGCGTCTTTGACACCACTTCGTAGCTACACGAGTATGGTCCAGATCGCAGCGCATGTCCTGGACGGGTAAATGACGGTAGAAACAGCGAACCGCTTCCTCTGCGCCGTCTTCCAGCTGCATTTTCTGCTGAATAACCTCAGCTTTAGAACGCATCTCATCGCTGTGAAGACTTTCAAAAGCTTTACGCAGCTTCTCCGTCGTCAGCTCTTCAATGGGGCACGGCTCCACACCCACACCAGCTCGCATCACTGCCCCGCCCCAGAACGGTTGGTCTCCGAAGAACGGCACGATAAAGGTGGGCTTCCCTGCTAATAAACCTGCTGCTGTCGTGCCTGCTCCTCCATGATGTACCACAGCACTCACTCGCGGCATCAACCAGTCGTGAGGACAATTCCCGAGGAAGAAAATGTTGTCTGGGATCGTCAGATCTCCAGCCATGTCGCTCCAGCTGGACTGGATCAGTACTCTTACATTAGCTTGCTTCGCAGCGTCGATGATCATCTTCGTCGTGGCTTTTGGGTCTTCCAGTACCATCGAGCCGAAGCCTACGAAGATTGGACCTCCGTCATGGCCCAGAAACTCCTCCAGCTCTGGCGTTGGTGTGTAACTTGACGCTGTTCCTTTCAGTACGACCGTACCTAACACGTCATATAGATCTCCCCAGTCGTTCGGCTTGGGCACCAGCTCTGGACTCCACATGAATGCGTGTGGAATCTTCAAGTCCAGTAGAATATCTCTCCCTCCATCACCCTTGCGGATTTTACGAAGTCCCAACACTTCCGTCCGGAATTCGTTCACGATACCTTCCGTCCCCTGCCACATCAATAGATCCACCAATTTGTACGACAAGTAGTTCCTTTTCTGTGGTTTCCCAGTGTACGGCATATTGGCCAGTGGATGAGGGAACGCTGTAGTAGGTACCCAAGGCTGCGGGAACATGATATGCAGAGGAACTCCCAGTCTTTCAGCCACATGAACATGTCCGTACGTCACCGGGTTGGAGATAATAGCTTGAGCTCGAAAAGGTTCACCTTTCACTCCTGGACCTCCTCCTTCCGGGTCTGCAGCCGACACTGCAGGCCACGTAGAATGTAGAATCTCGTCGATCATCTGCATATTCCTTGGAACATCCTTCTGCAGCGTCTCCATCTTTGTAGGAATGATATGGCCGCCAGTCTTCACCATATACGCAGCCAGCTCCTTCGGATCCCCACCTAACGGGTAGAATTCTACCCCGTAACTCGTCACAAAGTCCCGATAGATAGCATGAGTAGCAAGACGAACACGATGTCCATCTTGTTGCAAACGTTGCGCAATAGCCAGAAACGGCTGTACGTCTCCTCTTGTGCCTACGATCATGATGCAGACGTTAAGCACTGGAGGTTTATTGGGTACAATCGTCTCTAGTTCGGCATCTTTCTCCGAGTCAACAGTCGTATTGGATCTCCTGCGAAGAGCTTCCAAGTCGATTTCCTCTTCTTCCGCCACGTCCAATTGGATGCGACCGTCAGACCCGTGCATTGCGATCCCAGCAGTGCGAACATCATCAATAGCAGCTGGAGGGGCGATGGCTAACGTCTTGGACTGCTTGTGGAACGCATTCTTAAAGCGCTGGTTCCATTCATGGAACTTGCACTCGTGAGGCATTGCGACTTGTTAAGCAGATTCCAGAATGACCAGTGTCTAAAGTGTTAAAGTGTCTAAAGGTTCACGCCATACAAATCTCAAGGTAAATCTCTAGATGGTGTAATCGCCCACTGCTTATGCGCCAAATGACCTTGGCGTCATGGCTACAAAATGTTTGTGGTACCATGGTACATGTAATCTGTTTCCCATCTACAGTTAGGATAACTATCCTACGTTCATTCCATCATCTCACTGGAACAACGTCCCAGGCAGTGAAGCATGAGAGCAACAGGAACTGACTGATGTCTCTCATCACGCCTCCAATGTGGTTTAGACAAGCAATGGTCCATCCAATTTCCTGCAGTACCACAGCTGCACCAGGAGGTGATGGTCCACATGTGAAGCGCGATATGCTTGCCAGTTCTTGACCTCGAGCGGTGTAATCCACGGAGCGATACTCTACCACGTCTTCGCAGCACAAATGTCTCCTGATGTTGCAGTTCTCGCAGAATTTGACGCCATCTCGTCGACTCCATTTCGTTGCCATCGCTTCTTGATCCAGATCGCATCTCATACGACGCAGTGGCAAGTGTCGGTAGAAGCTCTTGACTGCTTCTTCAGCTCCGTCCTCCTGTTGCATCCGTTTCTGGAGTCTCTGCGCTCGATTGCGGAGGAACGGACTCTGCAGCTCTTCAAACGCAGCACGAAGCTTCTTCGTTGTCAGCTCAGTGATCGGACATGGATCTACACCAACACCTGCTTTCACTACTGCACGACCCCAGAACGGTTGATCTCCGAAGAACGGGACTATGAACGTTGGTTTCCCAGCTAACAGACCTCCAGCAGTTGTACCAGCACCACCATGGTGGACAACAGCAGAGCAGTGAGGCAGAAGCCAGTCATGAGGACAGTTCCCAATGAAGAAGACGTTGTCCGGGATGTCAAGGTCGCCAGCCATGTCCGTCCAGCTTGACTGGATCAGTACGCGTACGTTCGCCTGCTGCGCTGCCTCGATAATCATTTCTGTTGTAGTTTTCGGGTCTTCCAGCATCATAGAGCCAAATCCTACGAAAATGGGTTTACTGCCACGATTCAGGAACGCTTCAAGCTCATGTGAGGGCGTGTAGAGCGAGTTATCGTCCTTCAGTGTAACTGTTCCAACGACGTCGTACAGATCGCCCCAGTCAAAAGGCTTTGGCACTAAAGACGGACTCCACATGAACGAGTGCGGGATATCCAAGTCCAGCAGCATTTCTCGACCACGCCCGCCCTTCCGGATGCGTGGCAGCCCCAGTACGTCACTTCTGAAGGTGTTCACGATCCGTTCCGTGCCTTCCCACATCAAGAGATCCACGATCTTGTACGACAGGTAATTCCTCCTCTGTGGCTTGTCCTGGTACGGTAAAGTCGACATTGGGTGGGGGAAGGCCACGGTTGGTACCCAAGGCTGCGGGAACATGATATGCAGCGGAACTCCCAGTCTTTCAGCCACATGAATATGGCCGTACGTAACGGGGTTGGAGATAATAGCTTGCGCTTGAAATGGTGCACCAAGCACGCCCGGAGCTTCACCGTCCGGATCAGGAGCGGACACTGCAGGCCACGTGGACATCAAGATCTCCTCCAGCATCTCCATTTGCCTCGGAACATCCTTCTGCAGCGTCTCCAGCTTGAGTGGAGGGATCAATCGTCCTCCGGTCTTCACCATGTACGCTGCTAGTTCCTTCGGATCTCCTCCTAGCGGATAAAACTCGACACCATGACTTGTGACAAAGTCTCGGTAGATCTTGTGCGTGGCAAGTCGCACACGATGTCCGTCCTGCTGCAGACGTTTGGCTATGGCAAGAAAAGGCTGTACGTCGCCTCTAGTACCGACGATCATGATGCAGATCTGCATGACTGGCGGACGTGCGCTTGGTGTTTGGCTGTCTCCTTTGCCATTAATGACTGTCGATGTGCGACTGGAATTGGTTTCTAACTGGCAGTCCGATAGAGTTTTACTGCGTGGTCGAGACTTCCTCAATGTCGAGTGTTCTCCCGGTCCTTGTTCATCAGAGGAGTATCCATCCTCTAGTTCGAACTTGGAGGCAGTGGCGTCCACGCTCTGGCCGCGTAAACGCGGGGTCTTCGTCTCTTTTGCATCCTGTTCAAGTTGCTGCCAGGTGAAAAACGCGCGGAGCTGCTCGTGCCAGGCCTGGAAGAGCTGGTCCAGTTGTTGCAGCCGCTCGAACAGCACTGGCCACGTAGCGTCGCTGCTCTCACTGGGTTTACGGACAAGGGGAGACTGATGCACTGCTGGTGTGTGCTTCAACCAGAAGAGCGACTTGAAGAGCTGGTTCGAGTCCTGAAGAAGAACAAATGGATTAGCTTTAGAGATATCTTAGTGGGTTTTCTAATGACACGCACCCTAAAGCCCCACGTTTGAGCCACCATCGTTCTGCTAGGTAGATTCGAGACTGAGAAATGCATCAAACAGCGACCCACTAAACCACTTAGCGGTAATATAGTCGCAGACGTTCCGAATCTACAGGGAGAGAGTAAGCAATGCAGCCACTTCGTGTCAGATAACTGACGTTAAAGGCCCAAGAGTATCTAGGCTAGCTATAGCTATCGTTGTAGTTGGTAAACTAGGTAGACTCATAAGGCGCACGAGATAGCTGCTGGCAATGTACAGTGCGCACGAGATAGATAAGGCTATCTCGTGCTGTTGTTGACAACAATGGCACAACTCGTTTGGCTTTATCGTTCAAGACATCAGCAAGAACGTTGAGGGGTATCTGAAATGCTTTGCAAGAACTCGTTCTGTATCAGGTTGAAGAAGAAGAAGAAGACCTCGCCGTAATCGACAGATATCCTTCCGTGCAAAATGGAAGGAAAGGAACACCTTGTGGCGTGAAGACTAACATGTAGCTTGGTATACTTTCATTTTATGACCTTTACATCGAAATGAATCTCTTCCTGTTACAGCGTTCTCGTAGCAGCACGACAAAAAAAAGAAAAAAATCACCACAAGCGCGACGGTCGTCGCAGCTATCGGTCGCAATATTTACTCGAGCTGCTGCTTGGTCCAGGAGGGGTGTGGGCCTCGTCTTTTCCTCTCGAGGACACAGGTCCTTCTTGCAGAGCGCCTTGAGCAGCTCCGTGCCACCTCCATCCTCCTTCCTCCACAAAAGTGTTCGAATTAGATCCATACACCATCATCTTCCTCTTCAGCAGCAGCGCCAATGTCCGACTTGGACGAATCAGCTCGTAGCACGGGGTTGTGGTCGCTGCTGTTGCTCTTCATGGACGCCTCCTTCTTCATACGCGCAGATCCGTACGACACGGAGAACTCGAGCGTGAGGAACCATGACATCTTCTCCTCGGCCGAGTCGAAGCACAACTTGATGGTGCGTCCGCGGTTGAGTGAGCAGACAATGCCGAAGCGTTTGCCGTCCCACTCGTCCACGGCTCGGATAAGCCCGGAGAGTGCAAGCTCAGCGTCGTCGTCCTCCGACTCGTAGCAGCTGAAACTGTCGTGCTTAATGACGACGAAGAAGCGTGTCCAGACATCGTCGTCGGTCAGGCAATGGGCCCAGCCTTCTTTGCTTGTGCGGTTCTTGGTGGTGCGTGGCTTCTTCACTGCAGCGGAGAGCACAGCCATCCAGGCCGCGTACGCCACGTGAGTGTCGGCAATTAGCCGCACTTCCTTGCCGTTCACCAGGTGCAGCGAGAGTCCGTTGTTCTCCGTCGTGAGCGCCGTAACGTCCACGAACTCCAAGATGCCGCGCGCCCCGCGACTCGTGTCTTCGCTGTCGTAGTACGTGAGCATCTTGCCGTTGAGCGTGAAGTACCGCCGCGCCCAGGAGCGCAGCGTCTCCTTCTGCTTCCGCATCCAGCCCTGCATCTGGATCTCGTTCTCGTCCGACATGGACGACGACTCGGACGACGAGTTGCCGCGCATCATGTTGCGGAAGCTGCGGCCGGTCGGAGGCATCTTAAAGTTAAAGGCGAAGGGATGGAGCCGCTACCGAGCGATACTGGGATGGTGGCTGGAATAAGCACAGAGGTGACGCTGGCTGGCTTGCTCTCAAAGTCCGGAAGAGGGAGTACTGGGTCGGGTTTCCACTCGCAATCGGGTGGGTTTTACAGTCGGTTGCGATAGTTAGAGATAGTGATACAGACTATAACCGGCGCGGAACCGGTACTGTAGATACAAATCCGAGAAAAGGTGACGTTGGCCAACGTAGGGTGAAGAAGGTGGCGACACGCCGCGTCCACGCCGCGTCCCCAGTGCTGCTGCTGCCTTATGTAGGGTGGAATTCTCATTTACGATTGTTCGCTGTGCTGCTCACGATGAAGATGGACGCGTTTGCCGAGTGTCAGGAGCAGAAGGAGCGAGTCAAGGCTTGCTACGGCGACTGGTTCCAGAAGCTCTGGGGCGGCTCGTTCGACAAAGCCAGTTGCGACCAGGAAACCCAAGACTATCGCCAATGTGTGCAGGTCTGTCCACTGCCACAATTTGCACTTTAATCGATGTTATGGTGGATTGACAACATTTGTTGATACTGATGCAGGATGCGATGCAGCGGCGTAAGGAGCAGGCGAAGCGCAAGGCCAAGCAAGGCAGCAACAACGACGATTACGACTGGATGGATCGTGCCAAGGACAAGTCGGACGAGATGACGGGGGAAGCAAAGCACCGAGTGCGCAAGGCGCGAGACCGTGCTCAAGAGGAGAAGGAAGAGGCCAAGAACAAGGCCAAGAGCAAGGTCTCAAACGTGTCGTCCAAAGTGCAGGAGACGGCAGACTCGTTGGCGGACAAGATCAAGGGGCTTACCAAGAAGACGGACAACAAGGCTCAACATGCCGACTACGATGATGATGACGATTAAGCTCGTCAACGGTTGGTTGGTGATCCAAGCTCGTCAGGTTTCAAAGCTGCCCCAGTCTACCGGTCGCTTAGCTGTCGATTCCTATTGCTGCTGACCTCTCAACCTTCAGATTTGCATTCTTTGCCTCTATGAAAGCTTTTACATGTAGTTTTCTTCGCCATTCTCTAGTTGAAGTGTTCCCAAAATGACTCAATAGCTGGATGGTGAAACTCTACAGTCCTGCATCTCGCCACTCAATTCATTGTTCCTTGCTGCATTCGTCACTATATATGTGTAGTGCATTGATGTTATGCTTTGCTACTTGTCACCGTCCTGCCGGGCGAATCTTATTTACAGCTTCGCCAGAGCAGCCTCCACCTCGGCATCGCTGGACACCACGAAGCTCTTGGTGTCGGCCTTCTTGAGCAGCGCCTCGAACTTCTCCACATCCGCATCAGCGTCCACCTTCTTCAGCAGCGCAGCAGCTTCTGCAGGGGAAATAGACTTGACGCCCTTGCCAGCCTTGTCCACGAACACAGCAGCCTTCGGGTGCTCCACCAGGTTGTTGCACGGCACATTCACGGCCGCACCGCCCTCAACAGCGACAATCTGCTTCTTCGACACTTTGCTGGAGGCGTCCACGATCGCGCCACCGAAAAGCGACGTCACACCCACGGGGTTCCAGATGTTCAGGTGAGCACTGTAGAGCTGGCCGTTGTTGATGGCAGCAGCGCGTCCAGCACCAGTGGCGTTGAACACGAGAGCAGTCTTGTTGTCCTTGACCAGAACGTCAGCAGGGACCACCAGAGACTCGGATTCCGCGATTTCCAGCAGCTTCTTCTTAGCAAGTCCAACCGCGTCCTGGACGGTGGCCAGGTCGGCCGCTCCGGTGATCACAACCTTCACGAAAGTAGCTCCTTCGTCGTCGTTATCCATGAGCAGCTGGGCCTGAGGCTCCTTGCCCTTAAACTCACCACCAGTGGCCACGTACAGCACAATAGGGCGAGCAGCGTGCGGGTCCTTAATGGGGACACGCACCAGCAAGCTCTGGGCGAACAACGCCACCAGCGGCGAGTCCGAAATCACGCGTACACGCGTGCGGTCGTCCTTGAAGGAACCCACAGCACCGTCCTGCGTGTACAAGTTGGGCTCAGTGGACAAGTGCTCCGTCACCTTCTCGTACAGTCCCTCGAAGTCGTTAAACACGATGCTCACGTCCACTTCCTGGATCTCAGTCTTCTTTCCAGCTGCAACCTCACAACCAAAAGTATAAGAATAAATATAACATGCAAATTCCTAAACATTTCCGTACCAGGCTTCTCCTGCTTGGCGAGTTCCTCCAGCTTGGGCCAGTTGAGGTTACGGAAGGCGTCACCATGCGGCGTCACGTCGTCATCCGCCAATGACCAGTTAAACTCAATGTTCAGACCTTCGTGCTCTTGTGGGAATTCCTGTTTACAACAAAAGATAGATAATTCCGTCAGAATAATTTGTGTCACAACACTTTTATCCTAAGAAATAACCACTAGAAAGCTGCAAAACGCACCACAACGAACTTGTCGGCAGCGTGCGGGGCGACACTAAAGTTGCGGAGAAGAACACGACGCGCTGCGACAGTGCGCAGCGCCTGGAAGCTCTGGCGAAGGGCCATGGGGACGGACTCGAAGGCGGTTCTGGGGGTCCGGGCGATCGTGCGGAGGAAAATGACCGGCCGCAAACTGATTTTAGCCAATGAAGAGAAAATGAATTTTAGCAAATGAAGAGAAAGAAAGTGATTTTACACCAATTGTAATAGTGAATGATATTTTTCTAGAGCTCAAGGTGAAGATGGCGACGAATGCGCCACTTGCTGCGTGCGGCCTAGCGCCGTCTGTACTGGGTAAGCAGACTTATAAAGTGGTGCATCTAGTAGATAAATGTTCCTAGTATACACTAGTACTAACGTGGTATTGTGATATGGTCTGTGGGATGCGTATTGTGCTTTAAAGCGGCGCTGTTCCGTGCTGGATTCAGGTATCAAAAAGACTTGATGGACATCTCAGCCCGAGAACTAGCCAGCGGTGAGGGATAATTGTGCTTATGTATTTAACTATAACATATAAATTCTGAGTTACTGATCGTTTGATGCTGCAGAGACGCAGATTAGCGTGAAGGAGGCAGTGGAAGTGTTGGAAGTCGCTCGGAACGAGAAAAACTCGACGGCAGTGGGCGAGACGGCGCTGGATCTGCTACAGGTGAAAATACATGGAAGTTTCAAGGCCTTTTAAGGATTTGCTTACCATGGATGTTGCATATTTTGGTGATAGGAGGTTATCAAGAGCGAACCTATTGCGACGAGGCTTATGGGGATCGATGGATTGCTGGGTGGCGGCTTACAGCAGGGTGAAGTCACGGAAATATGTTAGTTGTGTGATGTGTGTATTATTGACGTCATGCAGAAGCTAACTATGAGTTCCTTTGTTGGTTATACTGAAGGCGGTGGTTCAGGGACTGGGAAAACGCAGTTCGGGTGGGCTTTATAAAGTGAGGGTGGAGTTACATGAATTTTACTTACTTGCTGGGTGATTTTGTTGGCGACAGGATGCATGTCTGCTTGGCTGCGCAGTATTCAACAAACGAATCTGGGAAACTGGCATCAGTTGTATTTATTGGTATGAGTTGAATTCCACCTACATTGACATTGGATTGCTAACATTTTCTCTCCTTTGAGCAGATAGCGAGGGCAGCTTTATTATAGAGCGTGTTGCCTCGATGGCGGAGTACTTTCTTGACGATTTTCGCCAAACTCGCGCAGAAAAACTGGTTCGTTGCTTTGCATAACGTTTCGCTAAAGAAATGTAAAGCTGACAAAACATCATTGCACTGTGTCTGCTGCAGACACGGGATGACTTACTGCGTGGGATTTCCTACTACCGGGTGCATGACTACTTAGAGCAAATGGAAGTATTATACTCCTTACCAGCTTATTTCCAAGCGACGCCAGAGGTAATGTCGTCATGCAGGCTTTGAGCTGAGAACAGCATTAACTCTGTTATGAATACTGCAGTGCAAGTTGCTAGTGATTGATACAGTTGCCTTCCATTTTCGTCACGGTTTTGAAGACTACGCTCAAAGAGCTCGAGCTTTGGACGATCTTGCTTCTTTTCTGCATGGGCTTGCTACAGATTTCGGCGTGGCTGTACGTGACGTCTAATGTGACGTAAAGTGTTGATTGATTCGGATGCATGACTGGAATACCCCTTTCTAGGTGCTTCTTATCAACCATATTACCACGAAGGCATCGTCAAACGACCACTACGGATCACATGAGCAGCCAGCATTGGGTACGTCTGACATCGTACTTTCGTTGAATTGGTTGATGATATTTGGCGTGAAGGTGAGAACTGGTCGCATTCAATTGCAAATCGACTTGTTTTCGAATGGGAGGTACGTAATACACCCTGGCTTATCTGTTGTCTGTGGTGCAACGAGTCACAACTTGATTGGATACAGGCAAATTGCCGCGTTGCTCGACTCATCAAGTCAGCTACACTAGCTCACGACTCAGCGGTTTTTGAAGGTGCGTCGGGCCTGTTTGTTGCAAGTTGCGATGTTAATGCTACTGACTTGCAAAAAATGTGGACTACGGTATATGATGTGTAGTTTCGAGCAGAGGAATACGTGAGGTATCTGAGGAAGAGTACTGAACAGCCCTTTATTACCGATCATCATTTCCAACATTGCCGTTGGATTTTATTGGTTTCTCGATACATGCTGGGTTATCCCGGACAGCAGATTCTCGTTACACCAGTGCTTCCTGGCTTTGGCACGCCAACCCCATGTGGCCAGCGAAGCATGAGCAGGTTCCAGTGGAGTAGTCGCAAGTGCCACGACCGGAACATTCTGTTAGCTCCGAGAGAAGGCGGTAACTTAAGGTGTTTGTCAGTGGGACGTAACTACCGCTGCTGACAGGAACAGCGATATTTGGTGCTGCTTCATACACCGCGCAAGTATGTCCTGTAGTTCCGCTTACTGGACGCTGCCCAGTGGCAGTGTGATCAGCAACATTGCAATCAAGTAAATTCTGATAACCTGTAGTGCCGGGCCCGGACTTGAACTCCACAATACAGACTGTTTTCGTCGGGGCTGTACCAGTAGCGAGAGTACCAGCACCATTGTTGAGCACGGTATTGGTTAGGCCACCACCGGCTGGATCTGCGATGTCGGTGCGAGTGAAAGAATTAAATGCCCCCGAAAGAGACACCATCACTCCATTGAGCACGTTGTTGGGCAGGCGACGCAGGGCAACTTGAATGTTATCACAAGTTGCTTGGGTGTTGACTGCACCAAATGTGATTTTATCAGTCGTGTATGAGTTGCCGTACGGGTCGTGATACGTCAAGTAACCGGACCCACTTCCCTGATCAAGGACAATGGCTTGAACCATATCAACTTGGTTCGGTGTCAGTGGGTCATCACCTTTAGGACATGTGCGTTGTGAGCAGTCATGACCTTCAAATCCACCGTCACACACACAGCCCATGATCTTCTCCTGGTCCCAAAGCTCATACGTGAGGCCAGTTTGACCTCCGACTCGTTTGTGGTAGGTGTCCGACGCCAGCTCCTCAATGTACTCGCAAGTTCCGTGACCACTGCAATCATTCGGACACTGCATCCGTCGACAACCACTGCCAATAAATCCTGCGTCACAAGAGCATTCCCCAGTCGTGCGGTCACAGGTGCCTCGGTTGCCACATTCAGCGTAGTAGTGAGCGTCGTCCTTGCGTTGCGCGGTGTCCTGCCACGCTCGAGTGAAAGGACATTGACGACCGGAACAATCTCCGCCGATCCAGTTCTGCATGCACTGACAGACATCGTTGAGTCCGCATTTGCCGTGGCCGGAGCATTTGTTGGGGCAAGCACCTAAGACGACGCTAGATGTTGCCAAAAGTGCCGTAAGGGTCACCACAAACCACCACTTCGCCATCACCGGCTCTGGTTTCTGGTTGTTACAGCTTGTGCAGCACGAAGGTGAATCCAAAAATGAGCTGGATCAACGATAGCAGTTAGATCGGTGGATCCCGTAAAGAGACACATGTGACTAGTGGTGAAAAGATCTCCGTAGAGGGACGCCATGTTGCGCCGAAATAGCTGCAACGGAACGACTGCAACACAAGTCTACCTCCAGCTTGCAGTTACTATTTGAGATTATCCAAAGCACCTTTTGCAACCACAACCTACAACAGCAGTGCCAACCATCCAGCAACCATTGCAACGCCGCCAATAGGCTACCAACACACAACACACAACTGTTAATATCACCATCCACACAACCTCATCAACTTCTTACGTACCGTGATGATACCGAGCTTCTTCTGCTCCGTCAGTGTCATTGCGTACAACGAGCCTGAGAATAGTACCGTCCCCGTCGCAATGAGACTTCCCGCTAGTCCCGGGCGTCGACACATGGGCGTAGCCAGTAGTACCACCGAGTGGATCAATTGGTAGTGAGCTGCAGTCTCCCAGTTCTTGAGCAGATGCGGATCCTTCACGTGGTTCTTGAGCCCATGAGCACCAAAAGCACCTGCAAAATTCATATTAAGCTACTGCCACCGACTGAGTTTAAATATAAAATATAGGATAATTAACGTACCGAGGAGTACAGCACTAGCACCAGACACGGCACCAAGTTTCCACCAGATCGAGAGCGCAGGGGAGATGACAGCAGCCTTCATGGTTCCAGATAAAACTTGACTTCACTATGCAAGTGTCGAAATGAAAAGCTGGGGTCAGTTGTTGATCGATGCGTGGTTTCTACCAATCACAATGGACGGTTGCATGATTATGGGACAGAAAACCTTTTCAAGATGAAGTTGAAGTTGATTATGTTTAAGAGGTATAACTAGTATTCAAATTACGCTCCAGTTGCAGGCAGACATTCCAGAACTTTTGCCGCGTACACTTTCTGCCTCTCCTTACCATTACGTGCCAGAGCTTGTAAAGGAGGAATAGCTCCAGCATTGACGATAATTGACTTGTTCGCATCATCAGTCGACAGATTCATCAACGCTAACGTCGCGAACTCCTTCTGTGGGTCGTTTCCACTTCGCACCAGATCCACAAGAGGAGGAATCGCTCCAGCTTGTGCAATGCTTTTCTTGTTCTTATAGGTGATCGCCAAGTTCAGCACCGCCACACACGCCTTCTCCTTGTCCACGTCATTGCCTTCCCGTAAAACTTTCACGAGAGGCTGAATGCCGCCTGCTTGAACGATTGCTTCACTGTTCGGAAAGTCCGGGGACAGAATCGCCAGCGCCACCGTCGCGTTCGACTTCTGACCAGCATTTCCATCCCGAAGTAACGTCACCAAAGGTGGAATTCCTCCAGCATTCAAGATGGCAAGCTTATCAGGACCTGCAGCTAAATCCCCCAACACAAGAGCAACGTTCTGCTTGACTGTATCAGTGCCATTTCGTAGTAGTTCCAATAGTGGATTAATCGCTCCGTTCGCGATCATCTCCGTCGTATTAGCCACGCTATTGAATGACAGATACGACAGACCCAGCACTGCATGTTGCTTGTGTGTAGCGTTTCCGTCCCGAGCAAACGCCACGAACTGCGGGATCGCTCCTGCAGCAGCAATCGCCTTGCAACAGTCGACATTGATCGTCAGATTCGTTAGGGCTCCCAACGCTCGTTCCTTTAGAATCGGTTGACCGGATTTCAACAAATCGACCAAAGGGGGAATTCCACCTGCAGAATAAATCGGCAATCGGTTCTCAGCGATCACTGTGAGGTCCCATAGAATTGTGGCAGCGTGTTGCTTCTGTACGTCGTTGCGTTCCCTTAATAAGGCGACCAACGGCGGAATTCCACCAGCAGATGCAATTGCAACTCGGTTTGCGTGATTCACTGACAAATTCACCAAAGCCGTCACTGCGAGTCCTTTTTGAACAGAATCTCCATCCCGAAGCACTTTAACCAATGGAGGAATCCCTCCAGCGTTGCCAATTGTCACTTGATTCGCAGCACTTGCGGCCACATTGGTAAGTGCGAGCACTGCAGACTCCATATCTGCTTGAGAACCATCTCGTACTAAAGCAATTAACGCTGGAATCCCATTAGCAGCCGCGATTCCAGCTTGACTGTTGACATCGGAAGAGATACTCGACAGAACGTACAGCGCTTTGCTCTTCTGCTGGGCGTTACCTTGTCGTAACAGAGCCACTAGCAGCGGGATGGCACCTGACGTGGCGATTATCGGTCGATTTACAATAACTTCAGCGTTTTGCACCAGTGCTGCTAGTCCTTGGTCTTTCTGAGTGGCGGTTCCGTTCCGAAGCATCGACACTGCAGAGTTAATATCCATTCCCACTGGCGCTGCGGTGGCACTAGACGAATATGTAGCTGTTGGAACAACACTGGGAGGTGGAGCGGCTCCAACATGTACAGGTGCCGGTACTGCGGTTGCGTACGGGACTCCACCCAAATCTTGCCTCACCATATCCACTGCAGCTTGAAGCACTAAATAGGACACGATTTCCTGAGCAGCTCTCTTCTGAATGTCGTTACCAGTAGCGATCAAGGTCTGCAAAGGAGCAACCGCTCCAGCGGCTGCGATCTTGATGCGGTTTTCCGCAGTAAGCGACAGATTCAGTAATGACAAGACTCCGAACTGCTTGTGAGCTTCAGTCCCACTCGTGATCAAAGCCACCAAAGCAGAAATGCCACCGGCATCTACAATTCTCGCTCTAAAGTCCGTCTCGAACGAGATGTTCACTAACGTCATCGCTGCGTTCTCCTTCTGAAGATCATTACCACTCTGTGCGAGAGCTATGAGCCAGGGGTCTCCAAAAATGTATTGTTATTGAAAAAGGGGTATTATTGTAGGGGGACAATAAGGGAGGGAGCGGCCATCTCAATATTTGGCACTTACGCAATTATTGAAAAGGGGTCTCTATCTACTTCTTACAGATTAAGAACTACGGTTTTAGAGATCTGCTTCTTCTTCGTTGTCGTCCTCAACTGCGCGTTTCACGGCGTTCGAAATCACTTCGTCCGTCACTAAGTCCCAGTTCATCTTCAGGTAAAGTAAGGTCTCGAGCGTCTCATGACTGATGCTTTTCCGAAGATACCCCAGCATGCACTTAATCTTGGAGAAAAGACGCTCTACTTGTACCGAAGTGGCTGGCAGCCACGTGAGATCCGAGTATATTGATGCCTCCTTTACGCGCAGTGCAGCTCGAATGTTGATCGACTCCATCACTTCTTTTCCTGTACGCCGTCGTTTTTTGCCTGATGTCTCCAAGTTGGTTTCCGGTTCTTCTTGGATACGGCGCCGTTTTGCCTTCTTACTGGCAGATTTTGCAGCGCGTGCTGCTACAATTTCTGGGCGGATGAGTCTAGCCAGCGTTGCGGATTCTTTGGTGGTTAGGACAGAATCCTGATTATTTTGTACCTTCACGACAGCTCTTTCAAAGTCCTTGGACTGAATAATGGTGGCTTCGGTTGATAGGCGTGTCTTCATCTCTGGAAACTCTAACAACAGCTCGTCAAAAATATCACGTACCAGGCTCAAAGAGATTTTGTCGGTTTGTAGCTTCTGCGTTGTCGAATCTAGTATCTTCAGGTCCTCCAAGAGCTGCATGATCTGAACGTGTTCCTCTGCGGATGGCAAGAAGTCGACAATGGGTTTGCGCCGATAGTCTGAATCCGGTACGTCCTTGGGAAGATCCCGTTCGACTTGCGTGTCGTTGACGAAAAGATGTAGATACGGCTGGAGTTCTTCGTACCGACGCAGAAGTCGGAACACCCCACTCCATCGGATTTCATGGAGCGGAACAGGCTTGAGTTTGCAACCGTTCCTTCTCAAAATGGCTATGCGCTTGACCGTCTTGAGTTTGCGCTGAAGCGTCGCGATTTTTTTTATTAAAGGCATGGAAGCTTTAATGTGATCTTGCACAGCAAGGTTGAATCTGTGTGAGGCACAACCAATCATGGGAACTCCCGTCCGCTTCGAGATAGCACAGTTAGTGTTCATGTTGTCACACACAACCGCCACTAGATTGCTCAGGTCTAATTTGTAGTGGTCCAGAATCATATCCAAGAACTGAATATGCTCGTCAGCTGACATTGATGTTTCGTCCACGAAAGTAGAAAGAGCCAAGAAACGAGTCATCGTCTTAGTAGCCACAAATACGGCCAGTGAATGCTGGGCAGAGTCCGTCAAACCGTCAAATATCAGCACGTATTGCTGACTTTTGAGCTCTTCTATAATAGCAGGTTCCATTAATTCCACGCAGCTTTTCATTCGCGCGAGAAGTGTTTTCGAGTTGATCTTGTTGTACTTAACCGCTTCTCGAAACACGTCGTCATCGACTGACGAAAATGGAAGATCCTTAAGCACTACAAGTTTCATCCAACCATGCGTAGTACGGGAGTCCTTATCGACAAACATGTCCATAGTGACGGGGATTCGTTGTCGAACGCAACGCTCCAGCACTCGCTCATAGTCTGGGTGGTGCCGCAGATGCGAGATGAGGTTATGATAGCCGCGACTTCGGTCCTGAAAGATGAAGGTGTTGCATCCGTTGCAGGTTCTTCCTCCGCTTGTTTGGTCTCGATACATCAACGAACAGATCTCCTTGTTCGAGAGACCAGGGTCTAAGGTAGCCATGGATGACGAGGGTGAACAAGTTGAGTAGAAGAGTGTTGGACTTGGTTCGCAAAATCGGAAATGCCAGCATGAGAGTGGCTGTGGTCCCCGGCACGGTATAACGCCCACCGGGAGAGGTTTCGAGGACTGCTTTACTCCTCGACTCTTACCGGATCTTTATAGTATCTTACAAGTTGAAGTTGACAATAATATTGTCAATTAAGGGTACGTTCATCAATAAGGGATTGAGACGCCTCCAGCCCCGTCAATCCCTAATCCCTACTTATTTGGAGAGCCCTGGCTATGAGCGGTGGAATGGCACCGGCTGAAGCAATCTTGCATTGGTACGGTCCGCTGCTAGTAATCCTAAAGCTGTTGCCGCTTTATCCTTTTGGCCAGGAGTTCCATCTCGAATCATTGCCACTAGTGGTGGAATAGCTCCAGCATCTGCAATTGCGATTTTCTTTTCAGGAGCGAGAAACGCTAACAAGGCAGCGGCCGATTCTTTCGCGACGTCATCTCCGATTTGTACCATATTCACGAGCAAGGGAATACCTCCACTTGCAACAATCTCCGAGTTTATCGTCGGTGTATGTGTTGAGAGGTTCCAGAGTGCCGAAACTGCAGCGAATTTCTGATTTTGCGTTCCAGATTTCATCAAATTCACTAATGGACCAACAACCCCCACTGAAACAATCGCTGCAGCATTGGTAGATACCGTTGCGAGGTTCGTTAGAGCTCTGACAGCTTTTTCCTTCTGGATATCATTACCTGCACGTACGAGATCGACCAAGAACGGAATCGCTCCGGCCGACGTGATCATCACTTTGTTGCCTTCAACTACCGACAAATTCCACAATGCTCCAGCAGCATACTCCTTCTCAATGTCAGTACCAGAACGAATCAACTCTACCAACGTTGGAATCGCTCCAGTATCTGCAATGGTCGTTTGATTGGCGGAAGATTCCGATAACCTAGAAATCGCCAGTAAAGCGCAGTCCTTTTGCCCTTGAGTACCGTCTCGAATCAACTTGACCAAAGGTGGAATCCCACCAGCAGTAGCAATGAGAATTTGATTACTTGAGGTTGCAGACAGTTTGGCCAACACCCCAGCAGCAGATTCCTGGTGGCGATCAGTGCCAAATCGAATTGCCTTGACAAGGAATGGAATTCCACCAGAATTGACAATTTCCGCTTGGTTAGAAGCTGTAGTTGCCAGGTTAAGTAACGCAACAGTTGCTATGGCTTTGACACTGCTGCTGTGACCCCGGAGGTAATGAACCAAAGGTGGAATCGCCCCTGAAGCAGCGATGAGATCTCTCATCTCCATGGCCATTGACAATTTTGATAACGTTTCAACTGCATGAGCTTTCTGTCCACCATTGCCATCACGTACTAGGGCCACTAATGGAGGGATACCACCAGCGTTGACAATGGCAAGACGGTTGGCATCTGTGGTTGATAACGTTGTCAATGCTTCAGTTGCTTTTCGTTTCTCACTGGAACTTCCTTCTGTCAGTAGAGTCACCAACGCTGGGATGTTTTCCGCAGTCACTTGGACGGAGAGTTGTTGACCCATTTTCCGACTTGGTGTCTTCGAGGTAAATGCGAGACTGGCCAAACTTCTAGGTGCAGAAGGAGGAGCAAGTACTACTTGAAGTACATGTAGCCATCAAAATCGTTGAAGTCAGCAGCGATAGTGTAGCTAGCTACTGTCATAAAAAACGATGCCTGTAGAGAATGGTTGCTAGTAATGAAATCGATGTGATAATAACTGCAATCAAAGTAGTTTTTTTTTGGGGGGGGGCAAAACTTTTCGTATAAATGTATGTAAGTGAACGCGTTTCCGAGCTGTCTTGCCACCTGGGTGAGAGAATGAGAGATAACCTGTTTTCGTGTTGGGATTAAAAAAAAAGGAATGAATAACCATGAACGACGCTACTCCATTGCGAATATCTTCAAGATGGAAACGGATTCATATTTCCTACTCTTTGTTTTGCAGCCAACAACCCAGTACAAGTTGATGAATTCAAAGCTTCACGAAACTCGTCATTATCAGAATTTACTCGAACAGAACGACTGCTGTTCATGGGAGGCCAACATTCTATTGAGGCATGTGCGGAAGATATCCCGAAACTGGTGGTGACGCTCTCCAAAGGCAGTTCCTCACGCAAGACAACGGCACTCGTTGCACTAAACAAGTTATCGGAGAATGAAGAAAATAAAGTTGCGATCACGGCAGTACATGGAATTCTTCCGTTGGTCGTTCTAGCTCGCGATGGAGATTCAGCACAAAAAACTCTTTCAGTTAGTGTTTTGTCGAATTTATCCGTGAACGACGCCAGTAAAGTGGCAATCGCAATTGCTGGTGGAATTCCTGTGGTGATAAAACTAGCAGAAGTTGGTGACTACATTCAAAAAGCCAAAGCTGCACTAACTCTGTGGGGGTTGTCGAATGACAATATCAACAAGGTGGCAATTGCAGCATCCGGTGGGATTCCAGTACTGGTGGCTTCGGTACGAGATGGCAAAGGTGTGCAGATTGAATTCGCAGCAGCAGCTCTTTTGAATTTGGCAGTGAATGTTGACAATCGAGTGACTATTGCTGACGCTGGCGGGATTCCTCCACTGATAAAACTGATGTGTATTGGGAACACAATTCAAACGTCAAAAGCTCTTGGAGCGTTGGTGAATTTATCGGCGAATCCTGAGAACAAAGTGGCGATTGTAGCAGCTGGAGGTATCCGTGCTCTTGTTCAGTTGTTGAAATATGGGGACAATGTATTCAAAAGGAGAAGGCAACGCTTTTGACGTCAAGTTTGGCGCTAAATGACGATAATAAAGTTGCTATCGCTGTGGCTGGGGCCGTCCCTCCGTTGGTGAGGCTAGTACGGGAAGGAAACGCAGTCCAAAAAGAAAATGCAGCTACAGCATTGTGGATTTTATCCATCGACGATGCGAATAAGGTAAGAATCCAAGTTGCAGGTGGGATATCTCCTTTGATGGAGTTAGTACGAAGTGGGAATGATACTCAGAGAAAAAAAGCTCTGCGGGCATTGTCGAATTTGTCATCGGAAAATAGCAACAAAGTGTTAATCGCAGAAGGCTATGGCATTTCACTATTGATGATGTTAACCAGCTATGACGATCGTGAAGTACAAGACGCTGGTGCAGTTATCCTGTGGAATCTGTCCGTAAACGTTGATGCTCAAGATATGATCGTGAACATAGGAACGATTTCAGCACTTCTAGTACTATTGCGTGATGGAAATGAGATACAGAAGGTGAGTGCCAACACAATACTATCCAACCTATTGGCAAATCCAACCCACAAGGATATGATCCATGCAATGGGAGGTCACTCCGGTTTAAACTCTGCTGGTGCCTGCATTGCAAAACTCATAGAAAATTTGGGGTCTGCTTCTCTAAGAAAGAGAACGAGAATCGTTCGCGCTCTGGCCAAGTTGACAGAAGCAGACGACTATAGAGAAGCTCTGTTGCTGGAGGGGGTACCACCATTGACCGAATTCGTCATGTACAGTAAACTGGAGATCGGGTCGTTGCAGGAAAATGCTGTAGTGGTGCTTCGGAACCTTGCAATTAGTGCGGAAGGGAGACTTGCAGTCCAGCAAGCTGGTGGTGTCGAAACGTTGGTGGAATTAATCCGTATTAACGGTTCTGCTATAACGAGGGAGGTTGTAGCAGCATTGCGGAATTTGTCAATCAATACGGAGATTGCTGGTACCATCGTATCGCTCGGTGGGGTTCCACCTCTTATCCGGCTACTGCACTATGGCTGCGATCGTCAGAAGGACGATGCACTTGGAGTGTTAAAAAATACTTCGCTCAATGTCAAGGGCGTAAAGGAGATCGTTGCCACCGGAGGAATTCCGCTGTTATCAACTTTATGTGAAGATGGGACCATCAACCAGAAGCACCTCGCTGCAGCTACGTTGGCGAACATTTCCGTGAGTGCAGATACCAGATCGGCCATCCGTGGAGCAGGTGGATTCTCTGCAGTGCTGATGTTAGCTCTCTACGGAACTTGGTCAGCGCGCGAGTATAGTGCAATGACACTGTGGCATTGCTCTCTGAACAAGGACAACAAAGTCATAAGAGCTGGAGCGGAAGCAATCCTTCGTTTGGTTGCAGCGATTCGGAAGGGAGATGATATTCAAGTGAGGAAAGATTCGAAAGCTGTAGCTACTTTTTTCTCCAAATGACAATTCCACTGGGTCATGGGATACTTGCCCAGAGATCGGTTCAAGGGTATATTATCGTTGGGTTTGAAACAGACAGGCACTTCTAGCAATTTCATTGTGACAATGAACTTCTCCTTTACAAATGAGGATTTTCAATACCACAATTTGATTCTTGAATGAGGAAAAACTTGATGTGCAATGATGATATTTGACTACTAAATGGTCAAAGTAGTTGTCTTCTACTTGAAGTACATGATTGTTGGCGTATCCGAAGGACCGTTCCCCGTTCAGATCGGCTTGGGCGAATCCGTTGGGAGCTTGCAGATCGCGATCAAGGACACAAACAGCAACGTGACGAATATTGACATCGATAACCTACAGCTCTTTTTGGCCAAAACAGAGGGGGGGGGCGAGTGGCTCTCAGCGGATGATGAAGCTGTGACTTCTTTGCTGAGTGGAGACACCCCTGAGCTAGTGAAAAAGCTGATGAATAAAGAAATGGCACCAACAGACCTGGTTAAGGACTTCTTGAAGATGCTCCGAGGTGTTTTCATTGGTATTTCGATCTGTGTGGTTGGGGTAAAATATGAACAGCGCGCGGTTTACTAGTACAAAGACAAAAGACGAGGTGATTGAGAGAGAATTGGAGCAACATCGCGACTCAGTACATTTGGTTAATCGGCAGTAACTTGACCTTTTGTCTCATCGAGATTGGTGCGGCAATTGCTGATGTCACGTCGTTCAATTTATAAAAGTTTGGGAAAGTTGCTTTCATTGCGTGACCTTCAGCATCGCTGGTAATCTACCTGCATAATTGATGTCAAAGTTGGTGTCTGCGCTCACAGACAGGTTCGCCAACGTAGCTGCAACGAGTATTTTTTTCCCGTCATTCCTACTTTGCAGCAACGATCTTCTTGATTCTCTTGGCATTGAGCGAAAGCCCCCACTGAACCCTCATGCAACAGAACGTGGGTACCAATTTCTACGTAGTACTACATGTAGTACTACATTTTGCATGTACTACTTCGATGTTTTGGGATGCAAATCAAAACTGCTATGATACTGAAGAGTATACTCCATAGTTACAATGATAGCCGTATTCCTAATCGATTCAAGCACTGTCAGTGATCTACTAAGGCGCGCGACTGCGCGCTATATCCAACAACCTCCTGAGCTAGCGAGGCACGTGACTGTGCGACTCAGTGGGTTGCTTCCTAGCGAGCGCTGTTGCTGAGTCATTCTATATCACTACTAATTCTAATTAGTATCGAAGAATTTACTACCACTTCAAAAAAACGCTAAACCAATAATTATTCAACGCTACTACCCAGTATTTGCCACTACTACTCTGCAAAGTGTTGCATGAATCCACTTGCGTGAATCAATGGGTGCACTCCACTCAAATCACCCGCCGACCTGGCGACATTCCCGAATCCTCCCTAGCTATGGGCCAACAGCAATCGCTTGATACACGAGGAGTCTCCGCTCTTGCGTCGCAGTTAGCTGAAGGAAGTCCCACCGAGAAGAAGAAGGCGGCCACTGCGTTGTCCAAACTGTCGAAGATTGAAGTGAGTCAAGTCGCTGCTGTTGGTTCCGACGTTGTCCGTGCATTGGTGACACTTGTTCGGGACGGACCAAAAGGCCACAAGACAGTCGCTACTTTGGCTCTAGCGAAACTATCGAAGAGCAGTGAGAACCGAACTGCAATTGTCACTGCTAGAGGGATTCCAGTATTAGTGAAGCTTCTGGGAATAGGCAACAGTGCCCAAAAGGACAATGCAGTGTCGGTTCTGTTCAATCTGTGCATGAGCAGAAGCTACAGGCTTGAAATCGCAGCTTCGGGAGCTATTACATTGCTTGTAACGCTGCTTCGAGACGGTAGAGAGAGAAAGCGGCGGGGGTGTTGGCTTCATTAGCTACGAACGTTAAGAATCGGGCTGAGATCACTTCTCTGCGAGGAATTCGACCCTTAGTGGATGTGGTGCGATCTGACGCAACAGGAGCGAGAGTGAACGCACTGTCCGCTTTGTGGGCTTTATCTGAAGACGACACAGCCAAGACAGCGATCGTAGCTGCTGGCGGAGTTGAGCTATTGGTCAAGCAGTTGAAAAGTGAAGGAGAATACCCGAAAGAAGTTGCTGCTGGTACATTGTTGAATTTGTCGATGGCAAAGGAGAACAGAGTAGCAATTGCAGCAGCTGGGGCGACGTCACCTTTGTTGGAGTTGCTAAGTACAGGTAATGAAATCCACAAGATCCGAGCTGTGAACACATTGGCGAACCTTGCGGGTGTTCCTGAGTGTCAAATAGCTATTGCAACGTCAGGAGGAATCGCATCAGTTGTGGCTTTGATGAAGAATGGTACTTCTTCTCAGAGAGAATGCGCTTTGACAACGCTGTCGAAGCTTTCAGGAAGTTCCAACAGAATCAACTCTGCGTTGGCAGCTCCAGAAATCGTTGTTATTGTGGTGAAGATGATGCGTAGTGGCTCTAATTCGGTCAAGCAAGACGCCGTCCGGATGTTGGCGAATCTGTCAGCTAGTTCGTACAATTCGGCGATCGCTCTTGCAGGTGCTATCCCCCATCTAGTGGCTTTACTGTGGAATGACTGCACGTCCGTGAGAAGGAAAGCTGTGATGATACTCGCCAATATGGCAGTGGAGCCTACGAACCGCGTGACAATTGCTAATGCTGGAGGGATTTCACCCTTGTTGATGTTGGTTCGAGATGGCGAGGAAGATCTCAAGGAGATGGCTACACTTGTCCTCTCGGATTTAGCAAAGAACCCAGAGAATAAAGTGGCGATTCGAGCTTCCGGAGGGGTTAAAGCGTTCGCGCAGCTTCTGGAAAGTGGGAATAAGGCCCAGAAACAAAATGCAGCTCTAGCCTTGTCGATTCTCTATCTTGATAGTCGCAGCACTGCGGCGGTTGTAGCTGGTGGTGGGATTTCTCCTCTCATGGTGCTCGCCCGTGATGGAATTAATCAAGAGAAAGTCTACACGACTCAAGTGTTATCCAACTCGTCCGCGAGTACAAACAGCAGCTCGTCCTCAAGTTTGCGCTGGAATCCAGCGTGCGAAGATGGCTACTGGTGCATGTGATTCATCTTCGAGTTTTTCCATCTGGAGCCCTGTCCATGTAATTCAAGTTCGCGTGCTTCAGAATCGCTCCCGGTGTTCCAGGAGGAATGTTCCGCCCTGCAACTTTTCGCTTACGTTCTAACTTATTCCCTTTCGAATCCAATCTAACCGTTTTATAAATTGTTGACATCCTATTCATTTTCTTGTACTATTTCAAGACCTCTCTTCGAATATCAATTATTATAATGCATCATTTCTCAAGATCTCCAAATTTGTACGCTCTCTTTTGTCTTCACTTTCGAAAACACCAAGCAGCGCCTTCAAGATGGCTCCCGTAGAGTGGCTGTCGTCGCCGCCGTCGGGCTCTCCTGTGGCTGATACGCCTCCTGCCGTCTCGCAACCTACTGCATCCTCTGCGTCTGTGTCTCCTGCATCTCCCACGCCGCCTCCGAGCTCTCCACTCTCCGTACAAGCGACGCAACGAGACTTACAAGAAATCAAACTCCCTTCTCCAGGCGGTCCGGACTCTATGGACTACAAAACTGTGACGTTCACGGTGCCTCCACCTCCTCTTAACAGCCGTGGCAGTCGAGAGACGAACCGCCCTTTATTCACCGAACGCCAGCGCTTCACGCCCACAGCAGACAAACTGGTGCTGGTTATGGTGGGTCTCCCAGCTCGAGGAAAGTCCTTTATCGCCAAGAAACTCTGGAAATTCTTCTGCTGGAAAGGCCTCAAGTGCCAGGTCTTCAATGTGGGTCAATTGCGTCGAGCTAAGAGCTCAGGCGCGAAGCAGGACCACTCGTTCTTCGATCCAAACAACACCAAAGCCAAGGAAGAGAGGGAGATGCTAGCTCTTGAGTCATTGAAGCAGGTGCAGCGGTGGTTCAGTGGCGAGAACGGAGAAAGAGGAGGAGATGTGGCCGTTTTTGATGCCACCAACACGACCAAGAACAGGAGGAAAATGCTGAGAGATACGTTCAGTGCCTTTGCAGACGAGCACAAGACCAGTGTCCATGTGGTCTTTGTGGAAAGTATCTGCACTAGTGAAGCAGTGATCAATGCTAATATCAAGCAGAAGATCGACAGCAGTCCGGACTACTGCAACATGCCAGAGGAAGAAGCTTTCGCGGACTTGAAACAGAGACTCAAGAACTACGAAGCAGCATACGAAGCACTGGAAGACGAGGAGGACTGCAGCTACATCAAGCTGTTCGACATGCAGTCTAAAGTGCATGCTAAGGGAATCTATGGTCACGTGGCCAAGTCCATCTTGCCATACATGATGAGCTTCCACATTGAACATCGTCCCATCTGGCTGGTGCGTGCTGGACACTGCACCATGGTGCGACGGGACTTCGGAGCCATTATCAAGGATCCATGTGTGGCGCCTCGCTCGGCTCACTTGAGTCCGTTGGGGGTAGACTTTGCGTACCGTCTGGGCGAGTTTGTCAAACAGCGCACGACCGTGTGGATGGAGAATGAAGGCATCACGTTAGAGGACAACCCGACCGAGTGCCTCGTCATGACGTCTACGCTCCCACGCGCCGTCGAGACTGCGGGTTTCCTTTCATCCGGCAAGAGGAGTACGTTACGATTCCTTGCGTTGATGATACGTTAAATACTTACTTCTGCTTGTTTTTGTAGTGCAAATGGCTACGCTGAATCCGCTGGATAAGGGTGAATGCTACGGACTGACGATGGACCAGATGAAGGAAGAAATGCCAGAAGCTTATGCAGCGTACGAGAAGGACCCGTGGCGCACGCGCTTCCCCGGCGGCGAGTCGTACCAGGATCTGATGATGCGTCTGGAGCCCATTCTTATCGACATCGAGCAGCACACAGGCCCAGTGTTGGTGGTGTCCCACATCTCCACACTCCAAGTTCTCTACTCGTACTTCCTGGGCGCTCCCATTGAAAGCAGCCCGGACCTGGAAATCCCGTTCCACTCAGTGCTCGAGCTCGTGCCCAGTCAAGACGGCTGGACCAAAACTGTATTTAACATGCGCGCAGCTACAACGTAAGGTGGCGACGCCTCTTGCGACGCGCGTTTGCTTACTCTCCTACGTATGAACCCTCACTCCCAGCACGAGGGCCCAGACAACTCAACACGACAGCTTCTCACCCACTCATTGCCTCACTTGTTATGCTACATGATGGTCTTGTACAGGGCGGAAGATATGGTACGAGTGTTCAAGTTCACGCGCACGCACGAGAGGTCGATCACTGTCAGGCTTTTCCCCCTCGTCCAAGTGTCCAGTGCCTTCCAGCACCACTTCAAAGCCCCGACCGTGTTCTACTACGAATCGGAAGCGGCTTTTGTATCTCCGGCCACTTTCTCGTGGGTGGAACTCGACTCGAAGCTCCTGCGGCGCGTGGACTAGCGGGTGAGTGGTTGTTGCGCTCTCCAGTAGGTCTCTCATTGAATCGGTTGTTGGTAAGTATCCCCCATCAGACTTAAGAGTCGTCGTTGGGCCACAGAGCTCACCTGAAAGTGTCGAGAACGTGAAGACCTCCGGTTCATCCGTCAAGTGAGCGTGGTGCTGACGCATCTCCTGCTGCTGTGCTCTAGATATCGGCTTGGGTCTCGGTACGTGCTGCACGGTGAACCGAGCAGGCACAATTGTAGGGTTGGCGAGGCGTAGAACGACAAACCGAGATCCTGACAAGTGCACGCGACCGAAACAAAATACCGATGGAGACACCACAAGAGCTGGCCTCAACACCACTGCAGCGAGGCGAATTGTCTGTACAGATTTCGTTGAGAACTTCACGCGAAGTTCGCCGTTGAACCGAGTGTGGAGAGGCTCCAGGGGTTGCTTGATCGAGGAATCCGTCAACGGCGCTGGTAAGAATCGGAGATCAATCCGCACAGACATCTGCGGTGGGAGCATGAACATGTACGACTCGCCTTGAGCTGTTGACCGCCGGTGAGCGGGAGGGAGGTCTGCCAAGGACAACGGATGTCGCGGTGCCAGTGAATCAGCATGTGCAACAGCAAATGGACCATCGCACTCCAACCGGAACGTCACTCTTGAGCCTAATCGGTTGACTAGGAACAGCTCACGGCGGTGAAAAAGGTGCCGAGCTGCTGACGCGGACATGAGCGTGGACCAGGTCGTGAATTTAATATGATACGGCAGCAGCCGTGTTGTCGGCACGATGCTGTTTTTTCTCCCTGTCAGAGGGGAAGTGTCCACCTCCTGAAGCTGTTCCCGAGGTTTATCGATGGATAATTCAGGCTCGATAATATCTGCTGAGAGCAAGACGCGAAGACATTTGGGACTGTATGAAGAAGACGCAGGGATACTTCCTGCAACTGGACCTGGCTTCCGAATCATCGCGTTGGCCATACGCACAGCTGTAAAAGCCTTCCCAGCTACTGTCCGTGGACTGTGGATGGTGTTGGGACTTGAAGAATCTTCATGGCGAGGATCTGTGGTGGTTGGAGAAATGATACTCTCTGAATTTAAGTGTTCCTCCGTGATGTCATACCAGTGTGCGTCAGCTAGCAGCAGCGCTCTTGGTGCTGCTACCCGTCTAGGTGGATCACAAGTGATTCGGAACGCTGTCGTACTGAATGGCGGCACCATAGCTGATCGAGGCTCAACTGTAAACGGAAGTGCAGTTCCAATGTTGCGCTCATCACATGGTGCGATCCTCAACTGCAGTCTTGAGCCAAAATCCACCCGCAGAGTCACATCAACGAGTTGATTTTCCCGTCCATTCTCCACCAATTTCCACTTTAGACGCGCTCGTTGAGGTCCGCGATTCACGACGCGCACAGTACGAGTGGTGGCTGGAGAACGTACACAAAGAGAGCCGAAATTCAGAGCTGGCTGGCTCGCAAAAGCTTGAGGTTTTCCTTTGACTGGTTTTCCAAAATACAGACCCACACAGTTGCGGTCCAGTGTGAGAGGACTCCCCACAACCGCTACGTTTGCGTGTAAGAAGACGGGAGGAGCTCCAGTCGCGCGACTCACAATGTCGTCAACGTAAGTGCCCGGCATGTTGTTAAAACAGGTAACTCGAACGACCACTTGCTCCCACGGAGGGATATGAACACGAGAAGGAGATAACTGGAATGCCACACCACGACCATCGCGTAACACTTGGCGGTCTTCTCCATTTTCAGAGCATTGACGGAGATATGTTCGTCCATTTTCGGATTGAAAGCGGTTCCCGTCGTCCTTGGTATCCGAGAGCTTTGACTTTGAAGTTTTCTCCAGAGAAGAGATATTAGTTTGATAGGAGCCTTTGGGGAGGAGAGACCGCGAGCTTTTAGATGGAACTAGTCCGCTTTTATGGCGACCTTTACCTGGAGACAAGAGAGACGACGATAGGTCCCCACTGGTGACGAGTAATGCTGGGTTTACTGCAGCCGCGGGGAACTTCTTCGCCTCGAGATCAACCAGCGCTTCAATGCCACTGAAGTTCCGCAAGAGGAGACTTAGAGACCGTCTTTCACCAAGAGGGACGTTGTCTCCGAAGGCAAGCTTAGGGATGCTGCTCAACGGGTTCGTTTCTGGCTCCAGTTCACAGTCGGAGAGAGGAATTCCACGCTCCAACGCGATTTCCTTTGGCGACTTGGGTAGCGTGAGACTGGAGGCGGACTCAACTAGCTCATAGGACAGTACCAGACCTTTGTGATTGCTGGACACTTCGAAGCCCAACGGAGCTGGTAATCCGCGCACACTGCACGCGAGAATGACTGTGAATCGTCCAACCTGCTTTGGAGTATAGCTTAGGGTGATCACAAGCCTCTCTTTCGAGTGAATTGTACCCTGTTTCGGAGAGAACGCGATGGCGTGGGCCCTGGAGACTCCCTCCGGCTCAACGAACTTGAACGCAGCCTCGAGGTTGGAGACGTTGATTAGCTCAATCGTTCGGTGAATCTCTACGCCCATGTACGTTGTCCCCAAGGGCAATTTGGTCGTCGAAAGGAACACATTCGGGCACTGAATCTCCGCCCTAGCAGACACGACAGCATACGCGTTCGAGTTGGGGCCAGTGAACTTCCGTTCTGTGGCTACTTGACAGCTAAACATCCCTCGGAAGCGTTCAGGAAGTGACCCCGCCATACACGTCGCTCTCACGGTGAATTTCTCTCCAGGAGCTAGCTCTCCATTCTCCGGTGCAAATGCGATTGTAGCTCTTGGTAAAATATCGCGAGAAGTAAACAAACTGCGCTCTGTTTCGTTTCCAGAACTCGAGGAAACAATAGAGCGGCGTGATACAACGGACTCTTTCGAGCTGGAACGTCGAAGCTTCGGACCGGGTGGCAATTGGCTAGCTCCTGGATCACTTCCTTCCAGATGTAAGAAGCGCCAGTGTGTGGTTACACTACGCGACGGATTCCGAATGGTGACGAAAGTCTCGGCACTTGACCCAACCAGCACTAAGCCAAAGTCCACTTCTGGTGTCACAATTTCGATCTCAGCTCCAGCAACGCGGCCTTCAAGAAGCAGCCAACGCTCAAAGCGTGCTGAACCACCTGTATCAATCCTACAAGGTACGCTGACTGAGAATTCACCGCTGCAAAGAGGAGTAAACGTAAGCTCGACACGTTGTTGACCCAGAGCCTCCAGCTCACCCGATTGAGGGGTAAGTTTTAACTCGAAACTTGACGAATTCCCTCCTATTGTGACTGCTGAAGGACCTCCACCTGCTGCGTGATGGCGTTGTCGAAGTCGAGAGAGATCCCACGAGAAAGCCACACGAGCTTCACATTGATTCTTCAGGAGCACTGAAGACAAGTATTTCTGCCTCTGTTGAAGCACTTGAACCGATTCACAACCAGCATTCCCAGCCTGTTGTTCGTCTTCAAAAGGAATCCAGGAATCATTGAGAGCAGGGATAATGGCGAAGCTGCCGAGTCTTCCTCGACCGTTTAGTTGCATTGAGAAGCCAGGCATCGCATCCTTCAGTGTTCTTGCTGCAACTTTAGCTGCAGCCCTCGGACTTCGCGGAGGATCTTCGTTCTTCTGAAATGCAGCTTTCAGATACGTCATTTGATCAGGTCCAGGCATACTACACGCTGGGACGTCGTTGATCATGAGAGTCGCCTGACAAGTATACGTTCGTGCTTCAGAGGGGAGAAACTCGACAACGAACTCCTTCGATGATGACAAGCTGAAAACACCGCTTTCAGGAGTTATCTTGTACGCTGGAGACCATTCTGAAAGGGAAAGAACCATCGCTTTATCCTTCCCAACCTTGGTTTGAGCTTCCTCGATAACTGGCTGGATCTTCCAGGAGAATTTCACGTCTATTGGCGTTTCATTGGTAATGACAATTGATTGCTGCGCTTTCGAGTTCACAAGCACCTCGTACGGGAAGAATATCCGGTCTAAAGGACCCATTCCAGTGACACCAGACTCGATCGGAACGTCATTTACTAATGTGGCTGCTACATCCACCTGGCAGCCACGTCCTACGATCTGAAAGACCCGCACAAGGCAATTATCGCACACCATCACGAACTTCTCACGCTGTTCACCCACACCGGATGGAGTGTAAACGAGATCGAACACCACACTTTCCCCCTTGCCCAGTTCGATATCGTTGGGTGTGATCCCAAACGGTCCAACGTCCATAGTCCCGAGCGCGTAGTCTCTATTCAACAGCTCCACTGCAGACCGAGTCGGAGAGATCCCAATCTGAAGGTTTTCCAGTTGTGACCAAGCCGATTCACTCATCAACCAGAATCGCGCTTTTCCTCCTAGATTCCTGCAATTCAGAGGAGTGACTGAGCGACCACCGACGAGCGTATTCTGTGCACGAATAACTAATGGTAAAGTCAGTTCTGGGGGCTCTCGACGAGCCATCAGAGGCACGACCAGTTCCACCGATCCTGCAGCTCCTGGAGTTCCTGTTGCCTCTGGAGAAACCACTTGTTCCGTCTCATACTGCACTGTGAAGCTGTCTTTGTAGTCCGCTCGAGAGTCCGGTGCAAAACGAATACGTAACTCAATATGCATCCCAGGAGCAACCAAGCCTCTTTCTTCTGGATACGTTATACTTGCTATCGAGAAGAAGATCGTAGCTGGTGGAATAATTCGAGCGTGGCGAGAGAGATAACCCGTGTTGCGGACATACACCACTTGCTCGTAAATACCACCGATATCGTAATTTGTGAACATGATCGGAGGCTTAGGCACGATATCAAAGCACGGTTTCACGCTTGAACTCCTCACAGACCCATCGCTTCTCGACTGCTCTGGTACGGTATACCGTGGATTTCTCACAAAGTCGAGTTTTGTCTGCATACGTTCCAGAATTACCATGTTCTTCCTCTTCTCCACTGGATTCATCTTCAGTCTGGATGCTTGAAGTGGCTCTTCATCCATTTCAGTTGTTGATGAAGAAGTCAGAGTCGCATCGATTTGATCTGGAATGTTGTCTCTATCCTGGTGCATCTTTCTTCTCGATGGCGACGCGTCAAGAGCTTTAACACCAGCAATATGGTACTTGTGCTGCTCAAGCGTAGTCTCCGTCCGAATAGTTGACGAGTGGGTCGTGGTCAGGTACCCATTCTCTCTACTCTCTTCTCCCGCTGCAGTTCTCCTCGTAGGTGACGGGGTCTTCTTGATATTTCCACTCTTCTCTTTCCGTTTCTGCTCATATTCAGCCACCAGCGTCTTCGCATGCAGTAACGAGTCCGCAAACTCTCCAAAGTCTGCTCCTGTCTCGGTGGCAGTACGTAGCTCCTGATCGTCCAGTCTCAGATGCGTTGGTCCTACTGGAATCTGCGCCTTGATCACCAGTCCACGATCACTCAACTCTTCTGCGATCTTTTTATCGGCTTCAGCAGCTTCTACCTGTCGAACTTCCATAAATTTCAGCAAGTTTCTAGCCCGCTGATGCTTTTCCTGCAGCCCATTAGCAATATCATCCTTGCGAGCTTGAGCAATAGCCACAAATGGACTTTCTTCTCTCTCTTGAGTCTCAAAACGAGCAGAAATCGGCTCTTCCTCGTCTGGCTTAGCAGTTGCAGTCTCTTGATGCTCTTCTGGTGCGTTTTCATCACTGTTTTCTGCTCCAATTGCTGCATTTTCCTCCAAAGCTTTAGCTACCTGTTCAACAGGTTCTAAAGGCTCGTAAAACGTGCAAAACGCGCGTCGAATCACATGCGCAACAGCTCCAACAGCCACAACATCCAGCTCGTCCTGTTCCTGTTGCTTTTTCACCCGTTCAGCAGCTTCCTCCGCCTCCTTTTGGGCCTGCAAGGCAGCCGCAGCCTCCGCAGCTTCTCGCTCAAGAGCTTCCGCTACTAAAGCGGCCTCTGCAGCGGCTGTAGCAGCCACGGAAGCCTTCTTCGTGGCGGCTCCTGCCATAGTAATTAAGGATGTGTCGCTTCAAGATCCATACACACAAAAATGTAGCCATGATTGCATTTTAGACTATTTCTGCGCGAAATAAATGTAGCCATAACACAACCGCTATTTCAGTCTTAGTGATCTTGGATACATGAACATCACTCTGAAATCCACGAAGGAGTCTTCATGGGGCAGCACCAGTCGATCGACGCTTCTCCGGAGAATATCCCCGAGTTGGTGACGCAGCTTTGTGTGGGGAATTCATCAGGTAAAAGGAACGGGGCTGCAGCTCTGGCTACTCTGTCCGAGAGCTCCCAGAACCAAAACACAATCTTAAACTACGGAGGGATCTCTCCCTTGGTAGTTCTACTACGAAAAGGCAAAAAGCAGGAGAAAACGGAAGCTGCTCGAGCTCTCGCTAAACTCTCGTTGAATCATGAGATTAAAGTGGAAATTGCAGCAATTGGCGGCATTTCACCCCTCGTTGCACTGATGAAAGCCGGTAATAGTGCTCAGAAGGAGAATGCGATCTCAGCTCTATTGAATTTGGCTACAATCCGTGATAACCACGCTGCTATTGTTGATGCTGGAGCTATTCCAATACTTGTAGCTATTGTGCGAGGTGGACGGGGGCCGAAGACTTTAGCCGCAGCCATTTTCGTGGAATTGGCGAGTAATTCCGAGAACGTCAATGTTCTTTTGAAACTCCGAGTTATCACTCCGCTGGTTGGTGCTATTGGGGATAGTAAAGATATCCGAACAACGTACGCAGTGACAGCCTTGCAGGCTCTTACTGAGAGTGACAAGTGTAACGTTCGGATCGTCAAGGCCGGTGGAATTCCTAAACTGGTGCAGATTGTGCGTGAAGGCAGCGACAAGCAGAAAACCTTCGCTGGTAGAATTCTACGTAGCCTCTCAGAGGTCCCAGACAACGTCGCAGCCATTACAAAAGCTGGAGCCATCCCTGTATTCGTGAAGCTGCTGCATGATGTGGATTTAAACTTGAAAACAATTGCTATGGGAGTACTGGAGAATCTTTCGAAAGACGGAGAAAAACCCGGAGATTATTGTCGCTGCTGGCGGCTTTCAGCCTCTGGTTGAGCTGCTGACTACTAACGATGCAGAGCTGAGGCACCTCTGTGTGCTGACGATTCACAATATTGTAGTTTTCTCGAGCTCGAACTCCACATTAGAGGCATTTGTTTCGGCGGGGGTTATTGCACCGTTGTTATTCCTGCTAAGTGACCGCACTAATGTCCTCACATTGGGATCGGTTGGTTCGATATTGAGAACTCTCTTGCCATTCTCTGACCAGTCAATTATTAGGGATGCCAATGGAGTTCCCAGACTCATTGATTTACTCCGGGATGGCAACCTCGAACAGAAGGAACAAGCCGAACTGACACTCGCAGATTTGGCAAAGAATTTCAAGAACCGAGCGGAGATGACTGCAGCGGGTTGTATCCCTCTTCTCGTGGCCTCAGTGCGAGATGATTCGCGAAAGACTACGAGAAATCATTGAGAGTGCCGAAAGGGAATGTGCATAAGGCTCAAAACCTCTTCCAATTGTTTAAACACAGTCCTTCATTCGGTAAAAATACCAGCGTAGTCCTCCTTCTCTCTCACTCCAGTGCGGCTTCCATCCCGGAACGCGAAACTACAAGATGAACAACAATATATTGTCAATATCAACTTACAATACTGTCCCGAATTCCAACCAACTCACCCCAATTGACAGCACGTTTGCATCGTCTTTTAGCTGCATCCTCAACCTCTCTGCAATACCCGATAGTGACTCTGCAAAGGCATAGACAATGACAAGTTTGGCACTTGAAATATCCGCTTCCATGACATCTCCCAGCTCCACGTGAATTTTATCCTGTAAATTCTGCTTCTGCACTTCCTGTGTCGCTCTGTGGACCAAATCCTCGTCCAATTCCACACCCAAAGCCTTGCAATTGAACTTTTTCACCCCAGAGACCAACCACCGTCCGTCTCCGCAGCCCAAGTCCACCAGCAGATCTTGAGACGTTAAACCCACATGATTGTCCTCAATTTTCCTCCATACTGCGTCAATTAATGCAGTTGGAGACGGACTGAAAGGCGCAAACAGTTCCTTATTGCATTCTCCTCCCTCTAGCGTCAACGCCGCGTTGGCTCGAGCTTTAGCAGCTTCAAGAACCAGTTGACGCACTCGACGTCGATCCATCGGTAGGGTCTATAAGACTATCCGGTTCAGCACATTTTAATTGGTAGAAAATCAAATTCTAAATAGTTGATTGGTGGAAAAGCTTGATTGGAGTCAAGTTGCTGCGTCCATTGACACTTTAGTCCGATGGCGAGGAAGCAGAGCAAGACGCCCGCTGTGCGGCCCGTGGAGCACGACAGCGACAGCGATGAGGCGCCCGAAGTCGTCACCAAGCAGAGCGCTAAGGAGCAGGTGCTGACGCTGCAGCGTCAGGAGGAAGAGGCCCGCGCACAGGCCAAGGCGGCGACCAAGAGGTGTGTCAATGTGTCAATGTGTCAACGTGCTGGTTGAGGCTGAAGGCGGTGGTATTAGGGCCCCGCGATGCTTTGCAATTGTGTATGACGGATATTTATCGACTAATTAACTTGTGGTGATATTGAAATGTGTGCAGGAAGCGGAAGGCGAAGCAGGAACCAAAAAAAGAGGAGGAAGTGTCCAAGGAAGTACCGGAACTGTCGGACGATATTCTGTCAGCCGTTGCAGCTCGTAATGAGCAGGAAGATGATGTTGAGGAGGAGGAGGCTGAGGCTGAACTGCGCGCCAGGAAGCGCCGTGCTGTGAAGGAGGCCAAGATGGCTGAGTTGATGGAGAAGAAGACCCACACGAGACAGTTCGGCAACATCCAGGTGCAGACTGTGGAAGCCCTGGAGAACACTCAGGCAAGGGAATTGACGGAGAGTGCCAAGAAGTTCTTGGAGCTGCGGTCGGCCCCGACTCGGGCGAGGATGAATCTGCTGCAGGGACACTCGACGCAGTTCACCAAAAAGCAGAAGAAGCGCATGCAACGAGCGTAAGACTAGGAATGGCCAAGTATATTTTCTACTTCCAATTGCCCTAGCTTCATTTTAGCTCATCCGTTTATCCATTTGTTACTGTATTGACATTGCCTCTAGTACCACAGGGCCTTGTTCCAGAACAGATTCTTGGCATTGGCCAGGTCGTCGTCCGCAATGGTGAACGTATCGTTGAAAACAATCTGCGTGCCAACTCTCGACTCGTTGAAAATGGGCCAGTAGATGTTGTCCTCCGGCCACACCGAGTTGGGGTTACCCGTGAGAACGAAGGAGACCAGGTACTTCTGCATTGCAACGGCGATTGTCGAGTTTACAGTGGTCGTAACGGCACCGACAGTAGCAGCTTCGCCTGTGCTCAGAGTCTCAGTGGCTGTGGCGTTGCTCGACGAGGTGGTCTCAAGAGTGTACGTGCTGTACCAGTAGTAGTTCTGGTCGAATCCGTGCGTGGCGGCTCCAAGCGCAACCTCTGCGCTCCACGTCTGGTTGTTTAGCGCGTGCGTGAGTGCAATGTCCTTTGCTGTCAAGTCGAACGACTGCTTCATGTAAGGCCAGCACTCTCGTAATCCTCCTCCGGATACAGCTCTAGCAATGTATCAACAGCATCGTCCGAAATGCCAGGGAAGAAGATCCGCAAGTACGTTGATACGTCCTCCTGGGTGTCCACACCGTCGTACGCCTGGCTGTTCGCTTCGTGCAGTTCGTGAGAGATCACGCATGGGCCGGAGAAGTTGAAGTTGCCCTGGTACAGGTTGGCCTCATACGTGTCTGGGATGATGAAGCCATCCACACGTGGCTGCATCTGGTACGTGTACGTGTCCACAATGGTGTTAGACGCGTTCACCAGGTCTCAAAGGAGACTTCTCGCATGCAGTCCAGGTGACCACCTTCGCATCCAAGAGAACTCGACACGTTCTGCCAGAACTGCTCGGCGTGGTGGTGGCCGGCGCCTGGAACGTAACCTGGTGACATGATGTACGCCTTATGGAACAACTGAGGAGCCCTGCCACCAAAGCGAGTCATCTGGAACATCACTTGCGATCCGCCGGCCGAGAATCCGACGGCCGTGACGTCGTTCGGGTTGCCACCGAAGTTGCTGATGTACTTCTGCACCCACTCGAAGGCCTGAGTGGCGTCCCAAACACACAGGTTAGCTGTGCCACCTTCGTGTTGATACGTCGGGCCATTCGTAAGGCCGGTGATCCCCACGCGATAGTTGTAGGCGACGTACACGAAGTCGGTGGACAGATCGAACAAGCCTTCCGGTGTTACTTCGGACTTGGAGCCACCAGTGAAGCCACCACCGTACGTCCAGACCATGACGGGAAGGTTGCGGCCGGCTGCATCAGCGGGAGCCCACACGTCCAGGAACAAACAGTCTTCGGTGGTTTTGCAGTCGACGTCGGCGTCAGCCTGGTTCCCAGTGTTAATGGCCGACTCGATGTCAGGCCATTCCGGTGCAGCGAAGCGCAGGTCACCGGTCGGGGACTTGGCGAAGCGGATGTTCTGGTACTTGTAGTACCCGATGGTGGTGTTGCCACCGACGGCTTGGACGGTGGTGTAGTCGAGTTCGACGGTCGGAAGTGGCGATGACAACGAGCCACCGCTGGTTGCGTTTTCGTGACTGCTTGCGGTGGAACTTTGCACTTCGAGAGCGTAGGTACTGCTACCGAACATAGCGGGGACCATGACGGTGGCGGCGGCCTGGTGTGTTGAAGATGCTGGAGAAAAGCCAAAACGAAAAGTGAGCTGGTAGGGCTACGCCGTGGCTCTTCTGGTCTGCAACACGGCAGTGCCCAGGGTTTAACAAGTGCGTGTGACACCCTGCGCTTTGCTTGTCCATCTGGCATCACGTGGGGGGGGGGGGGGAAGGGAGGACTCGAACCCCTTATATATATAAGGGGTTCTGGTATCACGTGTATCGCTGAATCTTCTGGATTAATTTGTGCTGTTCGTAAACGTTTGACAATTCTGTGTCCACGTGATTACACCCCAAGGACAACAACTGAACATCTACCGGAGCATCGCATCGAGCGGGGCCTCAAATTGAGGCAGACCTGGAGAGCCTCAGGGAAGTCTTGCTATGATGACAGAACTGACCCAGGAACACAGTGAAACTGAGTATTTAGTGTGAATCACAGCTCAGAATGTTTCAACCAAGCGTTTTTCGGCGACACGCGTACTGTAATAGATCGACTACAGAGCAGCAGCAGGATGATGTCAAGCACTTTTGTAACGTAAGCTCAACTGCCAATTGACAATTGGATTGTCATTGCAGAGCGGACAAAGCAGTAGAGCCATGAATTGGAGCTCAAGACACTCTGACGTCACGTACCACGGATAATAACTTGCGGATTTGGGCCGCACATTTCTCGAAAATCGGTGCCATGAGTTTGCAGGTTGAGAGCGACAGACAACACCGCCATATCGGGCGATGCAGGCAAGAAGGAGAAGGAGGTAACCTACTATTACTTTACAACAAGACGTCACACACTTAACTGGCACAACAACTACTAACATGCCACGGATTGAATGTTCAACAAGTCGTTTTCACATTGCGGACAGTGACTTGGCCAACACCTAGAGTTTGTTCTGTCAAACTGGAACAAAGCGAGAGCTAGGACAATTGGAAGTAGAAAATATACTTGGCCATTCCCAGTCTTACGCTCGCTGCATGCGCTTCTTCTGCTTTTTGGTGAACTGCGTCGAGTGTCCCTGCAGCAGATTCATCCTCGCCCGAGTCGGGGCCGACCGCAGCTCCAAGAACTTCTTGGCACTCTCCGTCAATTCCCTTGCCTGGGTGTTCTCCAGGGCTTCCACAGCCTGCATCTGGATGTTGCCGAACTGTCTCGTATGGGTCTTCTTCTCCATCAACTCGGCCATCTTGGCCTCTTTCACAGCACGGTGCTTCCTGGCACGCAGTTCGGCCTCAGCCTCCACCTCCTCAGCATCGTCTTCCTCCTCATTACGAGCAGCAACGGCCGACAGAATATCGTCCGACAGCTCCGGTACTTCCTTGGACACTTCCTCCTCTTTTTTTGGTTCCTGCTTCGCCTTCCGCTTCCTGCGCACATTTCAATATCACCACAAGTTAATTAGTCGATAAATATCCGTCATACACAATTGCAAAGCATCGCGTGGCCCTAATACCACCGCCTTCATCCTCAACCAGCACATTGGCACATTTGACACTCTTCAACATCTTCGTATTATTGTCGTTAGGGCTCCGCAGTAAACGACGACAATATACCTCACCTGAAAAATGAAAATGAAATTGAGGTACCTCTTAGTGTACCTGAACATGACCCACTCGTCAACTACTGTATTCAGACGGAGACTACGCTTGAGCAGCATTGCTGGCGTTAAAACTCTTGACGCGCCACCGTCGAGAAGAAAGATGCACCAGGATGGAGACAATTCACCTGACGTCACTAAGGCGCATCCTAGCTCCAATTATCCCTCATTCACCCCTTTTTCCAACCGGTATTTTATCCCAACTACACGGATCGAAATATCCATGAGAACGCCTTTCGATTCCACTGCAGACTCCACCGCACGTCTGAATTCAGATTCCTCTACTGGGATGATAAAACCCTTCATTTCATCTATTGGGACCACAAAGAACACCTCCACTGACCAAGTCCAGAGCGAATTCGTCTGTCCCGCTACCAACCGACTCAAAAATGTTTTGCAAAAATCGACCTTGAACGAAGGAGTATCCGACCGAGCCAACTGAATGAAACCAACGCACATTTTCGAAGTGAGACCCGCCTGCCTGGCCTTCACATCACTGGTACATACTTCCTTGGGTCGAGTGAAGACGATATCATAGCCCCCACTTTTCCATGGCCGCGAAATGAACCACCTCGGACCCAGAGAATGAATGGGTTCATCACTTTTTGGATCGACATCATCCAGCCTACACGCGGACCACAGCTCGGACTCGAAGAAATTCCCACCCTCGTAACACTGGACACCTCCGTGAACAAGCGACGAGAAGAACCACATTTCGAGCTTATACTTATCCCTCGCGCGTTTAGAAGCCAAGTAGGGCGACATAACGTGCAGGTTTTCTGGACCAACCCGTAGCGAAATCTGTCTTAACACGTATGTACTCCCCACACAGCAGAACTGATGGTTCGGATACCAAGAAAATAGTTGATTAACAACCGGTGGAGAGAAATGGCTAGCGTTTCGTGCCAGACACTTCACTATGTCACCGACTGAATCAAGAGAAGAATCCAACTGACTCATGGCGACCTCCGTTAAATCATCAAACATCATCCTGGCGCTCCCACCGACGACAAAGAACTTTTCTGCTAGCAGTTCTATCCGTTCATTGATTGGTATCAAACGGTTAGCACCCAACTTGTCCTTCACATGGTTAAAAAACACGTCCAGCTTTAACGCTTCTTGGTATTCATCCAGCGTCCACGAAAACATGTCAAACTTTTGCTCTTCTGGTACATGATACGAAATGGGCGTGTTCTCCAACGAATGTGTGGCTTTAGATGGAATATACTGGTACAGGTCTGGCCTCCAATCCTTTCCTAGCGATACCATTGAAGTAATGACCACAAGACGACGCTGAAGCTTGTTCTGGTGGCGCCAATGTACACATGAACCCAGCAAAACACGCCTATCAGGTGCATTTGTATATCCATCGAGAAAAACGACCGTTTCTTCTTGTAGTGTTCCCAACAAAGACGGCAAATCACTTGAAAGTACCGAACACGTTTGCTTCTCGTCCTGCCCACGAAAAAGAATACACTTCAATTCGGGGTCGGATCCCTTTGAACAGCTAATCCACAGCACATCTTTGGTTTCCCCTAATTTCTCATCGACTCGCTTCAGAGAGCACGCAAACGCAAAGGCAGCACAGGACTTCCCCGTTCCAGGAGGACCGACGATCCACAACTGCGCATAAGTCTCGACAACAGCCGCATTAAGCGCACTCCATTCTTCCTTGACCTCTTTTCGCAGATACAACAATAATCCATCTTTGCCAACACGTAGGCCGCTCCCTTCAGCGTACGCTTCCGGAATGTGGAGTACCGTATTGGAGGTATCGATGACAAGAGGTGGGGACGGAGTAGCCGATGTCCACTGTGGACACCATGGTGGAAAACGGTGCTTCGAATATCTCACCAGAACGTGGATCGTGTTTGTAGTCGGAACGTTTCGAAACACGTCTTTAATCTTGTCAGTGAAATCCAATTCCCCATTCAGCAGTGCCTTCACTCGCTCCGGAATATCTCCACTTCGCATAGAAATCACAGCGTTATCCTTGGATGAGAGCCACTCGCCGTCCGCCGTCTTGGCCAAGAAGAGCTGCAGTTCATCCGCGTCAACATCCTTCAAGCGGTTCTCCTTCCCTGCTTTGATCACTCTCTTCAACTTGTGCACGGATTTCCCTTTGCCGATTTCGACGGAGAATCCGCTTCCTACCATGCCAACGACCACACAATTGAGCGTATTCGACATCACTGTGTTCCGTGGAGATCTCTAGAATGGATGCATTGGCACTACATGTAAAGATGGATTTGAGAGATGGATTTGGCGTCTTGTCAATTTCGCGGAAAAGCCTGGCGTCCGGTTCTGTGCTTCGTTTTGCAGTACAGGCCCTAGCCGATAGGCTCAGCCCAATTATCTACAGTTTATCGAGTCAAATACCATCTCTTTGGGATTTTTTTTTTTTTTTCGCAGATTTTCGAGCCCATTCCAGAATCTGTCGTCACGAGAGAAGATGGTCAAACTAGTTGTCTTCTACATGATCGTTGGCGTGTCCGAAGGACCGTTCCCCGTTCGGATTGGTTTGGGCGAATCGGTTGGGAGCTTGCAGATCGCGATCAAGGACACAAACAGCAACGTGACGAATATCGACATCGATAACCTACAGCTCTTTTTGGCCAAGACAGAGGGGGGCAAGTGGCTCTCAGCGGATGATGAAGCTGTGACTTCTTTGCTAAGTGGAGACACCCCTGAGCTAGTGAAGAAGCTGATGAATAAAGAAATGGCACCAATAGACCTGGTTAAAGACTACTTTGAAGATGCCCCGACTATAAGGACGATCCACGTTCTGGTGAAGGTGAAAGAATCCCTGCCCGTGTTTCGGTCATGGACGTTGACCGATGCTAAGTTCCCACCTCTTAGCACCAATACATCGAGTCCTCTACTCCGCATCCCAAAAGCGTACGCTGAAGGGAGTGGCCTACGTGTTGGCAAAGATGGATTACTGTTGTATCTGCGAAAAGAGGTCAAGGAAGAATGGAGTGCGCTTAATGCGGCGGTTGTCGAGACTTATGCGCAGTTGTGGGTCGTCGGTCCTCCTGGAACAGGGAAGTCCTGTGCTGCCTTTGCGTTTGCGTGCTCTCTGAAGCGAGTCGATGAGAAATTAGGGGAAACCAAGGATGTGCTGTGGATTAGCTGTTCAAAGGGATCCGACCCCGAGTTGAAGTGTATTCTTTTTCGTGGGCAGGACGAGAAGCAAACGTGTTCGGTACTTTCAAGTGATTTGCCGTCTTTGTTGGGAACACTACAAGAAGAAACGGTCGTTTTTCTCGATGGATATACAAATGCACCTGATAGGCGTGTTTTGCTGGGTTCATGTGTACATTGGCGCCACCAGAACAAACTTCAGCGTCGTCTTGTGGTCATTACTTCAATGGTATCGCTAGGAAAGGATTGGAGGCCAGACCTGTACCAGTATATTCCATCTAAAGTGACAGATTCTTTGGAGAACACGCCCATTTCGTATCATGTACCAGAAGAGCAAAAGTTTGACATGTTTTCGTGGACGCTGGATGAATACCAAGAAGCGTTAAAGCTGGACGTGTTTTTTAACCATGTGAAGGACAAGTTGGGTGCTAACCGTTTGATACCAATCAATGAACGGATAGAACTGCTAGCAGAAAAGTTCTTTGTCGTCGGTGGGAGCGCCAGGATGATGTTTGATGATTTAACGGAGGTCGCCATGAGTCAGTTGGATTCTTCTCTTGATTCAGTCGGTGACATAGTGAAGTGTCTGGCACGAAACGCTAGCCATTTCTCTCCACCGGTTGTTAATCAACTATTTTCTTGGTATCCGAACCATCAGTTCTGCTGTGTGGGGAGTTCATACGTGTTAAGACAGATTTCGCTACGGGTTGGTCCAGAAAACCTGCACGTAATGTCGCCCTACTTGGCTTCTAAACGCGCGAGGGATAAGTATAAGCTCGAAATGTGGTTCTTCTCGTCGCTTGTTCACGGAGGTGTCCAGTGTTACGAGGGTGGGAATTTCTTCGAGTCCGAGCTGTGGTCCGCATGTAGGCTGGATGATGTCGATCCAAAAAGTGATGAATCCATTAATTGTCTGGGTCCGAGGTGGTTCATTTCGCGGCCATGGAAAAGTGGGGGCTATGATATCGTCTTCACTCGACCCAAGGAAGTATGTACCAGTGATGTGAAGGCCAGGCAGGCGGGTACCACTTCGAAAATGAGCGTTGGTTTCATCCAGTTGGCTCGGCCCGATAGTCCTTCATTCAAGGTCGATTTTTGCAAAACATTTTTGAGTCGGTTGGTAGCGGGACAGACGAATTCACTCTTGATTTGGTCAGTGGAGGTGTTCTTTGTGGTCCCAATAGATGAAATGAAGGGGTTTATCATCCCAGTAGAGGAATCTGAATTCAGACACGCGGTGGAGTCTGCAGTGGAATCGAAAGGCGTTCTCATGAATATTTCGATCCGTGTAGTTGGGATAAAATAGCGGTTGGAAAAAGGGGTGAATGAGGGATAATTGGAGCTAGGATGCGCCTTAGTGAAGTCACTTAAACTTTAATATGGATCAGGTGGCGCGTAGCAAACAAAGTCTGCCTTCTGTATCGGTAGAACCGTCACAATGTATTCGCTGCTAGTAGCCTGCTACTGTAGGTTACCAGAAAGCAATATGTTAAAATTCTAGGTTATACCGCTCCTCGCCAGACTTCGCACATTGAAGCATTGCTGCGTACAATTCGATAGACACCATGACCAACACTAAAAGCTTTGTCTTTTCGAATGTACCTGGACAACATCTACTGGTTAGTCCATGCCATTTTTTTGAATCGACTGCAGTCGACGGCGGCGACAAGGTGTGAGACGATGGAGACAGCAGATCACCAGTGCTTGTGGTGTTAGAGATGGCTGCGCAAGCAGCACATGGCATGCCACGTCCGACACGCAATGCATGTACGTTGAACATGATCTGAGTCTTTCTGAGTCCATGTCTGATACCATCTGATTCTGTTCACGTAAAATCAAAAACGAAAGCAGTTCAACTTGAGGCCATTCGCCATCTTGCTACGCCGGACCGACGTCTTGCTGCGTAGGTCTTTTTCTCGTCTCCCAGAGCTGCTTTCACCGCGTTTCCACTTGCTGCCGGTCGCCCACACTCCGGCGCGTCTATCCAGCCTCTTCTCACGCCCAATAGCCCAGAATTCCAGTAAAAAAAATCATGGACGCTAAAGCCCCCGTTTCACTCGACGCCTTCATCAAGCTGGCATTCTGTCTGGAAGGCCGAGACAAGCTCTCCAAGGTACATCTATTCATTCGCTCTGTCTAGGCTTCTCTTGTCTAACGTCCTCTGTAGATGATGCAATATGGCAGTCGAGCGCTGGCCTTCTACGTGCTGTCCGCCGACCCGAAAAGTGACGTGGGGCAGCGTCTGCACGCCCTCTACAAGGTCATGCAGCAGTCGCGCAAAGCCTTCCGACTGGGCAAGAGCGCCACGTACTACAAGAAACTGCAGACTCTACCCGGCAACAAGAGTCTCTCGGAGGGGCAAAAGTACCTGCAGTTCATCCAGAACTTGGGGATGTTAGGCTACTTCATCACGGACAACCTGGCTTTTGCCAGCAAGGCCAAAGTTCTCCGCTTCGACGCCGAGGAGCTAGCCAGACGCGGCGGCATCATGTGGTTCTGTGCTAACGTTGCCGGCTTCTTCAATGCTATGGACAACCTCAACGCCGACGTTGAGAAGGAGAAGTGTGTCCGGGACATCCTCTCTTCGGAAGAGGATGCCACTCGGGTGGAGGCGTTGCAGAACCAGCTGGAGACACTGAGGAGTGGACGTTTCAAGAAGCTGCTGGCAGTGCTCAAGGTATCGTGCGACCTCATCGTGTCGTCCAACACGAGCGGCGTGCGGCTTTCGGAGCGGATCACTGGCACGAAACTGCACGACGGCATTATCGGCTCGGTCGGCTGTGTGTCTGCAGCTGTAGTGCTGTACAACACGTGGCCTAGTGCACCTAAAAAAGCTCTTCCACCTACGGAGAAGGTGGAGACGAAGACTGAAGTCAAGAGCGAGACCAAGAGCGAGACCGACTAAAACGCTAGGGGTTAATTCATTGCAGCTGCTGATTAAAAAAAAGCTTTCTTGACTAGAAATAACTTTTCTTGAACAACCGTTAGGTTCATGCGATATGTTGGGGCCGACAGGCCCCGACATATCCGATTCCGAACTCCGAACTCCGATATTCCGATTGCTATCAATTTTAAGATTCAGTAAAAAAATAGTTTTGATCAGGCGCAGTGAACTACAACAGAGATGGCAGACGATGAAGAAAACCCTCAGACAGAGGAGCGTTTAGAGCAACAAGAAGTTACGAGACTCATTCGTGAAGCGCTAAGCGGGCGGCGGTTCCCCCCAGTGGTGCAATATCCCGAGGCAACTCGCGGAGATGGTCTGCTATCATCACTTTTCTCGTGGCCGGTCGTCGTATGGGTCCCTGAGTGCGAGAACCGGCTTGTACATACTGTCTTAAAACGGGATGCTCGTGCTCACCACGTGTGAAAGAGTACCGACAGCGCACGGTGGAGGACGTAGACACCAAATACCATTTGCTATACATCAAGTACCAGTGCACTGGAGACGATAAAGGGTGCTACTGTGAATGCTGCTTTCGTTCAGCGCGATGCCCGTCTACTCATGCACTTTCCCTTCGTCATGACAAAGAAGTCCGGGCTGTCGAAGGATTTGATGGAGCTAGTACACGACGGAATGACGTCGCCCCATGGGATTTCAAGTACAGTAGCAAGCATTCGGCGCCGTCGTGAGAAACGCTACTACAAGTTGCTGTGTCTGTTTGCTAACGCTGTTCGGCATCGACGATTGACCAACCCACTTTATTTACCACCTACACCCACCTTCTGTCGGGCAGTATATGTGCCTCCAGAAACCGCTTGGAACTGAGACTCTCACGGCGGCCTGGCTACAGTCAACCAGCATTTACAGCAGTCTTTGTGAACAAGTAATGAGCCGCGCGAAGGTGAAGAAAGTGCTTCGAGTCGACCACTCCGTTAAGTTCTGTAAGATGCTAAAAGTATGGCCAGGAGGTACTGGAAACCGAGAGAGCATGACTGACGCCAAGATGTTGCTGCTTCTCCAAAATGAGATTAGCCAGATTGTGTCGGAAGGCGCTTGACCCGGTCAGAAAATCACAGCGAGACTTGTGAGCTGCTTGAGCATATAAAGGGTGCATTACACTCAGCAGAAGATGATGATGAGCGGGTTGTCGTTGGTGACAACGCTAATGCGATTCGAAGCCTTGTGAATAGCGTGTTTGGAGATTCTGTAGGCGTTCGACAGGACCCTTTTCACGTTGTCCAGCGCTTTACTGAGAAGATCAAGAGCAAATGGAGCGCAAAATTGTGGCACAGCAATTGCATGAAGCGCTGTACAGCATAGACGGAGAACTTCGCGCCCTCCAGAAGAGATGGCATTTCGCTTCGAAACTGTTCTTCATAACGTGAATCTTGCCGATATTAGCTGCACCATACAGGAGTGGACAGGAAGCGTTGATAGTAATTTGAAGCAGATTCGCCGTGGAGATTTATATGTGGATTGCAACGTGTTCAGCGAAGGAGGAGGCAGCCATGTCCGTGTTGTCTCCACAAGTCAACTGGAAGGTTTCCACTCTGCACCAAAGAAGATGCTTGCTCGTTCGGTCTCTGCTGAAATTGGGCTTCGCATTCTCGATTTGTTCATTTTGAAGCATAATTTGAAGATCGGGTCGCAATACGGACGCAACTCCGCCTCTGCATGATGCTGACATTCTCACACTAATACAAACTGCAACACTATGTCGAGGAGCTGCCGTTGAATCTCCACAGCTTGAGTTTGCAGCCGAGCTCATCTCCGAACCACTTCGACAGCCAACTTATCGATCCGCTACAGACCTGGACTTCGGCTTCGAAACAATGGAATCAAATGTTCGAAACTGTCCGTATCAATAGTCAGGCACTGGAGAATAGTCTACAACGCGCTCATCAACACAGCGCAAGTATTCGTGAACTTCTTTCCAAGCAATTGGCATTTATCGAAACACGCAGACTACCCCGAGCCGAGTTCTTCAACTCCTTGTGCATCAATGAACTAGACTACGAGGCCGCCATTGGATTCTCTGGACAAGAGTACTCACTGCTTCGGCAAGTTCGATCTGAGCAGCAAGCTTCGGGGCAGAGCTGGGCAGACTGCGTGATGGTAACCACTATCATGTACAACATCGTGGTATCTTCGAACACGAACACTTGTTTAAACCTCCGGCGACGAAGCTTTGCCACGTTAGCATCTAAGATAGACGGTCTATCATCTCACACTTCACAGGACATGCAGCCATCCCGAGGTCGAAATCTGTTCTGCCTTACACGAGCAGAACCCCGTGATGACAATTCCCCACGTGAACAGGAGTTTCAGATCCAATTGTTCAATGCACTGCGAAAATGGCAGAATTCGTAAGCGCCGGCAAGTGTTTTCCCATGGTGTACGACTTTGCATGCTGTATATGTACTGGAATTTACCTCAAGTCGCAGTTTGTACTTCTGAAGATATGGGATAACTTGAAGCACAAGGCTAACCAAAGCACAAAACTCAAGATAAAACTGAAGCTGAGCCCCGAACAAATTGCCAACTTACGCTGCACAGATATCCACAAAACTAGATCGGAAAAGATACTCAACAACCTGCCAGTCGCCCAAGCAGTAGCCTTTCAGCCCAAGCTTCAAAAGCTAATGCATTGTCAGTTATTCATACTTCAACGGGAACAAACAATAACGGCGAGGCAGCGGAGGAAGGATTGCCAGTATTGGAACTCCATCTCCCCAGCGAATTCCAACGAATTTCGTGTCGTCGATTCCCAAAGTCGCCCCAGCGGCATCTTTCACGGGAACAGCAATGTTCCAAGCGCCTGCAACAATAACACCAGAGCATGTGTCAATGTTACGTGCACTCTCAAAGTCAATTCCTAATTCAAATGGGAAGTGGGAGTACATTCAGACTGTGTACCAGAAGCATTATCCACATTTGCCACTCTCAAACAATGCCTTACGCTGCCGTTTGAAAGAGAAGAAGCCAGGACCAAACGTCTGCACCACAGCACCAGCCTGCTCATCTGCAGCACCAGTAATGCCGCTACGAAAGCGACGAACGACTTCATGCAGTAGCTGTCGTCAGCGCAAAACGAGATGCGGTGATCTCACACGAAATCCCTATTGTACACAGGCAGTCAATACGGACAACAACAGCGTAAAGAGAAGCAGATTAGATGAATATCTGGTTCGCGATATATCTCACTAATCGTACTGCATATAAGTACCTGGTCGCACGTCTTGCTTTCCTTCGCTCAATGGCCTCGAGATAGTGTATTCTCCCAGTCGACAATGTAAATGACCGCGCGAAGTGAGTACGGTGCCTACAGGAACGTGCAAACAGTCAATCAGTATTGTGTAAAGCTGGGCGGCCATTAACAACAAGATACAAAGGTTATTGTTGTATGACACCACACCTTGGACGGGAACACTCTGCTGTAGCAGCCCATAGCTGCGTCCTTCTGCATTGCTGTATGATGTGTGATATCACCGTCGTGTCTGAGCCCAAATACTGGGGAATGAACCGGGACAAAAGCGGTGAAAACCGGTACCGTCCGGTCGGAAGTGGTGCCGACCGGTTGCGGGTCAAGCCCCAGAATAACGTATGAACCCCCCCCAACCGTTATGTAGTGCGGAATGCGTCGCCAACGAGGCGAGTCGCTAAGTGAGCGCTTAAGGGCGGAAGTTCAGGTCTCTGCGGCTCTATGGCAGGTCAAACCCAGTACGGAGGCTACTACAGTACCCGAAGACATCAAACCTAGCAGTAGACGACCAATAACCACTAAGGTCGAGCGCTGTGAGGGTGAATTCCCGTGTCCTCGAGAAGTGAAGCCGCTACTTTTCTTTTACAAATACTTACAGCCTATTGGAGCGGACGGTAGTGATCACAATGCAAATGCTAAGAAACTACGGGTTAATTTACCTCTTACTGTGGTCTGTGAGCGATCGAACGCCCAAGAACTGGTGCTTTGGCTGCGCACGGACGCTCAGGGCAACGTCATTCGGGAAGAGAAGACGCCTCTGTGGCGGAAGAAACTCCACAACGATCTTTTACCAGGTCCTAGTCTTGAAAGCGACCCTGTGTTGGCTGTAAGGAGCGTCGGACGGTGGAAGAACAGTAACAAAGCCAGTGGAAGTGCAGTCGTACTTACGGGAAGAACGCTAGATCCTGTAGTAGCTGTTCCTTGTGAGTTGCCTACGTGCATCCAGCAGTTTATACACTGTCGAGGGTCCCAGGCTAGTGTCTACCGCATTTTCTGGTTCGAACAGGAGCGGAAGTGCTTTGCAGTGAATTTGACAAGCAGGTACGGCTCTACTGTGGAGAATTTATTAGTCGTTTTAACACTTCTTGTTCATAGTTTAGCTTGAAAAATACAGAAATCCCGGAAGATGTCGACACAGGGAACATTTCTGCATCGAATGGATTGTCGGCTTCTACTATGGCAGCCATGAATGCCGCTTTCGAAACTGCTATAGCTACAGCAGCACAAACAGCAAGATTCTACTGTGTCACCGTGTCTCCGGACGCTCGAGCCTGTGCGCGATGGCCGAAGCTTCGAGGTGCTGTGATCGCGGAAGGTGTCCAGGCCACTATTCGCATTGTAGATCATGTACAACTGCAGCTACCCACTCTACGATTCCATTCAATGACGACGGATTTCATTAAAGACACGAATGGAGTATGGTGGCTTACGCGTGTCGTCGATTTCCAAGCCACCAGTTCCATCGAGCCGCTGAGAGACGATAGTTTTAGCTCCCGGGATTCCGCTGTATTAATACCAGAAGCTCTTCGCTCGAAACATGGCACCAATGAACCTCAAGATGCCCCGGAATCTCCTAAAGAATTATCACTTCTACGTGGAGATGAGTTTAACAACGCTCTCAACACGCGCTCGTGTTTTCTATGTGGAAGCTCCTGTGAACTCACGCCGACGTTTAGAGCTCAACTGGAAGCCGCAATAAAGGGTCATACGGGGGAAACGCACAGTGCAGTGGCAATGCAAGCCCCAGCTGTTGACGAATTCCGAATGACGCTTACGATGGCTCTCGATACGATTTTCTTGATGCGGCAACGAGGAGTTAATCTTCCAGTATGGGAAAACGCTGTTAGTACAGTCCGGAAGTCCCAACTTCGAGATGTCTGCGACTTTCCGACCTGTATGCTCTGCTACCGGGTCTACCAGCAGCAGAATCAATTGCAACTACTTGCACGAGAGCTCCATAGCGTTCTTTCGCCCAATATTTCTAGCAAACAACCAGAAGAAGATGAAGATACGATTAATTTACCTACTGATGGAATTGGTATGGCTACATCTGCTGCGTCGGGTCTAGCTGGATCACAATTGCTCTCTTCTGAGCTCCGATACCGACAAGAGACTCCTAAAAGTATTCTAGATCATCTGGAAGCTTTCAGAACTGAAACGATACCTGCGTCGTTGCTGAGACGTGCAGATTCGCCTGAAATGAGACCAACGTGGAGCGTTTTGACCCCCGTGCGAGGTGCAGATGTGGATCCGACAGCTACGCAGCTCCGGATGGTCTTCTTCTTCCACGAATTACAAGATGGGGGTCCTGACTTAATCCCCACAGACTTTTATTTGGAATACCATTTGGGCCAGAATGTCACGCGAGTACAGCTCGAAGGTAGTAAGATGCACACGCCCAATCGCTGGCAGCTGTGCGAGGCAAGAGTCCATTATCTATGCGCTACATTGGATGCTTTCAGTGAGTTTTGCGCTCACAAGCGGCTCCTGATCAAGTTAAAGGCAAAACCTTTTATCAGTAATGGTGACGATTCTGGAAACAATCAAGACGATGAGAAGCGTTCTCGAGACCAGGAAGAGTTCTTCGGGTACACGTTACTACCGTTTCGAACGGTAAACACGGCTGCAAAATGGTTCGGGAACTCACTGCAGCCTGAAAGCCGCACGGATTACCTACTGGAGCTCCATACAGCTTCACATGGTCTTCTTACTCTGAAATTGACTGTAGGACTTCTGGTTGATCCCGTACCGCTAGCACGCGTTCGAGATGTGTTACGAGACCGCATTTTCCTCGAAGAGCAGCCTCCACATGGAGTATACTGGCCTCCACCTTCACATTGTCTTGGAGGGTTGGCAATACCAAGAGATTGGATTGGAGCGCTGATGCCGTCCGAATACACCAAGCTATTACCCATGCGTCGTCGAGAGACTCACAATACCAATCCAGTGACAACCGCAATCTCTTCACGAACTCACTCTGTATCTACAACCCCAGGAGCTCGAAGTCTAACGCTACGAAGTTCACAGTTACTGGATATTTCTAACACACCCATCAACAAGAACACTGGCCAGAGTCAAGCCAAAACCACGCAGGAATCGGCATCCTGTGGAGGAAATCCCGACCAAGACCAGGGCGAAGTCCGAACACGATCGTTAAGCTTGGTAATGATCGGTACCACGTTATCACGGGCATGCTTGGCAGCCAAACGGATCGTTTCTCGAGTCTCCGAGGATGCTACGACTAGAACGTTCCCCACGGTCTTCCTAGCAGCTCTTTTACGTCATGCCAGCTTTGCCAATCCCGTCACTGCTTCGTGCTTTCCATCGACATCTTTAGGGAACTGGAACTCCCCAGCGAGCTTCCAGTTTACGAGGAAATACTCTGTAGATCGATTACTGGCTGAAGTCAAGCCTGGAAGCCTCCCAATGCTTGCTTTTCTCGGAGAACTCCTACTAGTTTTACTCGAACAGCGAGAAATTTCGGATCAAGTGGATGCCAACGCATTGGAGAGCCTGCTAGAGCCGTTTTGGCAGCAAGACAGTGGCTGGCGCCCCATTCCACGAACCCGAAGTAGTTGTTTACCTGAGCGTCGAGTGATCTGGAATCGAGCAATTCGACGATGGGAGGCTGCTACAGGTAATGCAATGATTGACGAAGCTTCTGTACCTGAAGGAAGCACGAAAACTTTAGTGCTGGCTTGCGAAGCCACTCTGAAAAGTGACATTGGTGACTTTCGAGCCAAAATGCTCGCTCTGGTATTGTGTGAATTGTTCGAGCAGATGGAGACGCTGGATAATGGCTACATTGAGATTGCAGAGTTACGTTCCCTTGCCAAGTGTCTGCCCGATCAAGAGTCCCTGCATTTGGAGAAACATTTAGACGAAGCAGTGGGAATGAGGGAGAAATTGACTCAGGCGGACGTCGAAGCTTTAGGAGAACTGGTGGCTCGCCAGCAACGTCTGGCGATTCGAACGCTGCTCCACTCTCTCATTGGAAGTGCAGTAATGACAGACGCTCTTGCGCGTTTTGATCGCGTAGGCTCTGGTGAAATGAGTCGGGAAGAGTTTCGTGAAGTGGCATCTGAAGCTTTACTATCGCAACGCAAGGTCTTTCAAGCCTTTCAGGACGAACCGAAGAAATCACGTGATGGATTTTGTCTGCGTCATGGATTGGCAGAAGTCTACTCAATTGATAGCGTCTGCGTACTATGCGCTGCAGAGGTACGTTCAAATGATCATCACCGCTGTGCTTCTCTATTAATTGTGTGTGTTTACAGTACCAAGGTGAAAACTTGCTGCCTAAATCTGTGAAAGAAGTTGAAAAGAGCCCAGAATCACCTCAGTTGGTCCATTCCAGCACTGGCGACAGCCTTGATGCTGTTGAAGCTCCTCTAAGGTTTAACTCACCTTCAGGACGAAGCCCAAATACAGATTCTGACGAAGAGAAACAGTATGCTAGCAGACGATCATCCTCGCCACCGCGATTGGAGAGATTTCGTCGTGCTTCATCGGGTTATAAAGTTCGCGAGGGTCTGGAGGCTGAGGCTGACTCAAATTCAGGGCCTCGAAGGCGACGAGCAATTACTGGAAATGTACCGACGTCCGGCCAAATAATCGATTCCGAGCTTGAGAATATGCTAAGCAAACTGCAAGCAGCTGAACGAACGATTGTTGTCGGAGAGTCTCCAGTGAAGGAACGAAAGGCTCCTGGACCTGTGCGATCTCGTCAGCCCTCTTTATCAATGACCAGAGAGGAAAATGAGGTAGATGATACCTTCTACCCTCATCGTAAATCGACTGCAGCGACAATATCCGCGCAAATATTCATCCCAGAGGATAATTCTAGTCCAGATCAAGTGAAGAAGAAAAGATTGAAGAAGAGGATCCTGAAGAAAACCGCACGTCGCGTACGATCGACGACGCCGTTACCCACTTCTGCTTCCCTGTCGAGACTGCTTCACATGGAGCTGAGTGATCGTCGACGTGTTCTAGCAACAAGTGCAAGCGAAACGATCATTGAGAAGGCTGTTCGCATTGAACAGAGACGAAAAAAGGTGAGAAGCGCATATCAAAGAGCTGGCAGCCATATAACCCTTTTGTGCTGGCAGATGGACAGACTAATATTGAACGAAGTCCTGGAAGTGAAGGAACGACTCGCAAAACTGCTTGATAGAAGGTGAGTATTGGCAACAATACTGAGTCTTCCACTCAATCCATCCTTCCATAAGGGTTAAACGAGCTGTGGACGTGATGAAGACACAAGTTTGATTGAATTGATGTTCACACGTAAGGGCCTCTGCCCATGTACCTCGTTATGCAGATCTCGAGCTTAGTACCATAGCGCCTTGTTCCAGAATAGGCTCTTCGCGTTGGCCAGATCGTCGTCCGCAATGGTGAACGTGTCGTTGAAGACAATCTGCGAGCCTGCGCTCGACTCGTTGTACTGGGGCCAGTAGATCTTGTCATCCGCCCACTTGGTGTTGGGGTTGCCTGTGAGGACGAAAGAGAGAAGGTACTTCTGCATCATGACAGCGACCGTCGCGTCCACAGACGAACTGCCGCCCATGCCGCCGGCACCGCCAGGGCCGCCAGTGGAGCTGCCGTCCGTCATTCCCATGCCGCCAGCATCACCGACCGAAGTCGTGGAAGCTCCCGAAGAAGCCGTCGTCGTAGCTGTCGTGCCCTCAGACGAGCTTGAGGACGTCTCCAGCGTGTACGTGCTGTACCAGTAGTAACTCTGGTCCGTTCCGTGCGTGGCCGAGCTCAGAGCAACCTCCGCGTTCCATGTCTGGTTGTTCAGTGCGTGGGTCAAGGCAAGGTTCTTACCAGTGAGATCGAACGACTGTTTCATGTCCGCGAAACGGAGGCCAGCACTTTCGTAGTCGTCCTCCGGGTACAGCTCCAGTAGCTCCTCGACCACATCGTCCGTGATAGCAGGGAAGAAGATACGCAGATACGTCGAAACGTCCTCCTGAGTGTCCACCCCGTCGTACGCCTGGCTGTTCGCTTCATGCTGTTCGTGGGAGATCACACAAGGACCGGAGAAGTTGAAGTGACCCTGGTACAGGTTGGCCTCATACGTGTCCGGAATGATGAAGCCATCCACACGCGGTTGCATCTGATACGTGTACGTATCAACGACGTCATCGGACGCGCTGGTTAGTGTTGAGAAGTTGACTTCACGCATACAGTCCAGGTGGCCGCCGTCGCAGCCAACAGCAGACGACACGTTCTGCCAGAACTGCTCACCGTGGTGATGGCCGGCGCCAGGAACGTATCCCGGTGACATGATGTACGCCTTGTGGAAGAGCGACGGTGCGTTGCCGCCGAAGCGTGTCATCTGGAACAGAACCTGCGAGCCACCAGCCGAGAAACCCATCGCAGTGACGTCGTCCGGGTTGCCACCGAAGTTGCTGATGTACTTCTGCACCCACTCAAACGCGTGCTGCGAGTCCCAGACACACAAATTGGCATCACCACCTTCGTGTTGGTACGTCGGGCCTGTGGCGAGTCCCGTGATTCCGAGACGGTAGTTGTATGCCACGAAGATGAAGTCGGTGGACAGGTCGAAGAGGCCTTCGGGCGTATTCTGCGACTTGGAACCACCGGTGAAGCCACCGCCGTACGTCCACACGAGCACGGGCAAGTTGCGTCCAGCAGCGTCGGCCGGCGCCCACACGTCCAGGTACAGACAGTCTTCTTCGGACGAGCAGTCAACATCAGCATCGGCGAGATTTGTACCGGTGTTGGTCTCGGATTCCGTCTCAGGCCATTCCGGTGCAGCGAAGCGCAAGTCGCCGGTTGGCACCTTAGCGAAGCGGATGTTCTGATACTTGTAATATCCGACGGTGGTGTTGCCACCGACGGCTTGGACGGTGGTGTAGTCCAGTTCGATGGTTGGAAGGGACGAAGATGACGAGCCACTGGTTGTGTTAGCCTGGCTGCTGGCTGTGGAGGTTTGCATTGTTCCGAGGGCGTAAGTGCTGCTGCCTGCCATAGCGGGCGCCACGACGGCAGCGGCAGCCATGAGAAGAGCGTAGACGCGCATGATTAACACCTTGTCTACGAACGGTACTTGCCCCGAACGCGTAAGGGAATGTCATAAGATACACCATAGTAATCTTACTTACTTTTTGTATGAATGCACTTTTTGCTGTGCGGTTAGGTGTATTAATTCTTGCCAGGTTTTTCTTTCAATGTCGTAACTCCGACGACATAGCGTGACTCCAGCATCGACTCAATGTCGTCAGTGACTGCAAAAGCAGTCAACAGATGGCTGATTTGCAGCACAGAGAGCCCAGAGAGCCCACGCATTTCAAGAAACGCAAGGAAGACGGTACGTGCATTCAAGAAACTGTGTATTTGAAACGAAACACTAATCAACTGAGGCTCTGGGCATGATCACTCGTCATTGCAACCATCCTCGCCGTCACCGCCGTTTTCATTGTCACTACCGCCACCGTGTCCAAGACGAAGTTCCCGCCGCGTCTTCTTTCTTGGGCCAGCTTTCTGACCGGGTCGCAGAGGTAGTATACAGGATTCCGGTCCCACCAAACACACGAAAGAAGTGTCGGAATAGCGACAGAGCGCGAGAATGAGAATGCACCGTGGGGTATACTGGCTGGTCGCGTCTTGTTCGTAGCTTTGAGCTCCTTGTTGAACACAAGTCGGTAAGTCATAACCGTGCCAACCGCATATACTTTCAAACTCAGCAGCTCAATAGCCAGGAGCACGGAAGAATAGTATCGATCAATCACGACGAAGTGCCACGTGTGGCGAGATTGACCGAGCACAACCTTTAAGTTTCTTATCACAGCAGCGGCGCCAGTCTTATAGTCAGCTGAGGTGTCAACTCCATCAGCAGATGTGCGCTTGCCAACATAAACTTCGAATCTATACAGTTACGACATTCAAAGTTGTCAGACACAGTCAAGGCAGCAAATTACGACATAGACATTTTGTAAAAAAATGTACCTGTGGCAGTAGGCACTCATTGCATCACACACCATAAAGAGTTTGGACCCATAGCGGTGAGGTTTATCGGTCATCAACATACGCGTCGTATTTCGTTTGGATGTGGCCGGTAGTACACCCTCATCAAACGAGGAATGTAGCAGGGAGAGTCCACCCCATGAGAAAACGCTCTTGGATCTTGTCTACTACTGGGCGTAGCGTCATCACGTGTGGCATCATGTCGGTTATACCCACTACCTTCCTCTGTTCGGCCCTCTTCCTCTTCTTCCAGCAAGCCAGCAGCGAACGCATAATTCACAACTGCGTTTTCCCCATGAAAACGTGGGCATCGTCTGGACTTGAATAGCTCCACTCCGTTTGAAGCCCACTCGGGCGCCTGGACTTCCACCCCGCCGCCCGAAGCTGCCGCCACAAGTGGCCGAGTCAATGTCATATGCAGAGGCGGCTTCTGGTACGACGGGTTTCTCGCGACGGTTCCTCCGTATGCGCGCCATCGAGCAAAAAGTCGAATGAGTGGCTCTTGCGCATCCTCCCACGCATGCTGGTCCCCCACCCCTGTCCTGCTTTTGTTTTGGACCGAAATGACCTCTAGGAAATTATATTTTGTCTTTGACTTGATTAAAGTATTGAAAAAATATTTCCGAGCCATTTCCTAATGATCGCCACGCAATGTCGTAAGTTACGACATAGCAAAATAACTATGTCGTATTATACGACGTTCGTAGACAAGGTGTTAATGGGGAAGAGGGGTGTTTCCAGGAACTGGTGCTCGAAAGCAGGCAAATTGAAAAGTGCGTCTGCAGCTTCGTCGACTGGGACGTGGTGACTGTAAGCGTGGTGATCCACTTAGCACGGACGATGGCACACGGATTTTTACTAATGTGGTGTGTGACATCCGAACAAGCTTTGTACAAGGCTGGGTTTCCCTGTCCAGATGCACGGCTGGGGACGATCAGCCAGGTGGACAGTGCTGGCGGGGTGTGATCAAAACTGGACAATCGATTACTCCCAGCGGGGTAGATTTGGAAAGACGCCGCTGTACAGCAGTGTTCTTTGTAAACAGGTATCAGGATCGGTACGTCGGGTTTGCGAATTAGCACCGCTGTCCAGACTATCAAGCTGCCGTCTGACAGATCAACAGCTGAAGTTCGACATGCCTGGGATCGCTCACGCCGATCCACTGTGATCAACGAGCTGTACAGTATCCGGCAATAACAACATGTGAAAGCTCGATGAAAACTAACAATCAAGGATATCGCTGTGTGATGCTAGAACTCCTCCAGGTTCGGCTCATCAGCTGAAGCATCGTATGCCGACGCTGACTCACGGTGCGGTTTACCTTACGCTGAAATTGTCAAGTGTGACAGCACACATAGATGCGGCAAGATCGACCGGATCTCGGTGTTCATCGCTAGACTTGCGGGTGATGAACGCGAGCACGTCCGTTCTTGCTCGGCAGATGGCTCGTCACAAATGCACCGAAACCGATCAGACAGCTGTGAGTTGAATAATACACCGGGATGAATTACCAACGAGACTGGAATCTACATACATGTAACCAACTTTCTCACATTAAAGGCCTCCCAAACGTAGCAATCCCTTTGCACCTACAGTTAGTTTGACCTCATCAGCCTAGTACCACAGCGCCTTGTTCCAGAACAGGCTCTTCGCGTTGTCCAGGTCGTCCTCCTCAACAGTATCTGCGTCCGTCTCGTTAAACATGGGCCAGTAGATCTTGTCGTCCATCCACTTGGTATTGGGGTTGCCCGTGACGAAGGAGAGGAAGTACTTCTGCATCGCAATGACGATCATCGCGTTCACTTTCGTCGTGACAACACCGACGCTAGCAGCTTCAGCAGCGCTCAATGAACACGAAGTCGTGGAAATACTTGACGTCGTGGTCTGGAGACTGTACGTGCTGTACTAGTAGTAGCTCTGATCCGTTTCGTGAGTGGCCGAGCTTAGAGCAACTTCCGCGTTCCACGTCTGGTTGTTCAGTGCGTGCGTTAAGGCAATGTCTTTGGCTGTCAAGTCGAACGACTGCTTCATTTCCGCGAAACGGAGACCAGCGCTTAGCTCCTCGACCACATCATCCGTGATAGCAGGGAAAAAGATACGCAGATACGTCGAAACGTCCTCCTGAGTGTCCACACTGGCTGTTCGCTTCATACAGTTCGTGCGATATCACACACGAGTTGAAGTGACCCTGGTCATCATTCCGGATACGTATGAGGCCAACCTGATGGACGCAAAGTGTCTTTTTTTCATAGATCACCGTCTTTTGATTGATTTTTCAAGTTCAACCAAAGATTCTTTGACAAAAAGCTTCAAAAAAGAAAAAAAAAACTAGACGAGAAGGCCATCAACGACACAGGACATGGAAGGCGAGGAGAAGACTCCAGTTACGCGCGTCCAGCGACTGTCGAGTGCTGCGTTCGATGCCTTGAAAGGTAAGGGCGTCCCTGAGCGTGCGTTGGATCTTTACGAGCAGCAGCTCCACAGCCACGAAATCGACGACATAAAGACCCGGAAACTGATCAAAAATGCCGTGTTCGCTACCTATGCGGAGTTCATGAATCTCCAGCTCTCGTTGGATGATATCAATGCAGCTGGAGACGCCGCCATAAACCAGCTACGCGTGATCCAGAGCCAACCTTCCGACAGCAAGGCCACTCCGGAACTCCGCAAACTAGTACCCGAAGCTTTCAAACAAGACTACAAGGGTGATGCGGACGTGAGATTCCAGAGATACCTCACAGGGTGCTGCTACACTTATCTCACGGTTGACAGGAAAATGTACAACGCGCCATACGTGGCCATCACTCAAAGCTCGGGCTTCGGCAAGAGCCGAATTCTGAAGCGCCTGGCGGAGAAAGAGGGACCTATCAAGCATGGCAACACATCGTTTGATATGAAGGTGCTGTACGTCTGCGCACGCAAAATCAAAAGGTCGAGTGGGTACCCGCGCGCGACGCCCAAACTGTGCGATTGGCTTTTTCCTGCAGGTACCTGCACGAAGGAATATCTCTCTACTGCGCTTGAGAAAGCCTTCAGGTACTCGGTCGAGACTTCGGACGTAAGGGAAAGTTGGAAGAAGTTGTTTGAAGTGGATGTCAACGAGACAGCTGATGGGGCTATGGCGGACGAATTGAATAGTGTCCAGCTTGATAAGCCGTATAAAAAACGGCAGAAACTCGAAGCTCGTACAACCCAGGTGCTTGTTGTGGCTATTGACGAGGCGCGGACTCTGCTCACGATTGAAAACTCCGCTCGCGAAAACGCACTCCACATCCTACGTCGAGCTTTGAGAGAGGTGAACACAACAGATACGGTACGCAATGCCAACGGACTCGTTTTCGCGGTTTTAGTAGACACCAACTCCCGAGTACATGAGTTCGTGCCGGCACTCTCGCAGGACCCGTCTTCACGGCTGAGTGATACTAAGAGTATGGCACTATTCCCGCCGTTCATCTTGACAGAGACCATGGACATCATGCTGGGTGTTAAATCAACATCAGACTCTGAAGAAGATGCTAAGATGTCTGATGTTGACACTGTTGATCAAAATACAAGCAGAAGCAGAGTGTTGACCACCGATGAGAAAGACGTGTGGACAGCTCTCGTGTCGATGGGCCGGCCCTTGTGGCGTAGTATGGACGACACTAAAAAGAGTTTACCGGAGAGAAAGGATATACTGACCTGGTTCGCTGCCAGAAAATTGCTTATCGGTCTTGAGATGAACACATCTGCGAGCTACACGGACTCGACTCTCCACGGTGTGTCGTCGCTGTTCTGCCGCATTGGACTGCGTCCATATGCGAGCAGCCCGATAGCGACGCGCTTGGTCGCCGACTTCATGAGTGTCTTACACTACGTGACGTACAAGAACGACGCCCAGATCAGCGGCTACGTGTCTGACCCGATCCTGACGTTTGGCGCATCGAGAATGTGGTATCAGTTCGAGAATCCTACTACTAATGTGCCGTCTGTACTGGAGTCCGACATCCTCCCCCAGTTAGAGACCATACTGATCAATGGTCTGATCGACCCCGGCAACATTGGCGAACTTGTGGCACGCGTCTTCCTGTTGTTGGCGATGGATGCGGTGGCGATGGGCTCATCCGACAAACAGACGTTTGGCTTCTCTGGAGGGTTTTGTGATGTCATGAAGTTTGTGGAAATGCTTGTGGGTGACAATCCGTATCGTCAGCAGCAGGACGTTATGATTTCGTACAAGGACTGGCTGGAGTATTGGAACGGCTGGAAAGTTTGCTTCAGTCACTTTGTAGATTTACAAGAAGAACCGACGGAGGACGTTTTGTGGAAGCTGTTAGATCGCCGAGCCGCGGGCACGTTTCCTCGCGGGCAAAAAGGAGCGGATCTTATTATTCCGATTCTCCGCGCGAAATGTGACTCGTATCCAGAGGGAAAGGTCTCGTTCATCGTGGTGCAAGTCAAGAACCGAGCGTATAAAGACGATAAATTTCCTGATTCCGCGCTACGAAAGTTATCGTGCCCGTACGTGTTCACAAAGGCAAACAGCCTTTCCAAGTTCAAGAACCATGAGGTGATTCGATTGTATGTGAGTCTACGGGAAGTGCTGGATGAGGACCACTTTGCCCAATCTATCGTGACGAACGAAATTAAAGAAACAACAAGTGTGAAGAAACTCATGGAACTCAACCACAAAAAGGATTTTGATGGTTCACTGTGCGTCCGTGGAGTGTTGGCGCCGGACATGAACGAAAGATGGTCATTTTTGACGGCGGGGTTGGCTGAAAGGCTGCGTGTGATTGCCAACTCTGCGTGGTGGGACGGCGAGTTGCAAGTCAAGTACGACCTGAAGAGCCGTGACGCTTATGAAAAGGCGGAAAAGCAGAACCCTCTTTCGCGTGTGCTCTCGGCTGATGATGCGGTGAAAATGGCATTGCACACGCTGAAGTTCGCTTCAAAAATGAAAACCGAATAAAAACCAAGTGAGGTCTGCCAAATCCTCGACTTGTCCGGTGTATTGATCCAGTGGCATCATTTTTTCTCCGAGGAAGTATCCGACGTGTAAATGTTGATCTTCCTTACGCAGGTGCCGGGCATCTTTCGCAGAAGAGTTAGCAGCTTCGTTCTACGGATTAACGCTTATATGACTCACTTTCGTTCCAAGTGTTCTTACCACAGAAATATTGTACATTGCGTTCACGCCAACGACATGCTACACACAGCAGCATCCATCGCAACGGCCAAGGTCCACAGAGCATGTGAATAGCCACAGATCTGTCGGATATGTGCAGAACTCGCTGGCTGTCCACTGCATCTTGATGAATGTGAATTTTATTCATATTGTACAGAAGCAACGAAGTTCGACCGAGGGACTTGACGCCGATGTAGTGGCCATGTGGACTTCAACTACAGCCTCCACAACGTCGACGTCGTGGGCTTCGATCTGCTTGACGCAGACTCAGCTTGACCGACTGAGCGCATTGGCATAGTAAAGAAGGGTTCGCACGAGCGGGATTCACCGTTGAGTGTGATACTTGATGTACCCCGGGACTATCGGCCAACAGCGGATGCCTTTGCTTATCAAGACAAACCTTATTGTGACGGTAAAGCGTACGATTTGTACAAAAGGGCAGCGCACGCTGTGAAGCGGATAACTTGGCACACCTACAGAAGACGCGGTGGTGCAGCTTGTAGCGCCCCATGAAGAGCTTTCTCGACGCGAGATTCTCCGTTCCATGAAGACTCAGAAGCTTGGAGGACGCTCGTAAGTTTATACGGCAAAGGTTGACTCATTTAACCCCTACCAACTCTTTATCAGAAGAGCGGAGGTTCGAGAACGACGCAGGGGATTACTGGGCCGTAAGATTCACAACAACCCCATTCGAGTCGGCTCAAAGTGTCAAGCAAGTGTTCGATCTGGTCATTTATTTCCTTTCCAACAGTGAAATCAGCATCTCCGAGAAGGTGGGGCATTTAACCCCTTGGTTCCCAACGTCGTAAGTTACGACTTAACGAAATCGTACGTCGTAAGTTACGACGAAAATCGTCGAACATTAGAAAATGGCTCGGAAAAAGAAATCCAATACTTTAATCTAGTCATTTTTTCTCTCGCCCAAAGCATAAGATGATGGAGGTCTTTCGGCCAATTACAGAAATCGGACAGGGATAGGTTATGTAAAGGCATGGCGCCCGTCGCGCAGCTGATGATCGCTTATTCCAGAATTTCCTCCATGGCGCGCATCCGATCAACTGGCCGACAGAAACCTGCCGTTTCCCCCCACGATGTCGATTTCCGGCACCTCTGGAGGCAGCTACGAGAGGCGGGATGGAGATCTAGACGTCCCAAGGGCCTCGGGAACGACTGGATGTACTTGAACCTGGTTCCTCGACAAACTGCACGGTTGGAGCCGACATCTTCGTTGGTGAGGCTGCTGTAGTAGCCTACGGCATTGACTCTGGATTGCTAGCGACTGCCAACGAGGTGAGCCCTTTGTATGCGATGCTTTTCTCAAAGTACTATAAGAGCCTATTCCTAGATTTGATTGATATGGTCATGGTGAATTCCTACATCTCACACAAAGCGGTTGACAAATAAACCGGCGATGAAACGTGGAGAATGGTGCAACCTTGCTACACAAGCAGTTACTCCAGTTGAAAGAGCAAGATTTCGTTGGAGTGGCGTCGACGCCTTCTCCCGGAAGCAAGAAGCATAGACAAAGACGCATAGGCCACTCCCTCATCCAGTTCGACGACTGGGTAACGGTATCTTGCGTTCAGAAACGACGGCAACGATCTTGTAACGTTTGCGCACTGCTTCGCTGAGAGCGAAAGAAGTCATTTCAAACCACGTTCTACTGCGAACAGTGCTCCATCGATGATGCAAAATGCTACTACTAGAAGTATCTGTGTCTAATGGCAAGATGTGAGTGCAAGGGTGAGATGAAAACATGCTTTCAGATAAGCAGATAATGAGCAATGTCAACGTAGTAGCGATGGTTGCGAGACGATAGTGAGTTCGATCTGTAGAAACGCAATATCAGCATTGTTATAAAATGAACTTCCTTGAGTCAACGTACCTTTTGCATCGCAGTTTCAGGAGTGATTGGATCCCCAATCCAACTGTCGCTGCCTCTGGTTTTTCTGCAAAGCGCGAAGTTACTACTTAGCATCCAGAGATCATCAAAGCAAGCTATGAAACTTACGACTAAATTGGAAACTTACCTGTGAAAACCTATGTACCTGGATCGATGTGGATAGTACAGGACCATACAAACAGGATGATACGAGGAAGGTCGTAAGTTACGACTTTCTCTTAGCTGTTCCCAGGGCCAAATCTTGGGAACCAAGGGGTTAACTGTTCGAGAAGACGGAGATAACCGCGAACGGGGAATCGTACAGAACCGACTCGTGTCGATGACTGGAAAGGGACTACACATGGAGACGAACAGTATTATCTTTCATGAGTATTGGGACGCTGGAATGGGAAATGAAGATGCTTATGGGTTAATTGTTTCGGGGTTTGCAGATGCAGACGAGAGACATCCGTATCGTCCCGACACGCGGATTCGGAAAGATGCGAGTATTGTGATGGAAGTGAGAGCGTATCCGAGTAAGCAGCAAGAGAAGGTTGTTGTGTTGACGCTGTGGTCGCATTCGCATCTCCGTCGTCCCAATTTCCCAGTTCTGAAGGACGCGTGGCAGGAGCTCCGGGAGAATATGGACCGCTGGAGCCAGAATATGCACAAGAACATTTTAGAGACGCTGGAGCCAAGTACGTGTATTCAAGAACCAACGCACTAGGATTTCGCGTATTTTGAAACTCTTTTCTAGCCACCGATGCCGTTTCAAGGGCCTGGAGTGCAGGCCGCCTGCCAGACGGTCTGGATGTTTACGCATATTTGTTGACCAAGTTCTGGAGCACATCAAAGTACAGCAAAGCTCGATCAAGAAACAGGTGTAAACACTTCTCAATCAATTCTACTCAGTCCGACTGGATCTCTGTTCGTCATCATGAGGCTGCATCTGGCTTGTTCTTTAGGATGGCAACCCGCGAGTTCATTCTCTTCAGTTCTGAATTTGCCAAGGACATCCCACTCCCAAAGGATCGCAACAAAGTACCAACGATGAACGCAAAGGTGTGTCTCGTTTCCCTCTTCGCCATTGTGGCCACCACTGTCAATGCCCAGGCACCGAAGCTCTGCCAGCCAGGATGTGGGGGCCAGAGATCGGCCCAGAACGCCTATATCAGTTCGTGCTGCCAGCAGTATGAAGTGCGTGTTGGCGCCAACTTCGACGCGTGCTGTGCTTCGAGCTGTGAGATCAGCAGCCCTTGCAAGTGGGAAGATCTCGGCTCAGCTAGCTACGGTGAAATCGTGTAACTTTGCTGAATACGATGCAACTCACGGACGCTGTTTAAGATGGCAATCAATATTGATTGAGCCACTGGATTCGGTTGTTAGTGTTTCTCTTCACATCGATTTATACCACTCGACTTCGAAGTAGTAAGCTTACGGATACCTTTTTTGACGACATCATTCACAATAAGAGGTCTGTGAGAGTGCGAGTGCAACACCGCAACAAATTATCTTTTTCTCGTTCAACGTGATTTCTGGAGTGTGCATTTAGGAAACTAGCACCTCGTCTACTTAAACTGCTTTTGATATAGCTGCCGATGTTCACGCATGAGTCGCGCATGAACATCCAAGAAGCTTGTACTGTACGACAGTGTTATTTCTCATCAACGACGCTGCAGAGGCTTGTTCTTTAGGATTTAGGCACAGAACTCGCTGGCTGTCCACTGCATCTTGATGAATGCACAATCCTGTTCATATTGTACGCGCTGATGTAGTGGCCCAGGATCTGGATTATAATACTAAAGTACCAATGTGAAGTAGCACGATATTCTAAATGGCGTGCAGCGGCAAGAAGCGGTGTAGGAGTCGAGTGGATACCCCCACTCACGACAACGACAGCGACAGATCCATAGCACGCAGGGAATCCCCAACGAAGCATAAAAGGAAACGAGGGTATCGTAAGGCTTTGCACGCAATCCGAAAAGTACGTTTTTCTAAACCGTCACGAGCTTTGATCAATACTAATGAGCCATGCATTGCTCTGCAACATTAGGAAGAAATCACACAGCTTAAAACGGAGATCATTCAGCTCCAGAATCAGATTAAGAATCTACAACACCAAGCTCTAGTTCCAAAGGACCAAGGGGACGATCAGAATGGAGAAATAACCTCCAAGGTGCTACAGAATTTGGTCAAGAAGCAGCAGACCACGTTCGTGAATATCCAGGCAGCCATGTCCAGCTATTCTGCTTGTGTACGTGCAGTCAAGTTCTAAAATTCTGTAACTGAAATAACCCTTATGAGTTTCTACTCCTAATCTGAAGAGCATCCAGTGTGGAAGTCCCATCCAGAGGACGATCGTACTGCCTCATGAAGAGCTTCCTCGACGCGAGATTCTCCGTTCCATGAAGACTCAGAAGCTGGAGGACGCTCGTAAGTTTATACGGCAAAGGTTGACTCATTTAACCCCTACCAACTCTTTATCAGAAGAGCGGAGGTTCGAGAACGACGGAGGGGATTACTGGGCCGTAAGATTCACGACAACCCCATTCGAGTCTGCTCGAAGTGTCAAGCAAGTGTTCGATCTGGTCATTTATTTCCTATCCAACAGTGAAATCAGCATCTCCGAGAAGGTGGGGCATTTAACCGTTCGAGAAGATGGAGATAACCGCGAACAGGGAATCGTACAGAACCGACTCGTGTCGGTGACTGGAAAGGGACTACACATGGAGACGAACAGTATTATCTTTCACGAGTACTGGGACGCTGGAACGGGAAATGAGGATGCATATGGGTTAATTGTTTCGGAGTTTGCAGATGCAGACGAGAGACATCCGTATCGTCCCGACACGCGGATTCGGAAAGATGCGAGTATTGTGATGGAAGTGAGAGCGTATCCGAGTAAGCAGCAAGAGAAGGTTGTTGTGTTGACGCTGTGGTCGCATTCGCATCTCCGTCGTCCCAATTTCCCAGTTCTGAAGGACGCGTGGCAGGAGCTCCGGGAGAATATGGACCGCTGGAGTCAGAATATGCACAAGAACATTTTGGAGACGCTGGAGCCAAGTATTCAAGAACCAACGCACTAGGATTTCGCGTATTTTGAAACTCCTTTAGCTTCCGATGTGGTTTCAAGGGATGCAGTGAAGGCGGTCTGGATGTTTACGCATATTTGTTGACCAAGTTCTGGAGCACATCAGAGTGCAGCAGAACTTTGAGCGTGAACATTCACGCAGCCTAAAGCTCGAACGTGGTCAAGAAACGGGCGTAAACACTTCGTATTTCTCACCAATGATCTATTCTACTCAGCGGAAGTAGAGTTTCAAGGACTGGATCTATGGATCTGTCTTTCTGCAATGAGATTTCCCGAAGCTCAGTTCTCTTCAGTTCTCAATTTGCCAAGGACTCCACTACCAAAAGGATCACAACCAAGTACGTGTGTCTTGCTGCCGTCTTCGCCATTGTGGCTACTACCGCCAATGCCAATCTGTAGGGGCCAGAACTCAGGCCAGAACGCCTATATCCCTGGATTCAGGAGGGGGTTACCTCGAGAACCCTCCCACCGCGTCCAACCTCTCCAACCAACACACACAAGTCATAGTCCGATTCCTTCATACATACATGTACAACACACAAATCAACTGATATAATATACTTAGGAAATGACAAGCAACTGTAATAACCCGTGTGCTCTGTGTGCAAACGTGGCCACACCACCCGTTTGGCGATAGTTCTCGCTACCATCCATTGCCAAAACAACCACACATGTCAACGACATTTAAGATTGACCTGTATACAAAATTGCATGTTATTGGGGTTGAGGAGCAATCAATTATGACATTGCAAATATCGGCAATAGTTACGGAAAATTTCCCTGTTTTCCTTAGTTGTCTTCACGCACGGCGAGAGGGGCAAATACTTGATTAGTTAGCGAAGCTTGGCTTCTCAACCCCCCTTGCGTCCCGGATGACAGATCCGGGCAATCCCAAGTAGACGCTCGAATCATGTGTTCTGCCACGTCTCGTAACATTCCAGGTCTGAGTCTTGTGTACACCGAAAAACACCAGCTCGACCAACGTCCCATCAATTTGATGACCAGCTCACTGCGTCCCGCAGCCAGAAGAGCGCACGCCCCACCGATCCGCAGTGAGTGCGCCGAATATTCGGTTGGGTCTGCCCCACAGGCTTCCGCGGCTCCTTTGATCGTCCTTGCTGCCCAGGGACGAGGAAACAAGTATCAGACATTTGATGGCAAGATGGCGGCAGTCGCCTTCGCCCACCGTAGCGTTCGAAACGCACGAGTCAATTACAAGACTCCGGAATTTGAGCTCATTGCTCAAGACTATAAGCGCACCCACAGCCAGGTGGAACGGAAGCAGCCAGTCACCACACCCATGCTGCTCGAGATGCATCGGCAGCTTATGGGGCAGCGGACAGACCTGAATGGAGAGGTCACCGATATCCTATGGGGGTCGATCCTCCTCGGGTTTTTCTTCTTGGATCGCAGCTCGGAGCTGTGGGGACCAGTGAGCCGTGACTCATCAACCGGCACCGTGCACTGTGTAAAAGCAGAGGATGTAATCATTCGGGACCGCCATGGATCCCAGGTCGGACCGGGTTCATCCAGAGGAGTCTCCGTGGATATACATTTCAGATCCCACAAAGGGGACCGAACAAGACAAGGAAGCGTGATACGCCATTATCGATCAGGCCTACCGGAACTGTGCCCGGTTGCAGCCGCAGAAGCTTGTCTTCAAGCAAGACAACGACTGCAAAGTCGAGGAGAACAGACTGGGCCCTACTTGACGTCGATAGGGCAAAGGAGGATGATCAACAAACACAGTCCTGCGTAGAGACCGACGATACGGGCTTGCCGTTCTTGAGGGAGGCCGTCGATCCACACCGGAAATCCGAACTCACTGCAGAAGTTCCTCCAGTATCGGAACTTCTTGTCGTACGTGCCGAGTGTAGACTCGTTGATAGCCGCTCGTTTAAGTCGAGTTGTCTCTCTTGATATGTCTGCCAACCTGTCTGCAGGTCAGGACAGTCAGAGATGTTAGTCGGGTTGTGAACGTCACACGCCCTCTCTTCGGCCGACCGGGCCAGTATTCGGTTCACAGTAATTATGCACTTGCGAGCTGCTTGGACCGATGCCAATGAGCGCAAATGTTGCTGCGCTGTAGAGTCCCGGCTGAACATTGTTCGCAGAAGTCTGATCTCCCATGCATTGCGCACATACAAACGGAGTAGGCTCCACGACTTCTCGGACGGTGCCGCCACCTTCCATCGTTTCATGAGATCCAGAAGTATCCGTGACAAGTCAGCTTCGGTTACTTGTGACCCGCAATGCACCCGGTGCACTCGCTTCGGGGTAAGACCGAATACGAACACAGTCGCTGTGTCATGTAGAATTACCCATCCGTCCGATTCAGGGGGCTCGGTGCCGAACATCGTCAGAGGAACCCCTGCAAACTCGTTCTGGAACACCAGATTGTTCCACCAGAGCAGATCGAGCCTCAGAGATGTCGTCATAGGAGTTCCGCTCCTACCTGCTCTCTTGGAGGCTAGCTGCGCGAATACGATTCGCTGCATGAAGGGTTTTGCAATCGGTATGAATGTCACCACATGTCGGAGGATCCCCACGAGAGATTCCAATCGTTTAGGTGATGATAACGAACCGCTGCTTGAGCGTGTCCTGCACCGTTTGCTTTACCTTTCGTCAATCTTCCTATGTGGAAGAGTAGCGGTGGCTTCAGGAATATTTCAGTCGATGCCGACTGCATGGAATCTGTTCCGACCACGTGCGTAAATCTTGCCCTCGTGCCAAACCATCGTTCCCGAATACCAACTTAACCGCATGTCTCGAAGACGGCGCTCCGCGCGCAGGAGTCTGTCCTCCAATATCCACCTCAATAAGCACGATGTCGTCTACCATCACTGGGTATATCCACATGGGTTCTGGTAATCCGAGCACATGACGATGTGCCTGCCCGCTGGTAGTGCCTTACTGCTTTCCCCATTATGGCAAAGAATCCGGGAGAAGCTGTCCACCCAGAATACGGCTGATCCAGATACGATACCGACGTGTGATTGGGGAAGAGTGCCCCTCGAATGCGGGTGCATTGCCGTTCGTGCACTGGCACGTGGAGGAATACCTCGCGCAATATCTGCCCCAAGCGCGAAGGATGCGACAACCTGGGTATCGACGGCGAAGTTCTGTAACTCGCAGGGCAATATGGAGAGTATGCTTCCCACCGAGCGTCCGGGTGTCAGCTCGGTGTCCGGTTGCACCTCGTTCACGGATGCCCCTTACGGGGGCCGCTAGATTGTGAATTGTCCGGCCCGTTCTTCCGTTATGCAGGAATGTCTTTCTTCGGGACTGGCGCAAAGAGCGCTCGCTTGGAAATCCTGGATCAGCTGCCAGGATCTCTATGTTGGCAAGAAGGCAACGGCCTCGGTAGTAGTCCTTCAAGCAGACGGTGGATTCACAATCGCTGTTCCGCTTACAGCGCCGTAATTGGCCGTGAAAAAGTGGGCGGACTCCGATCCGTTCCACGCTCTGTCCTGCCAATGTGGTATGACCCCCGTGTTCTGCAATTGCACAGAGACGCTGTAACCCTGGATAATCTGCCAAGTGTGGTTCTGGTACAACTTGGGACGAAGTAGCCTTATTAGGACGAGGGTCCCTTGAGGTCTGCCTCCTCTGAGAATACGTAAGGCTCCTGCAATACCTACATTCGCAGTGAAGGCCAACCACTGCGGTCAAGAATTCCACGTCCGTGTGAGTGGGATCTCCAAACGATCTGCGTTTGGTTTGATGTGGAACAATGTGTTCTCGCAAAACGGAATGCCGTTGGTGTAAGGCTAGAGGCCTTGAAGGTACGGGAAGATGTCCGCGCCGGCACACACCAAGGCGTGATCCCGTTAATGACTGCCACTTCTGCTGACGTCTGTGCTTCGCAAAAGAGAGATGCCTCTGATCGAGCCGTCGTGAGAGGCGTGTCAAAGGTGGTGACTGGGCAACGTCGCCGCCGTCTTGTATGTCAGAAGAAATGGGACGGAGGTTCACGAAAGAAATCGGTGTCGTACTATATGTACCACCCGGTTGTAGTCCGATAGAACCCAGAAGACCAGCGGGCTACCCATTGATCCCGATAATATTCGGTGAATCCCTGGCAATTCGCCAAATTCACATCCCCTCGTGATGTTGGGTCCGGCCGGGTCGACAGTGGTAGGCCACTGAGTCGACTCCGCTGTGGCGAATCGATGTTAGTAGCGTCCAAATCCAAACTCCATGACCCAATTGCACAGACACGTCTGCAGCAACGCATTGAATCTCCCGCGGCACTGCATTCGCTACTGTCACGTCCGCGTGGAGGAATGTCTCCCGGATTGACCCGGGAATTAGAGGGGCCAGATTTGGAGCGCTGACCTGATATGTCGATGAGTGTCAGGGAAATTATCAAAAGCTGAATCACCGAAGACGCGTACAGAAACCGTTAGGACGGTTTGTTGCTAGCCAATGGCTAAATCCAGCAAGTAGTTCGCGATGCTTCCTATTTCGTTGTTAGTGCAGTCCCCACGTGACTGAGCAGGCCAACCACCACGCCGGAATCGCCCGGCGAGGTCCAAACGCAACATGCAGAAACGCTCCTTGTCGATGGGCTCTACCGGAACCCACCGTCGAACGCAAGAATGCAAACTTCCGAAGCTGTTGCAGCGTACAAGAGTTGGCGGCGGTAGTATAGGTGCACGGCACCGGGAAGACCGACCGACGCTAGGGCTAGCGGTCGGCGACATGGAAGCAACGAGGTGAAGCGTAGAGTCGAAAGTCGATGTTGGAAGAAAATGTAGACGCCTTCAAACCCTGACTGTCACCTCCGAGGCGTCAGTGCTGTAAGGTTCGGGTGATCGGTGGCCAATGCGCCGTATTTTGGATGTGACGTACGACGTCACCTCCTCGTAGGAGCTGCACCTTCTCGTGAGGGTGCTTGCAGGAACGAAACTGCAGCCAGTCTGCGTCTGGCTCCGCAGGCAGATCGCCTTGCCGTTGTTCACGTGGGGATTAAGCGCAGGATGTGCGCGTGTGGAACCGGGGATGTAGTTGTCCGTTCCCACGACGCTGTCGACGCGGTATTGAGATGTGGGGTCCAGTCGCAGCGGAAGACCCACTGTGTACCCAAGTCCGAATCAGCGCCCGTTCAGCCCATGACGTGGCGCACCATGCGAATATAATCCGGGGAATCATGAGCCCAGTGATGCTACGGGCATCCCCTTTCCAGAAGAGAACCATACCGACCATCGTTAGCCATAGGGCGTTGAAAAGCACCGTGAAGACGTGTGAATACAGGTTAATCACAGCATGCACCAAACTGTCCGGGGCGTCATCATACAATCCAGCGAGAGGAAGTCCGTGTGTACCGCGTTGAACACCGAGGCTACGGCTCTCAGGTACCATTCAACAGCTGCCCCTTGAAGACAGTACAAAGTGGCACGTATATCTTCCATAGTACGGATGCTCGACCGGACTCGTATCTGCCGAAGCCCATTTAGCTGGGCTCGTGTTGCACTGCTCTCCCACCACCAGCATCCGCTGCCATGGCGGCAGGAAATGATGATCAATTGACGTGTTCCAAAGTTTACCGCGAACAACATTTTTGCCTGTCCCTTTCGTGACCCGATACTGACCACGCCTCGTTTCCCTTTGCTGGATTGTTGAGACCCGGTCTTGCCAATTGAGGCGCCAAAACGATGTTAGTTCAGATTCAATGTACCTACCCGCTGGTCTCGGGACGCAACTTGAGCCCAGTCTGATGCACGTTTACTTCCGCTGCGGATGGTCGGAATGCCGATCCTCCTGTCTGGAACTCCAGTCGGCGCGATGAACCGCTCCTGGATGCGGTCGTCGCTGTCTCCACTGGCCCTGTCGAGGAGGTGATGACGAGGGCGCCAAGTATCGAGGAGACTCCTGTCTCTGGCTACGGCCGTGCTCGAGTCTGGAACTGTCCCAATAGCTATGTGCTGTGGCAAGCTCCGTCACGGGGATGCACGGCTACGGCCGTCGTCATATCCACTAGACCTGGTGTAGGAGGATCCCCGTTTCGGATGGCGCCCGTGGTTCGGCGGCCGTCCCTGCCTCGGTGTGTGGCTGTGGTCAGCACGCTGAGGGCGGCCTGATGGTGTTCTGCGGCCGCGTGATCGTGAACGTGATCGGCTACGTGATCGTCTCTCACGAGATAGCCGGGCTACGGCAATGCGGCTCCGCCGTCGGTGATGTCGGTGTGCACTGTCGGTATGCAACCTGAAGATGAGGTGAGCACCTTGAGGGCTGTGAGGTGATGGCTGAGACAGCTTGGCCGGCGAACGTTGACGCAGCACTTGTTCCTGCAATAGTTGTTGACTCGCCGCCCTGCAGCAAGCGCATCTGTTGAGTAGTCTTCGTGAGCTTCCAAAGGATCGCCGTTAGCACTGCGTCTGCCGCAGGCGGTGCCGTAAGGAACCGGCACATCCAAGCCGCCGGTGTAACTGCTACGCTGCCGTCGCCGGGCTCGGCTGGGATTAGTAGACATCGCCGCCCTCGAAACGTCCGACGGTTCGAGGCGGGGTTGCGCCAGTGGAGTTGCCTGGAAAAGTTGCTCAGCTCAATGATCTGAAACGACAGAGAAGAGGCCGTCCCTCTTCGAGAGCCCCGTGGCCAAGATCGTCGAAGGAGAGCTCCTCGTCGCCTGTCGACGTCCATGTCCATACGTGTCGAGGGTTTGGGAGGTCCCAAGAACTGCTTAACGCATACTGTAAATGGTGTTATGGTAATGGCCCGGCTCCGTCTCCACAGCAATCGGCTCCCGAGCCGGGGAAGTCCCACTGTAAGTGTCCTGATCCTGTTGGTACGAACGTGTCGCTTGAGTAGTTTCTGTGGCGCTCTGCATCGGGAAATGTCCGGCACAGCTAGTTCCTTCCATCGCGAACGAAAGCGTCGTGCACGTTGGTTGGAGTCTGGAGTTAATAGAACTCCATGACACCAGCCGACCATAAACTCGTCTCTCTCCACTCGAGGCTTGCCATGCGGCATCACATGGGATCAATACGTACACCGGACTGTCTGTAGCCCGATGACGTATCTCCACGAAGCATACAGAAATGACGACTTGCACGGGTTGGAGCACGCCCGGTGGCCGTACGGAATGATAGGGATCGTGTAGTACGGTATAGCACAATCTGACCGAGGCGTAGGCGCCCAGCTGCACTTCCACGTAATGGCGAGGGCCACTGTCCTCCTCGGCTACGAAGCACGTGTGAAAGCGCACGAACCGGTATAGCATCGAACAGGGACGCTCGTTAATCTCTCCGTCTCGTAGGTTCTCGTCCGGGGCGAGTCAGGCGCGTGTAGGGAATAAGCACGTCAGTCTCAGCCAATCTGTTGAGCCCCGCCGGGCGCGGGGGGCATGTGTCAAATTCGCTCGGGTAGAAGATGAGTTCGCACATCCAGCCAGGTCTCCGAGAAGAGTCGTCCACGATAAAGTCACACGCGGTATCCGGCATGATGTGGCGTGGCTCGCGTAGGCGGACGTAAATGGGCCCGTCCCACGAGCCGTCCGACAGCTCGTGGGGGCACTCTAGGCGTACGATAGCCTGACGCAGGCTGTCTGCGCGCGACACCGACGCTGGGGGGTTCATTTTCGCGGGAGCCCGGCTCCTTTCTCCGTGGACTATGTGTCCAGGACTATGTGTCCTTCCTTGCGCTGGAACACTTGCTGTTCAGCCAGCGAAGTCGCGAATGCCGTGAGTTTCGCCTTTCCTCGGAAACTTCCGGTTCGCTTCGCCGCCTAACCGGTTCACCGAACCGTGCACACCCCCATCCGCGACACCTGCATTCTTTGGCTCAACGACGCAGGGGATTACTGGGCCGTAAGATACATGACATGACAATTTCATTTGAGTCTGCTCAAAGTGTCAAGCAAGTGTACGATCTGATCATTTATTTCCTATCCGCCAGTGAGATCAGCATCTCCGCGAAGGTGGGGCATTTAACCGTTCGAGAAGACGGAGATAAGATAACGGCGAATCACAAGTGAAGCTGGTGCTGTCACCGTTACGCCAGGCAATGCATTCAATGCAGCTCGAGGCAAACCGTCGCTTTTGGAATGCGTACACTGTGCGCAAGGTAGTCCACGGTTAAGCAAGGATATGGCAATAATGTATGCGGGCTTCGAGCTGGTGTCAATAGTGTATGCAGACAAGTCGCTACTGGGTCATCAGTTATGTATGCGAGTCTAGACTGTGAATATACGGGCAATACTATTCTAGGAAACACTGGCCGTAGTGCCGAAGGATAAATGCATGAGACAGTGAACATTTCTACCCTGACTTAATTCCAGATCAAGTTCCATCAAGGAAACGACAAATCTACGCATGGCGGACTGATAAAAAACGTGCACTTATCATCGAAAAGTGTGAGACTGTCTGTGGCTCACACCATAAAGACCGGCAAATGGGTACTTCTACAACGTTATCCAGGGGAACGGAGTATTGTGGTTTGGATTAACTCTCTCCGGGTTGACGGCGTTCCCGTAAGTAGCCTATGGCTAAACGTTACGCTAGGAAATGCTACGAGAGTGCAAGTTTTCCTTTTGAAAACTTTACACCTTCACAAACGTGGCTACACTCGTTTCTGCGCAGAAACAAGCGAAGTATTCGTCAAATTATGAGTACGTGCCTTCGAAGACAGACAGTGTGGCAAAAGAGTGCTGGAAAAGATAAAGAGGCTTTGATAGTTTTGGTTGACAGTAATGGAGAAACGTACGAACCTTTCATGGTATTTAAGACGAAACCTTCTGTAATATGCCTGACTTGCAGAAGGGCGCGGATCTGGGATCTACCGTCCCACAGCAGCCAAGGCATGGAAGAATCCTACCAGTGACTTCGAAGTGGCTCGCTGGAGCACCAATGAGAGAGACGCTCGCGAACATGCCAGGCAGACAGGCCTGATACGTTGAAGCTACATGACTGACTGGGATGCCAGACGGAGCACGCAATGGCGGACTGGACAGTCAGTCCTCGAATCGACCGGGTGCAGGAAGCAGTTGCGAATTGGACCAAGAAGTAGGAAGGAGTCGCGAGACCCCACTCCAAACGACGAACGACCAGTGAAGTGGTAGCTGAAGGTGGAGACAACCACAAGGTGGAACCTGAGGGAACTGCCTGAACAAACGACGAACGAAGCCAGTGGCTAAGAGCTACTGAAGGTTGAGACAACAACGAGTGGCGTCCAACGGGACCGCTCTAAACGACGAACGAAGTGGAGACAACCACGAGTGGAGTCCGAGGACCCGCTCTAAACGACGAACGAAGTCAGTAGCGAGCGAGCTGCTGCATAGCTGAGCGACCAGGCGGATCAGTAGAACTAGTTGGGTTCTCAGGCGGTGGCGTCTGTGGCAGCCAATAGCGGACAACGGTTCGATTGGTACGGCCCGAAGCAGGTGTCACGGGACTGAGGGACAACCAGGGAAGCTGTATACGTTTACGTCTGAAAGCGCAGGCACGAACGAAAGAGACGAACGAAAGAGACGAACGAAAGAGACGAGCGTAGTGTATATTCACATACGTTAATATAAGTAGGCAAGTTCTTCGTTGACGAACGACGAACGAGCCGGCGCGGTGAACCGAGCCAGGAGACGACCAGTTGACGTTGAAGAGTGTCCTTCGACACCCGATCCTTGGGCACACCACCCAGCGCAGCACACGAGCGACGACCCACTGACTGGCAGTGAGAGAATAAACCTGTTACATGGTGGTCATACAGGGGCCTTCTCTTATTGTCTCACGTCAGCAGAAACGTACGAGGATGCCAACTAAAACGCGAGAGACAGCACGGAAACGAGTTACGAGGAAGAAAGCGACGCGATCGCAAAGCTCGAGGAGAGGACAGTCTCGACGCCGCGAGGAGGCTATTGATGAAGGTGCCGTGGGCAACCGGAACAGTAGTGACGAAGCGACGATCAGTCCTGACGAGTATGAAGACAAACGCGCTATACCCGCTGAGGAAGAAGAAGAGTCAGCAGTCATGACGAGGAGTCAAGCTCGAAAGGAATGGGAAGAAGCCGGGCGCTTCTTGGCTACCGCTGCAGCCTCGGGAGAAGGACAGACAGCTTTTCGCAGTGGACGAGAGCTAATTAGCGCTGTACTTGGGGAACTCCCGATACGCACGGAAGACGAGCAGCCACGAGTGGTGAGACTGGATGCCGCCCCAGGCTCTGGACAACAAGAGACCGCTAACGACGTAGCCGAGGAACACGACGGCAACGAGCCAGTACGTGAAGGCGCGCCACATGCAGCCGAAGATGAACCTGATGACGACGTTCCCGTACATCAACCCTCCGAAATGGAAACTATGGCGACAGCACTTCACGAGCTCCGTGAAGAAGTTCGGCAGTTACGGTTGCGGCGTGAACCTGGGCCTCGGAGTGAACTCCGACAGGCTGCAGAAGATGAATATCGTGACCAGCAAGCACAACGACCTCCTCACCAGAATGTACGGCGAGATTCCGATGAAGATGCACGGCGAGTGAACCGACGTAGGTCACGAGGGCGGGAACGGAGAGAGCGATCGCAAGGCCGGCGAGAAGCGCCTCCTAGACGACAACCTGAACGGCAACGACGAGAACAACCAGGAGGTGACGGGCAGCCATCCTCCTCCAGCAGTGAAAGCGACTCTGACGATAATGGAAGGCACGACGCAGGACGGAGACAACGCCGACGAAGCAGCTCTGAAGACAGTTCCACTGGCGAATCAGAAAGAGATGCACGAATGAGACAACGCCGTGAACGTCACGAGCAACGAGAACCGCGAGGAGGGAGAAGACGAGACCACCGCAGATCACCACGACGAGAACGACGCCAGGAGCGTCATGAAGCACGAGGGCGACGAAGAGGTAATGTCAAGGATTTGGAACTGCCAACGTTCACCCTACGACTGGAGCGGCGGTATCCACTTGGACAGACCGCATCGATTTAGCGTTGCAGGGAGCTATGAATCAGGACGTGGAGAGTGGAGTGATCATGCGCTTTACTTTATCCTGGGGAACAAGCTCATAGGCGAAGCCGCAAGTTGGTGGGTGAACTTCAATCGCAGACTGACAGACAATCAACGCACGTGGACACATCTGAAGCAGGCTCTATTACGGCGGTATGGACCGAAGGAGGATATCTCACTAGCGGAATATCGAGTGAACACCAGGTCAAGAGGTGCGAAGGAATCACATGCTGATTACGCAGCCGCTCTACGGAAAGCAGCAGGACGAAGCCGTGTAAGTGAACGCGTATTGATGGCACAATTCTACCGCGGCATGGACAAAACTACGCGTCAGTTGGTGAAGCAGCAGGAACCAGAAAATCTGGAAGAAGCGGTGATCAAAGCAACGGAAATCGATGACCCGATGGAAAACCTTTCGCAACTGGCACCAACTGGACAAACGACGACGACGGCGACGACTGAAACGGCAGCCACGGATGGTATCGCGGCGAGGACGGTGACTTTGCCAGGCGTGGGTAGTGTGTATGTCCCGGTATCTGGTACCGTAGAAGGAATCAAAAATTACGCAGCTGTGGATCCAGATGGCCTCGTCCTCTATACGAATCCGAAAGGGCGTGGAACATCATAACCGGGAAGTACGAGTTGCCGGCAGGAAGGAAGTGGAATTCGCGATACTGGGCAGAGCCTACGGTTCAGAAACGTACGAAAGCGAGGAAGGCGGACAACCGGCGCGACGAACGGAAGCAGCGAGCGCGGCGAGACGTAGAATCTTCGGACGACGAGGAACGGGACACGCAGTCTCGCAAAGCGAGCAAGCAACGGCGTACGACGGACACCAGCGAGGAGGAGTACGAGCTGAAGTCCCGGAAGAAAGCAAAACCGAAGCGTACAGTGCATTCTAGTGACGAGAAGGAGATGCGAAGCCCAGAAGAAGTTGAAGGCGGCAGTACGGCAAGTGTTAGCAGAAGAAGGCCAGAAACAACGAACCTCGAAGAAGTCGCCACCGAGCGAGACCAGTTGTCGGATCTGTGGGCAGAGCGGTCATTGGGCTGCATACTGCACCGTCGGACCAAAGTGTTATGCGTGTAGCAAGCATGGGCACATGGCGCGAGACTGTCCAGACCCCAAAGCCAAGGCCAGGAATGACGAGTACATGGCTAAGCGGAAGGAGGCACTAAAGTCAGCGGAAAACGGGAACAGGACGTCGTAGGGGAGTACGATGTCCGAGAAATGCCTGGGATCCCCAGCAAGTGGCAGACGTGAACAGAAAGCAACGACGACCGCAATCACGGACACCATAAGCCTACCGAGCACCGAGTCGTGTATGGACGAGCGAACGAAGAATGACGAGGAGCATGAACGGAAGAAGTGCAAGATGAATGATGGCACGATGACAAACAATGAATTGACGGGCGACCAGACGACCCGAAAATGGTCGATACTGAATGAGGATGACAAGACACCGGTCAAGAAAGTGACGAACGAACTACTGAAGGACGCGACAGAAGAGGATGTCGAGCGATCTGCCCGATATGTGTCGACTACGCGCCCGACAATGGTAGCTGTGCGATACCATGTGCCAATCGTGAAGATGAAGAACGAGAATGGAGTGCCAACACCGCCAACAGTAACGTTTGTGAGGACGGAACTGGAGGGGGCGAGCACAAAAGGAGAACTGGAGGGGGCGCGAAAGAGCGTTCTGATGGCGACGGAGTTACGAGTGACCCGAATGACGAGAAGACTAACACGGGTGTAGTGACGGCACCAGATACGGGCGTGGCGACGGAGGTGAACTCGAGTAACAGTACTGATGAACAGAATGAACACATGAGGAGTGGCCAGTCGTTGACGAGTGGTAGTACGGAAGTCACTAGCGCAGTGAATGATCCGGCGCAAGGTCTGGACGTCGCTAGTCTCCGGAAGGCACGAAAAACCGCAAGGAAGATCGCTAAACGACGGAAAGCGAAGGCACGATTGGCTCGGCAACGATGCGATAAACAAGAAGCCGAAGCCGAACGAACAGTTGCAGCAGCGGCACTAAGCAGTAAGAGGCGTGAAGAAGCAAATGCAGCATGGGAAGCGTTCGAATTACGCAAACAACGACGGAAACTGGAAGGCGAATATCTCACAGAAAGAAACGTGCGAGCTCGGGACACTGCACGTGTAAGCCTAGTGAAACAACGACAGTCAGCACAAGCACCTACTAGTGAACGGCGTGAAGACCTGGTGGAATATGTGGGAGCCGACGATGGACTGCCGACGGCTTTAATGAACGTAGATGGCGAAATACGGCAAGTGAAGCTCGATAGTGGTGCGCGATACACCGTGGCAGGCACAGACTGGATGAAGTACGGTGATCGAGTATCTAACGAAGCTCCCGTTGATTACGTAGAAGGCATTGGAGGATTTCTGCTGGATGTTATTGGTGTGTGGCGGTTTACCTTCAAAACGGTGTTCGACGAAGAATTAACGACCGATGCATGCATTATTGCTGGCTGTGGAAACGAATTCCTACTGGGAGTGGATTTCATGCAAGCACGAGGGGCAACTATGGACTTTCAGCGACAAGAAGTACGATATGCCGAAGGAGAACGAACAGTGGTAATTCCGTTCAAAACTCATGATGGCGACGGAGCCGGTAGAGTTGCAACAGTAAGGATGATTAGTCGCACGGAGATCGCTGGGAATACGGTGATGCCAGTGGAGGTAGCCGTTCCTGCCGAGAATGGTGAACGAGGTGTGTTCCTACCGACGAAGCACATTGGATCGGTACTGTTAGCCGCGACGGTGACAACCGCGAGAAATGGAAGGGCGTGGATACCCGCTATCAATACGAATGCCAAGTCCGCGAAGATCCCAAACAAGAAACAGCTCGGAACGTGGATACCCGTTGACGATGATGTAGAGATCCTCACGAGGACTGGGCAACTAGATACGGAACGAGTAGAAAACTGGCTGAGCGAACTTGGAGACTGTGAGACGCCACTCCTGAATGAGAACGACGTGGATATTGGCAGCGATGACCCGACGTCGAAAGAGTTGGTTTTGAAGTTATTACGGGCTTACCGATCATTGATGACGAACACTGTGAGTGCCCACCTGCAACGACGTTAGATGTTCACCATCACATTGACACAGGGACAGCTTCACCAATTATGCTCAAACGAAGACGCCAGGCACAAACGGATGACGGTATCATTGACGACAACGTAGAAAAGATGCTGAAGGCTGGCGTAATTGAAGAAGGCAATGGCGGATGGGGATTCCCAGTGGTTCTGGTACGGAAGAAGGACGGAGAAGTGCGTTTTTGTGTCGATTACAGAGCTCTCAACAAGATCACTAAGAAGGATGTTTACCCTCTTCCGCGAATTGACGAAACTTTGGAGGCATTAGGTGGTGCCTTGTTGTTCACAACGTTGGATCTTCGAGCAGGGTATTGGCAGATCCTAGTAGCACCTGAAGATCGTGACAAGACAGCTTTCACCACTAAGAGAGGGCTGTACCGGTTTGTACGAATGCCCTTCGGATTAACGAATGCACCATCGACATTTCAACGACTAATGAATGGAGTGTTAAGGGGCCTTACTTGGTCTACTTGTTTGGTGTATCTAGACGACATCAGTAGTTTTTACGCGAGGTGGCATCGAGCGACACATTGTAGAATTAGCTGCGGTGTTAGAACGGTTGGAGAGAGCGGGGCTTACACTCAAACTGAAGAAGTGCAAATTCGCGACCCAAACAATGGAGTACTTGGGCCACGAACTCAGCAGCGACGGAGTTAGACCATTGGACCGGTTAGTTTCTGCGGTACGAGACTTCCCGACGCCTAGCGATGCTGTAGAAGCGAAGAGGTTTGCTCACTTGGCTGGTTATTATCGACGATTCGTTAGTGGATTTGGTACGATCATGGCGCCTATCACGAAGCTGTTACGGAAAAGCGTTGCCTGGGAATGGGGAGATGCACAGAAGACAGCTTTCGAACGCGTGAAGGACATATTAACTGCGAAGCCTCTGCTCATTTACCCAGACTTTCGGCTACCATTTCGAGTAGTGACAGACGCGAGTAAGGATTGGATTGGGTGCATGTCTGATGCAGGATCAAGGTGAAGGTTGGCAACCAGTAGCGTTCGCCAGTAAAGTGAACAGTGAGACAGAAGGAAAGTACGGGATCACGGAGTTGGAATGTTTTGCTGTCGTGTGGGCCATTAAGCTCTTCAGGCCTTACCTGTATGGACGCAAGTTCGAGAGATCATCACGGATCATGCTGCGTTAAAATGGCTGATGACGAGTCCACACTTAACTGGAAAACTGCATCGATGGGCACTTACCTTTGCGAGAATTTGATTTCGAAGTGCACTATCGACCGGGCCCCACGAATGTGGTCGCCGATGCATTATCGAGGGCGCCAGTAGCAGCTACGGTACGAGCAGCGATAGGAAGGCAAACGACGAGCGCGACGAGAGGAAGCCATCACGAACGACCCAACGAACCGTCATGAACACGGGCGAGGTTACGCGGATGGAAGTTGCAACGCACGACGAACACGACGGGTGCTCTAGAACCGGTGACGAACGACCAGAGCAAGGAAGCGAGTACGCCGGACGAAGAAGTAAGCGCGGTAATCGAGCAATTAGTCCAGCACGATCGTGGATGCCACTGTGGAACCTCCGGGTTCCAACAGAGCCAAAGCGTAACGAGGAAAGGAGACGTCGAGCAGGGCGACCAAAAGGCAAACGACCAGCGAAGTCCGCAACGAACAACGCTGAACGCCCGATGACGAGAGGTGAAAAACGTAGGAGAGAACAGGCGGCGATCAAAAGAATCGTTGGTGTCGGACGAAGGGAGCCTGACGCGAGAAAACCCGGCGACGGTAATGACGCAACTACCATAAGAACAGATGAAGTAGCCGTCACAATGATTCCAGCACCGGGACCGACGACGACTATGGTAACTTCAGCAGTCAGACCGGCAACGAAGAGAGCATTAATGACGGGGTGGCTGAAGTGACGGAACGTGCAACGGTGGGTTCAGCAGCGACGGACACGACGGCACCAGCACCATTGGCAGTATCAACGGTGACGTCGAGATCAGCGACTACTACGAGAACGTCGGAAACACCATCAGCAACGACGGGAACCACTCCAGCCACCGGAACCAACGGCGAATAGAGCGATAGCAGCAACGACGAGTGACAGCACCAATAGGAAACGGAAGCAACGAAAGACGGTGACTTGGGCCGACGGCATGTCAAGTGGCGGTGATAAGTCAGGCGAAGTACGAACGGACCCAAAGACGAGTACGAAAGCGACGCGTTCCGGGATTGCCCGTGATGACGGGAGGATGACACGAGAATCGGGAGAAGGTGTGAGTGATTCACCACGTCCAGCTACGGATGATGATGCAAGAAGCTACGAACTCGACGCAGTACGGCGGAACCCCATTGAAGACGAAACGGATGACACCTTGCAGCCACGTGCAAGACCTTCGAGTGGAGATTCACATCGAGAACGTGATGTAGCAGCCGTACGACGCCAACGAATGAAGGAACCAACGCTACAACTAACCGATGCAGAGATCATGGATGAACAGTCGAAAAGTAAGATGGTACAGCAAATGTTACGAGCTGGAACTTTTCACGGACGGGCTATCAGTAAGGTGTTTGGCCTGGTTGTGATAGAGACGCCGAATCAACGAAGGATTGTACTTCCACCAGCATTATGGGCAACGGTGTTCAAGGAGTGCCACGACAGCGTATGGTCAGGACATCTCCGTGCAGCTCACACGTATGCGAGGATTGCGCAGCAGTATTGGTGGCCGAAGTTGAGAGACGAAGTGCGACGATGGGTACTCGGATGCCAGGAATGCGGAAGCCGAAAGGCGCGCCCACGTGAAGTAGTGCCGCCATTACGAAGTATTCGAGGAGGTGATGTCGGTGACCGATGGGCACTTGATGTAGCAGGCCCGCTACCAGCTACTGACGGAGGGAGAACGATGCGTGATCGCCGCAGTGGAATATGTGACGCGTTATGCAGTTGCGATTGCAGTGAAAGACCATGCAGCAGAAAACATTGCCGAGTTTCTGATGAAGCAGGTAGTGCTTCGGTTTGGACCATTTCGAGAGATTTTAACGGACGGTGCACCCGAGTTAGTGGGGAAAGTGATCGAAGAATTGGTGATACTGCTACAGGCACAGCAGATCAACCCGGTTCCCTACAGGCCACAAATGATAGGACTTGTAGAGAGATTTCACAGGACGTGGAAGGACTGTGTGGCAACCTACATGAGCGATGCACGACAACGAGACTGGGACACGTGGGTGGACTACGCCGTGTACGCGTATAACTCGGGACGTCACTCCACTGTGTTACTTTCGCCAAATGAACTGATGATGGGACGACGGCTACGAGCTCCCAACGAACTTCTACGCGCTACACGAGTTACGGAGGCTGGTGATCTGGTTAAACATCATCAGAAGCTCTTGGATACGTTGAAAGTTGCTCACGAATGTGCAGAACGAGCGAGAATACGAGAGCAGCAACGGCAAGCTCGTTACTACGATAGGAAAGTGCGCGTGAAACGAGAATTTTCGCCAGGTGATCGAGTTTGGATGTTCCGACCTCCGAGAGGCCCTAAAGCTTCCAAGTTCGTACATCAATGGATAGGACCTCTACGAGTAGTAGAATCGGCCGGTTACGAGAATTTCTTGGTTGAACGGGAGGATGACGGCCCAGAACACGAGCAATTTATAGCTCACGTGTCGTTTCTTGCGACGTATCGGCGACCGACGGTGCTTTTGGAAGCAGCAGCTCGAGATCTGGAGGAGCAGCTTGAGTATGAAGATGAGTGCTCACGGAAAAACGATGACGAGGCGACAGAACCGACTGCACGAGCAGCGACGGCTCTTGTTAACACAGCGATTCCGAGACGAGGTGAGAAACGAAATGCGACGGCAGTGGCAAACGAGGGCGTAGCCAACACCAACGACGAACTCTTGGTGGAAGTTTGCCGACGACGAAGAAGAAACAGAGCTGGACAATACGTGTTGGAGTACCAGTTACGGCCCGCCGGTACACGAACGCAGCAGCAACACGGAACTGGACACGGCAGTGGCCGACACGAATCAAATGACGGTGGAGTGACGATGGTATTCTGTCGCTGAGTACGAAGACTTGTTTAACCGCGGCAAGGTCGTGGAAGACCTTGGAGTGGATGGAGGCGTGTAATATGCCTGACTTGCAGAAGGGCGCGGATCTGGGATCTACCGTCCCACAGCAGCCAAGGCATGGAAGAATCCTACCAGTGACTTCGAAGTGGCTCGCTGGAGCACCAATGAGAGAGACGCTCGCGAACATGCAGGCAGACAGGCCTACGTTGAAGCTACGACTGACTGGGATGCCAGACGAACGCAATGGCGGACTGGACAGTCAGTCTCGAATCGACCGGGTGGGAAGCAGTTGCGAATTGACCAAAGTAGGAAGGAGTCGCGAGACCCACTCCAAACGACGAACGACCAGTGAAGTGTAGCTGAAGGTGGAGACAACCACAAGTGGAACCTGAGGGAACTGCTTACAAACGACGAACGAAGCCAGTGGCTAAGAGCTACTGAAGGTTGAGACAACAACGAGTGGCGTCCAACGGGACCGCTCTAAACGACGAACGAAGTGGAGACAACCACGAGTGGAGTCCGAGGACCCGCTCTAAACGACGAACGAAGTCAGTAGCGAGCGAGCTGCTGCATAGCTGAGCGACCAGGCGGATCAGTAGAACTAGTTGGGTTCTCAGGCGGTGGCGTCTGTGGCAGCCAATAGCGGACAACGGTTCGATTGGTACGGCCCGAAGCAGGTGTCACGGGACTGAGGGACAACCAGGGAAGCTGTATACGTTTACGTCTGAAAGCGCAGGCACGAACGAAAGAGACGAACGAAAGAGACGAACGAAAGAGACGAGCGTAGTGTATATTCACATACGTTAATATAAGTAGGCAAGTTCTTCGTTGACGAACGACGAACGAGCCGGCGCGGTGAACCGAGCCAGGAGACGACCAGTTGACGTTGAAGAGTGTCCTTCGACACCCGATCCTTGGGCACACCACCCAGCGCAGCACACGAGCGACGACCCACTGACTGGCAGTGAAAGAATAAACCTGTTACACTTCTATGCATTTTTAGTTAGAGACGTGTCGGTACCTGTACAACTCTCGTCCATTTTACAAAAATACAACTTCAAAAACCTGAGATCTGAATTATGAGATCTCCAATACGGTACGCTACAGAATGTGTGGCCTGGCGACCATCAAGTGGGTTCAAGATGAGCACACCAAGGTACGTTGCGTTACAGTGTATGGTTCGAAAAATCAACACAAATTTTGTTGTCGTTCAAAGGAACGCTGTAGAATTTCTTTTCTAGCACCTTCCGATGCTTTTCACTAGCGGCTTCGCACCTTCATCATACTGTCCGTTAGACCACAGTTCCGGGACGCTTTTTAAGCAATCTTTTTGAAAGTAAAAGAGGCAGACTTAGATGGCATGAAGTACATGGTTCGAAAGAAGAAGGAAAACGTAGTTTGCACATGCATGCCCTAAGCTGCTCGCCTGCCTCAAATGGTCATGACGTCCATTTGAAAAGCGTCATAATCTGACGGTTCAGGTTCCGGGACACGGAGCTTAATGACGCCTTTTCGTATGCAATGTTTGAGATGACGTGGGTTCTTCTGCACGCATCAGCTTCAGTTCGTCTGTTCCTCTGAGCCTAAGCTCCGCTTGCTCTCGCTTTTCAGCCAACACCTTTTCTCGTTCTATTCTCTGTTGAGCAGCTTTCGCGGCCTTAACCAAGACGGCTCGGCGTTCTCTCTCAATCTGGCGACGCTTCTTTTCCTTGTTTCAGCCGCGCCAGCTCTTCTTGCTCTGCAGCCGAGATATTGTCGGCTGTCATCAGAGTGCCACCAGGAACAATTTTTCAGGCTCAGATCTCTCCTTCCGCTTTCGTATTTGAGCTTTGAGTTCACCTAGCCCAACCCGGTTTAAAGAGAGCACTCGGGGTCTCATCAGGATACCCGCGACGGATGACATCACTACTTTGAATTTGTTGAAATGTCTATCCACGTTTCCAACAGTAGACGCCTTTGCTCGACAAACCTCCAGCAACTGCGCACGTCTAGAACTAAACTCAAACGCGTGTTTGACAAAAATTCTCTGGATGTAGCTCTTAGACGGAACATTTTCGGGTATTTCACGACTGTATGGGCGGTTTTCGACGATAGCACGGATGTGTGGTGGAGCGGATCTACCAAAATCTCGTTAAGGCAGGTCTCGATCACCACTTGCGCCCAGACACCGACTAACGGAGGTGTGGTGGAGCGGATCTGCCAAAATCTCGTTGAGGCAGGTCTCGATCACCACTTGCGCCCAGACACCGACTAACGGAGGAGGTCCCCCGATGATCCGTGATCTAGCTGTGTGTAGTTTCACCTTGTGTACCTGTCGGTAGGCGGGTTACGCTCTTCCAGGTGACTTCTGAAGGTGTCTTGTAGGTCGGAAGAAAGTCTTGCGTGACGCAGGGGTTGAGGTAGCGTGGAAGTTCTTCACTCCACCTCGGGGTACTTGATCCCGGTCGTAGGCGAGTTCTCGAGCCTTGATCCGGGTGCCTGGTACTTGATCTAGGTCTTCCAATAGTCCAGTGTTCGGGATTCAGTCCCTTCCTTTCCGTTGTTTTCCGCTTCCGATAGCGGGAGTCTTGAGGGGGCGAGATTCGACCGGATCGTTGGGCCAAACAACCAATTCCTTCCGATCCGATGTATGCACTTAAAGGATAGTTCACTAGATAGGGCAAAGCTGGCCAATATATTATCCAGACTTAACCGCTGTACTAGATCACGTATCCTTACCTTCCTGACGCTTGTAGGGCCAATGTAGTTCCCGGTTCCAGGCGTAGCGAAGACACTTGAGTGGTTCAGGGCAAATTCGAGTCTGTTTATGGTTATTCCTATACCTACTATGGTTGTTCCTATACCTACTGATCCCATCCTGATTTACTATCCTACGATCACATGACACTGGCTACATAGCTGATCCCTAGCTTGGCTCCTCTAACCCTGATCGTGAGCCGATTTCGTACTTAACCGAAGCTTGATCTCGTACTTAACCGAAGCTTGATCTCGTACTTAATCGGGACTTGATCACCGCCTGATCCCGGGACTTGATCACCGCCTGATCCCGCTTGGTCGTCGTTCAGAGAATTCGGATCAGGCCATCCGAAGAGTCTGCGTCGTGCCTCGGGCTGAACTTGATCCGGAGCTGATCTCGTACTTAAACGAGAGAGGATCACTGCGTGATCCCGCTTCGTTGCCACCCGGGGAATCAGGATCATGCCGTTTGAAGGCTTCAGGGCGCCGGGGAGAGCCGATCGTGCTCACTTGGGATCCCGTCATCGCCGATCGCGCCCGAACACCCTCGATCTCCCCATTCTTTCCCCGGTAGAACTCGGATCACCAACGAACACCGCTCCACTTGATCTTCCGCCGGTGTCTCTGTGGCCTGTTCCCCGGCGGGACCCCTCGTGCCTTTGTCTTCCGCCGGTGTCTCTGTTGCCTGTTCCCCGGCGGGACCCATCGTACCTTTGTCTGATTCGACTCAGATCTGGGGATCACAGGTCCCCCCTTGTCGCTTGTTCCGGCTCTCTTCGGGTTCGTGGCTGATATCGCCTCTCCGGGAAAGATTCTCGTTCGCTTCACCACATCCGCTGCCGCAGCTCACTTCGGGCTTATTTCCTCATTTGCCACCTGGGATACAAGCTGCTCGAGCACCACCACTCCTCCACGATGTCCGATCCGCCTCCCTCGCCCCCTTTGACAACGAGAACTCCCTCGAGCGAGCACTCGATCCGATCTGCTCGATCCACTGCCTCCCGCTTCTCGACTCCTGGGGTAAACCCTGAGCTGGTCACCTTGCAAGCGAGGCTGCCCCACAGCCAACGAGTGCGCGAGACTTTGGGTCGTGATCGGGACCACCTGGATGACACCGTTCGCCGGTTGCGGTCCGACATGGAGGATATGGAGCGCTTCCGGGACGATCAGGCGGAGGAGATCTTGCGGCTGAACGCCGAAATCGTTCGTCTGCGGTCGGGAACCGGAGATATTGTCGGTGGGGACACGATCGCCGCCTTGCAAGATCAGCGGGCTCAATACGACGCCGAACGGCGGGAGTCTGAACGGCGAATGGACCGGATCCAGGCGCGGCTCGACTCGGCGCTTGAGGATCTCGACTTCCGGTTGGCCGAACTTCGCGTAGCAGGAGAGACGGAGATTGAACTCCGAGATGAGCTTCAGGATCACGAACGGGAGCTTGCCGCCGTGCGCCATGACTTGACTCTCACTCAGCGTAGCCTTGACCGTTGGCAGAGGAACGATTCCTCCCAAGGTCCACAAACGGCCATGGCCACGCCCGCTGACCAGACTCGCCCTACGGCAGAGGAGGCTCGGTTGAGGTTGGAGTTGACGCGGACCCAAGCGGAGTTGCTCGCCGCTCGAGCCGAGGTCGCGTACCTGGAACGCAAGGCAGAGGATCACCAGGCTGAACTGGCTCGGGCACACCTCGCCTTGGAGGACGTATCCGTACCGGATTCTCGCGCCCCGCCTTTGGATACGACCGCCGATGCCGCCGCTATATCCAGTCTGGAGCAAGATCTGGCAGACGCCTTGGGAATCTGGAAATAATTCAACACGACCGGGACCAGCTCTCCGTCCAGGATCGTGCCGCAATTGCCGAGCGAGATCAGGCCGTCGCAGACCTGGATCAGGCCCGCCTCGACCGGGATCAAGCGATGCAGGATCTCGATCGAGTCACGGTGGATCGGGATCGGATCCAGGTCTACCTGGACGGCGCCACCCAAGATCGCCTATCGGCCCTCGCGGACCTTGACGTGGCCCGTTCCGCCCGGGATGCGGCGACACAGGAACTCAACCAACTCCAGCAGCAGAACACAGAGCTCCGGCAGGCCCACCAGGAACTGGACGCTGATTATGCTGAAGCTGAACAACAGCTGCATCACGCCGAGGATTCCTCTGCTCGGTTGTCCTCGTGGATCGCGGACCGACGGGCGGCTCGCGCTACCAAAAGATCTCGAAGCGCCTCCGCTTCCCCGGCCGTTCCTCCTTCCTCGCGCAAGCGTCCAGCTCGGAGCTCCTCAGCCCCCCGTGATCTCGGAACTGCTGCTACCGAAGCCCCCGGGTCAACCCAGCTTGTCCCACCAACGGCGGTTCCGACCTCAGCAGGATCAACGGCGAGCCCGTTGGATCTGTTGGCGGATCAAGCTTCTGGGCAGGCTGGAGGGGAGGAAACCGACACTCCAGCCCCTGATCCGACCCCGGCACCGACGGATCAGCCTGGATCGCTCCCCGTCGATGGTGATTCGCAGGACGAGGAAGAGGAAGACTCCGACTACGATCCCGAGCACCCATTCTCATCGCCGTCCGAAGAGGACGAGAGTCCAGAACCCAGCAATGGAGCTAGTCCTGAGGCTGAATCAGAACATTCCAATGAGGCGGAAGACTCCGAGGAGGACGATGTTCTAAGCATGAGTCGCCAACGATCTATCTCGACGCACCGGCGCGAGTCCGGTCAGGTTCCGAGAGGCGGATCCTCTGGCGCTCGTGGATCGGGGTCTCCGGACGGCTCAAGCCCATCTCCGGATGGATCGGGCCCACCGTCTCCCGGATCACCTCCGGGTTCCCCGTCACCGCCGTCACCACTGTTCCCGGTCGCCTCTTTCATCCCAGGGTACGATCGACAGCGTACCTTCGCGGCCGCGGACATCGAACCGTGGAATCCGCAGGTGATCGGGCAGTATTCGATCGTGGGCCTGATTGCCAGCTCCTTGGGCAAACGGTTGTTGATCCCTTCGGGTTGGCTGTTCCCCTCTCAGGTGCAGGGCTGGACTCGCGCCGACCCCGGCACCGGCTATCTCAACGAGTTGATCACGGGTGTGAACGTACTCGATCTGCTGGCTCGGGAGCCGTGGAACGACTTCGCGAACCCGGGTCCCCTCACGTTCGACCTCGATTTACATGAGAGGGAGGGAACACACCTCGCGGCCGTGACCGCCACCTATCGCGTTCTGGAGGAACGGCGCCGTCAGGCGTTTTGGGAGTCCACCCATAACCTCGAGATCACCTCTGCCATGCAAGATGCGGATCTCGAACTGCAGCGGTATTACGTCGCTCGCAAGGCCAGGCGGAGTCGGGCTGGGTCTGCTTGGCGCCAATTCCTTGCCTCTTTCCCCGCCATAATGCGCGACCAGTGGTTTGATCTCGACATCCTGTTGGATCCGTTCTTCCTTCACCTCCCCATTCCAGCAGTGGATGCGGTTCGTTGGTATCCCGGCGTGGTCTCTCGGCGTGCCAACCGGGCGGATCCCAACGCGAACGTCCCAGAGCCGGCGAACCTGATCGAGGCTCTGGAGGAGTGTGACGAGGCGGATCCGTGGCGTAACCAGTATCGGCAAGACCCGGTCAACCACCCTGCTACCAGGATCCCCCGCCTTATCGGCAAGTTCAATCCTCCTCCCGCTGGGGCCGCTTCTCCGTAAGTCGTGCTAACCTCGATCACCTGCAGCAAGGCTCGGGGCTTCTCCCCGAGTTCGGATTCGGAACCCCACCTAGGGCCGTTCTGCGTTCTCCCATCTCCATTCGTAACTCTCATAATCTCCATTCGTGATTCTCGTAATCTCCCTTCGTGATTCTCGTAATCTCCATTCCCACCGTCGTTCCCATCGTACTCCATCATTTTGGGAACGTGATCCCCTTTCATCTCCATCTCGACATTCCGGATCACCATTTTTCCAACGTCAAATTCCCTGCTCACATGCATATACACAAATATAAACTCTCGCTCTGATCTGGATTCTCCTCCACATCAGCTCCCTCGATCACGGCGAGGCAACCCTGTTACCTTCGCCCGACCCCTCCTACACTTCTTCGTGCGACTGCATCACGCCAAACCGATTCCGGTTAGCATGATCACGTAGGAACGCGCTCAATATGGCTCCACAGTTAAGATCAGCTTCGTCGACCCAAGTCGGCTCATCGTAACCTACCCAGTGGACCAGGAATTCACGATAGATCCTGCCGTAGCGAGTTCGTTTCCCACTTCGCATGTCCGAGATCCGTTCGACCTCATACTCATCGGCATCTAGATCTGGGACCCAACTGTCCTCCGGAAGGAGGATCTCATCGAAATCGAGCCGATCTACTTCATCCACCGTCAACTCGATCCGCGGTCGATCCGGAAAATCCCGTACCAGCTTTAGCTTAGAAACGTGGACCACTGGGAAGATATGGTAATCAGATCCCGCGATCTCCAGCTTGATCGTGAATTTTTTGATATTCTCTGCAACGCGGAACGGGCCGTGCCAAAGGTGAGCGAGTTTACGCGCATATCCTTCCTTCACACGATCTAGATACAGCCAGACTCGTGATCCAGCTTCGATCTGATGCGAATCGACATCCTCATTGTGCCGATCGGCCCGGTCCGCGATCGCTTCTCGTAACTTAGCGTTGACCTGTTCTCGTGACTGCTGGTAGTACCTCTGAACCCGATATCTCCATCGTCTTGGATCGCGATCGTGGCGTCTGGTCGACCCAATCGGAATCGTTGCCTCCAACGTCGATCTCGGATCCCATCCGTGTACCAAATAGTGAGGGGTATCTCCCCGAACCCGATCGTGAGCCGTGTTAATAGCGAACGTCAGTCTCTCCGCATACTCATCCTAGTCCTTCTGATCGAGATCTTGAACATACATCTTGATCGCCCTAGTCGCCGTTTGCACCATCCGTTCTGCGGTCCCATTGGCTTGTGGCCGGTAGGCCATCGTCGCCCGTTGTCGCTGCCCCAGGATCTTATTGAACGATCTGAAGAAGTCGGACATGAAACCCGGTTCTCGATCGTGCCTGATCATCTCGCTAGCACCAAATCTGCGGAACACGCATTCTTCATAGGATTCTGCGACGGTCTGGGCTGATCGGGAGGAACTGGCCTTCGCGATCACATATCCCGTGAACAGATCTACCCAGATCAGTAGTTCGGTGTTGCCTTTGTTAGATCTGGGTAGGGAGGGTATGTGATCCATCGCTATGATCTGGAATGGGTATGTCGCTCGCAGATTTCCCGGCGACTCGCCCCGGATCGTGGGCCTCCTCTTTTCCAGTCTCACAGTCCACACATTCGCCTACGTATCGCTGCACGCTCCGATATAATCCCCTCCAGTGGAAATGATCTCGGATTCGCTGATAAGTGCGTCCGATCCCCTGATGTCCCCCCTCCAGAGTCGTATGGTAGTGGTGGAGAACATCCTGCTGTAGCGTTTCTGGAACTACGAGTCTCATCAGGCGGTCGCGATCACCACTTGATCTCGGCCCTGGTGGGCAGTAAAACAGCAGATCCTGTTCATCTACCTCGTACTCGGAGGCGATCTTGGCGTAGGATCCAGATTCGGCTCGAGTAAGATCCGCGATCTGCCCAGCCAGGTACTTCTTTAGTCCGGCGATCCAGACCTCCTCGTCCTGGGCTCGCCTGATCCGATCAACCCGCATCTCCCGGATCAGTTCCTCTCGCAGGACAGCGGCACCAGGTCGCGCTCGGGCTGCACGCGTGGCTTCTGCCGACACTTTCACAGTTCGATCTTCAACTCGAGGGATCAACACCTCATTGAGCCGATTCAGGGTGATCAGATCGCACCGATCTGCCTCATCGTGGACCTCGATCCCGCTTCCTCGCTGCAACGCGGCACTCGCCAAGCTATCTGCACTCCCATTCCAGTCTCTCTTCACATGGACAAGTTCATGATCTCCCCATTTCCGCAAGTGATCCAGCACCTTCTGTTTCAGTAACGTCAATCCTGGCGCCTTACAGTCGATCTCGCCCCGGACTTGTCGGATCACCAGGTTCGAATCGCCACAAACGATCAAACGGCGGCGTTCTAAGTGTGTGATCATGCTAAGACCCAGTAAGAGTCCACGGTATTCCGCTTCATTGACAGTAAGGCTCTCCGCATAGTCTGATCTAGCCTTGATCACTTTCCACTCTGGCAAACTCCACACGATCGCGCTGAAAGCGTCTCCTCCTCGTTTCACGCGTGCCGATCCGTCGAAACATATAACCCACAGCTCCTCATCTGTGTCTACGGTAGGGATCGGCATCTGGATTCGACGTTTTGGTTCCTTTCGAGGCGCGATCGCGATCAGGGCTTCATCAATCTCCGATCTGGGCGTTATACTAGCTGCGATCGCCCCCAGTATTTCGTCCTCTCCCTTCATACACTTCGTGATCTCGAGCGTCCATGCGGATAGAAGTGCAGACCATTGTCCTAGGCGCCCTTGGAGGCCGGCAGACTTGAACAGCCAGGCAAGCGTGGAGTGTCGGGTTAGGACCTTGATCCGACGTCCCACCAACAAGGTGTAGTGTAGATCCAAGATCCGAAGTAGAGCCAACACCTCCTTTTCGGCAACATTATAATTCAGCTCGTTCGTCTTCAAGGTTCGACTGGCAAACGCAACCGGGTGGTAGATCTGGTCGTGTTCCTGCATCAGTGCGGCGGAAATCGCCCAGTCACTAGCATACACAATCACCACGGGCAATTTCGCCATGTCGAAGTGACGGAGGATCGGGGTCGACGCGATCTTGGCTTTCAAGGCTGTAAACGCTCTATATGCCCTACCCCACCTCTCGTCGCCAGTTTTTTGGGCCAGATTGGCTTCGATCTCGCTTGAACAGGGGGAAGGCATCGCCCCCAAGTCGGGATCCGGTGTACTATCCCCCTTTTGAGTCGAGGTGTCTGGTGATCCATCCTGATTCGACTTAAGCGCAACGAGATCTCGAGTGATCGGGTCCGTGCTATCCATGATCTTTCGTAGATCTGGTCGCTTCTTCAGTTCTGCGAACTCCACCTCACGTAATTCATATAGGACCGATGCATAGATCGCATAATCCTCGATGAACCGACTATAGTAATTCAAACTTCCAAGGAACGATTGCATGGATCGGAGTGATCCAGGGAATGGTAGATCCGTCAGAGACTTCAGGTCTTTCGGGTTTGCCTCCAATCCATCGATCGACACTTTGTGTCCGAGATATTCCACCTTATCCATGCCCCAGAAGCTCTTTGCCACACTGATCGAGAGATTCCACTTATCACAGGCCTCCAATAGGTCTTCCACCCGATCGCACATTTGATCCCATGATCCAGTCGTGATCAAGATATCGTCGATGTATGATCTCCGTCGGAGAACCGACGGGCGACCAGGATCCTCCGGGATCCCTGATTTAAACACATCTGCAGAGTCTTCCGTGTTCCCTGACTGGGAGATCTTCAAAAATCCATATAGGGCGTTGTCCACAAGACGTTGATAGATTTGAGGGGCGTTCTTCAGCCCGAACGGCATGCGATTCCACTCGAAAAGGCCAAATGGAGTGATGAAAGCTGAGATCGCGCGAGCTCGATCGGTCATTGATACGACCCAGAATCCACTCGCCATGTCTAATGAACAATACCACAGAACCTTGTCAAGATCTTCTAGCAGGTCATTGATCAGGGGCATCGGGTAGATCATCAGCCTTGTGAGACCGTTCACCAACCGATAATCGATACATAGTCGGATGTCTACACCGTTCTTCTTGATGATCACCACGATCGAGATGCCCATGGCGAGGTCGATGGTCGGATGATCTTGGCAGCTAGGAGTCCTTTGATAAGATCCGATACTTTCTCGCGGAACTGTGGCGCCACCTTTCGGACTCGTTGTGCGATCGGCTTTGCATCACCCACGTCGATATCGCATATAACACCCTTGGCCGCTGAAGGAAGTGCGTTTCCTTTCCCGATCAGGAGATGTCGCTTCTTCCAAATAATCTGTCGAAGTTTCTCGATCTCTTCCGGGGTAGCCGATCCCGGATTCCCTACTTGTAGATCTTCAATCCTGACTTCTTCGGTGGTGGAAATCTGGATCTCCGGTACTACTGCGAGATTATCGGCTAGATCTTCGGCCGAAAAATCGCCACTTTCGTGTAAGTGGGTCTGATCGGCGTTCTCGATCCCTTCAGGAGATGTCGGATCGGGTTCGTTCGTTGATGGATCAGGAAGTCTATCGTCCTTGGCCGTCAGGATCGGGGCAACCTCTATCGTGGGGCCAGCGTCAGCGTCGGATTCATGTTTGATCTCGATTTTAAAATCTGGTTTTTCTGTTTTTACCTCGATCTCTTCTTCGCATGTCCGATCTGTCCGATCTGGGGCCTGATCTGGCAAGCTCTCATTCGTCTCAGTCTCACTGCCCCCAGCTTCGCCACTCGGGGTCTTGTCGGAACTGATCGGAATCGGTGGGGTATCCATGGGATCCGGTTGGGGATCGATGAATGCGACCTTGACTTCGGCCGTATCGGTTGGTGATCGAGGTTCCAATGTCGATATTGGCGCAGGATCAGGATCGTTCTTGGTCGTCCCACCTCGGCGGAGTATGGATCGCGGCGTAACGTAGATCGGCCGTTCGACCGACGGTAAGGGGATCTCTACGGATTCCTGAGGTTCTGGTCTTGCGTCCACAGTCGCTTCTAGAGCTAGATTCTGCCACTCCATGTAACGTCGGGATCCGACCGACACAAACCCGGGGAATCGAGGCACTTTTTCCTGATCAAGTACCATTCCAACATGTAATCTGTGATCCAATCGTAAAATCTTCTCGCTCAAATTCGTGATCACTAGGTACCGAGTTCGGCCGGATCCATTTACCACGGTAGGTACCCATTGGTCGCCTCGGGTCACCCACAATTTCTCCGTCGCCGATAATTTCACTCTCGATGCGGTCTCTTCCGATCCCCCAACTGGGATGTGTAGATCTTCCTCCAATTTCACTGATCTTACCTTCTCCCCGTATAATCTCTTGCGACCACTAAGTGGGATCCCCACTTCATTAGGTAAGCACATCAACTCCTTGGCTAGATCCATCCGGACCCCAGCCGGAATCATGAAATCCATACATAAGATGGCGTCTTGTCCGGACAGGTCCCCGATCCAAATATCGAAAAAATATACCAAGTATCCCGCAAGCGTGATCTTGATCCTCGTTCTTCCCTCGGTGGTGTACACATTATCGCCGATCCCAACACATTCCTGTCTCTGACTAGTGTCAAAGTGGCACCCAACCTTACGAGCAAAGGCGGTATCCAAGATGGATACCTCGGCGCCAGTGTCCAGGAGCAAGATCGCTCTTTCATGATTGATCTTGCCTGAGATCTTGGCTTGGCGGAACCATTTTCCTGGTGCGTGGTATTTCCAGTATTCCCTGGATTCTCCTTCCTTGAGATCCAAAGCCACTTCTGCACCGGATCGCGAGAACTCATCGATCCGGGGAAGACTCGCGATCTTAGCAGTATACGAATGCAACTTACATGTATTACCGCGCAGATCCGAATTCTCCCTATCTTGATCTCTCGATTTCTTGTTCACATATGCATAGATGCAGTACTCAGAACGCTCGGCTCGTACCGGTTTCCAAACCGGCGAGCGTCCTAGTTTAACATCTTCTCCACCTTCTCGGGGAACAACCCAGCGTGTCGAGTCGGATCGTACCACTTGCGGATCTGGTTGTAAAATTCTTCCATGGGACATTCCCCAGCTTCGTGGATCTCCCCGCAACCACGGCAGGTATACAAACAGCGATCCGTTGGGTGACCCCTCTTTCCGCACTTGTCACAGGTTAGACGTCTCCAGCAGTCCAGATCCGTGTGCTTCCGCGATCCACAATGCGAACAGCGACCTCGATCATGATCTGATCCCCTGTGATCCGCGATCCGGCCTCGTCTTGCGCGTTCGTGTGCGATCGCGACTGATCCTGTTGGTGGGGAGCGCACCCAGCACCGATCGGCTTGTCTTCTGACGCGGCAAGATATATCCTCCGGAGATCGCCTTCAGAATCGGATCCGTCTGATCCGGATATCTCTTCTGATTCTGAGCTCGGATCCTGGGTTTGAATCGCCCGTACCACCGCTCGGGTGGGCGCCGCCGGGGCACTGGCTGGTGCCTTTTGTCTGTACTTCGACCCGAACGCAGATTTACGCTGTCTGCTTTTCGCCCGTTCCCGGGCACGAAGTACCTCCTCCAGTTCATCGACGTCACTCAGTCGGAGTAGGGTCAGCCGATCAGCTAACTCTGGATCTCCCAATGTCTCGATGTAGTGGTCTACATGTTCCCGGCGGGCCTTAAGGCTCCCATCCTTGATCTTCAGTCTAGCACGTAAAGCCGCCACGTTGAGCCGGTAGAGATAATCGAGAGGAGTCTCTTCCGATCGTTTGCGAGCGTGATAGTATTGCCACGCGACCGACATACCCAATCCACAATACTGGGTCTGGAAACTGTCCAACAGATCCGCCCACTTGGTTTTCGTCGTTCGACTGAGCTGCCTGTACTAGTTCTTTGCCGGTCCCACCATCAGATCTGCAAACGTGAGGCATTTCTCTTCTTCCGTAGCCTGATCGCGCTGGAATGCCGACTTGACCTTACCAATCCAGGCCCGAGCGCGATCTTCGTCCAGATCTTTACCCGCAAAATCTTTCCGATCCGAGATCGCTGAGATCCGGACCCGCTGGATCATCGACGATCCTCCTTGGCCGATCGCCGCGGATGCGATCGCTGCTCGGCTCGACATCTGTCCACCGGAACTCGGTATGCCCAGATCGTCCGGTTCGTATTCCCATGCGTCAGGATCTGAGGCCGTAACGGACTCCATATCAACATCCAGCTCCCCTTTGATCGGCGATCGGGGCGTCGCGAGACTCCGTTCCTTCAAGAAACGATCCATCGCCATTTGGAAGTAGTCGTCCAACTTGTTGCTCGATCCAGTGGAATTAGTCGTCGGCGCGGTCTGGTCTGTCTGGATCCGGCGATTTTCTTGCTGATCGGGCGTCTTGGCCTCCAGTTTCGCAGCCACCGATCGTGTATCTTGTTTCTTCATACGCGATTTCAGGAATTTGGCACCGGAGGGGCCCAACGACATGCGTTGCAGCCTTCTCGGGCTGTCGGAATCTGGTTCCGAGGTCGCTGACGCATAGCATGACGATCCAGTCTGATAGCCTGGATCTGGCGTCAGTGGGCGTTCGCCGACCAGGATCTTGAGAGAGTCGAATAGATCATGGGTCGCAGATTGGATCGCTTCCAGTTCCAGGTCAAATAGAGAGTTGGGGTCGAACTCTCCAGCCACTAAACCAGCTTCTTGGAGTAGATCGAGTAGAATCTTCACCGCGTTCAGGCGGTCAGAGCAAGTCCGGGGCTTCGACACCGGGCCGGCGAGATTACCGATCTGGCGGACTTGTATGATCGTAAGAACAGGATCGTTAAGCAAGGTCTCACTTAGCACCTTCCTGTAATAGGCCTGCTCGATCGCGTCCTTGGTGATCGTCGATCCTGGGTTGATCACATCCTCTGGCTCTGAGTCTGGAGCTTTCAATTTCGTCCGGGTGCTCTTGATCCTCTTTTTCTTGGTCGATCTTGAGGCAACAGTGGACTTGTTGAGCAGATTAGGTTTCAGCTTTGCTGATTCTTTATCGCTCGTTTGCGTATCTCGATTCTCATCGAGATCCGCGGTGGCCCTCGGAGGGGCCTTGGGAGGAATTCGAGGTTTTTTTTCTTCAAGATCTGGATCGTGATCCAGGTCGGCCTCGTGTCTGTCAGTAGAGATCCTCCCAGAACTCTGCTGATCTGTGGATCTTTCTGTCTTCAGAGGTGCCTCCATCGATCCAACATTCGTAGGCACTTCTTCCCCTTGTTCTTCTTTTACCTTGACATCTTCTTGGGACTCACGGTGATATCCGAAGTCACCAGAAGATCCGCGCACCATTGTGGTGGAGCGAATCTGCCAAAATCTCGTTGAGGCAGGTCTCGATCACCACTTGCGCCCAGACACCGACTAACGGAGGGGGTCCCCCGATGATCCGTGATCTAGCTGTGTGTAGTTTCACCTTGTGTACCTGTCGGTAGGCGGGTTACGCTCTTCCAGGTGACTTCTGAAGGTGTCTTGTAGGTCGGAAGAAAGTCTTGCGTGACGCAGGGGTTGAGGTAGCGTGGAAGTTCTTCACTCCACCTCGGGGTACTTGATCCCGGTCGTAGGCGAGTTCTCGAGCCTTGATCCGGGTGCCTGGTACTTGATCCAGGTCTTCCAATAGTCCAGTGTTCGGGATTCAGTCCCTTCCTTTCCGTTGTTTTCCGCTTCCGATAGCGGGAGTCTTGAGGGGGCGAGATTCGACCGGATCGTTGGGCCAAACAACCAATTCCTTCCGATCTGATGTATGCACTTAAAGGATAGTTCGCTAGATAGGGCAAAGCTAGCCAATATATTATCCAGACTTAACCGCTGTACTAGATCACGTATCCTTACCTTCCTGACGCTTGTAGGGCCAATGTAGTTCCCGGTTCCAGGCGTAGCGAAGACACTTGAGTGGTTCAGGCAAATTCGAGTCTGTTTATGGTTATTCCTATACCTACTATGGTTGTTCCTATACCTACTGATCCCATCCTGATTTACTATCCTACGATCACATGACACTGGCTACATAGCTGCTCCCTAGCTCGGCTCCGCTAACCCTGATCGTGAGCCGATTTCGTACTTAACCGAAGCTTGATCTCGTACTTAACCGAAGCGTACTTAACCGAAACTTGATCTCGCACTTAATCGGGACTTGATCACCGCCTGATCCCGGACTTGATCACCGCCTGATCCCGCTTGGTCGTCGTTCAGAGAATCCGGATCAGGCCATCAGAAGAGTCTGCGTCGCGCCTGGGGCTGAACTTGATCCGGAGCTGATCTCGTACTTAAACGGGAGAGGATCACTGCGTGATCCCGCTTCGTCGCCACCCGGGGAATCAGGATCATGTGGTTAGGAGACTCCGGGGCGCCGGGGTGAGCCGATCGCGCTCACTTGGGATCCCGTCATCGCCGATCGCGCCCGAACACCCTCGATCTCCCCATTCTTTCCCCGGTAGAACTCGGATCACCAACGAACACCGTGTTGCAGGTGATCCAATACGATCCCGCGATGATTACGGTAAGATGTTTACGCCACCGATGATTAGACGAGTAGGATGATTGGACGAGTACAGAGTGTTGGTGATTGGATGCACCAAATGATTGGATGCAGGCTAGGTAGAAAAGACAGTGTAAGCTCGTATCAATCAATCACTTCTGAATTTCCATTCTACCCCTCAAGTGACTTCCCTCGCCTCGGCCTCCTCGCCTCAAGCTTCGGCAGTCCTCCTCTCGCAAGACAACCTCTGTGACGACCTTCTTCAGGTTATGAGCCCAAACACGATATCATCTGTCCAAGATACCAAGATCTCCATCGACAAGTTCAACGGCGAGAACTACGCCTCGTGGAACCGTTACATGCGTGGCGTGTTCCTGACCAAGTTGGTGTGGAATGTGGTGAACCGCGAGACGACGCCTACGTTCACGGACTCCAGGGCCAAGGACGAGTATGTCAAGTCGAGTAATGTCGCCTTCGGTCTGATGCTCCTCCACATGGACGCGGACTACCATCATGTTGTCGACGACTACGAGGAAGCCTGGGTCGCGTGGGCGCGCTTGCATACCCTTTACGGTGGATCGCAGAAGGCTGGACGCATTTATCTCAAGCGTCAGCTCTTCAGCATGGAGATGGCAGAAGGCGGAAGCATCCTTCACCATTGTAACGAGGTCCTCAACATCAGCGCGAAGCTTAGCAGTATCGGCGCCAAGATGGAGGACGAGGATGTGGCGATCTGCTTGCTGCGCAGTCTGCCCAAGAGCTACGAGAACGTCGTGCTCAACATGGAGATGAGCAATGCAGAGCTGCGGACGCAAGATGTGGTGAAGGTGCTCACGAATGAGCATATCAAGCGACAAGGCGAGAAGACTGCGGCGGTGAAAATCGAGGAAGCAGCAAAGGCCTTCAACGCCGAGCGTCAAACTCGCCGGTGTGACTACTGCGGAAAATTGGGGCACCTGATCGACAAGTGCTGGACCAAGCAGATGAAGAAAATCGAGGAGCACGACGCGGCCGAGGTGGTCGCGGTGCCAGCAACGTTGAGTGGTGCGACGACGATGACGACTACATCGCGTTCGCGGTCTCCATGTCGACAGCGTGTGGAGTGTCGTCGGGCAAGAAGTTTCAAGACTCATGGGCGATCGACAGTGGTGCAACCCACCACATCTGCAACGACAAGTCCAAGTTCATCGACATCAACTTGCGCGACGAAGGCGAACTCACTGTTGCCAATGGTCAAACGGCCAAGATTTTGGGAGTTGGTACCGTTGTACAACAAGTGATTCTGCCCAACCGGAGTGTGCGTGACGTCCGAATCGAAGATGCTCTCTACGTGCCGAGTATGAACAAGAACCTGCTGTCTGTGCCTCACATCAACCGAGGTGGAGATTTCAAGGTGGTGTTTGACGGCTCCGAAATGCACATTGCGCGCAAGTCGTCGAAGAAGATCGTTACTTCCGCGGACGTGATCGACGGACTCTACTGGCTACGAGTACCCAAGGGTTCTGCCAATTCGACGACTACGGCCTCGATCAACAGTGTCGATCTTCATGCGCGGATGGGTCATGCTCCGAACGACGTGCTACGGAAGATGGTTTCGAGCGGCATGGTAACGGGCGCGAAAATGCCGACCTCGTCTAAGAACTCAAGCGGATGCCGCGGATGTCAACAAGGGAAGATGGTCCAAAAACCCTTTCCGAGTAACCCGGACAAGCCCAAGTACAAGCCATTCGAGTTCCTGCACTTCGACCTTTGTGGCCCCATGGAGAAAGAGTCGCTTGGTGGCAGCAAGTATCTACTGCTGATCACTGATGAAGCCAGCGGCTGCATGACGGGATTCTGTTTGCGCGCCAAGTCGGAGAGTGAAGACTGTCTGCGCAAGTTCATCGCTAAAGTGGAGCGCCAATTCGATGCCAGGGTTAAGTTCGTGCGTCATGACGGTGCCAAGGAGTTCGCGACCAACTCGCTCAAGGCCTTTTACGATAATCATGGCATTGAAGTCTAGCCGACGGTTCGATATGCGCATCAGACGAATGCTACTGCGGAACGCGCCAACCGGACGATTGTGACTATTGGGCGCAGCATGCTTCACTTCGCACGTTTGGACAATACGTTTTGGGCGGAAGCGGCGATGACGGCAATTTACATCAAGAATCGACTGCCGTCACCCAAGGTCCCAGGGAAGACGCCGTTTGAGATTGTGTACAAGAGGAAGCCCAACGTGAAGCACATGCGCGTTTTCGGGTGCAAGGCCTACGTCCTGACGCCGAAGGAGAAGCGACTCAAGTGGGACCCCAAGGCTCGTGAAGGAATTTTCATGGGCTATGAAGAGCGTTCGAAGGCGTATCGCGTTTATGACATCGAGGCGGGCCAGGTAGTGATTTCTCGCGATGTCACTTTCGACGAATCGACCTTCGACGACGCCAATGTTGTTGATGATGATGAAGATGTCGAAGATGCTGCGGACATCCTTGACGACCTCGAGATTTTGAACGACCATGGAACGCGTGAATTCAAGCAGGCGGGGAAACGCAAGGCTCGTTCTAACGCCGAGGATCGTGAACATGTTCGTCGACCGCGTCGCAGTGCTAGATTAGAAGAAGCAAGCGCTCCGGACTCCGACCATCAAGAAGCCAAATCTGAAAACGATGATGATGGTGACTCGACTCAGCCGATGTACTGGCGTGCGAGTGCGAATGCAGTGGAGACGAGTGACAGCGCCGAGCCGAAGACGTTCCAAGATGCTGTGAGCGGCGAAGACTAAGTCCACTGGCGCAAGGCGATCCGAGCAGAACTCAAGTCGATGCGACTTCGTGGAGTGTTTCGTGGCGCCAAATTACCGAACAACCAACGCGCAGTCGGAACCAAGTGGGTGTTCAAGATCAAGCGTAAAGCCGACGGGTCCATCGAGAAGTACAAGGCTCGACTCGTCGCGAAAGGATTTGTGCAGAAGTATGGCATCGACTACACCGAGACGTTTTCGCCGGTGGTCAAGTACGTCACGCTTCGAATGATCATCGCTGTGGCCAAGTTCTTCAATTGGTACCTCGACCAACTTGATGTCGTCACGGCGTTCCTGTACGGCTTGATGAAGGAGAAGGTGTTCTGCAGTGTTCCAGAAGGCGTGGAACTTGATGACGGCTACGACTGCGTGGAACTTCTCAAGGCGATCTACGGTCACAAGCAAGCTTCTCGAGTGTGGAATGAGACCTTCGACGAGTATGTGCGCTCCATCGGATTTCGCGTTTCGAGCTACGATCCGTGCCTCTACATCAAGGTTGTCGACGGTGACTGCGTTCTGATGCTGGTGTACGTCGACGATGTTTTGGTGACCGGAAGATCTTCGACGATCATTGCTGAAGTCAAGAAACAGCTCAAGGCACGATTCGAGATGACTGACAGCGGCAAGTGTTCCTTCATTCTGGGCATCGAAGTGGTCGACAACGCAGATGGCAGCGTCACGCTGTCCCAAGCTCGCTACATCAACGACATCCTGGAGCGCTTTGGCATGCAGAACTGCAAACCTGCTGCCAGTCCAGTCGACCTCAGCATGAAGCTTGTTGACAGTGACGTCTCGACCAAGTTGGATGCGCCGTTCCGCGAAGCTGTCGGTGCTCTCATGCACTTGATGACGTCGACTCGCCCAGACATTGCTTTTGCAGTTGGTTACATTTCGCGCTTCATGGAGAACCCTCAAGTCGAGCACTGGATTGCAGTCAAGCGCATCTTCCGTTACCTTCAGGGCACCAAGTCGCACGGACTCCGTTTTTCGCCGACCAAAGGAATCGACTTTCGTGGCTATTCGGATGCAGACTGGGCTGGTGACCACAGTGACCGCAAGTCGACTTCGGGCTACCTGTTTCAAGTTCTTGGCGGACCTGTGTCGTGGGGATCCAAGAAACAATCGAGTGTGTCTCTTTCCACGAGTGAAGCCGAGTACATTGCGCTCAGTCTGGCAATCCAAGAAGGCAAATGGGTGCACAAGCTTCTGTGTGAGATCCTCGACGCTGCAGGCGAAGACATCCCGGATCTGAAGATTTTCGAAGACAATCAGTCGTGCATCAAGATGACGAAGAACCCTGTGAACCATGGCCGCGCGAAGCACATCGACATCAAGTACCACCACATCCGTGATGAAGTCAAGCGCGGTGAAGTGATCGTCGAGTACTGCGAGACTAGCCGACATCTTGACCAAGGGACTCGGCGGACCTCGTCACAAGGACTTAACGACGGCTCTTGGCGTTCAAGCGTGTTCGCATTGAGAGGGGCTGTTGCAGGTGATCCAATACGATCCCGCGATGATTACGGTAAGATGTTTACGCCACCGATGATTAGACGAGTAGGATGATTGGACGAGTACAGAGTGTTGGTGATTGGATGCACCAAATGATTGGATGCAGGCTAGGTAGAGAAGACAGTGTAAGCTCGTATCAATCAATCACTTCTGAATTTCCATTCTACCCCTTAAGTGACTTCCCTCGCCTCGGCCTCCTCGCCTCAAGCTTCGGCAGTCCTCCCCTCGCAAGACAACCTCTGTGACGACCTTCTTCACACCGCTCCACTTGATCTTCCCGCCGGTGTCTCTGTGGCCTGTTCCCCGGCGGGACCCATCGTACCTTTGTCTGATTCGACTCAGATCTGGGAATCACAGCCCCCCCCCCCTTGTCGCTTGTTCCGGCTCTCTTCGGGTTCGTGGCTGATATCGCCTCTCCGGGAAAAATTCTCGTTCGCTTCACCACAGAGTGGGCCCCCCGATAATCCGTGATCTAGCTGTGTGTAGTTTCACCTTGTGTACCCGTCGGTAGGCGGGTTACGCTCTTCCAGGTGACTTCTGAAGGTGTCTTGTAGGTCGGAAGAAAGTCTTGCGTGACGCAGGGGTTGAGGTAGCGTGGAAGTTCTTCACTCCACCTCGGGGTACTTGATCCCGGTCGTAGGCGAGTTCTCGAGCCTTGATCCGGGTGCCTGGTACTTGATCCAGGCCTTCCAATAGTCCAGTGTTCGGGATTCAGTCCCTTCCTTTCCGTTGTTTTCCGCTTCCGATAGCGGGAGTCTTGAGGGGGCGAGATTCGACCGGATCGTTGGGCCAAACAACCAATTCCTTCCGATCTGATGTATGCACTTAAAGGATAGTTCGCTAGATAGGGCAAAGCTAGCCAATATATTATCCAGACTTAACCGCTGTACTAGATCACGTATCCTTACCTTCCTGACGCTTGTAGGGCCAATGTAGTTCCCGGTTCCAGGCGTAGCGAAGACACTTGAGTGGTTCAGGGCAAATTCGAGTCTGTTTATGGTTATTCCTATACCTACTATGGTTGTTCCTATACCTACTGATCCCATCCTGATTTACTATCCTACGATCACATGACACTGGCTACATAGCTGCTCCCTAGCTCGGCTCCGCTAACCCTGATCGTGAGCCGATTTCGTACTTAACCGAAGCTTGATCTCGTACTTAACCGAAGCGTACTTAACCGAAACTTGATCTCGCACTTAATCGGGACTTGATCACCGCCTGATCCCGGGACTTGATCACCGCCTGATCCCGCTTGGTCGTCGTTCAGAGAATCCGGATCAGGCCATCAGAAGAGTCTGCGTCGCGCCTGGGGCTGAACTTGATCCGGAGCTGATCTCGTACTTAAACGGGAGAGGATCACTGCGTGATCCCGCTTCGTCGCCACCCGGGGAATCAGGATCATGTGGTTAGGAGACTCCGGGGCGCCGGGGTAAATCGTGAGCCAAGATCGTGCTTACTTGGGACCCCACCATTGCCGATCGCGCAAGGGCATCCTTGGTCTCCCTATTCTTCCTTCCGGTAGAACTCGGATCACCAACGAACACCGCCCCTCCTGACCTTCCGCAGGTGTCCCTGCCGCCTGTTCCCTGCGGGACCCATCGTGCCTTTGCCTGATTCGACTCAGATCTGGGGATCACAGGTCCACACCCCCCTGTCGCTTGTTCCGGCTCTCTTCGGGTTCGTGGCTGATATCGCCTCTCCGGGAAAAATTCTCGTTCGCTTCACCACATCCGCCCCCAGCACGGAAATTGGGCTGCCGCAGCTTACTTCGGGCTTATTTTCACATTTGCCACCTGGGATACAAGCTGCTCGAACACCACCACTCTTCCACGATGTCCGATCCGCCTCCTTCGCCCCCTTTGACGCCGAGAACTCCTTCGAGCGAGCACTTGATCCGATCGGCTCAATCCACCGCCTCACGCTTCTCAACTCCTGAGGTAAACCCTGAGCTAGTCACCTTGCAAGCGAGGCTGGCCCATAGCCAACGGGTGCGCGAGACGTTGGGTCGCGATCGGGACCACCTGGATGACACGTTCGCCGGTTGCGGTCCGACATGGAGGATATGGAGCGTTTCCGGGACGACCAGGCGGAGGAGATCTTGCGGCTGAACGCCGAAATCGCTCGTCTGCGGTCGGGAACCGGAGATATTATCGGTGGGGACGCGATCGCCGCCTTGCAAGATCAGCGGGCTCAATACGACGCCGAACGGCGGGAGGCGAATGGCCTGGATCCAGACGCGGTTAGACTCTGCGCTTGAGGTTCTCGACTTCCGGTTGGCCGAACTTCGCGTAGCAGGAGAGACGGAGATTGAACTCCGGGATGAGCTTCAGGATCGCGAACGGGAGCTCGCCGCCGTGCGCCATGACTTGACTCTCACGCAGCGTAGCCTTGATTGCTGGCAGAGGAACGATCCCTCCCAAGGTCTACAAGCGGCCGAGGCCACGCCTGCTGATCAGACTCGCCCTTCGGTAGAGGAAGCTCGGTTGAGGTTGGAGTTAACGCGGACCCAAGCGGAATTGCTCGTCGCTCGAGCTGAGGTCGCGTATCTGGAGCGCGAGGCGGAGGATCACCAGGCTGAGCTGGCTCGGGCACACCTCGCCCTGGAGGACGTATCCGTACCGGATTCTCGCGCTCCGCCTTTGGATACGACCGCCGACTCCGCCGCTATATCCAGTCTGGAGCAAGATCTGGCGGACGCCTTGGGGAATCTGGAGATAATCCAACACGAACGGGATCAGCTCTCCGTCCAGCATCGTGCCGCAATTGTCGAGCGAGATCAGGCCGTCGCGGACCTGGACCAGGCCCGCCTCGACCGGGACCAGGCGATGCAGGATCTCGATCGAGTCACGGTGGATCGGGATCGGATCCAGGTCGACCTGGACGGCGCCACCCAAGATCGCCTATCGGCCCTCGCGGACCTTGACGTGGCCCGTTCCGCCCGGGACGCGGCGACACAGGAACTCAACCAACTCCAACAGCAAAACACAGAGCTCCGACAGGCTCATCAGGAGCTGGAGGAGAGTTGGGTCCCAGATCTAGATGCCGATGAGTATGAGGTCGAACGGATCTCGGACATGCGAAGTGGGAAACGAACTCGCTACGGCAGGATCTATCGTGAATTCCTGGTGCACTGGGTAGGTTACGATGAGCCGACTTGGGTCGACGAAGCTGATCTTAACTGTGGAGCCATATTGAGCGCGTTCCTACGTGATCATGCTAACCGGAATCGATTTGGCGTGATGCAGTCGCACGAAGAAGTGTAGGAGGGGTCAAGCGAAGGTAACAGGGTTGCCTCGCCGTGATCGATGGAGCTGATGTGGAGGAGAATCCAGATCAGAGCGAGAGTTTATATTTGTGTATATGCATGTGAGCAGGGAATTTGACGTTGGAAAAATGGTGATCCGGAATGTCGAGATGGAGATGAAAGGGGATCACGTTCCCAAAATGATGGAGTACGATGGGAACGACGGTGGGAATGGAGATTACGAGAATCACGAAGGGAGATTACGAGAATCACGAATGGAGATTATGAGAGTTACGAATGGAGATGGGAGAACGCAGAACGGCCCTAGGTGGGGTTCCGAATCCGAACTCGGGGAGAAGCCCCGAGCCTTGCTGCAGGTGATCGAGGTTAGCACGACTTACGGAGAAGCGGCCCCAGCGGGAGGAGGATTGAACTTGCCGATAAGGCGGGGGATCCTGGTAGCAGGGTGGTTGACCGGGTCTTACCGATACTGGTTACGCCACGGATCCGCCTCGTCACACTCCTCCAGAGCCTCGATCAGGTTCGCCGGCTCTGGGACGTTCGCGTTGGGATCCGCCCGGTTGGCACGCCGAGAGACCACGCCGGGATACCAACGAACCGCATCCACTGCTGGAATGGGAGGTGAAGGAAGAACGGATCCAACAGGATGTCGAGATCAAACCACTGGTCGCGCATTATGGCGGGGAAAGAGGCAAGGAATTGGCGCCAAGCAGACCCAGCCCGACTCCGCCTGGCCTTGCGAGCGACGTAATACCGCTGCAGTTCGAGATCCGCATCTTGCATGGCAGAGGTGATCTCGAGGTTATGGGTGGACTCCCAAAACGCCTGACGGCGCCGTTCCTCCAGAACGCGATAGGTGGCGGTCACGGCCGCGAGGTGTGTTCCCTCCCTCTCATGTAAATCGAGGTCGAACGTGAGGGGACCCGGGTTCGCGAAGTCGTTCCACGGCTCCCGAGCCAGCAGATCGAGTACGTTCACACCCGTGATCAACTCGTTGAGATAGCCGGTGCCGGGGGTCGGCGCGAGTCCAGCCTGCACCCGAGAGGGGAACAGCCAACCCGAAGGGATCAACAACCGTTTGCCCAAGGAGCTGGCAATCAGGCCCACGATCGAATACTGCCCGATCACCTGCGGATTCCACGGTTCGATGTCCGCGGCCGCGAAGGTACGCTGTCGATCGTACCCTGGGATGAAAGAGGCGACCGGGAACAGTGGTGACGGCGGTGACGGGGAACCCGGAGGTGATCCGGGAGACGGTGGGCCCGATCCATCCGGAGATGGGCTTGAGCCGTCCGGAGACCCCGATCCACGAGCGCCAGAGGATCCGCCTCTCGGAACCTGACCGGACTCGCGCCGGTGCGTCGAGATAGATCGTTGGCGACTCATGCTTAGAACATCGTCCTCCTCGGAGTCTTCCGCCTCATTGGAATGTTCTGATTCAGCCTCAGGACTAGCTCCATTGCTGGGTTCTGGACTCTCGTCCTCTTCGGACGGCGATGAGAATGGGTGCTCGGGATCGTAGTCGGAGTCTTCCTCTTCCTCGTCCTGCGAATCACCATCGGCGGGGAGCGATCCAGGCTGATCCGTCGGCGCCGGGGTCGGATCAGGGACTGGAGTATCGGTCTCCTCCCATCCAGCCTGCCCAGAAGCTTGATCCGCCAACAGATCCAACGGGCTCGCCGTTGATCCTGCTGAGGTCGGAACCGCCGTTGGTGGGACAAGCTGGGTTGACCCGGGGGCTTCGGTAGCAGCAGTTCCGAGATCACGGGGGGGGGGGGGGGGGGCCGGGGAGCACCGAGCTGGACGCTTGCGCGAGGAAGGAGGAACGGCGGGGGAAGCGGAGGTGCTTCGAGATCTTTTGGTGGCACGAGCCGCCCGTCGATCCGCGATCCACGAGGACAACCGAGCAGAGGAATCGTCGGCGTGATGCAGCTGTTGTTCGGCTTCTGCATAATCGGCGTCCAGGAGGATCTCATCGAAATCGAGCCGATCTACTTCATCCACCGTCAACTCGATCCGCGGTCGATCCGGAAAATCCCGTACCAGCTTTAGCTTAGAAACGTGGACCACTGGGAAGATATGGTAATCAGATCCCGCGATCTCCAGCTTGATCGTGAATTTTTTGATATTCTCTGCAACGCGGACCGGGCCGTGCCAAAGGTGAGCGAGTTTACGCGCATATCCTTCCTTCACACGATCTAGATACAGCCAGACTCGTGATCCAGCTTCGATCTGATGCGAATCGACATCCTCATTGTGCCGATCGGCCCGGTCCGCGATCGCTTCTCGTAACTTAGCGTTGACCTGTTCTCGTGATTGCTGGTAGTACCTCTGAACCCGATATCTCCATCGTCTTGGATCGCGATCGTGGCGTCTGGTCGACCCAATCGGAATCGTTGCTTCCAACGTCGATCTCGGATCCCATCCGTGTACCAAATAGTGAGGGGTATCTCCCCGAACCCGATCGTGAGCCGTGTTAATAGCGAACGTCAGTCTCTCCGCATATTCATCCTAGTCCTTCTGATTGAGATCTTGAACATACATCTTGATCGCCCTAGTCGCCGTTTGCACCATCCGTTCTGCGGTCCCATTGGCTTGTGGCCGGTAGGCCATCGTCGCCCGTTGTCGCTGCCCCAGGATCTTATTGAACGATCTGAAGAAGTCGGACATGAAACCCGGTTCTCGATCGTGCCTGATCATCTCGCTAGCACCAAATCTGCGGAACACGCATTCTTCATAGGATTCTGCGACGGTCTGGGCTGATCGGGAGGAACTGGCCTTCGCGATCACATATCCCGTGAACAGATCTACCCAGATCAGTAGTTCGGTGTTGCCTTTGTTAGATCTGGGTAGGGAGGGTATGTGATCCATCGCTATGATCTGGAATGGGTATGTCGCTCGCAGATTTCCCGGCGACTCGCCCCGGATCGTGGGCCTCCCTTTTCCAGTCTCGCAGTCCACACATTCGCCTACGTATCGCTGCACGCTCCGATATAATCCCCTCCAGTGGAAATGATCTCGGATCCGCTGATAAGTGCGTCCGATCCCCTGATGTCCCCCTTCCAGAGTCGTATGGTAGTGGTGGAGAACATCCTGCTGTAGCGTTTCTGGAACTACGAGTCTCATCAGGCGGTCGCGATCACCATGATCTCCGGCCCTGGTGGGCAGTAAAACAGCAGATCCTGTTCATCTACCTCGTACTCGGAGGCGATCTTGGCGTAGGATCCAGATTCGGCTCGAGTAAGATCCGCTATCTGCCCAGCCAGGTACTTCTTTAGTCCGGCGATCCAGACCTCCTCGTCCTGGGCTCGCCTGATCCGATCAACCCGCATCTCCCGGATCAGTTCCTCTCGCAGGACAGCGGCACCAGGTCGCGCTCGGGCTGCACGCGTGGCTTCTGCCGGTACTTTCACAGTTCGATCTTCAACTCGAGGATCAACACCTCATTGAGCCGATTCAGGGTGATCAGACCGCACCGATCTGCCTCATCGTGGACCTCGATCCCGCTTCACTCGCTGCAGCGCGGCACTCGCCAAGCTATCTGCACTCCATTCCAGTCTCTCTTCGCATGGACAAGTTCATGATCTCCCCATTTCCGCAAGTGATCCAGCACCTTCTGTTTCAGTAACGTCAATCCTGGCGCCTTACAGTCGATCTCGCCCCGGACTTGTCGGATCACCAGGTTCGAATCGCCACAAACGATCAAACGGCGGCGTTCTAAGTGTGTGATCATGCTAAGACCCAGTAAGAGTCCACGGTATTCCGCTTCATTGACAGTAAGGCTCTCCGCATAGTCTGATCTAGCCTTGATCACTTTCCACTCTGGCAAACTCCACACGATCGCGCTGAAAGCGTCTCCTCCTCGTTTCACGCGTGCCGATCCGTCGAAACATATAACCCACAGCTCCTCATCTGTGTCTACGGTAGGGATCGGCATCTGGATTCGACGTTTTGGATTTCCTTTCGAGGCGCGATCGCGATCAGGAGCTTCATCAATCTCCGATCTGGGCGTTATACTAGCTGCGATCGCCCCAGTATTTCGTCCTCTCCTTCGCCTGCTTCGTGATCTCGAGCGTCCATGCGGATAGAATTGCAGACCATTGTCCTAGGCGCCCTTGGAGGCCGGCAGACTTGAACAGCCAGGCAAGCGTGGAGTGTCGGGTTAGGACCTCGATCCGACGTCCCACCAACAAGGTGTAGTGTAGATCCAAGATCCGAAGTAGAGCCAACACCTCCTTTTCGGCAACATTATAATTCAGCTCGTTCGTCTTCAAGGTTCGACTGGCAAACGCAACCGGGTGGTAGATCTGGTCGTGTTCCTGCATCAGTGCGGCGGAAATCGCCCAGTCACTAGCATACACAATCACCACGGGCAATTTCGCCATGTTGAAGTGACGGAGGATCGGGGTCGACGCGATCTTGGCTTTCAAGGCTGTAAACGCTCTATATGCCCTACCCCACCTCTCGTCGCCAGTTTTGGGCCAGATTGGCTTCGATCTCGCTTGAACAGAGGAAGGCATCGCCCCAAGTCGGGATCCGGTGTACTATCCTTTTGAGTCGAGGTGTCTGGTGATCCATCCTGATTCGACTTAAGCGCAACGAGATCTCGAGTGATCGGGTCCGTGCTATCCATGATCTTTCGTAGATCTGGTCGCTTCTTCAGTTCTGCGAACTCCACCTCACGTAATTCATATAGGACCGATGCATAGATCGCATAATCCTCGATGAACCGACTATAGTAATTCAAACTTCCAAGGAACGATTGCATGGATCAGGAGTGATCCAGGAATGGTAGATCCGTCAGAGACTTCAGGTCTTTCGGGTTTGCCTCCAATCCATCGATCGACACTTTGTGTCGAGATATTCCACCTTATCCATGCCCCAGAAGCTCTTTGCCACACTGATCGAGAGATTCCACTTATCACAGGCCTCAATAGGTCTTCCACCCGATCGCACATTTGATCCCATGATCAGTCGTGATCAAGATATCGTCGATGTATGATCGCCGTCGGAGAACCGACGGGCGACCAGGATCCTCAGGATCCTGATTTAAACACATCTGCAGAGTCTTCGTGTTCCCTGACTGGGAGATCTTCAAAAATCCATATAGGGCGTTGTCCACAAGACGTTGATAGATTTGAGGGGCGTTCTTCAGCCCGAACGGCATGCGATTCCACTCGAAAAGGCCAAATGGAGTGATGAAAGCTGAGATCGCGCGAGCTCGATCGGTCATTGATACGACCCAGAATCCACTCGCCATGTCTAATGAACAATACCACAGAACCTTGTCAAGATCTTCTAGCAGGTCATTGATCAGGGGCATCGGGTAGATCATCAGCCTTGTGAGACCGTTCACCAACCGATAATCGATACATAGTCGGATGTCTACACCGTTCTTCTTGATGATCACCACGATCGAGATGCCCATGGCGAGGTCGATGGTCGGATGATCTTGGCAGCTAGGAGTCCTTTGATAAGATCCGATACTTTCTCGCGGAACTGTGGCGCCACCTTTCGGACTCGTTGTGCGATCGGCTTTGCATCACCCACGTCGATATCGCATATAACACCCTTGGCCGCTGAAGGAAGTGCGTTTCCTTTCCGATGAGGAGATGTCGCTTCTCCCAAATAATCTGTCGGAGTTTCTCGACCTCCTCCGGGGTAGCCGATCCCGGATTTCCTACTTGCAGATCTTCGATCCTGACTTCTTCAGTGGTGGAGATCTGGATCTCTGGTACTACTGCGAGATTATCGGCTAGATCTTCGGCTGAAAAATCGCCACTTTCGTGTAAGTGGGTCTGATCGGCGTTCTCGATCCCTTCAGGAGATGTCGGATCGGGTTCGTTCGTTGATGGATCAGGAAGTCTATCGTCCTTGGCCGTCAGGATCGGGGCAACCTCTATCGTGGGGCCAGCGTCAATGTTGGATTCATGTTTGATCTCGATTTTAAAATCTGGTTTTTCTGTTTTTACCTCGATCTCTTCTTCGCATGTCCGATCTGTCCGATCTGGGGCCTGATCTGGCAAGCTCTCATTCGTCTCAGTCTCATGTCGCGAAGTCGGTGAAACTTTGATCGCGTAGCAGGGGGCGTATAGTGAACCCTAGTTATACGACTACTGAAAGGGTGTTTTCAGAGTCGTACAACGGTAGGTTGGCGTGTGGTACCTTGCGGTATCCTCGTGGGTTCGTTGTCTTCGGAAATATGACCCTCGCCGGAGTCTGAGAATGTGTTGTGAAGAGAAGTAGGGGTTCCCTTGGAGTCTGGTGTCGGTATTCAGGAAATCCTTCCAGGAGCGTTCGGGAGTCGGAATCTCTGCGAACCAAGATGGTTTCCAGGAAGTCGGCGGTCGAAAAGAGGTTAATATACCAGAGAAAGTCTGAAATCGGTGTCTGAATATCACAAATCCAGAACCGAAATACCTGACTTTCAGAGATAAACAACCAATATTCAGAGTTCGAAAATATACAAATATATACAGCCGTTCTTATTCTTTCTAGGCCCTTGAACGGTGGGCTAACACTCCAGGTCAACTAGGGACTTACTACCAGACACCTGGTCTGTCTGGTATCCCTTTACGTTCGCGCACCACCCTCTAGTATAGAGGGAAAATATAGACCAATACAATCGACTATATAACAGTCTACCTTGCACTCTGAAAACGACTGTCTAGTTTCCAGAGCCTTGCCAAACGAACAATATGAAATGGGCTACCGCTAGAGACAAAACAAACGACCCAACTAGGATATGGAATAGGCGGGTCCTTTCAGGTCTCTGCGTTACCTGATCTCCGCCTAAGGGGATTGACTAGGCGAGAGATCACACGGCAACAATCCTTGACGTGGCCTTGCAAACAGAAATACAATGACTTCTGGGTTACACGGCAAATTGAACTCTGTTTATCGTTTATCTTCCTCATAACTATCATATCTTTCTGGTATCTCTCTTCTTCTTGTCGTCTTTTGCGTCCTTTCAGCAGTCAGTCTTCATATGTCAGGTACACTTGGCTCTTGTATATATAAGATATCTTGACTTGATCTCAGTATGCAGTCTGTGCAGCCGATCTTGATGGGTTAACAGGTAGAGACGTCATTACGGGGGATGTGCAGGTCAGTAATCACTTAAATGTGTGACTTGAACTTGGGTTCACTTGGTTTTAGTATGGTCTTGAATCTTCGGTGATTTCAGAGTCTGGTATCCGGGTTTTCAGAGTCTGATATCACTTAGTTTTCAGAGTCTTGGTCACTCAGAGTTAGATACCAGAGTTTTGAGTAAGAACCAGAGTACGGAGCACCAATGCTACAACGTACACGAAGATCTTGAAGGTTGCGCGGGTGCGCGGCGTCCGGCGCGCGATACTTGGTCTCTGTGGGTATATATTGTGAATCCTTGAACCATCCATCGTCGCGCTGGACGGTAACGGGATGAGGTCTCTCAGAGATACGTTCTTCTGAGAGACTTTCCGCCAGAACTTAGGCACTCATCGGCGGGGAAAGTCCGGTGACCAGACAGAGTGTAGTTGATCTTCAGAGTTGTGCACACTCTGAAGTACACTTCTGGTCCTTTGGGCCCCTTTACAGTCAGGCGAAGGTTTATCCACAATCTTCCACAGATGTCGCACGGGTGCGGCCGCGTCCCAAAGTCCCTTTCGCTTATAACCCATAGTATAAACAATCACATCGTAACGTAACGTCTGCCTGTCGCTCGAAAATCGGAAATAACATCATGTCAACCGCCCCTCCTGGTCATGATCCATCAGTGCGGAACTTTCTCCAAGCTGTGTATCATGGCCAGGCCTATCAAACATTCTGATAGACGGTTTTCAGAGCGTAGTGTAGCTGCAACTCTTTGCCAGTTGCCCGGTTTTCAGAGTCTCTGGTGCCCTGTCGCACAGTCTGATTCTCTCAGACTCAAAAACTTGAATTTGACTCGCCTAACGGGCGATCATTTCCCAATCTCCGTCCTTTCGCTCATGAGTGAGGAAACGAACACTTCCCTGGGCTCAAACGCCTCAGCGGATGGGGTGGCAAGCGACGCCACAGGCGCCTGTCCGGCTTCGGCAAATGCCAACATAGTGCAGGGTGAGGATGCTGGCTCAGCTTCATCCCCGGGTGGCAGCTCCAGCGCCCTAGCCCTCACATCCCGGCCTAAAAGTTCACAGGTCGATGGTTCGATCGAGAATCTCCCTGGTGATGGCATGGCCCCGGCTGGCTCAGGTGATCTTTCACCAACGGCTGCTTCACGTGGGGGTTCCAGCTCTGAATTCTCTGAGGGAACTCCTGGTGTTTTCAGGCCGCGAGCTTTCGGTGCCCCACGGCTTCTGTCCACGGAGGAAGTCGATCGGCTCTTTCGTCAGGGTCTGGTGACGGCTACAGGAGACCAAGTCACGGCGTTGGGGAACTCTGATGTTCCTCGGAATTATGTCGCTCCCATCGTAAAACCAGAGGGACGTGCCTTTCTGGTGAGTACTCCCGCACGAGCTGAAGATTTCAGAGGAGGGCGCCACATAGCGAACGCGTACGGCGGCCCCTGCGTACTCGTGGGTTACGAGGCACTTACTGATGAAGACCTCCGGGAGCTGGAGCGGGTGATCCCAAGCTTCGATCCTGACGAAGTCGTGTCTCCGTGCGCTCAGACTCCAGACGTGCGCACTCTGGATGCTCTGACGTCGTCTGTGGAGGTTCGCCGGGAGCTGGATCTCTGGTTTCTCACGTCTCCCCCACTCGACTTGCCGAGAAAGTTTTTCGGACAGCTGGATGCTTGAAACTCATGACCGCTGCTCATCGCCGCCTTCGGGAACGCGTTGGTTCTCAGAATGGCGTCGCCTTGATCGATGCTGCAGCAGCGCGCTCTGAGTGTGAAGAAATCAAGCGCGAATGGGTACTGCACTGTCAATACTGGAAGCACGAGCTTAAGTGTGCCCAGCAAGACGCTGGTGTGGTAGAAGAATGCATGACTTCGGAGATTCAGGATCTCAAGGCTCACTACCAGGACCAAGTGGAAGCTCTGAAGTCGGACAAGGCAGCTCTGAAATCCCGAGTCGCTGATCTTCAGGCGCAAGTCTCAATTCTGAGATCGCGTCCTGAAGTCAAACCCACAGATCCATGGGATTCTCAGAGTTCTTACAAGAGAACTCTGAAATCTCCGGTAATTGGGATCGGCTTCATGACCTTCTGGTGTCGTTTCAGGAGAATACTATCGTCCCTGATAACTGGACGACTGTCATCAGTGTGACAGCTTTGGACGCACGGAAGAAGCCTGTTCCTGATTTCAAGAAACGGCTTTCTGAAGAACGAGCTCGTCAGGCTGCTCAGACGGCTGCGAAGACCACCAGAGTTCTGGATCTTACTCGTCCAAGTGCTGAAGCCTCAGAGTCCAAGAGCGAGAGTCCACGGTATCTGTCATATCCATCGAAGCCCCAGATTCTGAAATCATCTCCGAAGCGGCCGTTCAAGTGGGACCTCAAGAATTTGCAGCGTCGTCCGTCCGGACACAAGCCCGTTGAAGACTCGGCGCTTCCGGCGAATGCGGGTTCCAAGGTGGCAAAGTCTGAGGTCCACAAGAGGCCTGGTGATGTGGTCTGGAAAGAAGTTCGACCCGACCTCCGCCAAGCCCTACTGTCTGGGATCAAGTATGATAAAGCCATGGAGTGGTTAGCGTCGGACAAAGAGGCTCACAGTCTCTTTAGCAGTCCGGTTCTCATTCAGATGTTGGTGAGTCTGGTATTTTCTCGTCGCCTGGATTCCACTCTCTGGGCCAAGTACGTCCCCGAAGTGTATTACCAGATGGCCGACGAGGTGGTGGATCGTCATATCTCAGCTGGTACCGAGCCCGCAGCCTGGGGTGATCTGGATGGTCACGTGAATTATCCAGAAAGTGATGTCGAGTCCACCGCCGACAACCCCAAGGATGACCCGGATTACAAGGATTCTGGCGCGATCGAGTCTGGAGACGAAGATGACGACGAGAGCTCTGGTGACGGTGCGTCTGACGACAGCGATTCCGAGAGCGACAAGTCTGAAGACAAGAAGTCTCAAGACAAGAAGTCTGGGAACAAGAACTCTGGGGGCAAGAAGTCCGGGAGCAAGAAGTCCCATGACCACCCGCGTCCTGGTTCCAAGCGTCCTCGGGACTCTGATGATGACTCGGACTCTGATGATGGACCTATCATCCCCACCAAGAAGTCCAAGAGAAGTATCGCATCCGTAAAGGCCCATACCAGTCCCAAGTCTCGCCCGAAGTCCACCAGTGGAAGTGGATCGAAGTCCAAAATTTCTTCTGGGAAAGCGCGTAGTCTGGTGTCCAAGTCTTATAATTCCCTGACGGTCAAGGAGCTCCAGGTGGTGGAAACACCAGACTGTGAGGCATCCTCCTGGTTGTACTATGGTATCAGGGTACAACGAGTGAGCTCTACCAAGACCACCACTGGCCAGACACTGGGTTTCCCAGACTACGAGGTGCACAAACACTCATGTGCCATCCTCAAGAAGCGCTGGGACTCTGAGCGGTACTGTGCAGTCCTTCGCAAGAAGCGCGCCCCTTTGAAAGTCATGTTCGACAACCGATTCTCAGAGTTTTACTTCAACAAGCGGGAGGAACTGGGGCCCATGGTGTTGGCTGACGTGGAAGACATCGTGCGCAGCATGAAGAAGCATGCTCAAGCCTTCTGGGAGCGTACACATTGGGTAACTATGGACGTTGAAGCTGACGACAAGTCTGCGGAGCTTCACAAGTACCGGGCCATGCGTCGTGGTGCCATGATTCGTCAGCACAACGCCCTCATCCGAAAGGTCCTGAAGCACAAGAACTTCCCAGAGTCGATACTCTCAGAGCCCGGCATCTGGGTCGTTCCTGACAAGTCCTGTCCCTGGATCTGGCAAGATCCTAGAGTCGCGGAGCTCGGGGGTCCCAAGTGTCTGAGTCTGGAGACGCAACTGGGCGACTTGGATGCGATTGAGCCTGCTCGGATGCAATGGGCCACGGTGAACGTGGATGAAGAGTGGCTCCAGTACGTTCCTGCCGAAGTCAGGAAAGATCACATGACACCCACAGAGCGTTCCGATAACCCGATCTCCCTTCGTTATTGAAACTCAGGTGTCCACCATGCTACCCACGGGAAGGCTGCATTTTGAGAAGCCCAATAGTTGTCTGCATTCGTGACGTAAACCCCGGCCTCAGTGTAGCTTCCTAATCCCTTAACTCTCCAATATCACTCCATTTAATCACATTTCTTCTCATCATCTCATTGCTAGTAACCTTGTATCCTTCAGCACTTAATTCTCCACAAATTCACTTCCACATTTACATTCACACAGTTGTTTTATATAAGCCGTAACATGATCGATCACATATCCAAACACACGAATTTCAGAAATAAGACTCTGAAAAACATGTACTCAGACTACTATTCTCTGAAAGTCCAAGTCTGAGATCCTTCAGATATCAGACTTCCAGGTGTGCATTCAGAGTCATTAGACTCTGGGGTGATCGTCTCCAGCCTGCATTGCCTGAAAACGAGCTCGTGCTCGTGCACTCTGGTTGAATTCATAAAGTAGTGCTCCACAATTCAACTTCGATAATGGTAACCACTCAGTCTCATCGTAACCTTTCCACTTAACCAGATATTCGCGCAGGCGTTTAGACGTTGTTTCCCAGACGACCGACAGCAGAGCTTCAGATCCCAGGAGATGATGACTTTGACGCAGCCTTGTTACCAGAAGTTAGTTGGGAACCTGATACTGAAAACGACGAGTATGAAGTGGAGAAGATCTCTAGGTTTCAGGCGGCTCACACGCACCCAGGGGTTTACACGATAGCCGGTATCTTCAACCTTGAGTCGCACCCTGAAATCATCCAACATCTCCTCGATCCTGAAAGGTCCGTGCCACATGTGCCAATTTCTTGCTCAATCCCGTTTGTACCTTAGGGATGTAGAGCCATACGGCGTCGCCTATAGCAAAACCTGACTTCAAACGCTCTGATAACTCGTTCCACTTTCTGGTTTGCTCTTCAGACCGATCACATTTTGCCTTCTTCTGGAGATCTTCGGCACACGCCAGAGCATAACTATAGTCTCGTTGTATCTTCCTTCTCCATTCGTAAGCAGTTCGCTCCTGAGTCGTCGACGGCTTGGCTCCAAGCATTGCGGACAACGTACCGTGAGCATCCCAACCGTGCACCAAATAAAAAGGTGTCTCCAGACGAGTGGCGTCGAATGATGTATTCAAAGCGAACATCAGTCGTTCAGCATGATCATCCCAATCACTCTGATCAGTGTGAAGCTGTGGATTCAAATTTTCTATCTGGACACCGCCTCCCAGAGCCACCCAATATGTCGAGAGGTGATTGGCTGAGGCATCGAGTACCTGGGACTGAGCTGTGGAACACATTTTCACCTTATTGCTTTAGGACTTCCGGAATCCGGACTTCCAGAATCCGGATGCCCGACCACGATCGGAGTCCACTATTCAGGAATCAAGTCCACCATGTGGTGCCCAAGTGAATTCCTGGTGCGTACTTCCGGAATCCAGATCCAGATTTCGGGAATCTGGATGCCATTCCAGTCAGGGCTAAGGGCTCAAGAATCCAGTCGTCCATACACAGACCAAGTGTATTCCGGATACATGCTTCCAGTGCTGAACTGAGGACTTACGGATTCCAAGGATCGGGAATCCAGATGACCAAAGGCGTCCGGACCCTGCCTGATTTGTACCCAGTATGGACATTGAGGTTCGGAGTATACTCAAGCCAAGTCAAGACCGACCGACCAAGACGACCGACCAGGATGTGTTCGGCACCAGCCGGAATTCTTCGGGGTTCCGCGCCAGAGACACGCGCCTCCTGATGAGTGTGCGCTTCCTATAGTGAAAACAAGATGTTAGCAGAATCTTTAGCAGAAGACTTGTATATAAATAACAGAGAGTTCAATTTGCCACCAAGGGCGCAAGTGGTCTTCTGGAAGGTTTTCCTGGAAGATACTGCAAAGCACTGCGGACCAGCCTCTTGTCAGAGGGCTTCGAGTTAGCTGAGCCAGCGTACGGCCGCGTCGACTGCGTACATCGCCGCGGAACTCTCCACCAAAGGCTCGAGACCAAGTTGGGTAAGTGATCCGGCGGCGCATCCGGAAGGGATCTTTCTATTTCATATTCCAGTTGGAATCCGGATTCCGGATTCACATTTCATATTATAACTGCGTTTTGGGAGGTTGTTAGTAGTTGGCCCCTTGGAACTGTATTGAATTAACTACTGTGTGATTGGACGTTTGCATCTGGATTCCTATTCTAGATTGCATTTGGATTTTGGATATTTGGATATACAGGCATCTGGATATCCTGATCTTGGATATTGTCTTCCGGAAACCAAGTGGTTATCCGGAAGTGGTGCGCTTGTTAGGGTCCCGGAACTGAGTCAGTGTTCCGGAAGTAGACCCCGTCGACTGGCATTGGGAGTGTTCACCGCTCGAGGGCCACAAAGAATAAGAGCGGCTGCGTGTTTTGCATATTAACTCTCTGTATTGTATTGGTTAACTGTTGGAAGAGGACTCTGCTAATAGTCTTTTGCCTTCCAGAAAATCAACTACTTTTGGTACTATGGATCTTTGGATCTGATCACACCTGAAAGTAACTCACCTGGTGATACCCTTCGGATACTCGAAGACAAACGACACCAAGGAGGATAACCACAAGGTTACACGCCAACTCCGCCTTCCGGATACCCATTGGATCCCGGAAGGTAGAGACTGAACCCAGTTCTCAAGTGTCATCTGGAAGTTTCCTTCCAGAATCGGACTGGCCACCAGCTATACGTTCTGGGCGACCGGGTTTTTTCTTTCAGAAAGTCCGGAAAGTGTTCACCCACCTCGTCACAGCTGGTGCGCGTGCCCGGATTTGATACCGAAAGGGTTTTACCGAGTTATTTTTATATATTTTTTTGATTAGTTTCAGGGGTTCTGAGTGCTAACTAACTTTCTGATCGTAGTTGTGATGGTTGGAAGTGAAAGCGCACGCAGAGGAGGAGACGCGGATTCTGGAAGCGGAATGGCATCCAGATCGTCGCGTCGGTTGAAGGGGCAGCAGCCTGAAGAGCATGAGGATTTGGATACTATCATGAAGAAAGCTCGTCAGGCCAACGCTGCGAAGCGAAAGGCTGCCCAAGAGGCGAAGGAGTCGTCGGATCATCTGGAAGAAGAATCTGAATCCTCCGTTCAGGAAGCGCACCACGCAAGTCTGGATGGAAGTGATTCGGAAGAGATTTCGGAAGGAGACGACGACCCTGAGCAGGAGGAATCTGGATCCATGTCGGATCCGGGTGCAGAAGAGTCCGGATCGGAAGGTGATCCGGATGTGGAAGCCGAGAACGAGTCCGGTCTGGAGGAGTTCACGGCTGGTGAGGAGTCTGTATCCTGAAGGTTTCATTCAGGCTGCCTTGATGACTTCGGAACACCTGAACCGCCGGATGTTGATGCCGGCTCAGACGGACGCCTGGATTTCAGAACTCCAGATTCAACGTCGGTCATTTGGAAGGGCACAAGATCTTCTGGTCGTCGGAAGTGATGCTGAAGATTCTGGAAGAGAAGCGTCGGGAGATGATGCTGTCGAGATCGAAGACCCTACGGAGGATGGAGTTCAGGACTCTCCTCCGGAAGGTGCGAATCCAGATGCCGAACCTGATGTTCGAGAAGAGTCGCCACGAGTCAAGCAGGAAGCTCGCCCGTTGTCGCCGGTTCAGGAAGAAACTGTGCTTGAGGATACCAACATGTCTTCGCCAGTGATTCCGGAAATCCGGATGCCAACATTGTATCCTGATGAGCCACCGTTCTCGGCGCCCCCAGAAGCGCCTCGTCAAGAAGCTACCAGGTTTGGTATTCCGGATTCCAGAATGGAAGAATCTCCGGAAGCACCGCCGGGGACGCCGGAAGTCCAGATGAGCGGAGTCCAGATGAAGGCATATGTGGCTGAACAAGTGAGGCGTTGGGAACGTGACAACTCCGAAAGGAGCTTTGCACCTGATGTCGGATATGATTGACCGCCACTATACCTGAATCCTGAAGGTTTCATTCAGGCTGCCTTGATGACTTCGGAACACCTGAACCGCCGGATGTTGATGCCGGCTCAGACGGACGCCTGGATTTCAGAACTCCAGATTCAACGTCGGTCATTTGGAAGGGCACAAGATCTTCAGGGTGATCCCGCCGAAGGAGTTTTCGCCTCGTGAATGCATCGCAGTCCTGCAGACAATGCTTTTCGAAGCGGGATTTGGATTTGTGAATTTGGTGCCTGGATGGTGCCGGACGCGAGTTTTCAAAGTGCATCCGGATCTGGTTCGGCAAGTTGTTGGGGAAATGTTGCAGCTATTGGTCGTGGAGATAATCGAATGGAGACAACTAGTGACGCGAGCTCAGGAGTACGCCCGGATCCTGATGGCAACTGGAAGGGAACGACTTTGTCAAGTACATCCGGAAGCCCAATTTCAGGGTGAAGGTGTATTCATGTCGGATTACGAGGTAGCATCTCTGCTGGGACGAGACTTCACTAGACAACTGAAGGCATCTGGATTTCGGAAGGTTCGGAGTCCTCGCGGACCCACCTATCAGGAAATCCGGCCGAAGCGAGTGCAACGTGTGATGCCTCGGCCACCGCCGTCGTCAATCCCGTCGCCGTCGCCCTCATCCCTGCAGTCTGTGCCATCTTCGCTAGTCCGGAATCTGGAAGCGGATCTGGAATCCGGAAGTCACATGTCTTCGTACCATAGTCTTTCTGATAGGACGAATTCGGCACGTACCTCCAGTATGTTCGAGACTTCCGGAGGATCAAGTGAGTCAATGGCGAGTGCGACTTCCGGAACTCGGACTTCCAGAGAGAGCACCTCGGATTCTTCTGGATTCGGGATGAGCAGAAGTGCAGGAACGCATATGCCATTCTCCGCCTTCAGGCCGATGGCGATGACCGCACGGGGATCTGGAAGTGCTGCGCCGATGGATTCTGGAATCGCTTTCCAGATTTCCCACAGGAACCCGGATGCCGAAGATCAAGACGTCCCGCAGGGATCAGACTTGAATCGCGAGAAGCCCAGGAAGAAGCGTACAAAGTCATCTTCAAGGAGGCGAGAAATGCTTCAGGAATCCCAGGCTGCAGAAGCATCTCGATCACGAGGCATTCAGAAGTCTGGGAGTTGGGATCGTGAAGTTCCAGAAACTTCAGCAAGGTCTGAGCGCTCTTCGAAGTCCGCCAGTTCTGGATCCACGCAAGTTGCCCTGAACACCATGTTCCAACTTCAGAAGGTCATGGCCAGGATGGAAGATCAGCAAGGGTCTGCGCTGGAGAGGATGTCAGGCGATCTGGATGCGAAGCTTGAACGCCTTCTGGATTCCAAGTTTCAAAGACTCTTCCAGAAGAAGGAAGCGATCCCAGATATGGTCTCTGACGAGGATTCACACTTGACAGTCAAGAATCTGGAGGTTCGGTCATACGGACACCAATCTCACAAGCGGCACCCGGAAGCAGTTCGAGGTTCCGCCGCCAAGTCGAGCTCCTCCAAGAGCGCGAAGGTGAAGGAGCTTCAGCAAGAACTCGAAGCCTCGGAGTCTGCGCGGAAGAAGGAAGAAGAAGCAGCGAGGGCTGTCCAGAAGTTTTTGGCCACCCAAGTTCGCGACCTGAAATCGGCGGCTGCCAAGGCCCCTGTCGCAGCTGAGACAGATGGGCGTAATCATGATTCTCAGGAATCAGGTGCGTCCCATCATCCGACTCTGTACCCAGTATCCGGTAACGCATCCCGAGGTGCATCCCATCTGAGTTCTCGTAAAACAGATGTTGGGAATCCAGATGAAGCCTTTGCCGCACAGCTTGAGACAGCTCTCCAACTGGTCACTCGTGAATCCAAGACCCCTAGAGCTCAAGTGGCCAAGTCCTCGACACCCCAGGCGCTCGTGGTGAAGAAGGAATCGACATCCAGAAGGAGAGAGGCGTCTGGAAGCGAGAGCCGGGGTATCCGGAAGCGTTCAGGTGAGGATGGCTCGAAGAAGCGTTCGTCCAAGGAGTCTGGGTCGTCGAAGCGGGGTTCAACGTCCAAGCGTGAGAAGGGTGGAACTTCCAGAAGGAAATCCCCTTCAGAATATTCAAGTTCTTCGGATCCAAGTTCTAAATCGAGTAGTTCTTCGGATTCCGGAAGTTCGTATAGCAGTTCGTTCAAAGCCAAGACCCCTGCGGTGACGACGACCAAGTCCGGAGGGACGATGACATACATGTTCAAGCCATTCGTGAATGCAAGTACTTTGGAAGACTTCGATGAGAAGGCGGCGCTGGCCACTCGGATGCGCTGGCTGGAACGCTTCCAGAGTATGTCCGTTCAGGGTGGCTGGGCCGATAACGTGAAAATCTACGAGATGAAGCTCAAGTTGTCTCCGGCCGTCCGGAACTGGAGAGCGAATCTGGATCCGAAGGTCCGTCGCAACTGGAAAAGATTCCTGAAGGCTTTCAAGGAGCGCTACTGTAAGGCGAGGACTTCGGATGCGGAAAGGTACTATACGATGGTTCAGAAGAAGCATGAGACGCCTTTGGATTTCTATTACCGCCTGAACAAGGTGGCTGATAGAGCCGGTATCCGGATCGACGGATCGACCAAGCTCCGTGAGCAGCATCTGAAAGCCTTCACCCAGACGCTTCCGGAGTCCAGACTCCGGACTACCCTCCAAGGTCAACGCCTTCGGAGTTTGGAAGATGTCGAGTACGTCCTGAAGCAACATGAAGAACTGAATTTGGAAGACGACTACGACACTCCACCTCCGAAGCGGGATTTCCGGGCGGATAACGTACCTCGTGATAAGTTTCGCCCAAAGCGTTCCGGATCCGGAAGAGCATACACTGCTCAGAGTGACGCTGACTCTGAAGATCCTGACCGACACGTCCGTTTTCAGGATGAGGAAGACAAGATGACTCTGGAAACCTCGAAAACATCTGCGTCTACGAAGTCTGGCGATCCAGATTCCGGATTCCCGACCATGGATGATCTCTCAGATACCGTCTTCAAGATTCTTCAAGAGGGAGGCTGGAGGCCCCTGATCCCCTTCAGGACGCCAAGGTGACTCAACAATCTTCCGGAGCATCAAGACTCCAGACGCCAAGGTTTCCGGAATCCGAATTACAGTGCAAGGTACTGTGAGAACTGCCGCAATTTCGGACATGTCAAGGAGGATTGTTGGGCAGATATCGAGTGTGAACGCTGTCATCGGAAGGGCCATCCTGTGCGATTCTGTCGGATGCGTCAGTGTGATTTCTGCAACAAGTATCACGATGGGCATTGTGAGGAGCTGGAGGCCCTTCGGGATCTCAAGAGTCTCGTTCAACAAGGAGCTTTGGATATACCGACTGCTATCCGGAAGAAACTTCTGGATGGAGATGCAGATTCTGGGGAACAACCGTTAAACTAGGAAGCCCGCTGGATGGGGATCCAGAACGCGCCGGGCCCAAGAAACCCCCAGAATTGTGTGTCTTGGCGTACGTTGGTCCAGAGTTGAAACGACAAGCTAACCATCAATGCATGACTGTGACTCAAGATGTCGACTTTCTCCTTCCAGATTCTAAACTTCCGGATGACAATGATTTTGGAAGGTCGGATGATTGGAATCCTGACAATCAGGATGACACTCAATAGAATTCAGATTGAAGCCTGGTGAAGGTTACGGATGGTGGGAAGAACACCGTTCGGAGACGTCGAAGAGAGTTGCGATGGTGCATGGTGCAGTGAGCAATGTCCGACAGACATCCTTCTGGATTCCGGAGCTTCCGTGAGCATGCTGAGTTTGGATCTTGCGCGTAGACTCAAACTCAAGCTGGATTTTAGGAAAACAGCTCGGGTATCCGGATTGGGAGGCGTCCGACGATCATCACTGCCCAAACTGAAGTGAAACTTACCCTGGGTTTGAATGTGGTTTACATTCTGGAACTTTGGGTGGCGAATATTGGTGAAGGTGTTGACGTGTTGCTTGGGATGGATTTTATGTATTCTGCTGGAGTGCGGTTGTGCATTCGTGAAGGACTGGTCCAACTTCCTGATGAAGAAAACGTTATGCTTTCCGGAAGAACTTTCGACCAGCAGAAGAAGGGATTACGTTTGGAAGTCCGGAGTCCGGAAACCCTGATACTTGGACCAGGTGAACAAGCTGTCGTCCGGATTAATTACGGGCAGAGCAATCCGCAACGTGAAGTAGTCTGGGCTGGCAGAGGTGATCGCTGGGTGACGCAGCTGATATATGGGAGCGAAGTCCTGGGCGGTCGCTGTGAAGGTGGTAAATATTTCGGATAAGGATGTTTGGATCGACACAAACACCCCGGTCGCCCAGATTGTGGAATACGGATGCTATCCATTTGGAAGGTTCGTCAGACCTGGACTCCGGAGGTATCGTGAATGGGAAGTCCTGATCTACGAGAACACCAATTCTCATCAGGAAGTATTACGTCAACGAAGATACCTTCAGGCGATCCAAGCTTCCCAACCCCCAAGTGTCCAGAAGCCGGAATATCCCTGGCCCAAGAAACTTTTGATGAGACCTCCCAGGGGTGGTTCTGAAGTCCGCATGGGTCGACTACAAGATCCCCCGAAGGATATTCAGAAAGGTGAAAGGCCGCTTCCAGATGCCGCCGTTTCGGAATTTCAGAATCCTGATAGCATATTGACTGTAAATGAACATCGGGAGGGAATTTCGAACGAGACTTCAGGAAGACAACAGGTTCCTGAAGGCGATGGTTTTCTGGATTCCGACGGTGACGAGTGGTTTGATGCGATCTCCATGGATGAGAATGTGCCAAGGGACGAGATTCCAGACGGTTTGCCTGACGCAGAAGAGGATTCTGGAACGGATCCATCAGGAAGACAATTTAATCTGGAAGTTGTGAAGAAGGCCATCCTGAAGCTGGAAACGAAGTTTGTCAGGTGTCTGCATCTGAATGCGGAAGAGCTCGCCTTGGAACCAGCTGTGTATGTGCATGAAGGGAGTGATATGTTGTCACACTTGAAGGATCAACTCGTCATGCTTCCGGAAGTACACGAGCTAAGCCCGAAGTGTGATATCGAGAAGGCAGATGTGGGAGAACCCGGAAAGACTACTCCAGAAGAAGAGCGAAAGCTTCGAGGAATCCTGAAACGGCATCGCAGTATCTTTCTGGGCGACGGAAATGCGGCTCCAGCCCCCGCCAGAGGTGTGATTTGCGATCTGGATGTTGGAACGGCTAAACCTGTCGCGCAACGCCCACGTTCTATCGCTCCTCACTTAGCGGTCAAAGTGTACGAACTTCTGAAGAAGCTTTTGGAAACTGGATTGATCGAGCACTCGGAATCTCCATGGGCTTCCCCGATTGTTATTGTCCTGAAGAAGAACGGTGTTGACATCCGGATGTGTATTGACTATCGAGTGGTAAACGGATTTATTGTGTTATCCAACTATCCGCTTCCCCTGATTGACGATCTCCTGATTGGCTTCGAAAGCGCAATGTGGTTCATGAGTTTGGATATGGCCAGTGGATTCTGGGCTATCAGGATGTCTGAACGTGCCAAGCTGATCTCCGCTTTCGTGTGCCCCTTTGGACACTTTCAGTGGATCCGGATGCCATTCGGTTTGAAGAACGCCCCTTTGGTATATCAGGCAGTAATCAATAACTGCTTGTGGGGGTTTGTGCGCCTATCCCCGGAAGAGGAAGCAGAAGTGGATCAGGAAGTCTTGGATTTTCTGAAGTTGACTCCATCTAAGAATTTGGATTCCGGAAGTTTGGAATCCGGAAGTTCCCCTTCAGGAATCCAAGTGCCAATTCTCTCAGATACAATGACCGTGTTCCAGAGGAATATCCCAGCTCCTTCACAGATGAACCCGGTACTGGGACGCAGTTCGTATATCGACGATATCGCTCACGGCGCGCCGACTTGGGATCAGTTATGTGAAGATCTGGATGCACTACTATTCTGGCTGCGTTATTGGAACATCTCGGTGAGCCTCCCGAAGAGTGAATTTGGAAAGCTAACCATCCCGTACCTGTCCCATGAAATCAGTGCTGAAGGAATCCGAGCTACCCCGAAGATTGCAAAAGGTGTTTTGGATCTTCCGTTTCCGGAGACCCTGAAAGGGGTGCAGTCGTTCCTCGGAAGCCTGAACTACTATCACAAATTCATTGAAGACTTCCCGGTTATTGCCGCTGTTCTCTATGAACTTTCGGATGAGCAGATCAGGGCGGGAAGGAATTTGGATCCAGGCGAAGGAGGCATTTGGAATCCTGAAGCACAAGATCGTCTCGACCCCATTTAGCTTCGGCATCCTGATAGAAATCGACCATTCGTGATCATTCCGCATGCCAATGAATGGGCCGCATGTGCTGTCCTCGGTCAGGAATACGACGGTGTGATCCACCCTGTCCGGTATACTGGCCGCGTCCTAAATGATTCCGAAATCCGTTATCATATTGCGGAAAAGGAGGTCATTGCGATCCTGAGAGTACTTCAGGTCTTCCGAACGCTGATCGAGCAGTCCGAACTGATTGTGTACACCCGATACTCCGTCCTGAAGTGGGTCATCACCTCGAAGTCTGCTGATGGTAGGTGTGTTCCTTGGGGACTTGCACTTTCACATTGGAATCTGGATATCCGGAAGGTTCAAAGGGACGAAGACGGGTAGGCTGCGATAATGGGTGCTGGGATAACCCCACGAGAGCATCTGGATAAAATTTCGGAATCCTTGATCCCTTCGAAAGGACGCATCCGGAAGCCGCCAGTAGTGAGCATCGAGATGTTGGAAGCGAACTACGAAGGTGTTATCCTGAGTTTCGATGGTGCTGCCAAGACTTCCACCCGGAAAGGAAGTTGCGGGTGTGTTCTCTGGAAGCTACCTGGATGGAAGGTTCTGGAAGCCCGAGGTTTCATTCTGGATGACGTCACCGTGAATGACGCTGAGTACCATGGACTTCTGAAGGGCATGGATATGGCATCTGGAAGAGGCATTCAGGATTTGGTGGTTGTGGGAGATTCCAGAATTGTGATTCAGCAAGTACAAGGACTGATCAACTGTAACCAACCACATCTTCAGAAACACCTTGCAGGAAGCGGAAGTTCTGAAATCCAGATTTCAGAAGGTCAGATTTGTGCATCTCAAACGAGAGTACAATCAGGCTGCCGACTACCTGACGACCAAGACATTGGTTCAAGGAGAATCCTGGGAGGTTTCCGACGAAAGTGACCTGAGGCATTTGGAACTTGTTTCTAAAATCCAAGAGAAGTTGGTGAAATCAGAACTGTCGGAGGCCCATCCTTCAGATATCCAGATTCAGGAATCCGGAATCCCGGATGACAACGACCTTCCCGGACCAGATTCGGAACCGTTACCAGAGTCTGCGCGAGTGATGGCTGTCATTGCGGAAGCTGGGGATCCAGAAGGAAACGATCCGGATACCCCTCCGATGGGACCATTGGAACTTCAAGCCGAGCGTTGGGGACGGATCAAGGTCCATCAGGATGCCGACGAATACCTGTCTGAGCTGAAGGCGTTCCTGAAAGAGGATTTCAGAGGTTTTCCATAAACGTCTCCGGAAGATTGCAAAGGTGGCTGATTTGTTCACTTTGGATTCCAGAAACATTCTCTTCAGGATGTCCACAGTCACCCAGAAGCGACCTCGAGATTTTCTGGGAGAACTTCGATTGGTGGTTCCGGAATCCTTACGTTCTGATATGCTTCACTATGCCCACGAAGATTTCCAAGGTGGACACCAGGGCATCCGGAGGACTCATGAGAAATTGCTTTCAGAATACTATTGGCCTGGGATGTATGCAGATGTGGAACGTCATGTGAAGGAGTGTGTGGATTGTGCATCCGGAAAGGGACGGCCTCCGAATCCAGGTCCGTCACCTGGAAACATCGAGCCATCATGTCCTTTCGAAGTTGTCTCGATGGATTTCGTGACGCACCTTCCAAAATCCGCACGCGGAAACACTTTCCTACTCCTGTTTCAGGATATGTTTTCCGGATACGTGATGTGCAAGCCCATGTCTTCGACGACTGCCTAAGATGTTGCAGAAGTGTATGAACAAGTGGTATTCCAGAGGTTTGGATCAAGTTCCTGATCCGACACGATCAGGATCCCCGATTCATGAGTGCCGTCTTCGAGTGCTTCCGGAATCTACTTGGGAGTCTCCAAAGAGCAACATTGGGATACCGTCCGCAGGCAAATGGCCAGCAGGAACGTTCCGTTCAGACGGTAGTTCGAAGCATCCGGGCGTATATTATGGAAGCGGATCAAAGTGATTGGGATGACCATGTGGAAAGGCTGATGTTCGCTCTAAATACCTCTTTCGATGCAACGCGCCTGGAAACCCCCTTCTATCTAATTCATGGTTGGGACGCCCAGAGTACAATTTCAGCAATGCTGGGTCCAAAGCCACATAGTATTCCTGAAAGGTCAGCGTACGAATGGAGACGGAAAATGCAGAGGGACTACAGCTACGCTGTGGCTTTTGCAGAAGGACTTCAGAAGAAAGCCAGCGTCACCGTTCCGAAATCCAAACGCAAAAGTGGAAAGAGCTTTCGGAAAGGCTGAAATCCGGATTTTCGGAAGGCGATTCCGTGTGGTTATATATTCCGAAAGTCCAGACTGGGCTAAGTAGGAAACTGGCCCACATGTGGCATGGACCATTCCGGATTGCTGAAGTGCATCAGGACTTCCGGGTGAAACTCAAGGTCGAGGCACGGGATATCGTGTCAACCCTTGGGTGCATATCAGCCGCTTGAAACCCGAGCACTCTTCCCGAAACGTCCTACCACGGAGATCCAAGTGGACGAGGACGATGACTTTGACGCTGCCCTTCTTCCGGAAGACAGTTGGAATCCGGATGCCGAAGAGAACGAGTACGAAGTCGAAAAGATTTTGGATCTTCGATGGTCCAAACGTACTCGGACGTCGAAAAGGAATCGGGAATACCTGGTCAAATGGAAAGGCTATCCGGATCCGGAATGGCTTCCAGTGTCCCAGTTAAGCTGCGGTGCCCTTCTTTACGAATTTAATCAAGGGGCAAGGGCGCGAGCGAGGTTCCAGGCTATGCAAGCCGGGGACGACCATCCCCAAGTCTAGACTTCCGGATGCTATCATCCGGGAAGTTTTGAGAAGGATTCTGAACTGTGACTACCGATTGAACTTTGATTTGATTACGATTGGAAACTGATTTCGGATTATGATGGAACTTTGGAATCCTGGGTTTCAGAAGGATGGATATGAAGGAGATGAACAAAAGCTGACTTTCGGAGAAGTGAGGTGTATTACGAGTGATTAGTGACGAATTACATATGGAAAACATGGAGAATTGGAAGACTCACTCGATCTGAACTACACCTCCTAGTTTCCGTATTTCCAAAGGGCATCGATCCGGATGCGCTGATCCGCAGGAATCAGGGTGCTTTGGACTTCCGGTGGAAGATGAGCAATGCGATCCTGATCCGAAGTGGAGAAGCTCCACTGAACACGTGCAGGCTCCATGGCATCCAGGAATCCCAAGCTGTTCGCTTGAGCGAGTATGGTTCCGAAGTCCCAGGCTTGAAGTGTTCTGGATCCATCAGGATCCAGTGACAGAGTTTCGCAGGGTACTTCCAGACGCACGTCTCATTCCAGATGGATTTTTGGAAGCTTGGAAGAGATCTTCTGGAGCAACGGGATCGCCTTCTTCCCTAAGGGACGAGTGGCGCTTCGATCGCTCGGAGTAGATCCGCACGAGCTTCGGATGCACAGCTTCGGAAGTGTCGAACGTGAGCCAATGAGTTTCTTCCCAGAAGGCCTGGAGATGACCGCTCACGAAAGAAAGCCAGGTGTCAAGAGCCTCCAAGGCGTTCGCATCCAGATCGCTGCGCTTATGGAAGAGTAGATCCCGAGGCCGACAACTGTATGCGTGTTCCCAAGGACGTTCATCCAGAAGCGGAGGAAGCTCGGACGCCCGGATCACGAAGCGCTCTTTCAGAAGGTCGAAATCAAACCTGTTGGGAGCGGAATCCGGAAACCCGAGAGTCTGAGTGGTCGCTGTGGACGTCGGATCTCCCTTCTTCATACGAACTCCGTAGTGGAGCCAAGATGCCACTCCCTCGGTCGGATTCTCGATGGTCTGCTTGTCGAGTCTTGTCAGGTTCCCAAAGTCTTTGGCAGCTAGATAGGAGGTTGACCGGTCATGTGCACGATAGCCCCTGGATGCTGACTTAAGAGAGCGGTTGGAACGACGACGCTTGGATTTCGGAGACTGAACGTCAGGATCACGGCGAGAGGAACTTGACTGGCCCTGATCATCATCTGGATGCACCACCTCTGTCTCATCTGGAATGAAGTCTTCATCCACTGTCTTGTCATCCACCGTTTCCGTAACCAAGGCTTCCGGATCCGGATCTTCGACGTCGTCTTCTCCATCCACAAGAGGTCCCCAGTACTCTGGCTCGATACCTTCATCCTGAAGTCCATCGAGAACACCTTCAGCCATCTGGAAGTACCGACGCGGGACGTACTTGGTCCACGGAATGTCATCCAACTTGTTCCAGAACATCATCCGAGTGAGCATCTCCACGAGAGGTTTCAACTGGAAAGCCACGTGAACTGCACGGTCTTCACGAATCCATTCCAGAGCCCCGGTATACTTGACTCCAGACATCATGAGTTTCTGAAGATCCAGACGCAAGTCACTCCAGACAACCGGGTAGTCCGTCAAGGACTCTCGAGCTTGCTTCTCCGTCCAGACTAGAGGATATTTGTCACTCCGACAGTCGTCATCCGAATGTTTAATCCACTCAGAAGGACGAGCCTGAATCACGTCGGGAGCCCTTGGGACCTTCTTCGAAGACTTGAATCCGGAACTGGAACGCTTGCGCTTGGAAGAAGACTTGGAACTTGGATTTCCGGATGCAGGTGCGCCAGAAGAACCACGACTCAGATCCAGATACGACGACGAATCGCTCTCCTTGGCATCACCGTCATCACTTCCGTGAAAAGGATGCAGTTCGACAAAAGGGGCCGAAGTGTGTCCTGGGTCATCCGTGGCGATGACACTGATGACTGTACGCCATTCCGAAGGAACAGTTGTGCCGTTCTGAAAGTGCTTCAGGAGTTCCAGAAGCCGTTGCCAGTTTACAGTGACAGTCGACTGTCCTTCGCCGGCGCCAAGGAAGTTCATGACGTCGACAGCATTAAAGGCCAGTTTCTGGATGTGGTGTTCCAGAAGGCGATTCTGCGTCCGGGCATCATCCAAACGCTTCGTGAGATCTTCGACCTGCTTCCGGAGACCCCTCTTGTCGCGGTCATGCTCCTCCATCAGGTGCTTGATGTCGTCACGGGCGTTCTGGAGAGCCTCTTCTTTCTCAGAGACAGCTTCCGCGTGTCGAAGATCCAGATGACTTGTTACCAACTGGTAGTCCCGACGGAGCTCGGCGAGCTCATCGTGAACCCTGCCGACATTGACGAGATCCGGATCCTGATCTTCGAGCAGTGACTGCGTCCGGATGCACTTCTGGATGACTTTCCGAAGAGCAGAGACGGTTCCAAAGACGCGCTGCGCGAGATTCTCAGGGTCGTACTCCGAAACAAGGCTGGCGATCTCCCTCTTGACAGCGACGCTATCCAGAAGTGCGTGAAGCTGGTCATCCGGAAGCGAAGCTGGCCGAGGTGTCAGGATGAATTCCCGAAGGTCCAGATGACCGGCGCAGAAGTCGTGTAGCACTGCCATTTCCCTGGTGGACAGCTTCTCAGAATGCATCAGGACTTCCAAACCGCCATAGCCGTTCCGAAGAAAACTGTTGCCATCACGATGCACTGTTGAAGCTGGAACGCCGACCACTTGCAAGATTGTCGTCGCGCTCGTGGGATGGAGGGGTCTTGAAGTAGATGGGACGCGAAGATTCACTTCCGAACGCGGTGCCCTCAGACAGCCCGAACTCCTCCGCACTCTTGTGCGTGACAAACTTCGGGTAGACGCGATTGAGTGGCTCATCACATCGTCCTCAGGGACGCCTCCGCCTCCACCTGCGGGGCGGGCAAGCCTCCGTGCCCTCGGCACCATGTCTCCCCTCATCAACAACGCTATCTGGACCCCCTGTCACTGCCGTGTCGTCCTGGTGCGACTCAGCGCCACCAGTGTCGCCCTCAACCGAGGTGTTGCCTGGTGGAGGCGCCGTGAACGTCGAAGGAGAGTCTGCTGACATGATGTGATCGTGCGGAATCGCTTGGGTGATCTGGAGCCTTGAAATTGCGAAATGTGTGTGGACCGACTGAATGATTCTTGCCGTTTGGACGTGCGCTGGGACCGGGGCGCTTGGGACCGGACGCAGAAGAGAAGCCACGTCAGCCAATTGATGGATGGGAATGTGACCCAGTGTAGTGATTTGGACTTCCTGAACCCGGATAGGGTGAACCCGGATACGTGAGACCCGGGTGGGTAGAACCTGGATACAGTGTGGGACGCCTGAAACCGGACCGTTCGACATTTGCGTGATGGGCATTTGGATGTATGGAATCCGGAAACGCGACTCGACGACAAGTGCCGTTGTGAATTGCGGGATTGTGATCTGGATGTCTGCGATGATCCGGTGATCTGGACGACTTGCCCACGCTTCGTCTCATAAGGACCTGTCAAGCTCGGAGGTAAATTCCTCAATGACAGCTCCTGACGAGAGGGACGGTTGTGAAGCTGTGGATTCAAATTTTCTATCTGGACACCGCCTCCCAGAGCCACCCAATATGTCGAGAGGTGATTGGCTGAGGCATCGAGTACCTGGGACTGAGCTGTGGAACACATTTTCACCTTATTGCTTTAGGACTTCCGGAATCGGACTTCCAGAATCCGGATGCCCGACCACGATCGGAGTCCACTATTCAGGAATCAAGTCCACCATGTGGTGCCCAAGTGAATTCCTGGTGCGTACTTCCGGAATCCAGATCCAGATTTCGGGAATCTGGATGCCATTCCAGTCAGAAGGCTAAGGGCTCACAGAATCCAGTCGTCCATACACAGACCAAGTGTATTCCGGATACATGCTTCCAGTGCTGAACTGAGGACTTACGGATTCCAAGGATCGGGAATCCAGATGACCAAAGGCGTCCGGACCCTGCCTGATTTGTACCCAGTATGGACATTGAGGTTCGGAGTATACTCAAGCCAAGTCAAGACTGACCGACCAAGACGACCGACCAGGATGTGTTCGGCACCAGCCGGAATTCTTCGGGGTTCCGCGCCAGAGACACGCGCCTCCTGATGAGTGTGCGCTTCCTATAGTGAAAACAAGATGTTAGCAGAATCTTTAGCAGAAGACTTGTATATAAATAACAGAGAGTTCAATTTGCCACCAAGGGCGCAAGTGGTCTTCTGGAAGGTTTTCCTGGAAGATACTGCAAAGCACTGCGGACCAGCCTCTTGTCAGAGGGCTTCGAGTTAGCTGAGCATGACGAATCAGAGAGCTAGCTCCAAAGTTTCTGAAAACGCGTTCCTCATAGGCCTCTGCTACATCTTGAGCAGTGGTGACACTCATCGGCTTGCACATCACGTATCCTGAAAACATATCCTGGAACAGCAAGAGAAATGTGTTTCCACGTGCTGATTTCGGCATGTGGGTTACAAAATCCATAGACACCACTTCAAACGGCCGGCTGGGCTCAATATTCCCCGGTGACGGTCCAGGATTTGGGGGTCGCCCCTTGCCACTGGCACAGTCCACACATTCCTTCACGAACCTCTCCACATCAGCATACATACCCAACCAGTAAAACTCTGAACTCAGCTTCTCAAAGGTTCTCCTGATTCCTTGATGTCCACCTTGGTAATCTTCGTGAGCATAGTGCAACAAGTCTGGGTACAAGTCTCGGGGAACCACCAGTCTGAGTTCGTCAACATTGTCCCGGGGCCGCTCTCGAGTAGCGCGACTCAGACGATAAAGTACATCTCTAGAATCTAGAACGAAATCCTTAGCGACTCTGGCAAGCTTCCTGACTCGGGGTCGTGGTAAGTCTCCCACGTCGCCCTTCAGAAACTTCATGAGCTCAACCAAGTACGGGTCCTGGCTCTGATGTGCCTTAATCCGTCGCCAGCGTTCTGCCTGGAACTCCAAAGGCCCCAAAGGTTCTCGTCCATCATCATCCTCAGGCGGATTAGCATCAAGCGGAGCTTGGGCACGGGCTACGGCAACCAATATTCTAACCGATCGAGGTAAGGGTGCGGATTCCGGATCAGAAGCATCCTCAGGCTCTGGTGACGCATTATGATTTTCAGAGTCTGGTATCTTCGATTCTTGAACTTCCATGTTCGGGACTGAACGAGGCTTCATCAGTTTCTCATGAACTTTGGATACCAGTTGCAGGTGCATAAGTTCATCCTCGTCTTGTACCTGCCAAGCTTCCCCAAGGGTCAAAGTCTTCGAGGTCAGGTAATCCGCCGCTTGGTTGAACTCGCGCTTCACATGCACCAACTTCAGAGTCTGAAACTTGGTTTTCAGATACTCAAATTCGGCCAACCTTCGTTGCAAGTTAGGCTGATTGCAGTTGATTAGTCCCTGAGCCTGTTGTATCGCGATGCGTGAATCTCCCACAACCACCAACTCCTGTATTCCGTGGTCGAGTGCCATCTTCAGACCATAATTCAGGCCACAGTATTCTGAGTCATTCACCGTGACATCCGTCAGGGGAAACCCTCGGGCCTCCAGAACACCCCACCCCGGGAGTTTCCAGAGTATACACCCACAGCTTCCCAAACGAGTAGACGTTTTTGCGGCACCGTCGAAACTCAGAACATAGCCCTGAAATTCTGCTTCCAGCATTTCCACACTGATAGGAACTGGCGGCTTGACTCGCCCCTTGACTGGGATCAGATTTTCAGAGACTTCGTCCAGATGCTCCCTGGGGGTAATGCCTGCGCCGAGTATAGCTGGGAGTCCATCTTCATCACGCTGAATCCGGCGAATCTCCAAGTTCCACTGCGACAACTTCAGACCCCACTTGACGTTTCTGCCGTCGGTGGAGCTCGATGTCAGCAACCATTTCAGGACAGAGTATCTGGTATAGACTACAATCACCGGACTTGACTCCACCAGAGCTCTGAAGTTTTCCAGAACTCTGAAGATCGCGATCAACTCCTTCTCAGCGATATGATACCTGAGTTCGGCATCATTTAAGACACGACCTGTGAACCGGACCGGGTGAAATATTCCCTCATATTCTTGCCTTAAAACTGCCGAAGCAGCCCAAGGGTTTGCGTGCGGAATGACAACAAACGGTCTGGTTCGGTCCGGGTGTCTGAGTAGTGGAGTAGAGACTATCTTGCGTTTCAAAATCTCAAATGCCTCTCTCGCACGAGTCAAGTCTCGTCCAGCACGAATCTGCTCGTCCGTCAGCTCATAGAGGGTAGCAGCTATCACCGGTAAATCCTCAATAAACTTGTTGTAATAATTGAAGCTTCCCATGAAACTCTGAACTCCCTTCAGCGTAGACGGAAATGGCAGTCCTTCAACTCCTTTAACGATCTTGGGAGTTGCCCTCAGATCCTCGGCACTGATTTCGTGGGATAGGTACGGTATCGACAGCTTTCCGAACTCGCTCTTAGGCAAACTCACAGAAATGTTCCAATAGCGAAGCCTGAAAAGCAGGGCGTTCAAGTCGTCACATAGTTGGTCCCAAGTCGGTGCTCCATGGGCGATGTCGTCGATGTATGAACTCCTCCCCAGAACTGGGCCCATGCATGTGGGGACGGGAATGTTTCTCTGAAAGACGGTCATCGTACTTGTGAGTGCTGGCATCTCTGAAATCGGAGTATGGTTCTCAGAGTCTGAAAGATGTTTTTCAGAGTTCTGAGGCTGGAGTTGCAGAAATTCCAGAACCTCCGCATCAACTTCAGCTTCTTCTTCCGGTAAAAGTCTCAGAAATCCCCACAGGCAATTATCCAACATAGCCTGATACACAGGAGGGGCGTTCTTCAGACCAAACGGCATCCTTACCCACTGAAAATGCCCAAACGGGCAAATGAAAGCTGATATCAGTCGTGCACGCTCCGTCATCCTGATCGCCCAGAAACCGCTATCCATATCCAGGCTCATGAACCACATAGCAGCCTCAAAACCGATTAGGAGGTCGTCAATAAGAGGCAGAGGGTAGCGCGACAATTGAATAAAGCCATTCACAATGCGATAGTCGATGTACATTCGTATGTCAACACCATTCTTTTTGAGAACGATCACAATAGGAGATGCCCACGGGGAGTTGGAGTACTCGATCAAACCAGTTTCCAGAAGTTTCTTGAGAAGCTCGTACACCTTCAGCATGAGATGGGGGGCGACGGACCTCGGACGCTGAGCTACCGGCTTGGCATCTCCCACATCCAGATCACAGACCACGCCCCTTGCCGGTGCAGGCGCCGCATTACCGTCTCCCAGGAATATTTTCCTGTGGTGCCTCAGAATATCACGCAGTTTCTTCTCCATTTCTGGGGTCGTTTTTCCTGGTTCTCTAACATCAGCGCTATCGATATCACACTCTGGTGTCAACTCTTCCAGTTCTGGTAGCATGACCAATTGGTCGCGTAATTGAGCGAGGAGTTGCGTACCTTCTCGCATATACACACCTGGCTCCAGGTCTAATTCTTCACTCGAAACATTCATACACCGCTCGTATTCCACTCGTAACTTTTCCACAGGCGTTCCGGGCATCCCGTAAATGGGAATATCCCAAGACTCATCCATTAAGTCCAAACCGTCTGCAGGCAACTCCGGAGCCTGAAGATTGTCTTGGAGACACTCGTACTTCGAGCCTAAGACATCATCATCGATAGCAACGGACGTGTCACCAAGGTCTGTATACGAAGTACTTTCAGAGAATGTTTCCAAACTTCTGGTATCTGTACTGATGTCCGCATTTCCCGTTGATTCACCGTGGCATCCATCCTCCGTTTGGGTGAATGCATCCAGGGCGAAGCGTACTCGTTTCACGGTCGGTGGTGACGCTGGTTTCACGAACTGCACTCGAGCGTTATCGAACCTTGGACGCTGCAGTATTTCAGTCGGCCATGGGTAGTCTCGGCATCAGGGCCTCCAACTCCGCCTCTCTCTTCATACGTTTCTTAGTCTCTGGTGACGGGGTGCTTTCCAGAATCAGAACTACCCAATCACGAAAAGCAGCGGAACCTGGACGCACGAAACGTCCATGCCTTGGAAAGAAACCATATTCCACGATCCTCGCGACATCAGAAAGTTCATTGACCCACGTGTTTTTATCAGAGATGTTTACCACGCGAACGGCCACAGGCCAAGATCGGGCCGCGTAGATCAGCTGGGTAACCCAGCGGTCACCGCGTCCGGCCCACGACTTCCCTTTGGGGTTCTGTTGGCCCATAGTCAATTCGGACAACAAATTCTTCGCCTGGACTCAGAAGAACAGCCTCACATGGTCTAACCGACCTGTTACGACCAATGTGATCACCAGGTTCCCAATTACACATCATCACCACTACCTCGTCTGGTAACGACACCAGACCTTCGCGAGCACTAATTCTCACTCCGGCAGCAAACATAAAACCCATTCCCAGAAGCACGTCAATTCCTTCACCGATATTCGCGACCCAAACATCCACAATATATACCACTCTTGGCCCAAGTGTCAACTTGATCTCAGCGCTGGCACCGATATATGTTGGGACACCACCCATTCCTGACACCTTGGTCTGCTTGTGCGACTTAAGTCGGAGTCCGAGCTTACGCGCAAAGTCGTAACTCAGAATGTTTATGGTCGAACCAGTATCCAAGAGAATCTTGGTCCGATGGTCATTCACGGCACCATACACCATCACCACATCCCTCTTTGACCGATCAGGGTAGTTGTCCTCCCACCAGCCGTAACATTCGCCATCTTTCAACCTGAACGACACTGTGTCGTCTGATGTCTGGTCGGTGTTTTCGGCGATCTCAGGTAACTCGTTCCCTGAGTTTCCAGAAGGTATGGTCGACTCTTGGGCAAAAGTAGTCATGCATTGTTGAATGTTATCTCGAGTCTTTCTCAGCTCTGGTCCTACACACACTAGAACACACAACTCTGGGGTAACGCCATGCCCGGCGCGTTTCGGATCCCCATCCGACGGGCATATTAGTTTAACGGCTTCCCAGAGTCTGCCTCCTCACCCAGGAGTTTCTCCCGTAGGTGGTTCGGCATGTCCTTGAGTGCGCCTTGTCGATCGAGTTGCTTGAGTGCTTCCAGAGTTTTCAGATCTTCACAGGGTTTTCCAGGGTGCACTCTTCCACATACTTCACAGGGTGGCATCCGACACATTCGACTCGGGTGTCCCTTCTCCTGACATCGGTCACACGTGACGTCTCTCCAGCAATCCTCCTCTGAGTGTCCTGAGCGTTGACATTTTTCACAGAACTTGTTCCAGTAGCCACTATTCTCATGACGCCTCTGGTGGAATCCTTGACCTGACGATCCAGACGGGGACTGGGGCGGCGGACGCCATCCCAAGTTATCCATCACTCGATACACCTCATTCGTCAGAGTCTGCGTCCAATCTGCACTTGGTGGAGCCTTTGAATTGTTCGAAGATGCCTGCGGAGTACTTTCATCACGAGTAGACTCTGAAGTCGCACTCGGAGTTCTGGAATCACCCGTCTGATCTCTGGTATCCTGATTGGATTTCAGAGATTCCTTATTTTCAGAGTTTTCAGAGTCATAGTCTTCAGAATCCATATCTCTTGCGACGTAAGTCCGATGCACACGCTTGGGCTTGAACTGTCCTCGTGGAATATTATCAGCCCGGAAATCTCGAGACTTGGCAGGAGTCATTTCTTGGTCACCAGTTCGCCACACGTCTTCATCTTGTTGCAACGCATACTCCAAGTCTGAAATCCGTCTAAATCTCTGGCCTTGCAGCGAAGTTTTCAGACGTGCATCCTTAAGCTTCGTGATGAATCGCAGTACATGCTTCTCAAGACGCTTAGACGACTTTCGGAAATCGATGTCAGCTTTCCCAGCGGCAGAATTAAGTCGATAGAAAAATTCAAGCGGAGTCTCAGAGTCCTTCATAGCCATCGTGAAAGCCTTGCAAAAACGTTTCTTGAACTCTGAGGACAGCTCTTTCCAGTCACGGGACACACTTTTGGGAAGCTGGTTAAACCAGTCTCGCGCAGACACGGGGAGCTTCAACTTGAGTTCCTGGATGCGCGTCTTGGTCGACCATCCTCCTTGAGAAGCCATATTTGTAAACCGCTCCCACCAGTGGACACGTTCCCTGAGTGTAGCTCTGGGGTCGAATTCTCCAAGGTTGTTGGAGTTCATGAACGGCCTCAGTGTCAGAAGTGTGGTTCCGGCCTGTGCTTGAGTTGCTGCCGTCAGATTCACCACTTCGCCTGGCTCCGAGTTCTCTGATGACGAGCTCGCAGAGTCTGAACTCGAGTCATCAGAGTCTCCACCAGAGTCTGGTGCTCTATCATGACGTTTCTCTCTGCGAGACGCTCCTCAATCTCCATTAGGCCGTCTAGCTTCAGTTTTCTGCGGCGGACCTCGTCTCGGAGTAGGCGCACGTCTAGTATCCCCTTTGGTCTCTGTCACCGAAGTCGCTTGAGTCACCTGGGTGGCCGTAGCAGTAGTAGCGCCGCCATTCTTCTCGGCCTTCACTCGCTTCGTCCCCGCGCTTCGTGCAGGGGTGCCCTGCTGGAAGGTCGCAACCTCTTGAGATTCCGTCTTGGGGACCGGTGAATGTGACATGGGTTCAACCCCAACCCTACTTGCGTCACTTCTGATTTCCGACCCTGACACTGGATACATAGTTGCAACTTCAGGGTTGCCGGTATGTAACACTTGGTTTGAAGATGCTGAATCAGGGTGACCGACCCTTCGCGCCTCTTGAACTTGGGATAATGTCGCTCGAAGGTTTCTCAATTGACCGGCTTGGAACCGTTGCATGTTCTGAGAACTTTCTTTCTCCCTGTCGCTCTTGGCCTCCATGATCTTTATTCGCTGCTGTAAGGCTTCCATTTGAGAAGTCCAGTCTGGTTTCATCTCGTCAGTCGCACGTGCACGTTCGGCCTCAGTCTCAGCCTCTCTTTGTCGCCAGCGTTCGGCAAACTCTGATTCCAGACGTTGGTTTTCAGAGTTCCGAAGCTCCGATTTCAGAGTTTCCAACTCTGCCGCGCTGCGATTCCTGAGTTTGCTCTCAGATGCCAGACTTCTGCGTTCTTCGGCATTGTCAGCACGTCTCTCGGCCTCCAGCCTCGCGTTTTCTGACTTCACCAAGCGCTCAGTGAGTATCTGGATCTCGCGTCTCGCCTCCAGGTCGCGTGGCTCCCGACGACGATCGCGTTCCATGGACTCCAAGCGTTCCCGGGCCAAGAACTCCATCTGTGCTTGCTCCATCCGGCTTTGCCACTCCTATGACGTTCAACTCGATCTGGACAGGTCCTGATATCTGAGAACTTCGAGCTTCAGACTTCGTACGACTCGACGCGATGGAACTCAAGCGTCGGGACGGTGACTTTGAAATGTCTTCACTCTTCACACTTTGGCGGTGGCTCTGGTGACTTTCGCTTCGGGTGGAGACAGATACAGGCCGAATCTCTGGGGTCAATCGCCTGAAATCCCATGAAGAACTTCCGACAGATGCCTGTTTTCCAAACTTCGTGTCCGGTACCTCCGGTTTCTCTTCCGGCATGTCAACGTCTTCAGGCTCTGGTTTCACTGGTAACAGCGTTCGCGTCACTTGGATCCCCATGCCTTCAGAGGCTGCGCCTCCCATATCAGCGCCTTGAGCGATTAACGCTAGACTTCCTGTGGACAGCGCCATATGTGATGCCGCCCCTCGACTCATGGACATCAAGGACGAGTCCGTAGAGCTTCCGCGCGAAGTCTGGAATCCCGACGACTGATCATCCGAGGTCCCAATGACACTGGGAATTGGCACGTCCGACATCCGAGGCTGAGAAATACCGTGATCTTCAGACATCAGGTTTTTGGAGTCCGGTCGCGTGTTATCAGAGCGACTCTCATACTGTGGCAGTGAAGACAGCGACGGCGTTGATAAAGCTGACGGTGTTGACGGGACTTGTGGGCGCGGTGGTCTCTGCTGCAAGCGCTTGGACCGCGGTGGCTCATCACTGCTGGAACCATCAGAACTGTGCGTCACTCGGAGTCCGGTCACCCGGAGTCGCATGATCAGTCGTCGCCCTTGTAGGTCAGCGTCCTTGTCAGGTAATACATGGTCTGCTTTGTCTTGACTTGTTGTGTCTTCTTGTTTCATGTCTTCTGGGAGTCTGCTAACTTGTAACCTGGCGGTCACTGTGGCCCACTCTACCAGTTCCACTGCGAGTCGACTCTGAAGTTCGGACGCCACACTGCGTATTTGAGACTCAAAGACGGCTGACGCCTGCGTCTGAGACCAGATTGGGAGGAGGTTCTGAAATTCGAAACCTGCCTCGTACAACATTGTCTAAAGAATTGCCACACACTCTGGTGCTGTCAACGTGCTCATCGGAATCTCGACGTAGGAAAGATCTTGGATCCGACCAAAACCATGACGTCTTACGTGAAACTCTGAGATCCACATATCCTCGGGGAAGACGGAGGAGCATCGCCACTTGATGTAGTCGCCGGTCGCTGCAGCAGCTTTCTGGAAAGCATCAGCACTAGGCTTCATCGTCGGCCACATATACTCGATGCTTGGCGGGACGACCTTGCCTGTGTCCATATCTCTCCAACGGCGGAACTCACGACGCACATACCTCAGAGCTCGTTCCCCGTCAAGCGAATCGGCCCTCCCAGACTCATCCAACGGTGTCTTCAGAGACTCTTCGGACTTGATTGCCATGTCATCCGACATTGGTGTGGCTTCGGACTTTGGGGACTGCGGAGCTTGGTTTTCAGAGAGTCCAGGTTCTGGTTTCACTTCATCCACGGATTGTCCGGAAGTCGCCGAGTCTGAACACAGATCGATCACTACTTCCGGGGACTCAACCATATCGGCGCCTCCCTCAGACGCCTCATCATCACCCTCGCGGGTGATGGCCACCTCATCATCAGAAACTTAGACCTCTGACAGGCCTTCAAGACCTTGTTCACCAGAGACAACAGGTGCCCTGCTCCGCGATCAAAGTTTCACCGACTTCGCGACAACTGGTGCGCGTGCCCGGATCTTTGGAATCGTGATATCACCGGATTTGAGAGTATAAGAAGAGAAAGTTTCCTGTCATGCGTCTATATTCAAGATGGCTACGCCAGGATCTACGAGAGGAGGACGCCGTGGTCGTGGTCGGAGTATTCCGACACGTCAATCCAAGCGTCTACAAGGTCTGTCGCCTGAAGAGCAACCAGACTTGGATGCTGTCCAGAAGGCGGCCCGCGAGAAGAGGAAAGCTGCGCGAGAGAAGAAGGCAGCTGATAATGTGAGCATCCCAGAACCGGCGGTCGAAGACCAGCCTGCTGAAGAACCAGAAGCTCAGGAGAGGCGTATAGTGAACCCTAGTTATACGACTACTGAAAGGGTGTTTTCAGAGTCGTACAACGGTAGGTTGGCGTGTGGTACCTTGCGGTATCCTCGTGGGTTCGTTGTCTTCGGAAATATGACCCTCGCCGGAGTCTGAGAATGTGTTATGAAGAGAAGTAGGGGTTCCCTTGGAGTCTGGTGTCGGTATTCAGGAAATCCTTCCAGGAGCGTTCGGGAGTCGGAATCTCTGGGAACCAAGATGGTTTCCAGGAAGTCGGCGGTCGAAAAGAGGTTAATATACCAGAGAAAGTCTGAAATCGGTGTCTGAATATCACAAATCCAGAACCGAAATACCTGATTTTCAGAGATAAACAACCAATATTCAGAGTTCGAAAATATACAAATATATACAGCCGTTCTTATTCTTTCTAGGCCCTTGAACGGTGGGCTAACACTCCAGGTCAACTAGGGACTTACTACCAGACACCTGGTCTGTCTGGTATCCCTTTACGTTCGCGCACCACCCTCTAGTATAGAGGGAAAATATAGACCAATACAATCGACTATATATAACAGTCTACCTTGCACTCTGAAAACGACTGTCTAGTTTCCAGAGCCTGTCCAAACGAACAATATGAAATGGGCTACCGCTAGAGACAAAACAAACGACCCAACTAGGATATGGAATAGGCGGGTCCTTTCAGGTCTCTGCGTTACCTGATCTCCGCCTAAGGGGATTGAATAGGCGAGAGATCACGCGGCAACAATCCTTGACGTGGCCTTGCAAACAGAAATACAATGACTTCTGGGTTACACGGCAAATTGAACTCTGTTTATCGTTTAACTTCCTCATAACTATCATATCTTTCTGGTATCTCTCTTCTTCTTGTCGTCTTTTGCGTCCTTTCAGCAGTCAGTCTTCATATGTCAGGTACACTTGGCTCTTGTATATATAAGATATCTTGACTTGATCTCAGTATGCAGTCTGTGCAGCCGATCTTGATGGGTTAACAGGTAGAGACGTCATTACGGGGGATGTGCAGGTCAGTATTCACTTGAATGTGTGACTTGAACTTGGGTTCACTTGGTTTTAGTATGGTCTTGAATCTTCGGTGATTTCAGAGTCTGGTATCCGGGTTTTCAGAGTCTGATATCACTTAGTTTTCAGAGTCTTGGTCACTCAGAGTTAGATACCAGAGTTTTGAGTAAGAACCAGAGTACGGAGCACCAATGCTACAACGTACACGAAGATCTTGAAGGTTGCGCGGGTGCGCGGCGTCCGGCGCGCGATACTTGGTCTCTGTGGGTATATATTGTGAATCCTTGAACCATCCATCGTCGCGCTGGACGGTAACGGGATGAGGTCTCTCAGAGATACGTTCTTCTGAGAGACTTTCCGCTAGAACTTAGGCACTCATCGGCGGGGAAAGTCCGGTGACCAGACAGAGTGTAGTTGATCTTCAGAGTTGTGCACACTCTGAAGTACACTTCTGGTCCTTTGGGCCCCTTTACAGTCAGGCGAAGATTTATCCACAATCTTCCACAGATGTATAACCAATCACATCGTAACGTAACGTCTGCCTGTCGCTCGAAAATCGGAAATAACATCATGTCACTCACCGCCCCCAGCTTCGCCACTCGGGGTCTTGTCGGAACTGATCGTAATCGGTGGGGTATCCATGGGATCCGGTTGGGGATCGATGAATGCGACCTTGACTTCGGCCGTATCGGTTGGTGATCGAGGTTCCAATGTCGATATTGACGCAGGATCAGGATCGGTCTTGGTCGTCCCACCTCGGCGGAGTATGGATCGCGGCGTAACGTAGATCGGCCGTTCGACCGACGGTAAGGGGATCTCTACGGATTCCTGAGGTTCTGGTCTTGCGTCCACAGTCGCTTCTAGAGCTAGGTTCTGCCACTCCATATAGCGCCGGGATCCGACCGACACAAACCCGGGGAATCGAGGCACTTTTTCCTGATCAAGTACCATTCCAACATGTAATCTGTGATCCAATCGTAAAATCTTCTCGCTCAAATTCGTGATCACTAGGTACCGAGTTCGGCCGGATCCATTTACCACGGTAGGTACCCATTGGTCGCCTCGGGTCACCCACAATTTCTCCGTCGCCGATAATTTCACTCTCGATGCGGTCTCTTCAGATCCCCTAACTGGGATATGTAGATCTTCCTCCAATTTTACCGATCTTACCTTCTCCCCGTATAATCTCTTGCGACCACTAAGTGGGATCCCCACTTCATTAGGTAAGCACATCAACCCCTTGGCTAGATCCATCCGGACCCCAGCCGGAATCATGAAATCCATACATAAGATGGCGTCTTGTCCGGACAGGTCCCCGATCCAAATATCGAAAAAATATACCAAGTATCCCGCAAGCGTGATCTTGATCCTCGTTCTTCCCTCGGTGGTGTACACATTATCGCCGATCCCAACACATTCCTGTCTCTGACTAGTGTCAAAGTGGCACCCAACCTTACGATCAAAGGCGGTATCCAAGATGGATACCTTGGCGCCAGTGTCCAGGAGCAAGATCGCTCTTTCATGATTGATCTTGCCTGAGATCTTGGCTTGGCGGAACCATTTTCCTGGTGCGTGGTATTTCCAATACCCCCTGGATTCTCCTTCCTTGAGATCCAAAGCCACTTCCGCACCAGATCGAGAGAACTCATCGATCCGGGGAAGACTCGCGATCTTAGCAGTATACGAATGCAGCTTACATGTATTACCACGCAGATCCGAATTCTCCCTATCTTGATCTCTCGATTTCTTGTTCACATATGCATAGATGCAGTACTCAGAACGCTCGGCTCGTACCGGTTTCCAAACCGGCGAGCGTCCTAGTTTAATATCTTTTCCACCTTCTCGGGGAACAATCCGGCATGTCGGGTCGGATCGTACCATGGTTGTAGAATGCCTCCATGGGGCATTCTCCAGCTTCATGGATCTCCCCACAACCACGGCATGTATATAGACAGCGATCCGTTGGGTGGCCTCTCTTTCCGCACTTGTCACAGGTTAGACGTCTCCAGCAGTCCAGATCCGTGTGCTTCCGCGATCCACAATGCGAACAGCGACCTCGATCGTGATCTGATTGTCTGCGATCCGTGATCCGGCCTCGATCTTGCGCGTTCGTGTGTGATCGCGACTGATCCTGTTGGTGGGGAGCGCCCCCAGTACCGATCGGCTTGTCTTCTGACGCGGCAAGATATATCCTCCGGAGATCGCCTTCAGAATCGGATCCGTCCGATCCGGATATTTCTTCTGATTCCGAGCTCGGATCTTGGGTTTGGATCGCCCGTACCACCGCTCGGGTGGGTGCTGCCGGGGCACTGGTCGGTGCCTTCTGTCTGTACTTCGATCCAAACGCAGATTTACGCTGTCTGCTTTTTGCCCGTTCTCAGGCACGAAGTACCTCCTCCAGTTCATCGACGTCACTCAGTCGGAGTAGGGTCAGCCGATCAGCTAACTCTCTAAGTTCATCGACGTCACTCAGTCGGAGTAGGGTCAGCCGATCAGCTAACTCGCTAAATGTCTCGATGTAGTGGTCTACATGTTCCCGGCGGGCCTTAGGGCTCCCATCCTTGATCTTCAGTCTAGCACGTAAGTTGAGCCGGTAGGGACCGGCAAAGAACTGGTACAGGCAGCTCAGTCGAACGACGAAAACCAAGTGGGCGGATCTGTTGGACAGTTTCCAGACCCAGTATTGTGGGTTGGGTATGTCGGTCGCGTGGCAATACTATCACGCTCGCAAGCGATCGGAAGAAACACCTCTCGATTATACCATCAGATCTGCAAACGTGAGGCATTTCTCTTCTTCCGTAGCCTGATCGCGCTGGAACGCCGACTTGACCTTACCGATCCAGACCCGAGCGCGATCTTCGTCCAGATCTTTACCCGCAAAATCTTTCAGATCCGAGATCGCTGAGATCCGGACCCGCTGGATCATCGACGATCCTCCTTGGCCGATCGCCGCGGATGCGATCGTTGCTCGGCCTGATATCTGTCCACCGGAACTTGGTATGCCCAGATCGTCCGGATCGTATTCCCATGCATCCGGCTCCGAGGCCGTAACGGATTCCATGTCAACATCCAACTCCCCTTTGATCGGCGATCGGGGTGTCGTGAGACTCCGTTCTTTTAAGAAACGATCCATCGCCATTTGGAAGTAGTCGTCCAACTTGTTGCTCGATCCAGTGGAATTAGTCGTCGGCGCGGTCTGGTCTGTCTGGCTCCGGCGATTTTCTTGCTGATCGGGCGTCTTGGCCTCCAGTTTCGCAGCCACCGATCGTTTATCTTGTTTCTTCATACGCGATTTCAGGAATTTGGCACCGGAGGGGCCCAACGACATGCGTTGCAGCCTTCTCGGGCTGTCGGAATCTGGTTCCGAGGTCGCTGACGCATAGCATGACGACCCAGTCTGATAGCCTGGATCGGGCGTCAGTGGGCGTTCGCCGACCAGGATCTTGAGGGAGTCGAATAGATCATGGGTCGCAGATTGGATCGCTTCCAGTTCCAGGTCAAATAGAGAGTTTGGGTCGAACTCTCCAGCTACTAAACCAGCTTCTTGGAGTAGATCGAGTATCTTCACCGCGTTCAGGCGGTCAGAGCTAGTCCGGGGCTTCGACACCGGGCCGGCGAGATTACCGATCTGGCGGACTTGTATGATCGTAAGAACAGGATCGTTAAGCAAGGTCTCACTTAGCATCTTCCTGTAATAGGCCTGCTCGATCGCGTCCTTGGTGATCGTCGATCCTGGGTTGATCACATCCTCTGGCTCTGAGTCTGGAGCTTTCAATTTCGTCCGGGTGCTCTTGATCCTCTTTTTCTTGGTCGATCTTGAGGCACCAGTGGACTTGTTGAGCAGATTAGGTTTCAGCTTTGCTGATTCTTTATCGCTCGTTTGCGGATCTCGATGAGAATCGAGATCCGCGGTGGCCCTCGGAGGGGCCTTGGGAGGAATTCGAGGTTTTTTTTCTTCAAGATCTGGATCGTGATCCAGGTCGGCCTCGTGTCTGTCAGTAGAGATCCTCCCAGAACTCTGCTGATCTGTGAATCTTTCTGTTTTCAGCGGTGCCTCCGTCGATCCAACATTCGTAGGCACTTCTTCCCCTTGTTCTTCTTTAATCTTGACATCTTCTTGGGACTCACGGTGATATCCGAAGTCACCAGAAGATCCGGGCACGCGCACCATTGTGGTGGAGCGGATCTGGCCAAAATCTGGTTGAGGCCGATCGCGATCGCCACTTGCGCCCAGACACCGACTAACGGAGGGGGTCCCCCGATGATCCGTGATCTTGCTGCGTGTAATGTTCACCTTGTGTACCCGTCGGTAGGCGGGTTACGCTCTTCCAGGTGACTTCTGAAGAGGTCTTGGGACGAGAAGAATGTCTTGCGTGACGCAGGGGTTGAGGTAGCGTGGAAGTTCTTCACTCCACCTCGGGGTACTTGATCCCGGTCGTAGGCGAGTTCTCGAGCCTTGATCCGGGTGCCTGGTACTTGATCCAGGTCTTCCAATAGTCCAGTGTTCGGGATTCAGTCCCTTCCTTTCCGTTGTTTTCCGCTTCCGATAGCGGGGGTCTTGAGGGGGCGAGATTCGACCGGATCGTTGGGCCAAACAACCAATTCCTTCCGATCTGATGTATGCACTTAAAGGATAGTTCGCTAGATAGGGCAAAGCTAGCCAATATATTATCCAGACTTAACCGCTGTACTAGATCACGTATCCTTACCTTCCTGACGCTTGTAGGGCCAATGTAGTTCCCGGTTCCAGGCGTAGCGAAGACACTTGAGTGGTTCAGGGCAAATTCGAGTCTGTTTATGGTTATTCCTATACCTACTATGGTTGTTCCTATACCTACTGATCCCATCCTGATTTACTATCCTACGATCACATGACACTGGCTACATAGCTGCTCCCTAGCTCGGCTCCGCTAACCCTGATCGTGAGCCGATTTCGTACTTAACCGAAGCTTGATCTCGTACTTAACCGAAGCTTGATCTCGTACAGCTTGATCTCGCACTTAATCGGGACTTGATCGCCGCCTGATCGCGCTTGGTCGTCGTTCAGAGAATCCGGATCAGGCCATCAGAAGAGTCTGCGTCGCGCCTGGGGCTGAACTTGATCCGGAGCTGATCTCGTACTTAAACGGGAGAGGATCACTGCGTGATCCCGCTTCGTCGCCACCCGGGGAATCAGGATCATGTGGTTAGGAGACTCCGGGGCGCCGGGGTAAATCGTGAGCCAAGATCGTGCTTACTTGGGACCCCACCATTGCCGATCGCGCAAGGGCATCCTTGGTCTCCCCATTCTTCCTTCCGGTAGAACTCGGATCACCAACGAACACCGCCCCACCTGACCTTCCGCAGGTGTCCCTGTCGCCTGTTCCCTGGCGGGACCCATCGTGCCTTTGCCTGATTCGACTCAGATCTGGGGATCACAGGTCCCCCCCTGTCGCTTGTTCCGGCTCTCTTCGGGTTCGTGGCTGATATCGCCTCTCCGGGAAAAATTCTCGTTCGCTTCACCACAGATGAATAACCCCAGTTCCTCCTTTGTAAAGCATTGACCATGCCTCGTACGCATTGTCATAGCTTTTACAATGCCGCTAATCTCGCCTGAAGTCAATATTGGTTCTGGACCATTCCGAGAGGTCAACTCCACTTGACCCGATGTACGACGATGATTTTGCTCTTGCTGACACCAAACCAGGTAGCGGCTGCTCGTAGTGAAAGCCGTTTTTCATTGACTGCGTCTGCGGCTTGCTAGAGCCGCTTCATTTCGTCAGGCGAGTCATTTTCTTCTTCCATCGCGCACGACTTTTGGGGATCTGGGCACACTTTGGCGGATTTGTCAGCAGTGAATAGCTGCTTTCAGGCAAGCACACATCGATCGAAAGCGCTTTTAACTGACTAAAATGACGTGCTGAAGGTGGAGGAGAAAGCCTAGTCTTGTGGACAAAAAGCTTTTTCGCAAATCACCTGTCCCTGAACTTGGTGCCCCGGAACTGAGGTCTATTGGATACTCGAAATCCGTCCACTCGTACTCAAATTAGACTCGTGCTGCAGAGCGTGTGTGAACATTCAGTGTATTTCTCAGCAATGATGAATGACCCTTTGATTATTCAAGTAGAGTTCCAAGGGCGACAACATACTGGATCTGTCTTTCGTGCTTCGTCATCATGAGGCTACACAGCATATGCGGCTGGCTTGTCCTAGGATTTAGTATGACAACCCGAATTTCACTCTCTTCAGTTCTCAATTTATCTGCCTTCTTCGCCGTTGTGGCTACAACTGTCTATACCAAGCTCTGCCAGCCAGGCTGCGGTGGTCAGCCCTCGGGCCAAAACTCCCTCATCACCACGAATATCAAGTGACAGTTGGTGCCACCTTCGACGTGTGCTGTAACGGGTTTACATTGAAGAGTGACTTTAGTCACTCTTCCGAAGTGGATACATTTGGTGTGTCACACATCATGGTGACACGTGGCAGGTGGCTCCACAGCCACCTATCACCTTCTATATAGGTTACACTAAAGATATCTTTTAGTTTGTATTGCAGGCCAAACTAACAAGTATCTATAATATATTCAGTCTTAAATCTACCTAATCTTTAGTTAGTCTCCCCAAGTCGTTGGGGACCGAGTGAACTGCCGTTCACTAGGAGTTTGTATACTCCAAGCCTTCCTCTGTGTGAAGTGCTGTGTGACCCCCGTCACACTTGGTAGCACTTGTAGTCAATCCTACGCCTACGCGGGTAGATTGATTACCTGAATCCTCTGTGGCCAGAAGTAGTTGGCCACCATGGATCGAAGTGAGTTTCCTCACTTGACCGACTCTCAGTTTGAGTCGGTCCGGAAGATGGCGGGCATCTTTGGGATGGATGCCTTCCGAAGCTTGGCGGCGGCAACGCCGGCCGAGCAGGTCGAACGCGTGGCAGCGTTCGACATGTACGAACGTGGGCTCATTGAGCACGTTCGAGGAACCTTTGAGGCTCCTGTGGTTGAACCGAGGCCGGTTCAGCCCAAGCCTTTAACCCCTCCAACCCGGATTGCTGCATAATGCAGCTTAGGCCTTTTTATTAAGCTGCATTATGCAGCGTAACGTTGAATTTATCTCGCATACTGAAATCAAGATACAAAAATGATGGGCAAATATCTTGCACCGAAAAAGCTTCACGATTTGCCAGACATAAACGCTGTCTTTCATTTTTCAAAAATATGCTATTCAGCAGGATATATATGCTCATGAACAGGTAAATGTTGCAACAGTGGCGCCCGCCAACCATCCGTTTCATTTGAGAACTGAGAAAACGCCTACACCAAGAAAAAAAACGGAGGACACAAACAGCTTCGGAAAATAATGAGTAGTCTACCTTGCTAGTCACTTTATGTCGTATTATGCAGCGAACTTATGCTGCATTATGCATTGCTCGTATGGTGCATGTGGACCATCAGCACAAGACAGCGGAACCGACTCCTTGATCAGCTGTTTCTCGACGTAACGCTGTAAAATAGTATATAGGACTTTGTATGAAAAGCAAGTAAACCGGTACCGCAATCAGATGATTACCGCAAACAGGTGGAAACCTGTTTGCGGTAATCATCTGATTGCGGTACCGGTTTACTTGCTTTTCGTATGCCTTCTCATTTTCTAAAAATTCGAGTTTGGTTTCTTGATATTCGACTGGTCTCTGGCCAATTGCACATGGTCTTTGTGCAACACTGCACGGTCCTTCTGCAGCATTATGCAGCTTTGCATGGGGCATCTGGATACAATTTCTTCTGCAACATGCAGCTTAAGCGGGAAGTGTCCTGTCCATCGCCGAGCGTGTGCACACTTCCCAAGCCCTTTAAGCGACGTTCTATACAAATTCCTAGTATAACTGTGCTGCATAATCCAGCTTAAGAAGGTCAAAATCAGCCGGGCTGGAGGGGTTAAGACTCAAGGTTCTTCCCTATGAAGGGAAAGAAGGTGAAAACCTTCACTTCTGGATCCGAGAAGTTGAGCTCGCCATGGAGGCGGCTCTCATCTCGGTGGAGCGACTCCGGGTCGCTTTCGCGCTGTCTAACCTCGGGGTTCGAGCGAAGACATGGGCGTACACGCGCGAAGCGACGTCGCCTGGATGTTTTACATCCTGGGCCCAGCTGTGCGAACAGCTTCGGGCCGCATTCCTCCCGGCGAACTATGAGTATCGCCAGCGGTCACGCTTCCTAGCCTACAAGCAAGGGAAACGTGACCTGCACGAGTACATCCAAGAGATGCGCGTTCTCGCGGCATCTCTGGTAGGAAACCCCCTACCTGAACACATCCAGGTAACTGTGTTCATGGACGGCTTAAGAGTAAGTCCGGCCCGTACGCAATTGTTCCGCGTGCAGGTCAATACGATGGAGGAGGCGATACAAGTCGCGCTCCAGGAGGAGTACAGCCATACACAGGCTCAGACTCCTGCCTCTGCGTGGCAAGGCCACAGCGGGCCGACGACGGCGTCGGCCAGTGCTCCTGGGAATGGAGCAGGCTCGGGACCAGCCCCTATGGACTTGGGGCTCGCCGAGCAGAAACGCATCCGCTGTTTCGAGTGCGGGCGTTTCGGACACTTCGCACGTGTCTGCCCCTCTGGGGGGCAATGGAAGAGGTCTTCCAAGCCTCAAGGCTCTAAGGGCCGCTGGAAGAAGCCGGCGCCCAAGAGTCAGGGGAACTCCGGGGACCAGTAGGGGCGGGGCGCCCTACTGGGGAAACACTAAGTCCCCATGCGGGTGGTGCGGGAGGCACACGCAGTGGAGACTTAGCCCCAGAGAGTCTTGGGACTCTCAAAGCGGAGAAGGGCAGAGATGGGCTGCTGGTGGTACACGCGAGTGTACGGGGGTTTAACAACCCCTTTAGAGTCTTGATAGACTCTGGGGCGAGCAAGAACTTTGCTCGCCGACAAACTGTCGCGAGGAACCGCGGCAAGTTTGAGGACGCTCTACGTGAGAGCGAGGGAAGTGGGCTAGTCGCCGTACAACTAGCCGATGGTACGGTGGTGGAAGTACCAAAGGTCCAGGTGGACCTGGCTGTGAAGTTTGAGGACTTCGACAGCGTGGAGTCGTTCATTGTCCTCGAGATGGACAAGTACGACTTGATCCTAGGGATGCCGTGGCTTGAGAAGCACGAGCCCTGGGTCGATTGGCGCGGCAAAGCCATTGGGGCTAGCTGACAGAGCTTTGGTGAGTCATGTTCCCACCTCTGTCAGGACCGCTGGAACCGCCAGGACGCGGCAGCGTCCGAGGAGTATTTGGGGGCTGGTGTAGTTGGCGCTACATCGCCCCACACGAGAAGTGATCGTGGGCCATGGATGGCCAGCCGGTCGAAGAATGCTTTCACATCTTCGACGGCGTGACCGGGCATCGCGTGAAGGCGGGGGCCATCGAGTTGGCACCCCTGCCTGAGGTATCAGAGCTATTGAACCTCGAGGAAGTCGCGATGGAGGACTTCCTGGCCGAGTTGAAGGCCGGGGAGATATCGGAGATGGTTCTCCTTAGGCCGGAGCCCACTCCAGAGGAGTTGAACTCCTCCTCAGTGATGGACGAAGACGTCCTGGAGGAGTTCCGGAAGCAACGTGCGTCGCGCACGGGCTCCGAGATTCTGAAGAATCCAAAGGATCCGCTGTATCCTTTAGTGAAGGAGTTTGAGAACGTGGTGTCCAAGGACCCACCCTCAAAGCTCCCACCAGACCGAGAGATCAGGCACGAGATTGATCTCGTGCCAGGCACAAAGTATTGTGTCACGCGTCAATGGCTTCTGCCCTGAGAGCAGAGCGACGTCATTGACGCGTTCTTCGCCGCTAAGGCGAAAGCGGGAATGGTGCGAGAATCGAAGTCCCCGCACTCGACGCCAACCTTCTGCGTTCGCAAGCCGAACGGGAAGTGGCGTCTGGTTCATGCTTACAATAAGCTGAACAGCGCGACTGTGCCAGCACAGACGCCGATCCCTCGCAAGGATGTGTTGTTGAACAACATGGCCGGCTGCACGCTGTATAGCGCGCTGGATCTGGTGGATGGATACTACCAGATCCTGATGCGGGAGTGTGATATCCCGCTCACGGCCGTGAGCACGCCGAGCGGTATGCTCTGGGAGTGGCTGGTAATACCACAAGGTCTATCCAACGCACCAGCGACCTTCAATCGCTTGGTCACACAGTTGTTTAGACCTTTGCGTGCGTTCACGCAGACGTACTTTGACGATATATTCGTCCATAGCCGTGCCGAGGGAGGCAAGACGGCTATAGAGGTGCATCGCGAGCACCTCCGTCGAGTGTTTGAGGTCATGAGAGCTAACAAGCTCTATGCCAACGTCGACAAGTGCGTCTTCGCAGCTGAGGAGATTAAGGTCCTCGGCTGCTTCGTCAGCAGCGTCGGGGTCCGAGCGGATCCTGACAAGGTCAAAGCCATTGCGGCATGGCCTGTTCCTCGGTCACAGAAGGACCTGAGGAAGTGGTTGGGCTTAGCCAACTACTTGCACAAGTACAGTGCTGGCTACGCGGGACTCGCAAAGCCTTTGTCGGACCTTCTGAAGAAGGAGGCCGAGTGGTGCTGGGAGAGCCAGCACCAGGATGCTTTTGACAGCATCAAGGCGAGCTTGCAATCCGCGCCCGTCCTGGCGTTGCCGGACGATGCTAAGTCGTTTAGCGTTGTCTGTGACGCTTCCGACTATGCAATTTGCTGTGCGTTATTGCAACAGGACGATGAGGGACGAGATAGGGTGATCTCGTTCCAGTCCAGGCAGCTGAAGGCTGCCGAACGGAATTATCCCGTTCACGACAAGGAACTCTTGTTGATGAAGTATGCCCTTGTCAAGTTCAGGGTGCATCTTCTGGGCTCAAGGCCCTTTGTGGTCTATACGGACCACGCGTCCTTGCGGACAGCCATCCATACGCCGCACTTATCGCAGCGGATGGCGCGTTGGCTGTCATTCTTCGCGGAGTATAACTTCCGCGTTGAATACAAGCCTGGCAAGCTCAACACGCTTGCCGACGCTTTGTCGCGCAGGCCCGACTATGAGTTCGCTCATATTAGTCGGGCCACGACGGATCTTTACGATCGAATACGCTTGGCGTATCGGGACGATGACACCCTCGCCCCTATTGTGCGGTATTTGTCCGCTGGCACGGATGCCAAGGTCGAATGGCTTACGCCTCGACAGCGGGCAACGGCTCCACCACTATGAGTGGGCCGATGGCCTGCTCCACTATCAGGTGGAGCCCGGGATCCTCCGCGAGTCGTTGTTCCGAACGACGAGGATCTGAAGTATGATATACTTCACGAGGCACACGATGTGCCTTCGAGTGGCCACTTGGGCCGAGAGAAGACCTATCATGGGGTCTCTGATGTTTTGGTGGGCCCACACATGTACAAGTGGGTGGCCAAGTACATCAAGACATGTGAAACATGTCAGCGCGTGAAGCCTGCAGGGCACGCGTCGGCTCCGCTGCAGAGCCTGCCAGTCCCACTGGACTGCTGGAAGTCGATGAGTCTCGACTTTGTCTTCGGCCTTCCGGCCGATGACCAGAAGAACACCGGCATTGTGGTGTTTGTATGCCGGTTGAGCAAGATGGTGCATCTTGCTCCGGTCTCTGAGACCATTACCGGGGAACAAACTGCGAAGTTGTTCCTTGATAGCGTATTCCGCTATCACGGGTTGCCTGAGACTGTTGTCTCTGACCGCGACCCGCGGTTTACCGCTGCGTTTTGGAAAACGCTGTTCCAATTGCTAGGAACACGGTTAGCGATGTCAACAGCGGACCATCCGCAGACCGATGGTCAGACTGAGCGCGTCAACCGAGTGGTTGAAGACGTGCTGCGCAGTGTTTGCGCTGAGGCGCCGCGCTCTTGGTCAGCGCAGCTGCTCTATGGTTGAGTTTGCACTCAACAACGCGGTACAGCGTCAACGGGGTTCACGCCGTTCTACTTGAACGGGCTTCGGGACCCCTGGTGCCCGCTCACACTGGGTGGGGCACCGCGGCTTCGAGATTAAGTGGGGAGAGGCTCGAAAGAGCTTTCCTCCCAGGTTTCCGGTGTGGAACCAGCCGCACTGCGGAAGAAGTTGTCGACATTTGTCGGCAACAGGCTGAATGTGATCAGCCGGGTGCGAGATGCAAATGGCACTCGCACAGGACAAGCAAAAGGAGTGCTCAGACCAGCATGGGAGAGGAAACTTAAGTGTATTTAATGTGGGGGACTAGTGCTACTCGACACTAGGAACCTACCTCTTAACACTGTTAGCTCCACGGGTGAGCAACAAGTTGAAGCATCGCTTCATTGGACCCTTCAAGGTCCTGAGTAGGCACGGCGCTGCCTACACGACCGACTTGCCTAAGTCGATGACGACCCACCCGACGTTTTATGTGGGTCGTCTGAAGCGGTACCATGACCTCAGGGTAATGCGGCCCCTCAAGAGGTTGAAGGCGGCCGCGAGGAGGAGAGTGAACCTCCTCGACGCGAGGTTGAGCGTCAGGCGCAGAGCGCCCCAGGTAATAGGGAGTTTGGTGACTCCCAGGGGCAAAGCCGTACCCCGGTGGAAGGTACGAGCGGTGTGGATACACCGAGGTGCCAAGCGAGTAGGCCCCTAGGCGCGAGTCGCGCGACGGCGGGGAGTACGCGTACGGTTGCGACTCCCGGCGAGACATCGTCGCCTGAAGGTCGTAGACCTCTTGACGAAGGGAGTCAAGTGCCCGCGAAGAGGCACTACGGTCTATACGACCATGAAGACCCTGCATCGCGAGACGCAGGTCTTCCAGTTGGCGCAAGACACCAGGTTGGCCGACTGCAGAGGCAGCCTGGCCGCCAACACCAAGACCAACAGGCTTCACACGAAGGTCCCGGAGGCGGAGGATGTCCTCCAGGTGATCTTCGTCACGGAGTTTGTTGTACTCCTGGGTTGACTTGACTGTCAACCGGACCCATTGCCAGAAGAGGTCCTCAGCGTCGACCCACGACGCAGTGTTCTCTGGAGAACCCATGGGTAACCCCATGTGGGCTTGAGACCACCTTTAGTCTCAGGCTTCTGACACGTTGCTAATTACGATTTTTCGAGTGGGGTGGACGTAACGCTGTGATGTGATTGGATGTATACTGGGTTGTGGGAGAAAGGGAGATGTGGGACGAGGTTATGTCCCGTGCGACAATAATGGATCTGTGGAAGAACACCGCTATAAATATTAACCTTCACCTGTACTGCAAAGGGGCCCAAGAGATCAGAAGTGTTCCTCGGAAAAGTGCACAAACTCCGAGAGACAATAGCACTCAGTCTGACCACCGGACTTTCCCCGACGATGAGTGCCTAAAGGTTGGCAGAAAGTCTCTCAGAAGAACGTATCTCTGATAGACCTCATCCCGTTGCCGTCCTGTGTGACGATGATGGTTCAAGGAATATAATTATACCCACAAGATACCAAGTATCGCGCACCGGACGTAGCGCACCCCGCGCATATCCCAATTGGACTTCGTGCGTTGTAGCATACGTGCTCCGCACCCTGAAAGCACTCATGGATTTCTGGTATCACGCATGGAAACTCTGATACCACACCATGAAGTCTGACGTACATGAGTCCGACGTACATGAAGTCCGACGTACATGAGTCTGACGAACATGATTCTGGTAACACAAGTCTGATGTGTCCGGCTTATATACAAGCAATATTCCAGACATCACCAGTTTCCGATGAACAGACTCCGACGTACAAGACTCCGATGAACAGACCCAAGTGTCACGACTCTGGTATTTACGACTCTGATGTACATGATTCCGGAGTACATGGTTCCGATGAATACGCCTCCGACGCACATGATTCCAGACCCTGACGAACAGGATACCAGACTCTGACACTCTGAAGTCCACCCCATACTGAAACCAAGTGTACCCAACACGACCTCACGCAATCAAGTGAAACGCAACCTGCTCATCCCTGTAATGACATCATTAAGTGTCGACTCAACAAGATCCGCTGTACCGACTACCATAGTGAGCCCAAGTGAAGATTCCTGAGTTATACTGAGACCAAGTGTATATGAGAATATGGAAGATAGAAGACAGAGAGATACGAGATATGTAACCAGAGTTCAATTTTCCCTGTTGTAACGAGTTCGATTTGCTTTGTTATAACAAGGTCGTCTGCCTGCTGCTTCCCGTAAGTATTAGGCCACGACAAAGCTTTGAGTCGTGTGATCTCTCACCTATCAAGCCCCTTTAGGTGGAGATCAGCGTAACGTAGAGACCTGAGAGGACCCACCTATTCCGTTTACTAGTTGGGTCGTTTGTCTTGTCTCTAGCGGTAGCCCATTTCAGATTGTACGTTTGGACAGGTTTTGGGAGCTAGACAGTCGCTCTCAAGACGCTCGGTAGACTGTTATATAACTGATAGTGTATTGGTTTATTTTCCCTCTATATATTAGAGGGTGGTGCGCGAAATTACGGGAATACCAGATAGACCAGGTGTCTGGTGAACATTTCCCTAGTTGACCTGGAGAACTAGCCCACTGCTCAAGGGCCAGGAAAGAATAAGAGCAGCTACATATTTGTATATCGGAACTCTATATTGCGGTTATCTCGGAAGTCTAGTGACAGGACTTCCCATTGTATTAATTTCTCTTTTGCTTTCAGAAATCTCTGGTGTACACAAGTGTTCACCGGAAAACGTTCGACTCCCAATCGCTCCTGTGAGGACCAGAAGGACATCCGACGGTCTACGCAAGGAACCCTCACTCTCACCAACACTCCCACGACCCCGGCGAGGGTCTCATTACCAAGACAACGAACCTACGAGGACAGCACAAGGTAACACACGCCCACCTTGCTGTGCGACTCTGGTATCACTACCGGTAGTCACACTTCCAGGTTCACTGTACGCCCCTGCACCGCGGTAAAAGTTGCACCGACTTCGCGACAACTGGTGCGCGTGCCCGGATCTTGGTATCGTGATATCACCGGATCTAAGAGAGTTTGAGAAGAGGGTTTCCTGTCAAGCGTCTATATTCAAGATGGCTTCACATGGAACTACAAGAGGAGGACGTCGGGGACGCGGTGGTCGCAGTATGGCGACACGTCAGTCGAAGCGTCTTCAAGGTCTTCCGCCTGACGAACAACCCGACTTGGATGCTGTTCAGAAGGCGGCACGCGAGAAGAGGAAGGCTGCACGTAAAAAGGAAGCAGCCGAGGAGGTGAACGTCCCGGAACCGACGGTCGAAGACCAGCCTGCTGCGGAGCCTGAAGCCCAAGAGACACCCGATGTGTCTGGCGAACAAGGTTCTGAGGAAGGTCCGTCCGAAGATGAAGCTTCTGGTGACGAGGTGGCCACTACCCGTGAGGGTGGTGATGAGGCGTCTGAGGGAGGCGCCGACGTGGTTGAGCCCCCGGAGGTCATTGACTTGTGTTCTGAGTCGACGGCCTCTGGGAAGTCCGTGGGGGAAGTGAAGACGGAACCCGGACTGGTTGATGAACGTGTCTCGAAGTCTCCAAAGTCTGAAGACACTCCGATGTCCGATGACATGCCGATGAAGTCCGAAGATTCTCTGAAGACACCGTCTGATGAGTCTGGGAGGGCCGATTCGCTGGATGGAGAACGTGCCCTGAAGTACGTACGCCGTGAGTTCCGCCGCTGGAGGGACATGGACGCTGGAAGAATTGTTCCGCCGAACGTCGAATACGCCTGGCGAACAGCGAAGCCTGACGCAAATGTCTTTCAGAAGGCTGCGGCAGCGACGGGCGACTACATCAAGTGGCGGTGTTCTTCAGTATTTCCAGAAGACATGTGGATATCGGAGTTCTACATGAGGCGCCATAGTTTTGGCCGAATCCAAGACTTGTCGTACGTCGAGATCTCGATGAACGCCCTGACGGCACCTGAATGCGTCGCTGTCCTTCAGACGATGCTGTATGAAGCAGGATTTGCGTTCCAGAACCTGCTACCGAGGTGGTCTCAGACCCAAGCGTCTGCTATCTTCTAACCTCAAGTGCGCAGTGTGGCGACGGAGCTTCAGAGCCGACTTGCTGAAGAACTGGTTGAGTGGGCCACTGTGACCGCCAGCTCACAGGTCAATCGACTCCCAGAAGACACAAAGGTAGGCAACGAAGCACGTCAAGGCGAAGCAGATGGTATATTTCGCGATGAGAATGCTGACCTACAAGGACGACAGCTGATCATGAGACTCCGGGTGACCGGACTCAGAGTCACACATAGTTCTGACGGGTCCAGCAGTGGAGAACCACTGCAGTCCAAGCGCCTGCAGCATGGTCCGCCGCGCCCGCAAGTCTCGTCGACACCATCTGCGCTGTCGACGCCGTCGCTGAGTTCACTGCCGGTATACGAGAGTCAGTCTGATAGCACTCGCTTGGAGTCTGGGGTCTGAAGATCGAGGTAGCTCTCTGACGACTGATGCGCCTGTGCCGAGTGTCATTGGGACCTCACGTACGTCTGATGAGCACTCGTCGGGACTCCAGACCTCTCGTGGAAGTTCCACAGACTCGTCGCTGATGTCCATGAGTCGAGGGGCGTCTACACATATGCCGTTGTCTGTCGGATGTCTGGCGATGATTGCCCAAGGTGCCGATGCCGGAGGAATGGTCGCCGGAGAATCCATGGGGATCCACGTGACACGAACACTGATGCCGGTGAAGTCGGAGCCTGAAGACTTCGAGATGTTGGAAGAGAAGCCGGAGTTTCCAGAAGTGAAGTCCGAGAGACAGTTGTCTACCAGAAATTCTGTGCAAAATTCTGTTCACCGGACGCCAGAAGCTCCATCATCGTCCACCTCGAGTCGTGGGAGAAGTCACCAGAGCAGACATCAGAGTCTGAAGAGCGAGGATCGCCAGAAAGTGTCTTCCAGACGCTTGAGTTCCGTTGCGTCAAGCCACACACGAAGTTCCCAGAGATCAGGCCCAGCGCAGATCGAACTGAACGCTATGCGGCAGCAACAGGAATGGCAGCGTCGAGTGGAACAGGAGCAGAAGGAATTTCTGGCCAGAGAACGTCTTAAATCCATGGAGCGTGAACGTCGACGTGAACAACGGGAACTTGATACGCGCCAGCAGATCCAGACACTTACCGACCGACTACTTGAGTCTGAGAGCGCCAGACTGGAAGCCCAGAGACGCGCGGATGACCTGGAAGAACGTCGGAGTCAAGCGTCAGAGTCCAAGCTCAAGTACCATTCGAAATCGTCTGAGAGACAGGTGTCTGACGAACAAGTTTCTGGTGAACAGTTTTCCGACGTACAGCGTCTGGAGACCGAGGTTGCAGATCGCTGGAAACAACGGGAAGCCGAGGCCGAAGCCGAACGTGCGCGTTGGGCAGACGAGCTGAAACGTGACTGGATTTCGCAAATGGAGACCTTACGACAGCGGGTGCACGACGTGGAGTCAGAGCGCGACAGGGAGCGGGAAAGTTCCCAGAACATGCAGCGTTTCCAGGCCGCAGAATTGAGGAACCTTTGTGCAACATTGTTGTAAGTTCAAGGGGTCGCCCACCCTTCTCGGACCGAGAGTGGTTTACATTGTTGATGTCCGGGTTGCGAATATCGGCGAAGGTATAAACGTGCTATTGGGAATGGGATTCATGTTCGCTGCTGGTCTGAGGATCAGCGTCCGTGAGGGACTGGTATCTATGCCAGACGAAGTCGTGGTGATGATGTGCAGCTGGGAGCCTGGTGATCATATCGGCAGGAACAGGTCCATCAGACCAAGTGAAGCTGTACTCCTGAGGCCTGGTGAAGAATTCGTTGTTCGCATTGACTATGGTCCGACGAACCCACAACGAGAAGTCGTGTGGGCGGGACGTGGAGATCGTTGGGTGACTCAGCTGATTTATGCAGCCCGGTCGTGGCCTGTGGCGGTGCGCGTGGTGAACATCTCTGACAAGAATACTTGGGTGAATGAATTTTCGGATGTTGCAAGGATTGTGGAGTATGGATTTTTCCCACGACATGGTCGCTTTGTACGGCCAGGCTCTGCAGCCTACCGTGACTGGAAAGTTTTGATTCTGGAGAACACTCCGTCACCCGAGACGAAGAGACGTCTGAAGGCCGAAGCGGACTTGGAGGATATGATACCTCAACCTCCGTGTGTGGATCACCCGGTATACCCGTGGCCAACTAAGATCTTACAGCGCCCAAGGCTGGACAATGCTCGAGTACAGTTTGTGAGGCCTACTTCAGTCCCACGAACAAAACGAGTTCGTTTCGCTTTGGATGTGGCTACGCAGACAGATGACTGGGTGGATGCCGGAAAAGAGGAGACCCGAGATACCGGTGTGGACACCGGAGATCTGGAAGTGGCATCAGAGAAAACGACTCCGAAAGACTCCGGAACCACGTCTGGAATGTCCAGTAACATTATCGAGGATGAAGTCACCCTGAGTGTTTCTGGTGAACTGTCCATGGGAGATGAGGATCCGACAGACTGTTCATGGGACATCCCACTTCAGAGTATGCCAGGCACCCCTGTGGAAAAGCTCCGAGCTGAGTACGAGCGATGCATGCGAGTCACGAATGAGGAATTGGATCTGGAACCCGGTGTATACATACGGGAAGGAACAGAGCTACTCTCTCAATTACGCGACCAGCTGGTTATGTTACCTGAACTGGAAGATCTGACTCCCGAATGCGACATCGACAAAGCTGACGTAGGAGTACCCGGGAAAACGACACCGGAAATGGAGCAGAAACTCAGGGATATCTTGAAGTATCACCGGAAAATCTTTCTGGGAGATGGCAATGCCGCACCTGCCCCGGCAAGGGGCGTGGTCTGTGACTTGGACGTGGGAGACGCTAAGCCTGTTGCCCAACGCCCGAGGTCCGTTGCCCCTCACCTAATGATCAAGGTGTACGAACTGTTGAAGAAGCTCCTGGAGACCGGACTCATCGAGTACTCGACTTCGCCTTGGGCACCACCAATAGTGATTGTTCTCAAGAAGAATGGTGTGGATATACGCATGTGCATTGATTATCGCGTGGTGAATGGTTTTATCCAGTTGTCGCGTTATCCGTTGCCCCTGATAGACGATCTGTTGATTGGTTTTGAGGCAGCACTGTGGTTTATGAGTCTGGATATGGCGAGTGGTTTTTGGGCTATTCGAATGACGGAGCGTGCAAGGCTGATCTCAGCGTTCATCTGCCCATTTGGACACTTCCAGTGGGTAAGAATGCCCTTCGGTCTGAAGAACGCGCCCCTGGTATACCAGGCGATGTTGGATAACTGCTTGTGGAGGTTCGTGCGATTGTCACCTGAAGAGGAAGCCGACGTTGATCCTGATGTGTTAGAATTCCTGAAGTTAGAACCCCAGAACTCTGATATACATGGTCTGATGTCTGGTGAACAACTTCAGAACTCTGATGGACACATGCCAGAGATTTCGGTGCTCACCGACAAAATGACTGTCTTTCAGAGGAACATCCCAGTCCCGTCCTTCATGGGACCGGTACTCGGTCGAAGTTCCTACATTGACGACATTGCTCATGGGGCGCCCACCTGGGATCAACTTTGTAAAGACCTGAACGCCTTGCTCTTCAGACTCAGATACTGGAACATTTCTGTGAGCTTGCCCAAGAGCGAGTTCGGGAAGCTGACGATTCCTTATCTGTCGCATGAGATCAGTGCTGAAGGACTGAGGGCTACACCGAAGATCGTCAAGGGAGTGGAAGAATTGCCGTTTCCGTCGACACTCAAGGGAGTACAGAGTTTCATGGGAAGTCTGAATTACTACAACAAGTTTATCGAAGACTTACCGGTGATCGCTGCTGTGCTCTACGAGTTGTCTGATGAACAGATTCGCGCTGGTCGAGATTTGGCTCGAGCGAAGAAAGCCTTTGAGATTCTGAAGCGCAAGATTGTCTCGACACCGCTTCTCAGACACCCAGATCGCACCAGGCCTTTCGTTATTATACCTCATGCGAACCCGTGGGCTGCTTCAGCCGTCTTAGGACAGGAGTATGATGGAGTGATACACCCCGTACGGTTCACTGGACGTGTGCTGAATGAGGCAGAACTCCGGTATCACATTGCAGAGAAGGAAGTCATCGCGATCCTCAGGGTTCTGGAGAGCTTTCAGGCTCTGGTAAACACGAGTCCCGTGATCACGGTGTACACCAGACATTCGGTGCTGAAATGGCTCCTGTCATCCAGTTCGGCTGATGGTCGGAACGTGAAGTGGGGATTGAAGTTGTCACATTGGAACTTGGAGATTCGCAGGATCCAGCGAGATGAAGATGGTCTCCCGGCTATTCTTGGAGCGGGCATCACACCCCGTAAACACCTCGATGAGGTCTCTGAAAACCTCATCCCCGTCAAGGGGCGAGTCAAACCTCCAGCACCCATTAGCGTGGAGATGCTAGAGGCTGATTACCGAGGTTGTGTTCTAAGTTTTGATGGTGCCGCCAAGACATCCACTCGCCTGGGAAGCTGCGGATGTGTGCTCTGGGAGCTCCCGGGGTGGAACATCCTGGAAGCCCAAGGGTTCACTCTGAAAGATGTCACTGTGAATGACTCAGAGTACTGTGGTCTGATCAATGGATTGAAGTTAGCTTTGGAACGTGGTATCCGAGACTTGGTGGTTGTCGGAGACTCTCGTATCGCTATCCAGCAAGCTCAAGGACTGATCAATTGTAATCAGCCGAACCTGCAGCGGAAATTGGCCGAGTTTGAGTCTCTGAAGGTCAAGTTCCAGTCTCTAAAGTTAGTGCACGTGAAGCGTGAGTTCAACCAAGCAGCTGATTATCTGACGTCCACGTTCTTGGCGAGTCTTGGCAGGTCCAAGACCCTGACGAACTGACTCATCTGAAACTGGTGTCCAAGATCCCAGAGAAGTTGATGAAGCCTCCCGAAGGGGTGTCTTCTGAAGCCCCGAACGATGTTCACCAGACCTCTGGTGAACATGATTGTACACCGGAGATGGATGACCCAGGGCCAGAGTCTGCGCCCCTGCCTCATGCTGCCAAGGTGCTTGTTGCCATCACTCGTGCACGCAATCAGGAAGAAGCAAACCCACCAGATGACGTGGAGGCTCGTGAACCTATGGGCCCACTGGAGTTTCAGGAAGAACGCTGGCGGAGGATCAAAGTCCACCAGACTCAAGATGTTCATCTGGCAGAACTCATCAAGTTCCTTAAGGGTGACGTGGGAGATCTACCACGACCCCGAGTAAGGAAGCTAGCCAGGATTGCCGATGATTTCATCTTAGATTCCAGAGACGTTTTATACCGCCTCAGCCGTGCTACCAGAGAACGTCCGAGAGATATGGTTGATGAACTCAGACTTGTGGTTCCCAGAGACTTGCATGCTGATATGCTGCACTATGCTCATGGGGATTACCAGGGTGCTCACCAGGGAATCAAACGTACGTTCGAGAAACTGAGCTCCGAGTTTTACTGGATTGGTATGTACGCTGATGTGGAAAGGTTCGTCAAGGAGTGTACGGACTGTGCAAGTGGCAAGGGGCGTCCCCCGAATCCTGGACCGTCGCCCGGCAACATCGAGCCCAGTCGACCTTTTGAAGTGGTGTCCATGGATTTCGTGACACACATGCCAAAGTCTGTCAGAGGCAACACGTTCCTGTTGTTGTTCCAAGACATGTTCTCAGGCTATGTGATGTGCAAGCCTATGAGTATTACTACGGCCCAAGATGTCGCTGAGGCCTATGAGGAACGTGTCTTCCGGAACTTCGGAGCTAGTTCCCTGATACGCCATGATCAAGATCCTCGATTCATGAGTGAAGTGTTCAGGTGTTTCCGGGACCTGCTGGGAAGCAGACAGCGAGCGACGTACCGTCCCCAGGCGAACGGCCAACAAGAGCGGTCTGTTCAGACGGTCGTGCGCGCCATCAAGGCCTATATCGCCGAAGCTGACCAGAGTGACTGGGACGATCACGCCGAACGCCTGATGTTCGCATTGAACACCTCCTTTGATGCGACCCGTCTGGAAACACCTTTCTTTCTGGTGCACGGATGGGATGCTCATGGGACTGTGTCCGCGATGCTTGGTCCAAAGCCTTCTGGTGTACAAGAGCGCACTGCTTATGAGTGGCGTCGGAAGATGCAGCGGGATTACAGCTACGCTCAAGCCTGTGATGAAGAACTTCAGAAGAAGGCCAAGCGGGAGCGTTCTGAAGAACAGACCCGAAAGTGGAAGGAGTTGTCGGAACGTCTGAAGTCCGGATTTGCCGTCGGTGATGCCGTGTGGCTATACATCCCCAAGGTACAAACGGGGTTGAGTCGGAAACTCGCACACATGTGGCATGGTCCTTTCCGGATTGAGGAGATGTTGGATGATTTTCGTGTGAAACTGAAGGTCGAGGACACCGGGTATCGGGTGAACCCTTGGGTTCATATAAGTCGCCTGAAGCCGAGAGCCTTGTTTCCTAGAAGACCGACTGTGGAACTTGATGTCCAGGAGGATGATGACTTTGATGCAGCACTGTTGCCAGAAGACAGTTGGGAGCCCGACACCGAGAATGATGAATACGAAGTGGAAAAGATACTAGACACTCGGTGGAGCAAGCGTACCAGGACCTCCAAGAGACTTCGCGAATACCTGGTCAAGTGGAAGGGGTACGACGAGACAGAGTTGCTACCCTTGTCAAAGCTGAACTGTGGCGCTTTGTTATATGAGTTCAATCAGAGCGCGCGAGCGCGAGCTCGTTTCCAGGCAATGCAAGCTGGAGACGATCACCCCAGAGTCTAAACTCTAAAACCTAATCTGAAAACTCTGGTGAACATCACTGTTCACCGGGCGATGTATTTCAGAGATGAGGTGTCTGAGAGACATGTCTTTCGGAAATGCGATTTCGGGGATACGTGACTCCCAGAGATGGTGATTGTTATGTGAATTTGTATGGAGATGATTTTGTGGTTGTGTGTGTATGATGGAATTTTACGAAGTGGATTATGATGATGCTATGAGAAGAAGATTACTGAACGACATGTGAGGATGTTAAAGGAGAAGGTCGTCGGGGAACTATATTTGGAATTGTTTACTACGCTACGATATGCAGACGACTAAGTTGTTCTGGAAGAAGAAGTGTAGTTCCCCGGAGATGTCGTGAAGAGTACACCAGGCTTCTGGCGTACTTACTTCAGAGAGACAGGATTTTCGGCGCGTTCAGCGGGCGTCAGAGCTTGTTTCCGGAGATCGGATGGCACGAATTCCATCCAGTCCTTGTCGGAAGACGCTGTGGCCCACTGCGTGCGCGCTGGTTCAGCTGCGTCGATAGCTTCAAGCTGCTTGCGTAAGCTCAGACACTTGGGACCTCCGATGTCACGAGCACGCGGGTCTTGCCAGATCCATGGGCAATATTTGTCTGGGATCTTCCAGATACCAACTCGAACATGACCGTCTCCGGGAAATCCTTGTGTTTCAGAATCTTGGATACTGTCCCTTGATACTGGCGTAATAGAGATGCACGTCGGAGCCCACGTTCCTTGTGCTGTTCACCGGACAGCAGGTCTTCATCGGGATCTATTATCACCCAGTGAGTGCGTTCCCACAGCGCTTGAGCGTGCTTGCGCATGAGAGACGCGAGTTCTTCAATGTCCGCCTGAACCAAAAAGGGACAGAGGTCTTCACGCCGGTGAAAGTACAGCTCGGTCCGACGGTTCTGGTACATGACGTCCCAGGGCGCTGGCACTTCGTCCAGCAGAGCTTGGTATTTCTTGGAATTCCAGCGTTTCTTCAGGCGTGCCAGACTGTGTCTGTGGGGCTCGAAGTCTGGGAACCCGGGAGTCTGCCCGATGGCCGTCTTGGTGTCACTGGTCGGCTGGACCGGGATACCGTAGTACAGCCACGACGAACAATGTGTGTCCGGGGCCTCGATTGTCAGCAGCTCCTTCGGTGTCAACGAATTGTACGACTTGGACACCAGACTTGACTTCCGGAGTTTACCAGAAGGTCGCTTGCCCGAGGAACTCTTAGGCGACTTGGAGTCTTGAGACTTCTTGTCCTTGGAACTTGACTTGGGCGAACCACCGGACTTCTTGCTCTTGGGACTTGACGTGGAAGTGCCACCGGACTTCTGACTGCCTGACTTGGATCGGGATGCTTCGTGCACACTATCCCGCTTGGACTTCTTGGTGGGGATTATTGGACCCGAGTCATCCGAATCGCTGGACTCGTAGTCCCGTGTACGCTTGTTGCCGGCGTGCGAATGATCATCAGACTCATCGTCGGCAGAGTCATCGCTGTTGCCGCTCGACTTTTCGTCGTCAGAGCCACTGTCGCTAGACGCAGATTCTTGTTCACCAGACTCCTTGAAGTCCGGGTCCTTCTGAGGGTCATCCTCTGTGGACTCAGGCTCACGGATAGGATACGGGACGTGAGCATCCAGTGTCTCCCAGACCGGTGGCTACACATCGTTCTTCTGAAGACGGCGCAGTTCCTCCTCAGCCATCTTGTAATACGTCTCTGGGACGTACGAAGTCCACGGGGTCTGATTCAGCTTGCGCCAGTACATCATGCTCACTAGCATTTGTACCAAGGGGCGCCCCGTGAACAGGCTGTGGGCAGGCTTGTCAGTGCGCAGCCACTTCATCGCTGTCTCGTAAGAAATGCCGGCGAGGAGAGCCAAGCGCAAGTCTGGACGAACTTCTTTCCAGACGACTCCAGCCGGTAACATAGTGTGAACTGCGTCCTTGGACACCGGAGACTTGGCGTTCGCCGGACGCACCGAATCGATGCCGGGCGTGTAGTTCTTGGGGCGATCCTGAGGAACACGAACCCGATGTTTCCCAGAAGGTCGGGTAGGCTTGGGTGGCGGAGAACCGGAAGATTTGGTTGACCTGGTAGGCGACCCAGACTTGTTCACCAGGCGAGTGCTTGACTTCTCGGAGCTGCCAGCATGCCCACCGGAGACCGTCACACCACTGCCAGCACCTGTCAGATCCAGCACTTTGGTCGATGTTTTGGCCGCTGCTGCTTGATCGGACCGATGTTTAGCCAGACGCTTGGAGAAGTCAGGGATTTCTGCCTTGCGCTGATCCATCGCAGTCACGTTGATGATGGTGTCCCAGTCTCCAGGCGGCGCCTTGCCCTCTTGGAAGTTCACCAGAAACTCCCGAAGACGCACCCAACTGCCGTTCAACTCCCCGTGTTCAAACAGGTACTCCAGAAAACCCCAGGAGTCTGTGGCTGTGGTCGTGGGGCGAGCCTTCAGCAACCGGACCTCCGCTTGAGAGTCCTCCAGGCGTTCTTCCAAGCTCGACTTCTCGGCCTCCAGGGCATCTATCTGATCCTGATAGTGCGACGCGAGGTTCTTGGACTCCGCGTTCACACGATCTTCGATCTCACCAGCGGTACGCCGGGCGTCCAGTACTTCGTGACGCCAATACTGGCAGTTGAAGACCCATTGACGCTTGAGATCTTCGGACTCGTTCTGAATGGCGGCTATGTCCACCAGAGGTGCGCCGCCCTGGGACTCTACTTGGAGTCGAAGCCGACGGTGAGCGCCAGCCATCTGCTTCAGGTAGCCGGACGTCTTGTACACCCGCTCAGCGAGACGCTGATGAGGGAGGTGTAGGAGGATTGCCGCCAACTCCCGGAGAACATCAACGGACCCCATGTGTGCTTCAAGGCTCATGCGGTCACGACTATCCACGTGGGGAACAAGCATCTGACTTTCGGTGAAGTCGGGGATGACACGCTCGAGCTCCGAGATGTCGGCCGGCGTGAAGCCCTCGAGGCCCACCAGAACACCAGGCCCACCATAGATGTTCGCGATGTGGTTGCCCACACGGAAGTCCTCGGCGAGCGCTGGAACACCAACCAGAAATGGCTGTCCTTCAGGTCTTGGTTCAGGATCCACCCAGTTGGAGGGGACGTTAGACTTCTCTTCGTCCAACAGTTGTTGCCCAGGCCCAAATAGATCGTCCACCTCGGTGGTGGAGAGGACGTGGGGCCCTCTGGGGAACGAAACTGCGACGCCCGAAGAAGGACTCACAGAAGCGGAAGTCGCAGACGCGTCAGGCATGTTCACGTGCTCATCGCCGTCAGCAGCATCAACGCCCTGCTTCGGAGCGGCGGACGCGCTCGACTGTGAGGCTGGGGCGCTTGAGCTGCCACCAGGTGATGCGGGGATACCGTCACCACCACCTCGCGATGCTGTGGATGCCGAAGCGGGCCCAGTGCCCGAGGCGTTGCCAGTAGTAGGAGCCGATGGAGAACCCATGGTTGCTGGATCTTCTTCTGACTTGCGTGTCAGAAAGGAAATCGGGATGTGGCCGTTTGTGGGATACGACAGTTGGCTATTTCTGAGTCTGATGGAATCAGACTGAGCGACAGGACACCAGAGACTCTGAAATCCCGGAAGTTTTGAGAGCGTCACAGCTACACTATGTTCACGGGACCTCTGACGTACTGTCCTGGCCATGATGCTCAGTTTGGAGAAAGTTCCGCACTGACGAATTATGACCAGGAGGGGCGGTTGACACGTTGCTAATTACGATTTTTCGAGTGGATATGGACGTAACGCTGTGATGTGATTGGATGTATACTGGGTTGTGGGAGAAAGGGAGATGTGGGACGAGGTTATGTCCCGTGCGACAATAATGGATCTGTGGAAGAACACCGCTATAAATATTAACCTTCACCTGTACTGCAAAGGGGCCCAAGAGATCAGAAGTGTTCCTCGGAAAAGTGCACAAACTCCGAGAGACAATAGCACTCAGTCTGACCACCGGACTTTCCCCGACGATGAGTGCCTAAAGGTTGGCAGAAAGTCTCTCAGAAGAACGTATCTCTGAGAGACCTCATCACGTTGCCGTCCTGTGTGACGATGATGGTTCAAGGAATATAATTATACCCACAAGATACCAAGTATCGCGCACCGGACGTAGCGCACCCCGCGCATATCCCAATTGGACTTCGTGCGTTGTAGCATACGTGCTCCGCACCTGAAAGCACTCATGGATTTCTGGTATCACGCATGGAAACTCTGATACCACACCATGAAGTCTGACGTACATGAGTCCGACGTACATGAAGTCCGACGTACATGAGTCTGACGAACATGATTCTGGTAACACAAGTCTGATGTGTCCGGCTTATATACAAGCAATATTCCAGACATCACCAGTTTCCGATGAACAGACTCCGACGTACAAGACTCCGATGAACAGACCCAAGTGTCACGACTCTGGTATTTACGACTCTGATGTACATGATTCCGGAGTACATGGTTCCGATGAATACGCCTCCGACGCACATGATTCCAGACCCTGACGAACAGGATACCAGACTCTGACACTCTGAAGTCCACCCCATACTGAAACCAAGTGTACCCAACACGACCTCACGCAATCAAGTGAAACGCAACCTGCTCATCCCTGTAATGACATCATTAAGTGTCGACTCAACAAGATCCGCTGTACCGACTACCATAGTGAGCCCAAGTGAAGATTCCTGAGTTATACTGAGACCAAGTGTATATGAGAATATGGAAGATAGAAGACAGAGAGATACGAGATATGTAACCAGAGTTCAATTTTCCCTGTTGTAACGAGTTCGATTTGCTTTGTTATAACAAGGTCGTCTGCCTGCTGCTTCCCGTAAGTATTAGGCCACGACAAAGCTTTGAGTCGTGTGATCTCTCACCTATCAAGCCCCTTTAGGTGGAGATCAGCGTAACGTAGAGACCTGAGAGGACCCACCTATTCCGTTTACTAGTTGGGTCGTTTGTCTTGTCTCTAGCGGTAGCCCATTTCAGATTGTACGTTTGGACAGGTTTTGGGAGCTAGACAGTCGCTCTCAAGACGCTCGGTAGACTGTTATATAACTGATAGTGTATTGGTTTATTTTCCCTCTATATATTAGAGGGTGGTGCGCGAAATTACGGGAATACCAGATAGACCAGGTGTCTGGTGAACATTTCCCTAGTTGACCTGGAGAACTAGCCCACTGCTCAAGGGCCAGGAAAGAATAAGAGCAGCTACATATTTGTATATCGGAACTCTATATTGCGGTTATCTCGGAAGTCTAGTGACAGGACTTCCCATTGTATTAATTTCTCTTTTTCTTTCAGAAATCTCTGGTGTACACAAGTGTTCACCGGAAAACGTTCGACTCCCAATCGCTCCTGTGAGGACCAGAAGGACATCCGACGGTCTACGCAAGGAACCCTCACTCTCACCAACACTCCCACGACCCCGGCGAGGGTCTCATTACCAAGACAACGAACCTACGAGGACAGCACAAGGTAACACACGCCCACCTTGCTGTGCGACTCTGGTATCACTACCGATAGTCACACTTCCAAGTTCACTGTACGCCCCTGCACCGCGATAAAAGTTGCACCGACTTCGCGACACTTCTTGCGAAGCGAGGTGAATTCCTTGAGAGGAATTCGGTGCTGTGCTAGAAGCACGCACCTGGCAACAGAGAGGTTGCCTTGAAAGAGAGGTTCTTTCTGAACCAAGGCCCGCTCATAGGCGCCTTTGGAGGTATGGCCCCCTATGAGAGGACGTGGGTCCTGGAGCTGCTCGAGATACGCAGCAGCTCCCGAGCCTTGATCGGGCGGGTAGTATCCCCGCTGGTGGGCAGAGTCCTCATCGTGTTGATGAGACTCACGTGCGACCGTTGGTGCGGTGCGCATTGGCTGTTGAGCAGCCTGAAAGAGCTCTTGCTGCTCATCGAGATCGTTAGTGATCTCTTGGGGCTCGCGTATGAGCCCCTCCTCCTCATCGGCGTCGTCATCGTCGACGTCGTCGGGGCCGAAGATCTCTTCGAGCTCCCTTCTCCTTGTCATGTCTTGACAAGGAGATTCACGTTCGGCAGCTGAAGGCTGCCGAACGGAATTATCCCGTTCACGACAAGGAACTCTTGTTGATGAAGTATGCCCTTGTCAAGTTCAGGGTGCATCTTCTGGGCTCAAGGCCCTTTGTGGTCTATACGGACCACGCGTCCTTGCGGACAGCCATCCATACGCCGCACTTATCGCAGCGGATGGCGCGTTGGCTGTCATTCTTCGCGGAGTATAACTTCCGCGTTGAATACAAGCCTGGCAAGCTCAACACGCTTGCCGACGCTTTGTCGCGCAGGCCCGACTATGAGTTCGCTCATATTAGTCGGGCCACGACGGATCTTTACGATCGAATACGCTTGGCGTATCGGGACGATGACACCCTCGCCCCTATTGTGCGGTATTTGTCCGCTGGCACGGATGCCAAGGTCGAATGGCTTACGCCTCGACAGCGGGCACGGCTCCACCACTATGAGTGGGCCGATGGCCTGCTCCACTATCGGGTGGAGCCCGGGGATCCTCCGCGAGTCGTTGTTCCGAACGACGAGGATCTGAAGTATGATATACTTCACGAGGCACACGATGTGCCTTCGAGTGGCCACTTGGGCCGAGAGAAGACCTATCATGGGGTCTCTCTGATGTTTTGGTGGGCCCACATGTACAAGTGGGTGGCCAAGTACATCAAGACATGTGAAACATGTCAGCGCGTGAAGCCTGCGGGGCACGCGTCGGCTCCGCTGCAGAGCCTGCCAGTCCCACTGGACTGCTGGAAGTCGATGAGTCTCGACTTTGTCTTCGGCCTTCCGGCCGATGACCAGAAGAACACCGGCATTGTGGTGTTTGTATGCCGGTTGAGCAAGATGGTGCATCTTGCTCCGGTCTCTGAGACCATTACCGGGGAACAAACTGCGAAGTTGTTCCTTGATAGCGTATTCCGCTATCACGGGTTGCCTGAGACTGTTGTCTCTGACCGCGACCCGCGGTTTACCGCTGCGTTTTGGAAAACGCTGTTCCAATTGCTAGGAACACGGTTAGCGATGTCAACAGCGGACCATCCGCAGACCGATGGTCAGACTGAGCGCGTCAACCGAGTGGTTGAAGACGTGCTGCGCAGTGTTTGCGCTGAGGCGCCGCGCTCTTGGTCAGCGCAGCTGCCTATGGTTGAGTTTGCACTCAACAACGCGGTACAGCGTCAACGGGGTTCACGCCGTTCTACTTGAACGGGCTTCGGGACCCCCTGGTGCCGCTCACACTGGGTGGGGGCACCGCGGCTTCGAGATTAAGTGGGGGAGAGGCTCGGAAAGAGCTTTCCTCCCAGGTTTCCGGTGTGGAACCAGCCGCACTGCGGAAGAAGTTGTCGACATTTGTCGGCAACAGGCTGAATGTGATCAGCCGGGTGCGAGATGCAATGGCACTCGCACAGGACAAGCAAAAGGAGTGCTCAGACCAGCATGGGAGAGGAAACTTAAGTGTATTTAATGTGGGGGACTTAGTGCTACTCGACACTAGGAACCTACCTCTTAACACTGTTAGCTCCACGGTGAGCAACAAGTTGAAGCATCGCTTCATTGGACCCTTCAAGGTCCTGAGTAGGCACGGCGCTGCCTACACGATCGACTTGCCTAAGTCGATGACGACCCACCCGACGTTTTATGTGGGTCGTCTGAAGCGGTACCATGACCCTCAGGGTCATGCGGCCCCTCAAGAGGTTGAAGGCGGCCGCGAGGAGGAGAGTGAACCTCCTCGACGCGAGGTTGAGCGTCAGGCGCAGAGCGCCCCAGGTAATAGGGAGTTTGGTGACTCCCAGGGGCGAAGCCGTACCCCGGTGGAAGGTACGAGCGGTGTGGATACACCGAGGTGCCAAGCGAGTAGGCCCCTAGGCGCGAGTCGCGCGACGGCGGGGAGTACGCGTACGGTTGCGACTCCCGGCGAGACATCGTCGCCTGAAGGTCGTAGACCTCTTGACGAAGGGAGTCAAGTGCCCGCGAAGAGGCACTACGGTCTATACGACCATGAAGACCCTGCATCGCGAGACGCAGGTCTTCCAGTTGGCGCAAGACACCAGGTTGGCCGACTGCAGAGGCAGCCTGGCCGCCAACACCAAGACCAAGAGCGACCTCAAGCACGAGGACACGCGCTCGGAGGAAGCGGATCTCCTCCTGTTGCTGAGCAACAAGTTGGTCAAGAGGCCCAGTCGAAGGCCTCTGAGTCCCCAACGTCGGGGACGGCTCGAAAGAGCAGTCGAGCGAGGCCTCCTCCGGCCTTGCTTGACCGGAACGGAGAACGCCACTACCATGTGGAGCGGGTTCTCCAGGAGCGGCGTCGCGGTGGGAAGCGCCAGCTCCGAGTGAAGTGGCGCGGGTACCCTGCGTCGCAGAGTACCTGGGAGCCGATTGAGCGGCTCCAGGTTGACTGCCCGAAGGCTGTCGCGTGCTGGGAAGAGGCACGGCGGCAACCTCGTAAGTAGTCCGCGGCTTCTTAGCCGCTGAACGGGGTTGGGACACAGGCGTATGTGTTCCATACCCGCGCTCACTACGAGCGCTGGACTGAAACTCAGTTCTCAGTCGCTCCATCTGATGATGGAGCTGACGTTTGCCTACGAGGTGAGCAAACTGGACACGAAGGTCCCGGAGGCGGAGGATGTCCTCCAGGTGATCTTCGTCACGGAGTTTGTTGTACTCCTGGGTTGACTTGACTGTCAACCGGACCCATTGCCAGAAGAGGTCCTCAGCGTCGACCCACGACGCAGTGTTCTCTGGGAGAACCCATGGGTAACCCCATGTGGGCTTGAGACCACCTTTAGTCTCAGGCTTCTTGCGAAGCGAGGTGAATTCCTTAAGAGGAATTCCGTGCTGTGCTAGAAGCACGCACCTGGCAACAGAGAGGTTGCCTTGAAAGAGAGGTTCTTTCTGAACCAAGGCCCGCTCATAGGCGCCTTTGGAGGTATGGCCCCCTATGAGAGGACGTGGGTCCTGGAGCTGCTCGAGATACGCAGCAGCTCCCGAGCCTTGATCGGGCGGGTAGTATCCCCGCTGGTGGGCAGAGTCCTCATCGTGTTGATGAGACTCACGTGCGACCGTTGGTGCGGTGCGCATTGGCTGTTGAGCAGCCTGAAAGAGCTCTTGCTGCTCATCGAGATCGTTAGTGATCTCTTGGGGCTCGCGTATGAGCCCCTCCTCCTCATCGGCGTCGTCATCATCGACGTCGTCGGGGCCGAAGATCTCTTCGAGCTCCCTTCTCCTTGTCATGTCTTGACAAGGAGACTGTGAAGCATGACGCTTCTTGGAGTTGGTGCTGGGCACCTTCTCCTCTGCCAGAATGGCCCGGGCGCGTTTACGCCCTTCCGAAAGTGTCAGATTTCTGACAGGTGGTGGCGTAGTGTCGCCACCACGGCCGCTGGTATTGTCGGGAGACTTGGACGCGGTGTCCTCGTCTCCATGGTGCTCCTCCGTGGTCGGAGCACCCGCCGCAGGCTTGCCCTCGGCGTCGCCGTTGTCGCTCTCGTCGCCCGAGTAGCTGACAAGAGTCGCTTCCTGTTCAGAAGGACTCCAGGAACCGAGACTATGGTCCCTATACTCGAACCGAGGATTCGGTCGAGTATCAGGCGGTAGGGACGGAGACCTATTGCGCCTTTGGCTAGGGCTAGCCGTCGCAGCAGTGCTGCTGGGCGAGCTAAGAGCCCTGGAGGCCACATCGGTGGCCTCATGAAGTGCCGAAGCCTTGCCGCGAGGCTTGGCTGGCTTGGAAGTTGGCTTTGCAGCCTTCTTCCGTGAAGACGCTTGCGCGTCTGGGTTTGCACCCTTTGCAGACATGTTGCTGGGCTTTCAAGGAAGCCTGCAGTGCGCCCTGTGCTCTGTGAGAGCAGAAGCCGCAGCGACTAGAGCTGGCGGCAGGTCGATCGATTTCGACATTGAAGAGAGAAATGTGAAAGGGATTTTCTCTCTTCTCTGATTGGACGAGAGTCGAATCTAAGTGGGGGAGGATGTAACGGGGTTACATTGAAGAGTGACTTTAGTCACTCTTCCGAAGTGGATACATTTGGTGTGTCACACATCATGGTGACACGTGGCAGGTGGCTCCACAGCCACCTATCACCTTCTATATACATGTAGGTTACACTATAGACAAGGTCGTCCCGAGGACGAAGAAGCTCGGAAATTTCCAAATGAGATTTAACGAAATAGTTGAATTAGACGAAGAGAACAGATAGCTAGCAAAGGAACTGCACAACACTGCCCGGTCATCCGTGGGAAACAAGCTGTACAAACGTAATTCCAGACAGGTTTAGTTTCCATCACGTTCGTTTAACATATTAGTCGGTAGTGATTGTATTAGGGTAGGCAAGACAACTTTACTGCATCGAATGACCAGCTCAACCACTCCAACCAACGGTACCCGCAAGGATTATTTGTCCAGAATCGCGATCGTGGGGATGCATGCAGCACCGGTGAAGGTTCAGTTGTGGGATACTGCAGGTCAAGAGAAATTCGGCAGATCGGCTACCGAGCTCCTTTTTCTGCCAAGCTGATGCGACACTAGTTGTCTACAACGCCACGGACCGGATCAGCTTCATGGGTGTACTACATGTACAATGGGTGTTGCAACTCCAATCTCACCGACTGAAGCTTCTACCTTTTCCCTCGTCCTAAGTTCGACAAGTTGGAGAAGAAGAAGGACGTGCAGTTGCTAAACCCATAGCAGCTTCTCACTTTTCTCCAAGAGATGGTACCAACATTCAGACTTGTTTTGATACGGTCGCTACTACGCTGATTCACGCAAGTTGCAAAGACATCGGACAAGCGAACAACGTGGCGAAAACAACGGATCTGTTCACGCGTTTCTTCGCACAATAACATTACACTAGAGATCATATGAATCAGCAGACAAAACCAATTGTATTTGCGAGCTACTACCACTTGAAAAGACATGTGCAGAAGAAGAAATTAGTTGATTAACAGTTATCGGACTTCTCGTTTTGCTAACTAAGATTCAAGATATCAAACCTGAAATGACCATTATCACAGAAAAATTTCACTCCATGGAACCCAAAGAGATCGCCACATCTCTTCTAACGCTGGACACGATAAAAGCAGTGTTCAACGGTCTCAATTGCTGTGCATGACTCTCGAAGGCATTGCTGGACAGTAGGGTTAATCGTTTTCAAGAAATATAACCTCGAGCTAAGTATGAGATCTCCAAAAACCTCCGAAGCATCACATAATGTACAACCGGGAGAAGACAGCGTCGCAGCGATACATATTCTGATAATGCTTGTGAATCAGAGCTTGAGGGCATCCAAGCTCTTTCAGCGGGTGAGGGTTCACCGACGTAGTCGGGCAGAGCACATCGATCAAATCATCTCGCTTTAAGTAAGGAAAGAAACGCGTTCCTTTGCCAGACTCAACGCCAAAACCGGTGTAAAAGTTCCTCGAGTAGAGGCTCGTATCTCTCCAACCGTTGGGTGAGGCAGCACTCGATCAAATATCTGGGATATGTGGCGATACAGCGCGAATATGTCCGCCTGAGGCATTGTTGGTTGTAGACCATCATGAATCTCACAAAAGAATTCAAAAGCCCTCGGCCACATGAAGCCGTCACTTAGGAAATCTGCCAGGCATAACTTTTTCATAGCTGAGATCCCTCGGCATAGATGTCTGAACTTGATATTTCCTTCGCCCAATGGAGTTGGCGGTAGACCTTGCGTGTGTAAAACCTGAAAATGAATTGAAGTATTCCACCATATTCGGGAATATAGAGTTCGTTGGATAACGTTTGCTCGTGTAAGCTGTAGGAGATGCGATCCGGCCATTTTACTCGTTTTCAGTCCAGGAGAACTTTCCGCCACCAGAGCGGTAGCAACGCTTGTGTCTCCATCCTGATGGTTTTGGCGGATTCTGAAGCAAAAAAGTCCCCAGTCCATCTTCGCGAGTAACTTCCACAACGACGTTGTAATAGTGCAGCAATTGGTCGGTACCATACGTCTTCACACTCATCTGTGTGATTACTTAGCACTTGGATAAGCTGCTGGAGAAGCGTCTTCTTGCTGCTGAGTGGCAAGGCCTTTTCTTGACAATAATTATTCCACCAGGTCCTGAACCCACGCGGTTGTATAGGATGTACCAAGTCACTGCACTGCCACCGATTAAGAAAGCGTATCGGAATATTCACCGTCGTCGTAAAATACCAAAGTAAGGATAATCACAGCCTGCACAATGAGACGCCGTCCCATGAGCGTCCGAGCTCTTCCTTTCCATAAGCGAAGCCGAGTCATTAGTTTTTCGTCCAGTTTTGTGTAGGTATGTCCAAGTTTCCAAACGGAATACCAAGGTATTTGACTGATTCCCCCTTCTTAGGCGACCGAAGACCGGAGCTGTTTTGTGCTTATTCAGGCTCATGATCACGCTTTTGGCTGGATTGAGCATTGCACCCGAACCATCACATAAATATCAACCAGCCTACGCCGGGTTGTGCAGTACCTTGGTAAATGCTTCGACGTCTTCATTCGTGTAGTTCAAGTAACCAGCGATGCGCAGTCCCAGCAGCTTCCTGCGTAAATCGTTGTCCACGGATGCTTAGTGCCAGGATAGGAACTCCGATGCCATCATCGCGAGTCGACGGTCCGAATGCATACCAGCTTCTGCACAAAATTCTCTCCAGTTTTTCCTTCCTGAGTTTCACTGCGTGAAGTATTCGTAGAATGGGACTCCCGTATAGTAAAGAGGCACAATAAACACTGGACAGACGTAGTTCAGACACTACGCCATATTGATACGATTTCGGTACTGCTGTCCGTGCGTCAAAACCAGTGATCGACCCACACCGTACACCACGCAAAATCAAGGAACTTGCGTGGTGTCGTATCGAAATATTGATACGTAGCTGACCCAGAGAGCTACTACCACTTGAAAAGAAATGAATAAGGAAAACAATTTGCTGCACTTCCACGATTCCTCGACTGGTACAATAATGAATACCACGTCGATCCTCTTGTCTGCTCATAGCTCAAATCAACTCTCAAAAGCGAACCTGCAGTCGGTTCTCCCACTTACGCGACGATCTTGGGGCCGATCACAGGCACGTAGCTGAGCACCGCCACAGTGATGCCCTTAAGTTCCGTACGTGGACGACGACGCGTGAACCACTTGCGACTTGGTGTAGTCAGCGGCACCAGCAATTGTGACCTTCAAGACGGTAAAGTCCTTAGTCTTCCAGGCGACATCCACAGTTCTTCTTCAGAGCGAACTGCATCCTAAACGGCTACATTAGCGCAACATCACAAACAAAAACACGTTTTATATTGTTATGATTGGTCGAATAAATTTCTACTTTGTTTTTAAATTACCATTTGATGTTGCTGGTAGACGACAGGAGCAACATCCATCCGAATTTATAAAATTATATAAAACATAACGTATAGCAGTTATGTCAGACAGCCCACCAGACCAAAAAGCCAAAACGAATTTCACAGGGATAAGAAAATAGAGGAATAGCAGGCGACTGGGATCTACCCCTTAGCTCGGAAATAAAATTTCCGAGAATATCTTTTAGTTTGTATTGCAGGCCTAGCTAACAAGTATCTATAATATATTCAGTCTTAAATCTACCTAATCTTTAGTTAGTCTCCCCAATGTCACGCACCTCCCTTGTCGGGGTCGGTACCTGTGGCTGTTGTCGTGAGTACGGTCCTGGGCGGGGTCTAGAGTTCGGGTGAGTAGATAGAGTGTAAGCTTCTTGAATAAATGTAATTCACGTAGATTCTTGTTCTTCACTTGACTAGGGAAATTCGTAACTAACTAAAAAAATGAAAAGCGCCGTATGGTACCACGCCCTTGGGGGTGACACCTCACCTTTCGCACTCACCGGGCACCGTCGACGTGCCATCCGTCCTTGCAGTCTCCACTCCACCGGGGACTTGGTCTCAGTTACCTCCAGCTCCCTCCTGCCTTGGACCTCCACGTCGCCACCTAGCGCCATCATTGCAGATAGGCACCTCCTTGAAGATCCTGTACCACAGGAACGGTACTCAGGCCTGAGTCACCCAGTCGCCGTAGCTGCTTGGGTCTTTCTACTGATCGGCCGGGGTCCAACGTCGCTGGAACGGCACTCCCAATCCCGGATACGGGACATTCCCCCCGACTTGAAGTCCGCCGTCCTCGGAGGACGCCGCGTTGGACCTCGTCAGCCAACCCTCTCAATCGTTCCGCCATGCACGCATCTGAATCCAAAGGGGCTCTGTCAAGCTCCTCGTCCGAAGAGGAGAAAACATCGACGTCTTCCTTCGCCGGTTTCTTCGTCTGAGTACGCTCGACGGGCTTCTTCAAACGCAAGATGCTATCTTCTTCGGCCTGGTAGCGTTCCGAAGCGTTCCTCTGCACGCTGTCCAAGGCGTCCTCGATGATTCCGCGAGGAGCGATTTTCCGTAGCCGGCCATCACGATCTCCAAGACGCCAGCCGTGCGTGACTAGTCCGACCACCCCTATGATCTTCGTCACCTGAAGTCCTAATGACGCCCAGTCCCAATAATAACCCGCCGCGTTCAGAGCGACCAGCGCAATGGCAACTCCCACTGCTCCACACAGTACGAACTCTAGGATGTCGAACAGCAGCATGGGGACGTGGATGATCAGGGACAACGTGAGGAGCGTGGCCCAACATAGACCCTGAACGCCCCCGTAGACGCGCTTCCAGGCGTTGGTGCAACCTTTTCTCCACGCTACACAGTAGCGTTCCACCGAGGCACAAGTTTCAAGTATTAGGTCGGGACCGTACTCGCCGAAGGTCACCTGGAACGCTAGCCACCAACTCCTATGCATCCGCCCGTACCGCCCGTATTCCAAAGCGTTCTGGTTGAGCACTTGCACTGGAACCGCGAAGAAGGTGCTCCACAGCGCATAGCCATAGGCGAGTCCGTGCAGCTGCCGAAGCGATGGGTTCCGTAGCACCTCCTGATAACGCGAGGTATAGTCCAGCCACATTCCACCGTTCAACCTTGTAACCCTCCAAACTTCGGTGCCAAAAGTCCATATTACATCTCGCAATGGCGTCGTCACGATCCACGCGACAACCGTTCCGACGTACACCGGTAAGAGTTCGGGTCGAGCGTATTCCGTCCACACGTAATGAGCCCACGCTTCCATGAGAGTAATAAGTCAGTCTAGCCTTCCTTTAGCAAAAAGAGAAATGATCTCCACAGCGGGCAGTAGATACTAGCACTTCCAGCGACTCGTCAAGTTCGGTGACGGCAATCTGGTGTCATCAAGGGTGCGCCGCCTGGAGGCAATATTTCAGTTGTCGGCAACTTCAATTAGCAGCCATAACGTAGTCCAACCCATCAGTACGGCGGGGTTTCCTTTTCTCTGAAATCGGATGTGCCTGGTCCCAGAGGGAACCGTCTCCAATTATCCCCATTCCGAAACTTTCTTCAAGACACGCAGTCCTCCAGCATGGGCAAGTCCCGCCTCCAGGACGACGAGCACAAGCTGCTCAAGCGACTCGTGGCTCGGTACGCCGAGGAAGACTCCGAAGAAGAAGACTCCGCCGTCGTCAGCGCCCAAGAAGCGTTCTGGGCCGACATGCGTGAGGTGCTGAGCGTGAATGAGAGCTCGGCAGGACTGAACATCTTGGACGACATTGCCGAGGCCGTGATTGACAAGACTGGCGCAGCATCGGACGCCTTCGGCGGCCCCATTTTCATCCTCCCGAAGCCCACGCGTCAGAAGGCCAGCCGGCGTGCTGAAATTCACCCACGGTTCACCTCCCGCAGCCCCAAGAACTCTTCGTCCTCCGAGTCTTCTCCCAAGAACGCTTCGGACTCCACGGTAACGCCATCCAAGAAGCGAAAGGGACGGCCCTCTGGCGGGTCTTCGACGTCGCAACCTTCGCCTCAGAAGACTCCTTATTTTACGGAAGCGTTGGCCGATTTGACGCCCCAGGAGATACGATACGACTTGGAGGACCTGTATCGTCGAGTGGCTCGCCTGAACCGTCCCGCCTTTCAGTCAGCGTTCCCCTGGAAGGGTTCCCGTCTCTGGTACGACCCCGAGGAGTACCCACAGGTGTACCTGGCGCACTGGCGATGGTGGAATCGGGACCGTCACGTCTTCTTCGATTGGCAGCTTCACGTTCCACTCAAGACCCAGGCCGCCCAGACCCGTCGTCGAAAGCAGAAAATGGAGGCGACAGCGCACCGCTTAACGTTTCTCTCCATCTGCATCAAGACGTGGGGCTTCTACAACTTCCTGGAGCTTATGGAGAACTGCGACGACCCGTCGATCTTGATGTGGTGGGGAGGTCAGCCAGGGCGTAACCAGTCTCGAGGGCCAGGTTACCACGGTCCGGTCATCGAGAGTTTGACTTTCCTCCGCCGCCGCGACGTTGGCGAGTATGACGCTAAGATGAAGAACGCTTTGGTACCGTTCAGCTTGAACGCGGGAGGGTTCTCAAGCGTTACCGAGATGTTGCTGTGGGCCGATGCTTTGGATCCTTACCACCGACGCCCCGAGAGCCGTCTAGACGATCGAGCCCTTGCTCTCGTCCTGATCGACCTCCGGTCCGACCGTCAGCCACGCCCCGGATGGGCGAATAGCAATAAGTAAGGGGTGTGGGCGTTGCTCCGGAAGTGTACCCACATCGTGGCTCTGGCCAGGGTTCTCGTCAAGCAACTCCAGGACGGCACCTACCAGACACCAGTGGTCAAGGCCTTCGATCCCAAGGAAGTCAAGTCCTCGTACGACCCGTTCGAGTTCAAGGGTCGTCCGTCAGCGTACGGGTCTGGACGAGTCGACGCCAGCAAGCGGGTGCCCACGTTTATCAAGGCCGCCAAGCCCAAGGCGGCTAAGACCAGGTCAAACGACCTCAGCGTGGTTCCAGATTCTTCTGTGGTCACGCCTTCCAAGAGTTCCAAGCCCACAGCGTCCAAGTCTACACTGGCCACCCCAACCGCGACCGTCCCTAGGAACGCTTCCAGCTCTGAAGCGGATGCATCACAAGTCATGGACGACGCCAAGACCCAGGACGCTTCGAAGGACGACCCCAACGCGAAGAGCGCTTCGGTCAGCGACCCCAAGCCGAAGCCGTCGTCGAGCAGCACGTCGCCAGCGGATTCATCCGGCACCTCCGCGACTTCACCCAGTTCGCCGCCCAAATCCAAGTCCAAGAACGAGACGTCAGGCGGCAGCAAGAAACCGGCCTCCCCTCAATCCAGCGGAAGCCCTGAGTCCGAAGCCAGCGACGACGATGACAGCGATGCGAGCGACAACGAAGATGAGGTGTCACAGAGCGACCACGACCCCTACGCGGACTCGGAGGAGGAGAAGCCGCCCGCCAAGAAGCCCAAGGTCCGGGACCAGTCGGCTTCTCAGGACCCTCTTCTTTTGGTTCGCCCTTTCATTCTTTCATATTCAGGAACGGTAGCTTAGCGTTCTCAACCTTAAGCGTAATAACCGTAAATTCCATATCCACTAAGCGTTTCATCCATACCGTTCCATAGCACGTAATTTTCCAAAATATAAGCACGGCTCCCGACCGTGCACGTAGTAAATGTAAATCAAATCCAAAGTTCTCCACCGAAAACAACCGTTCCTTCCCTCCTCCCCTTCCTCACGTCTTGACCCTTGGTACTTCCTCGCAGGTTAAGACAATCCGCGTGCTCTTAGAAGAGCATACTGTCTTCGTCAACAGCGACGTTAGCCTCTGCTAGCCGCGCACTGCGACGAAGTTCGGGGAGTCCCTTCTCTTTGCGTCGAGCGTTCTCGAACGCTTTGATCAGAACGTCGTAGTTCGGGAGAAGCGTTCCCGCGGACCTCCACGCGACCTCGTAAGTGGCTAGTAGCACCAAATATTGCGAGACGCCCTTCTCCTTTCTCCTGGCCAGAATGTCCACTACCGGCGTGTCAGCTCCTGACAGAGCCGTCTCCTCACCCCCAATCACCAAGCGTTCCACATAGCTCGTGGAAGGGAAGTCGTCTTCCTCGAGTGGACCTTCATCGTCGACACCCGGCTGGCTGACGATCCCATCCGGTACTTCCGTAGGGAACGGTCGACTCCACCGCCCCTGGAAACGCTTCAGGCGATTCACATTGATGCTCACCACGCGGTTGGGGTGCGAAGGGATCGCAATTCGGTAGGTGTTCTCCCCCACGGTACTCACGACACGGTACGGACCGTGCCATGAGAACGCTAATTTCTTGGTCGTGCGTTCGCCTCGCCGAGCACGGAAGTATTGGTACACCCACACCGGGTCCCCAACTTCAAACTTAGTCTCCACTCGGCCCGGTCGGAGGACATACCGGTCTTGGGCCTTCAGTAGTTGTCGCTCGACCATCCTCCGAGTGTCCCTCAGAGAGAGATAAAGACGCCGACGGTACGCGGCGACTTCGTTACTCTTCTACTTGTTATCCGTGTTCAGGAACGCTAAGTCCAGCGGGAGCACGGGGTCTCGGCCGTAAAGGCTAAAGAACGGCGAGTCCTTCAGCGACTCGTGATAAGAAGTTTGGTACGCAAACAGAACCCGAGGCAGATATAGATCCCAATCCGTCTGCGCTTCATTCACGAACATTTTCAGCATGCCAATAAGCGTTCCATTGAAGCGTTCCACAAGTCCTTGGGTCTGCGGGTGGTACGCCGCTCCGAACAACTTTTTAATACCAAGCGTCTCGTAGAAAGATCTCGCCAATTCAGAGATGAAATTGGACCCTTGGTCGCTCAACAACCGTTCCGGGACTCCGTGTCTCGAAATGACCTCGTTCACCATAGTTTCCACAAACGTCACCGTGTCCAACGCTCCGATAGCGAACGCTTCCACCCACCGGGTGAAATAGTCAGCGAACACTAGAATAAACTTGTTTCCACGAGGCGTGGTGACTAACGGTCCAATAGCGTCCACCACCAGTAGAGAGAACGGTCCCGATAGTTCTTGGACCGGCATCCTCTGCATCAAACCGTTCTTCCAGGGGCGGTACCCTTTTCCACTCCCGCACACTGTGCACTCCCTGACGTACTCAGCCACGTCACTTTTCTATCCGTGCCAGAATGCATGCTTCCTGACCTTGTCCAGCGTTTTCGTAACGCCTACGTGCGCCGCAAGCACGTCGGTATGACAGTGGTGTAGAACGGTAGAAATGAACGGTAACGGTATAACCGGAACTTCGATGGAGCTGGCAGACCCGGCTCGAGCCTTGAGGTAGACTTTTCTCATCAGCACGCCGTTCTTCACCTCATAATTAGGCGCCATAAGAAGCGTTCGCGCCCTCAACTGCGGATCGAGGGCCAAGGCACCGTCCTTCAAATAGGCAATCATTGCCATGATCCAAGGAGTACGCTTCTGTTCCTCAACGAAGCGTTCCTGCTGAAGTCCAAACAAGTCCACTGGCGAAACCATCAGCTGTTCCTCGGGAGCGTTCGTGTGGGAGCGCCGAGGCGACCCCGACTTCAGTGGAACCATGTCTCTCTCGCGTGGCTTCCGAGTCTCTAGCAAGACGCGTTCCCTCGACTGGAACCGTTCCGACTTCCGGAACCGTTCCCGAATCAGCGTTCCCCAACTTCTCTTTCTTCTTCAGAACCGTTCCCATCGGAACGCGCGTCGTTCAGCAGGTCTGCCATTGTCACGGCGTTAATGGTGTCGGCGTGCAGTCGAGAAAGTCCATCCACGTGACCCATCGCGGTTCCAGGTTTATGGAACACTTTGAAGCGTAGCTGCGAGAGTTCCATAGCCCAGCGTGCCAGTTTAGCGTTACTGGTACGGTTCTTCTCGTCAAATACCCACGTTAACGCCTTGTGGTCCGTATACAAATCAAACTCGCGACGATCCAAATAACAGCGGAATTTCCTCGTGGCCCATACAATTCCCCAACATTCGATCTCGGAGGTTCCGTTGGTCTTGTTGACCCAATTCTTCTCGGATCCTACAAGCAATTTGCTCGCATACGCTACCACTCGCTCCCGTCCGTCCACGGTCTGCATTAGGCACGCTCCAATAGCCATCGTGGAAGAATCCACATACAATTTGAAACGCTTCGAGAAATCCGGGTACACTAGGATCGGTGGTTCCACCAGCCTCCGCTTCAATTGTCGGAACGCTGACTCACAGTCCTCTGACCACTCGAACGGAACGCCTTTTCCTTTTAAGCGTTCTATGGGAGCGGTGATCGCAGCGTACCCCGGAATGTACCGTCGGAAATAACTTGTCAGTCCTAGGAACGCTCGAACGGTATGCAAGTCGTGCGGGTTCTTCAAGGTCATCACCGACTTCACCTTCTCCGGGTTAGGCAGTATCCCCGAAGGCGTTACTATATGCCCCAGGAACGCTACCTGATCGCGTCCCCACTTGCATTTCTTCATTTTGAGTTTAAATCCAGCCGCTCGGAACCGTTCCAAAACTTGTTTTAACCGTACCAAGTGGGTAGGAAAGTCCTCGCTGAACACCACACAATCATCAAGATACACCAAGCAAGTTCGCCACTTAAGATCCACTAGCACGTTCTCCATTAGTCGTTCGAAAGCCGGCACCGCGTTGCATAAGCCGAAGGGCATCACCAACCATTCGAACAGTCCGTACTTGCAGTTTTCTCCACGCTTCCTTTGGCCATCGGAACGTTCCAATACCCAGAGGCGATGTCCATAGTAGAGAACAGTTTAGCGTTCCCCAGAACGTCCAAGATGTCATCAATAAGCGGCATCGGGTAGCAGTCCTTAATAGTAACGGCGTTCAGCCTCCGATAGTCAATGCAGAAGCGTATCCCCCCATCAGGCTTCCGTATCATAAGCACCGGACTCGCCCACGGGCTCGAGGACGGTTGTATTATCCCCAAGTCGAGGTATTGCTGGATCTCAGCTTCCATCACATCACCTTCGGCCTTAGAAACCCGATACGGTCTCTGCTTGATTGGAGCGCTGTCTCCTGTATCTATAGAGAACTCTAGGAGGTTGGTCCGACCCGGCTTCATCGAGGTTTCCACGAACATGTCAGAGAAAGACTCCAATAGAGAAAAGAGAACAGCCCTTGCTGCTCAGAGCTCAACTTCGATCCCGTAAAGTCCACCTTAAACTCTTGTCGTAACGCTTCATCCAAGGCGGGCATGGGATCTCTGGACGGTTCAGAACGCGAACTAACCGTTCCCAGCACGGAACTCACCCAATCCGTTCCATTTGCGGAAGCGTTCCTGTCACCCTCATAGTCCTTCTCGTAAGCAAAGGCGGTCGCCGGCACTACCGTAGCCGCGGCGATAAGCGTTCCCTTTTTAATGATTACGTCTCCCTCCGAAGCGTTACACACCTCCACTACGACCTTGCCCTCTTTCACAGTACACAGCGTTCGAGCAACCTTCACTGTGTCATCCAAATCCACATATCCTTCGACGAGCACAGTAGAGTCATCGGCCGCTTTTCCTTGCACATCGGTCACCACCAACGCTTGCCCTCCAGGACATAACCGTACAGTAGAGCTAATACGAGTGGTGTACATTTCCTCCACCCGAGGCGACCCGATGGCGAACGCTTCTCCAGTGTCCTTAAGCGTCACCGTACTTTCATCCAGGTCGACGACGGCTCGGTACGCTCTAAGCGTGTCCGTTCCGAGGATTACATCGACATGCAGCTTCCCAATCACCACAAAAGGCCGGATTAGCTCCTTTGACCCTAGCCGCATGGGCAGGCGGACGATTCCCTTAACTCGTAACGCTTGACCCGACACGCCTTTCAGTTCCTGAGGGTACGGTTCCAAGGGAGCGTCCGTCATCCCCAACCTCTTCAGTACGCGGTTGTCAATGAGACTGGCAACAGCTCCCGAGTCGATGAGCATAGCGGTAGGTAGACAGTTGATATAGCCCGTAGAGACGGCCTCCACCCCACTCACAGAACCGATTATACGTTTGCCTTCCGGAACGACGGCGTCGTCTCCATCCTCATTGAGCACTTCGGAGCCGGACACCTCGCTAAGCTCCTTTTGGTCAGGATCCTTGGCCGTCGCGTCCGACACGGCGTGGGCGTACTCATACATGCCTCCCGGCTGATCTTCACTAGAGCTAAGCGTTCCCAACGCTTCGGAACGGTTAGCAAGTAACGCAGAATGGTCAAATCGGACATTGCAGATGCGACCTCGTCGCGAAGAACGCTTAGACAAAATGCGACACAGTTCGCACGTAGGAGTACGATCCGTTAGTTTCCTGCGAATCCCCTCTGAGTCCAGCACGTATCGGTACTTAATTCCTTGTATCAAAATGTCCACGATACTCTTCTCCAAGTGATCCACGGAACGCTCCAAGTACGCCCTTGCTCGCATTTCAAGCTCCTTCTCCTTCAGAAGGAACTCCCGACTATACTTCTCGCGGGGATCCCTCCGGTCACTCAGTTTCATCTGGCAGGTGCCGCACGGTCGAGGGTCTAACGTCTCCTCCTCGCACGTAGACATGTCCCTTTGTCTGACAATTCGAGCAGACAGCGTTACCACGACGGCAACTGAGTCGGTTGCATCCTAGCGTATGGCAGCGACCACACACGACCTGACCTTCCTGGGTGTGCATGTCGGGGCCCTGGCGAATTCCTCTAACGGGGGTCTCAGGCGCCACCGCCGCCACGGTCGTCGAAGCGTGTCCAAGCGCAGGGTCTTCGTAATGTGCCACTGCTATCGTTGGAGTAGCGTTCGGAGGAACGCTTGTCTGAGCGTACTGCTGCTGCTGCTGCTGCGCCAACATGTGCTGCGTCTGTTGCATTAGCGTGAGCATTTGTTGCATCATTGCGTTCTCAGAGCTCTTCGACTGGGGAGTGTCTTCAAAGTCAGCGTCATTCTCCACAGGAATGTGCATGTTCTTATAAAGTAGAACCGTTACCGCTTGCGGAATCGAGTCGACCATGGCGTTCGAAAGCGTAGCCTGCCACTCGCGGTTGCGTAAGTCCGACAGGAAATATTGGTATCTCATGTCCGAGTCGTAACACCGAGCGTCGTCGCATAACCTCGAGATTAAATCTCCCCAGACCTCGGCGGACATCCCGCGCGACCGAGTCGTCTTCTTCAGGAGCTCAATTCGCTGCTGAGGCGTCTGGCAGATAAACTGGTTATAGAAACGAGTCTTCAGAGTATCAAAGTCATCGATTCGCGAATGCACCCACCACTGCTCTCCTGTCTTGCCCTTCAAACATTCACGGAACGCACTCAGCCGAAGCGTGTCATCCAAACCCTCCGTGGCACGCTCGAATGCTTCCCAAAAGCTTCCTGCTCGCTCTGCCGTAGAATCATCCGAGTAGAACGGTTGCAGCATCCTTATAGCATTCCGGATACTAGTTGGCATCCCCAACGGCGCTGGTTGTAGCCGTCCCGAAGGCACGGGGCGCTCATACCGAGGTGGAGCTCGCTCATAAGCGTTCCTAGACCAACTCTCGCGTTGCGACGCGGAGATTGGAACGCTTCCGGGTCCGAACGGTTGGGTTGGGTATGTCGTAGAGGCACTCGTCACTGCAGGTTGAGGCCTGGGTCGTTCTCCACTGACATGACTCCGTAATATCGGCGCCTCTTTTCGACGTAGTTGTCCAACCGACGAGGCAGCGGGGGCTCCAGGAGGCAAACCGGCCGACTGCGTCTGCGTCACAGGGAACGGTTGCGAGACCATTAAGAACGGTTGCAGATCCACGGTTGGGTAATTCAACGGTAGCGTTCTCGGAACGCTAGTCGACACGGGAGTCTGGACGGCGTATGCAGGGGTCGTCGTATACGAAGTCGGCGTCGTCTGAACGTGAGCCGAAAACAAGCCCTTTAGCCCTTAGTCCGCCGGACTGGAAAGATCCTTCATCGTAACATTGCGGTAGCTTGCAATAGCCCCTCTCGTTTGAGGCGTTCTCGTCGAGTGCGGAGCGTTCTCCACATACTCACTTGTTCCAGTCCAAGCAGGGATGGACGGACGGAACGCTCCTCTAGGGAACGCTAGCGTCGGGGGATTAGCGTACCCCGGGGTCCAGGAGGCTGGAACGGTTCGCTCCTCTCTTGGGGCGGCCCACGTCTGGCTCGACACAGTCTGCTCCGAAGGCAGGAACCCCATCATGTTGTAGTAGCTTCGAGGTGAGAGGGTCGCTTGCGGTGGTCTACCTCCGGGAGGACTCTCCGTTGGCCGCGTCGCGGGGGGCTTCATCTCGAGTGGATCCTCTCGACGGGGAGGAACTGTTCGCGAAGCGTTATCCGCTCGCGGCGTGCCGGTCCTCGAGGAGGCCGTACTGGCACCTCCACTAGGGCGCCTCTGCGCCGCTCCCACTTGGTCGCCTCCGGCTCCAGCGGCCCACTGTAGTACGTTCGTCCTTACGGCGCTGAGACCCGCAGCCGTAGTCACGTCTGGGGAACCACCTTGTTCTCCCCGAACGCTTCTCTGCGACGTAGGGGTGTTTGCACCCCAAGAACGTTCCTCACTTCCGTTCCCAGCCCCTGCGGGGAACGCTTGACCCACGCTTTGGGCCTCTCCTGGTCCTATCGACTCCATCTTCACTTCAGCGATGTAGTCCTCCTTGAGCTTCTCTTCTTCCTTGTAGAGCCTAGATCCCACCCAGGGGATGTACTCCAATAAGTAACGCACAGCACTTGGGGCTTTCTCGCGCACTGTTACCGTTCCTCGGGATCGGTCTCCTCTAAGGGTGCTCGTTCGTCCTTAACCCGGCGGAACCGTTCCGCGTCCTGGGGTTTCTCTTCTCCTTGTGCACCTTCTGAACTCTCCTTTGCCCCAATAGAGACCTTCTCCAGCAAACAGGTACCCTGCTTCTCCACCAAATGTCACGCACCTCCCTTGTCGGGGTCGGTACCTGTGGCTGTTGTCGTGAGTACGGTCCTGGGCGGGGTCTAGAGATCGGGTGAGTAGATAGAGTGTAAGCTTCTTGAATAAATGTAATTCACGTAGATTCTTGTTCTTCACTTGACTAGGGAAATTCGTAACTAACTAAAAAAATGAAAAGCGCCGTATGGTACCACGCCCTTGGGGGTGACACCTCACCTTTCGCACTCACCGGGCACCGTCGACGTGCCATCCGTCTTTGCAGTCTCCACTCCACCGGGGACTTGGTCTCAGTTACCTCCAGCTCCCTCCTGCCTTGGACCTCCACGTCGCCACCTAGCGCCATCATTGCAGATAGGCACCTCCTTGAAGATCCTGTACCACAGGAACGGTACTCAGGCCTGAGTCACCCAGTCGCCGTAGCTGCTTGGGTCTTTCTACTGATCGGCCGGGGTCCAACGTCGCTGGAACGGCACTCCCAATCCCGGATACGGGACACCAAGTCGTTGGGGACCGAGTGAACTGCCGTTCACTAGGAGTTTGTATACTCCAAGCCTTCCTCTGTGTGAAGTGCTGTGTGACCCCCGTCACATGTGCTGTGCTTCGAGCTGTGCACAAAGGTCCTTGCACGTGGGATGTCGGCACATCTGGCAGTGTAGCCTTCTAGGCTAGAAATTCTAGCCGTCGATGGGACGCTATATGCAGTAAGTTTGCTGAATCCAACGTCGCACCTGCTGCCGTTTCTGTTATTCTAGTACCGGGACAATTTTTTTTCAGACGGTAAAATCTGTTTAAATTTTTTTCAGGTTTCTCCCAGTACCAACAGTCTTTTTGATTGGCTACTTGATTGTTAGAATTCAAGTTGAAATTTTCAACCAAAGATTCTTTGGTTTCAAAGAAGAAAAAACCTAGACGAGAAGGCCATCAACAACACAGCACATGGAAGACGAGGAGAAGACTCCACTTACGCGCGTCCAGCGACTGTCGCGTGCTGCGTTCGATGCCTTGAAAGGTAAGGGCGTCTCTTGGTGTGCGTTGGAACTTTACGAGCAGCAGCTCCACGGCCACGACATCGACGACATGACCCAGAGCCTGATCAAAAATGCCGTGAAATCCGCCTATGCGGAGTTCATGAATCTCCAGCTCTCGTTGGATGATATCAATGCAGCTGGAGACGCCGCCATAGACCAGCTACGCGTGATCCAGAGCCAACCTTCCGACAGCAAGGCCACTGAGGAAATCCGCAAACTAGTACCCGAAGCTTTCAAACAAGACTACAAGGGTGATGCGGACGTGAGATTCCAGAGATACCTCACAGGGTGCTGCTACACTTATCTCACGGTTGACAGGAAAATGTACAACGCGCCATACGTGGCCATCACTCAAAGCTCGGGCTTCGGCAAGAGCCGAATTCTGAAGCGCCTGGCGGAGAAAGAGGGACCTATCAAGCATGGCAACACATCGTTTGATATGAAGGTGCTGTACGTCTGCGCACGCAAAATCAAAAGGTCGAGTGGGTACCCGCGCGCGACGCCCAAACTGTGCGATTGGCTTTTTCCTGCAGGTACCTGCACGAAGGAATATCTCTCTACTGCGCTTGAGAAAGCCTTCAGGTACTCGGTCGAGACTTCGGACGTAAGGGAAAGTTGGAAGAAGTTGTTTGAAGTGGATGTCAACGAGACAGCTGATGGGGCTATGGCGGACGAATTGAATAGTGTCCAGCTTGATAAGCCGTATAAAAAACGGCAGAAACTCGAAGCTCGTACAACCCAGGTGCTTGTTGTGGCTATTGACGAGGCGCGGACTCTGCTCACGATTGAAAACTCCGCTCGCGAAAACGCACTCCACATCCTACGTCGAGCTTTGAGAGAGGTGAACACAACAGATACGGTACGCAATGCCAACGGACTCGTTTTCGCGGTTTTAGTAGACACCAACTCCCGAGTACATGAGTTCGTGCCGGCACTCTCGCAGGACCCGTCTTCACGGCTGAGTGATACTAAGAGTATGGCACTATTCCCGCCGTTCATCTTGACAGAGACCATGGACATCATGCTGGGTGTTAAATCAACATCAGACTCTGAAGAAGATGCTAAGATGTCTGATGTTGACACTGTTGATCAAAATACAAGCAGAAGCAGAGTGTTGACCACCGATGAGAAAGACGTGTGGACAGCTCTCGTGTCGATGGGCCGGCCCTTGTGGCGTAGTATGGACGACACTAAAAAGAGTTTACCGGAGAGAAAGGATATACTGACCTGGTTCGCTGCCAGAAAATTGCTTATCGGTCTTGAGATGAACACATCTGCGAGCTACACGGACTCGACTCTCCACGGTGTGTCGTCGCTGTTCTGCCGCATTGGACTGCGTCCATATGCGAGCAGCCCGATAGCGACGCGCTTGGTCGCCGACTTCATGAGTGTCTTACACTACGTGACGTACAAGAACGACGCCCAGATCAGCGGCTACGTGTCTGACCCGATCCTGACGTTTGGCGCATCGAGAATGTGGTATCAGTTCGAGAATCCTACTACTAATGTGCCGTCTGTACTGGAGTCCGACATCCTCCCCCAGTTAGAGACCATACTGATCAATGGTCTGATCGACCCCGGCAACATTGGCGAACTGGTGGCACGCATCTTCCTGTTGTTGGCGATGGATGCGGTGGCGATGGGCTCATCCGACAAACAGACGTTTGGCTTCTCCGGGGGGTTTTGCGATGTCATGAAGTTTGTGGAAATGCTTGTGGGTGACAATCCGTATCGTCAGGACCAGGACGTTATGATTTCGTACAAGGACTGGCTGGAGTACTGGAACGGCTGGAAAGTTTGCTTCAGTCACTTTGTAGATTTACAAGAAGAACCGACGGAGGACGTTTTGTGGAAGATGTTAGATCGCCGAGCCGCGGGCACGTTTCCTCGCGGGCAAAAAGGAGCGGATCTTATTATTCCGATTCTCCGCCCGAAATGTGACTCGTATCCAGAGGGAAAGGTCTCGTTCATCGTGGTGCAAGTCAAGAACCGAGCGTATAAAGACGATAAGTTTCCTGATTCCGCGCTACGAAAGTTATCGTGCCCGTACGTGTTCACAAAGGCAAACAGCCTTTCCAAGTTCAAGAACCATGAGGTGATTCGATTGTATGTGAGTCTACGGGAAGTGCTGGATAAGGCCCACTTTGCCCAATCTATCGTGACGAACGAAATTAAAGAAACAACAAGTGTGAAGAAACTCATGGAACTCAACCACAAAAAGGATTTTGATGGTTCACTGTGCGTCCGTGGAGTGTTGGCGCCGGGCATGAACAAAAGATGGTCATTTTTGACGGCGGGGTTGGCTGAAAGGCTGCGTGTTATTGCCAACTCTGCGTGGTGGGACGGCGAGTTGCAAGTCAAGTACGACCTGAAGAGCCGCGACGCTTATGAAAAGGTGAAAAAGCAGAACCCTCTTTCGCGTGTGCTCTCGGCAGATGATGCGGAGAAAATGGCATTGCACACGCTGAAGTTCGCTTCAAAAATGAAAACCAAGTAAGAACCAAGAGAGGGAATGTCTGCCAAGTCTTTGACTTGCCCGGTGTATTGATCCAGTCGCATCATCTTTTCTCCGAGGAAGTATCCGACGTGTAAATGTCCTTGATCTTCCTTACGCTGGTGCCGGGCATCATTCGCAGAAGAGTTAGCAGCTTCGTTCCACGGATTAACGCTTATATGACTCACTTTCGTTCCAGAATCCAAGTGTTCTTACCACAGAATTATTGTACATTGTCGTTCATCTTCGCGCAGTTGTTGATGAAAGCCAACGACATGCACAGAACTCGCTGGCTGTCCACTGCATCTTGATGAATGCACTCGAACTCCTGGATTTTTTCATATTGTTCGAAAGCAGCGAAGTTCGACCGAGGGACTTGACGCTGACGTAGTGGCCATGTGAACTTCAACTACAGCCTCTACAACGTCGACGTCGTGGGCTTCGATCTGCTTGGACGCAGACTCAGCTTGGCCGACTGAGCGCATTGGCATAGTAAAGAAGGGTTCGTGTACATCTAGGACGCACGAGCGGGATTCACCGTTGAGTGTGATACTTGATGTACCCCGGGACTATCGGCCAACAGCGGATGCCTTTGCTTATCAAGACAAACCTTATTGTGACGGTAAAGCGTACGGGCCAAGCGTGAGATTTGTACGGAAGCGCAGGGCACGCTACAGAAGACGCGCTGGTGCAGCTTGTAGCACCCCATGAAGAGCTTTCTCGACGCGAGATTCTCCGTTCCGTGAAGACTCTGAAGCTTGAGGATTGAGGACGCTCGTGGGTTTATACGGCAAAGGTTGACTTATTTAACCCCTACCAACTCTTTATCAGAGGTTCGAGAACGACGCAGGGGATTACTGGGCCGTAAGATTCACGACAACCCCATTCGAGTCTGCTCGAAGTGTCAAGCAAGTATTCGATCTGGTCATTTATTTCCTATCCAACAGTGAAATCAGCATCTCCGAGAAGGTGGGGCATTTAACCGTTCGAGAAGATGGAGATAACCGCGAACAGGGAATCGTACAGAACCGACTCGTGTCGGTGACTGGAAAGGGACTACACATGGAGACGAACAGTACATATTATCTTTCACGAGTACTGGGACGCTGGAACGGGAAATGAAGATGCCTATAGACGAGAGACATCCGTAGAGCGTATCCGAGTAAGCAGCAAGAGAAGGTTGTTGTGTTGACGCTGTGGTCGCATTCGCATCTCCGTCGTCCCAATTTCCCTGTTCTGAAGGACGCGTGGCACGAGCTCCGGGAGAATATGGACCGCTGGAGTCAGAATATGCACAAGAACATTTTGGAGACGCTGGAGCCAAGTATTCAAGAACCAACGCACTAGGATTTCGTGTATTTTGAAACTCCTTTTGCTTCCGATGCAGTGTCAAGGGCCTGCGTGCAGGCCGTCTGGATGTTCACGCACCAAGTTCTGGAGCACATCAAAGTGCAGCAGAACTTTGAGCGTGAACATTCACGCAGCCTAAAGCTCGAACGTGGCCAAGAAACGGGCGTAAACACTTCTTATTTCTCACCAATGATCTATTCTACTCAGCAGAAGTAGAGTTTCAAGGACTGGATCTATGGATCTGTCTTTCTGCAATGAGATTTCCCGAAGCTCAGTTCTCTTCAGTTCTCAATTTGCCAAGGACACTCCACTACCAAAAGGATCACAACCAAGTACTGTACGTGTGCCTTGCTGCCGTCTTCGCCATTGTGGCTACTACCGCCAATGCCAATCTGTAGGGGCCAGAACTCAGGCCAGAACGCCTATATCAGCTCGTGCTGCTGGCAGTATGAAGCGAATACTGTCGCAAACTTCGACGCGTGCTGCGCTTCGAGCTGTGCCAACAACAGTCCTTGCGAGTGGGCAGATTTCGGTTCATCTTATGCTGAAAAGGCCCTTCATGTTGCACTCGTGGTCAGGAACTACAACGGTATCAAAAGTGTGGACAATCTCACGGATGCTCTCGCGACGGAGAATCTTTGGTCGGTGCGGAAGAAATATAGTACAGTAGTTGGAATTGCCCACGACTTTAAACGATAATATTGAAGTATACTTGACCTCTTTTTGAAGCAGCTTCCGACATACCGTTCACTCCTTTTCCACATTGGCCAAGAAAACATCCGTGAACGTTCAGGCAGCATGCAGTCTAATAAACAGTGTAAACATGCGTGAACATTCATGCAGTGTGCTACAGAACTTGGTCAAGAAACGTGCGTAAACACCCAGTGTTAACTGTATTTCTCACCGATAATCTATTCTACTCAGTAGAAGTTTCGAAGGCGACAGCCGACTGGATCATTGGTAATCTCTGGATCTGTCTTTCATGGTTCGTCATCATGAGGCTGCACCTGGCTTGTTCTTTAGGATGGCAATCCGCAAGTTCATTCTCTTCACTTCTCAATTTGCCAAGGACACCCCCCACTCCCAAAAGGATCGCAACCAAGTATCAACGATGAACGCAAAGGTGTGTCTCGTTTCCCTCTTCGCCATTGTGGCCACCACTGTCAATGCCCAGGCACCGAAGCTCTGCCAACCAGGCTGCGGAGGCCAGAACGCCTATATCAGCTCGTGCTGCCAGCAGTATGAAGCCACTGTAACAGGATCAAGACGTGTATTGAAAAGACAGCAGAAGTTGATGTCGTACGGGTGAATGTAATTGATGTAATTGATGGGCGAGCTCGAAGAACGCTACAAGTTGAAGTTGGCACCGATGGACGCACGCTAGGCGGTCGGAACGAAGGAGAAATAACGACTGCGGCTAACATCGATGATGATGATTGGCGAATGGCCTGCGGAATACTGTTGAATGCTGAAAACGGCGAAGATCTTGATGACGAGGAAGAGAAACGCACTCACCCTCATCGAGAAACCAAGCCAACGGTCGAAATGATGAACCTGGATGAACGAAACGGAGTTCTCGGTAGAGAATTTGCAACGAGGGAGCGAACAGTAGAGAATTTGCAACGAGGGAGCGAACAGTAGAGAATTTGCAACGAGGGAGCGAACAGTAGAGAATTTGCAACGAGGGAGCGAACAGTAGAGAATTTGCAACGAGGGAGCGAACAGTAGAGAATTTGCCACGAGGAAGCGAAGACGTACGGAAATTGCGGCGGAGAGCAAGAGACTTTGCACTCGACGACGAAGAAGACGAACGACTACCCTAGAACGGCTAACGAGTGAAGCCGGGTGGACGATCAACTGACGAGCAAAGCGGACGAACGAACGGAACAGCAGGACGAAGGTGAGTATACCGAACGAGTAGGACGAGTTTGAGACTGGTAGCTTTGGACGACAACCGAGTGGAGGCTGATACGACTACGCATTGGACGGAAGAACCCCTGGACGTGAAGTTGGCGACGGGCTATCGGGAACGGGTCATTAGCACTAGTAGCGCCAGCGAGGAGTTCCAAAGACGGTCACTAGTGCCTGAGAAACGAGGACGTCAGCCAAGGTGAACGAACGAAAGATTGACGAACGGACGGACGGACGAACAAACGATTGAGAGTAAAGGGTGAAAGCTCTATTACATTTGAATACAAATAGGAACGAAGTTCCGGCGCAGGTGAACTGAGCCCGTACGGTGTTGAGGTGTTGATTCTTACGAAGAAGCCTAAGAAATATAAGAACCCGGCGAGACAGCGCAGCGCAGCATTGTCAGCTATACGCCCCCTAGCGAACAAAGGAACTGGGTTCGTCACACCACTACTGGTGCCAACTTCGACGCGTGCTGCACTTCGAGCTGTGGTAACGGCAGCCCTTGCAAGTGGGAGAATCTCGGCTCATCTACTGGCGAAGCTTAATTGGACTTCATCCAAAGACACTGTTTTGGGGAAACCCTGACGAGAATCGTAATTCAGGTACTTCAAAAATAAGGGAAACGCGATACACTGTATTGACTTTCGATTGATAAGTGATGAAAGTGTAAGCACTGTCTTCGACGTATCTCTTGGCGTTTTGATTTGTTTTTGTTTTTGATGTTTAAGGGATATCTTCCACGTATTTCTGATGTGGATCGCGATTTCTAGAGTGTATACCAGTATTAGTTAGGAAATTGCATGTACATGTAGCACGAGTACATGATCTCTTTTCCCACCAATACCATTAAAACAGAATTAGTTTTCTTTGAACTCCTTTTCAAGCAGCTGCCGATGTTCACGCACAGTCGCGCGTGAACATCAGTCTGTACGGCAGTGTTATTTCTCAGCAACGATGGGGCGAAGATAATGGCGAAAGCTGCCATCATCGAAAAGCTGCAGGGCATTTGGGCTGCAACTACGGCTTGTCCTTTAGAATTTAGGATGATACCCCGATGTTCAGTTCCTTCAGTTCTCAATTCGCCAAGGACTTCCTACCCGACGGAATCGCAACCAACTACCAACGATGAACGCTAAGATTTGTCTCGTCACCCTCTTCGCCGCTGTGGCCACCACTGCCAACGCCCAGGAACCCAGGTTCTGCCAGCCAGGCTGCGGGGGTCAACCCTCGGCCCAAAACTCCCACATCAGCGCGTGCTGCCACGATTATCAAGTGAGAGTTGGTGCCAACTTCGACGCGTGCTGTGCTTCGAGCTGTGCTAACAACGGCCCTTGCACGTGGGGGGATGCCGGCTCATCTTCGAGCGTTGCTGTTTAGCTGTTGACGAGTAAGTTCAAAGTTGTACTTGCTGTCATTACAGATTCAACTCAATGCGATTCAGTTTTAAAAAAATCAAACGACTCACGACAACGAACTGCAGTATCATATAGCAATCCTTGGTATTTTATTTTGTGTACATGTACAGAGCTAGAGAATCGATACACTGGCTTAAAAACAGATGAGGAATCACTGCTTCTCTTAGTAAAAGAATTGTCAATATCTTGCAGTATCTGTAACTGCTTTATTCGCAAATTTCACTTGACGATGGATCGAGCAGGTCTCGTGCGCCGACGACAGCAGATCCGAGAGAAGGAGAACGTCGACACTGAAGCGAATGTTTTAGTGTTGGAAAGTGCCAATGTCGTGAAGAAGAAGAAAAAGACGATCAAGCGGAAGGGTGAAGAGCCACAGAGTGAAACGACTGTGAGTGAGAATGCGTCAGCTCCGATGCCTCCTCCACCACCAGCGAAAAAGAGCTCGAAGCAGTCCAAAACAACGTATACTACAGAGCTCAATGCTGGACTTGTCGTTCGTCAGATATTGCAGCACTCACAGTTTAAAGACGTGAAGGAATATCTTCAATCGACAACGAAACAGGAACTTTTCCAGCAGGCATTCGTTGTGGCAACGTACGTTCAAGAAGTACGTATTTTATGTTCAAACCATATTTTCTTTGTGGTAATTTATGATCTTGGTACTGTCTCCAGCTCAAGAAGAAGCATACTGAAGTAGCTGATGCCATTGGTGAAGAGCTTATCCAGTGTCAGAAGAAACATCTCTGTGTATCCAGCGATTTAGCGGAAAGAGAAAGGATTTACGAAGAGCAGAATGTAAGTGGGGTGTCATTAAAATAAGCACCCCCATCTAATCATTCGGTACTATATGATGAGCAGAACGAAAAGAAGGAACTCCTTGGACGTCTGAAACTAGCACACGAAGAATACCAATCACTCATTGTCTGGATTCGGTAAGAAAAATATTGCTTTGCTTATAGGTGCTGATAGGGTTAATGATGATCTGTTACTGTAGCGAAAAAGAAGATCAATTCATAGCTTTACAACAGACGAAGAAAGATCAAGGTCAACTGATTGAAGAAATGTCTAAAACCCGGCGACAGCGAGAGGAGCGACTCAGTTCGGTTGAAAACGAGCGAGAGCAAGCTTTTCGGTATGCAGAGGAGCTACAGGGACAGGTATGATGCCACTGAAAAGGATAGAATACTGCTGACTAAAAACTAATTTTCTTCTTTTGTTTAGAATACCAAGTTGCAAGCGCAAGTGGTATTGTAACATCTCTTTTCTTAAATGTTTTTATTCTACTGATCAAGAAGATACCCGAAAGACAATGTTAGAGCGAGACTGCAAGAAGATTCAAGTAGAACTGAAGGAAGAGAACAGAACGAACAAGCAACTGATGTTGGAAGGACAACGGAAGTCCCAAGCGTATAGTATGCAGCACATTTTTTATTACTATAAGTTGGTATTTTATTTTTCTGCATTGTACAGGTTGGAGCACATGTCGAGTGAGCTAGAGAACGCTCGGAATGAAATATCGACGTTACAGGGACAAGTTCAGGTGCAACTAACCTTCATTTTTAAGAGCCAAATTCGAGCTAAAAACTCTTTTTGGCTCAGTTGGAAGCGATTTCTAGGCATTCTATTACTCAAGAGCGAGATCGTCTCCAGCAGCAGTACCAAGCTGATCGACAAAACTGGAAATCCACACAGGTATCCTTAGATTATATTCAGCAATATCGAATATTTCAACTTACCAGAGCATGTATGAACACCACGACACCTTCGCAAAGAGGAAAGCGGACGAATTCCGAGCAATGGACCTCGAACTTCGACATCTGAACCAGTCGCTCTCACGAATGCGAATTGAATGGGAAAGTGAGAAATCCCAACGTGAGAAAGCGGAAATTAGGTTGCAGAAACTCTCGACGTTCCTCGATGTACGTAACATTGTTCCTTGATAAACTACGTGGTAATTAATGAACTCTTTACTGTGCAGGAGACGAGATCCCACACTCAAGCGTTAGAGGAAGAATCCCAGCAGTTAAAAATGCAGCTCAATGGTGAGGCTGACGGTTATCAGTGTAAATGGAACGTCTCAATTCACAGCTTTGTGTCGATAACAGAGGAGAAAGAGGCTCGGACGAGTAGGGATCACGCACTTCAACTCGCTCATCGGTGCTGAGTCATCTTCCAATTGTACTGTCTGTCGTTTTAGTCGCTGGAATTAAAGTCATTTTGTGCCTGTACCAGAGATCTCCAGACGCTGCAAAAGAGTTATCGAGAGCAAGAAAACGCAAAGCTGGATGCTCAGAGTGAAGTGGCCTCACTCGTTCAGCGGTACGTCTTCTCTCGCATGGTAAATAACCAAATATTTATACAAAAACGTATTTATCAGGATGAAGATCATCCGCCGCGATCACTTGGCACTTCTCCACCGCGTGGAGACTCCGAATCAATTGGCTACACAATGGCAAGCAAACGAACACCGCAAAGCTTGAAGTGTACTGTAAAGTTAAACCAACGCAAGTACCACGCACCTCCACACGAAGCAGAATCTCTGCTTATCTTTGCATTTTCAAGCATCCGATGCATTTCCTTGCATTCCACCATGAGTTAAGCCATACAGCGCTTCGAACAGGACGCTGAGCGATCGCTACAGCGTTGGAGGGGACAAAGAAACCTGGCAGATCGCCGATACTCGGTCAATCTGCGACGTGATATGCCGCCATCGAAACAACCAAAACGCAAGTGTTTGATCAGTCTCGAGCCAATGGCAACGCCCTACGCGCCACGTGCCGCCCATGGCATAAGCCGAGTGCATTCAGCGCATAAACCACCTAATGGCTCACTCGTTGATTGGCTCTGGAGCGGCACAGAAACTTCAGTTTCGGCAAGTGACGAGGCAGAAATGTCGGCGGTCTCATCTCTCGAGCGTTGACGTAGGCGAGTAGCTCTCCACCGCTCGCCTCAAGTCAAGATTGACGCAATTCCGTACATCTACCAAGGTCTAAAGAATGGGAAATCTCGAGGATGTCATTCCTCAATTTCCTTTGTACTGCTCACATCTCCATTACAATTGGTCACGATGGCAGATCAAGCGTCTCCATCTCCGTTCCAGTTCCCATCGACACGGCGTTTGTCTTTGAGTTCACTTCAATTGACCCCACGGACGCGTGAACTCTCAAAGCTGAGTGGATTCCCATCTCCAGCTCAGACGCCGCACACTGCGTACTTCCACATTGACGAACCGGAGGTTGTGGCCACTAAAACTTATGACCTTCCGGTAGATCGCAAGCAATTCGACCGAGCTACAACTATTAAACCGAGTAGCATGCTGCGTCCGCACATGCGCATCTTCTACATGTCGTGGATGTCCGGGATCATGGGCTTCATCGGCTGGTACGCTATCCCCCCGCTCATGCCGGTGATCAAGACGCAGCTCAATCTAACGGACGGACAAGTACTCAACTCGGATATTGCTAGTACAGCCAGTACGATCATCTCTCGCATTGCATCGGGTCCACTACTGGATCGATTCGGTCCTCAGGTAGTACAGAGCTCCATCTTGTGGTTTGGAGCGATCCCCATTGTCTGTGCGGCGTTCGTCAACTCTGCGATGAGTTTATTGATCGTCCGGTTCTTTATCGGCCTCGTGGGCTGTGTCTTCGTATCCGGTCAATACTGGACGACCATCACGTTCGCACGTAACGTGGCGGGTACAGCCAACGCCATCACGGGTGGACTGGGACTCTCTGGCATTGGATTCGCCTTCCTTGTTCTACCGTTCGTGAACGAAGCCATCACCTCTGGCGGTCACGTGTCGGAAGAAATGGGTTGGAGAATCACCGTCGCTCTACCTGCTGCCGTGATGATTATCATGGGCACCGTCATCCGCTTTGCTGTAGATCCCTGTCCGACGGGAGACTTTCAAGAGCTCATGGACACCAAGCGGCAAGCAGAGAACGATCGAACTGCCCCCGTCCGGATCAGTATTAGTGGTAGTTCCAGTGTTCTGCCCATGACGCAGCCTCAGAACGGCGAACCAGCGAAACCCATGGGAATGCTTCAGTCCTTTAAGATCGTACTGAGTGACTTGAACGTCCTCGTCATGATCGCCCAGTACGCCGCCTGCTTCGGAACGGAACTGCAGCTGAACAACATGGGCGCCTTGTACTTCTACACGCAGTTCACTAAGCAAGGCTGCACGCCAACAGACAGTAATCTCTGCTATTTACTCTCCAAGACAAACGCCGCCACGGTCGCGTCGTCCTTTGGACTCATGAACATGTTCGCACGTGCACTGGGCGGTTTGGCTTCCGACACGGTGAACCGCCGACTGGGGATGCGCGGCCGGCAGTACGTGCAGTTCACACTAATGTGTGTACTTGGCGCGTTGGTGATCACATTGAGTCAACTGGACTCATTAGGAGCGTGCGTTGCTCTGTACGTGTCCGTCGCCATTGCAGCACAGGCAACGGGTGGGTCTACGTATGGAATTGTGCCGTACTTGAACGAACAGCACACGGGAACTGTCAACGGCCTTGTCGGTGCTGGTGGTAACTTGGGCGGCGTAATCTACGGCATCATCTTCCGCGGTACCGACGGATACAGCACTGGGTTGTTGTACACGGGTTTCATCATTCTGGGCTGTGCGCTACTCGTCCCGTTACTCAAGTTTCAGGAGCAGGAGACGCAAGATCAGTCATATGATGCTGAACGAGCGTCTAAGCGATCTCACAGCACAATGTACCTCGAAGACGAGCCGTACGAGTAGGTTAAAACTTAGACAACTAGAAATTAAAGTATAACGGCCGCTTATCCAGCCGCTTCTTCGCCCTCGTGCCCGATACAAGTAGAATTGCTACAAATATGTTTTTCATTGACTGAACAATGGCACCACCAAGAACTAGACACAGCATAGTTAAAGCACATGTATCACGCGCCGGAATGAATGTCAAACCTAGTTGCCTGGCGGACTAGAAAGCCACGTAGAGCCATCTGCTTGGCAAGGCAACTTGCCTTCAACCACACGTTCTATTTTCGATGAGTGACCTGCACAGCAACCTGCCTCCACATGCATAAACATCCAGGTAAACATTCTACCTACACTTCATAGTGGGATCAAGTACAACTTCGGCGGTACGTGACGAGGCGCGCCTACTGAGCTTGAGTCATCCAAAAATGCGACCAGCCTGTTGTCCTCACTTTTCAACGTCCCCGGTCGTAGGCAATGAAGTCTTTCACGCCCTCGCCATCACTACGTTCGCTGCAGTTAACTCCTCGCGTTAGGGAGTTGTCGTCTCGTCTCACATCCCCGAACGAATCCCCTCGCTGCGTGTTCTCCTTGCAAGTGGATAAACACGCAGTTGAAGTGCCCAATGCACCTCTCTATGATCTTCCCGTAGACACCAAGCAGTTCGACCGAGCTACAACTATTAAACCGAGTAGTATGCTGCGTCCACACATGCGCATCTTCTATCTGTCGTGGATATCGGCCATCACGGGCTTCTTCGGGTGGTACGCCATCCCTCCACTCATGCCCGTGATCAAGACGCAGCTCAATCTAACGGACGGACAAGTGCTCAACTCCGATATCGCCAGTACAGCTAGTACTATCTTCTCCAGGATCGCATCCGGTCCGTTATTGGATCGGTTCGGGCCTCAAGCTGTGCAAAGCGCCGTGTTGTGGCTTGGAGCCATCCCCATCGTCTTGGCAGCCTTCGTCAACTCCGCCACTACATTACTTGCTATACGTTTCTTTGTTGGCTTGGTGGGCTGCGTGTTCGTCACGAGTCAATACTGGACGACCATCACGTTCGCACGTAATGTGGCGGGTGCAGCCAACGCGATCACGGGTGGGTTGGGACTCTCGGGTATTGGATTCGCCTTCCTGGTGCTTCCTTTTGTGTTCAAAGCCATCACGTCAAGTGGCCACGTTTCGGAAGACATGGGTTGGCGGATCACCATCGCTCTACCGGCGGTGCTGATGATCATTATGGTGTGGTGATCCGCTTCTCCGTCGACAGTTGTCCGACAGGGGACTTCCAGGAGCTCATGAAGAAGAAACGGCAAGCAGAACAAGCAGTCAACCTGGACGAGGATCCGGACGTACAGGAGCAACAGTTGAAGCCTTCGAGCCTGCTCGAGTCGTTCAAGATCGTGCTGTCCGACACGAACGTCCTGGTTATGATCGCGCACTACGCGGCGTGTTTCGGGACGGAGCTGCAGCTCAACAACATGGGTGCGCTCTACTTCTACAAGGAGTTCACCAAAGACGGATGCACCGACAGCAGCTTGTGTTCGTTGCTATCGAAGACCAGTGCAGCGACAGTTGCGTCTTCTTTTGGACTCATGAACGTGTTCGCCCGTGCGGTCGGTAGATTGACGTCGGATGCGATGAACCGCCGGCTCAGTATGCGTGGTCGGCAGTACACTCAGTTCTCGCTACTGTGTGTCCTTAGAGCTCTTGTGGTTGCACTCAGTCGGTCATATTCTATCGGTCTTTGTGTCACCCTGTACGTGCTAGTGGCCATTGCAACCTCCGAGTATGCAGAAGCAGAAAGCGTAACTTCATGTTGAAAAACCAATTTAGTTGCTTCCGTTTCAGTTCAAAGTATGCTCTCGAATGGCGAATCCCCTGGAAATGCTCAAACTGAGGAACTACCAGTCACCAATGCCGTCTCGCTACCCCTTACAACCGACTTCCATGCTGGTAAAGTGTTGGCTCTTGGGGCACCCCCAGCACCTACACAAGAGCGTGAGGAAGCGTACATTCCAGTAACATTGGCACGAGCTCAATTGAGTAAAGTGGTGGCCGATATGCACGCGATGAAAGCCGAACAAGTTCGAAACCTCAACGAGATCCTCGAGCACTATCGTAAGTTCGAGAACGACACTAAAGAACGACATGAAGCGCATGTAAAAGCTCTTAAATCTCGAGCTGAATCGAAACTCAAGGAGTCCCGAGAGCAGTTGATTCAACTAAAAGAAGCTGGAGCTGCTCGTGAAGAACTCCTTAACAAGGAGAAGCAGACACTTCTAGAGGAGAAGAACAAGCAGCGTCTTGAACATCTTCAAGCGCATGAAATATGGCGACAAGAACTGGAAATTACTCTACAGACCCATGAAGATACGTTCGCTAGAGAACAACAAAAAGCTTTGGACGAGATCGCGCGAGTGTCGAAAACTTCTGCTTTAACAAGTGAAAAGGCGAAAAAACAACTCTCTAATGAGGTGCAGATGTGCAGTGAAGACGCTCTTGGACAAGCGATACGTGTTGAAACTCAGATTCAAAACGCACGAAAGGCCTTAGAGATGCAGCATCAAACCTTCTTGGAGCATGAAGCGAAACGTACTGAAACGCTTTCAAACAAATTGCATCATCTTGAAGAGAAAGCAAAAGCTGCGGATTCTCGAGAGAAAAGATTACAAAGGAGACTGGAAGCTGCACGAAAGAGGTTTGACTTCATGGAGAGACAAGCTGTAAAGGAAACAGTGGAGTTATTAGTCCAAGCTGTTGTTGTGACGATTGGTAAAACCACTGCTACTTCAGATGCTCGTACACAGACACTTGACTTTGAAAAACTAGAGGCGAAAGCTACAATAGCTGAAGTTCCGACACTTTTACTGGATAAAGCCAAGTACGAAAGCCAAGTGGAGGTCTCTCGAGAACGGAACATTACGCTGATACGGTCGAAAGCTGCACTCCATGAGGCCAAGGACAAGCTCGAAGCAGTGACAAAAACCAAGAAAGCAGCGAAAACTGCGGTAAAAACTTGGCTGACTGCGTTTCAAGGTCAATATGGTCGAGAGCCTACGATCGAGGAGAAAGCGCTTGTAAAGGACAAATACTTGGCCTTTAAAGACGCTGAAAAGGTGTTTAGTACGCAGAAATCGCTCGTGCAGACACTGAAGCTTCAGCATCGTGAGTTAGCTCTCCGTATTGACGCATCCAGTCGTTGGTCTGCACTGGGATCAGCAGTGGTGAATGTTCCTGAAGAGAACGAGGGTGAAAGTGTGTCCTTTAGAAGTGTCCGCAGTGCCGTGAGCTCTAACATTTCTTCTCGACCAACTACAGCATCCGTATCGACAGCAGAAATTGGTGTTGAAGCTTTCGTATCGACAGCAGAAATCGGAATCGAAACTTCTGTATCAACAGCAGAAATTGGTGTTGATACTTTCGTATCGACAGCAGAAATTGGCATTGAAACTTTTGTGTCGACAAAAGACAGCGGTATTGATGCTTCAACTGACTATCGGGATGAAGCAGTCGCTGAGTTGGAGAAAGAAATACAAGAACTTCGAGCTCAATCAGCTGTGAAAATTTCTTCAGTTCCTGAAGTGATGAAAATTACAGCGACGTCCAGTAATGAAGAAGAAGATCGAAAACAGCAAGAAGAAGAAGAAGATCAGAAGGAACGTGGTCGACAGCACCGCGTACAGCTTGAAGAAGAAATGTCAGGTCTTTCGAAAGAAATTGAGACGAGAAGAGCAGAGAAGAAGAGACTTGAAGTGGAAATCGAGCAGATGCGACTACATTTGGAACTTTCGGAAGCGCGTGAAAGTGACTCCTTCCCACCCAGTGAGGCGAAAATTGACGTTGAATTTGTGGACAAGAAAGATGAAGAAATTGAAGAAGATGAGTACGAGGAAGAAGAATTCGAGACGGATATTGCGGAGCCAAAAGACGAGGAAGTACCTGATGCAGAAGAAGAGAAAGAAGAACCAGAAGAGATCGAAAGTCAAGATGTGAAAGAAGACGCCGCTCGTTCCCTTCAGCTTGTTCAAATGATAACTGACGCTGTAGTTCGAGGGAAAGCGCAGTTTAACCGTGGAGACAAGGCCAAATGCTACCAAACGTACGCGAAATGTGCTGAAAAAGTCATCGCAGAGCTTCAGGTGCTTCACGACAAGCAGCGGCGGCAACTAGCTCCTGCTCTTAAGCGAGTTTTAACTGAATCTGCTCGTCTTCCTCCTGCTCGCGGACCTCAAAGCCTCCGAAAACAACTAGATATCGTCCGTGAAAACTGCGACGAATGGCTTAACATCCGAGAAGAACAAGCTGCAGCTCGACTGGCGGAACGAAAAGCTCGAAAAGAAGCTGCAGATGTGAGAAAGCAGCAATTATTGGAGAAAACCCAGCAGAAACAAGCAGAACACAAGAGTGAGGAGAAGAAAGCTCACAAGAAGAAGAGTTCGTCTTCTCAACCTCTTTCTACAGGTGGAAAAGCTCTTGAAGAAACCAAACAGAAGCTCCGTACTTTGGAAGCGAAAGCAAAGGCTGATCGGGTGAAAATCTCACAGCTTGAAGCTGCTTTAGCTAAGGCTGCCGAGATTCAAGTGACAGTTGGAGGTAGTAGCAATTCGGGGGGAAATTCCACTTCTGATCGTCGTGTAGCAGATTTAGAGAAGAAACACAAGAAAGCACTTGAAGAGAACGAGAAATCCGCCAAAAAGGAGATCGCAGCACTCACTCAGCAGCTCCAAAGTGCTCAAAAAGCTTCTCATGAGTTACAAGAACAGACATCTGCTCTTCAAAAGGAACTGGGCGTTGTAGGCGGCAAAGCGAAACAGTTAGGTCAACTTGAAGTGGAAATGACTCAGTTACGAGAACAAGCAGCACTGGTAACGCCATTGAATACCGAGCTTCGAGAAGCAAAAAGTCAGTATTTAACTCTAGAAACGAGCTATAAAGAAGAGCAAGCGCTGAGGAAGAAATACTACAACCAGATCGAAGATATGAAGGGGAAGATCCGAGTTTACGCCCGCTGTCGCCCCATGAGCAGCTCAGAGAACGATCGTGGCTGTGTGACGTGTGTTAAATTCGTGGACGAGTTCTCACTTGAAGTAAGCGGAGGAAATCGAGCAATGAAGACTTTCGCTTACGATCAAGTTTTCTCTCCTGCCAGTACGCAGCCTCAGGTGTTCGAGGACACCAAGAACCTCCTTCAGAGCGCTGTGGATGGCTACAACGTGTGTATTTTCGCCTATGGACAGACTGGATCGGGTAAAACCTTCACGATGACTGGGAGTGAGAAGGATCCTGGTTTAAGTCCTCGAGCTATTCATCATCTTTTCCAATTGGCAGAAGAAGGGAAAGCTAACTTCACGGTCAACTTCCAAGCTACCATGTTGGAGCTGTATAATGACGCGTTGATTGATTTATTCCATTTAATGGAAGGTGGAGGTGCGCATGATAACAAACTGGAGATTAAGAAGAACGAGAAAGGAATGGTGGTCGTTCAGAACGCCACATTGAAGAAATGTACATCACCCGAGCAGACATTGAAACTCTTTGAAGCTGCTAACAAGAAACGACAGGTGGGAGCTACTAAGATGAACGCGGAGAGCAGTCGCAGTCACTCCATCTTCTCTTTGTTGGTAGAGAGCTACAATAAAACGACGAAGGCTACTACCGTTGGGAAGTTGAGTCTCGTGGATTTGGCTGGGTCTGAAAGAGCTGGGAAAACTGGAGCTACTGCGGATCGATTGAAAGAAGCCCAAGCGATTAACAAGAGTTTAAGTGGTGAGTGTATTAATGTTGAGAGGGATGATTAATTGTGTGCTGAAATGGAGTTTGTGGTGTTTTGCAGCGTTAGGAGATGTCATTTCGGCGTTGTCAACGAACGAGAAGTTCATTCCGTATCGTAATAACAAGGTACGGGATCTGAATTATGAAGCAGTAGATAATAGAACTAATTCTGTGTGTTCTTGATTTTTAGTTGACGCAATTGATGCAGGACTCACTTGGAGGAAACGCAAAGACGGTGAGTTTTCCAGCCAATTTCAGTGTAAAATAGTGGTTTATTTACTGGTACGGCATGTTGTAGCTTATGTTCGTCAACATCTCGCCAGCCGACTACAACCAGGTGCAGGACATCAAGGTTTTGATCTGAAAATGGCTACAACTCACTCTTTTATTTTCTAGGAAGAGACGGTGACGTCGCTCACATATGCGTCTCGCGTCAAGCTCATCACGAACAACGCCAACAAGAACTCGGAGAGTGAGCAAGTGAATCGTCTCAAAGCTATCATCAAGCAGCTCCGTGCAGGCAAGACGGATGTCGATTTAGAAGGCGTTTTGGACTAAAAAATCTGGAACAACTCAAATCAAGAAAAAGTAAAATAACTGTAAAAACAACGCCGACTTTGGTGCTCTCAACAACTCGGTGTATCACATTTTATTCCAGGCAATGCAGCAGAATAAAAGCGAAGTCGGTCCTTCAATGTTCGCCGTCGAGGGCAGCAGCAGAAGTTGAACCAAATCGACCAAAAAGCGCTTTCAACAGTGGAAAAAAACAACAATTTCCACCGTTTCACCACGTTCTGGTCCCTGAATCTGTGTCTGCCGTGTCAAAAAGGCGTAAAAAGCCATTCCGAAAGCCCTCGCGACGTCCATACTCGCCGCTTATCTGTTAGCCTTGGCCACACGCTCGATCTCGTCCTTCTTCTTAATAGCGTAACTGTTGGACGATCCCTTGGAAGCGTTGATCAGCTCGTCAGCCAAGCACTCAGCGATGGTCTTGACGTTGCGGAACGAAGCCTCACGGGCGCCCGTGGCGATCAGGTACAGAGCCTGGTTCACGCGACGGAAGGGCGAGACATCCACACCCTGACGACGCACAACACCGGCCGAGCCGACGCGGGTCGAGTCCTCACGCGGGCCCGACTTGATGACGGCCTCCACGACCACCTGCAGGGGGTTCTTGTCCGTCAGCAGGTGGATGATCTCCAGCGTGTGCTTGACGATACGCGTGGCCTTGAGCTTCTTGCCCGAGTTGCGGCCCTTGCGCATCAGGGCGTTCACCAGACGCTCCGTAATGGGGCACTGGGCCTTGCGGAAACGCTTCTTCTGGTAGCGCTGAGCCGTGTGCGGCAGGAACGTGGCGGCCTTGCCCTTCACGGCGATGTAGTCCTCAAGGGAGATGTCCGCCGCGATGCTGATGTCATCGTACGACCTGCAAGAGAGAAATAGGATACCTGTAATTAGTTTTTTTTCTTCTCTTTTGATTTTTTTTTTGCTGTTTCCTGTTGTTGTGCTGCTAATAAAGCACTTTATTTGATGAGACTGACACCGTTGGAAGCGTCGTCGCGCGCTGATTCCAATGAGCATAAAGACATGGGGAGCTGCCACCTACCACTTGTTGAAAAGCTTCACTTCAGTTGCAACTTCCGCCATGTTGAGAGAGTTTCCGAGGATGAATTCGAGCGAAGAGTGCGTCAAAGCGAGGCAGGCGGAGACCAAATGAATGGGTAGGAGGCTATTGGCATACTGGAATGGAGTCAAGTATACTGAATCCAAGGTTAAATGTAGCCTAACCCGCGACGGTCCGCGGTTCAACTGACCGGTTCGCATACGGTTCAGGTGGGATTTAGACTATGAGCTTATGCATTTTTCTTAAAACTTTTTGGTCTTCTTTTACTAATTGCTTTTCTTCTTCTGTTCCTCTTTGTTGTTTGTATTGCGGATTCTTGTCGTTGTGTACACTTCGATGTTCGAAACATCCTTTTCATGATAAATATGAATTTAGCCATACATCATAAGTGGAGCTATTTAAGCTGCAGCAGTCCGATAGCGAACGAAGATACAGCTAAGCTTTTCTCTATGGTCTGTCTGGAATGCTTGAAAACGTCATGGGTTCCGAATGTGGTAGAGAAGGCCAAGAGTTTGTTTTGTCAGAGAACATGCCGTGGGTTGTCGTTTCACTTGTCAAGTAAAGTGATGCACTTGTACTGTACGTGTCTTAATACAATGACATTATGCTGTCAGGCTCAAAGCCACAAGAATAAAACTTGCTAAACTGCCTCCTATACTGAAAATTCTAAAATTTTATCCCTGTTATTCACGCTATACATATCTCAACTGTTTTAAAATATTCAAGCATAAATACAGAGCAGCATGTCACTACATGTACATCATCCTTCGAGAACTTATTTCTGCGACATGTGAATATTTCGGGCAAGGGGGCGGAAGAAGACAGCTCATTATCCCAAATAACAAGCAGCATGGGAGGTGGCCCTGCCAGCGCCGACGTCGTGCGCTCCTCCTGCTTCGTGACGTTCCCTGAGCAGACCCACGCCGAGCCTGTGCCCGTAGATGCCTGGTACCTATTTGCAGCCGGACTGACGTTCCTTAGACGTCTGGCGCGCGACCGTGTGGGCGACGAAATGCGCATCGCTCTGCTGCTTCAAGTGCCTGGGGAGGACGGCGAGCGTCGTTACATTTCTGTGAGCAGCAATACGGTACTGCAGCGCGCACTACAAGAGACTTTTGACTGTCCGGATAAGGCGCTTGTGCTGCACGTGATCGACGTGGCGAAGGTGCGTGGTCAGAAGCGCATTCACGTGCGACCAGAAGTTAACCCGAACGTGTCTCCGGAGCCTGTGCAGCCTATGGGGCTCGTGTTTCCTACTCTGTCGGTGGATGGACTGGTGACTCCTACAGCTGTGGAAGTTCCTGCTGCAGAGGTGACGAGCGAGAGTCTCTACGAGCAGATGAGTCGGTCCATGTTTAATTACCGTAAGGACGACAGTGTGCGGTGGAATGGAGTCAGCTCAGACAGCTTGGAGAAGCCTAAGAATAACTTGAGTCAGAGTGCCTTCTTCGTGGAGGAGAGAGACTACACCAGAAATGGGAAGAAAGAGAACAAGCAAGAGAAGAAGACAGAAGACATGAACCTCAGCGCAGGTGTACCGGTTGCGATCGAAGCTGTCGATGATTTACTGCCACCAGCCAAGCAATTAGTTGTGGAGAACAGTTCTGCAAGTGAAGAGCAGGTTGACAGGACAAACATCCCGATGGCGACCGTTGTGGAAGCTGATGCAGCGCAGATCCCGAGTGACTACGTAATGCTAGAGCTGCAGACTGGCGCTGGATTACCCGAAGCCGCTGCCAACACCAGCTCCACATATTTTATCTCCTCTCGATGGGCTGAGCAGGCGGACGAAATGAGTGCTTCCATGCGGTTAGAACGTCCACGAATTCCTCGCGCGACTCCAGCTCGTAGCGTTGGTGGCATCCGCTCCAACGCCAACCTCGAGGAATCGTTCGTTATTCTCGAACGTCATGAACTGTAGGGAAGATAGATTGCCATTTTGTAGACGAAAATTGAGGATAAAAGTATTTATACTTTAAAGAACAACTGCTATATTTCAAGAACATGATGTGTCACACACCACAATAACCCAATCATTTTGCACCACAATTAGTGTTAAAACAATTCTTCTCTCTTCCAATACAATGGCAGCAGTAACCGGGAGCGTCGTGAGCGTCCAGAGCGCCGCACAGTTCGATGAAGCTACTGCGCGTGAGTCAACTCTGTCCGTCTCGTTCTTCTGGGCCGAATTCCACGAGGCCTGTCGCCCCAACGGCCAATTGGACGTTGTGGTGCGTCAATTGGCCACGCTCCACCCACGCATTCGTTTTCTTAAAGTGGCGGCTGAAGAGCTGCCAGAGCTTTCCGAGCGGTTCGAGATCGCTGTTGTTCCTACGTTCGTCATTTCTCAAGGTCGCGCTGTATTGGACAAGCTGGAAGGCGCCAATGTGGCAGAACTGGCCAAACGTGTGGACGTACTTAGCAAGAGTGTAGCCAAGAGCTCGAGTAGTACTTCTGCTTCTATTCCTACAGCTCAAGAAACTCCGAAACCATTGGAAGAAGCTCTTGAGTACCGTCTCAAGAAGCTCATCAGTGCTTCTCCTGTCATGCTCTTCATGAAGGGTAACCCGACGGAACCCAAGTGTGGCTTTAGTAGACAAATGGTGGCTCTATTGAACGAAGAGAAGATCCAGTTCGGGACTTTCGACATTCTCAATGATGATGAAGTACGCCAAGGGCTTAAGCAGTTCTCCAACTGGCCTACGTACCCGCAGCTGTACGTGAACGGGACGCTGGTTGGTGGTCTGGATATTCTCAAGGAGATGAAGTCGGACGGATCGATCGTCGAGCAGCTTGGACTTACGAAGAACGTTGAAGAGGCAGAAGCAGCTTTCCAAGAGAGTCTACGTGCACTGGTGAACTCTGCTCCTGTGCTGTTGTTCATGAAGGGCACGCCATCTGATCCCAAGTGTGGATTCAGTAAGAAGACGGTCAAGCTCCTGCGTGACCAGCAAATCGCCTTCAGCTCTTTCGACATTTTGAGTGATGAACAGGTGCGTCAAGGACTCAAGAAGTTTTCTAACTGGCCTACGTACCCGCAGCTGTACGTTAAGGGCAAACTCGTTGGTGGTCTGGACATCCTGAACGAGATGGCGGAGGACGGAGACCTCAGTGAGCAACTTGGAGTGGACAAGAAAGCCAAGAAGGAGAACAAGTACGAGCAGTTGATCAACCGCGCGCCAGTCATGATCTTCATCAAGGGCTCCCCCAAGCAGCCGCAGTGTGGATTCAGCCGTAAGCTCGTGGACATCCTGGACTCGGAAGGCTTCAAGTACGACTACTTCGACATCCTCACGGACGACAGCGTGCGCCAAGGACTTAAGAAGTTCTCCAACTGGCCTACGTTCCCGCAGCTGTACGTGAACGGAGAGCTCATCGGTGGACTGGACATTGTGCAGCAGCTACAGGAGGACGGAGAACTCGCGGAACTGAAGCAGTAAAACGCTGTCAATAAAGACGTTGCAGTCAAGTCCGTCTCTCATATTCCTTATCGGTCGATCTATAGTCTTGAGGCTCTAGAAACACGCGTTAAGCGAGGATTTGCGTGATGATACCGGCAGCCAACGTCTTGCCGCGATCACGAAGCGTAAATCGGCCCAGCTGACGGTAGTTAGCGAACTCCTCGAGGCAGATTTTGCGGTGGCACGTGATCTGCACCACAGCTGAGCGCTCGCGGGTGATGCATCGAGGTTTCTTCTTCTCCACCTCCCCTGTCTTGCTCAGAATGCTCACCAACCGTGTAATGTTCACAGGTTCGTCCACGTTGTGCATGTGGATCGTCACGTACGTTCCCTTCACGAGTGGCACCTCCACAGCCGGCATGGTCATGATCTTGGCCTCAAATTTCTTGGCGAGCTGCACTGGCGACGCAATGGAGCACAGAATGCTGCCCGTGCTGTAAGGATAAATGAGTTAGTAGTTGATGTATTGAGAAAACAAACGGTATCAGCTCTTACGTCAACGCTGATACATCAATTCCCGTGACTCCCATCTCGATTGTATCTCCAGCACGCGCAAGAGTGCATGTCTTGCCATCCTGTTCCATTCCTAGTTATTTAAACAGGTAAGTTGCAGTAGAACTACAGAAGCATGGATTAAGTTCGTACCTTTCACAGTCAAGGGGAGTCCGATCGGCATCAAAAGAAACTGTAAACAATAGACAACAGTAAATACACCGTTGGGAGATAAATTTTGCAAGAACATGCAATTTACCGAGTCTCCCACCGCAGCGGCTCCAGCGTAAACGCGACCAGAGATCGTCTGGCCCAAACTCATCGACTTGGACACGTCCGATACCGTCATTCGGAATGGCTTGGAGATCTGACGCTGCGGAGGAGCAAAAGTGTCTGCGTATCATAAACGAACCGCTATCAGATACTACCCCTTTAAGAAAATGGACTAGTACATTGCCAGCTACTCACCAATAGCCTCGACAAGCGAAGGACCCGAGTACCATGAGCATTCCTCGACTCCACCAGTCCTCTCTAAGTTAGCACCAGTCATTCCACTGAGGGGAACGAACCGCAGATTCTTCGGGCGGAATCCTGCACCTTGAAGGAAAGTAGAAAGCGACTTGACAATGTTGTCAAAGCGCTCCTTATCCCAGTTGACCATGTCCATCTTATTGACTGCCACAACCATCTGAGATACGCCAAGGCTTCGCACCAGTAGTGTGTGCTCCTTGGTCTGACCAGAGTTCTCAAACGCAGCTTCAAACTCTCCGGTCACCGCTGGAACGACCAACACAGCCACATCTGCCTGTGCAGCTCCGGCAATCATCTTAGGGATGAAGTCACGGTGACCTGGTGCGTCCAGCAGCGTCACGTGCTTGGTATCCGTCTCAAAGTGGCTCGTACCCACATCCATCGTGACTCCACGCGATCGCTCCTCCTCATCAGCATCCATGACCCAAGCGTAGGCGAAAGAAGACTTGCCAGCTTCACGCGACTCCTTCTCGTACTTGTGCATGAGCCGCTTGCTCACATAGCCCAGCTTGAACAGTAAATGACCTGTAATAGTACTCTTGCCTGCATCCACGTGTCCGATTACCACCATACTGATCTTGGTTTTGCCTCCAGTACGTGCCTCCTCCTCCAGCTTAACCGCCTGCTCTTGAGTCTTCAACTCAGCACGTTCAAAGTCTTTCTTCTCCGCAGGAGTGAACTGCGTTTGTGCACGAGAGATCACAGGTGCAGCATTAACTGCATCTGCTGCTGAAATACGTGGCTTTTTCTCTTCTTCTGCCTTTCTCATTGGAGAAGGAACAGCTCCACCAATAGCCATCGCTTTTCCCTTTGCAGGAGCAGGCATAACAATCTCCTTCTTCGGTTTCTCTTCCTTCCCAATAGCCAGAGCCACAGCTTCAAGTCTTGGGATCTGAATCTGCAATGGCAACACTCCTCCAGTTGCAACAGGAGCTTTTCCCTTCTCCAGCAAAGCCACAACAGCTTTATCCAGGTCATAATTGGCGTTACGGAGCTCCTGAGTGATCTGTTGGCTCGAAAACCTCGTACCCACAGTCTGTTGCACCTGAGGGAGCATCATTTCCAGAATTTCAGCATCTCCTGGGTCTTCAAGGCTGGAATTGGTCAAATCCTGCTCCTCTTGAGTCTCTTCTTGCTGGACAAAGGAGAAGACGGACCGTTGGCGACTGGGAGAGTCTCGACGGTACATGAACTCATCTGTACATGTTAATTATGGCATTATTAGTAAATGTGGCGTTATGTTTATCTAATTTATGGTACGAAAATAATCCTTTACGTACTGGAATTGGGAGAATTTGGCTCATAGTCGTCGTAATATTCGTCATAATCTACGCAGCGTACAGAGGTGTTAGGGGTATCAGAAGAAGCGCAAGAGAGAGAGGAAGACGAACTGCGTGCCTTCGTCCTCGTACGAGTACGCGCGGTTGCGTACGTTGCGGTGGCGCGACATGGTGAGCTACAGGTATCTCAAGCGGCTTGAAGACGAATTGTGGTTAAAAAGGAGTGCGGTTAAAAGTAATTCGCTACAAATTACACTAAGATTAACAGGGACATTCACTCCTCATATGTGGAGCTGAGGAAGAGCTGAGGCCATCTACAGGTCTCTGCTAGAAGGAATTAGTGTCAACGTCAACACTTTTCAGTGTACTGCTTGGACGTGGATCACAGCTGGAGTGGAGAGAATGATGGTGTTTCATGTCGGTCGAGATATCCTAGCGACAGAGTTGATGCTTTTCCAATGGAGTTCATAACTCCACTACATGTACCTTCTTCCAGACTGCTGTGATTTGAAATCCAAGGCCGTTTACACTTGAACACGCCACTTTCCGATGCGGGTGTTGAAGTTGTCTGCAACCTGTCAGCTATTGGTTCGGGGCAATTTCCACTTGGTCCTCTCTTTCTCCTTGTGGTGCCGCCGGAATTTGTCAACGTCAACAGTTTTCGAGCCGACGACTGAGCATGAAGCGGTGCGGACAGCTTCAACGTGGATGATGGCAAGTCACCGAACGGCAGCTACAGTGTATCTGACTGCTGTAGTGGCGCCGGCTCAGCTCATCAACTTCACCCTGTGCTGGCAGTTCCCCCTCCTTTTTGCTTCCTGCTTGATTATGCCAATGTCTTCGTGCTTGAATTGTTCCTGTGTGTGAGAGAGAGATCTAGGAATGGCAATGCTTTACGGCTGCTGTTCACTGTACTCCCTCTTTCTAAGCTCGACGGGATCGCATCTTTGAGGACGTGTCTTGAAGTTGTTATCCAAGTCTCCAAGTGGCCAAATGGACCTCTTGTACCATTGAACTTCAACGTGGTCTTTGACCGATTGCTACTGGTGGTAAGGTTGCTGTGCCTTTAATCTCTGTCAAACGAGGGGATTCTCCCCCTTGAAGGCAGCTCCAAGACGGCAGCTCAAGCTCCTTCATTTCCCAATTCTCCTTCAAGGGCTTCGACACTTTTCAACCTTTCGACGATGCCTCCTTCCAACACGGACAAGATCGAGCATGGCTACATGGACTTGGAAGCCCACGACGCGGCGGTGAACGGCAGTGGCCCCGTGATCAACCCGAGCCGGTTTGCTATCAAGAACCCGCACGTCCGCGAGATCTGCGCCGAGTTCGCAGCTGTCTTCGTCATGACGAGTTTCGGTCTGGGTGCCACGTGTCAGTCCATCCTGAGCGACCACAAGTACGGTGACTTCACGCAGATCGTGTTCGGTTGGGGTATTGGTGTTCTCTTCGGTATTCACATTGGCGGTGGGGTAAGTGGATCACACCTTAACCCGGCCATCACCACAACGGCGGCGCTCTTCGGCATGCTACCGTGGAAGAAGGTACCCGGTTATCTGGCAGCACAGACGCTAGCATCGTACTTGGCTGCTCTTTTCATCTATGTACTGTACCGACCGCTACTCAACGTCGCGGACCCGAACCGTGAGACCACGCACGCCATTTTCGCCACATACCCGAACGCGTACGTGTCGAACGGCATCGCGTTTTTGACTGAGATGTTCGCGACGGCGTTGCTGGTGGGCGGTATCTTCGCCATTTTGGACCAGCACAACCGTCCGGCCAGCCCGTTCAGTGCCCCCAGCGCCGTGGCGCTACTGGTTGTCGGTATCGGCATGGCCTTCAGTGTCAACACCGGGTGCGCCATCAACCCGGCGCGCGATTTCGGCCCGCGCCTCATGATGCTGACCGCCGGCTGGGGCTCGCACGTGTTCACGCTCAACCACTACTACTTCTGGATCCCCATTGTGGCCCCGACGGTGGGTGGTGCGCTCGGTGGTCTCGTGTACGCGGCGTTCGTTGGCCACCATCACCCGGGGAAGGCAGCGGTGGCGCACAAGCACGGCGAACAGTTCCACTTCTAATGCCTGTTGAATATGTACGAGAGTTGCCTTCGTTTCCTGCGTGTGCAGTTGCTAACATGCTTCCAACTGTATTCAATTTGTTGTTCCTCTGCATCTGTACGTTGATCTTGTTAAACCAGCGGATCAAGACATCAAGTGAACGTCCAGCGAAAAAGTCGAGTCAACAGTTTTTGGGCGATTGAAGTTGTCAACAGCTCTTTATGATCAAGATTTCCACTACGAAAGGCGAGATTTCGACCGCATAACGCTGAGCAACGCGATGACAGAGCTCCAACACCGGCACTGTCGAGTCAACGTGTCGGACTAGTGTTCGCACTAACGCTAACTGTAGAGTTGGCGACCCTGTATATAAACAGTTAGTTAGTGTGTAGTAAAATTTACTAACATGTTGGTGGAGTTAGACGCTCACCCTTCGCTTACTGATCCTGAGCCTACAGTTCTGTTGAATGTTGAATGTTGAAGCTTTCTGTCGCGACTAGATTCGGGTTTTGCACTACCGGTATCAAAGACCGAGCCCTTTCCAGCTGCTTCAGATATCGTTGGCGGTCAGATGACAATGATCGGTTGGCTATCGAAGCGCCAACCGCCCTCGTTCGTCTCTCAGGTTACTTTTTAATCAACGAGGTCACCTTCGTAAAGACCGCGACCAGGTGCTTTGAGATGCCCTCTCCATCGACACCCTCCAAGAAGGCCCGGTCTTACTTAGACGCATTCAACGTCGCTACGCCGCCTGCCAAGCCGACAAAATTCGACATAGCGATATACCTTACTCGTATTGGGTCTACACACAAATTCGAGAGATGGTGGAGTATCGTTGGAACTTTATTCATACATCGTAAATGGGTTTATCATACCTGTTGTGCCCGAAGCACCTCACAAGCAAGTGGCTTCCAGGTGACCAGGTGGCGACTAAAGTTCAATTACGCCAGTACATCAATGAATTCTACCGTGACAGTGAAAGCACTGCTTCTCAGTGCAAGATAGAGCTTGCTCAGTTTATCAAAATGAGGATTACGTGTTCTACAACCCAAATGGAGCTCTACAAGGATATGGACGCACTGGAATACTGGCTTGATCATGGTGTGACTGAATTCCCGCTCTTGGCTCCAATTGCAACGAGACTCTTTACGGTTCCTACCTCTTCTGCTGCTGCAGAACGTGTTTGGAGTGCCTTTGCTTTCGTGTGGTCTAAACGCCGCAATCGCTTGACAGCAGACAAAGTTGAGAAGTTAGTGTTTCTCTATACAAACTTCGCTCTGCTCGATACGGAGGACTCTACGGACTACGTGAGACGCGTGATTGAAGACTTGGAAGACGAAGCTACTGAAGACAGCGACGCATTGGCTGCGCAGGACAATACAGTACTACTATAGTCCTGTAGTTATATAGGAAGTCCACAACAAACAGGGTAACACGTTTGCTAACAGCACTAACAGTAAGTTAGTGTGTAGTAATTCTAGCAAACATGTTGGCGGAGTACACTATGTCGGACCATGGCGAAGCAAGCGCGAGGAAACATTATCCAGCTGTAGCTGAATCGTCTTAGACGATAGATCAGCCGGATACGACAATATCGGATCGACGGTTGAAGTTCAAAGCTCAGGATCTGATGCCCTGAGCAGGGCTTTCAGCATCCTCACAGCCATTCAACTTCAACGGCAACACACACAGCTAGAGCACTTTGTCTAGAACGACTTCAGACGCAAGTTACACTTCAATTCATAGACGACACTTATCCTACAACCACTACCTAAGCACGCTGTTGGCTGTACTCGACAGGGTGGTGTTGCTCTACCAGCACGACGTACATGCCAGCACCAATGGGTCCTCCTAGTAGTGGGGCAACGATCGGCACCCAAAAGTACGAGTTGTTCAGTGTGAACACCTTCCCTCCCCAGCCCGCACACAACGAGAACAGACGCGGCCCGAGATCCCGTGCCGGGTTGATGGCGTATCCTGTGTTCATCCCGAAAGCCATCCCAATAGCCACCACTAGTAGAGCTACAGCCCCAGGTTGCGTATAGGGATTAGCAGGTTTGTTCATTTCGTCTCCAAAGGCAAACAAACAACCGACGAGCAGTGCCGTACCGACCACCTCAGTCAGGAAACACGTGCCGGTCGAGACGTCTTCGCTATACGGATACGTGGCGAAGATGCCTTGGGTCGTAGTCTTGTGCGGGTCAGCGACGTTGATCAGTGGTGAGTACACCATGCACACGATGGCCGAGGCAACGAACGCGCCTAGCAGTTGAGCTGCGATGTAGAACGGAACTTTTTTCCACTCAAAGCGACGAAACAGAGCCAACGACACCGTCACCGCCGGGTTTAAATGCGCACCGGAGACGCCACCACAGACGTGGATACCTAGTAGAACACCGAGTCCCCAGCATAAGTTGATACTGAGGAAATCGCCTTTCGTGCCTTCGCCCAGCACCACTTGCGCGACGACACCCGTGCCGAACGACATGAAGACGAGCATCCCCAGGAACTCGGCCATTACCTCGCGAAACAACGGCGACTTGGCTTGGTACGCGCCGATGGGTGCTGGCTCTGTCGACATCATGGCCACGTCAGGTTCAGCAAGATAATTGCTGTCCATCTTGCCCATACTTCCTCGAAGCATCGCTTCCATCTTGTCCAAGCTGTCGCGAAGCATAGTCTTTTGGACGGCAATACTGGGAGGATAGCCGTAAAAGAGGGAATGATGAAATGAATGCCACGAGATACTGGTGCTCTCCCACCGCCGCAAGCGTAGTAGCTCAATACATTACCATCTTGCGGATTTCCATAAGAGCCGAAATGGAGCGACCATCTGACCGAATTGCACTGTCAGGAAGCGCAGATAGAACGAAGTGTCATCTGCTCGCGGTAAGAGTGCACGACATTGGCCATGTGGAATTCATTCCTGGATTGACTAGCTCTAGCCACCAGATACTTGTAGCTTACTAATCCAGTGAGCTCATTTCGAGTTTGTTCACGCGATGGTAACGTAGCGTCAAGATGATCAAGTTGTTGAACTAGTCGACATTGAAGAAGAACGGGAACGTCTTTCATTGACTGGCTGGAGATCCTTACTATACATCCCTACTCCGCCATCCTACCGGTAGCTACAGCGTTTTTTACTGTCCTTCAAGCGGGTGTTTGTACTCACGTGGGTGGTGGTGCTCGACGAGACCAACGTAAATACCGGCGCCAATGGGTCCTCCAAGCAGAGGACCGACGATCGGCACCCAGAAGTACGAGTCGCGCAGTGTGAACACCTCCGAGCCCCAGCCAGCGACCCACGAGAAGAGACGAGGACCGAAGTCACGCGCTGGGTTAATAGCGTAGCCAGAGTTCATACCAAACGCCATACCGATAGCCACCACCAACAGAGCCACAGCACCAGGCTGTGTGTATGGGTTCGCAGGCTTGTTCAGTTCGTCTCCAATAGCGAAGATGCAGCCCATTAGCAGTGCGGTGCCCACCACCTCAGTCAAGAAACACGTGCCGACTGGAACGTCGTTGCTGTACGGATACGTAGCAAACACGCCCTGCGTCGTGGTTTTGGTGGGGTCGATCGTGTCGAACATGGGGTAGTACACAACCCAGACAATGAACGCGGCCACGAAAGCGCCGAGGATCTGCGAGATGACGTAGTACGGGACCTTCTTCCAATCCATGCGGCCAAACCACGCCAGCGTGGTCGTCACGGCCGGGTTCAGGTGCGCGCCACTCACTCCGCCTGAAACGTGGATGCCAAAGAGCACACCCAGGCCCCAGCACAGGTTAATGTTGATGTATTCGCCCTTGGTGCCTTCACTTAGCACAACCTGGGCCACCACGCCATCACCAAACATGATCATGACCATGGTACCCAGGAATTCAGCCAGGCATTTGCGGAAGAGCGGCGACTTGACCTGGTATGGCTTGGCAGGCTCGAGGTTCATGTGCACATCTGGTTCTTGGACGCCGATGTAGCCGCTCTCGATCTTGTCGTCGTTGTTGCCCGACATAACGGAGATTCTTGGTCAATCGAAGGTTGAACAGGAACGATGTGGTCGACTCGGAGAATCGGAAAGTGAACTGCCGGATAGGCGGCGCCCCGGGGCGACGGAGCTGTCAATAATGTGTTGACAATACCTGAATCGCTTGAAGTTCAACCACGATGCATGCCTTCTTTATCCTCGGTGAATGGCAAGGCGATCATAGACTGGCAGCGTTTTACTGCGATGCTGGTGGCGCGTGAACAATCCGTCGCCGAGCGCCGCGCCAGCTGCGTTAACCTCCGTGCTGTCTGCCGGTCAAGCGCAGTGCAGCGCCATCAGTGTATCAAGCTTCACTTCCGCCATCTGCAGTGCATTGCGCCATTAGCCGTGATCGTCCCAGAGAGCTCCTTCAGCAGTGTCGGCGGTCTGCGAGCTCTGTGCTCCATTCGATCATGTCGGCGGTCTCATGAGAGGTGGATCCTGCTTCAGTTTTGATTAGCGGTCCGTTTACAGCGTTGTACTAGTACAGCGCAAGTTGAGTCTGCAAACGGGTCGGCCGGCCACTGTTAAAACATGTAGACCTCCAACGGTAAGCTGAAGCAACGACTCAAAGTTCGAGGGCTGTCCTCTTCGTGCTGGACGCGTGCCAAGGTGGACGATTTGATGGCCTGACAAAGAGATAGAAACGTGACGAGACCACCAGTACAGCTGCTGACGGGCTCGGCGTGGCATACGCCGATCCGTGAGCACAGCCACAATGCTACGTTGGCAGAAGCAACTAACGTTAGAGAAGACGTTCATTTGGAGCTACCGGTAGATTAAGAGAGACTACTACATGTAGACGAGGATATTTAGTTCTCGAACGGATGCTTGTAGTCGCGCGGGTGGTGGTGCTCCACGAAGCCAATGTACACGCCGCCGCCGATCGCACCGTCCAGAATGGGACCGACAATAGGCACCCAGAAGTAGTGATCACGCATGGTGAAGACGCGCGAGCCCCAGCCAGCACACAGAGAGAACAGACGCGGACCGAAGTCACGCGCCGGGTTGATAGCGTAACCGGAGTTCATACCGAACGCCATACCGATGGCCACGACCAGCAGTGCAACTGCCCCGGGTTGGCTGTACGGGCTTGCTGGTTTGTTGAGCTCATCTCCGAGAGCGAAGATGCCTCCTAGCAACAATGCTGTTCCAACTACTTCTGTCAGAAAACACGTACCGACCGGTACATCGCTGCTGTACGGGTATGTGGCGAAGACGCCGTGGGTCGTGGTCTTGGAGGGGTCAATAGTGTCGAACATGGGGCAGTAGACGGCCCACACGATGAACGCGGCTACAAATGCGCCCAGTACTTGGGCGACGATGAACGGAATAACTTTACGCCATTCGAGACGGCCGAAAAGTGCCAGTGTCGTGGTCACGGCCGGATTCAGGTGCGCGCCGGACACGCCGCCTGATAAATGGATGCCGAAGAGCACGCCGAGTCCCCAGCACAGGTTGATGTTGAGGTAGGAGCCCTTGGTGTTTTCGCTGAGTACGACCTGGGCTACGACGCCGTCACCGAACAAAATGAGCACCATCGTTCCGATGAACTCAGCCATGCACTCACGCAGCAGCGGAGACTTGACCTGGTACGGCTTGGGTTCGGCGGCATCGCGACGTCGGCCTCCTGCAGTCCAATGTAGCCGTTCTCGGCCTTATCGTTGGTTGCCATCTGGAGATGGTGAAAGTGATAACCTTGAGAAGCTCTTGCGACGTACGCTGCACTTTGCAAAGTGAGAATGGAGACCAGCGTCTCAGGTCCCTTGTATTGTTTAATCCGTCAAGCTGCATGGAACGACCGCCGGTACATCGGAACCAAACGCCGAAAAGAACTGGGAAAAGATCAAAAGTTTATAAGAACGCGGATATGCACTACAACGCTACCACGACCAGACTTGCACGCTCTCTATGTCCACTACTACATGTTTCGAGAGCGCGCAGTATCCTCCACGTTTACCCTTCGAGCGGGTGCTTGTAGTCGCGCGGGTGGTGGTGCTCCACCAGGCCAATGTACACGCCGCCGCCGATCGCACCGCCCAGAATGGGACCGACAATGGGCACCCAGAAGTAGTGATCGCGCATGGTGAAGACGCGCGAGCCCCAGCCAGCACACAGAGAGAACAGACGCGGACCGAAGTCACGCGCCGGGTTGATGGCGTAACCGGAGTTCATACCGAACGCCATACCGATCGCCACCACCAAGAGGGCCACAGCACTAGGCTGGCTGTACGGACTCGCTGGTTTGTTGAGCTCATCTCCGAGAGCGAAGATACCTCCTAGCAACAGAGCAGTGCCCACGACCTCTGTTAAGAAGCAGGTGCCAACCGGTACGTCTGGGCTGTACGGGTACGTGGCGAAGACTCCCTCGGTGGTCTCCTTCTCGGGGTCCATCGTGTTGAACATGGGGCAGTAGACAGCCCAGACGATGAAAGCCGCTACGAACGCGCCTAGTACTTGAGAGACGATGTACGGAATGACTTTGCGCCATTCGAGTCGCCCGAAAAGCGCCAGCGTCGTGGTCACCGCCGGGTTCAAGTGTGCACCGCTCACACCGCCGCTCGCGTGGATGCCGAAAAGCACGCCGAGCCCCCAGCACAAGTTGATGTTGATGTATTCACCCTTGGTGCCTCCACTGAGCACCACTTGAGCTACGACGCCGTCGCCGAACATGATAAGCACCATCGTACCGATGAATTCAGCCATACACTCACGCAGAAGCGGGGATTTGACCTGGTACGGCTTGGCCGCGGGCGCGGGCGTCAATGCCACGTCCGCGTCTTGGACGCCGAAGTAGCCGTCTTTATCCTTGGGGCCGCTGTCGGACAAGCGCGCCATTTGAGCTGAGGTATGAAGGGAGCTGGAACTGGTCGCCGGGGAATTGGAAAGTGGCGTTCGAGGTGCCGCTAGCGCGAAGGGAGAACCCTCATGGAAGGTGGGGGATCGACGTGCAGTGGGACGCCACCTCACGCTCCATGCAGTCACGTCTGGGTCGGCATTTACCGACTTGCTCCGGTATCGGCGTAATGTTCACGATACCGAAGCAACTTCAAGGCGCGTCTGGCAGAAACGGGTCTGCAGGCATCAAGGCATCACCGTTCGAGACGAAGTGCCGACGCCTGGTTACGTTACGCGAACCGCCGGACACGTTGCGCGTCTTTGTGGGATATCGATCCGCGATGCCTTACTTGAAAAAGGTTTTATCTTGCATGAAGGTGGTGCATATTCGCACTGCAGTGTAGCGATGGCCAACACCAGTTTTGCTAGCCACGCAGTACGCCACTATCCACAGACTCTACAGTACGCTCGCCCATACAATTGCCACCGTTCATATGCATGACACGTTCAATGCTTTCAAATCGATCAGACGATCGAACCATCTGAGTTGAAGCTGGTGTCGAAGTGGGATCGCAGGTTTTACTCGGAAGGTTTTCCGGTGATACCGGTATTGTACTGGTGTCAGTGGTTTGTTATCGATGGTGCTCTATCTGTAATGGCGTAGGACCTCAACGCTAAGGCGGCTACGACAACCGTAGTTGAGGCCTGCATTATTGGCGGGTCAAGTCAATGTGACGTGACACCTCTGGCTGTAGACGAATGCGCTAGTCGAACGCATTTTCGAACAGCTGGAGGACGCCTGTCAAGGACCATGTCCGACCGCAGGCAACCCCGGACTCCGGACAGGATGGTGACTCAGCGTATATCGCTCGTATATCGGCTAGGGGTTGTCCGTGTTGAGTCAGCCCTCAGAAGAGGCTCTCTCCTTCGTCTACAGTAGCAACTTGGTCAACGGTATCAGCAATTCGGGCTGCAATGGCGTTTATATTGTCTTTTACAGCACGCGACCCTACTATTAGGGTCTCTATCTTTTTTCCTATAGTTTATTCGACACCTGACTGGTAGCTGCGAAGCTGCCGATGCTCGGGAGCCGAGGGGGTGGTGGTGCTCTACCAAGCCCACGTACACCCCTGCACCGATCACACCACCAAGTACCGGCGCTACAATCGGTACCCAGAAGTACGCGTCCCTCAATGTGAACACTTGCGAGCCCCAACCAGCACACAACGTGAACAACCGAGGCCCAAAGTCCCGTGCTGGGTTCAAGGCGAACCCCGTGTTCATTCCGAACGACATACCGATACCCACCACCAGTAACGCTACGGCTCCAGGTTGGGAATACGGGTTGGCCGGTTTGTTGAGTTCATCTCCGATGGCGAACAATCCGCAAAGCAACAGAGCTGTACCGACGACCTCCGTCAAGAAACACGTGCCTACAGACACGTCGTTACTGTACGGATACGTAGCGAATACACCTTGAGTGGTCGTTTTATCGGGGTCGATGGCGTCGAAAAGCGGCTTGTAGACGGCCCAGATGAGGAAAGCAGCCACAAAGGCACCGAGTGCCTGTGCTACGGCGTATGGGACGACTTTGCGCCATTCGAAGCGTTTAAACAGCGCGAGCGTAGTGGTGATAGCAGGGTTCAGGTGTGCACCGGAGATTCCAGCTACGTGAATACCGAAGAGGATACCGACCCCCCATCCGAGACAGAGTGTCGTGTAGTTCCCCTTGGTGCTTTCACTCAGTGTGACTTGGGCTACAGCTCCGTCTCCGAAGAGGACGAGAATGAGAGCTCCCAGGAATTCGGCAAGACACTCGCGAACGAGTGGGGATTTCAGTTGATACGGGCGAATGGCTGGGGCGTCGAGTACAACGTGACGTGGAGACTGAACGGGGGTGTAGTCGTCGTCCAACTTGTAACTGTACGAAAGCGGATCCATGGCGGAAGAAGTTGGTTGTGGTGGTTCTGTAGATCGAAGAAAATTGCAAACTGAGTGGGGGTCGATCCGCTGAAATACTCGCCACTACATCGTGCAGCTATCCCGGTTGGGTGGAACCTCTGAAGATCCGCCCCTGTTCATTGCTCTTTCGCGCCCGACTTGGACCGACCATCGATTTCACTGGACCATTCTGAACGGAAGCGCGAACCCCGACATTGTCAATTTTTAGCGTCGTTGTGTCTCACAAGGTGTCCTTCATGTCGAAGTTGGTGAGAAGGCCAAGCTCAGTCGATCACCGATGGATGCCGACAGGTGGCAAACTGAGGGACCACGACGATCATAGATCATGAACGCATGCTGCTACGGTGGAAATGCCATGATGCCATGCTGTCTGAGCTGCTGAGGGAGCGTGACGAGCAACATGACAGGATGCAATTTCAGTACATTTGCATTATCTTGTCGGCGATCCGAGCGATCTTGAGGTGGAGCACTTTTTACTCGAATTGATATGGCTACAGTACATTTACTTTGTCGCCTATCCGCAAGCCTGTCCATCTCAAAGCTCAAGCTGCCTCCGGTGTCTCGCAGATTCAGGTGAGTTGATGTGTTTTCTTTGCGGGGTCTCCTTCGATACGCTTCGATAGGCGGCGCGACAAAAATTCTTAGCTCGCAATGGTACACATGTAGATTTCACGCAGCTACTTTTGCGGTCACTAGCTGAACGTGCAGGTGGGGTCATGCTTTATCTTCGCCTTTGCAGTACTGACAATGTGCAGCTGTAGTTTGTGCCATCGAATTCAGCTTTCTCACTGATTTCAAAGGTTAGCCCATTCCTGTCTCGATCAAAAAATGAAGACCGAGGACTTGCTTCCAAGCTGAGCTCGTGAAGAATGTCGCGGGGCGCACGCCATTCTGCTCCTGCGTTTTCATCCATGTTAGTAGGGTAATGTCGCCTAAGAGTTGACTGCGTGTCATTTCGGGTACCCAACACACCACCGAATTGATCTGGAACGCTGATGTCTATCACCTGCCTGCCTAACTCACGGATCAGGATCGCGTTGAACTTTCATGTAGATGCTTGGGTTGCAATAGTCACTATAGTAGCGTCGATGCTGATGCATTTCTCAGCTACACGAACTACATTTCAGTTCTGCAAAACTCCACCGAAATGCAACCGATTCAACTTGACTGGAAATCAATCTTCAAACATTTCGTACACATTATTCGAACCTGTTTCGATTCTTGGAGCGTACGACTTGTCCAGCGGCGGACGCTAGCCTTTTCATCGCCGAATACTGCGACTGTGTCATTTCGTGGGTCTTCTGATCCATGCAGCAGAACGAGCCGATGACCGTGTTGTCATCGTTTACAATAGGGAACCCACAGTGCAAGGGGATTAATTCCGAGTACCAGTGGCCGGATCCCGAGTACACCAACCGACTTTGAGAGGTTTTGCAAAACGAATTGAGGTCAGTTCGTACCGGTACTTATGCGGTTTTACTAGCGCACAACGACTCGAGAAACAAAGAGCACGCGGGCTTAGCAACGCTGCCGATGGATCAAGCGAAGGCGAAGCCGGAGCAGGCTTAGGGTCTGCACTCGCGAGCGCAGCGAGCAGCTAGGGGTGGATGGGATCGCGCGGAGCGCGTAGCTGGGTTGTAAAGGGCAGCGAGAGAGGACAAGCGCGGTGGAGAACGCTGGCTGGCGGTTTAATGCTCCGTGTGCGGAGCACACGGGCTTAAACCCCAGCGCTGTCGACGGATCAAGCGAAGGCGAAGCCGGAGCGGGCTTAGGCTGGCGGTTTAACGCTCCGTGTGCGGAGCACGCGGGCTTAAACCCCAGTATTACGGACAATAAATGAGTTAAATTAATGAATGCTTCGTTATGGCTGACTAGTTCTTAGCATTCTGCCAGGTTTCCCTGGTACTTTTTTCCCGCCAATTTTTTGTACTCGGAATTCTGCCATTGTACTTGGAATTCTACCGATGTGAACTCGGGTTTCGGCCGGCGCTGGCGGTATTGTCGGTAACCGGTATGTGTACTCGATTTTCGGCTTCCAGTACTCGGGATTAGTCCGCACCCAACCCACAGTAGAATCGCACGTCAAAAGCGGTTCGTCCGTTGATGTTCTGGAACCGCACGTCCGCCTCAGGGTGCGGCACCAGTAGCGGTTTGGACGTCATAACTGTGTGCTGACAGAATGAATGCTCCCGTGGCAGACTGACACGCCTCAGTTCCTCTTTGTTGGAGCCTAAGACCGTCATCTGGTCGGCGGTGACGACCGTCACAATGCTGATGTTGCAGCCCAACTGGCTGGCGGCCAGACTGCAGAGCATATCCAGCTCTGACGCATCTTCCAGCTCCATAATGCGACTCCGGGCAATAGCGTCAAGCCGCTCCTTCTCATCGAGCGGCATGGGGGCGTCTGGGACAGACCCGTTCACTGCAGTCTTGGGCATGGTGATCGGGTAGTTGCGCTTGGCGGCGTTGGCCAAAATGCACTTGTACAACGGAACTTCAGGGACGTTCAAATCTCCTCGGTCCAGTACATCCAAGTACTCCTGCTCCGTGCTATCCGACGTCAGTCGTATGGATCGTGCTTCAGTCTCAGCTTTGGCTTGTCTTTCAGTCTTGGCCTGCTCCACTTCTGCTTCCTGGTTCACGAGGTACTGTATAACCGTCCGCACCGAGTCTTTCCTAGCGCCGGACGATGCGCGCAGCTCCCGTCGTAGTAAGCGAGCCAACGTCTTAGTATGCGAGAGGATTATCCACGGGATCCATCTTCACCTCGAGGTTCCCTAATGAACTGGGCTTTACGGCCGAATAGTCTCCGTTCTCAACGAACTCGATGCACCGCGTACACACGCGCACCGGCGTGATGCGGCGCGTGTTTTGCGTTTCCATTTCTTGCACAGACCAGCACCGATCACAAACGTAGTGGCCACAGAGATGACATCGGTGCTTGCGTGTGAGCAGGGGTTCCGAAAAATACTCGGAAGTGGAAATATATTCCGTATTTTCGGTGAAATTATTTATGGCACTCGTTGCTGCGCCCAACTAAACAAAATGTGACGAGGCTTCTGCACCCACCTGCGCCCAACCAACCCCCAAGTGAGCCCATCTGGATCCCAACCACCCCCCAAATGAGCTACAGCTGAGAAAGCCAGTTGAAAGCCAGTTCGAGTTGTTATACGTATAGTCGGATACCAAATGCGTTTTGGATCTGTCCAGTATTTCAAAGTGGCTTTGCTCGCCTTCTCGCCATCTACAATCGCAAGGGTAAGTTGCTTGTTGTGGAGAAGAAAAGTTGATCATGAACATGTATTTGGTGTTTATTTGTGTTTTGAAAGCTAGCTCAATCTTTCGTGCACAAATAACATCAGGATCGAGCGCCGTTCGGTTGTGTGGGTACTGGTTAAAGGTGTACTTGTTCAGCGAGTTGTTGTGAACCAAACTAGCCGTGATAATCTTCCTAGGAACGGAGGCATCCTTCATTTGGACGCAAGCATTGATCTACGGTAACGACATGCACCCAATTAGCACAAGTATCCCAAGAGTACACTTGAAGCCCAACTAAGCCCAACTAAGCCCAACAGACGCCCAACTCATACCCAACTACACCCCAACTGCACCCAACCCAACCACACATACCTGTGCCTTGCATACCATAGCCCTCGACTGAATCCGTTTTCTCTTGCTCTTGCCACGCGCCTTGTACTTTCCCGAGTGCGTGCAAGCAAACGTCTTCCCATAATTCTTCCACTCCAGTGGGAGTAAAGGCTTCGAGAGAGAAGTCACACGTATCTTGGTGTTCCTGGCAGTTTGTCCGTACCCGAAAGCACTGTTGTCATACAAACCGTAAATAAAAGAGATCAGCATCATATAGACGGCAGCCACGGGCACTTCGCACCATCATCATACTGGTAAGTGCGCCGCATATACTCGGTGTCATATACTTGGTGTCAAGGTCGTCCCAGGACTCGAACTCCCACCTGTACAGCAGGGCAGCGTGCAATTCGACGTCTTGGTCTTTATCAGCGTCGCTCAGCACAAGGCGAGGATGCGTGAATTTTTTTGAACGACCCTGCTTCGACTGCGATGTGTTGGTACTCGCACTGCTCGCCGTCTCACTGGCAGAGTCCACCCATTCCTCCTCCCTCCTCACTCTCGCCATTCTGCCCCCTTGCTTTATTTTCTTCAAATGAGTGGTGCTGGCTCGGGTATACTAAATGTATACATCAGCTGCGGACGGATATTTATATATCCAGCTGACGGGGTAGGTTAAAATATGATTCAAATTTAACCTAACCCAGTTGGGCGCAGCACTCACTCTCATTATTTATTTCACGGTTCCTGGGACAAGAATAAATTATTTACGGAGATGTCACGACTAGAATGAATTATTTATTTTAATATTCAAAACCTTCCATCCATTATATTTAATGTACAACCACACCTACTCATTTGAGTTCAAGTATACGCTTGTTTAGCGTTGCCAGGGCTATGATCGGCCACGAGCGCCAGGCACTATCGCCTATAGCGGTTGAGATGCTGCTTTTCCTGAAAGTCAACGCCTCCTACTGGGGTGTGGAAGTCGTTGACAGATGCATTTACAGTAGAAAACAGTACAGCAGCACATGAACTGACATCAAGGGACTGTGAGCAGTGCATGTTTCTCACGGTTCTTCGCGGTGATATCAATTATTTACTGCGACGTTTTGATAGTTCTCAATTATTGATTTCTTTGAGTTTCTTCCTGCAATGCGTTACGGGCTGGAGTCCAATGGAGAAAATGAGTATCAGTACAATATTCGGAACCCCTGCGTGTGAGCAAGTGCAGAGACTTCGTGCAGCAAATGCAGTGTGAGTTTTTTGCGGGGAATGCGGCGCGGTCGGCCATCGTCTGCGCTCCAAAGCGGCGCCGGCGAACAACCTCTGGTAACCGGGTAGCACCGTCGGCCAGGCGCTGCAATCGCGCTCGCATTTGAGAAGTACTGGCCAGGCCCGGTTTATCGACACCGCCATCAAATTGACCGAAGAAGATCACGCGAACGTATTTGCTGCCCGGGATCTGTTCAACGAGGTACCCGGCATTCATACCATGCAGCATATTCACGCGACTATGGCCGTTTACTTTGCCCGCTTCGAGCTCCTTGTCGTCCAGCGAACTTAGCGTGAGAGTGAACGAGTTGAGTTTGGCTGGACCAGAAGTCTCGAGCGGATCTGGTTTCACCCCACGGACGTGCTGCGCACGCTCCAGGAAGCACCACTGCTCGTTGGGCGCGAACCGTCTTCACCGCCACCTGCGTCGTCGTCGATTCTTCTTCTGTAAGCAGCTCCACCAGTTTAGGTTCGTCCCCGACAACGTCAGATGGAACGACGTGCACCACCGCCCCGTAGATGAAATCCTTCCGGTATAGCCCACTCATGACGGCGTTGTGGTCGAAGTCGCTGGTAGTGTTCAATACGTGCACCACTTCCTGCAAGTGACATCGGATCTCTCCAGCAGCCAGCACTTGTTGCATCGACCGGGTCTTCACTGGTGATGCTGTGGCAGTGGCAGTTGTGTCCGTCCGTCGCCCGTACGTCGTAAAGGTCCCGCGCGATTTCTTGAGCACCCACCTTGATTCGGGCTCATTTGACCCCGCAAGGCCACGGAAGTCCATGGCACGCGCCACTGTCTCCGCTCGGGCGCAAAGTTCATCATCGTTCACATGAACCCGCGGCTTCGGCACCAAACCGTTACTGCTGGTTGAAGACGGAATGGATGATGATAGTGATGCCGTGGTGCTGCGTGCCTTACTGCGGAATCGAATGCGGTGTGGCTTTGCGTCGGCACTGCCGTTCGTGCCGGTACTAGTCGTGCGCTCCAACAATGGCGTGTTAGTGTACCGGGACGGCATCGTCGAACGAGAAGTGTGTGCCTGCGGATGCTAATCGAGTTGTGACGGCACGTGTCGACCCCACCGAACTGGACGAAGCGTATCGGAGACTGACCGCCAGCATGAGCAAGAGGGAGGGGTGATCCAGTGCCTCACACGTCGACGCCGTAATGGCCGACTGATCATCAGACCGGTCGGGGATCCGCGCATAGCCGCAGGTATCCACTGGAGGTGCAATGAGCGACTGTAGCAATTCGCGTCCGAGTGACGGCGCCGTTGGGCAGATGGCGGTCACCACGCTGTCGTTAATTCACAACACTTGAAGATTGTGCTGGTGCCGGCCGATAGTCCGTCACGCTGCAATTGACAAGCACGCACTGGGATAGTGCCGACCCTCACGTTTGACGGAAATGTTGGCGTGTAAAGGATGCCGGGCAGTGGTCTTGACAGTACCACCGCACGGCTTGACTTGATCGCTTGACTACGATCAGCGCCAAATTGTCAGCTCCATTCAGCGGCAAAGCGCAGCATTAACCGACCTACGGGCAAAGTGATGTTCAGTGCGCGAGGAAGATAGAATGCTTGACTTCTTCCACGCCACTTCGTAGTCTTCATTAGAGGTGTAATTCTCTTAATACCTGTAGTCGCCATGAAGAAGAGGCTCACTGTGAATCCTGAGGCGAGTGCAGGGAGCTTGAAGGGGTCATTCCCGACAGAGTCCATGAGGTCTACATGTACAGCCGCTCGGATCTCACCGAGATGCTTGGTGCGAGTATCAGGTCCACCTGCTGTTCATCTGGACATGCTGCAATACCTCGTCACTGCACATCATAGAGAGAGGCGCAGACTTCCTCTATGAAGACTTGTTGGTGTTGGCAGCTGTCGGCCGCTTTTTGTTTGTTGGAGACTTTCACGCCGTTGAAAACTCCCGGCTAGGAAGCAATTTACAACTTTGAGAGGGATTTATTCTGACATCTAAGTGCAGTATAGGAATTAATGACAAATTGAAACAGATATGAGAGGGAATTAAATATTGACAGAACGGCATGGCGCAAAATGACTTGCACGTTGAAGTGACGGACCAATCAGTGTCGAGTTTATCATGCGTACACAACGACAGCAAGTCAACAAGAGCGGTCACGATACACTGGGGCAGATGTAGCACGTCTCAAGCTCGGAGTCGATGTGGCAGAAGTAGGCGTAGACGAAGACACGAGTGCGCCTCCAACCACACGCATACCCACACCAGCACGGACCGGTTGCGACTGTGCAATGTGGTCAAAGTCGCCGGCTGAAGACACCTGTAGTAGCGTCTGAAGCGTCTTGACAGCCGCGAGCACCACTTCCTTGGGCATTCCGAACGCTGCATTGAGCGCCACATGCTGCAGCAACTCGCGCCAAATGGAAGCGAACCACGACGTGTGCTGCAGTAGATAATGCCAGTTCGTCTCCAATACACGACTGATTCCAGTCAGCATGAGCACGCGAGACTCGTTCCACTGCTTCTCAGCATTATCGCGTGAGTGGTGGAGCATGTAGTTGGCTCCTGGCTTGGTCTCTTCTTTCTCCAGCGAACGGGAGCTCCTCCTCTTCTGCGTTTCACACAACTTCGCCGCTAGTGGTAACACTGTTGAGTTAATGAACAACTGCCACTCGCTCAGCTCGAATTGCGCGCCGTACGTCACTGCCGTTCCAAAGAGAGTGTTGATAGCGCTGTTCCGCACTTCAGCTCGCTCGTTCAGAGCTACAGAGCTGAACTCGGCAAAATGAAACCCCATTGCCCCTGTTTCCGATTGAGTCGCTTCCCAGATGTGTCTTCTGCTTCCCGATCACATCCGCCACACTCCACAGCTCATTCACCGCTGTTAGACTGATGTTGACGTCCTTGGCGTAACTTCCAAAGCGACCAATACACTTGATGCAGTCTGGGAGATAGTTGCTCGGTATGGACACCACCAAGTCATCGACGATCAGTCGTAAACACTTGAATGCCAGCACCTGCGTCTTCGCATCTCCAGTTTCACAAGCCTCCTGCACTGCAGCTAAGACCAAAGGCCAACCAGCGCTGATCAAGTGACCACAGGCATTAAGCATATCGAGCATGCCAGTCAACGTGCGGTCCTTCATGTCTGAGCGGGCCAACTTCACCAAGGGTACGAACAATTCTTGCTGGTCAAATACGTGCGGGAGCGCAGGACCCTCCTCGCTTCTGGCCGCGTCTAGAGCCTCCATCGTGGGCTTCGCAGTAGGCGAGACACTGTTGACAACGTTCTGCAAAGCGTTCTGCATGAGTTGTAGGATACTCTCCGTAGTGAAGACTTGGAACTGGTTCAACTGAGGGAACTGGGCTGCAGAGAGCGGGGCCTGCGGGGCAAACGTGCTCATGAGCACCAGTTCTCGCATCACCTCCTCGAAGCAACGCTTGCTGCTGGACGCCAACTGGGTGAGCATTCGTAAAGCAAAACACGGCATGAACACGCCTGAGCCAGTAAGCCCCACACCCAAATAACTTTGATAGATCCTCATGTGGTGATTGCTGGCAGGACTGGACGCATCTCCATCATCGATTAAAGTCCAGTCATCGCTTGATCCCGCGTCAGAAGCATTCTCAGTGTCTCGGTTCGGCACGGGTAGGCCCCACCCATTCTTACAAGCGCAATTGCTACATGGATAACCCTTGGGAAAGGGCCCTCCGTATCCTTATATAGAGGTATTGTAGACAGCATTTTGAGACGGGCTCCCAATAACTTAACTTTTTCGAATTAACTCTTACTCTGTCCCAAATAATACTTGATGACTTTATGTGCTTAATGCTGACAACACGCGCGCGTTTCCGCCGCGGAGACAAGTCTTGCAGGCACACAACTACATCCTATGCGTCTGAGCCAAGTTGCAGCGCTGGATTCGCGCGGGCGGCCGAACGGCGGCGTATCCGCGCTGTGAGTACGTTATCCCTTATACTCTGAGACCATATAGGAAATGGCAGGCAGGGTATAATTTTAAGCAGGGCGGCGAGTGTACTGCCCAGTTCAAGCTCCTTGCATCTCTCGTGTCCTGCCTTGCTGCCTCGATGGACTTCCTGCGCCAGCTGGCCGCGGACCTGCACGCGCTGCGGGCCGAGGCCAAGCGCAAGTACCCGGTGGTGAAGGAGGCCGTGGACCGCGCGCTGGAGACGCTGCCGGCGCTGCAGCAGCAGTACGCGGCGCTGTTGCGCGTGGAGGGACGCGCGCCAGGCCCCGGCCACAGCCTGTTCCAGAGCGAGAGCGTCCTGCGGCCCTTCCTGTTGGCCTGCAACCACACCAACGCGTCACACAAGATCCTGGTCCTGGCCTTGGCGAGTATCCAGCGGCTGGTGAGCTGGGACGCTATTGAGCCTGCCAGCGTGGGGAGTATCCTACGTGTCCTGCAGATCCAGGCCGAGAAAAACACCCATGCCGACGTACAGGTTAAATTACTGCAGACGTTACTGCAGCTGATGACGCTGGCCTACGAGGAGAAGAAGAATTCGAGCAAGAGTCCTAATAAGACACCGGTTAGGATGCCGCAGGACGGTCACATCCAACCTCCTCCAGGTCAGGGCTGAATTGGGTTTTATTGCAGGGTAGTTGGGCTTTATTGACGGACGTTTGGGTTGTATTCATGCAGAAAGTGAGCTTGTGGGCAATGAGGACATGGTGATGCAAGCCGTGTGGATCTGCATCCACCTGCACGCGTCCAGCAGCAGCGCCAGCTCCATGGTGGGCAATACAGCGGCCATGACGATCCGCCAACTGGTGTCCCTTGCATTCGGGAAAGTTGATTCCAGTCCTGAGGCCAAACATGTAGGGGTTTTATTGTTCCAGGAGCTGTGCTTTATGAGTCGCGAGGAGAACGGCATGTGGTTGAAACGCACAGCAGTGTCGCCCATGAGTGCTGCATTGGGTGTTGAGCTGCTGGAGACGATTCTGGCATCGCATTACGGACTGTTTCGACTGGATATCGAGTTCAAGGCTGTACTGAAGCAACAGATGACTCCGTTGGTGCAGTCCGTACTAGAAATGGGCTGCAACGACAAGCACGGCGGGTCTGCAGGTTCAGGGATCATGGGGCCAACGAACTCGTCCATTACCAGCAGCAACACGACCGGGGCGACTGGCCCATTCTTCCCGCTGCTTGTACGTGGCATGAGACTTGCGAGTACCTTGCTCTGCCACTTTGCCGACTGTCTGGATGGCGAATGCGCGTTGATTTTGCACGCTCTACTGGAGATTATTGCGACAGGAACGTACACAACCCCAGATACGTCGAAAGCACCACCGACACCGTCCAAGTCGCCGGATTCGAAGTTCCATGCAGTGAACGCAATCGCGAATTTTAAAGAGGCCAAGAATTTCTTAACTCACTCCAGTTCATCCAGCACGAATGTGTCCAGCGCAGCTCCTGGTGCCGGAGGTGGTGTGAATTTTGTCACATGGCCTGTGCTGCTTGCTCTTGAAGTGCTGAACCGCGTGTGTCTAGAGCCCGACATGGTCGCTGCGATGGTAAACTACCCCGACGGTGTGCTAGTAGCCATCACACGCACTACGTCTTCAGTGATCATGACATCTCCGCCGTCAGATTTCAAACCCCAAGGTCCCGACGGAGCTGCACCACGCTCGGGTCTCGAGTTGCTCAACGAGCAAGAGACGCCCGTGCTTCAGCAGTTTTTCATGGCTGTGCGTGTTGCGGCGTCATGCCAATGCAATATGGCCGCGTCCGTGTTTGAGCTTTCGAGATCCACTGACAGTGAAGAGATATGCGGGAAGCTAGCCAAGGCGTGTGTTGCTGTTGTGGCGCCAGCAGTGATTCAGTCCATGAACTGCGTGATGCGGCACTGTCGCGAAGTGGATTTGGTCACAATGTCCCTCAAGTCGTATCACGTACTGGCTACTGTTGCATCGCGTCTTCGAGCAAATATGCAGAGCCAAACGGCTCGGGACGCATGGTGCAAACAAATGGACGAGGTCGTGTTGACCAGTTTGCGTGCGCTCTGTGGGTTCTCCTTCCCGTTACCCGACGGCATTCGAGGAAACTCAAAGGGGTCCATTTCCACTTCTACGGGGAATGGCGGATCGGGGGATTATCCGGATGAAACAGCAGCGGATGATGGCGAGAGCTGTCTGGTGGTGATCAGTTGGCGCGAAGTTCATGCGATGAAGGCGCTTTTCGGTGCTGCACACGTCATGGAAGAGGAGCTCTCGCAGATGGAGTGGTGTGTGCTGCTGGAAGGTTTCGAGATTATCGTCGGCATAACGGATCCAAAGCTGAAGAACGGACAACAAAAGCTTCCTACGAAGAGCTACCGGATTAGTGCGTTCCGGGTGGAGGACGAGGATGTGGAGCAACAGTTGGCGATGCTGAGTAACTCGATTGTGGATTTCTTCCGAGATGCACTCAAGTTGAGTAGTTCTGCGTTGCGGAAGCTACTTGCTGCTGTGCGAAGGGTATCTTGGGACCAAGTTGGCCTACCCGTGCCGAACCGAGACACTGAGAATGCTTCTGACGCGGGATCAAGCGATGACTGGACTTTAATCGATGATGGAGATGCGTCCAGTCCTGCCAGCAATCACCACATGAGGATCTATCAAAGTTATTTGGGTGTGGGGCTTACTGGCTCAGGCGTGTTCATGCCGTGTTTTGCTTTACGAATGCTCACCCAGTTGGCGTCCAGCAGCAAGCGTTGCTTCGAGGAGGTGATGCGAGAACTGGTGCTCATGAGCACGTTTGCCCCGCAGGCCCCGCTCTCTGCAGCCCAGTTGCCTCAGTTGAACCAGTTCCAAGTCTTCACTACGGAGAGTATTCTACAACTCATGCAGAACGCTTTGCAGAACGTTGTCAACAGTGTCTCACCTACTGCGAAGCCCACGATGGAGGCTCTAGACGCGGCCAGAAGCGAGGAGGGTCCTGCGCTCCCGCACGTATTTGACCAGCAAGAATTGTTCGTACCCTTGGTGAAGTTGGCCCGCTCAGACATGAAGGACCGCACGTTGACTGGCATGCTCGATATGCTTAATGCCTGTGGTCACTTGATCAGCGCTGGTTGGCCTTTGGTCTTAGCTGCAGTGCAGGAGGCTTGTGAAACTGGAGATGCGAAGACGCAGGTGCTGGCATTCAAGTGTTTACGACTGATCGTCGATGACTTGGTGGTGTCCATACCGAGCAACTATCTCCCAGACTGCATCAAGTGTATTGGTCGCTTTGGAAGTTACGCCAAGGACGTCAACATCAGTCTAACAGCGGTGAATGAGCTGTGGAGTGTGGCGGATGTGATCGGGAAGCAGAAGACACATCTGGGAAGCGACTCCAATCGGAAACAGGGGCAATGGGGTTTCATTTTTGCCGAGTTCAGCTCTGTAGCTCTGAACGAGCGAGCTGAAGTGCGGAACAGCGCTATCAACACTCTCTTTGGAACGGCAGTGACGTACGGCGCGCAATTCGAGCTGAGCGAGTGGCAGTTGTTCATTAACTCAACAGTGTTACCACTAGCGGCGAAGTTGTGTGAAACGCAGAAGAGGAGGAGCTCCCGTTCGCTGGAGAAAGAAGAGACCAAGGCAGGAGCCAACTACATGCTCCACCACTCACGCGATAATGCTGAGAAGCAGTGGAACGAGTCTCGCGTGCTCATGCTGACTGGAATCAGTCGTGTATTGGAGACGAACTGGCATTATCTACTGCAGCACACGTCGTGGTTCGCTTCCATTTGGCGCGAGTTGCTGCAGCATGTGGCGCTCAATGCAGCGTTCGGAATGCCCAAGGAAGTGGTGCTCGCGGCTGTCAAGACGCTTCAGACGCTGCTACAGGTGTCTTCAGCCGGCGACTTTGACCACATTGCACAGTCGCAACCGGTCCGTGCTGGTGTGGGTATGCGTGTGGTTGGAGGCGCACTCGTGTCTTCGTCTACGCCTACTTCTGCCACATCGACTCCGAGCTTGAGACGTGCTACATCTGCCCCAGTGTATCGTGACCCTGCACTTTGGGAAGAAGCTTTCAGTCAATTGTTGCAACTGTGCGATATCCGGCAGATTGCAGCAGAGAAAGACACGAACCCGGTGCTTCCCTGGAAAGAAGACGAGGAACAGGAGATCGCGAGCGGAGTGGTGTCGGTGCTCGTGACGCTGTACATCCAGGCGAAGGAGTACGAGTTTAAGGATGTTCGTAATGTGGAGAAGATGCTGGATCTGTTCGCGTTGCTGATCTCCCGTCACGTGCTCGGGACGCCTTCGATTGGCAACGGAGCAGTGACCAAGGCGATCACCAACATCACGACGAACAGCTTACAGTCCCGCGTGTTAAACGCGTTCGAAGAGTGCGGATCGTTTGTTTCTCACCCGGAGGTGCACACAAAGATGTTGGACCAGCTGGTGGGGTACGTGACGCAGTCGTCGACCAAGGATCTTGTCTTCTTCACGCGTCACGCACTCACGTCGTTGGCGAAGCTGTACGCGAGCGTCTCGAAGGAGGCCAGGGAGAAGCGCTTCTTGTCGGTTCTCTTCTGTATCCAGCCGTTCTTGAAGTTCGACGCCGTTCTGGCCACGCCCGAATCCACTCCTTCTCCATCTCCTGAGAAACCAATGACCGCAGCACAGAAGGCTGCCACGCAGCTATGGAAGCACGCGTTGCGTGTGCTCCTCGTCGTCATCTCGAGCGGCCTGGTGGCTGTCCGGTTAGCCGAAGCTTGCTGGAGACCTTTGCTCGAAACAATCGCCGGGTTTGTCCAGCCAAATGGAGGGAAATTCCCGTCCTGTGTGCAGACAGAAGAAGATGAAGTGCTGGTGTTGAGTGTGCTTGAGTGCGTGGTAGACAGCACCATCGCACTGCTCAGCGACCCGAGCGACATCAAGTCTCATGTTGGACAGCAGTACAACGCATTCATTGGCGACCTGGTGGCTGTGCTGTGCTCAGGCGTGGACGCAGTTGAACACAACAAGCCTATTATCCGGTGCTGCGTGCGGCAGTTGACTACCATGTGCATCCAGATGGCGGATCAAGAGCTGGCAGGGTTCGCGCAGGCACGGCTAGTGGCCTGCTGCAACACGGCGTTGGTGCGCTTTGCGGATCTGGACAGCTCTGCGCACCCGAAGCCGCGGACTCCTAGCTCTCCTACAGATGCGTCGCAACGGAACGCCCGTTTGTCGTCGTTCTCGTCGGACTCTGCGATTTCAAGTGATGACCCGGAGCTGGTGGCTGCCCGTGAACGGCTTGTGGTGCTCTTGACCAGCGCGCTGGAGGTGGATATGCAGCCGCGCGGTATTATGGAGATGTATCCAGCGTTGTGCGGCTGCATCTCGTCGTCCAGCTTAGAGGTGCGGCAGCTTGTGCAGCGATTGCTCCTGAGTGGAAAGTTGCCCGAGTTCTGCTTAGAGCTCATGGACGCGTGGGAGCGCCAGTCTCATTAGAAATACTGTAGGGTGTGGTTGAGATGATGCTATTGACGTCTCTGCTAAAGAACATCGCATGAATAAAGGTGTTGTGATCAGTATGTAAGCCGCAGACTCAAACGATCTGTCTGCCAACGTAGAGATGAAGTATAACAAGAAACGATTACTATCCGATTTTATTGAAAATAAACAGAAATGAGCTACAGGGATGGCGAAGACTGCCATAGCACAAGTACGACTAATCGCTCTGACAGAGGTGACCGAGACCAGCGCGACTGCCAGAGAAACAACGCTTTGTGCGCCTGCAGTTAAACTTTTTCCACTTTTCCTGACACTGCTCGGCTGTGCCGTCGTTGTCTGCGGAGTGGCCTGCGTCGATGTCCGCGGGGTCTGCCCCATCGTAGCCGTCGACTTTCGCAATACAGAAGTTGAAACCTTCACACACCAACCCATCCCAATATTCGATACCAAGGCAGAACGTGGCAGCATGGTCGAAAAGATCCGTAGACGCGGCACTGTCAAGCCCCCGGTACGATCCACTAGAACGCCAAGTCTACGCCATTGGGTACCGTAGTCGCGCAAGCCGTAGCCGTGATGATCACAATAGCTGCCTGCATCCTCGCTGTAGCTTGTGCTTTGCTGTCGAATTCCGAACTGAGTGCCACCTCAAGCTCTTGTCGACTTTTTGCTGCCTTTGTGTACGCGTTCGCGTAACCACCGAGCGGCTTCGAAGCTTATCATGGGCGACCTGGTCTCGCTTCGGCCCGACGTTCGCGCGTTCTTCACAATGCTTAGTCCTGCTGATGAAGCTCAACGTTTACCAGATCGATGTAGCCTCGCACTCATTCGTTCACTGCAGTCGATCGGTGATAGGTATCGCGGATTCATCTGTTGCCTGGCAATTTGTAGTTTCGCGCGCACGTGGCTGAGTTGTTGCAGCGCCGGTGGCAAGTAGACCTCGCGCTTCGAGGAACGGATGGCGGTCGTCACGGGATCTCATACGACCGCACGAAGAGCGCTGTTGCCTCTGGATCTCCCCGGCAACTTGAACACCTGCACTGGTGAAATGCAGCGCGACTTCGCACATAGGACGTGTGGTCACAGTTGACTCAGTTGGAGGTCTTGCACTCGTCGTGCACTCGACAGCCACTGCTAGCCGTGCAACATTATCTGCTGCTGTTCCACTGGAAGACTGCATGCACATACCGTTGAATATAGAGATCGACGAGTGTAGTGCCTACCATAGTTACGTCTATGCTTTCCAGATACTCAAATAGCTACCAATGTCGATGATCAGTTTGTCCCTTTCAGGGGAGGTCAGTCGTGACTAAAGCATGGTTACGAGGATCGACGCAGCACTCACTTTACGGCTGCACCAACACGCACGCCCGTAATACTTCAGTGCCGTGGGATTTCCCTTGAGGCCAGACTTGACTCTTGAAGACAGGGACCTCTCATTCGCGTCAGCTAGTGGAGCTCCTCGGGTCGCATGCACAACCTCTACGACACCCTTCACTTCGTAGCCGCTCGATCAGCTTCACTCCCTTCTGGTTGCGTAGGGAACCGTCGACATGTGAGATTCACATCAAAAAGTGCCGCGTGTTGCGCAGGTCTCCACTTTAATCCAGACAGGCAACCATGTTCGACCCTTCCGGTGGATCCGACAAGAGTGTGGCTAAAACGATGGAGACTGTGGACACCAGTGCGCCATCGATCGCCTTGCTCGAGGAGACTCGTCGGAACGTACGGCTAACTGACCGGCGCTTGCTGGAGGTCATTGCGCAGGACACCAAAGCCATCAATTGGCATCTGCTTCGATGCAGCGTTGCCACTTGGGACAAAAGTCCCGGGAACTTGGGCTTCGCAGTGTACACGACGCGTACGAACGCATTACGCCGCGTTATGGCGTCGGGTACAATTCCGTGCTCCGTGGAAGAGCTCCGACAGATTCTCCGCCCTACTAGCAGTGAGACCTACGCGGCAACAATGCACGAGCTCTTTGGCGAAGATTTCGTGCACGGGGCAATCGTTCATCGCGTGGCGGATAACGAAACAAGTTCTAGCAGAGAAAACGGTGACGACCTGGCCACAACGGATGAAGCTCGTCACCATCGGCCAAAGGTGAGCGACAGCACGGTCAAGACAGCTCTGTTCGCCAAACGCCACGCCTTGACGCGTCATGAGCAGTGGTGCTTCGTAGACTGCACGCAGGAGTTGAGTGACCAGTACGGGAACGGGTTCTGCGTGACGATGTCTTCGCTGGATTCAGAGGACATCTTCGCCGGCAAGAGCCACGCACGGGAGTGTAATATACGTCAAATTCACGGTGTTCGAGCGGGATATGCGGTGGTTCCGTCTGGCACCAAGAAGGAGGTGCGAGTGAGCTTCTACGCACACTTCCTCAGCGAAGGCTCGCGCGTGAGATACATCTCGAGCAACGACCGCGAGACTTCTCACTCGTTCCTGTTCGCTTCGAGCAACGACCGCGAGACTTCTCACTCGTTCCTGTTCGCTTCGAGCGCTACAGCTCGAGTCAAGCAGGGGGTTTCCTCCAGAGCACAGATGAAGCGCCTCACGATGATGGCCCACGCCACTGCTCGGTTGGCAGTGCTCGTACGACGTCGGCGCCTTGGTGCCCAGAAGATGACGAACAAGACGTGCTACGTGCCTCGCAACACCCGCTGCGTGTGCTGCGCGTCGACCATGCGATCGTCGACGCACATGGGCTTGAGCAGCAAGAAACGAGTGCGACGCCATTGCCAGCTCTGCGGGTACTTCGTGTGCGAAGGCTGCTCTTCCGAACAAGAAGCGCAGCGATCACAGGACAATGCCTTCTCTATCGTCCGTATCTGCGATAACTGCATGGAGCGCGTGGATGACGCCCTGTACGATTCGATCCCGGCGGACAACAGCGATACATTAGAGCCTACCATCCACCCCAATGCTCCAGGCTCGGAGACAGCCACCAAAGTCCTTGCACGCTTGCTGCGGGATACGCTTGTGAACGCTTCCGAACCGGAACTACCTGCAGTGAAAAACGTCATCATGCATCTAGTTGAAGAGGAGGTGGAGTCACCTGTGTCACCACTGCCGTCCGAGCACTCACGGGGGTCGAGTCACGGCCGACGTCTCACCATCGAGAGCTCACAGGAGAGATACTTGCTAGCACTTCAGTCGCAGCTTCAAATTCCAGAGCGTCCCCTCTCTAGTTGTTTGCTTGCCGGTGCTAGTGGCAGGGCGTATCCGCTGGCATACAGTGACTCGAATGCTGGCGTCCCGTTGTTCCCATTGCCCGACACTGAGCTCGAACGGCTTGGGGCTGTGAGTCGCACACGGCTCACTGAAGTACGCAACCTACCGGAGCTCGAGCTCATCTGCACGCTTGCTAGCAAGGAATTGCGCTGCAGAACTGCCCTCGTCACGCTCATCACTCACGACACACAGTATATTCTGGCCAGCAACAACCCGGTCTTCCGGAACGGCGCGGGCCCGCGCGACCAAGCTTTGTGCGCGCACACCATCATGGGCCAATTGCCGATGCTTGTTCCACATACTGCAGCGGATGTACGCTTCAGTCGTAGTCAGCTGGTGCTGCGTGGCGGACTTCGGTTTTACTTTGGCTTCCCGTTGCTCGCACCTGACGGAGCAACGCCTATCGGTGCCGTGTGCTGCGTGGATAGCGAACCTCGTCGTGTTTGCCAGTCCCAGTACGAAACGTTAGAAAAGCTTTCTCACAGTGCCACACGTATCATTGCTAGCCGGATCACAACGGAGGAGGAGGTTGTGCTTGAACGATAATTAGCTGGAGCGAAGGAACTTCAGCGTCGTTGATATAATATACCTTTGTCATTTACAACCGTCTAACCCTCCAGTAAGTGAGATGCTCGACTCTCCATAACGCGGTTGACGCCTTCGGATAGCGTCGCCATGAGCGCGTATTGAGATTCCGATACATCGCGCGTCTCGCCGACGTGAACACAGCAGAACGTGCCGACCGCAGTTGTGCCGCCACCGTCCGGAAACGTAATCTTGACCGGGAAACCAAAGTAGAAGCGCACACCATCACGACGCACAATATTCATCGCAGTAAAACGGATGTCTGCCTCCGGGTGTTGGACAAGTAGCGGTTCTCCAGTCATAAGCGTGTGACCACACATTGCGTGGTCGCGAGGGAGCTCGACTCCGCGCCACGCAGGGTCTGTCGAAGCCACCACATAGCACAAGTCCGGCCCGAAGATGGTAACCAGAGTCGCATGGCACTGTAGTTCTCCACGCGCGATGTTACACAGCAACTCCAGGTCTGGGAGATCCATCACGTGCGAAATAATGTTCGGGTGCGTGTCGAGCCACTGCAGTCGGTCGGCTTCGTCTGCAGGCACGGGATAACGTGACAGCGTAGTGAAATCGCTGGGGACTTCAACATCTTCAGCACTTTCAGGGTCTTCATCATTGTTGCTCATATCTCGGTAGTGTAGAGCGTATTGACGTCCCGAAGAACCGGCAAGTGGAGGTCTTTCATCCTTCGGAGTCATGGGACCTTCAGGTGTGACTTCGGGGGTCTGTGTCGTGTCTAACTTGGTTTCTTTCTTCTCTACAGGCGTCGGTAGCTCTTCCGAGAATCCCTGTTCCTCCGCTAAGCGGCCCAAGCTCTTGGCCAATTCAGCAGAGTCTGCACGGAACTTGCTTTTCTCCTCGTGCTTCGGACTTAGAAGGTGTTTAATAACCCGGATGACGACGGGTTTATCGTCTCGAGATGCGTCGCCAAGTACTTGGCTCATGACTCGTGCGATCACGGCACTAGGAGGTTCTGCGCCGGGACTATCAGGCTGAATAGGCCCATTGGACGGGGATAAACTGCCATTTGACGCGCAATAGCTGTCGTAGTCGGCATCGTCCACGCGCTGCATGCAGTGCTCACACAAGTGCACGGTTTGGCTGTACTTGACTCCATTATTAGAGGAGTCGGAGCTTTCACCAGACATTGAGCCCTTGCCGACTGAGCACACGCAACGAGCGCAGACCAGAAACCCACAGAGCTGACAGCGTTTGGGGCCACGCGCTTCTTCCTTTGTCCGTGCTTCCGTGCTTCCTCTCTTGCCGAAGAAACTCCAGCCAACATCCACACGGCGCGTACAGCATGCGCAACGGGAGTTGGAGGGCTGAACTTTCCGTAGGTCAGCAAGTACTTGTGCATCCAGTCGACGTCGTCGTACAGCAACGTTGAACTGCTTGAGTGTGCGCGCTAATTGCACGACACGCCCCATCACCACTCCATTGGACGCGTCGTCGGCTTCTTCGCGGTTCCGAGCCATCATGAGCCATTTTAACGGAGACGGTCGACCTGAGCCGGGGGTAGACGCCACGTGCGCGCAGAAGGTGACGCGAACAGCTCTCTTTTTCCTGCCGTCCTTTGTCTTCCGATGCGGTTCGCTCGTGACGAGGTACAGCGCTGAAAGTCCCTGGATATGAATCACACTGGTAGCCTGAGCCTTGCCGGTGAATACATCGTCTGGGTGCAGCGACGCCAGCGTGACAGTGAACCCGTCCGCGTCTTTGTTGTTACTGGTCTCTAGTGACTTGACTGCCATGACGAAACACCACTGCTCGTTGCGCGCCAGCATGTGCCGTTTCACAAACGTGGCTGTCCGAACTGTCAAGCTTTGCGTCGCGTGGTGCACAATGGCGCCGTAGATGAAATCCTGACCAACCAGCTCCCGCATGACGCAGGCGTACCGGTCACTTGTGGGCGGTGCTAGCAGTGCCTGCATCTCCTTGAGGGAACACTCGATGACGGATGTTGCAGTTACCACTGTGCCGTCGACGGAGCGTTCCGTCGTCACGCCGGCGGCTTCCGATCGCCGGTGCTGTAGCGTGTCCAGATCAATGCGCGCTGCGGCCTGGGCCGCCACCTCGGCGAGACGCCGGTCACTGGCGCGCACATATCGGCGCTGGTCGCCTCCGCCGGTGTTCATCATTGTTGCGTGTCGAAAGTCCAGTTGTTCCTCGCACCCGGTGGTTGATCGCGTTATGATCGTTTAGCCGGATTGACTCAGACGAATGATAGGCAGTCGGGGCGTGCAGCCACCCACGCGAGTCGCGTCGCGACGGCGCTCGTGCATCAAGTCAAAGACGGGTGGGACGCCAAGAGAGACCGACGAGATGGGAAGGGAAAGTCTGCGAGCGAAAGCGGGGCACGCTGGAGGTTGCGGAGACTTGCAAGAGCAGGCCGACTGGGAAAAGCGTTAAACCGGGAATGGCAAGTTGAAGTGAAGGGAGATACATGTACCATGGTAGCAGCTACTACTCTGTCCCGAAAAAGTTACACGGTTCGGCTTTACACCACAATTATACTTGCTTTTACTATACCTACAAATCCCTGTGATAGAGACAGGACCTCAGCAGCTCTACTTGAGCTTCGGTGCTCAGGGGATGTCTTCCCTCCTTCTCCAGGTGAACGTTTCCCATGTGAACAGGTTTGAAGTCGTCCCCACCTTTCTCCTCAATGCACTGATTCATTGTCGTCAGCAAGCTCTGGAACGGGGCGTTTATAGTAGCTGGCGGAAGCTCCCAATACCCTGCATCAACAATTGCAATGATCAAATTCGTCGGCCACCAGTGCTAGAGCGGGCTCCCCCGACGGAGAGACTCAAGACGGCGGAAACCACGCGGCTGCAGTCCTCTTCGCTCGGTTCTTTTGTGGCATGGGAGACGATGGGGTGGGGTGGGCGAAATCTTTAATGTGCATCTCTCGCACCAGCAGATAAGACCCCAGATCGCCACTAAATTAGCTGATTCGCGGTCAATTTTGCGGCTCACGGCGAGCTGCGCACACCGTTGAAATGCACAGGGTGCGCCCTATTCATTTCTGCCAATTAAACGCACTGATTGCGCGTTTCAGCGAATCAAAGTTAGGAAAAGCACTTTCGTGCAACATTTCCGGGACAGAGTAGTACTAGTACATTGTAGCTCTTCACTAAGATGATCTTTCCTCCATCATACAACTCCTTCTGGCGGCTACTACGAGGAAGGCCAACACCTCACGATTTTCGGTGCTCGTGAATTGAATTGTCGACACCTTAAGCTACCAACTCCGTCTTGTTCTCGGCGACGACGAACTCCCAGAGCTGTTGCAGCTGTAGCCCCTCTTTCTCAGTCACGGGCCAGCGCACGAACACCCCTGGTTTGCCCCATGGAGAATCGACCGTGACAGTCTGGCCGGACGCGTACTCTTCTCCAGTCCACAGGTGCTTGTACGTGAAGGCCGTAGCGTTGACGCTGTCGCCCTGGCTGTCGAGTTGAAGCGGAGGAAGGTACACCTCAACGCTGGAAGCAGACAGATCGTAGACGGGGGCAACGTACAAAGCCTCTCCTAGCCAGAAAGTCTCATCGATGACGGCCCTTGCCACGGAGTTATTTGGCGAGTATACTATCGGGTGACGAACCAAAGGCCAACCGCTCGTCTGATACTCGTCCAGTAGAGCCAATCGGTACGGCTTGAGACTTCGGAACAGTCTGGCGTTGTAGGCGTGATACGCCCGGGTCGTTTCGTTCGTGTAGGCCTGAACGTTCACTTGGGGGATGTTACCCTCGTGTGTGCGGAAAGCCGTGCCACTAAAAGCTCCAAGTTCTCCCCAACGACCCAGTAAGGCAGCGTTGCGGGTGATATTCCCCACTGTGGACAATGTGTGACGGAATGCTGTCGATAGCACTCCGTCGGCATTGAAGTGCAAGTTGATGCACTGTAGTGCAATCTACATATCTCTACATGTACCCACTTTGTGATTGGCTAAAACTAGATTCTGGTATTATGCCATTGTGGTTTACGCCATTCAGCTGAGACATTGAGAGAGTCTCATTGGCTGAAATTCGAGAAGGTTCTCGAAGCTTGATTATGGGACGCCCAGGAGTCAAGTCAACATTGCTACGTGGAAGTTTATAGGAAAATCATTGGTAGATAGCCAAATCAGAAGATAGGAAAAGATAGGCTCTAGGATACACTCTACTGGATTTTTGAGAGGCTCTGTGAGCCACCAGTTAGCTTAGGACCGTAAGAGCCTTCCTCATTTCAATTCACTTTTCAATTTACCAACAACCTCTCAGTGGCCCATCAACTGGTCACGCCTCCCTGGGTCTTCGCTCCGCCGTCCAAGTCCGGCCTCCGCTTCCTCGCCCCCGCGCGCTTACTCTGTTACATAGTAGCGCTTGTCGGGTCAAGCTTCGCTCCATCGTCCAAGGTCGGGTCTCTCGTGGGCGGCATAGCCAGAAGCAGTAGATCCTTGGCTGTGCACCAGCCAATTGCTGGGAAGTGCTAGGCCCTAAAGGGTCTCTTTTGGGTTGTCTTTGGGAGAGTTCATGCCCAGCACAGGTCAGGAATCAACTTGAAAGGTTGGTATATCTCTGCCTGAGTGCACGTAACTCTTTGGTCGCTACTAGAAGCCGGTTCAGTGCTTGGAACGCTCTTAAGTGCAGCTTTTATTTCCATCGCGCTCCCCGGTAGCTTCAATTTACCCTTTCTTTTGGTGTTTGGGTCGGTACAAGCCGAACCACTCCCATTTTCTCCCTTCTTTCATTGGATTTTTTGGGTTTTATTGGATTGAGTTCGTGCTACGAAAAGTCCACTCGAAATGTCATCTACACGTGGTAGATCGAGTGAGCGCGACTCTCCAAACCCGCGTCGCGTAGAACGCCTCGAACGACTGCCAGGTCGGCTCCTGATTCACTCAGGGCCAACCGCAGGCAGCAGCCAGGACGGCACCTGATTCACACCAGACGGCCAACCGCAGGCAACCGCTAGGACGGCTCCTATTCCACAGAGCCAAGCAACGGCTAGGACGGCTCCTGATCCACAGGGCCAACCGCAAGCAACGGCTAGGACGGCTCCTGATCCACAGGGCCAACCGCAACCAACGGCTAGGACGACTCCTGATCCACAGGGTCAACCGCAAGCTACGAATGTCGTCGGGACAAGCAGGCGCAGCATCAGACACGATGTCGATGCAACAGCTGTTAGTTTACTTAACGCAGCAGCAACAGTCATACCAAGCCCAGATGCAAACCCAGTGGCAAGCACAGATGCAGCAGGCCAACGCAAGATTCAGAATATCTAGTTGCGTCCAGGGTGAGCAAAGAAGAAGGATCCGCCATGTATGTGAAGAGGCAAATACGGCGAAGATATTGAGTTATGGATCTTCGCCACCGAGCGGTATTACGCAAGCAGACGCGAGTTGATGGAGGCAGATACATCGGATTTTGTGACGATGATCTCCAGCAACTTAGGCAAGTCAGTGCTGAATTGGTATCGCGCGTTTATCGCAGAGTGTGAGGGAGTACGAACGTACAGCCCACATGGTCGCTCTTCAAGGAAGACTTCGCACTCGTTTCAGGCCGAAGGACTTCGAATATGATCTTCGCGAGAGGATGTTTCGTCTCAAACAGAATGAGACCATCCATGATTACGTCTCAAGTTTCAAGACTTGCTATCACAGACAGAGTTGTCTATCAGCGAGTTGGAGAAGCGTTTCTTCTTTCAGAACGGTTTGCGAGAGGAGACAGCGAGGAAGATCAGGAAGAGAGTCCTTCAACACTGCAAGATGCCATTGAGATTGCGTCGAATTTTGAGTTTGCGCACTACTCGGGAAAACCCCTAGAGCTCCTGCGAAGAGGTTGCAAGGATCATCAAGCTCGGGGCATCGTGCGTCTAAGTCGAAGCAGAATTCAAAGAGCTCCGACAAGAAGAAAGGCAAGAGCGATGATTGGAAAAAGACAGCTACGTGCAGAAACTGTAGCAAGTTTGGCCACATTTCTCAGATTATTACTCAGCCAAAAGCGTACTGGAAGCAAATCCAGGTACATGCAGGGCGCAGTGTATGCGATCCTAGAGGCTGAAGCTCGAGCATTCAAGACGGATGACCAAGAGAGGCCCGTCTCGATATTCATCGACAACGGCAGTAGCCTGAATGGCGTTACTGAGGAGTTGGTGAAGAAGCTTGAGTTGGATGTCACGGAAGGTGACATGATGCAAGTTGATCTCGGTTATGATCAAGTTGTGCATCGTCCACGTCGGACTGTAGAGATGTCTCTGCAGTTACCAGGTTTCCTTGACAACGGGAACATTCCAAGTCATGCCTGTTCCTGAAGGAAAGGATGTTGTTTTGGGCATGATGTGGCTGCGGGAGCAGAACCTGATATCGACTGGAATACTGGACGGGATTGCACCTCGCATCAAGGTGGAGAACACGCAGACTGTGAAGTTGAGACTGCCGAAGACTCGTCCAGCCCGTTGGGTGGCAGGACAACGCCGCGCCAGAGTTGCGCAGGCCCGTGAGATCTTCAATTACTATCGGCAGCATGGCCACAACGGCGGCCAGTTTGGGCGAACGAAGATTATTTCGTCCAAACAGTTCAGCAGATGTTGCGTAGGACAAGGATATTGAGGCAGTGTTTGTCATCAATCCGCATGATTCGGAGAAGGCTGAACGCTTCAAGAGTCAAGGATGGGACGCTCTCAAGGATAATCCGGCGTATGAGACGCTACTGAAGTATGCGGATACGGTTTTCCGTACGGAACTTCCGAATGAGACACCGCCAGTACGGGAAGGAATTGAGCACGAGATTTTGCTCAAACCCGGTACTCAACCGATTTCCGGTCAAACAATGGCGCCTTAGTCCTGATCAGAGAAAAACGATTCAGGAATGGACCAAAGAGATGGTTCAGGCTGGCATCATTCGACCGAGTACGTCAGCATTTTGTGCACCGACTTTCTGTGTGAAGAAACCAGTCGGATGGCGTATTGTGCACGATTATCGTCTATTGAACTTGGCGACGATTTTACCAGCTATTTCTATGCCTCGCAAGGAAGATACCTTTGATGCGATGGCCGGTAGCTATTGGTATTCGTGCATGGACTTACTTTGAGGTTATTACCAAGTGAAGTTACGAGAAGCAGATATACCTTTCACTGCTTTCTCAACCCCAGATGGTCTATTTGAATATCTCGTCACACCCATGGGGCTCAGTGGTAGCCAGGAACCTTTAATCGACTGCTGCAAAGGTTTTCATGGATTTGAGTGATGTGGCGAAGATTTACTTCCGATGATATCTACGTATACACGAAGGGTGAAGATGTGAACGACCACATCGCAGCACTGGACAGGGTATTGAAGCGATGAAGAGCAGAAGCTCTACATCAAACTGTCCAAATGCCAAGTTTGCGTGGATGAGATTCCATGCTTAGGCGACTTCGTCGGACGCAAGGGCGTTCGTATGGACCCAGATAAGGTGAAGATTATCGCCGAGTGGCCAGTCCCCAAGACCAAGAAGCAAATGGAGAGCTTCCTGGGGCCAACGGTTTACGTTTCGAGATTTTGCGATTTCGCGCAGTTGCAGGTCCTTTGCATGAATGTATCAAGGGAAAACGTTCTCGTGATGCTATCGAACTCGATGAGAACCAATTACACTGTTTTGACGAGCTTAAGAAGCGCTTGTCATCACCTCCCGGTTCTCGTCTTCCTGATTTCTCCAAACCTTTCGGAATTCGGATGGACGCCTCAAATTTCGCAATTGGGGTCTTATTTCAAAAAGGAGGGAGGTTGGAACATCCAATAGCCTATACGGGCAGAAAGATGAAGCCAGCAGAACTGAATTATCCAGTTCGCGAACAGGAACTACTCGCTATTATGCATGCGTTGAAGACATGGCGCGTGTATCTTCTCGACAAGCCATTCCTGGTGAAACAGATCACAAGAGCATTGAGATGATTCTCACGCAGAAGACGACGAATCGACGCATTGCGCGGTGGTTCAACGAACTTGCGGAGTTTTCAGCCTCTGTTCAAGTGGATTCCAGGAGAGACGAATGTAGTCGCAGATGCGATGTCGAGAAATCCTGAGTTCGAGCATAAGGCAGCGCAAGTGAGCCTGAAGGAACTTCTTGATACGGCTCAAAACCGTGAAATTGTGGCTACCATGGTCGAGAACAATATGACCGTGGCACAATCCGCAGTGAAGATGTACTCGTGGAACAAGGACTTGCAAGGACTTGTCAAGAAGCTACAGCTTGGAGACAAGGTTCCGCATTACTCGCTAGATCATGGCGTGCTGTATTATCAGACGCGTGAAGATGAGAGTCCTAGATTGTACATTCCCGATGACGAAGATCTGAAGAATCGAGTCATTTGTGAAACCACGATGCAGTAACGGCAGGCCACCCAGGGTATTACAAGACCTATGTCGCAGTACGTGAGAAAGTACTATTGGCCGAAGATGATGAAGTATATTCAGCGCTATGTGAACACTTGTGAAATGTGTCAGCGCAACAAAGCGAGGCAGGTGAAGCCTCCGGATTACTTCAACCGCTGGAGATACCACGAGGTAGATGGGTCGACATTTCAATGGATTTCATTGTGTCTCTACCTCCCAGCAAGGATGGCTTGAATGCCATCATGGTCATTGTGATCGATTGACCAAGCGTGCAAAGTTTATTGCTACGCAGACGACAGACAGCGCAGAGGATATTGCGAATGTTTTCATGAAGAGTTATGTAAGAGATCACTTGGCCTTCCGAAGACGATTGTGTCTGATCGTGACTCCAAATTTACGTCTAAGTTTTGGCAGGCTGTTATCACTGCTAGAGAACGCAGCATAACCTGTCATCGGCATTTAGGCCGCAGACGGATGGACAAACGGAACGTACACACCGTTTATCGGAATTATCTTCCAGGTGTTATCAACCCAGCCCAGAATGATTGGGATGAGTTTCTTCATTTGGCAGAGTTCGCCTATAATCGGCGATTGCATGCTACGATTGGCATGTCACCATTTGAAGCGGATCTAGGATATATTCCATATATGCCCGACGATATCGCGGCAGATCCGGAGTTTAAGAAGTTGGAGAAAGCAGCAAAGAGTTTACTCCGACAGGAAGCCTTCCTCAAGGTCGCGCAAGACCGTATGAGTGAAGCACAGGAGCGCATGAAGCATTATTACGACAGGAACAGACTTGTCCAAGACTTCCAAAATTGGCGACATGGTGCTACTAGATGGGAAGAATTTGGATATCCGTCATAAGGTACGCACAGTCGAAGAAGTTAGCTCCGAGGTTCATTGGACCATTCCCGGTCAGAAGAAGGTATCTCGAGACTCGTATGAGTTGGGATTATCGAAGAACCTGAAGTTGCATCCAGTTTTCCATACATCACTGTTGAAGCCGTACCGCAAAGACCCGAAGCGCAGGCAAAGGTGAACAAGGTTGTGTTAGCCGATGGAACTGAAGGGCAAACTGGTCGAAGCCGTGATTAACCACCGTAAGTACAAGGGGAAGCCGCAGTACAAGGTTTGGTGGTTAGGCGAGACCAAGAAGGAGGCCACATGGGAACCTGTTGAGAATCTGAAACAGATCCTGGTCTCATCGACCTCTATTGGAAGTCAGAAGAGAGAGAATCCTTTCAGGAGGCTCTTTCTCGAAGGAGGTCATGTGACGGAATGCTGTCGATAGCACTCCGTCGGCATTGAAGTGCAAGTTGATGCACTGTAGTGCAATCTACATATCTCTACATGTACCCACTTTGTGATTGGCTAAAACTAGATTCTGGTATTATGCCATTGTGGTTTACGCCATTCAGCTGAGACATTGAGAGAGTCTCATTGGCTGAAATTCGAGAAGGTTCTCGAAGCTTGATTATGGGACGCCCAGGAGTCAAGTCAACATTGCTACGTGGAAGTTTATAGGAAAATCATTGGTAGATAGCCAAATCAGAAGATAGGAAAAGATAGGCTCTAGGATACACTCTACTGGATTTTTGAGAGAGCTCTGTGAGCCACCAGTTAGCTTAGGACCGTAAGAGCCTTCCTCATTTCAATTCACTTTTCAATTTACCAACAACCTCTCAGTGGCCCATCAACTGGTCACGCCTCCCTGGGTCTTCGCTCCGCCGTCCAAGTCCGGCCTCCGCTTCCTCGCCCCCGCGCGCTTACTGTGTTACACAATGTGTTTGTGTATCCGCCGATGTCAGAGTGACTTTGAGCAAAACCTGAAGCACCCACGTGCAGTGCGCTGCTGATAACGGCACGCATGCCATCTTCGCGAGATTCGTCGATGTTCTGGTCACCAACCCAGAAGAGGTTGGTATGTCTGGCTGAAAAAGTGCCGGCACTGCGGTGGAAGCCGATGGTGTCGTTCTCCAGACCCACTTCAGTCACAACGTCGCGAAGAAGAGCTGCCCACACTGTCGGGTAGTCGTTGTGGAAGTCGCGCGGGTCGACGGTGCCGCTGGACAAGCTCACCGAGGCATCCACGGACAAATACTCACCGAAATCCTGCATCATCCCGGAAATCGGCACCGAGTAGTACTGCTTTTTTACCAGCGCCTTGAACCAGTCGATGGTCGATTGGTTAGACAAGTCCAGTAACCCCTCGTCAATCCCCGGTCCGCTCGTGATGGTCCATGCGCGGCCATCGCCGGCAGTGGCATTGGCAACGAATCGACCTTCACTAGCCGCAATTTCATAGAAACTCGTGTTGTATCCAGTGCTCTTTGAGCTCACGTTGGCCAAGAACGTGTTGATGTAACTCATCGTACGTACGCCGTAGGCAGACTGTAAGTGAGGCACCCACTCTGCCCACGTCGGGTACAGCGTTGTGTCCGGCTCCCAGTTCCACCACAAACGGTGTAGTGAGATGCCGTACGCTCCAGTCTGAAGCCGTGTGCCTGACCAGTCCTGCAACCACACGCTCACAAGGGGCATGTTTGCGCTGAGCGCCTCCTGCACGACTTCCTCCACGAACTCTTGGCCACCTTGAATGCCCAGAATCGCGCCGTCGTGAGACCAGTCCGGCAGCTCAGGCTGTCGGCCGGTAACCTTAGTCAGTGCGTTCGTCGCTTCAAGCAGCGAGTTTCCCTTGGCAGCACGGCCAAGCCAGCCTGTGAGAATATTACTCTCATACATTATCTGCAACGTAGTGGTCGAGCCCGTAACGTAGTCCCCTTCAGTGATGTTGCCAGCGAGATACCCCGCTGCAGTGTCCTCGAACGCCGACGTAGCATTACTCGCAAGGTCGATGAGAGCGTACTTGGTCCCGTCAAGAACGAACCACCGCCCAAGTGAAGTCACCAGAGAACCCACGCCAGTATACGTCGTAAGCAGCGAGCCACCGGCAAAGGCACCGGAGATGGATGCGTTCTCGTTCAGGTACGTCGTGACAGGCTCCTCACCACGACCGACACCTCCTTCACGAGTCCACACAGGCACGCGCCATCCGCGGAGATTGCCAATACCAGTTTGTTCTCCTAGCCCGAAGAAAGCTTCGTCGTGTGGAGATTCGTAGGCCAAATAAACGTTATCGACGCCGTCTCCTACCACGCTGGCGTTGAACACCAGTGGTTGAGAATCTTCACTAGAGTCGTAGGACGTATCCAGAGCAAAGGACAACGTCCACGTCCAACCAGAGCATGAAGCATCAGCGAATGAGCCGGCGATCTTCACCCGGTTGGAGCCGGAATCCGTCGCGCCGGAGATAACGACACTCTGACAGGGTGTCCCCACTCCGTTGCCATCGAGTTGGAAGTTGCCTGACGCCTGCGTGATGGTCGTAAGACCAGTGGACGCCGAAATGAAGGCGCGGTCGGAAGCAGCTAAGAACACGCACACATCCAGTCAGAAAGCATTCAACGGGCAGGCATTAAACGTCATGGCACGCACATTTCCAGACTTGATCTCCAGCACTGTTAGCAATTTCGACAGAACTTCCATCTACGACTGTCGGTCGACAGTCAGGGAGAACGGACCCAAGGTGAAGTCAGAGGCGGCAGTCTTGAAGGTTGCCGCGAACGCTGTAGCTATAAGCGCAGACGCTAATCGCGGCTGCATCGCGGTGGTCTTGTGATTCTTGACAGTGCCTCTCGCCGAGCAAATTGGAGACTGGCAGTCACTCGATCCCTTTACGCGGGCCGCACACTCGACTGCGTGTAGCAATGCCCCTGTGGCGATGGCCTGGCGACAACAGGCATCTGCTGACAGCTTACCAATCCCGCAGCCAAAAGCGTTGGGATGACAGGAGCTCATCGCCAACAACACAAGTACACAGACGGCAGGCCAGATCGCACGCAAGCTCAGCTGGCAAGGCTGACTTGCATGCATGGCTGCAACAAGAACAACTGCAAGGACGCTGCTCCCTGGACGGCCAAGGCGGCCGGCGAGAGCGCCCAAAGCCTAGCATTAGAATCGATCACTTTGCAATTTACTTTGCACTACCAAAGCAACCAATACACGTTGCATTTTGCAGGGAGTTCCAGCTCCCAAACTGGCAGCACGTCACAAAGTTAACTTTAGTTGTCATTCGTGCAAGAACGATGAGAACTCGCAGCGGAAGATCGATTCAAGGCAATCCAAGGATGCAAGTCGACCAAGCTGCTGAAGTAACCAACCCGGATGCAAGCAGGACCACGACGGACACCGACTTTACTACGGTGATCCCCGTTACGTCGTCTGCGCTGATGCCACCGTACCTGACCGACGTCTCTCACCAGGCCCTAGTGAAATGGAAGAGAGAGCGTCAGGAGTATGAAGACGCCGTCGAGGCTCGCTGCGCCACGACGGGCGAAGACAGAACGAAGGCGTTAATAAGCGTCAAAAATTCGTTCAATCGGCAACTGCTGGAGACGCTTTGCAAGTTCGAGTGGAACACGACGATCGAGGATGTGACGGAAGCTCGTATCGTTGCGGAGCTCGACAAAATTGTGAGCAACGTGATGAACGACGCCATCATCGACGTCGACTTGATCTTCAAGACCGAGCTGAAGATGGATATGCGAGAGCGCGATGTGAAAGCGCGGGTGATTAAGTATTTCATGAAATGCGATGAGGTGATCATGCAGCATGGGTTAGCTGGTACTTTTTCAACCATCGCTGGTATCAAGGAGAAGTGCAAGATACTTAAACGTCACTTTGAGCCTGCCGCACTGCGTGATGCAATTGACACGCACCATCGCCTCGTCGACCCGTCTAGCAAGACGGACGAGACTAAGCTGTACAGCCTCGTCAAGGAGAAAGCGCTTGAACAGGAAAAGGTTTTCAATCTACTATCGAAACGCAATCGTCAGCAACCACGACGCACTGACGACGGTACGAGAACCATGAAGAACAATGAAAAGCCTCCGAGGCCGAGTAACAACCAAGGTTTCGCTGCCGAAAGGCACAATGAGGCGAAATCGAACCGCTCGGTGGTGAAATCAACGCGCAACGAAGAAATCCCAGCCATCAGTTGAGAGCAAGCCAAGAACAGGTTGTTTTCACTGTGGCAAAGACCACTGGTTGAGCCAGTGTCCTGACCTCGATGAAGCAGCCAAGGAGGCGCTACTTGCCGAGAGGAAAAGCAAGAAAGGAGCCAATGGCAATGGGCCGAAGCGTTACCGAACCAAGCGCCTAGAACAAACTACTGTCCCAGTCAGTGACGACCGCACAACGGTTTTGCTCAACGACACGGTTGAGGTGCCATGTTGTGCAGATAGTGGCTGCGATTTAAACATCATCTCCCGGAAACACGTTGAACTGCTCCAAGCACAGGACTCAACAGTCAAACTAATTGAGCTAGATGAGCCTGTGCACTCACAGGCAGTTGGAGGCACAACTTTGGTCTCTACTCACGCGATCGACGTGAGACTTACGATCAACACCGCTGCAGGTCCCGTGAGATGTCAAGATCCCAAGAGATGTTTGATCATAGAGTCGGATGAGAACGAGATGCTTGTAGGCAAGCTTTTGCTCGTCGAACTGGTTGACATTGAGCAACAATTGGAGTACCTTGCGTGTCGGGGTCCGGACGATGATGACTCTTTCGATGGGCCGGATGGTATGCCACCATGCAAGCCCAATAAAGCCGAGGTCGTACAGAATGTGGTTGACGCTCTCGTGCACGATGCTATCGACCGCGGTGTGATTGACGACTATATCACGACGCGACTATACGAGGTGCTCCATAAGTACAGCGGCTGGCGACTTGAGTTGGGCGATGATCCGCCTGCAAGGGTACCGCCACTCAAGATTCGGTTGAAACAGAATGCTACACCGTACCGATGCAAGGTACGGCAATACAGCCCAGACAAATCCGCTTTCCTCGAAGCATTCAACAAGCGCCTAGTGGAACTAGGCTGGGTGTTCGAGAACCGTGAGAGTCGATGGTGCTGCCCGGCGTTGCCAGTCCGCAAGCCAAGCACCAACGAGTTCAGGCAGACAACCGACTACAGACCGATCAACGGGATGACGGAGCCTATCGCTGGTGTGATGCCAAGCTTGGAGGTTGCCCTCGAGCATTGCAAGGGTATGATGTACTACGCGATGTTTGATTTCCTGAAGGGGTTCTGGCAGCTTCCTCTCCACAGGAGCAGCCAAGAGTTATTGTCATACATGACGGACAAGGGTGTTTTCACGCCAACTCGAGTGCCACAAGGTAGCAGTGATGCGGCTCTACACTTTCAATCAACTGTGGAAATGGTTCTAGGGAACCTTGTCAACAAATGTGTGATTGTGTGGATAGATGACTTGCTGGTATTCGCCAACTCGCAAGAAGAGCTGGTGGATGCAATCGAGGCTGTTTTGAAAAAGCTCGATGAACACGGTCTCATTCTCAATCCGAAAAAGAGTGCTGTATTTCTCACGGAAGTGCGATGGTGTGGCAGGATCATCAACAAACATGGTATCGGCCACGACCCCGAGCGAATCCGTGCACTACGGGAAATACCGACTCCGACAACTGCGGCGGAACTCCAACAGTTCTTATGCGCCAGCAACTGGATGCGTGCTGGGCTTGTAGACTATGCTCGCGTCGCTCGGCCATTACAGGAGCGGCTCGATGCTGCACTGGCGGGCACACGAAAGACGAAGAGAGCTGCTGCGGGTATCCAGATCGAGTTGACGACCGAAGAAGAACAAGCATTTGAAGCAGTGAAGGAACTCCCGAGCAATTCGGCGACACTAGCATACCCGGACCCAGACAAGATGTTGTGTCTGCTCTCGGACGCCTCTGACAGAGGATGGGGACTGGTTGTATCGCAAGTTCGACAGTGGAAACCCGATGTACCTATCCAAGAGCAGGATCATGAACTCTTGATCTGCATGGGTGGCAACTTCAGCGGATCGGCGCTCAATTGGAGTGTAATTGAGAAAGAGTCGTATCCAATTGTGCACGCGTGTGAAAGACTGGAGTACCTACTTCTAAGGCCACAAGGATTTCGACTCTACTGCGACCATCGGAACATTATCTTTCTCTTCTCGCCAAGCAAGGAGTTAAAAAAGCACGTTCGCGGCAAACTTCTTCGTTGGTCCACGAAGCTGCTAGAGTATCGCTATACTATCGAACATATTGCCGGCGTCCATAACGTGTGGGCAGACCTCATCTCACGGTGGGGCGGGAAGCAGCAACCAGCAGCAAGAATTCACTCGGCCAAACGCTTTACTCGATCAAAACGGAAACATGCAGAGAGTGTTGCAACGACCAAGAATGGCATGACGCCACTTCGTCCACTGGACCAGGACGGATTCGTGTGGCCCACGACCGACGAGATCGGCAGCATTCAGGCTCTGCATGTAACGCCAAAAGATGCTGTACCGGGCAATGATGATCTGTGGCGAATCAATGGTTTGATCTGGATACCAAGTGATGCGACCGAGCTGATTGAAAGACTGCTGATCATTGCTCACTGTGGCCACAACGGACACCGCGGCATGAATGTGATGACGAACCACATCCGCCGGCTGTTCAGTATTGGTGGACTTAGCAGGATGGTACGCGACTTCTGCGAGAAGTGCCTACTCTGCCTGCACGTGAAGGGCGGCGTGGTGATTCCACGGCCTTTTAGCGAAACACACCATACCTACGAACGCAACCACACCCTGCACTGGGATTTCCTCACACTTGGTGAATCTTTTGGAACGTCGCGTTACGTGCTAGTATTGAAAGATGAAGCAACACATTTCGTGGAGCTGGTTGAATGCGACGGACCTACATCGGAAGTTGCAGCTACTTCTATCCTTGACTGGTACAGTCGATTCGGGCCACCTAGTGTGTGGGTCAGCGATTCAGGATCACACTTCAAGAGCAAGGTTATATCTGAATTAGGCCGACGACTGAAGAGTCGTCTCGAGTTCATCCTCGCGTACACCCCGTGGAAGAATGGCTCTGTAGAGCGGGTGAACCGCGACATCACCCAAGTGCTGAAGGCATTGGCACTGGAGTTCAAAGTGAGCATGCAGGACTGGCCGTACCTACTACCACTAGTGCAGTCAAGCATCAATCACTCTCCAGTTGCGTCACTGGCCAACCGAGCTCCTATTGAGCTGTTCACTGGACTACCGTGCCCTAATGCTCTCGACTCTATATTCCTGCCAGGAGGGAAGGGACGTGTAGCCACACTGAGCCAGCCGCGACCCAGCACGGAGCAGCAACTAGCTAATCTACGGGCTGACCTCCAAGAAATGCACAAGCCTGTCAAGGCAGAACGCAAGCGCCAAGCTGAACGTTACCGGGCACGATACCATTACCATCAGCGTGTGAACTTCTCGGTCGGAGACTACGTGTTGCGCTCACGTGTCGACGAGAAACTTCATGCAAACAAACTACGCGTGATGTGGGTCGGCCCATACAGAGTGGTTGGCAGTGCTGACTACTACTTCACAGTTGAGCATCTGGTCAACGGGACTACAGTGAATGTGCACCCATCTCGCCTAAAACTCTACGCAGACGACTCACTCAACGTGACCGAAGAACTGCTGGACCATATTGCCTCGCAAGGGACACTGATGGCCGTGGAGTCTATCTTGGAGCACAGAATGAACCCTGACATGGAAGCCTACGAGATTGTGGTAAAGCACATCTCGATTTTTCGTACTTACTCGAGTAATACATGGGATTAGTATGGTGGACCGATGGCTGCTTCCGATCGCTTTGGACGACGCTAGTTCAGTGAGATTTTGCTTGATCCAGTGCTGTAAACCCATGATCACTGCAGATATGGGTGGATATTTCTCGATCACGCTTCGAGTGTATACTGTATACTCAGTCCAAGCCAAAGTGTGATCTGCTGATGATCACCGTCGATAGATATTCTTGAGGTCGAAAGACTGTGATCCTCGATGGAGAGGTACACATGACACCCCAGGAGTGAAGATCACCGAGGATCCAGTCGATTCGGCAGTCATGAGGAGGAGACCAACTAGGATTGCTGACGATCTTGAGTTTAAGTGTGATCCACGGAGGCAGTCATGTTTAAGCGATAGGCTGTGGGGTGGAGTTCACGTCAGTGAAGATCATCAGCTCGAACTAAGTGTAATTAGCCGACGCGATGTGAAGATCGGCGAAGATTGACTGAGAATGGTGAACGGAGACCGGTGATCTTACATTATGCCTCGAAGAGCGGATCGATGCTCGCTAACTGTGGCACGGGTTCGCGAGCGGATATCACGGTTAATCAAGTGTAATCGGTGGCAGTGGAGTGGTGATTGACAATAATCAAGTCATATCGAGTGGCAAGAAGGAAGGAGCAAGGGTGTTGCCACGTGATCGGCTTTGGCATGGTCCTAGGTGGATACGATCTTGGCTCACGGTCCAGCCCGGCGCTCGCGACCCTCCCATTGGCCTGATCCTGATTTCCTGGAGGACGACCAAGCGGGATCACGCGCGATCAAGTCCCGATCAGGCAGCAATCAAGTCCCGATCAAGTGCGAGATCAAGTCCCGGTTAAGTACGAGATCAAGCTTCGGTTAAGTACGGAATCGGCTCACGATCAGGGTTAGGGGAACCAAGCTAGGGATCAGCTATGTAGCCAGTGTCATGTGATCGTAGGATAGTAAATCAGGATGGGATTAGTAGGCATAGGAATAACCATAAACAGACTCGAATTTGCCCTGAACCACTCAAGTGTCTTCGCTACGCCTGGAACCGGGAACTACATTGGCCCTACAAGCGTCAGGAAGGTAAGGATACGTGACCTAGTATAGCGGTTAAGTCTGGATAATATATTGGCCAGCTTTGCCCTATCTAGTGAACTATCCTTTAAGTGCATACATCGGATCGGAAGGAATTGGTTGTTTAGCCTAAGGATCCCGTCGAATCTCGCCCCTCAAGACCCCGATATCGGAAGCGGAAAACAACGAAAGGAAGGGACTGAATCCCGAACATTGGACTATTGGAAGACCTGGATCAAGAACCAGGCACCCGGATCAAGGCTCGAGAACTCGCCTACGACCGGGATCAAGTACCCCGAGGTGGAGTGAAGAACTTCCACGCCGCCTCAAACCCCTGCGTCACCCAAGACCTTCTTCTCGTCCCAAGACATCTTCAGAAGTTACCTGGAAGAGCGTAACCCGCCTACCGACGGGTACACAAGGTGAACACTACACGCAACAAGATCACGGATCATCGGGGGACCCTCCGCTAGTCGGTGTCTGGGCGCAAGTGGCGATCGCGATCGGCCTCAACCAGATTTTGGCCAGATCCGCTCCACCACAATGGTGCGCGTGCCCGGATCTTCTGGTGACTTCGGATATCACCGTGAGTCCCAAGAAGATGTCAAGATTAAAGAAGAACAAGGGAAGAAGTGCCTACGAATGTTGGATCGACGGAGGCATCGCTTAAAACGGAAAGATCCACAGATCAGCAGAGTTCTGGGAGGATCTCTACTGACAGGCACGAGGCAGACCTGGATCGCAATCCAGATCTCGAAGAAAAACCTCGAATCCCTCCCAAGGCCCCTTCGAGGGCCATTGCGGATCTCGATGAGAATCGAGATCCGCACACGAGCTGACAAGGAATCAGCAAAGCTGAAACCTAATCTGCTCACCAAGTCCACTGTTGCCTCAAGATCGACCAAGAAAAAGAAGATCAAGAGCACTCGGACGAAATTGAAAGCTCCAGACTCAGAGCCAGAAGAGGTGATCAACCCAGGATCAACGATCACCAAGGACGCGATCGAGCAGGCCTACTACAGGAAGAGGCTAAGCGAGACCTTGCTTAACGATCCGGTTCTTACGATCATACAAGTCCGCCAGATCGGTAACCTCACCGGCCCAGTGTCGAAGCCCCGGACCAGCTCTGACCGCCTGAACGCGGTGAAGATCCTACTTGATCTGCTCCAAGAAGCTGGTTTGGTGGCTGGAGAGTTCGACCCAAACTCTCTATTTGACTTGGAACTGCAAGCGATTCAATTTGCGACCCATGATCTATTCGATTCTCTCAAGGTCTTGGTCGGCGAGCGCCCACTGACGCCCGACCCAGGCTATCAGACTGGGTCGTCATGCTACGCGTCAGCGACCTCGGAACCAGACTCAGATAGCCCGAGAAGGCTGCAACGCATGTCGTTAGGGCCCTCCGGCGCCAAGTTCCTGAAATCGCGTATGAAGAAACAGGATACGCGATCGGTGGCTGCGAAGCTGGAGGTCAAGATGCCCGATCAGCAAGAAAATCGCCGAATCCGGACGGACCAGACCGCGCCAACGACTAATTCCACTGGATCGAGCAACAAGTTGGACGACTACTTTCAAATGGCGATGGATCGTTTCTTAAAAGAACGGAATCTCGCGACACCCCGATCGCCGATCAAAGATGAGTTGGATGTTGAAATGGAGTCCGTTACGGCCTCGGATCCGGATGCATGGGAATACGATCCGGACGATATGGGCATACCAACTTCTGGCGGACAGATGTCGAGCCGAGCAGCGATCGCATCCGCGGCAATCGGTCAAGGAGGATCGTCGATGATCCAGCGGGTCCGGATCTCAGCGATCTCGGATCTGAAAGATTTTGCGGGTAAAGATCTGGACGAAGATCGCGCTCGGGCCTGGATCAGTAAAGTCAAGTCAGCATTTCAGCGCGATCAGGCTACGGAAGAAGAGAAATGCCTCACATTTGCAGATCTGATGGTGGGACCGGCAAAGAACTGGTACAGGCAGCTCAGTCGAACGACGAAAACCAAGTGGGCAGATCTGTTGGACAGTTTCCAGACCCAGTATTGTGGGTTGGGTATGTCGGTCGCGTGGCAATACTATCACGCTCGCAAGCGATCGGAAGAAACTCCCCTTGACTATCTCTACCGGCTCAACGTGGCGGCTTTACGTGCTAGACTGAAGATCAAGGATGGGAGCCCTAAGGCCCGCCGGGAACATGTAGACCACTATATCGAGACATTGGGAGATCCGGAGTTAGCTGATCGGCTGACCCTACTCCGGCTGAATGACGTCGATGAACTTGAGGAAGTACTTCGTGCCCGGGAACGGGCAAAAAGCAGACAGCGTAAATCTGCGTTCGGATCGAAGTACCGACAAAAGGCACCGGCCAGTGCCCCGGCGGCACCCACCCGGGCGGTGGTACGGGCGATCCAAACCCAGGATCCGAGCTCGGAATCAGAGGAAATATCCGGATCGGACGGATCCGATTCTGAAGGCGATCTCCGGAGGATATATCTTGCTGCGTCGGAAGACAAGCAGATCGGCATTGGGGGCGTTCCCCACCAGCAGGATCAGTCGCGATCGCAGGCGAACGCGCAAGATCGAGGCCGGATCGCGGATCGCAGGGGTACATCAGACCACGATCGAGGTCGCTGTTCACACTGTGGATCGCGGAAGCATACGGATCTGGACTGCTGGAGACGTCTAACCTGTGAAAAGTGCGGGAAGAGGGGTCACCCAACGGATCGCTGTCTGTATACCTGCCGTGGTTGTGGGGAGATCCATGAAGCTGGAGAATGCCCCATGGAAGAATTCTACAACCAGATCCGCAAGTGGTACGACCCGACCCGACATGCCGGATTGTTCCCCGAGAAGGTGGAAAAGATGTTAAACTAGGACGCTCGCCGGTTTGGAAACCGGTACGAGCCGAGCGCTCTGAGTACTGCATCTATGCATATGTGAACAAGAAATCGAGAGATCAAGATAGGGAGAATTCGGATCTGCGCGATAATACATGTAAGTTGCATTCGTATACTGCTAAGATCGCGAGTCTTCCCCGGATCGATGAGTTCTCGCGATCTGGTGCGGAAGTGGCTTTGGATCTCAAGGAAGGAGAATCCAGGGGGTATTGGAAATACCACGCACCAGGAAAATGGTTCCGCCAAGCCAAGATCCCAGGCAAGATCAATCATGAAAGAGCGATTTTGCTTCTGGACACTGGCGCCGAGGTATCCATCTTGGATACCACCTTTGCTCGTAAGGTTGGGTGCCACTTTGACACTAGTCAGAGACAGGAGTGTGTTGGGATCGGTGACAATGTGTATACCACCGAAGGGAGAACGAGGATCAAGATCACGCTTGCGGGATATTTGGTCTACTTTTTCGATATTTGGATCGGAGATCTATCCGGACAAGATGCGATCCTGGGTATGGATTTCATGATCCCGGCTGGGGTCCGGATGGATCTAGCGGAGGGATCGATGTGCTTACCTAATGAAGTGGGGATCCCACTTAGTGGTCGCAAGAGATTATACGGGGAGAAGGTAAGATCGGTAAAATTGGAGGAAGATCTACATATCCCAGTTGGGGGATCTGAAGAGACCGCATCGAGAGTGAAATTATCGGCGACGGAGAAATTGTGGGTGACCAGAGGCGATCGATGGGTACCTACCGTGGTAAATGGACCCGGCCGAACTCGGTACTTAGTGATCACGAATTTGAGCGAGAAGATTTTACGATTGGATCACAGATTACATGTCGGAATGGTACTTGATCAGGAAAAAGTACCTCGATTCCCCGGGTTTGTGTCGATCGGATCCCGACGTTACATGGAGTGGCAGAATCTAGCTCTAGAAGCGACTGTGGACGCAAGACCAGAACCTCAGGAATCCGTAGAGATCCCCTTACCGTCGGTCGAGCGGCCGACCTACGTTACGCCGCGATCCATACTTCGCCGAGGCGGGACGACCAAGACCGATCCTGATCCTACGCCAATATCGACATTAGGACCTCGACTACCAACCGATGCGGCCGAAGTCAAGGTCGCATTCATCGATCCCCAACCGGATCCCATGGATACCCCACCGATTACGATCAGTTCCGACAAGACCCCGAGTGGCGAAGCTGGGGGCGGTGAGACTGAGACGAATGAAAGCTTGCCAGATCAGGCCCCAGATCGGACAGATCGGACATGCGAAGAAGAGATCGAGGTAAAAACAGAAAAACCAGATTTTAAAATCGAGATCAAACATGTCCCCGACGCTGACGCCGGCCCCACGTCTGAGGACACCCCGATCCTGACGGCCAAGGACGATAGACTCCCTGATCCATTAACGAACGAACCAGATCCGACATCTCCTGAAGGGATCGAGAATGCCGATCAGACCCACCTACACGAAAGTGGCGATTTTTCGGCCGAAGATCTAGGCGATAATCTCGCAGTAGTACCAGAGATCCAGATCTCCACCACTGAAGAAGTCAGGATTGAAGATCTGCAAGTAGGAAATCCGGGATCGGCTACCCAGGAGGAGATCGAGAAACTTCGACAGATTATTTGGAAGAAGCGACATCTCCTGATCGGGAAAGGAAACGCACTTCCTCCAGCGGCCAAGGGTGTTATATGCGATATCGACGTAGGTGATGCAAAGCCGATTGCACAACGAGTCCGAAAGGTGGCGCCACAGTTCCGCGAGAAAGTATCGGATCTTATCAAAGGACTCCTAGCCGCCAAGATCATTCGGCCATCGACATCGCCATGGGCGTCTCCGATCGTGGTGATCATCAAGAAGAACGGCGTAGATATCCGACTATGTATCGATTATCGGCTGGTGAACGGTCTCACGAGGCTGATGATCTACCCAATGCCTCTGATCAATGACCTGTTAGAAGATCTTGACAAGGTTCTGTGGTATTGTTCATTAGACATGGCAAGTGGATTCTGGGTCGTATCAATGACCGATCGAGCTCGCGCGATCTCAGCTTTCATCACCCCGTTCGGCCTCTTCGAGTGGAATCGCATGCCGTTCGGGCTGAAGAACGCCCCTCAGATCTATCAACGTCTTGTGGACAACGCCCTATATGGATTTTTGAAGATCTCCCAGTCAGGGAATACGAAAGACTCTGCAGACGTGTTTGAATCAGGAATCCCGGAGGATCCTGGTCGCCCGTCGGTTCTAGGACGGAGATCATACATCGACGATATCTTGATCACGGCTGGAACATGGGATCAAATGTGCGATCAGGTGGAAGACCTATTGGAGGCCTGTGATAAGTGGAATCTCTCGATTAGTGTGGCGAAGAGCTTCTGGGGCATAGATAAGGTGGAATATCTCGGACACAAAGTGTCGATCGACGGATTGGAGAAAAACCCGAAAGACCTGAAGTCTCTGACGGATCTACCGTTCCCAGGATCGCTCCGATCTATGCAGTCCTTCTTAGGGAGCCTGAACTATTATAGTCGGTTCATCGAGGATTACGCGATCTACGCATCGGTTCTGTATGAACTACGTGAAGTGGAGTTCGCAGAACTGAGGAGGCGACCGGACTTACGAAAGATCATGGACAGAACGAACCCGATCTCCCATGATCCTACTAAGACAGAGTCAGATCGAGATGGATCGCGAGACATTTCGGGTCAAGGAGGCGGTAGTGCCCCGGGCCCAGACTTGGGGGCGACGTGTTCCTCCAGATCGAGCGAAATTAAGGTCGCCACGGAACTCAAGACGGAGGATGAGAGGTGGAGTAGAGCGCATGGGGCGTTCACAGCCTTGAAAGCTAAGATCGCATCGACTCCGGTCCTCCGCCACTTCGATACGGCGAAAGTGCCTGTGGTGATCGTATATGCCAGCGACTGGGCGATCTCCGCTGCGTTGACGCAAGAACATGACCAGGTCTATCACCCGGTCGCGTTCGCCAGCCGAACCCTGAAAACGAACGAGCTGAACTACAATGTTGCAGAGAAAGAAGTGTTATCCCTCTTACGGATCCTGGATCTGTACTACACCATGTTGGTGGGTCGCCGGATCAAGGTCTTGACCCGGCATTCCACCCTTGCCTGGTTGTTCAAGTCAGCCGGTCTCCAAGGGCGCCTAGGTCAATGGTCTGCGCTCCTATCCCCTTGGTCGCTTGAGATCACGAAATGTACGAAAGGGGAAGACGAGATACTGGGGGCGATCGCAGCCAGCATGACGCCCAGAACGAAGGTCGACGACGCCCTGATCGCGATCGCACCCCTTAAGGAACCCAAGCGCCGGATCCAAGCCCCAGTGCCCACGGTGGGTCAAGATGAAGAGTTGTGGGTGTTAAGCTTTGACGGATCAGCTCGGGTCAAACGAGGTGGGGGCGCGTTCAGCGCGATTGTGTGGAGACTACCTGGTTGGGAGATAACTGACGCTAGATCCGGTTACGCCGAAGGTCTCACAGTTAACGAGGCAGAATACAACGGGCTCCTCTTAGGGCTCGATATGCTCGCAGGTCGGGATCGTCGTCGTCTGGTAATCTGTGGTGACTCAAATCTCGTGATCCGTCAAGTTCGTGGCGAGATCGATTGTAAGGCGCCAGGATTAACGATATTAAAACAGAGGACCCTAGATCGTCTGAAGGGATGGAGCAATCACGAGCTGGTTCATGTGAAGAGAGACTGGAACGGGAGCGCAGACAGCCTAGCAAGTGCCGCTCTACAACGTCAAGGCGGGATCGAGGTTCGTAGCGAGGGAGATCAGCAGGATCTAGTCACCATAAATCGACTAGACGAGATCCTGATCCCCAAGACTGAAGATCTCGTGGTCCGAGTGTCCGCGGTAACTACGCGAGCCGCTCGAATGAGGTCGGACGCCGCTGTCCTACAAGAAGAGTTGGTCCGAGAGATGAGGATCGATCGGATCAAGCGGGCGCAGGACGAAGAAGCTTGGATCGCAGGATTGAAGAAATACCTGATCGGGCCGATTACGGACATCACTCAAGCGGAATCGCGATCCTATAGTAAGATTGCGTCCGACTACGAGGTAGACGAGCATAATCTACTTTTCTACTGTCCCCCAACGCCGAGGTCGGACGTCGATCGAGACCGACTGATGAAGCTGATGGTCCCAGAAACGCTACAACAGGATGTCCTGCACCACTATCATACGACTCTCGAAGGCGGACACCAAGGAATCGGGCGTACCTACCAACGGATCCGGGATCACTTCCACTGGAGAGGACTGTATCGGAGCGTGCAACGATACGTGGGGAGTGCGTGGATTGTGAGACAGGAAAAGGTAGACCCACTATCCAAGGCGAATCCCCAGGAATTTGCAAGCGGCTTACCCGTTCCAGATTATAGCAATGGACCATATACCGTCCTTGCCCAGATCCGATAAGGGCAACACCGAGTTGCTGATCTGGGTCGATCTGTTCTCGGGATATGTGATTGCCAAGGCCAGTTCCTCTCGATCCGCCCAGACGATCGCGGAATCTTATGAGGAGTGCGTGTTCCGAAGATTTGGTGCCAGCGAGATCATCCGACACGATCGGGAGCCGGGTTTCATGTCCGACTTCTTCCGATCCTTCAACAGGATATTGGGGCAACGGCAGCGAGCGACGATGGCATATCGCCCCCAAGCCAATGGAACAGCAGAACGAATGGTACAGACGGCAACGAGGGCGATCAAGATGTATGTCCAGGATCTTGATCAGAAGGACTGGGATGAATACGCTGAGCGGTTAACGTTCGCGATCAACACCGCCCACGACCGGATCCGGGGAGATACCCCTCATTATCTGGTACACGGGTGGGATCCGAGATCGACGTTGGAGGCTACGATACCAGTTGGGTCCACCAGGCATCACGATCGTGATACTCGTCGATGGCGATATAGGGTCCAAAGATACTATCAGCAGTCGCGGGAACAGGTCAATGTCCGTTTGCGGGAAGCGATCGCTAATCGGGCGGATCGGCATAACGAAGAGATCGACCCCCACGGGATCGAGGTTGGGTCCCGTGTCTGGTTATACCTCGATCGCGTGAGGGAAGGTTACGCACGTAAATTGGCACATTTATGGCATGGTCCGTTCCGAGTAGCAGAAAAGATCAATGAGTTCACGATCAAGCTGGAAATTGCGGGATCCGGGTATCACATATTCCCGATAGTCCATGTCTCGAAGCTGAAACTGGTGCGGAACTTTCCCGGCCGACCCCGAGTCGAGCTGACCGTGAACGAGGCCGATCGCCTAGATTTCGACGAAACCTTGCTCCCGGAGAATAGTTGGACCCCAGATCTGGATGCCGACGAGTACGAAGTTGAGCGGATTTCCGACATGCGATGCGGAAAGCGGACTTGCTACGGCAGGATTTACCGAGAGTTCCTGGTACACTGGGTCGGATATGATGATCCGACTTGGGTCGATGAGGCGGACCTCAATTGCGGAGCTATACTGAGCACGTTCTTGCGAGACCACGCGAACCGAAACCGATTCGGCGTGATGCAGTCACATGAAGAGGTGTAGGTGGACGGCAGGTGAAGAAACCGGGTTGCTTCACCGTGACCGACGAAGCTGGTCCGGAGTAAAATCTGGATCAGGATGAGAATTTTATATTTGTGTATATGCATGTGAAACAGGGCGGTCGACGCCAGTGGAAGGTGATCCTGGGCGCTCTGGTGAAGATGATGGAGGGTCACGACTTGGAGGCGATGGGTACAGGCTATTCTCGAATGGTGACTATGGTAGATATTTGAATTACGTGGGTTATTATCAAGGACTGGGGACTGATGAAGGATGCGATACCCAAAACGAAGATCGAGTGTGGGCCTGGTCGTATTGCGCGAATTGCCTCAGAAGCAGGCCAGCAATGAGTATTGGACTTATTCTACTGTCAACAGTAAGTGGTGCTTGAACTTAGATAGAGCTTACACTTCGATATCGCGGAACATTGGAGGTGATCATGCTGGGTGTATCGAGATCGGCAGTGAGGGCTGGATATGACAATACCGAGTGCAAGTTTGGCTCAATTACGCGAAACACCGAGTCGTTATTGCTTATTTACGATCGTTTGTTCAAGAACAATTTCGTTTCAAGCTTATCACAGGTGATGTGTCGAGATGACGTACCAGCTGCACCTGATCACGCCCAACATTACATTACCGACGTTTTGTACCCATTTGAAGTTGATACGATGGGACGTACTATATTACGACCTCAATCACGTCGAACGTCGCCGAATTTCTTTGAGTATGGGGCACCAACAAGGTAGCTGTGCCGGGAGCGCCGGTGTATTATCCTTTTTCCTGCGGGAACAACGAGACAAGAGGACATTGCTCGATTACAGATTACGTTGTAGTCCACCGGACTGAATGGGGTTTTCGTCACGGTTCACTGCATACGTCAATACCAGTCGTTTCTAACGCAGCGAGTTCGAAGTGAATCCCCGTGTGATACAACTTGCGAACTGGGGGCGGATGTGGTAAAGCACATCTCGATTTTTCGTACTTACTCGAGTAATACATGGGATTAGTATGGTGGACCGATGGCTGCTTCCGATCGCTTTGGACGACGCTAGTTCAGTGAGATTTTGCTTGATCCAGTGCTGTAAACCCATGATCACTGCAGATATGGGTGGATATTTCTCGATCACGCTTCGAGTGTATACTGTATACTCAGTCCAAGCCAAAGTGTGATCTGCTGATGATCACCGTCGATAGATATTCTTGAGGTCGAAAGACTGTGATCCTCGATGGAGAGGTACACATGACACCCCAGGAGTGAAGATCACCGAGGATCCAGTCGATTCGGCAGTCATGAGGAGGAGACCAACTAGGATTGCTGACGATCTTGAGTTTAAGTGTGATCCACGGAGGCAGTCATGTTTAAGCGATAGGCTGTGGGGTGGAGTTCACGTCAGTGAAGATCATCAGCTCGAACTAAGTGTAATTAGCCGACGCGATGTGAAGATCGGCGAAGATTGACTGAGAATGGTGAACGGAGACCGGTGATCTTACATTATGCCTCTAAGAGCAAGGATCGATGCTCGCTAACTGTGGCACGGGTTCGCGAGCGGATATCACGGTTAATCAAGTGTAATCGGTGGCAGTGGAGTGGTGATTGACAATAATCAAGTCATATCGAGTGGCAAGAAGGAAGGAGCAAGGGTGTTGCCACGTGATCGGCTTTGGCATGGTCCTAGGTGGATACGATCTTGGCTCACGGTCCAGCCCGGCGCTCGCGACCCTCCCATTGGCCTGATCCTGATTTCCTGGAGGACGACCAAGCGGGATCACGCGCGATCAAGTCCCGATCAGGCAGCAATCAAGTCCCGATCAAGTGCGAGATCAAGTCCCGGTTAAGTACGAGATCAAGCTTCGGTTAAGTACGGAATCGGCTCACGATCAGGGTTAGGGGAACCAAGCTAGGGATCAGCTATGTAGCCAGTGTCATGTGATCGTAGGATAGTAAATCAGGATGGGATTAGTAGGCATAGGAATAACCATAAACAGACTCGAATTTGCCCTGAACCACTCAAGTGTCTTCGCTACGCCTGGAACCGGGAACTACATTGGCCCTACAAGCGTCAGGAAGGTAAGGATACGTGACCTAGTATAGCGGTTAAGTCTGGATAATATATTGGCCAGCTTTGCCCTATCTAGTGAACTATCCTTTAAGTGCATACATCGGATCGGAAGGAATTGGTTGTTTAGCCTAAGGATCCCGTCGAATCTCGCCCCCTCAAGATCCCCGCTATCGGAAGCGGAAAACAACGAAAGGAAGGGACTGAATCCCGAACATTGGACTATTGGAAGACCTGGATCAAGAACCAGGCACCCGGATCAAGGCTCGAGAACTCGCCTACGACCGGGATCAAGTACCCCGAGGTGGAGTGAAGAACTTCCACGCCGCCTCAAACCCCTGCGTCACCCAAGACCTTCTTCTCGTCCCAAGACATCTTCAGAAGTTACCTGGAAGAGCGTAACCCGCCTACCGACGGGTACACAAGGTGAACACTACACGCAACAAGATCACGGATCATCGGGGGACCCCCTCCGTTAGTCGGTGTCTGGGCGCAAGTGGCGATCGCGATCGGCCTCAACCAGATTTTGGCCAGATCCGCTCCACCACAAGATCAAAGTCAAGTGGATGGGTCTCGAGACAATCGAGGACTCTTGGGAGCCGCTGAAGACCATGTATGAAGATGTACCACAACTACTGCTACAGTACGCGAACGAAGCAAACGATGATGATTTCCTACTCGCTGTGACCTCCCAGACGAAGTCCGAGACGCCAAGGCAACGCAGGAACTGAGTTACAAGCACTTCCTGGCCAATTGCATATGACGTATGAGAGTTTCGAGATCTTGCAAGCATTTCCAAGTCGCGCCGCAATGGGTATCTTGAGTTCGATCTCATACACATGTACTAGTCAACTTTCAGACGATGGATCACAATATCAACAAGTGTATTCAAGTGTCGAGCAACTCTACAATCTGGTTGGCTGATATTCAGATTTCTCGGTTCTGATTGGGCAAAAAGGTCAAGGCGAGAATTGTTGCAAATCCGAGAGATCACAACATGTAACACTGCAACGCGTTGAAGTTGGAGGACCGGTCATGCACAGTATGTGACGAGGCAGTCACAACCGGACGATACAATCGCACGCACGCTGGAGGGACGATTTCGACTGAGGATTGAAAGCTTGGGGGGCAGTGTGGCGATGGCCTGGCGACAACAGGCATCTGCTGACAGCTTACCAATCCCGCAGCCAAAAGCGTTGGGATGACAGGAGCTCATCGCCAACAACACAAGTACACAGACGGCAGGCCAGATCGCACGCAAGCTCAGCTGGCAAGGCTGACTTGCATGCATGGCTGCAACAAGAACAACTGCAAGGACGCTGCTCCCTGGACGGCCAAGGCGGCCGGCGAGAGCGCCCAAAGACTAGCATTAGAATCGATCACTTTGCAATTTACTTTGCACTACCAAAGCAACCAATACACGTTGCATTTTGCAGGGAGTTCCAGCTCCCAAACTGGCAGCACGTCACAGCCCTAATGCTTACGCACGCAGCCACCCACCCACCTTGAAGTTCTTCAGCTAATGCACGGAGACCTTCCCATCGAAGCGCATAGGAAGGTCTGTACACGCGCAGAATCTGCAGATACCTGTGCTGATTGTGGGGGCGATCATGAAGTGGAGGTGGCGCTTTAGCGACAGCTTCCGCTCTTTAGCGCAGACAACCCCAACAGCTTCAACCACATGGATCGTCTTGTGACAGGCCATTCCAGCTCTTCATAGATTAGCTGATCTACATCACGTTTGAACAGGTAAGACCGCCGACCGACGGTGCAGACACAACGGCGAGGTGAAGAAGTGCTAGTATTATGTTAACAGGTTATCAAATTGTTTTATACACGGTTCACCGGACAGGTTGGCACTGTCTTGGATTTCCGGCCGAACACGTGCGCCAACTTGTCGCGCTTCCGTGATCGCTCTGGTTTCACGAGGCGCTCGTATGCTGCATTTGTCGCCTTTCGTACGCCTTCCTCCTCCAAAACCGAGGGCCAGAACACTTCGCTGTCCACCACCCTAGATCCCATACTGCCCAACGATGAGTCCGACAAGTGCTGGCGCAGTTCGCTTGAGCGACGTTCGTCTTGCTCGTTGAGCACCTCCACCGCCATCCCAATGGCGTCAAAAAGACGAGCTGGCTTTACGTCACGTGAAAGCTCACCTGGATTGCCGCGGATCGAGAACACCGGCGGACAGAAGCCGTCGTATAGCAGTGGCTTATATGGCACAAACCCTTTGCTGTCGTCGCGAACTGGCTGCACTGCCAAATACGCTTCGAGCGACAACTTCACCATGTGATGCGAATCGAAGACGCGCGCGAGTTTGGTCGGGTCGACATCGCACACCATCGCTTCCAGCGGCAGATGGGTGTAGAAGGACTCGACTGCAGCGTCGAGCGCCCGGTCGGGGTTGAACGTGTGCGCCAAGTCGAGCGCCTTGAGTCGGGTGGCTGGCTGCAGTAGCTGCTGGAAACTCGAAACCAGCGACTCGACCGAACAGATTGTAGGGTCAATCGGGGCGATACCTACACCAGCTCTCTGACAAACACGGGCTGCGAATAGCTGCGATGGATGCGAGCCACACACCGCAACTGGTTTACCGGCCGCGAGACCTTCAGCCAGGATATCCCCGTCGCCCCAGTGGATCGTAGCGCTAACATGAGAGAACAGCTTCGCGTACGGCACGTCCGATCCCACCAGGTAGACAAATTCCGATCGTTTTGACGAGGAGACCTCGCGCGCTTGCACGATGACACGCACGCAGAGCTGCTGAGCCGCTAGGTCGATTTTCTTCACCAAATCTTCAAATGCGATGGCGGACAAGGTGTGCGTGGGCACTCCGAAGTAGATCACTGGTATATCTGTTCTCGACAGGGCGAACACGAGCAAAGGTTCCGGCATCGCTTGAATATTGGATCTTTCTCGCAGCGTCACGTGACCAGTAACAGAGAGTTCTGCACCCCAATCCAGAGGTTTCGGAAGCACCGCCGGGTTGTACAAGTACATGTGCGGTATTTCCCACTGAACAATCGGGTCCGGTCGGCACAGGTTGGTCGTGAGTCCAATGTACGAGCGGAACTGAGTGAGGACATCAGCTACGGCACCGTGGTTTAAGGCAGCGTCGGTGACGCCATGTGACAGCAAATTGCTGTGTCGTGGTGACTTGAACGCTGATTCAGAATCTGCCAAGGAACTCAGCACATGGGGGAACTCAAAGGTAGACTTTTATTTGGACCAACACCGGCTCTGGTCAAAACTGACCAATTGACCAATCCGCTTGACCAAAGCTGGTATTGATCACCAATTGACCATGTCTACTTGATTAAGTGTTGCTACATGTACCAGTAGTTTGCTCGCGTTTCCTTAGTTAGTCGACTAATGTTGCTGATTCTTCTTCGCTGTCACTTAAGTCTACAGCCTGGGGCAGATCTACCTCCTCTGTGTTCCGTCGTCTCCGCTTCTTCGCACGGCATTTAAGCATATCCTCGATCCTGTCAACGTAGCGCCTCGACAAAGATTCGATGATAGCGACAAACGACGGCAGGGATGGATGAGGCGCTGTCAATGCCGCATTCATCTCGCGGTTAAAGCGCTCTAAAGGATTGTTTGTTCGGCTGATCACGTCGGCGTCTAATCCGTACACGTTCCATACACTTGGTCTGTAAGTCTTAAGCCACGTGTTGCGAAAGTACAGGCAGAATTGCTTCCACAGAGCGTCTGAGTAGGCAAGATCTTTCTCCTGACACGTCGAGCGCATTGTTTTTTCCACAAATCTGATGCCAGCTCCAGCGATCTTCTCATGAGGTATCACGGTTAGAATGTCCAAGTAACCTTTGCTCAACGCCACACCAATTTCCCTTTCGGGCATGCTGAGTGACTGCAACTTTCTACGGCAGGCTTGCTTGAAATGAAAATAACAGCCAACTAAATCTGCTTCAGGAAACTGCACCTGAACTGCTTGTTGCAGCGCCGCCTCGAAATCACAAACAACCACGCTGGGCTGGATCTTGTCATCTGCTGCTACATTGATCGCCTCCATGAGATGCCAGTAGGTGTCTTGTGTCTTCGCACTACAAAGCGTATAAAAAACCGGAACAAACAGGTCGGTAGCGTTGTCAAAGACCATAACAACAACGCATTGGTAGAACGGTCTTGGTACGCAGCGAAACGTTCCATCGATAAACAGGGTCGTTTTCCTGTACTTGAGAAGTTTGATAAGAGCTGGATGCGCCCACCCTACCAATCGTTCTAGTGTTGCCCCATTCATATAAGACCTATAGAACTGGAAAAAGGGTAGGTTCGTCCCAGAGACCAATGCCAACGGTGGAACTTCAACAACGCCGTGCATGTCGGCTCCAAAGTGTCTTCGTCGAGTCCTATGTACGCGTCGGATGACTTGCTCACGTGTAAGTCCGCGCTGAACTACTAAGACTTCTTCAGGATAGAAATCTTCTCTTATTTGCTTCCAAACGCGCTCTGCCGTCAAATGCATTTGCGATATTGCCAGCTCATCAGTCCGCTCTTTCATCGCCTCCACGACATCAACTCCAGGTGCAGTTACCGTCCGCTTGATTGAGCATACATGTTCACCTGAAAACTCATAGTTGTTTTCCTTGATGATAAAATGTAGCTTCGCCTTGCACCCCGCGCTGCTTCTATATTGACTGCATCTGTACGATATCCTCTTCTCTGACTTGGTGTAACCTGTGTAAGCATATCCCCCTGCATGAAGGACAGTCCGCTTATCAGTGCGCTTGACGTTCGTAGCAGGACGGTTAGTCGATCTGGAGGCTTCACCTCGAGCGATAGAACTCTGCATCGTACCACCCCAATCCCACAAACGCCTCCGTGTTGGGTTGTTACGCTCTATGTACCCGGATGCGCTTGTAGCACTGCTGTGTGGACTTGGCATTCGTCGTGGCTGAGGGCGTCCAGTGCTGCTGGAATATGTGCGCCTGGAACGATGAGGCGATGGTAGAAAGCGTCTTCTTGGGCTTGAACTACGTCTACTATTACCACCACTGTTGCCTGAGCTGCTGGAGCGACACCTTGGACGACTAGTCCTCTGACTCCGACAGCTGCTACATGAGCTCCGACAACTTGAGAGACTACGCCGGCGTCTTGACCTGCCAATGCGCCGCGAAGGACTGGTCGAATGCCCCGGTTGGCGACTTGAGCGACTTCGTCGGTAGTTAAAGCGGCGGCTTTCTCGACTGCATGAGCGGCTTGGGTGTCTTGAACGGCGTGGTGCACTCCGTCGATGGTTGGAGGAACTACGACTCAAAGAAGACCGACAACGAGGGCGGTGCTGAGGGCTGAAACTCGTCGAGCGCCTACCCGTGAAAGATTGGCGTCGCTGCCTCGAGCGGCCACGGCGATCGCGCCTTTTGTGGCGACTGCTGGAATAGCTACTTCTCGTCGAACTAGGTGGACTGAATGCACGGTCATTGAAACTACTGCGCACAGGATGACGTGGAGAACTTTCTTGGGGAGTGACAGTATCTTGGCTGGTCATTGAACTTGCTTGTTTCTAGTGCTTCGTGGCGTGCGAGGGAGAAGAGCGAATGCCGCTGTTGGTCAACCAACCAAAATCGTACTTAAAATGCATAATCTTGTTCAAATCCTTTGATCAAGTCCGCATTGAGGTTTTGACCCGATTTGACCAGGGCCGGTATTGGTCCATTTAAAATCCTTCGAACTCGAAGGTTGGCGATAGTGGTTCAAGACTAGCACATTGCAGCGGGATTCCGAGACGCTGAGCCACGTGGGCGTGTCCGAGCAACAGCGGGTGCCACAGCAGTGCGTCGGCTCGGAAGTGCTCACCGGGCTTATTGGAGCCACAGCCGTGCGGGTCCGACCCGTACGAAGCAGGCCACAGTGAGAAGATAAGCTCTCGGAAGGCTTGAAGCGCACCTGTTGAGTGGTCCTGTTCACCGTCATGCTGCACGTCGTGTATCAACTGCGCACAGTGCTGGACGCTATCAGGCGCGCCAGCAAGCGGATAGAACTCGAGTTCAAGCGCGATGATCTTGGACCGAAAACACTCGTTGGCAGCGAGACGAATCCGATGACCGTGCGCCGCGAGCTTCAAGCCGATAGCGGCGAATTGTTTGACGCCGTTGTCCCATGTGCCTATGGCAGCCAAACAAATATTCATCGGAGGAACGGTCGGGTTGACTCTGGGGGCTTGCGCTTTTCCGCGTTGAAAAGCTGCAAATTCGCGCCACGGAGCAATGGTGTCCTGGTCGATAACGTCACCATCTAGGTTTGGGACGTTCATCTTCATATCAACAGACCCACTGCGTGTAAGCGTCGCCTCGTTTAAAACGATTGCAGGTTGCCTACCCACTGCACCGTTCCACTTGGAGTAGCTATAGCACAAGGACGGCTGTATCCATGCCGGATATTGTGGGCTTGCAGATCCGTGGGGAAACAAGGGGTTGTCTTCAGCCAGTCGAGCACTTTGGTCTTTTCGAAGATCCAACGCAGCTTGATACCTCGCGCGATATTTGCCAACCACCTCGTGAATGCTGTGGAGTATTTTCTTGCGCTTCTTCTGGCTAGTGAAGATCACGTTGTCGGCACAATTAACCCCCACCGATGGGGCGTGGCTATTTGCCAAGCCCTTCTGTACCCCAATAGCGGACATGGCACCACGACTCAGCATACTCGAATGCTTCTGTTCGCCTTCTTCACGGTGCGCGTTAATGTGGCCTGTGACGACGCGATCTGTAAACTGCACAAGCCCGAGAGTCGGTCGCACAAGATACCACCCGACACCCTTAACTGCGCCAATAGCCCCACCAACTACGCCATTATTCGCGAAACCATTGACAGGTTTCCGGACTAAGCCCGTATAAGCACCTGCAAATTCATGGAAGAATGCGCCAGTGCCAGATGAAGCACCCGCTAGCGTTGAATCCGGGCCTCTCGCCGTGTAGTCCACGCAGTGATAACGCATCATCTTCTTGTCTGCGTTCTCAGGACGGTCACTCACGATGAACGCGCACCGATCGCACAGCTTGAGACGATCACGAGCGCTCCACTGAGTGGCAATACGTTCGTGATCCAGATCGCAGAACATCGTCTGCGTTGGCAGGTGCCGGTAAAAGCTGCGTACAGCTTCACCAGCTCCGTCCTCGCGCTGCATGATGTCACGTAAGTCTAGTGCTCGAGCACGCAGCGCTGGGCCCATGAGCCCCACAAACGCCGCTCGTAGCCTCTCCGTCGTCAACTGCGCGATCGGGCAGGGTTTCACGCCAACACCAGCCTTCGCCACGGCATTGCCCCAGAACGGTTGGTCTCCAAAAAACGGCACGATGAACGTGGGCTTACCGGCGAGCAGACCAGCAGCCGTGGTGCCGGCACCACCGTGATGGACGACCGCGCACACGCGCGGCATGAGCCAGTCATGTGGACAGTTTCCAATGAAGAAGACGTTGTTCGGGATGTCGAGATCGCCGGCCATATCGCTCCAGCTGGATTGGATCAACACGCGCACATTAGCCTGTTGTGCAGCCTCAATGATCATCTTGGTGGTGGCCAACGGGTCGGCCAGCACCATCGAGCCAAAGCCAACGAAGATCGGTCCACCGTCATTACCGAGAAATGCTTCCAGCTCGTCCGATGGCGCGTAGGAGCTGGTGGATTCGCCGTTTAGGGTAACAGTGCCGATGACGTCGTAGAGGTTTCCCCAATCGTCTGGTTTGGACACGAGTGCCGGACTCCACATGAAGGCATGTGGAATCTGGAGGTCCAGCAACAGGTCTCGACCGCCATCTCCATTGCGAATCTTGCGCAGCTTGAGCACTTCAGATCCACCATCTTGTACGACAGGTAGTTGTTCTTCTTGATCTCGTCCGTATATGGCATGTTGGCGAGCGGATGAGGGAACGCCATGGTTGGAACCCAGGGCTGAGGGAACATTATATGCAGCGGAACACCAAGGCGTTCGGCAACGTGGATGTGTCCGTAGGAGACGGGGTTCGCGATGATAGCTTGAGCCCGGAACAGCCGCCCCGGGACGCCAGCACCACCTCCGTCTGGATCCGGTGCTGACACGGCCGGCCACGTTGAGTGGACGATCTCCTTGATCATCTCTTTGTTGCGCGGTACGTCCTTGGTGAGCGTCTCGATCTTGGTAGGAATGAGGTGTCCACCTGTCTTGACCATGTAGGCGGCTAGCTCCTTTGGGTCGCCGCCCAATGGGTAGAACTCGACGTCGTGGCTCATGACGAAGTCTCTGTAGACGGCGTGCGTGGCAAGCCGCACGCGATGTCCGTCCTGTTGTAATCGTCGTGCGATGGCTAGGAACGGCTGCACGTCTCCTCGTGTTCCAACGATAACGATGCAGATGCTCATGATCGGAGGCCGCTGAATCGCGACGGAGTTAACAGTGCTGGGACGACTTTCAGTAGAGCCCCGTGCATCGCTGGATTCGATATTGTCGACGTTACTTCGCTCCATTTAATTCAATGCCGGACGTGAGCTCTAGGTGGAGAATGAAGAGTGTCTGGTGACAAGTGTTTCGAGGACGAGAGCTAATCATCGACAAACCTTTGATTACCCTGCGGTAACCTTGGATTTTCATGCAAAAAACAGCGCAGCTCGTCTCATGCCAAGTATGGGTTTAGACTAGGTAGACAGTCTAGTAGTGTGAGTACCGACGACTTGTGTCACACTCAAGTTCTGTATGTTGAAAAAAAAAACATATCCTTGGCCATGTACTCTACCTCTGGAGGGTGCAAACTGCCCGAGAGCTGAGGAAGGGCTTTAAGGAGCCATCGTATTGAGGAGCAGGAGGAAAAACACAACGGTCCTATCCTGTTACATCATTTCGCATGATTGCATTCAAGGGTAAGGATATTGATTACCCTTCCTGGACGTTGTGGCCCATTACTGATGGAATGCTTTCTGGCGCTGCAGGGATTGGTAGCAGTTTTCGAACTAGTACTGTTAGTACTAAATATTCTAAGTAATATCACTATAGCAGTTAGCAGGTTGGGGCATTGCCGCCTTTAGTATTATACCAAAATTAGCAGGTTTGCAAAAGCTGCGATTAGTACTAAAAAAGTACTAGTGCTAAATCTTAGAAGGTCGCACTGGGTACATTCCCGCCTTCAATCTCACACTCGGGTGCATTCGCGCTCAGTTCGTGTTTAGCCAAGTCGTACGGACCGCTATGAAGTGCGCAAAAAGCACTTGTGACTTCGGTCACCTGTCGAAAACCTACCCATGTACCATTTGCGGCCGCCGCGTTCATCACGTGTGCGGCAATGAGCTATGTGTAGACGCTACACTCTCCAAATAGTATGCTGTGAAACGTTAAGGCCTGACAAGTCCCAGTATGCTATTTTTAACGCGTCATTGTATGCTGTGCTAGTTTCTGCAGTGTTGACTGTGTGCGCAGTTTTCGTGGTGTCGATGGCGCAGGATACGAGTCGACATTGAGCAGCATATCAGGCATTTCGCCCTCCAGCCAAGCCACAGTGCTTAGTACACCAGAAGCACTAGAGCCGGAACCAGAAGCGGATGTATCGGACTGCTTGGTGGACGGTATCCCTGCGTCGATGACACACCATATCCAGCGTGGTACAGACTCTGTGTGGCAAGTCATCCATCGGTTAGACAAGTCGGTCAAGCATCGAAACTCCGTATTCACACATATATGTCTACTCTGTGCTGGAGACCCCAAAAAATCATGGAAGCAGGGGCTTTGTCGAGTGGCGACAACTTCCAATGCCAAGTCACACATGCTTTCCAAACACGCTGACCACGAGATTGGTGATAAAGCGCGAAGAAGTCAAGATAAGCGTAGCAGTCGTTTTGTGACTGAAAAGAGCTCAGACAATTTCCCTCCATTTCAAAGCTAGCCAGGGTTTGGTTGGGCCGTTGCTCATCTACCGCTTATCAAGAGCGGGTTTTCTCAGCTGGATCGTTTGTTATGGGTCCAGTCCGCACTCGGACAGCTAATGACCGAGCTGAGCAACAGCTCATTCTGCACCATAACCGCAAAGAGATCGAGCGCATTGAGGCTACAAAGAGAAATGCATGGTAGCCCCATTTAGTACTAATGGTTTAGTAATATTTCACAGATATCTGTTTTGATTAAGGTGCCATTTATTAATATCACAAATTTAGCAGTTTTTGAGATGGCCTCCATTAGCATTATTTTATTTTTGCCAAAATCCGAAGTGCTACCAATCCCTGCATCTGAGGCTCTATTAGGATGACTCGGCGGAGGATGATGGCACGTAACTTTCACCTACAGATACGCGATACCCATACATATAGACCAAAGCTGATGAACAGCTTGTCACCCGCACAGTGCAGAAGCACAATCCACAGTCCCTCTAAACACCACAGATGCACAGCACCGCGGTCGATGTGCTTACATGTATTACGATGCTGTGCCTTAGGCACTGTGCCCGCCATCGCTTGCACTAGACCCAAATCCGGACAGTAGAAGGATACACGATGGCGAATACACAAACAGCTCACTGAAGATAGTACCTCGAAAAAACACGTTCTCATTCTTTCTGCAACCGGCAGACCTTGTTTCATGGATAGGGACAGCAAGCGTACGAATGTGAAGAACAGAATAAAACCCGCTGCTGCCTTTTGCACATCTCTTTTTGAGACGTCGTTCAACTTCAACATGACGCATACAAAAACCCAGTTAAACAACACGATACAAATATTCGCATTCTGTCTTGGTTTTACTATGTTCGCTGTGCACCGTAGAACTATCAATTTCGGGTGCGCCACAGTCTGTACTTACATGTCCTAGTACTGACGTATGTAGGCAATAAGAGCTGGCCATTGCGCTAACATCATCTATCATGACGCCGAAAAAAGAGCCCACCGAGATTACTCCATCCAAGACGACACTGTAAGCACTTCAGGCCTTGAAGTGCTTACACCTGAAGTTCATGCAGAAAGTTCCAAAGCGATCGGCAAAGGTGCAACTGCAGCGAAAGCTGCTGCAGTACCTTACATGGCCACCAAGCTTACCTGGCTGATGCTCTACATGTACATGTGCATGCAGGCTGTTGAACAAGCATTGGCTGCGGATGTACCAACATTGCACCTGCACATCGAAGTGTATGCTCGTCCCGCTAAAATAACGACAGCACGGCTTGACGTCGCAACCGTTGTGTACATGTAGTCCGGCTTGTGCGCTTCCCATCTAAGTCACTTTTACAAACAGGATCGCAAGTGTCAAGAAGGAATGGACCGACGGCTTGAGGTTCGCTTCCCATGTACATGTAGCGTACGTCTGAGTCATGTTTCCTCCATTGTGTTGGACACCGATATCGTTGAGGAACTGCACGCACTACTAGAGAGAGAGAGAGAGAGAGAGAGCAGCAACTCTCAAGATCGTGCCACTAGTGGCTCGCGGTGCAGTTGCCAACATCTCGGTCATGGCGGCGTCCACACCGAAAGTGATGTTGAACGTTACTGCCCAGAGCATAGGCAACTTTCTTTCCAGTCCACCCCTGCTCGATCCAAGTAGATCTGCCGGGGACAGGTAGGGAACAGGGGTCTATAAAAAATTTCAGTATCGATAAAATCAGTTTCTAAAAATAAAAAAACGGATTACTGGGATATTCACAAAAAATAAAATATGATATTTCTCGAAAATTGCAATACAATATAACATAAGTGCTTGCATAGCAATGGCAAGACACAATTGAACTGATGGACGTCCTAACCCGAGAAGCCAGCTCTTTTGCGTTCATTATACTCCATACTGACCACCTAACTACCTTAAATCACTGGCCAACAGCAAACACGTACGAATCCTTTTGCATGGTGACCTTTTCATTCTCAAAAACTCGCGCTCAGTCTAAACAATGACGAACAAAGACATCTGCGCCTACTTCTACGAGAACCTTGGTCATGGCCTCTATCGGTGTAAGCATTGTGGCTCCGAGCGCAAGCAAATCGCCAACACTGGATACTCCAACTTGATCGGGCACCTGGCTAACAAGCACGACGGCTTCAAGGACCTATACGCAGCAACGCTGTCTTCCAAGGACAGTACCCTCCGGGATTTTGGGTGAGACAGATGCGGTGAAGGCATTCGAGGTGGCGAAGTGTGGAGACAAGCGCAAGAAACGCCAAGATGACTACGCGACGCAGATTCTTCTTGCTGGGCCAAACAAGCGTCCCAGTCGTGCCAACTACAGTCTGCTGTTGAAGGAACTGCCGCCGACTTCGAATGCATGTGAGCGTTTTTTTTTCACAGTGCAAGCTTGTGCTCACCCCCCAACGCACTTGTATGCTCCCAGCGAATTTTGAACTCGTCATGTTTCTTCGTGCGAACAGGAATATGTGGGATGTAACGACATTGGCATCAGCTGGTAGCGAGCAGGAGCATTAATTCATATTGCAGTTATTGCGGCCGCTTTTATTATTGCAGCGTGTTGTATTGAGATTATTACTACTGCAGCAACTACAGCCAATTCCGTGTAATACTGAATTGGACAAGGCCTGGTAGGGAATAATATGTGTCATTTTTCACTGAAGGCCCTCAGTCCATGCTCTTATTCAATGGACGCTGAGGAGAAGCCCTTGGCCTGATAGCCCAAGGAGTGCTTGCTGGTGCACTAAACACTATGGAGCAGCAGCAGTAAAGCTGTACATGCAGACAGGAGAGACGCAACACGTTCAGTGCCTCTTCGATCAGTCAAATCCATGTGCCTCAGCACGAGCATCTACCAGTCCTGGCTCCTCACAAGGCACTTTTACTTGAGCTGCCCGCAATCTCTTTTACTGCGTGCGACTAGGATGCACTTACCGGTAGTCTTTCAGAACTGAAAGCGCTTGAAGTGCGTTCTGACCGTCAGATTTCATGCGTGTTCGCTCAGTTGGTTGATCACGGACAATGGGGTATAGCGATGAATCAACCTCCACGAATGCAGCCTACACGTGGTGTCCCTAGAGCGATAAGGTATTCCACCAGTTGGTTCAATTGCCCCCGACTAGAACAACCACCTGCTTCATTCACTGCCCTGCCTCATGGTGCAGAGAAGTTTGAGGAAGCTCCCTAGCCGCGCTAGAGACTTCTCGTCCGAGTTCTTGAGCCATAAATTTCTGCTGCAAACCCACGGGATCACATCGGCTTCAAGCTGCACTTTACGTGCAGGTTACAAACGACTTGACTGTCAAAAGCAGGCCAAAGCGTCACCACGTTGCTTGGCCTCTTCCTCCTATCGTCGCTTTGGATCGCGTAAGCTCTCCCGACACGTGGGCTCAAGGCGCATGACTCACGATCCCAAATGGTTTCTTGCCCCATCTGCACCGTCGTCGAAGCTGAGCTCTGTCCGCGTCCTCTTGGCGGAGAGACTTCACCCTATCGTTCATTCTCGGATTTGCCATGCTCGGCTCACATTCGTCGGACCGACCGCGCTCAACAGTAGCCAGCTTTAAGAGCGGCCTCAAACGCCTCACCGTCGAGCGTTCATGGCACGACTCGTGGGGAACCACGAAAGACATGTCCTTCGTGGATTCGGAGGCCGATCAAGAACCGCAATCGAATCAGTCACGGGTGCGTCTTAGCAACACACAGCTAATGCAATTGGCCCGCGATGCTACCGACAAGGTAGATTTTCGCCGCCTCACGAACCGCCAGGCTTCGTTGCGCAACTGGAAGTGGAAGACTGTGGCTAACGGATTTACGGCATTCTCGCACGGCGATGGCATTGAAGCAGCTCAAGAAGTGCTGACCACGGGCGAGATGAAAGCGAGTCTTAACGAACTTTCGTTCATCCTCAGCACTACAACTGACGGCAACCACGATATGGTGATGCGAAGTCTGTACAAGGACTACATCCACGGCGCCGTGGTGCACGTTGTCGAACCGTCTCTGGGTGCTTCATCGTCTTCGGTCATGAAGTCCGACGTGGAATCGAAACTCACGGTCAAGACCAGCGCTTTTGAGCGCTCGCGGATGTTCAAGAACCACGAGCAGTGGTGCTTTCTCGAGTACTTTGAGAAAGCGAGCAGCTCCGACGCTTTTACGGTGACGCTGGCATCGGTACCCGATAAGGATCTGCAAGTGGGCAAGATGAAGACCGACCGTGTAGATGACTTGCCGGACCTAACAGCGGCGTACCTGGTCGAGAAGATCCCATCGAGTAACTCGGTGCGTGTGGTTTTCTTCGCACAGGCTGCTCTCAACGAAGAAGAACCCCAGTTCGACCAGTCCTCGTCGAACATGAGCTACAGCAGTGACAGCAGCCACGGCGCTCAACTGGCCCGTTCCAAGAAGCGTCAAAAGCGTTTGATGCGTCTTGCTGCTGGCGCGAGCCAGCTCCCGGATGTTGTTCGTCGCCGTCGCTTTGGCACGCAGCCTCTGGCCGACTGTGCTGCCTTCGAAGCCAAGAACTCCCGATGCACGTGCTGTGCCAAGTCCCTGCGATTCCTAACTCGCAAGAAACGATGCCACATCTGCGGATACATGATCTGTCACCAATGTTGGAGCATCCACTCGATGGAGACTCGCGACGGTCGCGTGTCTTCAGTGCGTGCCTGCACTCGGTGTGTTGAGTTCGTCAGCAATGGAGACTACTCGCGCGTGGACCAGAACACCCGCGGACGCATCCAGATCATGCCAGACTCCCCTCTTGCGTCCGGACATCCGTCCTCCGACCCTCCTGGAAAGGCTTTAACCAACTTTCTGCACGAGGCTCTACAGACCTCATCAGGGACCAAGCGCAAGTCAGTCATGTCAGTAATTCGCCACTTGATGAACCAGGAGAAGGAGGACGCCGAGATCCGCTCCGAATGCTCTTCAGTGACTTCGTCCGTGCGCCTCACGGACGACGATGCCAAGAAGTACACGGATGTGTTGGACAAGGGAATGCTGCTCGTCAAGACGCTTCCGGTGGAAGAGTGCGTTGTTGCAAACACTGGGGGCCGTAACTATCCATTGAACATGGCACCTGACCTTGAAACACTGAGCAAGCCTCCAATGCCCAAGGACGAGCAGGAGCGCATTGCTGCTATTGACAAGGGCGGTTTCTCCAAGATCACGGATACGGATGAGCTGGACCTCATCTGCGAGCTGGTGGCGCGTGAAATGAAGTGTTCTACCGGCCTCGTGACGCTCATCAACGAGGACGAGCAGCATGTGCTGGCTTCGAATGTGCCGCCGTTCCGACAGCTCCACATGCCTCGCGAAGCTTCGTTCTGCCAACACACGATCATGAACGATACGCCGCTGCTGGTGCCAAACCCAGAGTCGGACATCCGTTTCCAGAATCTGCCGGCGCTCAAGGCCCACGACTTGCGGTTCTACCTAGGTTTCCCTCTAAAAGACGCAAATGACCAAGTGGTGGGCTCGGTTTGCTGCATCGACAACAAGTCCCGTGAGGTGACGGCGTCGCAGTACTCGGCGATGAAAAAGCTGGCGGAGACGGCATCGAAGGTGGTGCAAATCAAAGGAAAGCAGGCAGCACGGAATTCGGACCCCACGGAGAAGGAAGAGACTTCGCAGTAAGCTAGCGTTAACCAGCAGTACTACGTTTGATAAATGATGCCTACTGCTGCAGTAGGCATCATTTATCAAACGTTACTCATCATGATTTCGTACACGTACATACAGTAAGTTACTCCAATTCCTCGCAAGCAGCATGCTCAAGGATTTTCTCGTCATCGAGAGATCGTCTTGCCTATCATTGGAAATGATGGCGGCATCGACTTTGTGATACAGTGAATGCAGTGTCTTGGTAGCCGTTGTTGCAATGCACCACGTTCTAGGATTGGGGGGGGGGGTGAAGGGGTGGAAGGGGGGGGGTACTGTAATCATACGGTTATATAACCGCCTTTAACAAACACATAACTGCCATTGAATTGCTGCTGCCAGTCATTTACGCTTCAGGTCTCGCCAATGGTCAAGTCGTACCTGCGCTACGAGCGCGCGTGCTCCTTCGGCGTCATCGCCTCCTTGGAGGGCAACGTCATCTACGATGCCACTGGCCGCTTCGCTATCGCGCCGGCACTGCAGGATGTGGCCGTGTGGAACGTGCGTCAGGGCAACAAGGTGCGCGACCTTCTGGCGCCCGAGTCCGGCGGCGGACAGGTCACGGCGCTGACGCTAAGCTCCGACGGACAGGACGTGGCCTGCGGATACTCTACAGGTGCCGTGCGCGTCTTTAAGCTGGCGACGGGCGCGCTGTTGGTGACGTTGGACGGTCACAAGGGAGCTGTGGAGACGCTGGCGTACCGCGCGGACGGTGCCGAGCTAGCGTCTGGCTCGCGCGACACGGACGTGATCGTCTGGGACCTGGTGAGCCAGACTGGTCGTTTCCGCCTTAAAGGCCACAAGGACGCCGTCACGGCGCTGGACTTCCTGGCTCCAGGGACGTTGGCGTCCAGCTCGAAGGACACGTTGGTCAAAGTCTGGGACCTGGAGACGCAACACTGTGTGCAAACCTGTGTGGGCCACCGTAACGAGGTGTGGTCGCTGGCTGTGAGTCCCAAGGGTGATCGCCTTCTGACCGGCGCGTCAGATAACCAGCTCCGCGTGTGGAGCGTACAGGATGGAGAGGAAGGCGAGACGGTGAAGCTGTTGGGGTCGATCTACAGACAGAGCAACGACCGTGCTGTTAGAGTGGCCTACAGTCCTAAAGGAGAGATGGTCGGTGTTCAGAGTGCAGGAAAGACGGTGGAGGTCTATCGCGTGCGGTCGACAGAGGAGATTAAGAAGAAACGTCAGCGTCGTGAAAAGCGTCAGCGTGAAAAAGCCAAGAAAAAACAACAGCAGGATGAAAAAACATGTAACAGCAAGAAGATCGTCATCCCCAAGGCGCAGGAAGAGGAAGAAGACGCGGCGGATAACTCTGCTACAGATGAGCTGGAGCTGCTGTGTGTGGTGCGCTCGTCGCATCGGGTCAAGTCGTTCGCATTCTCCCCGGATGTCGCGAAGGATGGCACCACGGCGCTGATGCTGGGACTGCAGAACAACAGCATCGAGACGTACACGCTGTCGCCCAGTGCAGCCACGCTTGAGGACAGATACGGCAAGTCGCACGCACTCACCCTGAGCGGCCACCGATCGGATGTGCGTCAAGTGGCGATCAGCTCGGACGACCAGCTTATTCTTTCTCTGTCAGGTGCGTCTGTGAAGGTTTGGAATGCTCGCTCGCTGCAGTGTATCCGCACATTAAGCGATGGTCTTTCGCTGGCACTGTCAGCGGTGTTCGCACCTGGAAACATGCACGTGGTGGTGGGAACGAAGCTCGGCCAACTTCTGTTGTTCGACCTGAACTCAGGCGAATGTATCTGGAAGGACGAGGAGGCCCACAACGGCAGTGCTGTGTGGTCCATTGATGTGCGTCCTGATGGCCGTGGAATTGTCACTGGAGGTGCTGATCAGCACGTGAACTTCTGGGATTTCGAGATGTTCCGCCCGGACGATGCGGAACCGACCAGCGCGCTACGTCTCGGTCTGTCTCACGCCCGTATGCTCAAGATGTCGGACGACGTGCTCTGCGTGCGCTTCAGTAACACGAAGGACTCGAAGAAACTAGTGGTGGCCGTGGCTCTTCTGGACTGTACGGTTAAGGTGTTCCACGATGACTCACTGAAGTTCTTCGTGAGTTTGTACGGCCACAAGCTGCCCGTGATGTCCATGGACATCTCATCAGACGACGCCATGCTAGTGACCGCGTCTGCGGACAAGAACGTCAAGCTCTGGGGTCTAGACTTCGGTGATTGCCACAAGTCGATCTTCGCTCACCAGGATAGCATCATGTGTGTGCGATTTGTGCGCAAGACCCACTACTTCTTCACTGCATCTAAGGATAAGTCGATCTGCTACTGGGACGGTGACCACTTCGAGCGAATTCTCAAGATTGACCGCCAGCATTTCGGTGAAGTGTGGGGACTCGCAGTCAGCGGTGACGGCAGCTTTGTGGTGAGTTGCTCGCAGGACCGATCGCTGTGTAAATATGTTCGCACAGAGGACCAAGTGTTCATCGAAGAAGAAAAGGAGAAGGAAATGGAGCAACTCTTCGAGGATGAGCTGGTCAACAATGGCAACGGCAAAGCTCCCTCCATGGGCAAGAACAAGGACGAGGAAGACGAGGACGGGAAGGACAACTCCGCTTCAGCTTCTAAGCGCACTATTGAGTCTGTCCGTGCGGGTGAGAGCCTCATGGAGGCCATCGACCTCGCTGAAACTGAGCTGCAGGCTATCGCGGATTTCGCGCGTGTGCAGAAGAAGAAAGCAAAGGAAGCTGCAGTTGCCGCTAAGAAGCGTAAGCAGGAGAAGAAGAAGGCTGCTGAGGAGGCGAAGGTCGACGCATTGCCTGGCACTGAAGAGAAGGACGAGGACGAGGAGGAGACGTCCAGCAAGCCGGAGAAGGCCTCACGCCCTCCTAACATGATGCTGTTGGGCTACTCGCCGCTTAAGTACGTTCTTCACACGCTTCGACGTATCCGACCACACGACATGGAGGAGGCGCTGATCGTGCTGCCGTTCGACTACGTGGAGCGACTGATCCGGTTGCTGCTGCAGTTGATCTCCAGTCACTTGGAGGTGGAATTCTGCTGTCGCGTGCTGCTGTTCCTGCTCAAGCTGCACAACTCGGCCATCTGTGCACGCGTGGGTCTGTTCAACGAGCTGGAGCTGCTGTGGCAGCGCCTGCGCTCACAGCTCGTGGATAACAAGAGCCGCATTGGCTTCAACCTGGCTGGTCTCAAGTATTTAAAGCGCACGATCGACGAGGAGCGGACGGGCTTCGTGCAGGAGATCGCCGCTGCACCAGCGAGCGGCACCGGCCGCAACAAGAAGAAGCGCAAGGTCGAAGCGTAGTTAACACACTACTCACTAGGCCAGCAATTCCCGATGGGGCAATAGAGACGAATGCATGTACATCATAACGTAGCCTTGTGTTCAATACTTTGCACCTCTTTTACTGGGACAACGATGAACTTCAACTTGGAGCATACAAAACGCAAGCCAACGGTCGAATTTAAATGTGCAATCGCTTTAGAAATGTTTTATATATACCGTAAATGACAGAAAGACACACTCAGCGACGTGCTCGAAAATGCTGTCATCGCAAATCGCCGAAAATGCTTCTTTGTGTCATGTCATGGCGTCGAAAATGCTTCTTTGTGTCATCTATCTAAATGGCTACACTTCTACTGCATTTACAGGATACATGTTTCACTCGTCTGCCAATGTTTTTCTGTAAAAAGCACTGTGGAGGCTTTATAGGACGCCCATTTTCGCATAAGTGTACCGCAAATGTTCCCCGGAAAGCGCTACCGGAGCTTGTTTGCCAGCATAATATCACAGTTAAAAGCATACATCCACCTAGCCCAAACATTAAGGTGTTCTGCTTAAGACAAGCTGAAAATGTGCGAGTCCATTATCACGTATGGCTGCCGTCAACAGCGACACACAAGTCCATTATCACGTACGGCCGCCAACGATAGTCACGTACGAGTCCACCGTCACGTACGGCGACAAATGGTACTTTTAAATTGAGATATCACTCAGGACCCATGACACATCACCACGAAAATGCCATACGTGTTATGTCATCAGACTTTCGTGAAAATGCTTTCAAATGTCATCGCAACGCGCCGAAAATGCTTTTATCTGTCATTTTTAACATAAAAAATACGAAAATGATTCTTGAACGGATTTTGCAGGACATTGTCAGGACATAAAATTTAGCCAATAGAACGATGAATACGTTTAAATTTTGACCTATGAAAGTCGGCTACAGTTGCCGCTTTCGGTGCAGACGCACTATGGACACCCAGCTTAGCTGCCCTCTGCGTCGCTTCCTAGAGTGATTAGTGCTGTGAGGCACCTCGACAGCAGGCAAACACGCGGTGTAGACTCTTACAGCTTCTTCTACCGACTGTCTTGCTCGCAGTAAGTTTCTTGCTGTAGCGTACGCCTCAATTTTCTTCATAAGGTATCGGACGTCACTAAGTCGCTTTTGGCAGTTTCGGTTTGGCAGGTCAGCAGTTTCATGAAGATGCAGAGGCGGCACCTGCTTTTCAGCGTTCCCGCACCGCCACAGCGTCCACAAGTGAGCAACCGAGCACTTAGAGAGAGCAAAATCGGGAGGGACTCTACGAAACCTTCCAGCCCAATAGAAGTAGGCATTACTGTACGTTCATCGGAAGCTGCTGGATTCATCGTGTCTGGAGGAGCTGATGCGTTGTGCTGGTTGCTTAAGTCATGAATGCCTACTTCGGCAAGACAAACGCGTAGCGCTCACTTTTTCTGCAAACGAGTCTATTATCAAATGGCGATGGTTTACATGAATACACAAGATGAAGCGACAGTAGGAGTTGATGTAGGCAGCTCGTGAGCTTGGACTAACAGTGTTATCACGGATCTGTTCTGCCTGTCGCCTTAATTCGGCCAGGTTGTCTTGGTGTGTGCTTTCCATCTTGCGAAATGAATTGATTTCTTCAGGACAGATTGTCCTGCAAAAGCACGGAAAAATCAGGTTTTTGTTGCGTCCAGCAATAATACTAGTTTGTGTATGCCCAAATCGGTTCGAGCGATTTCGGTTTGGAAAATGCAGGACATTCTGTCCTGTACTATGAAGCAGATAGCAACCTGTTGTCCTGCAAAATCTGGAGAATGATTCTTGAACGGATTTTGCAGGACATTGTCAGGACATAAAATTTAGCCAATAGAACGATGAATACGTTTAAATTTTGACCTATGAAAGTCGGCTACAGTTGCCGCTTTCGGTGCAGACGCACTATGGACACCCAGCTTAGCTGCCCTCTGCGTCGCTTCCTAGAGTGATTAGTGCTGTGAGGCACCTCGACAGCAGGCAAACACGCGGTGTAGACTCTTACAGCTTCTTCTACCGACTGTCTTGCTCGCAGTAAGTTTCTTGCTGTAGCGTACGCCTCAATTTTCTTCATAAGGTATCGGACGTCACTAAGTCGCTTTTGGCAGTTTCGGTTTGGCAGGTCAGCAGTTCCATGAAGATGCAGAGGCGGCACCTGCTTTCAGCGTTCCCGCACCGCCACAGCGTCCACAAGTGAGCAACCGAGCACTTAGAGAGAGCAAAATCGGAGGGACTCTACGAAACCTTCCAGCCCAATAGAAGTAGGCATTACTGTACGTTCATCGGAAGCTGCTGGATTCATCGTGTCTGGAGGAGCTGATGCGTTGTGCTGGTTGCTTAAGTCATGAATGCCTACTTCGGCAAGACAAACGCGTAGCGCTCACTTTTCTGCAAACGAGTCTATTATCAAATGGCGATGGTTTACATGAATACACAAGATGAAGCGACAGTAGGAGTTGATGTAGGCAGCTCGTGAGCTTGGACTAACAGTGTTATCACGGATCTGTTCTGCCTGTCGCCTTAATTCGGCCAGGTTGTCTTGGTGTGTGCTTTCCATCTTGCGAAATGAATTGATTTCTTCCAGGACAGATTGTCCTGCAAAAGCACGGAAAAATCAGGTTTTGTTGCGTCCAGCAATAATACTAGTTTTGTATGCCCAAATCGGTTCGAGCGATTTCGGTTTGGAAAAATGCAGGACATTCTGTCCTGTACTATGAAACAGATAGCAACCTGTTGTCCTGCAAAATCTGGAGAATGATTCTTGAACGGATTTTGCAGGACATTGTCAGGACATAAAATTTAGCCAATAGAACGATGAATACGTTTAAATTTTGACCTATGAAAGTCGGCTACAGTTGCCGCTTTCGGTGCAGACGCACTATGGACACCCAGCTTAGCTGCCCTCTGCGTCGCTTCCTAGAGTGATTAGTGCTGTGAGGCACCTCGACAGCAGGCAAACACGCGGTGTAGACTCTTACAGCTTCTTCTACCGACTGTCTTGCTCGCAGTAAGTTTCTTGCTGTAGCGTACGCCTCAATTTTCTTCATAAGGTATCGGACGTCACTAAGTCGCTTTTGGCAGTTTCGGTTTGGCAGGTCAGCAGTTTCATGAAGATGCAGAGGCGGCACCTGCTTTTCAGCGTTCCCGCACCGCCACAGCGTCCACAAGTGAGCAACCGAGCACTTAGAGAGAGCAAAATCGGGAGGGACTCTACGAAACCTTCCAGCCCAATAGAAGTAGGCATTACTGTACGTTCATCGGAAGCTGCTGGATTCATCGTGTCTGGAGGAGCTGATGCGTTGTGCTGGTTGCTTAAGTCATGAATGCCTACTTCGGCAAGACAAACGCGTAGCGCTCACTTTTTCTGCAAACGAGTCTATTATCAAATGGCGATGGTTTACATGAATACACAAGATGAAGCGACAGTAGGAGTTGATGTAGGCAGCTCGTGAGCTTGGACTAACAGTGTTATCACGGATCTGTTCTGCCTGTCGCCTTAATTCGGCCAGGTTGTCTTGGTGTGTGCTTTCCATCTTGCGAAATGAATTGATTTCTTCCAGGACAGATTGTCCTGCAAAAGCACGGAAAAATCAGGTTTTTGTTGCGTCCAGCAATAATACTAGTTTTTGTATGCCCAAATCGGTTCGAGCGATTTCGGTTTGGAAAATGCAGGACATTCTGTCCTGTACTATGAAGCAGATAGCAACCTGTTGTCCTGCAAAATCTGGAGAATGATTCTTGAACGGATTTTGCAGGACATTGTCAGGACATAAAATTTAGCCAATAGAACGATGAATACGTTTAAATTTTGACCTATGAAAGTCGGCTACAGTTGCCGCTTTCGGTGCAGACGCACTATGGACACCCAGCTTAGCTGCCCTCTGCGTCGCTTCCTAGAGTGATTAGTGCTGTGAGGCACCTCGACAGCAGGCAAACACGCGGTGTAGACTCTTACAGCTTCTTCTACCGACTGTCTTGCTCGCAGTAAGTTTCTTGCTGTAGCGTACGCCTCAATTTTCTTCATAAGGTATCGGACGTCACTAAGTCGCTTTTGGCAGTTTCGGTTTGGCAGGTCAGCAGTTTCATGAAGATGCAGAGGCGGCACCTGCTTTTCAGCGTTCCCGCACCGCCACAGCGTCCACAAGTGAGCAACCGAGCACTTAGAGAGAGCAAAATCGGGAGGGACTCTACGAAACCTTCCAGCCCAATAGAAGTAGGCATTACTGTACGTTCATCGGAAGCTGCTGGATTCATCGTGTCTGGAGGAGCTGATGCGTTGTGCTGGTTGCTTAAGTCATGAATGCCTACTTCGGCAAGACAAACGCGTAGCGCTCACTTTTTCTGCAAACGAGTCTATTATCAAATGGCGATGGTTTACATGAATACACAAGATGAAGCGACAGTAGGAGTTGATGTAGGCAGCTCGTGAGCTTGGACTAACAGTGTTATCACGGATCTGTTCTGCCTGTCGCCTTAATTCGGCCAGGTTGTCTTGGTGTGTGCTTTCCATCTTGCGAAATGAATTGATTTCTTCCAGGACAGATTGTCCTGCAAAAGCACGGAAAAATCAGGTTTTTGTTGCGTCCAGCAATAATACTAGTTTTTGTATGCCCAAATCGGTTCGAGCGATTTCGGTTTGGAAAATGCAGGACATTCTGTCCTGTACTATGAAGCAGATAGCAACCTGTTGTTCTGCAAAATCTGGAGAATGCTTCTTTTTGGCGGGTGTGTCTTTCTGTCATTTACGGTAATATATATACACGGTATTAAAAATAGTAATAAAAATGAAACGCGAAAGTGATCCGCTGCCAGATGACGAACCGGTCGCTACCAAGAAGCAGCGCGTGTCCAGTGATGCGCAGCCGCTGGACCAGGAGGCCATCGACTCCTTTATCCGCGACGGGTTTGTGCTACTTCCGGGCGCTTTCTCGCCGTTTACCGCTGCAAAATGCCGCGAGTTGATCTGGTCGCGACTGGCACAAGATTCCATCACGAAGGACTCGTCCACATGGGTTGAGAGGCACGGCATTTCAGGTACAAACTGCATTTCAACGACGGTTTATTCTAATGAGGTCTGACTTTCAATTGTTGACAGAGCTGTATACGGCGGAGGACGACCTCGTATGGGGTGAAGTGATAACTCCACGGTTCAAACAAGCGATGGACCAGATCTGCGGCAAAGACCGATGGGAAGACTTCGGTCTCGGGTGGTGGATGATCACATTCCCAGATCAAGCAGAACCGCCGTGGGGCGCTGCTGGCAAATGGCATGTGGACGGCGCGTCATATCAACACCACGTGGACAGCAAGGAATCGGGACTGTTACTGATCATCCTCTTCTCCGACATTGGGCCGGGTGAAGGAGGCACAGCAGTGTCCGCTGGATCACACAAGTGGATCGCAAGGCTGCTGGAAAAGAACGAGCCGCGCGGGATGAAAGGCGGCGCCGTGAGTTACCAAGCAAGGCAGTTCCAACGCCAACGGGTGGTGGAGGTGAACGGGAAGGCTGGGGACGTGATGTTGGTGCATCCGTTCATGCTTCATGCTCGCAGCAAGAATTTAGGGCAGAAAGGAGTTGAATCTGTGCGTATCATGTGCAACCCGAATGTCCGACTGCACCGAAAGATGAACTTAAACCGAGACAACGGAGACTACAGCCCCGTAGAGCAGGCGATCGTCAACGCCTTAACCTATTAGCATGAAATGGCTACATCGCTTTTGGAGCTAAAACCACGGTCTTTTTAGCTCAGTTTTAGAACAAGAGCCATGCTGCGGAGACCCCCGACTCGTGTGGAGGAACGCGCCGACGTTGCGGCCGAGTACCAGGCCTATCTACAGGAGAAGGAGCGTCAGCTACCCAAGGCTCAAAGCAGCGCTAGCAATGCTCAGCAATCGGCCACTACGAGCGACTCCATGGCCGCAAGACAAGAAGCGCGACGACAGGACGTCCGCTCTCGCATCGGCCTGATCAGCTCCAACTAAGAATTGCTCACTCAAAAAGTCATATAAAAGACTATCCCAAGAAAGTCAAGGCGCAGCACAGATGAAGAAGATTTTACGAGAGTTGTAGGAGCTGGAAAGTTTCGGTGACTTGAGGCTGAGGCAGGAAGGATACACAGGACCTGGCCTATCCGTCCAATCGCTTGGGTGTTGAGGCTCTGTCTCTCGTCAGAAGGGAACTGCTGCTGCAAGCTGAAGCTACTACATGTAGTAAGTCGGTGGACACGGGCGTGTAGCTCCTGCAGTGGCCTTACCGCCTACGATCGTCATCTCGAAAACCTATCTAACATCATATTAACCTACATTTCTGCTTCTCATCAATCCTACATTGCACCAACTTGCTCATGTTAAACTTCCTATCAAACCGCCTACACCTCGTTCCAACCTACACTATTCTCCTTCTTAGGATCCATCCCAAGTAACCGACGCGTCAGCCCATACAAAGCGGCAGTCAAAACTTCGACCAAGATGGTGTGGGAGGGCTCCTCGCCGCTGCTGCCCACGGCGCACCGCCGTACGCGCAACGCCAGCACCGGCAGCTTCCCAGAGACCCACGCGGAGACGCCGGACTCGCCGCGTACGCGCTTCAAGGACAAGGAGAAGGCGGCAGCAGCGCGTGGCCAACGGCCTTTGTCTGCGCGTCAACGGGCTTTGCGTCGCGTCCCGGCACTATTAGGACTGCTGGCTGTGGGCTTCGTATTGGGTTATTACGCGCAGCTGCTGCTGTTCTTCTGTCACGTCCGTCTGGGCTTCACAGCTGAAGTCCTGGCGACTACTGAAGTGACTTTAATGGAGAAACTCACAGCTTCTTTGATTGAACACACGCAACGTGTGGTATTTGTATGCAAGTCGACCAATTGGGACTTTGTCGGCTTCATTACCACGCCACATACAATTCTATTCGCACAGGATGACGTCGTGGTGCCTGCTGCATTGGAGGAAAGTTTGAGAGTGGTGCGCCATGCCGGCGTGGACAGCTACATGAACTTACACAACAAGACGGTGACGATCATGAGTCACGTACACGCTGCAGACCCACGCAATCATTTATTCAAGCAGGACGACGAAGCGGTGATCTACTGGCCGCACTACTACCAGTGTCTGAAGAAATGCACGGATCTGGACTCGTGCTATGCTGGAGACATGCACGTTAATATTGGGGACGCCAAGAACACCAACTCGTACGTGTTCGCCACGGGAGGGTCCTACTTTGTAGGTAGTGAACTACTCAAGTGTATCTTGGAGAAACCCATCTTCGTCACGGTGGACGGACTCGACTACGGAGAGGACAAGACAGTGGGCAAGATGATCCACTATAACCGCTGCAAGGTGCAGTACGTGAGCTGCAAGTGGTTCAACAACGAGGAAGTGTTCTCGCCCAACGTACATATCAAGATGAAGAAGGGCGCGTCGGCGGAGATACGAGAAGACACGGTCTTATTAGGCAGGGACGAACAGCCCCCACTGAGGGAACGCGGCGACATGGTGCGCCGGCTGCAGGACGCAACCCCGGAGCAGGTACAACCGGGCGCCGTATGATGACAGACAACGACATGTTTAGAGGACCTCACAAGCTGGAAATATAGCTTTTTAGACGCACAGCGGGTGTTGCACGTGATGAATTGGAACCGCCCCACAGGTGAGCAGTTGGATGTGGTTGATCAATCTGACGTTTCCGACCATGTTATGCGATGTAGACACAGCGGCTAAAATTGGTTGCAGGACTTTAGTGGCGCGTATGCGGATTGCTATTTTGAAAAGCTCAGAAGCTCCTGAACCTGCCAGACTTGAAGAAACGAGGGCAACTAACTGACCATGGGCTGTGGCGCCTCCATCATGCAGCGCCCGGACGGGGAGTCCAAGATCCAGCCCCAATCAGGAAGCAATGGAGCTGCCTCCAACAAAGCTGTACGGTCACCGCTGACCAAGGAGCAGATTAACTCCCGCATTGTGTGCTCCCCCAAAACGATGAAGACGAAGGTGACCCCAAAGCTCAACACGCAGTACGCTTTCGTCTCGCAACGCGGGTACTACCCCGACGGTAAGTTAAAGCCAACTGGAGTTGTTAAATCTCTTTGCTAACTCTTGATTCGTTGCAGCTCTGGACAAACCGAACCAGGACAGCTGTACGATCCTCCCAGCATTCATGGGCGACTCGGCGAAGATGTACTTTGGCGTGTTTGACGGTCACGGCACAACTGGAGATCTCTGCGCCTCGTTCGTGAGGAAAGAGTGTCCTGAACGCCTTGTGCGCATTCTGGACCGGAAAAACTGCTCCTTCCTAGAGGCGTATTCCAAGTCGTTCGAAGAGACGAACGCGCGACTGCACGCGTCCCGCATCGACGATAGTTTGAGCGGCACCACCGCTATTTGTATGTTTCTGGACGGTGAAACGATTCACGTGGCGAATGTGGGTGATTCGCGTGCAGTTATTGCCACGATGAGTGAGGGGAAACTCGTTGCGCAGCCTCTTTCAGTCGACCAAACACCCTATCGATCGGTACGTGCGTTGAGAACATTTGCTAAGGTGAATTTTGGACTTACTTGTCTGAATAGGACGAACGCGAGCGTGTTAAAAGATCAGGAGCACGCGTTCTTACGATGGATCAGCTTGAAGGGATCGCCCCCGTACATGACGTACGTCGTTTTATGCTTGACATTGTTAAATCCACGCTCTAACGCAACACTATTGTAGAACTGGGCGGCGAATTTGAATGACCAAGTGGACGAAGACGGAGACCCACCGCGGATCTGGTCGCCGTACGGTGCCTTCCCTGGTACCGCCTTCACGCGCAGTCTAGGTGACGAGATTGCAGAAACTCTGGGGGTCATTGGTGTCCCGGAAATCACATCGCTACAACTCACAGAGGACGACCGTTTCGTCGTCATAGCCAGCGACGGCGTGTTCGAGTTCCTTACGAGTCAGGCCGTTGTGGACATGGTAGCGCAGTACGAAGACCCGTTGGAGGCGTGCCACAAAGTGGTCGCCGAGTCTTACCGCCTCTGGCTCACGTATGAGCTGCGCACGGATGATATCACCGTCATCTGCGTCTATTTCACGTTCAACGAGGGCGGCGTTACAGCCACCGGCGCGTCATTGGGAGGCACGCCACGGTCTAACTCTATGGCCAGGAGGTTGCCTCGCCAGACAAGCGAGAAGGACGTGCTGCAACAGCTTCGGCCCGTGCGTCGCGGTATGTCGAAGGAGAAGCGTCGCGCACAGATGCGCAAGGATATGGCGCAGCTCGTCAAGGAGGAAGATTTAGCATACCGCGTGAGTGACCACGCCATACCCAAGTCGTCTTCTGAGCTGCGTTTGCTTGAGGCCCTGACAAAGAATAACTGGCTGTTCAGACAGCTCACCCAGGCCCAGAAGGACGACATTTTCGCCGTCATGGAGCGCATTACAGTTCGGGAAGGGGATATGGTCATTCGCCAGGGAGATCCGGGTGACAAGTTCTACATCGTCGAGTGTGGCGACTACCAAGTGAGTGTGCGCGGGGCGGACGGAGGCCCCGAAAGTATTGTGCACACCTACACGCAACCACCCGTGACTCCTGATCACTACGGAGATTTACAGCCAGCGTCGTTCGGCGAGCTGGCACTGATGCACAACAGTCCTCGGTCATCTTCAGTCAAAGCGTTGTCTGCAGGCGTTCTGTGGGCCATCGACTGTCGTGCTTTCCGGCGAGTATTTATTAAGGCACCGACATCCGTGCTGGTCCAAACGCTCAAGAAGGTGGACGTACTTAAAACGCTGACGAAGACGCAGCTCGAACGCTTGGCCAACAACTTGACTGAAGTTGTATACCATGATGGCGACTACATCATCAACCAGGGAGACGTTGGCGATACGTTCTACGTCATTCAAGAAGGAGCCGTGATCTGTACGATCTGGGAAGACGACCCGGCTGCAGGCCCCGGCAAGAAGAGAACGTCGCGGGAGGTCTTGCGACTCAAGAAGAATCAATACTTCGGTGAGCGCGCATTGCTGAATGACGCCCCTCGCGCTGCTAATGTCATCTCTGTGGGGCGTACGAAGCTGCTTCAAGTGGGTCGTCGAGAGTTCGAAGAAGTGCTGGGCTCGTTGCAGGACATGATTGAGGCCGACCGGCTCCAGCGTGAGGCGCGTCACAACTTTGAAACGGCAGTCAAGAACCTCATCTACAGTCCTGCAGCGCACGGTGCAAGGCGTAATTCAATGGCTATGGGGCCGTTGCGGGCGCACGACATGCGCTTCCGTTGCGTTCTCCAAGCCACTGACTTTGGCTTCTTGGCGCTGTATCAGGGCGTGAGTGACACCAAGCGGTTCTTCACGGTGAACGTTTTCTCACTTCAGCAAGTGGCCGCAGACCGCCGTGGTGATGAAGCTGCACGTTACGTGACGACACACAAGACCATTCGCTTGGATACACCGCTGGTACCGGAGATGGTGGCATCTTGGCGAGACGACCGGGCACTATACTTGTCGTTCGACACCGTTATGGTCACAGATCTATCGGCGATGCTGGCCGAAGAACCGAATGGTCGGTTCGCGAAGGAAGCGAAAGTGCGTGGGTTCGCGGCGCAGGCGCTACTCATGCTCGAATACATCCACCAAGCTGGATACGCGTACAGAAACCTCAGTAGTGAGAACGTCATGGTCGACACACGCGGATACCTGCAGCTTCACGACTTCCGACACATGAAGCGGTTGCCGGATGAAAGCCGAACGTACACAATCTGTGGCACGCCTGAGTACATGGCGCCTGAAATGGTTTCCGCTCGTGGTCACACATCCAGTGCCGATATCTGGTCGCTCGGCATTCTCATTTATGAGATGCTGTGCGGTCGCACGCCGTTCTCGGTCAGTACGAACGAGGAAGACGCGATTGGAGACAATACGGCCGATAAGAGCTTCGGCTCCGAAGCGAACCCGACGTCACGCCTCACGAACGAGAAGGACGTGACCATGGCCGTGTACTCGAAAATCTCCCGCCACAACAAAGGTGCGCTCAAGTTCGCACGGGACGACCTGTCCAGAGAAGCGTGCGACCTCGTGCAGCAGTTATTGGATCCGTTCCCGGACGACCGACTGGGTGGTCAGGGGCTTGTGGACATTGGCAAAGGAGGTTCCGTCATCCGTGCACACCCGTGGTTCGAAGACGTCGATTGGATCGTCCTGGCGTCCAAGACAATAGATGGCGAGCATACCGAGACGTTGACGAAAATGATGGAGGAACAGCTCACGTCTACCGCCTCGGCGGAAATGCCCATGCTAGAACCCGTCGCACGGAACAGCGTAGATCTCGAGTGGCTCGAGAACTTCTAGCACTTATCGATGAAATAGATGGCGAAGGGTCGGACGTATCCAATGCACTAACCCTTTGAGCACTTTTCATTCTTGATCCGGTCGTATTAGCATGGGTGCGAAGGAACCGGAACCGGCCCCGGAGGGCACGCGGCCGATGATGATCTCGATGCGGGAGATGGAGACGTTGGGGCTCAAAACCGGCAGCGGCTTACGGGAGACCGTCGAGTTCAAGGTGTTCACGCGCCAGGAAGTGCTGGACCAGATCGCTCAGGTTGGCTTCATGTGTCCGTTCCACGAGTTCCGCGCTGAAATCGCCAAGATGGCGACGGGTGACGACGTTCTCATTGTGGCCGACCCGAACGAGACGTACGGCGAGAACTGGTTGCTGTGTCTGACACGGCGCGCGTTCGACGCACAGATGGAGCAGATCAAGCGTCGAGAGCAGGAGCGTCTCGAAGCACTTGAAGCGCAGGAGAAAGAGGCGAACGCGGCAGCAGACGCCAACGACATGTCCAAAATCGTGTACGAGGACAGGCCGGTGTTGTCACGCGCGTGGACGTCGGTCACGGCACGCGAGACGCACGAGGACGTCGAAGCTCTCACTGTAACGCCATCTCGACCGCTGGTAATGAAGAATCCAACCGTAGCGTGAACGTGAGTGCTAACGCGTGCTGTTGCAGATAACTATGTCGGTCACCAAAATGTCCGACGAGCTCAACGCGGACTACAAGTTCAGCGACCGGGATGCAGACCAATGTACGCACGGCCTACAAGTTGTTGCACGAGCTCACTCACTCACTCACTCGCTCACTCACTTTTTACTGTAGGTTTTGTGGAGTGGAGACAGCACAAGGATCCGAACTACGAACTCACACGCTTGGAGCAAGATGTGGGGCTTCAGGGGACCCCACCGCTGGTGGATGGCACGACACAAACGAGCTGGTTTCGGTCGGTGAATAGTGCTCTTCAATACGAGCCGATTGTGATGGAACCGGCACGTTGTCGAGCTGAAATGGACAGTGACAAGATTCAAGCGTTCCTGGCTCGTGTGCTTCCTCGTGTAGAGCGCGCGTTACAGCAGAACGAGACGCTGGATGTGTTTCTGGACCCGTTCGCCCATTTGCTGGAGGAGGAGGACGCCTCTCTCGGCAACAAAAACAACGAAAATGCCATGCGGGAACTGCGCAGCTTCACGGACCTCGTGTACAGCAAGAACAAAACATTGACGTCGATTGACTGGCATCCAAGACGACACGGCATCGTAGCTGTGGCAGCTGCAGCAAACGCGTCATTTGCTAGACGTCTAGACCTGCTGGACACTGTAGAGAGTTCGTTCATCCTCATCTGGAATTTTGTTGATCTCATTCACCCACAGCTCATGCTAGAATCACCACAGGACGTGTTGACAATGCGGTTTAACCCCACAGCTCCTCACTTGGTTGCTGCAGGGCTCTACAATGGCCAAGTACTGGTCTGGGATTTCTCCAAGGCCGAACATTTGCTCTCCAAGATGAAAACAGCTAAACCCACGTCTAGTTCTGGCACGAGTACTAGCGCAGCAGGATCGACTGCTTCAGCAAAAGGACGAGACGAAGATACACACAAGCAAGTGCCGCCCGTGAAGCCGCTGTACGTGTCATACATTGACGTGAGCCACCGACGACCGGTAGCTGATCTCCAGTGGCTACCAGCAGGGGTCGAAGTGAACAGCCGAGGTCACGTCGTGGCTTCCACTGGGGCGGACGCTGGGGCTGTCAACCAGTTCGTGACGATCGCAGCGGACGGCCAGGTCTCCTTCTGGGACTTACGATTCAGAGACCCTAAGTATCGAGGCATAACGCGTGCCAAGGTCGATAAGGCTGGTATGTCCAAGGACGGAGTCGTCCCGGACGTGCATTTCGTTCCGATCTACTCCATCTCGCTGAGCAAAGTCGACAGTCCAGGAGAGTTAACGCTTCAAACGCTTTGGTTAGAGAAGACTCGGGATGAGACTAGTACTGGAGGGGAAGGCGCCGGTGTTCCGTCACTTACGAGTAAATTCTACTGCGGCACTGAAGAAGGAGAGTTCGTGTACGCCGATTGGCGTCCTCATGCGCCGGCTAAAGGCGGTAACAAGGTAGAAGAAGGTGGAAGGGGGGACGAAGGTGCTGAATACGTGCAATGGTTGTGTCGAGACCATTCTCGCCCGATCTTGGGTCTCTGTGCGTCTCCGTTCTTCCCTAACATCTTTTTAACGGCGAGTGAGTCACACTTCCACCTCTGGAACGTCTCGCAGCAACTCGAAGCTGGTGCCGTCGACAACACCCCGATGGCGGCTTCGAACGGGCCGATCTTCGTTTCGCCACTCACGCCGTCGGTTGTCACCTGCGTCGCGTTCAGCCCGTCGCGTCCAGGCGTCATTTTCCTGGGGAAAGCGGACGGCATGCTGGAAGTTTGGGACTTTCTAGACCAGTCGCATCGTTCGAGTTTGTCTATCGGCGTCACGGCGTGCGCGCTAACATCTATTGAATTCCGACCGCAATTGGTGACAGCAAGCAACCCGAGCAGCAACGTCAACGCTGCAGCTTCCGGTACGGGTGGCGCCGGCGCGGGTCGGGCGAAGGCAACGGATGCAAGAGGACGTAACAACGCGGGACCAGCAGGCGGCAACGTTCCCGGTTCTAACGTCAAGCAACAGCTCGTCGCTGTTGGGGATCAGATTGGTAACCTGCACATTTTGGAGGTGCCGCGGACTCTTTCACGTCCAACCAGTGGCGAACGCGCAGTGATGGAGGCGTATTTCAAGCGTGAGAGTGAACGTATGAAGTCTGCACGAGCCTCGAAGACAAGCAACTCGGGGGTTGATGGTGGGGCACCAAGCTTACGGCAGAACCGAGGGGAAGAAGGAGCTCCCGGGACGACTGCAGTGATGAATGTCACGCCCGCAGTCGGTAAAGAGACCGACCCGACACGTTCGGGGGCGGTTGGAGACGACGTGTTTAAGCAAATGGAGAGCGAATTCTGTCGCGACATGGGACTCGAGACCGCACATAGCGCTTAAACGAGAAGAAGTGTCTTCAAACGCAATGTACTACCTACGTCAAAAATATGGGATATCAGTGATACACCATACACATTCTTTTTGCTCTTACTGGCTCCACTCTACACGTAGAACCATTGATATTGGCATTGTGACGGAAGCTTGGCACAAGTACTGCTGAGAGGAGATGAATTGCTTTACTACATGTACTTTCTTCTTTTTATTAATACTCTCTTTTTAAAAAGATCAGCTTCTTGTCAAAAGTGTAGCCATTGCAAATCCTCCTGGGTACACTTTTGTGCAACCAACCCATCACCAGCAGTTTATAACGGCCCGACTCAAAAAGACGGGTGGGAGCTGTGCTGCATCGCATTGGTCGTGCGGTCGACGTGACAGACCGTTGACGATACGCATTTGACATCTTGTAGCGGACTTCCTGAGCTCTCTAACGCCGCTTTCGGTGTCTCTCACCGCCTCCTACCGCCAAAGTTACTGCTGGTCAAAGTTAGTGTATCATTCCTCCGTACCATGTCAGGTGAAAGTATCGCTGGTAAGCTACAGGTGCTTAAAATGGGCATCTCCCGTCGCGGTTCATCGCTGAACGCCACGCTCAAGGCCAAAGACGTTCGTGTGATAGTGGACGAAGAGTTTGAGAGAGACAATGGCTACTCGTTCGATTATGTACTGGTCTTCCAGGTGCACGACGAAGCTGCAGAGCTCACGGATCAGCAGAAGAAGCACAGTATGCGCAATATCCTACAGCACTTGGCTCGAGGAGGCATCGAGACCAAAATGTTTTACTCTGCTGACCGTGGTCACGTCTTCTGCAAGCTTCGGGCGGGGGTGGAGCGTTTGTCCAAGGAGGCAGATCGCATTGACTACAAAGTGGAATTTGAGCCTTCGGAGCTGCGGAAGATCGCGGAAACAGGTTATGAAGAGCAGAATATCAAGAAGATCGTCATCAAGGACGAACACCACGTCTCGCGTCGTGATCCATTCCAGAATATCTTTGCCAAGTTTGATGTCGAGCCGCGACTGTATCCAGCGTACCGAAAGTACGGGTACAAGCAGATCCCGTTCCGAGGTGTTGATCGGTACGTCATAACGGAGGCTAGTGGCAGATGAAGGGTAGATATGTACTGATCTGTCCGTTGTAGTATCAAATTGATGCTGAACATTATGAAGACGCGAGGTGAAGGCGGGTGCGGCTTGAATATCAGTGAATTGCTTCGTGACAAGTGTCTGGTGGCTGCATTTCCTTTACATGAGCCTGAAGAGCTGGAGAAACTCCGAACCAAATGGTTCAGCTGGAGATTCGCCCCTTGGCAGCAGCCGTTGTGGGATATCAAGGACTATTTCGGAGAGAAGGTCGGACTCTACTTTGCATGGCTGGGTAAGATTTCTACTCCTCGTAATTTTTGTGCAGCCTATAGCTCTAACAGTGGACTTGTAGGTCACTATACGACGTGGTTGATCGCTCCTGCTATCATCGGCTGCTTGCTCTTCGCCAACATCATCGTCGAAAATACTGCGGATTCGCTGTTACTACCATACTTTGGTATCTTCATGGCTCTCTGGTCAATGTGCGTACAAATTTTGTAGAGGGCGTTGGTCGTTAACTCTGAAGTATTTTTCTTCATATACATGTATTACAGTTTCTACTACGAGTATTGGAAGCGCTACAACTCAACACTAGCATTGGAGTGGGGGATGTCCACCTTTGAAGAGGAAGAAGTGGAACGTCCGGAATTCGATGGACAGCCCACGACGTCCCCCATTGACGGCTCTGAAATTCATTACTTTAGCCCACACACACGTTTCCGCCGCATTATGGGCTCACTGGTAAGATACTTGCGGTATTTTCTAATGGTATTTTATTTTGCTAACTTTTACCTGTTTAGTTCTTCATTACGATGCTTATTGTGCTAGTAGTTGGCGTTGTGGCTGGCATCTTTGTCTTCCGTTATGCAGCGACGTCCGGTAAATGGAAGGATATGTTCACTGTGGACGGTGTGCAGCTAGGTGGCGCTGCAGCGTCCACTGTGAACGCTATTCAGATTATGGTCATGAACAACGTGTACAGTACCATCGCTGAAAAGTTAAACCACTTCGAGAATCACCGCACGGACACCGAGTACGAAGACCATCTGATCGGCAAGACGTTCCTTTTCCAATTCGTCAACTCGTACGCAAGCTTATTCTACGTGGCGTTCATTAAAACTGCAGTGGAAGGCCACGAATCCTGCAAACCGGAGGGTCATGGCTGTATGGACGAACTCATGATGAGTCTAGGGATCATTTTCATCCTACGTCTCACGTCCGGTAATTTCTTCGAAGCTGGTCTACCTTGGATCATGAAGAAGCTCAAGAGGAACAAAACCAAGGAGAACGGGGCGTACCGGGAACCTTCAACCATCGAGAAGCAACTGAATCTGGACGTGTACGACCAGAAAGGGACGTTCGACGACTACAACGAGATGATCATCCAGTTCGGCTACGTGACGCTGTTCGTCGTGTCCTTCCCGTTGGCGCCGGCCTTCGCTCTGTTCAACAACTTCTTTGAGATCCGCATCGACGCCCACAAACTCGTGAACGCCACGCGTCGACCAGATCCTCGCGGCGCGCAGGACATTGGCACATGGGGGACAATCATCGACCTCATGAGTTCCGTCGCTATGGTGACCAACGTGGCGCTCGTGTGCTTTACTTCTCGACGCACAACGGCGCACTTGACGGACTACGAGAAGCTCTGGGTGTTTGTGTGCGTGGAGCACGGCCTGATCCTGCTCAAGTATGTGCTAATGATCATCGTAGACGACGAACCGCACGACGTGACACTGCAGAAACAGCGCTCCAACTTCATCGTGGATAAACTCGTGAACCTCGTGGCAGACGATGATGATGAGGAATTGGTGAAGGGCAACCAGGTGCGTGTGGACCTTACTGTATTTGACGAAGACATTTAAGATAACTGCAAGTTATATACATGTGTGCATTTTCTATCGTACGGTTCAATCAGTAGAGCCACGGGGATAACGATCCTATCGTATCGGAGCTCTCGCCATCTTCCTCTTGTTTCAAACTGACAGCTCGATGCAGTCGACTGGCATCTTCACGAGCGACAAGGAGCACGGGGATCGTCACGTACTGACCAAGTCCACGAGCGTCATCAGCCAGTGAGTACTTGCGGTTGGGATACCTGCTGTTTGCTGCTTTCGAGTTGATGACGACAACCCCCACCGCCCCAGCACTTTGGAGTCTCAATGCCTTCTCTGCGAACGTGCAAGTGCCGCGAGTTACCATCACGATCTTCCCACGTACAAGATCAGCGTCGATAGCTCCACAGGCCTCACCAATCTCCGTCGTAAAGAGCAGCAGTGGAGCCTCAACTGACGCGGAAGTCGTGACTTGGAAACCGAATTTGGCTGGAGAAGCCACGAGGGTCATCACATGCACATTTCCAAGTCGCACAGCCACGCCTACAGGGATGACTGGTGTTCCTTGAACTTGACGAGCAGCTGCCAACTCCACATTTCGCTTACGGACTTGCAACTTGCCGTTTTCACATTTCGGAGAGGAAGATAATCCCTTCTGCTTTCCCGAATTTCGGAAAAGGTGCGACTCGAGCATCAGGATGTGGCCTTCCGTACTGAAAACTACATCCGAAGCCTTGAGTGGCTTCCGATTCCTCTTAACGTACGAATCCTCTTCCAACGCAGCAGTAGCATTGACAGTGCGGTTGTTGAATGATGATCCAAGCACCGACATCGTGGAGTTTCTAATCGACTTAGTAGCGTTTCCTGACTGTTGAGGAGCTGGCACGATCACATCTGGTTCGTCACTGAAGAGCAAGTAAAGATACTTAGCTGTCTCTGACAGGAAATAGCTGTCCATTCGATCTTCCACATCCAGCGTATGGATATCCCCCACCGCTGCATAACCGCAAGGAACCTCAGATACTCGACGGATATCCTGCAACATTTGCCGCCCCATTTTAAGGTACTTGTGGTCCCGCGTGGCTTGATACAGATGATACGTGCTCTCAATTAATTCCGGACGAAGTGGAGACGTCCGAGCCCAGCTAATGATCGTCCCTCGATTCCCAGGCTTTGACGTTCCACGCGGGGCTAGATCCAACAGCTCCGGCATGGCCCCGTACTCGTCCCAGAGGGGAAACATGTGCTCGTGAGAGCGAATTGCACCGGAAACATCACCTGCCAGCACCTGTAACCCCGGCCAGAACGCCTGCAACGCCGATACTCTACGTGCACGTACGTGGTCCCTACCTCCATTCATATCCACCTCAATGTACTCATCATCATGGTTCACATGCGTCTCCACAGCGTGGTAACTGGCATTAAACATCGAAAGCCACTGCGAATCCCCACTAATAAGATGATACTTGAGCAAATACTCAAAGAACGAGTCCAGTCCAGCTCCAATTCCCCCGTGCGAGTGCACCCACTGCCCCGACGCTACATCAATCGCACTCCCCAGTAGATCCAGATCCGACCGGCGGTCCCAGATCGCCATCACAGCTTCCTTCGCCCTCTGTTCGAACCTCTCATCCCCTGTTAATCTCGATAAGTAAGCCATCTCCACTAATAATGACCCGGCCGCAGCCGGACATGTCAACTTAGCAGCCCGGTCTTTTGGTAGTACCCCTCGTCGTAGGTTGATTCTGTGTACAGGCATCCCCGTGGGCGTCTCAAAGGCTGGTAATAATCTATTACCTAAATCCAGTGCTAAAGCCAACAGTTCCCCACTGTATTCCTCCTCGTTCATCATTCCGAAATGTTCGGGAGATGCCAACATGTGCGCCGACACGAGACCACCAATGACTCGAATAGTAGACTCGAACACCGACACTGTCACATCTCTATCGAAGCTCACAGTACTAGCCACGAGCTTCACCGCCCTTGCGAACTCTTGTCGATCACCGAGAACCGCCAGCATATCCAGCGAATCCACGAGCGTCAGGGAGAAACCGCCCAGAACATCGTCCAAATCGCCGCGTTCCCGGCGGTCCCAGCGGCGTCCGGAGCAGCTTAAAGGCTTTAATTCATCCCACGGATAGGCGTGCTCCATGTAATTGCGGTAGCCGTGGTAGAACATGTCCCGCGCCTGCTGCTGGAGGTGACGTCGCTCCGACACGTGCATGTGAGCCGAAGCGAGCAAACCATAAAGTGCAAAAAGTATGGTTGGAAAGAGGAGATAAAGGCGCATCCAACGCACTGAACGACTCGTCATGACCAGCGCTGTAGACGGAGATATCGCTCGGCGTACCCTCCGCACGGGGAGAGGAACAATGGAACGGAGACGGACACTTTGTGACAGCTGGAAACTTGTATTCGGACTTTAGCGGAGACTGTCTGAACTGTATGTTATAGTTGAAGTGCCACCGTTAAGTTGCACTAAGACTGGAGTCAACAGCGGCGTTTTTGAGACTGGAGAGCGGTTTAAACTGGAGTTGTTGGTACTTTGGTAGTTGCAGGTAGATGCTACTTCCGTTGGAGTCAGGAGTTTGGAAGGTTGAGAGCAATTTGGGACTGTCGAGGTCGAAAGGAAGGCACAGTGAGACGGTGTCAGCAGAAGCTTCGGTTCCGACGTGTTGCTGCATCTTGCGTTGGTACGTGAAGACAAGAGAGAAGGAGTGAGAAGAGGTTTTGTCATGGCCCTGGGGTCTTTGTCTTCCAGCTTTGACGGTTCTTGGAGAATTAAGAAATGACACGAGTCTCAGAATCCTGAAGGTCAGCCTTTCCGGTATTGCTGCAAGCTTTCAAACAGTGATATTCCAATTGTCTCTTCGTACCACATTTACGCACAACTTCTTGACGTCCTAGAACATTTTCTTCTGAATAATGACAGTAGCACGGCCCCAGCTCATGTGGAATTTGGCCTCGTGCACCGCCTGCCACATCGTAGACTGCAGCGGCTTGGTCACCGTCACAAAATAGCTACCGACAGGCAGTTGGTCTACACAGTACACACAAGATCATTAGCAAGAATTCAAGCACGTCCGAACAATATAATTCCGTCACGCACCTGCTTCAGTTGAAATCGCTTGGATCAGCTACACACGACACAGAAAATGAGCAACTACAGTCACAGATTTCAATCCCCCACCAATTCAAACGCACGCTGTCACTGAAGCACGTCGAATTACAGAACACGAGCGTAGCGTCCCGCCAAATGTCTGGTCGTTTCACTGCATCTCCTTTGGCGAAACCCACATCTACGTCAGCTTTGGTCGCTGGGAGGGAGTCCAGCATCTGATACCGCCAGCGATCCAGCACCTTGAGCGCCACCGCATGCAGTCCGTCCAGCACCTAGCACACTCTCAATCAGCAACATACCCTCTCTCCATTGAACTGATTCTCTCCTTTATCACCTCAATGCCGCAACACTTGGAAAAATCGTGTAGCAACGCCGCCGCCATCACCTATTTTCACCAATTGAATCAATTTTCAAGTCCCGATATCTCTTCACCAACAACGATCCAGCACGCACCACTTTGCCACAACCTGATCCAATGTCGTAGAAATTGCCTCCTTTATCCAACAACACGCCAAACTGCGTCCTCATCTAAAAACTCATGCATATCCTTGTCAGATTCCGGAAAATATCCGTTTTCCCTCACGTTTTAGGTCACTTTTACCAGTTGAAAGATGGCGTCCACCGTCTCGAATGGAATTTCGCCATATACCAGCGATCGGTTGGCCAATTCCTTCTTCTCGCGCTCCAAACGCGACACTTTCTTCACTTCGAGCTCTGGGAATTCCGCAAACAGCTCGGAATGGCGCTTAACCGCGTCTTCCACTGGATAAAAAACCATGGAATACGTAGATAAATGAGTGGAGAAGAAGATACAAGAGAGTACAGAGGTGGAGAAGCTGCAGGTACCGATTGTGGGGCCCTTGGAGGCGACGGCCTCCTCTACCTCACTCATATTGGTACTAAACTACTGTAGTCAAATGGTTGGTGGTGGGTTTAGTACATATGGTGGAATTAGCTAATGGTACTAACTGCAACTTAATGATAATGCAACTTAATGACTTCAACTTGGTTCTACTGTGGGGATCGAGAACTCATTGAGTTAGAGCGGATGGCTGTGGGCGATGGGGGTCTTGTAGATGTTCCGAATAACATTTGATGGAGACTGTCGCTTCCCTTAGCTGCTGGTGATACGCGTTTGCATTGAGGGCAACGCAGACGGACGAGAGCTTCGCGGAGCTGAGCAGGGCTGGCGTTTGGGTTATCACGCAGTACAGCACGGACGTTTGAGGCCCCAACCAGCTGTACTACGAGCTTTAGTAGCTCTCGTTCGTGTCCGAATCCTGAACTACCTGACTCTTCAGCAGGAGGACGGGTGGACTGATGCTCTTCAACTTTAAGCTGGTGCTCTTGAAGCTCATGTAGCTCTTGACGACATCGAATGAGCTGATCATCGCGAATACGGAGCTGTTCCTGCTGTGTAATCTCGCGAGCGTTTGCTGCTGCTATCTGTTCTTTTAAACGGGCATTGTCTCGTCGCCAAACTTCGTCATTCTAACGGCATGACACTTGTGTTAGACCGTACTAAATCCTATTTAATACTAGTACTTTTATTACCTTGGAGCTAGCCTCGCGCAGATCCCGCAGCTCCTGTCGTAGTACGTCCAATTCTACGTTGTCCTCGTGCTCTTGGTTGACTTCTTCTTCTTCTTTCTCATGTAGATCTCGCGTAATCTCCTGCTCAAAGTCGAGTGTAAAGTGCGTGTCGTCGACACTGAGCGGTAGGCTTGATACTTCTTCCGATCCAGCTACTACCGGTGCTGGTGTAGCAATAACAGGCGAGACGGGAGCTGCAGCTACACGCACTGGTAGTCGACCGAAGCTTTTCTGCGGTGTTCGACTGGGTGACGCGCTGTTCTTCGCTGGAGATCGCAACGAAGACGATGAAAACGATCGCTCAATAGTCGTTCCTACAGAGAGAGAAGGGGGCACGTTAAAGCTCATCGTACGCGTAAAACGGGAATGGAAATAGCGAGTGGAGATCGATTATAGTTTTGCTGGCAACCTACTGAATAATTTTGGTCTAGCTTTCGTTCGGTTTCGCTCACTTTACTGAGGTGGGTGGTGGAGCTCAACGAGACCCACGTACATGGCAGCTCCCAGTACAGCACCCAAAAACGGACCTAGAATGGGGATCCAGAAGTAGCCGCCGTGCGACGAGAAGACCTTCCATCCCCAGCCACCGAAAAACGTTAACAGGCGAGGGCCGAAGTCACGAGCGGGGTTGAGCGCGTAACCTGTGTTGAGACCGAATGACATGCCAATACCCGTGAGCAGAAGTCCAACCGCACCTGGGAAGCTGTAGGGACTCGCTGGTTTATTGATCTGATCGCACAGAGCGAAGATACCACCAACCAGTAGAGCTGTACCGATGACTTCATTGGCGAACGCAGCCCAGTTCGGGATCTGTGGGTTTGGGTATGTTGCGAAGATTCCTTGTGTGAACTCGCGTTCCGGGTCGACGATGTCCAGCCACGGGTAGTAAACGATGTAGAGCACTAACGCTGCAACGAAAGCTCCCAGTGTCTGTGCGATAATATAGCCAGGGACCTTACGCCATTCGAACCGCTTGAAGAGCGCCATGGTTACACTGACAGCAGGATTGAGGTGGCCACCACTCACACCACCGGAGAAGTGGACGCCAAACAGCAACGCGATCCCCCAGCACAGATTCACCGATAGATAATCGCCTGCCGCTCGCTTACTGAGCACGAACTGAGCCACTGAGCCGTCACCGATCAGCACCAGGATGAAAGTACCGATGAACTCGGCCATGTAAGCGCGCATGTCCGGGTTGCGAATAGCGAAAGGTGCCAATCGACCATTGCCTTCGAGATCAGAATAGCCTCCATAACCAGGTTTGTACTCAGCCATGGTTGGAGTTGGTCTTGAATGGCTCGGCTCGGTCGAGGGCGAAATGAAGACTGAAAGGCAGGTAGCGATGGCTTCCTTTAGACTCTTGGCGCCTCAGGTCTTATCGTCGTAACTCTATTCAAAGCAATGCATCGCAATGCCGTTGAGCGTTTTTCTACTAGAATTAGGGCACTGGTGGTTGAAGAATTGTATTGAGAGTATTGTAGAATGAACATTCTAATGCTATTAGACAATACTACTAATCTCAGAGCCTTCACTTACTGAGGAGGGTGGTGAGCCTCAATGAGACCCACGTACGTGGCAGCGCCGATAATGCCACCAACAAACGGACCAACAATAGGGATCCAGAAGTAGCCATCACGCAGCGTCCAGACCTTCCAGCCCCAACCAGCGAAGAAGGTGAAGAGGCGAGGGCCGAAGTCGCGAGCCGGGTTCAGCGCGTATCCGGTGTCAAGGCCGAACGCCAAACCGATGCACGTAAGCATCAGAGCAACCGCGCCAGGGAAGCTGTAGGGACTAGCGGGTTTGTTGAGCTGGTCGCCGACAGCAAAGATGCCGGATACAAGCAACGCCGTGCCGATGATTTCGTTCGCAAGAGCTGACCAGTTGGGGATCTGGTCATTCGGATAAGTGGCAAAGATACCCTGGGTGGTCACGCGCTCCGGGTCGTGGATGTCGAACCACGGGTAGTACACGATGAAGACAATGATTGCGGCGGCAAACGCACCGGCCGTCTGAGCAACGAAGTAACCGGGCACCTTGTGCCACTCGAAACGCTTGAACAGAGCCAACGTGAGGGTGACGGCGGGGTTGAGGTGGCCACCGCTCACACCACCCGAGAAGTGAATGCCGAAGAGCAGAGCGATACCCCAGCACAAGTTCACGGACAGGTAGTGACCGGCACCACCTCCTCCGAGTACGTACTGCGCCACAGAACCGTCGCCGATGAGCACGAGGATGAACGTGCCGACGAATTCAGCGAGGTAGGCGCGGAAGTCCGGGTTGCGAACATGGTAGAATGGTAGTCGGGAGTTGCTCTCCAGGTCTGCGTAGCCGTGCTTGCTGGTGCCGTACTCGGTCATATCTTGATTAGTTTGCTGTGACTTGTCCGGTCCAGGGAAAATGGAAGAATGACTGAGACTAAGGTATGAGATGGAGGAGATTGGCTTGGTACTGTCCAGCAGGAAGGAAGGTGTCCGCGAAAGGCTACGCACCCAGCCGTAATACGTCCCCGGATGCGGTGTTGAAGTACTTATGACACGAACAGCTGCTTGTGGCAACTCGCATCTCGTTTGGACTGGAGCCACGAAAGGCTTGAACAAAGAGGCATATGCTATGCTCCATTGGTTGCGGCGTTTTAGTCATGTGTGCGCGACCACCGAAGGTGGAGAAGCAGCAGTATACAATTCCTGTTGTGCGACTTTCAAGAGCTGAAAGTATTTTGGATTGAACTACCTCGAAGAACCTTACATGTATAAGGATATCATTGCCTCGTTGACCACAGGTCAATCATTGACCAGCAATTGCATTTGCGACGAGAGCCCATGTGGTGTGCGCGGGGCTGGCCAGGAAGCCATTATCCTAGAGGAAGAGGAAGGGTGGACCGAAATCTGACCCGGTTTCAACATGGCCAGATGCAATTGGGACATGGAGATTGGACTGGCAGTGCCAGTCTGGCAAGTCAAGACTTGATGCTGTCGGTGAACGGCTCATAAAGCAAGGTTGGCCAGCGTTTATCGGAGTTATTTTAGATGGAAATTATACGATGGCGACCAGCATGTACACTGTAGTGCTATGGTGTAAGTGTTTGCCTCTCTTCTTCTCATTCCGAGGACTTCAACTCGATGCTCGAGCGGTTCGGGAAGATCCGGTGTCGCGACAAGTGCTGTGAATTTTGAATCGCCGCGAAAAGGATCACTACTTGCCCGTTCTGTACTCAGCCGATCTTCAGCGGGCACTCAAGGATAGGCTCAACATTTCAACCTTCTCCTTTTGATTTACTCTCTGTCGAGATGGCCGCAATGCCCAACGTTTCTGTTCGTATCTTTTCGTGGCTCGGACGGAGTGAATCATCGACAAGCTGTTCCTCCAGCAGCTGAGACCGACTGGCAATTTTTCCATCGGGTCTCAACATGTGGACACTGGTCGTCTCTTGTCCAGAGCTGCCAAGTGTGTCTCTCTGCTGTAGTTGGCCCTTCCTACTGCGGGTGTTCTCCCCTTCAACCGAACTTTACCACGAGTAGTTGTTCATTCTCCATTTTTCCTCCTTCTCCTCAAAAGCCTGTCTCCAATCCTCATCTTCCAAGACATGTCCGAGTACGGATCGCTCAAGCCTGGATACACTGACCTCGAGGGCAACCCGCGACTACCATTCTACGCTGTCCGCAACCCGGACCTCCGGGCCTACCTTGCCGAGTTCGTCGGCACGTTCATCCTCGTGCTCATCGGTGAAGGTTCTGTTGCACAGTACGTGCTTGGCGGGGGTGATGCCGGCCACTACCTGTCCGTGAACCTGGCTTGGGGTATCGCTCTACTCTTCGGCATCCACTTCTCCGGTGGTGTGAGTGGTGGTCACCTCAATCCTGCGGTGTCGCTGACACTAGCCGTCTTTGGTCGCTTCGAATGGTACAAGCTCCCTGGATACTTCATTGCCCAGACATTGGGTGCCTTCGCTGCTGCTTGGGTAGTGTTCGTAGTATACTACCCGTGGTTCGACATCCAAGACCCCGAGCGTGCCACTACCCAGGGAATCTTCGCCACGTACCCGAACGAACAGATCCCCAACTGGTGTGGCCTTGCGAACGAAATAGTCGGTACCGCTCTACTTGTATCCGGAATCTTCGCTGTCGGTGACAAGCTCAACAAACCTGCCAGCCCCTACACGTTCCCAGCTGCTGTAGCTCTGATGTTGACCTGCGTGGGTATGGCGTTCGGTCTTGACACAGGTTACGCGCTCAACCCGGCTCGTGACTTCGGTCCTCGTCTCTTTACGTTCTTCGCTGGATGGGGCTGGAAAGTGTTTACGGGTCGTAGCTTCTACTTCTGGATCCCCATTCTTGGCCCTTTCGTTGGTGGTCTACTTGGTGCTGGTCTGTACGTTGGTCTCATTGAGAACTTCCACCCTCAAGAGTAACTTGAACATTTTACATACACTCTTACCTTGACTTCAACTTCCTCTTTGATGTATCACACATCACATTCTCTCATTCCTCATCTAAAATCTAAAACTCATTCCTGATTTCTTCCTAGACATCTTCTAAAAATCTAAATGTTGCGCATCGCTCTCCTCTCTGCGCTGCTGGCGCTCAGCACCAACGCTCTTGTCCTTCGAGTGCCCATGGTCAAACGCAGTGATGACGAGTTCGTCTCCTCTCTGCTTCACGACGTCCACGCCCTCAACCGACCGGCAGTCTGGAGTCCTGAAGTGGATCTGCCCTTGGAAGCTCAAGGCCTGAACCTTGATGACACGGCCAACGTCATCATCCGCGACTTCCAGAACGCCCAGTACTACGGAGCCATCTCCATCGGCACGCCGCCCCAACCGTTTTCCGTCATTTTCGACACGGGATCCAGCAATTTGTGGGTTCCGGACAAGAAATTCGGCTCCCACAACGTGTACGACCACGACAAGAGCAGCTCGTACAAGCCCAACGGAACGGCCTTCGACATCATGTACGGAAGTGGCCCCGTTTCTGGCTTTCTGTCCCAGGACACGCTGCAGCTCGGAGGTCTTACAGTGCCCGAGCAGTTCTTCGCCGAAGTGAACGTCACCAAAGGACTCGGACCAGCCTACTATTTGGGCAAGTTCGATGGTCTCTTTGGCCTGGCCTTTGATACCATCAGTGTCGACCATCTCAAGACTCCTTTCCACCGTATGATCCAACAGGGACTACTGGATGAACCAGTGTTCGCCTTCTATTTGGGTGACCAGAAGGACGGGGAACTGACGTTCGGAGGTACCGACAAGGCCCACTACAAGGGGGAACTGGAGTACGTGGACGTCACCAGTGCCACCTATTGGTCAATTAAGCTGGATGCAGTGGAGACCAAGGGGGAGAAGCTCACGGATGTGGACAAGGCCATTGTGGACTCGGGCACGTCGCTTATTGCAGGACCGAAGGACCAGGTGGCCAAGTTGGCGGCTCTTGTGGGTGCGCACAAGTTCATCATGGGGGAATACCTTATCAGCTGCACTGCTGCAGCCCCAGACATCTCGTTCGTGATCAATGGCAAGTCCTACACGCTGACTAAGGACGAGTACACACTCAAGAGCGGTCCCATCTGTTTGTTTGCCTTCATGGGCATTGACATCCCAGCCCCCGCTGGCCCGCTGTGGATCCTGGGAGACGTTTTCATGCGCAAGCACTACACCGTCTTCGACTGGGGCACTGACTCCCGCAAGCCACGTATCGGCTTCGCTCTTGCTGCTTAAAACGACTGAGACGGTAACTTCAACTAGGTATTGTACCAAGGTGAATTGTGTATGAAGCCCAGGCACAGAGGCTGCGACTGTGTAGGTGCTTAAATTCTGTTGAAATTGCTCGAACGCGCTTCAACCTATTTCCGTCGTGTTTGAAGACAGGAGAGCTCTTGTGTGTGGTTTGCTTCTAGGTTGTCAAGTTCAATGAGCAAGGCCAAGCATCAGACACCTCGCAGCAGCGCTGCAACGCCCAAAGCCACGCCTCGAGATGCAGATCCTTCGCAATCAGTTCAATTGAGTGTGTTGGTACTGCAGGCGGACGCACTTGAACATGATGAAGCTGTGCGTCAAGAGCTCAAGCGTAGCGGCTTCACAGTGAAACACCAAGCGTTGGTCAATCTCTCCGTGGACACAGCTCGGAAGTTCGTGCTGGAAGTGTGCAATCCACACAGTGCAATGTATCAGGAAAACCACACTGAAGCGCCAGAAGGACATGACGATGTTATAGCTCACATCGTCTCGGACGAAGACAAGGAGCTGGACGACCTCGCCATCCATGCACTTGCAAGTGGCCCAGCCTTGGTTCTGGGGCTTGAGAAGGTGAACGCTGTTGCTGAACTACTCCACCTCGTTGGCCCCGCGCACCCAGCTGCTTGGGTAGAGAGCAGTTCCCAATGTCTTCGAGCTCGGTTCGCTAAAGACGCACCTCGGAAGCTTGGACTTCGCTGCAGCGCTCAAGAAGTGACCACCGCGCAAGAATTAAGCTTCTTACTGGCTCATTCTGGCAGTAAAACGCACGTACAAGCCGTAGTAGCACCACTTCCAAATGGAGCCAAGACCGCTGCCATGGGGATCGACCAGTTGCTCGACTTCCTGTTCCCGAAACACTTACAACACCCGAATTCCGCTGGTCGACTCTTTGTCTTCGGGCTTTATGGGCCTCTGGACGCTCACTCAAGGCTCCGCAGTGGCGAATCAGGCTTGCACGTCGTCACTGACCGGGAACTGACCACGATGTCAGCTCGCATGGAGCGTGAAGATATTCTATCCGTGTACGGCATGTGCTCCTTATCGCAGGAAGAAGAGGAAGAAGTGGTGCGACAGGTGGATCATCTACTCAAGCGGTTCCCACAGTACACACCTCGAGACATTGAGACTCTATTCGCTCCTTTGTCTCGCGACTCGGACGGACACATGAGCTTCCACGACATGCAGCAGGCCGTGATGAAGGAGCGACTGCGACGTGTGTTGTGTATGAAGGAGCGACTGCATCCAGCTCTAGCGGAGCCTCTGCGCAATCAATTCTCACGTACTTTGACTCGACAGACAGCAACGAAAGGTGCAACACTGGTGAACGGAGCGCCGTCCAGCTTCTTCTTAAAGGATGTGGGTGCTACCAACGTGGAGAACGCGGCGTTCGTCTCCCGACTTCTAAGCACACGTGCGTTCCAGATCTGCCAGATGGAGGACGGCAATTCACCTTCACTCACGCAGAACGTGCGACTTCTACGGTCTGACAAGGCACAGAAATGCATGGACTCATAACCTGGCAATAAGGTGACACATACTACTTGCCTTTTTTGTACCCGACAACTTTCCCCTACTTCTCACTAATTTTCCTTGTAACCAACCAATCAGAGAATTGATTTTTTTTAATAGCCAATGACATGGATTTGTAGCTGCTCGCTGACACGCATGAGCCATTCGAGAAATCGACTTGTCATGCCGTTCGCGCAGATCGTGCTGGGTCCGCCTGGCTCGGGCAAGACGACGTACTGCAACGGCATGCAACAGTTCCTACAGGCCAATCACCGAGATGTGGCTGTAGTCAATATGGACCCAGCCAACGAGCAGCTACCGTACGTGGCTGATGTGGACGTGTCCGAGATGGTTTGTCTCGAAAACGTCATGGAGGAGCTGGACTTAGGTCCGAATGGCGGTGCGTACAATTGAAAGAAGGTCAATACAAACCGGACACAATGCTAATTATCTATGCTGACAGGTCTTGTGTACTGCATGGACTACATCGATGTCAATTTCGACTGGCTGGAGGACAAACTCGCAGCGCTCAAGGACAAGTACGTGCTGTTCGACTTCCCCGGTCAAGTGGAACTTTACACGCACGAGAACAGTGTGCATAGTATTCTGCACAAACTACAGAAGCTCGGATACAGAGTGGGTATTGATTTTGTGTTTTCTATTTGATATGTTAACTGATGTTGGTGTAGTTGGCTGTGGTGCACCTAGTGGATGCTCATCATTGCACCGATAGCTCCAAGTTTGTGTCCGTAGTGATGCTGAGCTTGTCATCGATGGTTCGGTTAGAGCTGCCGCATATCAACGTGCTATCGAAGATCGACCTGATGCAGCAGTACGGCAAACTTGGTACGTTGTGGCCTTTTCCCTTCTTTTTAACCGGTGAGTTCATTGAACGGTATCGTACTGGCAGCTTTCAACCTCGACTTCTACACGGATGTTCTTGATCTACGCTATCTCCTGGACCGATTGGATGAACCGGACGACGCTGAAGACGAGGATCAAATCTCTCTGGAGCCAAGGCATACAACGATCCCCAATTCGCGTCTTGCGGAGCGGTTCCGCCGCATGAACGAGGCGCTTGTAGACGTCATTGAGGACTTCAGTCTCGTGAGCTTCTTGCCCCTGCAGATCCAAGACCCCGCTACACTGCAGAAGGTTGTGGCAGCCATCGACAAGGCCAACGGCTTCGTCTTCACTGGCGTGGACTTCCAGACGGCCGTCGTTAAGGACTACGCCTTCGGAGATCAGGGTGGCGCACTGGACGTCCAAGAGAAATACCTCGACCAGTAGCACGAGACAAACCTTAAAGATCCATTGTATTACCCGCTCTCGCTCTTGCCCTGCCGCATATAACACTGTTGTAGCTATCGTTGTTTGTTCTAGATGGACACCACAGGCCCACGTTTAGAAGAAAATACCACCTTCCTCTTCTTCTGCTGCTTCGTCAACGTTGCTCAGATACTGCTCGTACGTAGACGACGTTGGGTGCAGCGAAGGCATCCCTGCCGTCGACAACGAGCTCATGGACATCGAGTTGCGCACGCCCAAACCTCCTCCTCCTAAGCCGCCCAAACTTCTACCGGCAATACCACGTCCTGCAAGGGAGTTCGTCGTGCTAGACTGCGGGGCCTCTTCTGCTGATGGTTCCTCGTTGCCTTCTGCTAAACTCTCAAAAGGCGACGACTTCATCCCTTCAAAGCTGCCATCGCTCATGTATCCAAGGTTACCCGAAGGTCTGCTGAAGCCTCCTTCGTTTCGCTGGAATGACAATAGCCCTCCACTGGAAAGTACAAAACAACGTTAGTAAAGCCAATCCAGAAGTGACGAAACATGACAACAACTACAGTACCTGGTGGCCACATTGCGGTCGAAAAGCCGTAGATCATTCATAGAGAAATTGCGCTTGGCTGCTGTAGAAACCTTCGTCATAGCGTGCACGATCTCCATCACTTGATCCACATCGTTCACAAAGTATTTCGCAGCGCTGGGCTTTTTGCCCACCGTAACAGTGAACTTGTTCCGCCGACTGCGCGCCTCCTCGAGGTACTGGAACATGAACTCGTCCGATAAATCGTCGCCCACACACAAGATAAAGTCGACGTACTGGCCACTGGTTGATTCAATCGTGGACATGACACGATCCACAATTACGCCCTTGTCCACACCCTCTGGACGCACTTCCAGATAGTCCGTGCCAGTAACCACCTCCACCTGGAAATGCTCCAACACTTGAAGTAGCTGGTCGTGCAACTCCTTAGCTTGCAGCTGTCCGAATTCTGGATCAGCATCACGGTACTGCCACAGCAACGCACTGCCCTTGAGTTCAATGTACGTGCCGTGGGTGCGTTGCGTATAAATATCCATGACGGCGTGCGTCACATCCTTCCACGAGTCATCAAAGTTGTCCTTCGTGCATAGCCAAACTCCTTCCTCCACTTCGCTCGACAAACTGGTGGAGCTGCTGCCACTTGACTGCGGTGCTCTATCTGTCGCACCTCCGCCATTAGCATTCGTGCCTGTCCCCCACTTGTACAGATAACCATGCTCAGCAGCAAGGCCCAAACCACGAACCGAGCCCAGCGTCTTCTCCAGATCGCCACGTTCCTTGCCACTCAATACAAACACGGTGTTGCGCGGGTCCGCACAGAGCAACGACAATGAAGCAATAAGATCTGACGATGCCTTGGGTGTCTCAGTCTTGGACACGAATGAGTTCTGTTCGCAACCCGTAATATACTTGGAAAAGTTGTGCGTGCCTGCAGGTTCCTCCAGTGTGAGAGTGTTTCCGTAATCGAAGAAGATCACACGGCGAAACGTTTCACGGTAAGCCTTGGCTACAACATCGGTCTCCAACATCTTAAAACCAGCATTGAACTCCAGCATCCGGAAGCCCAAGCCAAGTCCGTAGCCCATGCTCTCACCCTCCGCGGTCTGCTTCTTCGTCCGCTTTAAGTCCACAAGAATCCGCTCCGCCCACTTCGTCCTCGAGTTCGTAGTAATGTACTCGAGATCCTTCTTGTGCCTGGCACTTCGTTCCTCTTCGGTCATCATCAAAGCCAGTTCCATCGCCTGAATAATCTCTTCGCGTTTCCACGGGTTCACGCCAATGCTACCCGTCAGTACGCGGCTGCTTCCAGAGAATTCTGACACAATCACAACGCCAGGTGACTTGGCCAGCTCGTGCGCATAGATGAACTCGAACGGGTACAGGTTTACAGCGTCACGTACTGAAGTCGTGAGCAGCACATGGCCTACACGCCAAAGCGGTAGTCTAGAGGCCATGTCCGTGTTCTCCACTTCTGAGTACGCAAAGATAGGTTCCTTGTGGTTCTCTCCGAAGCGGTCGTTAATGCGCTTCATGTGCGCCAAGATCTCTGCACGTACACTGTCCTTCTCTGGGGTCGGATTCGAAGAGTCCCAAATACCAATCTGCACGAACTGAACCTTGTCAACGTACTCTGGGTGCTGCGCTAGAAAGAACTCGATAGCTCCAAGCTTGAGCAAAATGCCCTTTAGCCTCTCCACGCGATCCACACTCACAAACACCTTGCGTTTGCTGCTCTCGTACTTGGCAGCCAGCACGGCTGCATCCTGTTCCACCTGAGGGCTCGCACTGATCCGATCCATGAATGTGGGCTCGATGCCAATGTGGCTGATAGTCAGCATAACCATGCGGCCATTGTACTCGACGCCAATGTATCCACCGGGCTGCGCGCTATACTTGAGTCCGAGAATACGACGACAACTTGTCAGGAAGTGACGCGCGTGCTCGTACAGGTGGAAACCGATGTGGTCCGCAGCTAACACGCCACGCAGTAGATCTGCGCGCATCGATAGTGTCCGGAAGATCTCCGAACTTGGGAACGGCGTATGCAGGAAGATACCAACGTTGACGTTCGGCAGACGACGAGCCAGGAAACTCGGCGCCACCAGTAGATGAAGGCCATGCACCCACACCAGATCGCCTTCATTGTACACCTCAATGACCTTATTGACAAAGATACGATTGACTGTCTTGTAGCTGGCCCAGGCATTGCGCTGCTGACCAGGGTTCCACCAACGGGTAGGCAGAGCACCGTACACATCCACGATATTGTGGAACACGGGCCACAGCGTACCGTAGCAGAAGTTGTGGAACGTCGAGCCCAGGGGCTCAGCCAGGAATACTGGAACGCAGTGGAAGTCCTCAAGTTGCTTGGCTAGCCGTTCTTCGTCTTCCTTTGGGATAGGTTCAGCGCAGTGCACTGTTCCAACCCACGTTAATCTCATCGAGCTCACACGATCCCAATTCGCCTCGCGGTATGAGTCTTTCAGCAGTCCAGACGGGCAGATGAGGTTGTCGTCTTCCCATTCAATATGGTAGTGCCCTTCCGGCGTTCTGTGCACGAGCACTGGCAATCTGTGAACAGCGATAATAACACCATCAGTCGCCTCCATCGTCACGTTGGAATTCTGCCTGGGAGACGTAGGAGGCGGATTGACATTTGGCATTTCCTCCGACAAAGTACGCATCTTGGCCACGGGGCTAGCGGCGTCCGAACCAGCTCTCCCTCTAGTAGATCCGTGCCTAGAGAGACTCTGTGTGGAGCTCGCTGCCTGTTCGTTCTCCTCCGCAATCACATCTGTCAACAACCTGCCAGATCCTGGTGGCCGTCGATTGTTCGTACGATGTAACGTGCCGTCCTCACTCCCATTGGCGCGTCGATCCACAAAGGCCTGTCCTGAACTGAGTCTCGGGATCACTCCCCAGAAGGCAGGAGGCGGTACATCTTCCTCCTCACTAGCTTGGTCCGCTGCTGCATCTGAATCACCCGTGACGACTGTGGACGTCCCTGTATTGTCATCGTCACTACAGAGCGAGGAGCGACGTCTAGGCCGTGCATCCAGTGTGTCTTGTGTTTGTACGTAGCCCACCCCCACTGTGAGCTCTCTAGTGACGGGGCCAGACTCGGCCGAGCCTTCGTACCGTAAGAAGCGGCTGCCAGAGCAAACCGCGTACCGGTAACGCACCACAGAGTCCGCGGGCGCCAGTACCGGCTCCAGATTGTACCAAATAGGGTACAGGTCGGGCGTTGTGACCAATTGCAGCCCTCCTTCAGCCCCAGCACCGCCAGTATTGGGCACCACATCCACGGAGCCGCCGAGCGCCGGAAGGTCCCCCACAAGCCACAGCGTCTGGCCGTGACCCAACGCTGCACACACCTGGAAGTCCACTCTTGTGCCGGGCGGGGGAGCAGGTAGTCCCCAGCCCACTGCGTGCCGTAGCCGCTGTAGCATCTTTTTATCAAAACCTGTGTGGATTTCGTTCCAAAAAAAGAGTTTTAAAAAAAAAATTAGAGAAAGAGGGAAGAAAAAGGAGGAGAATGCATACCTGAAGGCGCGAGGCTCGTGTGTCGCTTAGAGACGCGCGGGGTTGCGCTGCGTAGCGTAGAGCAGGAGCCTTCTCCCTCTCTCTATCGCTCGCTCGGGGCCTCCTGCGGCTGCTTCCTTCGCCTCCTGCTTTTATGCTGTTTGGGGCGTGAGGTGTCGTACTCGACTAAGTACGAGTCGGTTTTTGTTCTCTTAGCGTACCCAATAAAAAAACGTTCGGATTTAAGTGGGAGATGGCACTCAAGTGAGAGTGACGTACTTGCCACTTCAACAACTGGTCAGTTGCGCATTAAAGACCCGATCGCCACTACGCGTATCGTATCCATGGACAAACTCATGAGGCTTTTAGATGATCCCAAATGCTAGCTCTACACTAGCTACGTTCTCCACTCTCTCTCTCTCTCTCGCCTATTCTACAGAAAGCACCTTCAACATGTTGGTTGAACCCGAGCGGGCCTCCACCATGCCGTGCAGGGCGACGACGTTGTCACCAGGCTTCACCCAACCGAACTGCTTGCCCAGGTCCGTTGCGCGGTACAGGATCGAGTCCGTTCCGATCATTGAGCCCATGCAACGAGCCCGCACGCCCTTGTAGAAGCCCTCGGCTTGGTGTGCGCTGCCAGCCATTGCCGTCAGCACCAGAATTGGCATCGACGGACGGAACTTGGACACCAGACGGGCCGTGTTACCAGACTCGGTCAGCACCACAATCATCTTGGCCTTGATGTCGATGGCCGTCTTCACAGCCGACGACGCGATGGCCTCCTGCGTCGACATGGGGCCGTACGTGTCCAGCACGGCATTGCGCAGCGACTGGTACACGTCGTCGTAGTGGATGGCACCTTCGGCCTGCACGCAGATCTTCGACATCATGGTGACGGCCTCAGTGGGGTAGTCGCCGTTAGCAGTTTCGCCCGAAAGCATCACAGCATCGGTACCGTCAAGAACGGCATTGGCAACATCCGTGCACTCGGCACGGGTCGGGCGGGGAGCCTTGATCATCGACTCCAGCATCTGCGTGGCAGTCACCACGGGCTTACCAGCGATGTTGGCCTTGCGGATCATCATCTTCTGGGCGAGGAACACCTTTTCGGGCGGGATCTCCATGCCCAAGTCACCACGGGCAACCATGATGCCGTCCGTCTTGGCCAGGATCTCGTCGAAGTTCTCGAGACCCTCGTGAGATTCGATTTTGGCAATGATCTTGATGCCGCGGCCACGGGGGCCCAGCACCTTACGGATGTTGTCAATATCCTGGCCCGTGCGCACGAAGGACGCCGAGATGTAGTCGACGCCGTGCATGAGGCCGAAGTTGATGAGGTCGTCCTCGTCCTTCTCCGTCAGGGTCGGCAGCATCACCTTGCATCCTGGCAAGTTCATGTTCTTACGCTCACCGAGCGTAGCCGTGTTGTTGGCACGGGTGATGATGCTGTCGTCCTTGATCTCCAGCACAGTAAGCACCAGCGAGCCATCGGCCACCAAAACGGTACCACCAACCTGCACAGACTGGGGCAGCTCAGGGTACGAGCAGGCGATCTTGGTCTCATCACCAAGGAACTCGTAGTCCGTGGTAAGTTCGAGGATCGAGTCCTTCTCAATGGTCACCTTGTCTTTGTTAGCGAGGAAGCCCGTGCGGATCTCCGGTCCCTTGGTGTCCAACATAATGGCGATGTTCTTGTGCGGACGCGAGGCCAAGGCACCACGCAGACGGTTAAGCGTGTCCGCGTGACTGACGTGGTCGCCGTGGGAGAAGTTGAAGCGGGCCACGTTCATTCCGGCGTCGATGAGCTCGCCAATGCCGTCCTGAGACCAACAGGCCGGGCCCAACGTGCAGAAGATTTTGGTCTTGCGCTCGACGCCCTCGGTGCTGCGCATGATGTTCTCGAGCTCGACGCCCTGCTGGCTAAGTCCGATAGCTCCCGACATGACGATAGAGAGGAAGGTAGAATGGGGGTGAAAGGGGGTTCTGGGCCGTGGCTTGGGTGCTTGGGGGCGAGTTCGACTGTGACTGTGAACTGCAGGGGGAATCCGACTCGAGGGATGACTCCCTGATTCGAGCCAAGCGTGTTTATGTGGCTCGGATGACGGCGACGACGTTGCGATGGAGATCTGTGTCCCGGAAGTGGAGTCCCATTTGTGAAGAATATGTATGAGAGGGGACTTCCTCTGATCGGACAGAGTAAGTTGAAGCAGAAGCAAAATAAGGACGGGCCAGGGTGCTAATATTCTGAAGTAGTAGTAATATACAACTGCTTCAGAAGATGACTATTTTCTACAATGTAGTATCACTTGTTTGGTCTACAGACACGCAGCAATCGTTTGAAACTGCTTCAGTGCAAGAATGATGTTGTAATACATCGTTCACGATCATAATATTAATACACGAAAAATATGCAACAGCAATACGATATCTTCAGTATCAAAATGCAAGTGTTATCATTAGTTTCGTTACTAAAATCCAGGTATCTAAAAAGTATTAGTGCACGTTAACACCCCTCTTTATCGAATGCGTTCTATTACTACTCTTAAAGTCACGCTTACTCCACGAAAAGCACCTTCAGCAAGTTCGTCGAGCCAGACTTGGCCTCCTGGATGCCGTGCACGGCAACCACGGCGTCGCCTCTCTTCAGCCAGCCCAACTCCTTGCCGGTCTCCGTCGCACGGTACAGGATCGAGTCCGTGCCGATCATCGAACCCACGCAGCGAGCAACCACACCTTTGAGGAAACCCTCGGACTGGCGCGCGGTCTGCTCCAGAGCAGTCAACACCAGCACCGGCATCTGTGGTCGGAACTTGGACACCAGACGAGCGGTGTTGCCCGTCTCCGTCAACACCACCAACATCTTTGCGTCAATGTCGATAGCCGTCTTCACAGCCGACGAAGCCACAGCCTCAGCCGTCTGCATCGGACCGTTCACCTCCAGCACGGCGTTGCGCAGCGACTGGTACACGTCGTTGTAGTGGATGGCGGTCTCAGCCTGCAGGCACGTCGCGGCCATCATCTCCACAGCCTGACGCGGGTAGTCGCCGTTAGCGCTCTCACCCGAAAGCATCACGGCGTCCGTACCGTCAAGAACGGCGTTGGCAACATCCGTGCACTCGGCACGGGTCGGGCGTGGTGTTGGAATGCATTTTGAAGATCAGACAACTGAAGGTTGAAGATCAAGGTGAGACCCGGAGCATGGAGTAAGTCTAAACTGAGGTGAAGCCTGTCGAAGCTGGGAGCTGCGGATCTGAAAGAGCTGCAGCTCAAGGATGGTTGCCATACCTAGGAGAGCTAACACTCTAAATTCTCTTGAATTCGTTGGCGTCTGGCCTCCACTTTGTATTGCGGCCATTGCGTTTTGTGTGCGTCTGTGCGCCAACGAGTTCGAAAATCGCCTCAGAGTGTCCATACAAAATAACGGTCATTCAGGGATATCCAAAGTATCTAAGAATTCGTTGGCGTCAGGCGCACATAAATATACCGTAAAAAACGAAATCTGTGCCACCACGTATTTCGGTAGTAAACGCCTTCTTCAACTCGTGATCGTAGTTCTCATCGACAAGGTATACCCTCTCTCCGCATGAACACAGCATATTTAAGTTTTTACTTACGTGTTTTACATTCGCTACACTATCCAGTTCGGGCCGATGCACGGCGGTTTGCTCGAATAACGTTGAGAGCGGTAGACCATTTGAGCTGATCCTTGCGTCGTTGGCGTTTCTTGGGGGTGACATCGCTGAGAGGAAGCTTTGCCAGTACGCTTTGCAGCATTTCGCGAGCTTGTTGAATAGTTGGAGCTGAAATCCAGGAACAGTGGGGAATTTTAGTTTGTATCTCCATCATCATGCATCGATAATTTGACAGTGTCTTTCGCTTCTTACTTGTGGACAAGTCCCTCCATTGCAAGAAACGGTATGGTCCAATTCGACCAGAAGGATCACCACAGCACCAATGCTCCCATGCGGTCATCAATGACATGCCAGGAATATGAAAGTCGGCAGTTACCCTAGAAAATCTTTCGTTCACAAGTGATAAAGTTTGTGGTGCATTTTGGAGGGTGTCGCTATGTTCGATAACCTCGTCGTGGGCTGCATCGTTGTGCTGCATTTGATGATGATTGTTACTTCGGAGGGATTCTAAAATTTCGGTAATTCCACATCCTTCAAGCGCCTGCGAGAGACCGGCATGCAAATCTGTTGTTGACAGGGATCTTTGGCAGCGCGATAGCTCTGTGGTTATCTGCTCTAGGAGTGTTGGACCTAGTTCAGACACCGATTGCGAGAGTCGTTGCAGTTGGGTTGACTGCTTCTCCATAGCCACAAGTAAATGAACGTGGGGTGGGACCCCAGTGGGCCTTATTCGATCCGATGGCCACGCCATTCGACAAGTAACACGCTGTTTCAATTGAGATATCAGTTCCACATTCCCAAATACTGGATTCCGATATAGCGGATGTTGTGGGCCTAATATCGTGCGTAAATATTCCCAGTGATAAACTAAAGACGCCAATAGAAATCCACCAGTCCGCAGTAAGTGTGGAGGTAAGTTTATAAAGCACAGGTTGATGTTGTCACGAACAAACTCGTCAACATCGGAAAAAATGGTGGTAATATAGCAAAACCAGTATCATCAAAAGGTAGACCAGCTACATAGCGGCCTACAATGCGATCTCAGCGGACTCGTAACGGATGTAAGTGTCTTGTACACCAGGTAGTGTCCAACCAGCTCTGATACAAATGGCCGCAGCAGAAGGCCCCCCGTTGGAGCACGAAGAGACAAAGGTTGCAGACCCTTTTCGAGCAGAATGCGTTCCGATATCTGAGGCCACTAGTCCTTCATTTGCCAGGATTTCCTTCATCTGTTCGGTTTCCATTACTCGCTTCAGTATTTTTGAGAACCTGTCGTACTGATTGCCACCTGGGAATAACTTGGAATTCGAGAGTCCTAAAACAGCGCCATAGATAGCTAATGAAAGTACCGGGCAAATTTCTGGGATGAATGGATTTGCATATACGTGTCTGGCATCACGGGGTCTTGTGCCGTCCTGGTCATTCTTCATATGCCCAAAAGAATTGCTAATGCATCTCCATCCCAACTCAAATGACCGGAGTGAATTGATGACGTGTTTCCAGCGCGACACATCAGATTCCAGCTCAAAAGTAAGAAGGTGTGAGCAAATACAAACTCAGTATCGTTATGTTTGAGGAACGTGGCACAAAAATGCCGTAATACTGAAAATGAAAAGAGGTTCCTTTGCCCTCTATCAACTTTACACCAGCATTGTGATTTGCGTCGTGCGACGTCGCGCTTCAAACCCTTAAAAATAGTGTCAGATTACCCGCAAATTCAGGTGACATTGTTTGCCCATATCCACGATAAAGATGGAACAGACTCGAGCGCATCAGTCGTAGACCGATCGACCAGGTTTTCCACTTCTACCACTAAGAGACATCAAAAACTCTCAAAATCGTCAGGTTCGTGAAGATCGTAATTCCAGAGGTGATATTTCACGATTCTCTTCCATGAAACGAGCTATGCTGCCAAGCTTCAGTGATGCAATTCCAGAGTCGTCTTGTTCCAAATCGCAGCTACGCAAGCTGCCGAGAAAGGTATCGCGTAGGAGATGTCTCTTCCGTCTGTAGAGCCATGCTACATAGCGGCATATTCCCCGTACGTATATTGATGCTGTCTTTTGGCCGATAACATTGTCTTTCACGGCCCTCACCTGTTCTCGAAGGTCTACGTCGCCCGGACTCATGTTGTGAGCAATCCAGAACTGTATCCACAAGTATCGAATCACTTCGTTTAAATACGAGCAAAGGAAAGTCACACAAATTCTTGCTACATATAATTCTCTTGAATTCGTTGGCGTCTGGCCTCCACTTTGTATTGCGGCCATTGCGTTTTGTGTGCGTCTGTGCGCCAACGAGTTCGAAAATCGCCTCAGAGTGTCCATACAAAATAACGGTCATTCAGGGATATCCAAAGTATCTAAGAATTCGTTGGCGTCAGGCGCACATAAATATACCGTAAAAAACGAAATCTGTGCCACCACGTATTTCGGTAGTAAACGCCTTCTTCAACTCGTGATCGTAGTTCTCATCGACAAGGTATACCCTCTCTCCGCATGAACACAGCATATTTAAGTTTTTACTTACGTGTTTACATTCGCTACACTATCCAGTTCGGGCCGATGCACGGCGGTTTGCTCGAATAACGTTGAGAGCGGTAGACCATTTGAGCTGATCCTTGCGTCGTTGGCGTTTCTTGGGGTGACATCGCTGAGAGGAAGCTTTGCCAGTACGCTTTGCAGCATTTCGCATGAGCTTGTTGAATAGTTGGAGCTGAAATCCAGGAACAGTGGGGAATTTTAGTTTGTATCTCCATCATCATGCATCGATAATTTGACAGTGTCTTTCGCTTCTTACTTGTGGACAAGTCCCTCCAATTCAAGAAACAGTATTGTCCAAATAGACCACAAGGATAACCACAGCACCAATGCTCCCATGCGGTCATCAATGACATGCCAGGAATATGAAAGTCGGCAGTTACCCTAGAAAATCTTTCGTTCACAAGTGATAAAGTTTGTGGTGCATTTTGGAGGGTGTCGCTATGTTCGATAACCTCGTCGTGGGCTGCATCGTTGTGCTGCATTTGATGATGATTGTTACTTCGGAGGGATTCTAAAATTTCGGTAATTCCACATCCTTCAAGCGCCTGCGAGAGACCGGCATGCAAATCTGTTGTTGACAGGGATCTTTGGCAGCGCGATAGCTCTGTGGTTATCTGCTCTAGGAGTGTTGGACCTAGTTCAGACACCGATTGCGAGAGTCGTTGCAGTTGGGTTGACTGCTTCTCCATAGCCACAAGTAAATGAACGTGGGGTGGGACCCCAGTGGGCCTTATTCGATCCGATGGCCACGCCATTCGACAAGTAACACGCTGTTTCAATTGAGATATCAGTTCCACATTCCCAAATACTGGATTCCGATATAGCGGATGTTGTGGGCCTAATATCGTGCGTAAATATTCCCAGTGATAAACTAAAGACGCCAATAGAAATCCACCAGTCCGCAGTAAGTGTGGAGGTAAGTTTAAAAAGCACAGGTTGATGTTGTCACGAACAAACTCGTCAACATCGGAAAAAAATGGTGATAATATAGCAAATCCAGTATCATCAAAAGGTAGACCAGCTACATAGCGGCCTACAATGCGATCTCCAGCGGACTCGTAACGGATGTAAGTGTCTTGTACACCAGGTAGTGTCCAACCAGCTCTGATACAAATGGCCGCAGCAGAAGGCCCCCCGTTGGAGCACGAAGAGACAAAGGTTGCAGACCCTTTTCGAGCAGAATGCGTTCCGATATCTGAGGCCACTAGTCCTTCATTTGCCAGGATTTCCTTCATCTGTTCGGTTTCCATTACTCGCTTCAGTATTTTTGAGAACCTGTCGTACTGATTGCCACCTGGGAATAACTTGGAATTCGAGAGTCCTAAAACAGCGCCATAGATAGCTAATGAAAGTACCGGGCAAATTTCTGGGATGAATGGATTTGCATATACGTGTCTGGCATCACGGGGTCTTGTGCCGTCCTGGTCATTCTTCATATGCCCAAAAAGAATTGCTAATGCATCTCCATCCCAACTCAAATGACCGGAGTGAATTGATGACGTGTTTCCAGCGCGACACATCAGATTCCAGCTCAAAAGTAAGAAGGTGTGAGCAAATACAAACTCAGTATCGTTATGTTTGAGGAACGTGGCACAAAAATGCCGTAATACTGAAAATGAAAGAGGTTCCTTGCCCTCTGTCAACTTTACACCAGCATTGTGATTGCGTCGTGCGACGTCGCGCTTCAAACCCTTAAAAAATAGTGTCAGATTACCCGCAAATTCAGGTGACATTGTTTGCCCATATCCACGATAAAGATGGAACAGACTCGAGCGCATCGAGTCGTAGACCGATCGACCAGGTTTTCCTCCACTTCTACCACTAAGAGACATCAAAAACTCCTCAAAATCGTCAGGTTCGTGAAGATCGTAATTCAGAGGTGATATTTCACGATTCTCTTCCATGAAACGAGCTATGCTGCCAAGCTTCAGTGATGCAATTCCAGAGTCGTCTTGTTCCAAATCGCAGCTACGCAAGCTGCCGAGAAAGGTATCGCGTAGGAGATGTCTCTTCCGTCTGTAGAGCCATGCTACATAGCGGCATATTCCCCGTACGTATATTGATGCTGTCTTTTGGCCGATAACATTGTCTTTCACGGCCCTCACCTGTTCTCGAAGGTCTACGTCGCCCGGACTCATGTTGTGAGCAATCCAGAACTGTATCCACAAGTATCGAATCACTTCGTTTAAATACGAGCAAAGGAAAGTCACACAAATTCTTGCTACATATAATTTATTCATACTTTCATTTACCCTCTCTGGTGTACGAGGTTATCGTTGGATTCGATTCAACTCACAACAGGGTTCTGAGCCCAAAGACGGAATTCGTTCTGTGTGAGGAGATCCAAGATGGCTACACCTCAGAAGTATACAAACGAGGGCGTCCCGAAGAACTGGGATGGAAAGGACTGGCAGCAGTACAAGTGGGCCATGGGACTAGTGTTCCGGAAGAAGAAACTTACAGAGATTGTGAGTGGAGACTTGAAACGGGATGCACTGGTGACTGATGAGGGCAAGACGAAGTTCGATGAGGATCAGGTGACGATCATGCAGTTGATCGGGATGTCACTGCCTGCGGACAAGCTCCATCAGGTTCGACACAAGACCACAGGGACTGAGATGTGGAAGGCTTTGTGTGATATCTATGAGTGCACGGATAATCAAACGACTATCGCGCACAGGAGTAGATGTCTGCGGAATGAGCTTGAAACTGCAAAACTGCACCCAGGTGGAGATGTGAACGAGCATTTGAGTAAGATGTTCAATATTCGGACTGAATTGACATCGTTGAACTACACCGTGGAAGATATTGACATGGTGGAGATGCTGTTGGATAGCCTTCCGAATCAATACGAGTTTGAGAGTTTAAAGTCGGGTATTCGATACAACTTGGGCGTAGGAGGCACTACACCGGAACGAACTCGGGAACTAATTCGGATTGCAGACTCGCGTCAGAAAGTCTATAAGGCCAAGGGCGGAGCAAATCAACGTGGAAACCAGAAGAATGGTGGAAGCACAAACAGCACAAAGACTAAGAATGAGAAGGGGGACACGTCACAACAAGAGAAGACCGGAGGCTCGAAGAAGAAGCAGAAGAAGTGCTTTGTCTGCGAGAGTACGGAGCATCTCAAAGTTGATTGTCCTAATCGAGCCAAACCTGCAGATAGTGATAATCCAAAAGAAACAGAACAGAAGCGAAAACCGAAGGGACACTTGACTATCTACAGGAGCAACCAAGCTGACGAAGATGTTGGTGTGGCAGCTGGTACTCTGAACGATTTGCCACAGATACCAATCGAGATGTTCGAAATGTTCGACGCTAGCCGAGAGGAAAGAGACCTGCAGGACACGCATAGATTAGCAGGAGATAGGCAGAGTGACGAATCGATTGACACTGGAAGTGGATGGTGGTATTTCGATACCGCATCAAACACACACTTGACCGGAAATCGTGACCATTACTGTTCCTTCACGGAAGACACAACTGAGTCTCAAAGCGTGCATGGTGTTACTCCAGCGCTAGCCTCGCGAATTGAAGGAGTTGGAACAGTGGCATTGCAGACTGAGGTTGAAGGTGAATCCGTGGTAATCTACCTGAATGACGTATTCTACGTTCCTGGAGCAGCAGCTGGGCTTCTCTCACCTGGTTTGGCGATGGAGCAAGGCTTTGAGTTTGATTATGATCGAGCTAGTAATGTCTTTAAGCTGATGCGAAATGGAAGAACCGTGGTAGTGGCAATGCCACAGGATGCAACGTGGGGATTTCAAGTGAATTCGGCGCAAAATGGACCTACTGTTGAACCGCTAACTACGCCGATGGCAAATTTCACTGCAGTTGAAGGTGTTGCGTCGCTGAAGCTCTGGCACGAGCGTTTAGGACACACCTGCTCCCAGTATCTCAAGACCATGGTGGATAAGGATATGGTGAAGGGTATGATGCTCACCCAGCGGCAGCAACAAGACGACTGTGAGGCCTGCCATCTAGGTAAACAGAAGAAGACACCGTACAGAAAGAAACTTGACCGTGGATTAAATTCTCCAAATCAAGTGGTGTACGCAGATCTCTTGATTCCTAGTAGAGAGAACGGAACCCGGTTTGAAGCTGTGCTCGTGATCATGGATGGATTTTCGCGGTTTGTTACTGTGCATATGCTGACAAGCAAGGCAAGTGAAACCGTGAATAGGCACATCAAAGAGTACATCCTGTGGGCCGAAAGACAAGCTGGAAGGAACTCACCCAATGCAAACGGAAAGGTGCACAAGGTGCGGCAGGTACTGATCACGCACAGCGTTCGACAAGTGTTAACGGACAAAGGAGGTGAATTCGTGAACGGTGAGATTGACAAGTGGTATAAGTCGCATGGAATTGAACATGTTCTTGTCGGTCCAAAAAGCTCGCAGCTAAACCTGTGTGAGCGAACTGTTGTGAATGCAAACTCACAGCTCACACGCCAGCTCCTTCAACCCGCAGCCAACGTAGTTGGCTCTACCTGTGTGAAACTATAGTTAAGCTGATCTCCAACTGTTAGCACCTCAGAGGACAAGGACTACAGCTGGTTGCACTTGCACTTGCACTCGTGCATGCAAGTGACGCAATATACAAGGGCGCTCTCCCTGGACTACTAGCATGGTAGGCGAGTGCGCTCTGAGAACTAGAGTAGGAAGATCACTTTCCAACTTACCTTGGGATCAACAAGCAACAAGCAATACACGTTGGCTTACGGGAGTTCCAGCTCCCAAATCGTGAGCACGTCACAAAGTTAACTTTAGTCTATCGTGCAATCGATGAGGACTCGCAGCGGCCGTACCAACCAAGGCTCTCAAAGAGCACCTGCTGATGCGACTGCTGCTCAAGTAAACAACGACGCACCGATCTCTACCTCTATTCCCGTGACATCGACATCTATTACGCCACCGTACGTGACGAGTATCTCTCACAGTTCCTTGGTCAAATGGAAGCGTGAAAGACAAGAGTACGAGGAGGCAATCGAAGCTCGATGTGATGTCACTGGTGAAGATAGAGGGAAGGCTTTGCGGAGTGTCAAGAACTCGTTTAATCGACAGTTGCTAACTACTCTGTGCAAGTTTGAGTGGGGCACGACTGTTGAAGCCGTTACGGAAGAGCGTATCATCGAAGAGTTGGACAAGATAATCGGCACTGTCATGAATGACGCGATTCTAAACGTTGATGCCATTTTTAATGACGAACTGAAGATGGACCTACGTGAGCGTGATGTGAAAGCGCGTGTAATTAACTATTTCATGCGCTGCGACGAGATCATCCTACAACATGGCATGGCTACTATTTTCTCCACTGAGACGGGGGTGAAGGAAAAATGTAACATCCTCAGGAAGCATCTTGAGCCTGCAGCATTGCGAGAGGCTGTTGATACACATCTCCGCATTGTAGACGCAAGCTGCAAATCAGATGAGAGTGCATTATACTCGCTGGTGAAGGACAAGGCGCTGGAGCAAGAGAGAATCTATCAGTTGCTGGCAAAACGGAAGCACCAACACAATGACTCTCGTGCTGCTACTAGCACCAAGCAGGGCGCAACGAGGCAAGACAACAATGGGTCTAACACGGACAGGAAGGTCCAGCGTGTTCCTGGGCATTCTCGCCCTGTGCCTACGCAGGCAGCACCGAAGCCGCCTGCTGCGACACAAAGCAAGCCACGGACTGGTTGTTTTCAATGTGGTAAAGACCACTGGCTGAGCCAGTGCCCGGATTTGGACGAGGCTGAAAAGGACAAACTTTTGGCCGAGCGAAAAGCAAAACGGTCAGCCAGCAATGACAAAAACAAGAAGTTCAGGTCGAAGCGTGTTGATGCACCGTCTACGGGAGATAGGAGGAACTCCCCAACAGTGGTGATCAACGGATTGCTCGACATTACCTATTGTGCAGATAGCGGCTCGGATATGAACATCATTTCGCGCAAGCACGTCGATCTGCTCTGCGAGCAGGATGCGACTGTAGCGCTTGTCGAACTGGATGCGCCAATCATTTCGAGAGCCGTTGGTGGAGCTATGCTCACCTCGACGCATGCAATTAACGTCCGACTGACTTTAAATACGGCGGCTGGTCCTGTCAGATGTCAAGATACTAAGCAATGTCTAGTTGTCGAGGCGGATGAAGATGAATTCATTGTCGGTAAATTGTTACTGGCCGAGCTTGGAATTGATGTGGATCAACAATTGGAATATCTAGCAACGCGGGAAGTCGAAGATGATGATCCGTACAGCGACTCGGAGGGAATCTCATGCGCGAAACCTGTCGTTGGTGACATTGTGATGAATGTCGTTGATGCTTTAGTGCGAGATGCTATCGACAGCGGCTCTATTGACGAGTATACAACTAGTCGATTGTATGAGGTCGTTCGAAAGTACGGTGGATGGCGTTTGGAGCTTGGCGATGATCCTCCTGCGCGTGTACCCCCACTGAAGATCAGATTGAAGCCTAATGCAACACCTTATCGCTGCAAAGTTCGACAGTATAGCCCTGAGAAGTCTGAATTCATGGCAGAGTTCAACAAGAAGCTCGTGTCACTCGGCTGGGTATACGAAAATAGGGAAAGCCGCTGGTGTTGCCCTGCTTTACCGGTGAAGAAGCCCACTACAGGTGAATTTCGGCAGACAGTGGATTATCGACCGACGAATGCAGTGACTGAACCCATTGCTGGCGTAATGCCCAGCCTTGAGGTGGCTCTTGAGCATTGTAAAGGCAAGATGTTCTATGCACTTTTCGACTTTCTAAAAGGTTTCTGGCAGCTACCTTTGGCAAAGTGTTGCCAGGAAATTCTCTCGTACATGACAGACCGAGGTGTGTTTACACCGACCAGAGTGCCGCAGGGTAGCACGGATGCTGCACTGCATTTTCAGGCTACGATTGAAATGGTGTTAGGTGATTTGGTGAACACTTGCGTGATTGTGTGGATAGATGACTTGCTGGTCTTTGCGGACACTGCAGAGGAGCTAGTGGACGCAATAGAGGCGATTCTGTTGAAACTGGATGAGCATGGGCTCATACTCAACCCGAAAAAGAGCGCATTGTTTTTAACTGAAGTACGGTGGTGTGGCCGTATCATTAATCGGCATGGTATCGGACATGATCCAGAGCGGATTCAGGCTTTGCGAGACATGCCGCTACCAACCACCGCCGCCGACTTGCAACAGTTTCTGTGTGCCAGTAATTGGATGAGGGCCGGTCTAGTGGATTATGCGAGGGTGGCCAGACCTTTGCAAGAACGCCTTGATGCCGCACTGAGAGGTACAAAGAAGACCAAACGAGCGGCTGCAGGAGTCAAACTGGACCTGACTCCAGATGAAGCTGCGAGTTTTAATGCTGTGAAGGAACTGCTTGGTAACTCAGCTATGCTAACCTTCCCCGACCCTACGAAGCAGCTTTGCGTCCTCAGTGACGCCTCGGACTACGGATGGGGACTTGTAGTCTCTCAAGTGAATGAGTGGCAGCCCAACGTACCCATCCATGAGCAACAACATGAACTTCTGGTGTGCATGGGAGGCAGCTTCACTGGCTCAGCTCTGAATTGGAGTGTCATCGAGAAAGAATCATACCCAATCGTTCACGCGTGCGAAAGGTTGGAGTACCTGTTACTACGGCCACAGGGGTTCAAGCTGTACTGTGACCACAGGAACATCATATACCTGTTCAGCCCCAGCAAGGCGTTGAAGAAACATGTACGCGGCAAATTGCTAAGGTGGTCTACTAAGCTTGTGGAATACCGGTACACGATCGAGCACATTGAAGGTGTGCATAATGTTTGGGCAGATCTGATTTCGCGGTGGGGTGGTGGATTTCAACCTACAGCGCGCATACATTCTGCTAAGCGATTTACCCGTGGGAAACAGAAACACTCTAAGACAACGAGGAGTGTTGAGGTGGTAAGGTTACGCCCACTTGACGACAAAGAGTTTGTGTGGCCTACTTTAGAGGAGATTGGCAGCCAGCAAGCGCTGCACACTGCTCCAGAGGGTGCTTCTCTACGCGATGATGACTTGTGGCAAGTGGACGGACGAATTTGGATACCTCGTGAGGCAACTACGCTAACTCAGCGGCTGATGATCATTGCTCATTGCGGACAGAACGGACATCGTTGCATGCACGTCATGCAGAATCACATCAAGCGTTTGTTTTCGATTGGAGGTTTGAGTGAGCTCGTACGTGACTTCTGTTCGAAGTGTTTACTTTGCCTACACGTCAAAGGCGGGAATGTGATACCTCGATCATACAGCGAAACACACCACACCTACGAACGCAATGCTTCTTTGCACTGGGACTTTTTGTCTCTTGGCGAATCGTTCGGAACGTCACGATACGCACTGGTCCTCAAGGATGAGGCCACGCATTTTGTCGAGCTGGTGGCATGTGACAGTGCAACGTCTGAGGTAGCTGCGAGTGGTATGCTAGATTGGCATAGCCGCTTTGGCACACCGAAAGTGTGGGTGAGCGATACGGGTTCACACTTTAAGAACAAGGTGATCGCCGAATTGAGCCGACGCCTGAAGGGTCGTCAAGAGTTCGTTCTAGCCTACACACCGTGGAAGAACGGCTCGGTGGAACGCGTGAACAGGGACATTCTACAAGTATTGAAAGCCCTGGCTCTGGAGTTCAAGGTCAGCATCACAGACTGGCCCTACCTTCTACCACTAGTACAGTCTAGTATCAACCATTCTTCGATGCGATCACTAGCGAATCACGCTCCGATTGAACTTTTTACTGGACTACCGTGCCCCAGCACTCTGGACACTGTTTTCCTTCCCGGAGAAAAAGGACGTGTAATCACGCTGACTCAGCCAATGCCGAAGATAGACGAGCTCCTAGCCAATCTGAGAGAAAGTGTCATGAACATGCACAAGGCTGTGAAGGCTGAGCGTCAGCGCCAATCCAAAAGGTACCGGGATCGCCCCCACTATGCAAAAAAGATCAACTTCTCAATTGGTGACTACGTGCTACGGTCACGTGTCGATGACAAGCTGCATGCAAACAAAATGCGAATAATGTGGGTTGGTCCGTACCGTGTTGTGGGTAGTACAGACTACTACTTCACGGTAGAACACTTGGTGAACGGCAATACGATGGATGTGCACCCGTCTCGCCTAAAATTCTACGCAGATGACTCTCTTGACGTCAACGAGGAGGTAATCGACCACGTCGCTTCCCAGGGGACGCTATTGGCTGTAGAGAGGCTCGTGGAGCATCGAGTGAACGAAGACATGGGGGCGTATGAGGTCAAGGTCAAATGGCTGGGCTTGGAACCCATCGAGGACTCATGGGAACCTCTAAAGACAATGGGAGAAGACGTGCCTCAACTACTTCGGAACTATGCTAATGACTCAGACGATGCCTTGTTCAAGCGTGCAGTGCTTGATATGATCAAACCCAAGCAGCGTGAGGTCACAAGCAGTGCTGGAAGCTGAGTTATAGCGACATCCTTCCAAAATCGATCATCATTTTGAGAAGGCATGACGCGTGAGTGATTGAATATGGCTCATGTGAACTCGAGACCTATACACACGCTGGATACAGGTACTTGGAGGGCATCTACAAAAAATTGGATTCAATCGCCTGGATAACGACAATACATTCGACGCTCAAAGAAACCCCGGATTATAATTGGCTGAAACTCTTCAAATCGAGATCTGATTAGCTGAAATTGAATTGGTGCAAATCTTGCGGATACCAACCGGTAACACTGCAACACGTTGAAGATGGTGGACTGGCTGTGCAATAAATGCGACGAGGCAATTCGACTGAACGACAACAAGATGTGATTCACAGCAGGCGTTGAAGAGCTTGGGGGGCAGTGTTGTGAATGCAAACTCACAGCTCACACGCCAGCTCCTTCAACCCGCAGCCAACGTAGTTGGCTCTACCTGTGTGAAACTATAGTTAAGCTGATCTCCAACTGTTAGCACCTCAGAGGACAAGGACTACAGCTGGTTGTAGACTTTGCACTTGCACTCGTGCATGCAAGTGACGCAATATACAAGGGCGCTCTCCCTGGACTACTAGCATGGTAGGCGAGTGCGCTCTGAGAACTAGAGTAGGAAGATCACTTTCCAACTTACCTTGGGATCAACAAGCAACAAGCAATACACGTTGGCTTACGGGAGTTCCAGCTCCCAAATCGTGAGCACGTCACACGAACCCACCAATCACTTGTGGAAATGACCAAAGCTACAATGCGTGATGCTGGATTTCCGAAGAGCATGTGGCCAGAAGCATTGCGGGATGCAGTGTATCTGAAGAATCGTGTATACAACAAAGGAACTCAGGGAATCCCTTTTGAGATGATGTTAGGAGTAAAGCCGGATATCCATTACATTAGGAAGTTTGGGGCATTGGCCTATGTTCACGTTCCGATCACACCTGGAAGACGCAAATACCAAGACAATGCGAAGCTTGGATATGTTCTTGGATACGCGGAGGATGTGATTGGATGCAAAGTGTACTTCCCTGAAGAGCGGACGGCAAAATTCGTGACAGATCTGCGCGTTACTGAAGAATGTATGTATCGGAACCGACATAATGTGGCAGTGGAAGACACTGACTTGGACTCGTTGCATTTCGAACAAGCTTCTTTTAAAGATGATACAATTGAGCAGGACGATTCCTTGGTGATGACCGAGACGTTGCGTCTCGAGGGAGGTGAAAGTTACCAAGAATCTGCTGAGCAGCATGATGAGCATAGTGTACTTCACAACGTTCATGGAGATGGTAATTTGTGGGACAAGGAGACACTACAGCAGAGTGTCGTTGACGTGACTGGAGTGGAGGGCATTACTGTAGCAATTCCAACTCACGTTAGTGCTCAAGCAGCAACAGGAGGGACTGAAGTTGAGGAAGGTGAAAACGAGGATGGCACTGAAATGCCATCGCCTTACCGAACGTCTTCGCCGAGGAAGTCTACTGAAATTGCAGCATCAAGATGGAGTGAGCTGAAGCAGAGTGATAAATTATTCTCGCAGAACTCACCGGTACGAAGTGAAACAAAGGAAGACTGTGATGGTGAATCTGTTGTTGGAAATTGTGGATCTGTTGCAGAATGGGATGCTTCAGAACATGACACAGAAAATGGAGTTGATAATTTCGTGGAAGAAGATGAAGCTGATCTAGACGTCACAGTGGCTAGTGTTTGCGGGTCCTCCTACGATCAGGAAGGTGACGAGCTGTGCAGTGATGATGGTCCAGAAAATGAAGATCGTATTGATGCTAGTGCACTATTATCAACGAGGCAGACCGGAAAGCGCACACAGCGGAGCGAGACGTCATCAGAAGTAGTGAAAGTTGAGCAGAACGCTGGAAAACAACAGCCAAAGCGGACTCGAACTGGATTACGTGAGGCTCATGAGCGTCGAAGACCTAGTTATTTGAATGACTACGTGGCAAATGTAGTGCAGAGTACGTCGCGTATTCTTAACAAGAATGGTATGCCGATACGTGCAAGTCAAGTAAGAATCCCAAGGAACCATCGCGAAGCTATGCGGTCGGATTTTGCAGATTTCTGGCGAGAAGCCGAGCTGGAGGAGATGGCTGCTCTAAAAGCAAAAGGAGTTATTGAGGAGATCCCAGTGGAATCTGTACCACCAGACGCGAAGCCAATCAATACAAGATGGGTCTACGCAGTTAACTCTGACCATCAAAGGTATGTGATTCGGTTCAAGTCGCGCACTGTTGCTTTGGGGAATTACCAGAGACCTGGAATCGATTTCGTGGAGACTTTCGCACCTGTGGCTCGTATGTCGTCATTCCGATTGATCGTGGCGTTGGCTGCGGCGTTGAACCTGCAGTTGTACGGAGGTGACATCAATACAGCGTACTTGAACGCACTGTTGGGGATCAAGCAGTACATCAGGTCAATTGATGGGTTTCCATGCGAGATCGACGGACACATGTATGTAGTTTTGAAAGCACTATACGGACTAAGGCAGTCGGGAAGAGAATGGAACTCGGAGTTGAATCACTGGCTCTTGGCAAACGGATACCAACGCTCGTTGACTGAACCGTGCCTTTATTACAAGTTTGAAGGAGAATGTATTATGCTGGTACTCGTGTACGTGGATGATATCCTGGTGGCTACAAATGACGAGGACAAGAAGCGTGACCTGTTCAAAGAATTGGATGCAGAGTACGGCATTAAGGACCAAGGTTTGCTGACGGATTATTTAGGCGTTGAAGTAGAGCAATCAGTGGACAAGATCACAATCAAGCAGAGCAAGTATGCACGTGAAATATTGCAGACCTTCGGATATGAGAATGCGCACAGTATTGGAAATCCAATGGAGACAAATGCAAGACTACTTCCACTTACTGAGGACGAGAAATCTGACACCAGTTTCACATACCGGCAAGCAATAGGAATGCTGATGTACTTAGCAACTGGAGCTCGTCCAGACTTGGCGTATGCAGTTGGCCAACTTAGCAGATTTGTGATGAAGCCATCCACTAAACATGTTGATGCAGTGAAGCGTGTGCTCCGGTATCTGGCTGGAACTGTGGAGTGCGGAATAAGCTACGATCGTACCAAGGACATGCCTGAAAAGATTGTTTTGGACGGCTACTGCGATAGTGACTGGGCAAACGATCCCATTTCGCGCAAGAGCACAACAGGACTGGTGTTCACACTGGCGGGAGGGGCTGTATCGTGGATGTCCAGACGTCAAACTATCGTGACGTTATCTACTGCTGAGGCTGAGTACGTTGCCGCGTGTGAGGCTGCTATGGAGGCGAAAGCAGAAAGCAACATTCTTCAGGAGATTTTGAAGAAGCAGAGTGTGGAATTGCGTATTGGAATTAATAACCAAGCGGCGCATATACTCGCTACCAATCCTTCGTACAGTCGACGCACTCGCCACATTGAGTTGCGTTGGCATTTCGTGCGCGAGCAAGTGGCGAAAGGTGCAATTGACTTGCACAAAATAAGTGGTGAAGTGAACCCTGCGGATACCTTTACTAAACCTTTGGACAAGAAAAGGATGGGCACGTTGCTCGAGCTCATTGGGGTTGGGAAGTCCAGCTAAGAGACTGGATTTGGAAAAAAAAAACGCATGCTGGAATCGAAGGTGACTTCGAGGGAGGCGTGTTGGAATGCATTTTGAAGATCAGACAACTGAAGGTTGAAGATCAAGGTGAGACCCGGAGCCTGGAGTAAGTCTAAACTGAGGTGAAGCCTGTCGAAGCTGGGAGCTGCGGATCTCTTCATGTGAAAGAGCTGAAGCTCAAGGATGGTTGCCATACCTAGGAGAGCTAACACTCTAAATTTATTCATACTTTCATTTACCCTCTCTGGTGTACGAGGTTATCGAAGCGTGTTTATGTGGCTCGGATGACGGCGACGACGTTGCGATGGAGATCTGTGTCCCGGAAATGGAGTCCCATTTGTAAAGAATATATATGGGACGGGACTTCTTCAGATCGGACAGAGTAAGTTGAAGCAGAAGTGCACAAGGCCGGGCCAGGGTGCCTATATTTTGAAGTAGTAATAATATCAGAATATGAACTACTACTTTCTACTATCTCATATGAATTATATCAGGACAAAACATACATAAGAAGCACAATTCTCAGACACCATTGAAAATACCTCTTAGGTTTACACTCTTTCAGTGCAAGAATGATACATCAAGATCATAATATTATTACACGAAAATATGCAACAGCAATACGCCAATTACTATCTTCGGTATCAAAATGCAAGTATTATCATTAGTCTCGTTACTACTCTAAGTCACGCTTTTTACTCCACGAAGAGCACCTTCAGCAAGTTCGTCGAGCCAGACTTGGCCTCCGTGATGCCGTGCACGGCAACCACGGCGTCGCCTCTCTTCAGCCAGCCCAACTCCTTACCGGTCTCCGTCGCACGGTACAGGATTGAGTCCGTGCCGATCATCGAACCCACGCAGCGAGCAACCACACCTTTGAGGAAACCCTCGGACTGGCGCGCGGTCTGCTCCAGAGCAGTCAACACCAGCACCGGCATCTGTGGTCGGAACTTGGACACCAGACGAGCGGTGTTGCCCGTCTCCGTCAACACCACCAACATCTTTGCGTCAATGTCGATAGCCGTCTTCACAGCCGACGAAGCCACAGCCTCAGCCGTCTGCATCGGACCGTTCACCTCCAGCACGGCGTTGCGCAGCGACTGGTACACGTCGTTGTAGTGGATGGCGGTCTCAGCCTGCAGACACGTCGCGGCCATCACCTCCACAGCCTGACGCGGGTAGTCGCCGTTAGCGCTCTCACCCGAAAGCATCACGGCGTCCGTGCCGTCAAGAACGGCGTTAGCAACATCCGTGCACTCGGCACGGGTCGGGCGGGGAGCCTTGATCATCGACTCCAGCATCTGCGTGGCAGTCACCACGGGCTTACCGGCCAGGTTCGCCTTGCGGATCATCATCTTCTGCGCCAGGAACACCGTCTCAGGCGGGATCTCCATACCCAGGTCGCCACGGGCAACCATGATGCCGTCCGTCTTGGCCAGGATCTCGTCGAAGTTCTCCATGCCTTCGTGTGACTCGATCTTCGAGATGATCTTGATGCCGCGACCGCGAGGGCCCAGCACCTTACGGATGTTGTCTAGGTCCTGACCCGTACGCACGAACGAAGCAGAAATGTAGTCGATACCGTGCACCAGGCCGAAGTTAATGAGATCATCTTCGTCCTTCTCCGTCAGGGTCGGCAGCAGCACCTTGCATCCAGGCAGATTCATGTTCTTACGCTCGCCCAGCACAGCACCGTTCTGAGCGCGTGCACACAATGCTGTTTTCCTTGATTTCCACGACCGTCAGCACCAGCGAACCGTCGGCCACTAGCACCGTGCCGCCGACCTTCACAGACTCCGGCAGCTGAGGGTACGAGCAAGCGATCTTGGTCTCGTCACCAAGGAACTCGTAGTCCGTCGTCAGCTCGATGAGCGCGTCCTTCTTGATGGTCACCTTGTCCTTGTTGGCGAGGAAACCCGTACGGATTTCGGGGCCCTTGGTGTCCAGCATAATGGCCACGTTCTTGTTGGGACGCTTAGCCAGAGCAGCACGCAGGCGGGTCAGACACGCCAGGTGGCTCGCGTGGTCGCCGTGCGAGAAGTTGAAGCGGGCCACGTTCATGCCGGCATCGATGAGCTCCAGCAGACCCTCCTCGGACCAGCAGGCAGGGCCCAGTGTGCAGAAGATCTTGGTCCACGCCCTCGACGTTGGCCTTGATGCAGTTGGCGTTCTGCAGGTTCAGCGACAGAGCAGCAGACATGGTAGTGTGGAAGTAGGAGTCACTGGAGTGGTTTGCGTTCAAATGAAAAATGAGAGCTTGTAGGAGAAACGATCTGAACGCTGTCTGTTACCGGCAGGTAGGCAAGCAAGCAAGCGGTGCTCTGTTTCACGCTCCAAGCACCAAAGCCGGCGCGCTTCTATACGATTATATCGCGGCGTGTACATGTACACGCGCTGACACGCACGTTGTGAAGCTACCGCGCGATATTCGCTTGCTTGGTCGCATACTCTCACTGATACCCTCCGACGTTTCTAGCATGACAAACAGCGTTGGAGACCGGGCAGATTAGATTGTTCATCCAGTCTGTCCCCCGCCTATTACGTCTCTTTGCGTTTAATTTGTAGCGGTGATGCGACGGGCTTCGTTGCGGCGCTGGGCTGAAGCTGGCGTCGAAACAGGAAGCGGGTGGAATGAATAGTATTTCCGATTACCGTAGATTAATAAACGAGTTACCGCTATGGTCATGAGTATGTGCTGATAGCCCAGCCTTCGCCTAGCTTACATCTCCACACCGCAAGGGGCGATGCTCAAGATATACGAGACTCAGTAGGCAAGCGCAAGTGCTGTTGCTACATGTAAGATTGCTTCAGGAAAGCAAAGACACGCAGCGTTAAACCGCGGTCTCGACTGTCGAGTCGACACTTGTCACAAACGCACCATGGGACACAATGTCGCGGAAGATATCTTGCATGCTAACTGAATGGATCGGTCTCCCTTCATGGCCTCCAACCATGGCAAAGATTCTCTACCTCATTCCAAGTAACAGCTAGTCATTTTTCATTTGAATGCAAACCACTCCAGTGACTCCTACTTCCACACTACCATGTCTGCTGCTCTGTCGCTGAACCTGCAGAACGCCAACTGCATCAAGGCCAACGTCGAGGGCGTGGAGCGCAAGACCAAGATCTTCTGCACGCTGGGCCCTGCCTGCTGGTCCGAGGAGGGTCTGCTGGAGCTCATCGATGCCGGCATGAACGTGGCCCGCTTCAACTTCTCGCACGGCGACCACGCGAGCCACCTGGCGTGTCTGACCCGCCTGCGTGCTGCTCTGGCTAAGCGTCCCAACAAGAACGTGGCCATTATGCTGGACACCAAGGGCCCCGAAATCCGTACGGGTTTCCTCGCCAACAAGGACAAGGTGACCATCAAGAAGGACGCGCTCATCGAGCTGACGACGGACTACGAGTTCCTTGGTGACGAGACCAAGATCGCTTGCTCGTACCCTCAGCTGCCGGAGTCTGTGAAGGTTGGCGGCACAGTGCTAGTAGCCGATGGTTCGCTGGTGCTGACGGTGACCAAGGTGAACGCGGACGGCATCATCGCACGCGCCAACAACACGGCTGTGCTGGGTGAGCGTAAGAACATGAATCTGCCTGGATGCAAGGTGCTGCTGCCGACCCTGACGGAGAAGGACGAAGATGATCTCATTAACTTCGGCCTGGTGCACGGTATCGACTACATTTCTGCTTCGTTCGTGCGTACGGGTCAGGACCTAGACAACATCCGTAAGGTGCTGGGCCCTCGCGGTCGCGGCATCAAGATCATCTCGAAGATCGAGTCACACGAAGGCATGGAGAACTTCGACGAGATCCTGGCCAAGACGGACGGCATCATGGTTGCCCGTGGCGACCTGGGTATGGAGATCCCGCCTGAGACGGTGTTCCTGGCGCAGAAGATGATGATCCGCAAGGCGAACCTGGCCGGTAAGCCCGTGGTGACTGCCACGCAGATGCTGGAGTCGATGATCAAGGCTCCCCGCCCGACCCGTGCCGAGTGCACGGATGTTGCTAACGCCGTTCTTGACGGCACGGACGCCGTGATGCTTTCGGGTGAGAGCGCTAACGGCGACTACCCGCGTCAGGCTGTGGAGGTGATGGCCGCGACGTGTCTGCAGGCTGAGACCGCCATCCACTACAACGACGTGTACCAGTCGCTGCGCAACGCCGTGCTGGAGGTGAACGGTCCGATGCAGACGGCTGAGGCTGTGGCTTCGTCGGCTGTGAAGACGGCTATCGACATTGACGCAAAGATGTTGGTGGTGTTGACGGAGACGGGCAACACCGCTCGTCTTGTCGCTAAGTACCGCCCGCAGATGCCGGTGCTGGTGTTGACTGCTCTGGAGCAGACTGCTCGTCAGACGGAGGGTTTCGTCAAGGGCGTTGTATCTCGATGTGTCGGCTCGATGATCGGCACGGACTCGATCCTGTACCGTGCGACGGAGACCGGTAAGGAGTTGGGCTGGCTGAAGAGAGGCGACGCCGTGGTTGCCGTGCACGGCATCCAGGAGGCTAAGTCTGGCTCGACGAACTTGCTGAAGGTGCTCTTCGTGGAGTAAGCGTGACTTAGAGTAGTAAAAGAACACATTCGATAAAGTGGGGTGTTAACGTGCACTAATACTTTTTAGGTACCTGGATTTTAGCAACATATAATGAACGAGTACTACAATGTTTATAGTAGTACTTCTATGATTTAGAAACTTATCCGGACCTGTATACATTAATATCACATTAAACGGGTTATATTTGCCGCCAAAACTCTTGCGCTGATAACGTTTGGTACATGTACAAGTGCATGAGGAACCAGTTGGTGCAGCTTGGTTGCAAGGCGCTACCTGACGTGTGCGACATACACGACCAGCTGCCATGTTATCTCTTCTGGAAGCCGTCTAGACCTCACCAGATCTGGTTACTATACATGCTTAAATATATTACTACTGCGTGGTCAAATCCTCCCAGTGCTATAGTAATAATAGATTAATCACGCTGAGCAACTCCTACACGCGTTTGTATAGCTTCTCGCCTCTAGCTCAAACGAAAGCTTCCAATGTACTGTCATCAATAGATTCAACGATGATCGCTTTATTCACTCATCGCTACATGTACTTCTGCAATACGCAGCCTCTAATTTACTCGACATACAGAACCTTCAGCAAGTTCGTCGAGCCAGACTTGGCCTCCTGGATACCGTGCACAGCAACAACAGCATCACCCTTCTTCAGCCAGCCCAGATCCTTACCGGTCTCCGTCGCACGGTACAGGATCGAGTCCGTGCCGATCATCGAGCCGACACATCGAGATACAACGCCCTTGACGAAACCCTCCGTCTGACGAGCAGTCTGCTCCAGAGCAGTCAACACCAGCACCGGCATCTGCGGGCGGTACTTAGCGACAAGACGAGCGGTGTTGCCCGTCTCCGTCAACACCACCAACATCTTTGCGTCAATGTCGATAGCCGTCTTCACAGCCGACGAAGCCACAGCCTCAGCCGTCTGCATCGGACCGTTCACCTCCAGCACGGCGTTGCGCAGCGACTGGTACACGTCGTTGTAGTGGATGGCGGTCTCAGCCTGCAGGCACGTCGCGGCCATCACCTCCACAGCCTGACGCGGGTAGTCGCCGTTAGCGCTCTCACCCGAAAGCATCACGGCGTCCGTGCCGTCAAGAACGGCGTTAGCAACATCCGTGCACTCGGCACGGGTCGGGCGGGGAGCCTTGATCATCGACTCCAGCATCTGCGTGGCAGTCACCACGGGCTTACCGGCCAGGTTCGCCTTGCGGATCATCATCTTCTGCGCCAGGAACACCGTCTCAGGCGGGATCTCCATACCCAGGTCGCCACGGGCAACCATGATGCCGTCCGTCTTGGCCAGGATCTCGTCGAAGTTCTCCATGCCTTCGTGTGACTCGATCTTCGAGATGATCTTGATGCCGCGACCGCGAGGGCCCAGCACCTTACGGATGTTGTCTAGGTCCTGACCCGTACGCACAAACGAAGCAGCGATGTAGTCGATACCGTGCACCAGGCCGAAGTTAATGAGATCATCTTCGTCCTTCTCCGTCAGGGTCGGCAGCAGCACCTTGCATCCAGGCAGATTCATGTTCTTACGCTCGCCCAGTGTGGCACCGTTCTGAGCACGGCACACAATGCTGTTTTCCTTGATTTCCACGACCGTCAGCACCAGCGAGCCATCAGCCACTAGCACCGAGCCGCCAACCTTCACAGACTCCGGCAGCTGAGGGTACGAGCAAGCGATCTTGGTCTCGTCACCAAGGAACTCATAGTCCGTCGTCAGCTCGATGAGCGCGTCCTTCTTGATGGTCACCTTGTCCTTGTTGGCGAGGAAACCCGTACGGATTTCGGGGCCCTTGGTGTCCAGCATAATGGCCACGTTCTTGTTGGGACGCTTAGCCAGAGCAGCACGCAGGCGGGTCAGACACGCCAGGTGGCTCGCGTGGTCGCCGTGCGAGAAGTTGAAGCGGGCCACGTTCATGCCGGCATCGATGAGCTCCAGTAGACCCTCCTCGGACCAGCAGGCAGGGCCCAGCGTGCAGAAGATCTTGGTCTTACGCTCCACGCCCTCGACGTTGGCCTTAATGCAGTCGGCGTTCTGCAGGTTCAGCGACAGAGCGGCAGACATGATTCTGTAGTTGGGGTGGAAGTTGCTTGGGTGGTTCGTGAGCAAAATGCGGAATGAAGCTTACGTATCCGTGCAAACCGCCTGACAACCGGCGAGATCCGCTGGACGGGGGAGAGCGGGCAAAGTCCATCTGGGCAGCTGGTTTAACCTCATTACCCGCCCACGAGCGGCTCATCCGCGTGGCCACGTACGCGGACGCTCCAGAAACAGGGCGGAGTGCGCGTACCTATGCAGCTTTGGTGCTTGGTGCGGCTTGATTCAGTGAAGAGACCGGACAAGTTTTGTACACCAAGCACCAATGCTGGAACTGCTGGAAGTGTGCAGGCCGAGCCCGAGGCTGCCGTTTTGGAGCCAAGTTGCCTCTCAGACTGTAGCATTCGCATACAGCTCGATCTGCTCTTGGTATTCGATGCATTGCAGCACTTGCATCCCGAAGCAAAGCAGTCGGACTACAGATTGATGCAGGCATGCATGTGATAGGAGCTGAGACATCTTCGCGGTGGGTTTGAGACTTTGATTGCTCCTTGCAGTGATTGCTGCCGACGGCGTCGGGTCTCGAATCTCAACACGTTTCTCTGCTGAATCTCTCCACGAGCACAATGCTGCGCGTCGATCATATCAAATTTCGTCGAGAAGCTGGAGCCCAGCTGGCGGATTGATCGCGGTTGCTTGCTCGAGTGTCGTGGCTGGAGTCGATGATTCCTCAGAAGCTGCTCTTGCCATTCGGAACTGGAGCCTGCGGTTGATCAAGCAGCGGGATGAGGTATTTGCAGTTACAGACCTCCAGGAGATCCCAGCAGCGACATCTTCGTGTCGGTTCTGCAGTAGCCTCGCCACGGGCGGACAGCTGACGAGCGCGTCGGCATAACGACGCTATCTGCACTGTGTGGTGCGTGAAAGTTGGCGGGCGATTCGCGTTGCAAGCGGAACCATTTTAAACGTGCAACGTGCATTATCTAGCGACTGGCCTAGCTACTTACTAACTCCGTAGCGATACGATAAACGATCGCGACAGGCTGGAGTTTTGCAGGGAGTACGTGGCCGAATGCTGCTTGGCCTTGATTGTTGACGGACATTGGCGAGGTTAACTTAACCTGGTTAAGTGCTCGCGAGGAGATTCACATGGATTGAAGTGCGGGAACAGAATGCTAAGTACTGACTGAAGTAAGACTGCTCGTGTGCTAGTAAGCATGGTACATGCAGTATGCTGTGCTGGAAGAAGTCGCTGAGCTGAAGATTCAAGAATAAGGTTGGCAAATCTGTATCAGCGATCGGCTTGGGAATCTCTTGCTCTGGTGTTTCAATTCTGAGGGCCTTAAACTAAAGCGTCTTAGCTGTCATGCACCTTGCCACTCAAAGCAACTCAAAGTCCGTGTGATGACGCCTAAATGCAGACCTGCTGGGACGTGGCGCGTGATCACATTGGGCATGAGATCGAGTCGACTAAAGTTGAACCTGACCCGTTTCCGGCTTTTGATTGGCTGGATGAGCGACATGCAAGTGATATTTTTAACTCAACAGCATCGACTGTGGGCGCCTCATTGTGCCTTTAGCCACAGCAGCGCCAAGCCAAGCAATCGAGAAACCACCACCCGGGACGAAGCGATCGAGGTAAAAATGGCGACGTTCTGACTCCCTTCACCCCCGTGACGTCACATCCGCCCAGATCCACTTTCAACGTGGACATGGGCGGCGGTGTGCAGTCTCGGCCGATCGGACCTGGACGTTGCTACAGTGCGTCATTGTGCCTAAAGAAATAAAAGTGCTGAGACTAATGTAGTGGATCTATGTTATTGAAATGTAGCCATGTCGGGAGCACTAGGATTGAGTCAACAGGGTGTGGAGCTGGAGAGCATCATGCGTAGTGTCGAAGGTGTGGAGCGAAAGACCCGCATCTTCTGCACACTCGGCCCGTCGTGTTGGACCGAAGAGGGGCTGGGTGAACTCATTGACGCCGGAATGAACGTAGCCCGCTTTAACTTCTCCCACGGAGACCATGCAAGCCACGCCGAGACGCTCAACCGACTGCGCGCGGCGTTGTCCACACGCCCACACAAGAACATCGCCATTATGCTGGACACCAAAGGCCCGGAGATCCGCACGGGTTTCCTGGCTAACAAGGACAAGATCACCATCGAGAAGGGCTCCACACTAGAGCTCACTACGGACTACGAGTTCCTTGGAGATGAGACCAAGATCGCCTGCTCGTACCCGGAGCTCCCTCAGTCCGTCAAAGTTGGCGGCTCCATTCTTGTGGCCGACGGCTCTCTGGTACTTACAGTCACGGATATCAAGGAAGACGGCGTTGTGACTCGAGCTAACAACACAGCCACACTCGGAGAACGCAAGAACATGAACCTACCTGGATGCAAGGTGATGCTGCCAACCTTGACGGAGAAGGATGAGGACGACCTTGTTAACTTTGGCCTAGTGCACGGCGTTGACTACATTGCCGCATCGTTTGTACGCACAGGTACGGATATTGACAATATCCGTGAGGTGCTCGGTCCACGTGGCCGTGCTATCAAGATTATCGCTAAGATTGAAAGTCAGGAAGGACTGGAGAACTTCGATGAGATCTTGGCCAAGACGGACGGCATCATGGTCGCCCGTGGTGATCTGGGTATGGAGATCCCGCCCGAGAAGGTGTTCCTGGCCCAGAAGATGATGATCCGCAAAGCCAACATCGCTGGTAAGCCCGTGGTGACTGCCACGCAGATGCTGGAGTCGATGATCAAGGCCCCGCGTCCGACCCGTGCAGAGTGCACGGATGTTGCCAACGCCGTTCTTGACGGCACGGACGCCGTGATGCTTTCGGGAGAAACCGCGAACGGTGATTACCCAACTGAGGCCGTGGTGATGATGTCGAAGATTTGTGTGCAAGCTGAGGGTGCCATCCACTATAACGAGTTATATCAAGCGCTGCACAACTCGGTGCTCGATACGTACGGCCAAATGGACACACAGGAGGCCATCACGTCGTCGGCTGTGAAGACAGCCATTGACATCAACGCGAAAATGATTGTGGTGCTGACCGAGTCCGGCAACACGGCTCGCCTGGTGTCCAAGTTCCGTCCGTCGATGCCGGTGCTGGTGTTGACGGCTCTGGGTGGAACTGCTCGACAGGCTGAGGGCTTCAACAAGGGCGTCACTGCACGCTGCATGGGCTCGATGATCGGCACGGACTCGATCCTGTTCCGTGCAACGGACCTGGGCAAGCAATTCGGCTGGCTGAAGCCTGGCGACAATGTCGTCGCTTTGCACGGCATGGTGGAGGCTCGCTCGGGCTCGACCAACATGCTCAAGGTGCTGACTGTGGAATAACCAGACGGTGTATTGCCATCCAACCTGCCAACCGGGGTCTTATGAGGCAGAGTTGAGGCAGCAAGAACTAACAACAAACAACAACACTAATCAAGCAATGTAGCTTCAATATTCAAAAGCAAACACTGTATGGCGTTCTTCAAACCGGATCGTCACCTGAAAAGCTCACAGCTTGCAGGCTACTCCAGCTCCGTGGCGTCGCCATATCATCGAAATCAAGTTGTCGCCTTGAAATTGGCGGCACCGAATTATTCGAGTTCGAACTGCATGACGCCAGGCCTATGCTGCTGTGGGGGCTCATTTTCCGAATTGCATTGCAGGACGCTGAGTTGAAGAGGATGGAGAAAAGTGAGAGCAAAGCTATCCTCATGTTGGCGCCATTTACAAAGGTGTCAACGCTTCAGCTGCCTACCAGCGACTACGAGAAACTGCGTACCGATCTCTCCACCTACATCTCCTACTCCGGAAAACTGCGAGAGAGGCGTAAAGAGATCTACGAGGCGGACCGACGTGGGACTCTGAAGGACCGACAAGCTCTCATGTTGTCGCTCGAAGTGGACAAGTGGAAGCGCGCGAGCGACAGGATGCGGCTGTCCGTGTGTGACCAGCTCCGAGCACTGATCAACAACCATTTGAAGTCCAACCCGACCAAGACGAGCAATTCATCGGACGTGATAGTCAAATGCACTGAGTTGTGGCGCTCTATCACCATCTCGGCTGTCAAAGAGGAGATATTCGAGAAGGAGCGGCTACTGAACAACGTTCGTCTACATGGCAAAAGCTGTGTATATGTGATAATGCGCAGTCGCTGGAGGGTTCGTCCACGGTCGTGGTAGGAGGGATATCAAGTTGAAGTTAAGAGTGATGGTCACTTGGTTTCCCTTTCCGCATCCTGTTCATTCTTCAATTTCCCTCCATACAGGCACGTACGGTATGAGCGAACAGCAGTTAGAGAGCAAGCAAGACGATGGCTCCGACGTGCGCGACAAGCTGCGAGTGCTGATCAAGTTCCACGACATCATCGGCAAGTCGATGCTCAAGATCCGCTCCGAGCAGAATCAGAGAGCTGCTGGATGTCCACGTGACTTAGCGACGGAGGAAGTGGAGGCCTCTCAACACCTCGTCATTTGTCTGCGCCTCATCGCGATAGCGACGACAGAAGAAGAACGAAACCAAGAGGAACAGCCGCCGAGCGTGTCGTATCTCCTCGCGAAGGAGATCCTCGAGATGGCTGGACGCAGCAACCAGATCGCGGAAGAGTATAACGCCCGGTGCACTCATCTGCAAGCGCAGAATCGCCGTCTTCAAGAGCATGACGAAATGAGCTCGGGTCTCATGCTTCTCTTCTTCATCGTAGCGGTCTACCTGTATTTCCGCTGAAGTAGCGATTGCAGTCGTACCGACAACTAACAACAAGCAACAACAAGAGACATTCAGTCTTATCAACCGTCATGACGTACAACAAGTGGTGAGTATTCCATGACATCTCGTCGCTGTATTTATCCACCCGCTCCACCCACAGATGCCGCTCATGGGGGGAGCGGGGCGCTCAACGTTTCTTGAAACCATACTTCTTGCGCTCGTAGAAGAGATCTGTCTTAGAGCTGCCCAGGTTGACAATTTTGGGGCAGCCGTCGCGGTCCTTCTCCAGCTGCGTGCACTCGCGGCAATAGTAGGCATCCGAGATGCCTGGTCCGCCGCAGATAACGCAGCGGCCCTGGTACGAACCGTAGTTGCACTCGTCACAGATGCGCACCAGCGTACACGGACGCACATACGAGTCGCAGATCACACACTTTCCGTCGTCCTTCTCGCACAGGCGGCCGATAGCAACGCCCGGCTGCTTGCGGCACATGACCAGATCTGGGTGGTGCTTCGCCATGGCTGCTTCGACTTCGTCAGTGGTTGTTCTGTTACACAAATGGCACACGAGATAGTTGTGGAAAAGCATATAATAGTTTATTAGATAGTGCTTACTGCTGATTGGCGGAATGTTTCGCGCCTTAGAGCATCCCCACCGGTCACGGTAAAAACGACACGGTAAAAAGATGTTTACCGTTAATCTTTCGTGTTTCCGTTTTGTTTTTACCGTATCCGTCTTGCTTCCCCACCGGGAACAGCAAAAATCGTGTAGCCCAATGGACGCTCCCACCGCAGTGGATGCACAAGCGATTGTTAAACGACTCCTCGAGAAACACGCAGAGTGTGACGAAGATGAAAGGGAAGACCTACTCGTCCTCCGAGCAGCAGCCGACATCGTCACCGCAGCGCAACGTGCGCCCAAAGAGCGCAAACGAGGAGGATCGCTGCCTGGAAAGCAACCCAATATTGATCGTGACCATGCCGCTGGCCATGTTCGTCTCATGGCCGACTACTTCACGCCGATTCCACCTACCCAGCGCACAAGTTTCGTCGACGCTTTCGGATGTCCGCCGCGTGTTTGACCGTCTCTTGTACGGCGCTGTCGCCCGCGATCGGTACTTCGTGCAGAAGCCTGATGCGACTGGCAAGATGGGGCTATCGCCCTACCAGAAAGTGACAGCGGCACTTCGAATGTACTGCTACGGTGTAGCGGCCGACTCTGTCGACGAGTACGCGTATCGGGGAGTCCACTGCCCAAGAGAGTGCCAACCGGCTGTGCAAGGTCATCATCGAGGAGTTTGGTGACGAGTATTTGCGCCAGCCAACAGAAGCCGACATTGCAAAGCACACACGAATCAACTCACGTCGAGGATTTCCTGGCATGTTCGGCTCACTTGACTGCACCCACTGGATGTGGGAAGAACCGCCCCACGGCGTGGCGGGGCATGTTTCAAGATCGCAGTGGAACTGCGTCCATCGTAATGGAGGCGGTGGCCACGAGCAACCTGTGGATATGGCACTCATATATCGGGACGGCTGATCCAACAACGACATTAATATTGTGGATCGATCGCCACTCATCGTGAATTGGCTTCGCGCCATGCACCAGCGCACCAGTTTACTGTCAACGACCACGAGTACGAGACGTGCTACTTGCAAAGTGCGATGGGATCTACCCTCGGTGGAGCGTGTTTGTGAAGACTATCGCAAACCCATTGACAGAGAAAGAAAAGTGGTACGCGAAGAAGCAAGAAGCGATAAGAAAGGATGTTGAGCGCTGTTTCGGGGTGCTTCAAGGCCCGCTTTGCTATCCTCACCACGCCAGCCCGATCATGGAGTCATCAGCGGCTCTGCGAAACATGGAAGGCCCTGGTCATTCTTCACAACATGATCGTCGAGGATGAAGAGCTCTTCGATGAGGATCCGGATCGTGGATTTGATCCAGTTGTCGTCGCATCGGCGGCGAGAGAGCCCATGGAATTCGACCGCTTGCTGATGGAGATGGCTCGAATGCGGGACGTCACCGCCCACACGGCTCTGCAAAACGATCTGGTGGAACATCTATGGCAAACAAAGCAGCAGCACGAAGACTTTTTGAACGTCTAGAACGTAATTGAATAGATAGGCTCGACGCAAAATCAACGCGTACATGAATCTCCCACTTGAGCACTCAGTCCTCCTCCACATTTACTACGACGCAGGTGTCGGTTGGGTGATGGCTGACAACTTCGATCGTCTCCGTCCTCGTTCTCCGAGACTTGAGCATCTGCGGCTTCCGTTTCCATCTGACGTAGGACCATGGCACGGCGCATTTTGAAGAAGCGCTGCGCGGTCGGGTCAAGATTCCCTCAACGGAATGGTGAACAGTGCCATGTTGTTGGCATCCTCCATGAGCTTGACGCGCTTGGCACTTGCGCGTGCGGTCTGCAACGTTGCCGACGCGATGCGCTTGTGTAGTCTCCATGATCGCAGCGTTCTTCGCCTCCTCCTTGGCAGCCTTGTTGCCAGTGGGTCGTTGAGCTGGTGCCGCGGATGGTGCTTGGATCGAGGCACTCTGGCAGGCGTCTCCATCGGCCGACGGCTTCGGATCACGAAACGTCTCGCCACTTTGGCTCCGTCTCGAGAATACGCCAACAGTGGAGCAGTTTGAACGCGCTGGCTTGGACTTTTCTTTGATCCGGCGTTCTCCTTGTCGCTGTTCCTTCGACCATCGTTGCGTACACTTGCATGCCTCGCTTGATCTCATCGTCTTCATTTTCCAGAACGATGAAGAGCACGCACAGTTGCCATCGCACCCACAAACTTGGAGCATTCGGCGCTGATGACGCGCCACTTTGTCTCCAAAGAACGAAGCGATCGCTTGCTTCCGCCTTTGTGGTTGTTGAAGTGCTTCTCGACGCGCTCCCCAAACGTGCCACTCTTTGCCCGGTCCCCGTCACAGCGTCCGTGCCGATCGCGATGTATGACCGGCAGAGCTGATCTCCTCGGCTGTATCGAAGTTAGAACCACGCATTCTCACTACAGAAGACGGTGATCAGTATACAAACATAACAGCGCGCGCGCAGACTTCTCACCTACCCTTTCTTGACGTCGTTGTCGCTGTCGAAGTGATGGGCCTTCGTCACGCCCGTCGCCGCCGGCGAAGTTTCCTTCAGCTTCTTTGTGATGTTCCTCTTTTTTGCAAAAATGGACTGATCCAAATCTGATAAAACGCTGATAATATTCTGATTCTCGGGATGCCGGAGTGGGTTCTGCGGAACTGCAAAACGGTCGAGTTTGCCGTGATTTTGGAAATTTGCCGGACGGAATTTGCCGTTCTGCCGTTTGCCGTGGCCCGGTGGGGAAGATAAATTGCAGCGGTAAAAATATTTTCCCGGTAAACCGTTTACCGGGATGTTTTGCCGTGACCGGTGGGGATGCTCTTATGCTATCTGTTTAAACTTTAGGGTAAGGTCTTGAAGCAACCTAGTGCTCCTGCCGCGGCCGATCCACGTAGTTTGCTATTTGTAGTTGGTGGATAACCTACGTCTCTCTTTGCTGGAAGGGGCTGTAACTCTTGCTGCGTGCTCGCAGCGCCAAAATTGGCTTTCTCTACTGTGTACTTCCCGCTTACTTTTCATTTTCTGTACGCTGATTGGTTATAATCTGAAGTAAGACAAAAGGAGGGATGATGACAAGTATAAGGAAGGGCGACGTCTATTTTCTTTAGTTTAATCCAGTGAAAATCGTCACACATCGAGCCAGTTCTCAAGGAATTTGTATGGTATAGTGAGATCCGCATTCTCCCTTTTGCCTTCGCTGACTATACGGCATACTCAAGCGAAGTCAAGACCCTCTGTACGCTACACGACTAGCATGGAACCACTTGCGGCGAATGAACATGTCGCCGGGGCTGCCTGGGCGGCCATCAAGACGGAGGCGACCGGCGGCAAGAAGCGCAAGCGGCTGCAGAAGAAGGCGCCCGGAGCCCCCAAGCGCGGCAAGTCTCCGTACATCCTGTTCTCCATGGAGAAGCGCGAGGAGATCAAGGCGACGATGCCCGAGAACTCCAAGGTGACGGACGTGATGCGCGCCATCGCCGACGCCTGGGGAAAGATGAGCGACGAAGACAAGCAGCCCTGGAAGATGGCGGCTGAGGCCGACAAGCAGCGCTACGAGGAGGAGATGGCAGCTTACGACGGCCCTCTGCGCGTGCCCAACAAGCGCGCCAAGAAGCACCCGGACGCCCCCAAGCGCGCATCCTCTGCCTTCCTTTTCTACAGCCAAGTGATGCGTCCACGCATCAAGGCTGAGCACCAGGATATGAAGAACACGGAGATCTCGAAGCAGCTGGGCGAGGCCTGGTCCAAAGCTACGGATGAGCAGAAGGCCCCCTTCGTCGAGAAGGAGAAGGCCGACCGCGCGCGCTACAAACGCGAGATGGAGGAGTGGAACAGTCACAAGGCTGAGCGCGAGTACAACGAGTCCCAGCAGCAGTACAACAACTACGCCGCCATGACGGGCTTCGACCAGATCAGCTACACGGGCTCCTATTCAACCACGGAGGTGTAAGTCTCCCACTCCGGTTTTTGCTGCCTTTGCATCCGATGTGTTGCAACAAAGGCTTCGCTTTTAAGGCCTCGACGCGCTCCCCCTCCGTCTATTGAAGTGCCAGTCGCCGTCGCCGAGCAGAAAGGTGCATCTCCAGTTCTTGTCCTTGCATTGTGTACGTAGCATCCTTCCCTGCCGCATAATATGCTTTAAACTTTTTCCGCATTCGCCTTCCGTCTGTCGTTTCATGGCGTCCATTTGCCTCTCAGGTGGGTAGTGGAATAGCGTCGCACTTAAACCAGCACTTGAGGCAAAAGATACGATTGGTGCCATTGCCGTGCAGTGCAGTGCATGGCGAGCGCACTTGGTCACCAGTAATTGCTTCATGGCGTTGTCGAGTTGGATGACCTCTGCTTAACACTCCTGCCAGCTCTGTGCACGTTCTAGCATGTCCTTAACTGGCTGTGCTGCACATGAGCTTGAAGCTCAAGATCTCTTTTGGTGTTGGGAATGCTATGTGTATTTGTTGTGATTAGAGATGGAACGAGAAACAATGCCTACAGCCCGCTCCTCCTGACGGAAGCATCGGGAGACCGTGCCATTCACGCCGACGACAGAGCGTCCACACCAGGCAGGACCTTGCCCTCCAAGAGCTCCAAACTGGCACCGCCACCCGTGCTCACGTGGGAGACCTTGTCCTCCGTGTTAAACTTGACGCAGCACGTGGCCGTGTCACCGCCGCCAATGATCGTGGTGGCGCCCAACTCAGTCGCCTTGACCACAGCGTCCATAACAGCCTTGGTGCCGTTGGCAAAGGCGTCGAACTCGAACACACCCATGGGGCCGTTCCACACGACAGTCTTGGCCTTGGTCACAGCGTCGCTGAACGCCTTCTGGGACTTGGGGCCGACATCCAGACCCATCCAACCAGCAGGGATACCCTCGTCCTGGGTGGCCTCCTTCTTGGCGGCGTCCGCGGCAAACTTGTCGGCAACAACGAAGTCATCAGGCAGGTGCAGGGTAACACCCTTGGCCTTGGCCTTCTCCACGATCTCTGGCACAATCTTGGCACCCTCAGCGTCGTACAGTGAATTGGCGATCTCCATGTTGTTGATCACCTTCTTGAAGGTGTAGGCCATGCCGCCACCGATGACCATCTCGTCGACCTTGTCGAGCATGTTCATGATGAGCTGGATCTTGTCAGCGACCTTAGCGCCACCCAGGATCGACACAAACGGGCGCTGGGGAGCGTCCAGGGCCTTGGCAAAGTACACGAGCTCCTTGTCCAACAAGAAACCGGCAGCCTTCACCGGGAGGTCCACGCCCACCATGGAGCTGTGGGCGCGGTGGGCCGTGCCGAAGGCGTCGTTCACGTACACGTCACCGAGCTTGCTGAGCGAGGCGCGGAAGGCAGCCACGGCCTCAGGCGAGGCCTTGACCTTGTTGCCCTCGGCGTCCTTGCCCTTGCCTTCCTCCTCGACGTGGAAACGCAGATTCTCAAGCAGAATGACGCTGCCCTCGGCGGGGTTAGCGCACGCAGCCTCGACCTCAGGGCCGACGCAGTCCTTGAGGAAAGTGACCTTGCGGCCGAGCTTCTGCTCCACAGCGACGGCCACGGGGGCCAGCGAGTCCTTGGCCTTCGGTTTGCCCTCAGGGCGGCCCAGGTGCGACATCAGCACAACGGCCTTGGCGCCCTGGTCCAGCACGTACTGCACGGTGGGCAGCGCGGCGTCGATGCGCTGCGTGTTGGAGATGGAGCCGTCCTGGGCGAAGGGCACGTTGAAGTCCACGCGGATAAGCACGCGCTTGCCCTTGACGTCCACGTTCTTGATGCTGAGCTTGGCCATTGTGGCTGGAGGAGTGATGGTCACTTGTCGACTTCGAGGTGAATTCGAGAATGAGATCTTTGGGCCTTCTGACGTGGTGAGGAATCTTGTCAAAAGAGGGTGCTTGGGGCTCGATTGCTTTCGAGCGACGCTGGCGCGTCAAATGCATAAATACGCGGCGATACTTTAATCAAGTCAAGTGGAAAAGGAACATAAAAAAGCAGGAGACGTGTCGCACGTTTAGGTGCCACACACTAAATAGAGCTGGAGGAGTGACGTAAGTATTATAATAGTAGACTGAAGCAAGTTGCAACACACCAACGGCGGCAAGCCCTTCGGCGTTCACTGCGCCAAAGCTACCTGTCCGAGGATTGATTTCTGATACTTTTCGCTACTAGCAGGCTGCTGCTAGTAGCAGCACATACATATCCAAAGGTAAGAAAGTACTAGCTGATGAATTGTATTCGCGATCTTTGGTACATGTAGCTGGTCGCCAAACAGCAGGCGTGGCGCGCGTCTAGCAGCACTGAAGGAGTGGAGCGCAGCGCTATTATACAACTGGCCATGATGTGACACTAAGCTTATGAGCGCATCTTAAGCCAAAGTATTTTCTGGCCCAACCATGATCTTGACTGTGACTGGAGGACGACGGCGGAGTACCGACATGTTTGATGCGCCTCCCAAGCCTTTTTCAAGAAAGCTGGCAATACCAGTGCAAAGTCGCTCACTACAGGGCTCCACCCGTTGGTCCGAGATGATCCCAACTCCGATTAAGTTGTTTGCCGGAACGGAGAACCAGTTCAACTTGTGCATGACCAGATATTCCACTCCGTTCTCCTCCATCTTCAGTATTCCAAATGCTTTTAGAGCTCCTGGCGTGTAGTACAGATCATTACCTTCCCAGACATAACCTCCAAGCAGAACGATTCTGCTGCGGGTACCCAGAGCCGTATCCACACAGCAAGACTCAGAAAGCATTGCAAAACTCCGATGCTTTAGCCACACAAAGGACAATGCCCACAGACCCCGCACAAAAGAGATGATCCCAACCACAATAACTACGACGATACCGTGACAAACTAGACTCCAGAAGTAGTAAGAAACCGCCAGAGCTGTTGGCTTGGATCGCTTCAAGTCAGACTTGTTTAACCCCGTGAGGAAATGCTGAAACGCCAGAGCACTCGCGAATTCCCCCACTAGAGCTGTCTCGTAGCTGAAGAACATTCGTTTAATCCGCAATCGCCATTGTTCACTGAGCCACTGCATTCTCTCGACCATCTCGAACATCAACAGCATCAGCCCAGACAAGTTGTAGCCTAACGATGCGTACTGGACTTTGGTAAGCCAGCCATCGTTTGCAATGATGAGGAACAAGTCAGTCATGATGCCTTCCACGATCAGATAGAGCAGAGCTGCTCGCTGGTAGTTGGTTGCCCCTTGAGCAGACAAACGCATGCTCTCTTGTACGAATACAGTCGCCTCCGATAGCTGCAGTTTTTTACGCATGTCATCACACCTTGCACCATAGTGTCTGCAAGAAACAAAGCTCCGACGAATCATAAGTGCACGATACGTTATCCAGATCGCACCAACAATGCTGTACCAGTAGGAGACTCTGGGGTCTGTGCTTCCAGTGTCATTTGCCAAGAAGGATCCGTTGATATCGTACGTTCCGAGAGTCTCCACAGCGATATACGCCGTGTGGTCTTGAGTGCAATACGTCCCTGTTTCCTGTTCGTAGAACGAGTAGAAGCCGATGCTGGCATGGTAGAAGTACACGTCAAAGGGGAAGCTGTCATTGGCACAAGTAGATGGAGCCGTTCGGAATGGTGCTGTTTTAATATCTTTAGTAAAGTAGTTGCCATGGGTATTGTACTGCACCACCACCGCATGACAAAGGATGCCGTTGTCTGTCAAATAGTAGTGCGTTGCCTCGAAATTCCACCAGACTCCAGCCAGCACAAGAGCTTCAACAGGACACACCTCTGTCAGATTCGCTGTCGCTTTGGGTAGATCTGGCGACGCTGCAAGGATTTCGGGGATCCTGTGCGGTTTGACGAATAACGAATAACTTCTCAATTGCAGAGCCAGGGGCACCACACCGAGAACAAACCACAGTGCAAGTAGCTTCCTCTGCACAGTCAAGAAACGGTGATCACTATCTGTTCGCATTGCATTTTGCTTCCTTTTAGAGTCTTGGTGTCCCTTGGCAACGGAATTCTAATTGGTCACTTCAACCTGGCCACTTCAACTTGCACATGGCTACATTTCCTCTCTTGGTTGCTTTTTGCCGTTTGCCACACTCCGATTTCCCTCTGAAGAACGAAGTGAGTATCCTCTTACCCCCAATGGCTCGTAGAACCCGCAAGACTCGATCGGCCAGTGCCAATGCTGAGCCAAAGGCCCGTGGAAAGCGCAGCGCAGATGACGAGCACGAGGAAGCCATCGAAACGTCGACGAAGAAGGCGCGTAAGGACGACGAGGAGCCAGGGCCGGAACCAATGGGCCAGCCGTTCGGTCAATTGGAGAAGAAGATTAAGGAGCTGATCGCGCAGAATCAGCAGCTCAAGGAGCTGGTGAAGAGTCTTCAGAGCGAACAGAACGCGGAGGAGAAGTCACAACTGGAGGTGAAGCTGGAAGTGAAGGCCCAACCCAAGGCCAAGACGGCTAAAAGGGCCCAACCCAAGAGGAAGGCCGTTAAGGCTCGAAAGGGGAAATAGCTCAAAAGAAACGATCCCATTCAAGCCGTTTTTGCTGCTACTTTGCAAGGAGTAGCTAGGGTAACCTTCCCAGCGATAAGGAAGTGAGCTACACATCTTCATCTTTGCTAGTTGCGTTGAGGTCTTGTGGCTTTGCTTGAATATGCAACATCTAGAAGACATTTCTGCTTTCCAGCACGAGCAGCGAGAACTGACACTTTCAGTCATTTTGAGACGATGCCGTCTTCTTCTTCTTGCTGAAAAACAACAACAACAACAACAACCGTCATCTCAATCTTACCGCTGGAACCTTGAGCAATCCAGCAGAACGTCTGTGTCGCACAAACTGGATAGAGGTTCCACCAGCACTTGCCAGACGCACAGATCAGAGCAGTCTGTGGGTCCAGCATACGAGAGCGATTGCAGGAAGGCAGTCACTACGTCCAGAGTCGCGTCGGGAGTCCAACTCAAGTTTCACCGAGAGAAGTTAAAACTTCCTCAACTTCTCCACCTTCTTGTCCTTCCATCTCTCTAGATATTTAAACACCTGCAGCATTCGCTCGTGTCTCCATAATCGTGTCCAGTTTCTTTTTCCAAGTCAATCAAGCTACTCGTAGTTCCTACATGTATCTATAGTATTTGCTATTGGCTCACTTTCCTCCTCGAACATATATAGAATGACATTGATTGGATCCTTGCAACTTTAAGCACAACGTACAAAAAACCTTAGCTGATCACTCCCTCTGTTCTCGTCTTTAGATCGAGCCAGAACGCAATTCGACCAAGGCGAGCGAAAGACTCCAGTTGTTCCCTCATGTCGAAGCCGCGCGTGGAGATGGCGCCGTCCAGCGCGCTGCCGTCCTACGACCGCTTCCAGCGGCACAGCGCGGCGCCCGTGGACGAATCAAACCTCAGCATCGCGCAGCGCCTCGTGCTCGAGAACAAGAAGCGCGCGCAGAACTCTGCCCGCCGCCGCAACACGCAGGAGGTCGTGGCGGCCCTGCAGCATACGCCTGTGGAGATCGGCGCCCACATCTGGATCCCCGACCCGGAGCGCGTGTGGCGCGTAGTGGAGATCGTGCGCTACGAGCCGGCCGAGGACCCAGAGCAGGGGATGGTCTTGGTTGTCAATGGCAAATTCGGCCAGGAAAAAGTGGACATGAGAGACATCGGAGACCTGTACAAGGTGAACCCGCGGGTCGTGGATGACATGACGGGTCTCTACTACATCCACGAGGCTGGTATCCTTGAGAACCTCTACGTACGCTCCAAGATGGACAATCTGAGACCGTATACGCTCATGGCCAACGTACTGATCGCGGTGAACCCTCTGGTGCGCACGGTGGAGCCCAAAGTGACGGACTACATCAAGACGCAGATGGGGGACCGCCCCCCGCACCCGTACGCCATTGCAGAGGTGGCTTTCCAGCAGATGGCACTGCGCACCCCTGCTCAATGCCAATCTATTGTCATTTCAGGCGAATCAGGAGCTGGTAAGACGGAAACGTCCAAGATCGTACTCCGATACTTGACGTCTCGCGAACATTTGGCCTTTACGGCGAACAAGGGCAGCGCTGCTCAGCAGGACATCGCTCTGGAGCTGGACAAGAGACTGTGGGACACAAACCCCATCCTGGAAGCTTTCGGTAATGCCAAGACCCTGCGAAACCACAACTCGTCGCGTTTCGGCAAGTTTATGAAGCTGCAGTTCAAGCCTGGTGAGAACACGCTGACCGGAGCGTTCATTGAGACGTACCTGCTCGAGAAGTTCCGTGTGGTGGCGCAAATCCCGGGAGAACGCAACTTCCACATCTTTTACTTTTTGCTGTCTGGAGCGGATAGCGCACTGTCCAAGGAGCTGAAGCTGGAGCCTGTCAACAACTTCGAGTATCTGAACCAGAGCGGCTGCGTGTCGGACCCGAATGTGGACGATGAGATTCTATTCGACGAAGTGGCGAGTGCATTGACGTCTGTGAACATTGACGCTGGACTACAGAAGCAGGTCTGGACGATTCTGTCGGGTTTGCTGCATCTGGGTAACATCCGCTTGAAAGACCGAGAGACGGCGGAGGGCGACGCCGGCGAGGTGACCCCGGAGGCGCAGAAGTACGTGGCGTCGTGTGCGGAGCTGCTTGGCGTGGACAGCACCAACCTGTTGCATGTAATTACCACGCGCGAGATCTCGACACGCACGGAGAACTTTACGATTAAGCGCTCGGCGAAGGAGGGAAGCTACGTGCGTGATGCCATTGCCAAGTCGATGTACAACCACCTGTTCAAGTGGATCCTGTACAGGATCAACAGCTCGCTTGGCCACGGCGACAGCTCGCTGCCGTTCATCGGCGTACTGGATATCTTCGGTTTCGAGTCGTTCGAGGAGAACGACTTCGAGCAACTGCTGATCAACTATGCCAACGAGGCTCTGCAGGCCACGTTCAATCAGCAGGTTTTCATTGCCGAGCAGGAGCTGTTCGCTGCGGAAGGTATCGAGGTCGGCAAGATTGTGTGGCCCGATAACCGCGAGTGTATCGACCTGATCTCGCAGAAGCCGAACGGTATTCTGCCGCTGCTGGACCAGGAGGCGAAGATGCCCAAACCGTCCGACGAGAAGTGGAATGCCACGCTGCACAAGACGCACGCTAGCCACCCACACTTCCTGGCCCCTCACGAGAAGGACAAGAAGTACGAGTTCATCGTCAAGCACTTTGCCACGCGCGTTCCGTACACGATTGGCAACTTCATCGACAAGAACAACGACACGATTCCGAAGGACTTGGAGGACTTCGTGACGTCGAGCAAGTCCTCGCTGATCAAGGAGCTGTTCTCATCTAAGCTAGACCTGGACACTATGGGAAGTGCAGCCAACACGAGCCAGCTGCACAAGCAGAGTGTGTCAGCCAAGTTCTGTGACCAGATGCAGGAGCTGACGGACACGCTGAACGCGACGCGTTGTAACTTCATCCGGTGTATCAAACCGAACCCGACGATGTCTCCTGGCGTGTTTGACCACGGCTACGTTGTGGACCAGCTGCGTTGCTCCGGTATGCTCGCTACCTGTGAGCTGCTCAAGGTCGGTCTCCCCACTCGTGTGGCGTACGAGGAGATCTGCCGTATTTACAAGCCTGTACTACCGCCGTCGGTCACGCCCATGTTCAACGCGTACAACGACCGTACCTTCACAGAGGCTGTGCTGTGGTCGTTCCGCGTGGAGCCCGATGCCTACCGTCTCGGTCGCACGAAGGTGTTCTTCAAGACGGGCAAGATTGCCCTGCTGGATGCACTGCTGAAGGTCGATATGAAGAAGATGGGGCCATGGATCGTGGCTCGTCTTCGTAAGTGGCTTGCGCGTCGTCGTTGGCGTTATGCCCTGGCCAAGGTGCTGGCTCAGCGCGCGTTCCTGTGGCTGCTGGAGGACACGAGGAGACGCAAGGCGGCCGTCGTCAAGATGCAGGCTGTTATGCGCATGTTTGCCGTTCGAAAGCAGTTCATCCGCGCTCGTAATGCGCACCGCCTCAAGATGCGCCGTAAAGCACTCGCCCAGAAGCACTGGAAGATGGCTATAGGTGGTGTCCTCGCTTCCAACGCCTTCAAGAAGCTTTTGCTGCAGACCCGCGAGCGGATGGCCACAAAGCTTGCTGAGCAGAACGCTGCGGCCGTGAAGATTCAGTCTATCGTGCGTGGCAAGTTCGGCCGAAAGCAGGCAGACAAACGTCACGCTCAATTGGAGGATGAAAAGATGCGCAAGAGACTGGCAGAGGAAGCTGCTCGTGCTGAGGCTGAGAAGAAGAAGTCGGCCAAGAAGCGCTGGCTCACGGCGTTTTACGCCATCCAGGCGCAGCGTCACTTCGTGCAGCGCCTGCACCACATCCGCAAGGCTCGCCTGGCAGTGGAGGAGGCCCGACGACTTGCTGCCGAGCAGGAGCAACTGCGGCTGCAACGCGAGGAGGAGGAGCGTCAGCGTCGCCTTCAGGAGGAAGAGGAGGAGCGTGAGCGCCAGCGCCAGTTGGAGCTGAAGCGTGCTGGTGCTGCTACCGCTATCCAGCGTGCTTACCGCCGCTCTGTCGGCCGCGAGGAGGCCAGACGCCAGGCTGCTGTGGAGCGTGCTCAGGCCGCTTCCCTCGCAGCCGCTATGGCTGCTCAGGATGCCGCCGCTGCCGCTCAGGATGCGTCCATGGCACACGATGCTGAGGCTGCTGCCCTGCGTAAGCTGAACGCGTACGACGAGGCCCAGCGGAAGGCTGCGACGGCTGGTACGCTGGGAGCTGCCCCCGCACTCGGTGCTCTTGGTGTGGCTGGTGTCGCTGGCAGTGGCCCTGCTACGCTTGGCTCAGTACAGCCGCTACAGGCATCGGCCGGCCAGGCCGGTCAGATTGGCGCTGTTGGATCCATGGGTGTTGCCGGCGCAATGGTGGGACAAGAGTCACTCCAGAACGCTGACATGAGTTGGGTTGCAGGCGACAACGCGAAGATTGAGGGCGAGGCCGTTGCTGGCGACGCCCTTCGTCAGGAGCAGCTTGCCCAGGCTGGCCGTGACCTCTTCGGCGAAGGTGGTGAGGCCCCTGCTGGTCCGGTGATGTCGGCTGATGACGAGAACTTGATCAACCCGGTTGAGAAGATTCAGGACTTCCCGACGGGCCCTCCAATCCCGTACAAGGGCGGCATTCTTACGTGCACGATGCTGGGCCACCGCAAGCAGCAGGACCAGAACTGGGGCGATGAGTACACGGAGTATGTGTTGCGTGTGACGTGGGGCCGTGACATCCTTGAGCAGTCGAAGACGGCATGGCTTGTGGGAGGTCGCTACAACGACTTCAACGCGCTTCACCAGGAACTCAAGGCTGCTGCTTCTGGCCGTCGTGGCAAGCGTGCACCGTGGTTCCCGCGCTTCCCCAAGCGCCACCCGTTCTCGTCCATGATGGGCAAGAACCAGGAAGAGAAGTTCATCATCAAACGCGAGAAGGAAATGAACCGCTACATGACGCAGGTGCTGACGCAGATGCCGGATGCCCTGCTGAACATCCACATGGACCGTTTCCTGAACCTGACCCTCCGTACGCAGGATATCTGCGAGCGCGAGGCGTACGCCGAGGCACGTAAGCGCTGGGAAGAGGAGGAACGTGAGGCGTTGGCTAATGCTGCCGACGCGGAGCCGCTGAACGACGCTGACCTGCAGGAGGTGGAGCAGCTGGTGCACCAGTTGCTGCAGAAGATTATCTATGCGGCCGGTGATGTCCGCCAGGACACGGAGCTGCAGGAGATGATCCACGCCGTTAAGGTGCTGCAGCCGCGCGTGGCGGCATCGGCTCAAATCGGCGGCAATGTGAACGTCGAGCTGATCCCGCTGGCAATGCAGCTGCAAGACGACATCCAGGACGCCTTCAACCAGTACAATGACACACTGTTGGCGCTGCGACTGGGCCAGGACCTCAACTAACCGCCCAGTCGGTTCTACGTGGGGTGGGAATTCGCCACCACCCAGTCATGTGTTGTTCAGTGGAGCTTCGTTTTCCATTCTCCTTTCGACAAACCTGCATGTTTACAACGGGGCGGTCTCGATCGAAGAGGCCGACCCCCACCGCTGCGCACATGATACGATCCCTTACCGTCTCGAGTTCCGTACAGCCTGAAATTTGAATAGACGAGATGTGAACAGGGTAGATACTGTTGACAACTTACAGTTTCTTCATTGTTCCTGAGTCGACTGCACTCCTTTAAATCCTTTAGCCACCAGAAACATCTCAGTCGACTCTGGTCTTGACGACTGCGGCTTCATAGCCTTGACCACGTCGAAAGCTGCTTTAACTTCCGCTCGGAAGTCCTCAGACCCGTCACAGCGTAGAATCTTGGTAGCAAAATTCCCTCCTGGACGTAGATAGAGCTCTGCCATCTTGAGCGCATTGTGGCACAGTCTCAGCTGTTGCTGGCTGTCTGTGAGGAAGTTACCGGAGAAGGACGGAGCCATGTCACTGAGTACGACGTCCACTTTTCTGCCCTTAAAGGCCTCACTAAGCTGCTTCCTCACGACTGCCTGCCGGAAGTCTCCCACTACAATAGAGGCGCCTTCCACAGCGTCAAAGTGCCGGAGATCCACAGCCACAACGTTCGGACTTTTGCTGTTCTTGTTCTTCGTAGCTGTAGCTTCCACAGCCACTTGTGTCCATCCACCTGGTGCTGCTCCAAGGTCCAACACCAGGTCACCTGGACGTAGCAATTGAAAGCGCTACAAAAAGACAGTCAAACGTTTAGATACAATACAACTAGAGAGTACTAGATAAAGGAACGCACGTCGTTGAGCTCGCGCAATTTAAAGGCCGCGCGAGAGCGGAGTCCCTCGCGTTTGGCCTGTTTCACCACGGGGTCGCTCCACTGACGTCTCACCCATCTCGCACTGGCGTTGGACTTGCCTCGGAGGCTCTTGACAGCTCGTAGCGGCCTGCAAGAGCCTAGCAGTGGCCGCACATAGAGACCGCTCATTAATACTGTGCGAGACCATCATTCTCAATTGGTTTGAAATGGCTACATGTAGCCATGTTGCTACGAAACGACACTTGAAGCAGCAAGGAGACACTTGACAAGAGACGTATGCGTCGAACATCTAAGCAGGAGCAGGAGGAAGAAGACCAGGAGGAGGAGGATGTGGACGAGATGGATGAGGAAGAAGCTGCACAGCAAGAAGGTAGAAGACTGCGTGTAGCCATTTCGGAAGCCTCCGAAGCTCGAGACGAGCTCCAGCAACGTAACACCAAGTCTGTATTGTATATGGCTACATTCCTTTATTAGAGCTAATATATCACTAATCTTGTGTAGATTGCAACGACGTATTGCTGCATTAATGCAGAAGAACCAAGAAAACAATGCAGGAACCAGTGGCTCAACCGATGCAACAAACTCTGGCAATGGCAAACGCGAAGACAAGGCCAACGCCAGTGAGAACGCCAAGAGATACCTCGAGTGTCTGCGTAGTGTACATGAAGCCAAAGTGCAAATGGCTACAGCACAGTCTCAGTACGATAAGGTGGCGTTGGAACTACAGGCTCGACTGGATGAGAAAGAGGCCAAAGTGACGGAGATCCAGGACGCATTTCTCGAATTTAAGCGAGAAGTAGCCAGGAACGCTGAGAACTTGAGAACGGGCAAACCAATTGCCAAACGAGTCATCGCTCAGTTCGAAGCTGCAGAAGTCCGCAAAGATCAGGACGTGGAGAAAGTTCGACTAAAACACATTAATCTTCGTACACATTTGAAGAAATTGGAGCAGCAACTGCACGCCAAAGAGCAGCTAGCGGAAGGTTTGCACTTGATCGACTTTGAACAGTTGAAGATCGAAAATCAGACGTTGAACGAGAAGATTGAGGAACGCAACGAGGAGCTCCACAAGCTGAGGAAGAAGACTACGAGCACTGTGCAGGTGTTGACTCATATCAAGGAGAAGCTTCAGTTTGTACTGGCTGAGAACCAGATGCTTAAACGAGACTCGCAGGAGCTAGAAGAGGCTCTGACTGCCAATCGAGACCAGCTTGCCCACAAGAAGAAGGACAGAGATGGCGCTCGACAGCTTGCAGCTCGACTTAAGAGCAAGGAAGGGTTCGCAAAATCGGAGTTGCTCATTGAGGACTTTGAGAAGCGCGAGACCGACCTCGTAGATCTTGAAAGACGTCGAGCAGAGTTAATCCAGAGATACACGTACCTTACTAAGCAGATCAAGGCAGGGAAGACGTAAAAGAGAGAGTAAGTAAACAAGGTATGAGAAACACTCGAAATGGTACGGCTTTACCTGTCCAAGAGAAATTCTCAATCTGGCGGTTTACGAATGAAGCTAGCGATGTGCTCTACTTTATCTGGTTGTGGAAGATATTATGACGGATTTGTTTCTCTTTAAGGCTGGACGACCCGAGTGCAATACACATCGCTTGGTAACAATATCTATGGAGCTAATTCTACTGTTGTGGTGAGATTCTGGAGAGTACGAAGTGGTTGAGTGAGAAATGGCGTCTACGTATCAAGAAACTCTTTTTTTCAGTAACGAGACGAGTTTAGTCAGGGAATTAGCCATTGCTTTAGCGTTCCAGAAGTTCCTCACTGAATTGAACAGGTCGAACTTGTAGAGATCGAAGGATTATTCCTATTATGCCTGGAGTTTGATCGTCATGACAGTCGTAATTCCGTCATAGATGCCATTCATAGCGCAACATTATGGTCTGTTTCAAGTAGTTTTACGTCAGTCAGACCTTCATGCTCAAGATCAATGTGATATCCCCTGCCCAGACCACTCCAGTGTCATCGCGTCGACCAAGCAGCATCCGGGATCGTTCCTTCCAGTTGAATGGGGCCCAGACGAAGGAGTATTCGCGATGGTGGACTGTCCAGCGGATACTGCTGACCGTGTGGCTAATCCAAGGGGTTCTACCTCTCGCTCTACAGTTTAGAAGCTATGTCAACTTTGTCAAGCCCCATCGAATACCACAAAAACTAGTAGTTTCACCTGATCTACCTAAGGAGACCCAGAATCTGCACGACAAATGCCCAGTGGAAGGTTTCTTGCTGGCCGGAGTCTGGTGGAACCAAGACCGACTCACTATTACATGGTGGACAATACTATCGTGTGCCATATCGTAGTACCGCAGTACAATACCCATGGGAATTACGTCATTGGAAACGAAAAAATGTCCCCGTTCCACACTGCACCTTTGAATTGTGCAAACGACAGCTTCCTCTTTGACATTTATCTATATCATGCCAGTGTAGGGTTCTACTCGTTCTACGAAGAGGAGGTTGGAACTTACTGCGCCAAGAACCGAATATCCTATATGGCAGTGGAAGCCCTTGGAGCGTACGATATCAATGGAGTTTACCTGGCTGAAGATACCGGTAGTACGAAGCCGAGGATGTCGTACTGGTATAGTATTGCCGGTGCTGTGTGGTTAATCTACCGCTCTCTCATCATTCGACGGAGCTTTATAACTTGTAGCCGACACGGTCGGAGATGCGATGACATGGGAGAAGTTCTTCAACAGCATGGAGCCATAGTCTTTGTGCAGGAAAGTCTACGCTTATCAGCTCACAATGCGACCAATTTCCAGCGCGTAGCACTTCTCTACTTGATTGTAGAAGGGATCATGACAGACTTGTTCCTCATTATTGCGAACGATGGCTGGATAACAAAAGTGCAGTACGTTTCCCTAGGTTACAATCTATCAGGGTTAATGTTGATCCTCTTTGAGATGCTTGAACGTACCAAGTGGTTAAAGGAGAAGTGGAGACTACGGATCAAGAGACTGTTCTTCAGCTACGAGACTGCGTTAGTGGGTGAATTGGTCACTGCTATGGTGTTTCAAATGGTTTTGTCGCGACTGAATGCGTCGGACTTTAAGCGATCAAAACCAACTGCTCTCGCTGTCTCTTACTACGTTTGGAGTTTAACGTGTCATGGTGCAGTTGTACTGGTGATTCTATCGATCATCGCGTCCGTACGTGTACCGTGGGCGTTGGTTTACGTGTGGTGGAAACATCGATCGTTAGCAGTTTTCTCAGCTCCATGCAGTGTCGACACGGCGTTAGGACCTCGCAGTAGATTGATCATGTTGGGAGGTTATTGTTTTCACGATGGGAAATTATTCTACAAGAAATCAGCTCTGAAAGCTTTCGGGGTGATGAAAGTGGAGGAAGAAGACATGTGCTATTTGGTTCTACCTAAGCTGTACTGGATTTCTACCCCTATTGACAATTTGATTGTCATTGGAGTCATTTCAGGTCATAGAGTTGAGCCTGTCGACGAACGGCCTTGTACAAGTTCAGCTACAGTAATCAGTCACAAACTTGGAGGGGTTGGAAGTCAACTTAACTTTCAACCCCGTAGTCCGAAAACCAGTGCCTCTAAAGTTGTGGCCTGGTCAGGACCAGGAGGGAGCGTGATTTCTTCACCCACAGAAGCAATATTCCCTACCGAGTTGACAGGTGATGACGTTTGAAGTTCATATTTCTCTTATTTAAAGATTTAAAAAGATCACCTTTTTCTCTTAACCATAGCTGAGCCCATTCTAAAAACAAGCACTTCTTGATCGAGAAAGTTTTGTAACGTGTGTTTTTTATCGGTCCATATCAATGGCTGGAGCATCAGCAACAGGAGGGAGTTGGATGAGTGCACGACGGATGTTACTCGGTCTGTGGTTTGCCTTGGGTGTTGTACCGCTCGTTCTCCAGACAAGAAGTAGAGCTTACTCTGACTGAAACAACACCTCAATAGTAGACCCTCTAAGCAGACATCTCGCTATTTGTATGTAAATTCACCTAACCCTATATAATCATTTACGTGCGGCCTGAGGTGTTGATTCACTCAAAGGAAGTCGAATCTCTGTACTAGGGATTTGTATGGGGCGGTCGTGGGAAGCAACTTCTTCGTGCCCAAACAACACCCGAGGGTTATTTAGTGTTATTTGACCAATGATCGACCGTCACGCTTCAGAAAAAGTGCAGACACTTTTTCAAAATAAAAATGGAAAATATTTGTTATTGTGACTTTGGCAAATTAGAAAGTGTAGTCATACTAGAAAGTACGCGTCATACCAAAAAGTACGAGTTCATACCATAAAGTACGCGTTCATACCAAAAAGTACGCGTTCATACCAGAATGTATGATACTTTTGACCTCGTACTTCCTGGTATGACCTCGTACTTCTTGGTATGACCTCGTACTTCTTGGTATGAACTCGTACATTCCAGTCTGATCTTAGCGTACTTTTTGGTATGAATGTCTCGTACATTTTGGTATGAACTCGTACTTTTTGGTATGAACGCGATAGTTAAATGAACACCATAGTAGCAATGAAAAACGTCGTAGACATCAGTCTTATGGCCTCCCCGTCTCACTACAGCCTCAACTACTATGAGCCGCCTGCTTTGCCTTCATGTACGATTCCTTGTACTGCCGAAAGGTAGCACATGGCCCAATGCTCTCCAGTTTCGAGATGGTCTTTTTCAACTTGGTCACTTGCTCACCCCGCTCGGCTTCGGCCTTGTCCTTCCGAGCTTGGAATTCAGCCAGGTGTCGATCCCTTGCTCTCATGTAGCGCTCCACCATCTTGCGATAGTCTCGAAAGTGTGGTGGAGCGGATCTGGCCAAAATCTGGTTGAGGCCGATCGCGATCGCCACTTGCGCCCAGACACCGACTAACGGAGGGGGTCCCCCGATGATCCGTGATCTTGTTGCGTGTAGTGTTCACCTTGTGTACCCGTCGGCAGGCGGGTTACGCTCTTCCAGGTAACTTCTGAAGATGTCTTGGGACGAGAAGAAGGTCTTGAGTGACGCAGGGGTTTGAGGCGGCGTGGAAGTTCTTCACTCCACCTCGGGGTACTTGATCCCGGTCGTAGGCGAGTTCTCGAGCCTTGATCCGGGTGCCTGGTTCTTGATCCAGGTCTTCCAATAGTCCAATATTCGGGATTCAGTCCCTTCCTTTCGTTGTTTTCCGCTTCCGATAGCGGGGGTCTTGAGGGGGCGAGATTCGACTGGATCCTTAGGCTAAACAACCAATTCCTTCCGATCCGATGTATACACTTAAAGGATAGTTCACTAGATAGGGCAAAGCTGGCCAATATATTATCCAGACTTTAACCGCTATACTAGGTCACGTATCCTTACCTTCCTGACGCTTGTAGGGCCAATGTAGTTCCCGGTTCCAGGCGTAGCGAAGACACTTGAGTGGTTCAGGGCAAATTCGAGTCTGTTTATGGTTATTCCTATGCCTACTAATCCCATCCTGATTTACTATCCTACGATCACATGACACTGGCTACATAGCTGATCCCTAGCTTAGTTCCCCTAACCCTGATCTTGGGCCGATTCCGTACTTAACCGAAGCTTGATCTCGTACTTAACAGAAGCTTGATCTCGCACTTAACCGAAGCTTGATCTCGCACTTAACCGGAGCTTGATCTCGTACTTAATCGGGACTTGATCTCGCACTTAACCGGAGCTTGATCTCGTACTTAATCGGGACTTGATCACTGCCTGATCCCGCTTGGTGATCCTTCATAGAATCCGGATCAGGCCACAAGAAGAGTCTGTGCCGCGCCTGGGGTTGACCTTGATCCGGAGCTGATCTCGTACTTATACGGGAGAGGATCATTGCGCGATCTTGCGTGATCTCGCTTCGTCGCCGCTCGGGGAAGTTGGATCGTGCTGTTAGAGGCTTCGGGGCGCCAGGGTAAGCTGATCATGCTCACTTGGGGACCCGTCATCGTTGATCGCGCGAGAACATCCTTGATTTCCCCATTCTTCCTCCGGCAGGATTCGGATCACCCACGAACACCACGGCAGGATTCGGATCACCCACGAACACCGCTCCACTTGCTTCTTCGCCGGTGTCTCCGTTGCCTGTTCCCGGCGGGACCCATCGTACCTTCATCTGATTCGACCCAGATCTGGCGATCACAGGTCCCCCCTGTCGCTCGTTCCGACTCTATTCGGGTTCGTGGCTGACATCGCCTCTCCGGGAAAAATTTCTTGTCCGCTTCACCACATCCGCCCCCAGCACGTAAGTTGAGCTGCCGCAGCTCACTTCGGGTTTATTTCCACATTCACCTCCTGGAACACAAGTCGTTCAAGCGCCACCACTCCCTCGAAATGTCCGATCCGCCTTCCTCGCCCCCTTTGACGCCGAGAACGCCCTCGAGCGAGCACTCGATCCGATCCGCCCGATCCACGGCCTCCCGCTTCTCAACCCCCGGGGTAAACCCTGAGCTGGTCACCTTGCAAGCGAGGCTGGCCCACAGCCAACGGATGCGCGAAACCTTGAGTCGCGATCGGGACCACCTGGACGACACCGTTCGCCGGTTGCGATCCGACATGGAGGATATGGAGCGCTTCCGGGATGACCAAGCGGAGGAGATTTTGCGGCTGAACGCCGAAATCGTTCATCTGCGATCGGGAACCGGAGATACTATCGGTGGGGACGCGATCGCCGCCTTGCAGGATCAGCGAGCCCAGCACGACGCCGAACGACGGGAGTCTGAGCAGCGACTGGCCCGGATCCAGACGCGGCTAGACTCTGCGCTCGAGGATCTCGACTTCCGGCTGGCCGAACTTCGCATAGCCGGGGAGACGGAGATTGAACTCCGGGATGAGCTTCAGGATCGCGAACGGGAGCTCGCCGCCGTGCGTCATGACCTGACCCTCACTCAGCGTAGCCTTGAGCGCTGGCAGAGGAACGATTCCTCCCAAGGCCCACAAGCGGCTATGGCCCTGCCTGCTGATCAGACTCGCCCGACGGCAGAGGAAGCTCGGTTAAGGTTGGAGTTAACGCGGACCCAAGCGGAGTTGCTCGCCGCTCGAGCCGAGGTCGCGTATCTGGAACGCGAGGCAGAGGATCACCAGGTTGAACTGGCTCGGGCACACCTCGCCTTGGAGGACGTATCCGCCCCGGATTCTCGCGCTCCGCCTCTGGGTGCAACCGCCGATGCCGCCGCCGTATCCAGCCTGGAGCAAGATCTGGCAGACGCCTTGGGAAATCTGGAAATAATCCAGCACGACCGGGACCAGCTCTCCGTCCAGCATCGTGCCGCCATTGCCGAGCGGGATCAGGCCGTCGCAGACCTGGATCAGGCCCGCCTCGACCGGGATCAGGCAATGCAAGATCTCAATCGAGTAACGGCAGACCGTGATCGAATCCAGGTCGACCTGGACGATGCCACCCAAGATCGTTTGTCTGCCCTCGCAGACCTTGACGTGGCTCGTTCCGCCCGGGATGCGGCGACACAGGAGCTCGACCAACTCCAGCGACAGAACGCGGAGCTTCGACAGGCTCACCAAGAGCTGGACGCTGATTATGCCGAAGCCGAGCAACAGCTGCACCACGCCGAGGATTCCTCTGCTCGGTTGTCCTCGTGGATCGCGGATCGACGGGCGGCTCGTGCCACCAAAAGATCTCGAAGCGCCTCCGCTTCCCCGGCCGTTCCTCCTTCCTCACGCAAGCGTCCGGCTCGGAGCACCTCAGCTCCCCGTGATCTAAAACCTGCAGCTACCGAAGCTCCCGGGTCAACCCAGCCTGTCACACCCACGGTGGTCCCGACCCCGGCAGGATCAACGGCGAGTCCGCTGGATCTGTTGGCGGACCAAGCTTCTGGGCAAGCCGGAGGGGAGGAAACCGACACTCCAGCCCCTGATCCGACCCCAGCGCCTACGGATCAGTCCGGATCACTTCCCGCCGAGGGTGGTTCGCCGGATGAGGACAAGGAAGACTCCGACTACGATCCCCAGCACCCATTCTCGTCGCCGTCCGAAGAGGACGGAAGTCCAGAACCCAGCAATGGAACTAGTTCTGAAGCCGAATCGGTACGCTCCAACGAGGCGGAGGACTCCGAGGATGATGATATTTTACACATGAGCCGCCAACGATCTATCTCGACGCACCGGCGCGAGTCTGGTCAGGTTCCGAGATCCGGACCTTCTGGCACCCGTGGATCGGGGTCTCCTGACGGCTCAAGCCCATCTCCAGATGGATCAGGCCCGCCGTCTCCAGGATCACCTCCGGGTTCCCCGTCACCGCCGCCACCTCCTTCCGGCGGTTCCTCGCCCCCCGGGCTCCGACCACCCCTGTTCCCGGTCGCCTCTTTCATTCCAGGGTACGATCGGCAGCGTACCTTCGCGGCTGCTGACATCGTGCCGTGGGATCCGCAGGTGATCGGGCAGTATTCGATCGTGGGTCTGATCGCCAGTTCTCTGGGCAAACGGTTGTTGATCCCTTCGGGTTAGCTGTTCCCTTCCCAGATACAGGCTGGGCCTGCACCGACCCCCCGCACCGAATACCTCCACGAGTTGATCACGGGCGTGAACGTGCTTGATCTGCTGGCTCTGGAGCCGTGGAACGACTTCGCGAACCCGGGTCCCCTTACGTTCGACCTCGATCTGCATGAGAGGGAGGGAACGCCCCTCGCGGCCGTGGCCGCCACCTATCGCGTTCTGGAGGAACGGCACCGTCAAGCATTTTGGGAGGCCACCCACAACCTCGAGATCACCTCTGCCATGCAGGATGCGGATCTTGAACTGCAGCGGTATTACGTTGCTCGCAAGGCCCGGCGGAGTCGGGCTGGGTCTGCTTGGCGCCGATTCCTCGCCTCCTTCCCCGCCATAATGCGCGATCAGTGGTTCGATCTCGACATCCTGCTGGATCCGTTCTTCCTTCACCTCCCCATTCCGTCGGTGGATGTGGTTCGTTGGTATCCCGGCGTGGTCTCTCGGCGTGCCAACCTGGCGGATCCCAACGCGAACGTCCCAGAGCCGGCGAACCTGATCGAGGCTCTGGAGGAGTGTGACGAGGCGGATCCGTGGCGTAACCAGTATCGGCAAGACCCGGTCAACCATCCCGCTACCAGGATTCCCCGACTTATCGGCAAGTTCAATCCTCCTCCCGCTTCTCCGTAAATCGTGCCACTTCGATCACCTGCTCGAGGCTTCCCCCCGAGCCCGGATTCGGAACCCCATCCAGGGCCGTTCTGCATTCTTCCATCTCCATTCGTAACTCCCATAATCTCCACTCGTAATTCTCGTATTCTCCATTCCCACAGTCATTCCATCGTACTCCATCATTTTGAGAATGTGATCCCCTTTCATCTCCATCTCGACATCCCGGATCACCATCTTCCAGCGTCAAATTCCCTACGTACATGCACATACACAAATGTAAAACTCTCGCTCTGATCTGGATTCTCCTCCACATCAGCTTCCTCGATCACGGCGGGGCAACCCTGTCACCTCGCCTGACTCTCCTTACACCTCTTCATGTGACTGCATCACGCCGAATCGGTTCCGATTAGCGTGGTCACGTAGGAACGCGCTCAGTATGGCCCCACAGTTAAGATCAGCTTCGTCGACCCACGTTGGCTCATCATAACCGACCCAGTGCACCAGAAATTCACGATAGATCCGGCCGTAGCGAGTTCGTTTCCCACTTCGCATGTCCGAGATCCGTTCAACTTCGTACTCATCGGTATCCAGATCCGGGACCCAACTGTCTTCCGGAAGGAGGATCTCATCGAAATCGAGCCGATCTGCTTCATCCACCGTCAACTCGATCCGCGGTCGATCCGGGAAATTCCGTACCAGCTTTAGCTTAGAAACATGGACCACCGGGAAGATATGGTAGTCAGATCCCGCGATCTCCAGCTTGATCGTGAATTCATTGAGCTTCTCTGCAACACGGAACGGGCCGTGCCAGAGGTGAGCGAGTTTACGTGCATACCCTTCCTTCACACGATCTAGGTATAGCCAAACACGTGATCCAGCTTCGATCTGATGCGGATCGACGTCCTCATTGGGTCGATCAGCTCGGTCCGCAATCGCCTCTCGCAGCCTAGCGTTGACCTGTTCTCTCGACTGCTGGTAGTATCTCTGAACGCGATATCTCCATCGTCTTGGATCGCGGTCATGGCGCCTGGTCGACCCGATCGGGATCGTCGCTTCCAACGTCGATCTCGGGTCCCATCCGTGTACCAAATAGTGAGGGGTATCTCCCCGGACCCGATCGTGAGCCGTGTTAATGGCGAAAGTCAATCTCTCCGCATATTCATCCCAGTCCTTTTGATCGAGATCTTGAATATACATCTTGATTGCCCTAGTGGCCGTTTGCACCATCCGTTCCGCAGTCCCATTGGCCTGTGGTCGGTAGGCCATCGTCGCCCGTTGTCGTTGCCCCAGGATCCTATTAAACGATCTGAAGAAGTCGGACATGAAGCCCGGCTCTCGATCGTGCCTGATCATCTCGCTAGCGCCAAATCTGCGGAACACGCATTCTTCATAAGATTCCGCGACGGTCTGGGCCGATCGGGAGGAACTAGCCTTTGCGATCACATATCCCGTGAACAGATCCACCCAGATCAGCAGTTCAGTATTGCCTTTGTTGGATCTGGGCAGAGAGGGTATGTGATCCATCGCTATGATCTGGAATGGGTATGTAGCTTGCAGATTCCCAGGTGACTCGCCTCGGATCGTGGGTCTCCCCTTTCCGGTCTCACAGTCTACACACTCGCCTACGTATCGCTGCACACTCCGATATAATCCTCCAGTGGAAATGATCTCGGATCCGCTGATAAGTGCGTCCGATCCCTTGATGTCCCCCTTCCAGAGTCGTATGGTAGTGGTGGAGGACATCCTGCTGTAGCGTTTCTGGAACCACGAGTCTCATCAGACGGTCGCGATCACCTCTTGATCTCGGCCCTGGTGGGCAATAAAACAACAGATCCTGTTCATCTACCTCGTACTCGGAAGCGATCTTGGCGTAGGATCCAGCCTCGGCTCGAGTAAGATCCGCGATCTGCCCAGCCAGGTACTTCTTTAGTCCGGCGATCCAGACCTCCTCGTCCTGGGCTCGCCTGATCCGATCCACTCGCATCTCCCGGATCAGTTCCTCTCGCAGGACGGCGGCATCGGGTCGTGCTCGGGCTGCACCCGTGGCTACGGCCGACACTTGCACCGTTCGATCTTCAACTCGAGGGATCAACACCTCATCAAGCCGATTCAGGGTGACCAGATCGCACCGATCTGCTTCATCGTGGACCTCGATCCCGCTTCCTCGCTGCAGCGCGGCGCTCGCCAAGCTGTCTGCGCTCCCATTCCAGTCTCTCTTCACATGGACTAGCTCATGACCTCCCCAATTCCGCAAGTGATCTAGCACCTTCTGTTTCAGTAACGTCAATCCTGGCGCCTTGCAGTCGATCTCGCCCCGGACTTGTCGGATCACTAGGTTCGAATCGCCACAAATGACCAAACGGCGGCGTTCTAACTGTGCGATCATGCCAAGACCTAGCAAGAGCCCACGGTATTCCGCTTCATTGACAGTAAGACTCTCCGCATAGTCTGATCTAGCTTTGATCACTTTCCACCCCGGCAAACTCCACACGATCGCGCTGAAAGCGCCTCCTCCTCGTTTCACGCGTGCCGAGCCGTCGAAACTTACTACCCATAGCTCCTCGCCTGGATCTACGGTGGGAATCGGCATCTGGATCTTACGCCTTGGTTCCTTCTGTGGCGCGATCGCGATCAGGGCTTCGTCGATCTCCGATCTAGGCGTTATATTAGCTGCGATCGCCCCCAGTATCTCATCTTCTCCCTTCGTACACTTCGTGATCTCGAGTGTCCATGGGGACAGGAGAGCAGACCATATGCAGCGGGGCTGCGTAGGTGTGCACGGCACAGAGGAAGTTGGGTTGACTCGTAGAGTCCTGCTTGCAAGGCACTAGCCTTCGGTTCTATACAAGAACCAAGTAGTCCACTAAATACGGGACTCTCACAATCAGTGTCCCTATAATAAAGGAACTAACACTAATTATGTAAAATGCAAACTGATTTTTATTTATTTTATTGCCCTAATCCTGAATGTAACGGATTTAGTATCTAACATACTAAATCCTAATCAAATGTAATGTGTGGCTCTGAGCTAACAGCCAGCAACTGGCTACATATGTGACGTGTGAGAAACACTATGTGTTGTACACGGATCTGTGACTTGTGACCTGGATGGTGTATACCACACCTATTGTAGCCAAGGCGCGCAGCGCCGTGTAACCCCGTTACACCCTCCCCCACCAAACCGTGGATACGGAGTATCTACAACTGTAGACATAACTGCCTTGTCAAGGCCTGTCACCGGCAACTTTCCGATAAAAGAAATCTCTCAACGAGAGTGCGCGGGTGCGCTGGCTCAACGATCACATTCTCCAATTCTCCCCAGCGAGCCAACCGCTCCTGAGGTGTCCAGTGACCAGGCGTCTACGCCACAGCGCCTCAGCGCTTTCCGGTCTGAGCCCTCGGCTCCTCTCACGCTCTCCGATTCGGAGTATTTCACGGCGTCTCGCCTTCGCTACGGAGCGATGTTCAAGGCCAGCCCGACGTCAAGTGGTAGCGGTGGCTCACCCTTCGAGTCACGACAGCGTCGCCGACGCGCGACCCACGTCGCTCTCCTACAGAGGAAGGCGAGGTCGAAGTGGACTACGAGGAGTCCGAACAGGGCGATGCCCATGCGTCTCCTGCTCCTGCGAGCCCTCGGACGCCCCGATCTGAGCTGCGCTCTCCACGCGATCCGCGTCGGTACTCAATTCCTCGGCAGCTGCGGCAGCCCAATCCGTTCCCGGAGGGACCTTCGAGCCTCGTGCTCAACGCGTTGCGCAACGCACCACCGCTTCCTGCTCGCGATGAGCCAGAGTCACTCAAGGGAGTCGAAGACGCGATCACCAACCCTCTGGATGAGGCACAGGAGGCTTCCCTGAGCGGTGCTCCAGAGTCACGTCGACCGGTCCAACGGGACATCGTGGGGACTTCGTCGCGGCGCGACTACGGCTTCGAGCCTCGCGACCCTGCCGAGCAGGTGAAGCAGTTGATGGCGCAGCCAAACCTGCATGGTTACGCCATAGGCAATCCTCCACGTACGGTGGCTGAGAATCAGCAGCGACAGGGGCTCCATGAGCGTTTCCTGACCCCGCAGGTGTGCACACTCGCCGAGTATCGGCAACGCTTAGATAAGCAACGGCGACGGGAGTCTGTGCCTCAGATGAGGACTTATCCACTCCTGCTCCAAACCGGAGAGACCACCCGGGACTACATGGTCCATGTGGCCACCTGGGCCGAGGCTTCACGGAAGCTCGCGTCGTTTGACCGGCTCATGGAGAGCTGCGCCGAGGTGGACGTCCGCCTCGCCCGAGGTCTACTCTTCCAGTACGCGAAGATACGCGTGCGGCCCGGCCGCTTTCCTCGTCACACGACGGCAGTGGCTCCCGCCTCTCAGGCCACTATCCCTGCTTCGCAGGATGCTCCTTCAGTCTTCGAGGGAGACTCGCTGGCTGTGCCAGCCACGGACCAGAGCCTGAGCTCGGCTGCTAGTCCGTCAGCTTCTCACACTAGTGGTGAGAAGCGGGTGTCGACCGAGTGGTCGACCTCGAGCCCTTCGGGCGCCCCCGATCTTCGCGATCAAAAAGCGTCCACGACGTCAGGGCAGTCCTGCCTCAGGGACCCTTCAAACTCCCACGAGTTTTGGGAATGAGGATATCCACGCCACTTCACCAGATACTGGTTTTGACTACGGTGGCGACGCCGCGCCATCAGGCGCTCCACGTGGTAGTGGGGAGTCCCCTGCTCATCGAGCAACGGCGGAGGAGGCCGATTCGCTGCGGAACGCCGTACTCGATGAGTGTGACGAGCGCTATTTGTCGCATCGCGCCTGGTACCAACTCGATCACTCGATCGGTACTCTCCGGAGTCAGACTCAGTCCCTTCAAGGGAACGTCGAGAGTGTTTGGCATTCGCATGCCCGTCTCGCTCATGACATGGAGGAGATTGAAAGCCGGATGGCTTGGCTCGAAGGTCCTCAGTCCCTGACTGCTCGCCTGCACCAGCAGGAGCTTCCAGCTCGCTGAGTTGCGAGGTCAGGTGACGTTGCTGCTGCAGATGACGCAGCCTGGGCACGTGTCGTCGGTGCCAGCGCCTCCGCGCTCACCCCGCGGGGTCCCGATATGGCTTAAGCAAGCCGACGTAGAACACCGGGTGTGTTCGCATCCGCTTTGGCAAGTCAAGCGTGTATGCCAGGCCCTTCTTGGCCACGACCGTAAATGGTCCGATGAAACGCGGACGCAATTTCGTCTTAAAGACATTTGACACTGCATGTGTAGGTAGGTTCTTAGCGTTTAATAAAACCTGGTCACCGACCTTAAATTCCCATACATTGCTTCTACCTTTTGTATCCGCTTGTTCCTTCTGAACGTCTTGGCTTTCAGCCATCGCGTCACGTACACGGCGTAATACGCTCAATCTCACCGAGAGGAAGTCATCGACTTGTTTACGCACAGCAGAAGGGCTGATATCAGCAAGCTCGGAGTCGAGCGACGGCACAGCCTCTCCCCCACCAAGCCCAAGGCTACCGCGTGGCGGAGTGAGCGGAACGCGCGGGTGCGCAAGGCCGTTCACGTAGAACGGGGTGAAGCCTGTCGAGGCATGCACCGCATTGTTCATGGAGAACTCAACGAGAGGGAGCATAGCGCTCCAACGCTTCGGCGTTTCAGCGCATACGCTGCGGAGGATGTCCTCCAGAACGCGGTTCACGCGTTCGGTCTGACCGTCGGTCTGCGGATGGTCCGCCGTGGACATGTCCAGTCGAGTGCCCAGCACCTTGAAGACGGACGTCCAGAAGTGACCCGTGAAACGGGGATCTCGATCCGAGACAATGGTCTCAGGCAGCCCATGCTGGCGGAAGACCCGATCGATGAAGATCGTCGCTGTACCAGCACCATCGACGGTGTCCGGCACAGCCGCTAGATGAGCCATCTTGCTCAGACGGTCAACAAAGACCACCACGCCCGTGTTGCCTGCCGAGTCCTTCGGCAGGCCAAACACAAAGTCCATACTTATGGACTGCCAACACCCAGAGGGTACAGGTTAGCTCGCCAAAGGCGCAGCCGCATGCGGCGAGGGTTTAACCCGCTGACACGTCTCGCACGTGCGCACATATGTGCTGACCCACTTGTACATCTTCGGCCACCAGTACATGGAGCTCACCGAGCCGTACGTCTTCTCGCGACCGAGGTGGCCGCCTGTGGGTGTGTCGTGAGCCTCATAGAGGATACGGTACTTCAGATCCTCATCGTGAGGAACTACCACTCGTGGTGGGTCATCCTGACCCGTGCTGTAGTACAGCAGACCGCCTTCCAGGCTGTAGCGTTGGAGTCTCGCCTTTAGGCGTCGTGACAGAGTCACCTTTGAGTCTTTAAACTCATCGCTCCCCAGAGCTTGGAGCAACGCGACACAAGAATCGTCCTGAGCGTACGCTGCTCGAACCATGTCCGTCACGGACGACGTCACCGAGGTGACATGAGATAACTCATAGTCCGGGCGACGTGATAACGCGTCAGCGAGGACGTTCTGCCTGCCAGGCTTGTACTTCACCTCGAAGTTATACTCCGCAAAGAAGGAGAGCCATCGGGCCATCCTCTGCGAGAGGTGAGGCGACTGCGTCGCTGTGCGTAGTGACGCATGATCCGTGTAGATCACAAACGGCTTGGAGCCGAGCAGGTGAACCCTGAATTTGACGAGAGCGTACTTCATCGCAAGTAGCTCCTTGTCATGAACTGGATAGTTCTTCTCAGCAGCCTTGAGCTGTCGCGACTCAAACGCAATGACGCGTTCGCGCCCTTCGGCGTCCGCTTGTAGCAAAGCACTGCCGATGGCAAAGTCCGAGGCGTCACAGACGACAATAAACGGACGAGCGGGGTCTGGCAGCGCCAGTATCGGTGCCTGAAGCAGGCTATCCTTGATACAAGTGAACGCATTCTCGTGCTCGGCACGCCATACCCACTCGGCATCCTTCTTAAGGAGATCCGTCAGTGGCCGAGCCAACTCAGCGTAGTTCTCGCTGTACTTGTGCAAGTAGTTGGCCAAACCCAGCCACTTACGCAAGTCCTTCTGGTTCAAGGGAACCGGCCAATCCACAATGGCCTTGACCTTTGCTGGATCAGCACGAAGGCCATGCTTCCCAATGAAGCACCCTAGGAAGGGGATTTCTTCCGCGCCAAAGACGCACTTGTCTGCGTTGGCGTACAGCTTGTTCGTGCGCATGCACTCGAGCACAGCTCTCACGTGTTCCACGTGCACCTCAACGTCAGTCTTGCCGTGTTCGGCCTGACTGTGGACGAACACGTCGTCAAAGTACGTTTGTGCGAATGCCCGTAGGGGCCTGAACAGCTGCGTCACTAGACGATTGAACGTTGCGGGCGCGTTCGAGAGCCCTTGGGGCATGACGAGCCACTCCCAGAGCATACCGCTCGGGGTGCTCACCGCTGTAAGCGGAATATCACTGGCTCGCATGAGCAGCTGATAGTACCCATCGACTAAGTCGAGTGCACTGTACATGGTGCAACCCACCATGTTGTTCTGAAGAACATCCTTCCTAGGAATCGGCGTCTGCGCCGGAATCGTGGCAGTGTTGAGCTTGTTAAAAGCGTGAACGATACGCCACTTGCCATTCGGCTTTCTGACACAGAACGTTGGCGCGGAATGCGGAGACTTGCTCTCGCGCACGAGACCCGCCGCGTGCTTCGCACGGAAGAAGGCGTCAATGACGTCGCATTGCTCTTTAGGAAGAGGCCACTGTCGGGTCACGCAGTACTTAGTTCCGGGAACTAAGTCGATCTCATGACGAACGTCTCGGTCGGGAGGCAGGCCACTCGGTGGTTCCTTCGAGACAACGTCTCCATATTCCTTCAGCAAGGAGTGGAAGGGATCCGAGGGATTCTTGAGGATCTCCGATCCACTCCTGGCGTTCAACGCCTTCTTGACTTCGGCCAAGACGGACTCGTCAACAAGGGACGACGAGTTTAACTCCTCCTCAGGTCGAACGATGACCACCTCGGCGAATTCGCCAGCCTTCAAGGCATCGCCAAAGTCGGCGAAGGACATCTCTTCTAGCTCAAGGAGCTTGTCAACACTTGGCAAGTCGTCCAGCAGGACACTGCCTTCGGCACTACCGCCCACTCCATCAACCAGAGTGTATAGCTGCCCACAGCCCTCCGGTGCGTCGGCACTTGACGTCAAGGATGACTCAGACGCAGAGCGTCTCGCCCGAAGGGCCTTACGACGTCTTCGCCTAGCCGAAGATCGTCTACTCGACGGAGTACGTGCCGTCGCACAAGTTTCGGCCTCTCTCGGCCCAGTGTCAGGGACACTCAGCGATCCACTCGGTCGACGACCGATGCCGCTCAGCGGAGTACGTGCCGCTGCACAATCAATGACCGTAACAGGTCCAGTGTCAGAGACACTCAGCGATCGACTTGGTCCACGACCAGTATCACTCGACGGAGTACGTGCCGCCCCACAGTTCACGGCCTGGTAAGGCCCGATGCCATCGGCATCCAGTGACGGTCCATGACCGGCGTCACTCGGGTTACGTGAGCTTTGCCCACACGTTGACTCACTGCCAACCAGCGCTATGCGCTCAACAGGGCTGCGATCCTCGCACTCGGTGCTGTCCACTAACTCGGACAAACCGACTTCCAGCATCATTGCCGACTCGGCTCGATGCTCGCGCCAATAGCGCTTCTGCTTCCTAGCAGAGGTGGGTTCATGACTCGCCAAAGCTCCACTAGGAGAGAAGTGCGTAGCACCTAAGGTCTTCGACCTCCAGTCGATCCATGGCTCGTGGCGCTCCAGCCACGCCATACCAAGGATGAGGTCGTACCTCGAATCCAGGTCCAAGACCAAGCAGCGTTCCACGCTGTCGAAGTCCAGGAACTTCAGCCGTAGGTCCATGGGGACCTTGGCTGCCGTGACACGGACGCCCGTCGCTAGACGGACAGTGATGGTGTCACCTCTTCGCGCTCGAAGCGCCTCAGCATATTGCTGACTACCCTCAACGGTGGAGCGTCTGACGTAGTTGCCAGACGCTCCTGAATCGATCAACACGATCCACGGCTTCTCGAAGCCCTTCACGTCCACATGGACGACCAGCAAGCCCTGCTTGCTCACACGTTCCGTGTTCAAGAGCACGGAGCTCTTCGGGGCTGAGCCCCAGTGCCTCTCACGCACTGCAGAACTCAGTTCTTCCCCAGTAGACCGCCCCGCGTCTACTGGGAGCCGTCGTTTCCCTGGGCAGAGCCCAAAGCGGGACCCGCGACAGGGTTGCGGCCATTCTGGCCGGCGCGCTCTTTGCGCAGAGGGCAGTTGGGCCTCAGGTGTGTGGGACTACCACACGTGTAGCACCGACGAGTGCTCATACGCTGCACCGCAGCTCGTAGCTCGGCTACTTCATCTTCAGCATAGCTGAGGTCCATGGGTTCGGGTCCCCCGGACCCTGTGCTATTAGCACCGACCCTCGACAACTTAAAGTTGTGTTCAGCATTCAATGCCACGCTAACAGCGTCCTCGAAGGTGCGAGGATTCTGACGGAATGCCTCCGTCCTGGCCACGCCAGCTCTCAGACCTTCCATGAAGATAGTCACAGTGACCACCTCAGGTAGAGGATCGGCAGCCATGCCGGCAATGAGCGTGCGCAGCTCTTGGACATAGTCCACCAGGTCCTTCTTGCCCTGTCGGCAAGCGAGGAAGCGTGACCGCACGCGATACGCCTGGTTAGGTGGAGCAAATACTTGCGTAAGTTTGGCCTTAAGCTCACCCCAAGTGGGGAAGGCCATTTCTACCGACGTCCCAGACGTCAAGGCCCATTCTCGTGCTCGACCTTCGAGCTTAGAGATGGCGAACGCCACGCGTTGGCCTTCCAACTGGAGCATAGCGGCCCCCATGGCCATCTCTGACCTCTCGGGTCCACAATAGGAGGTTCTCTCCTTCGTGCCCGTGAAAGGTCTTCACGCTGAGCGTGACGGGCTTAGCTCTCGGAGCGGGATTAACTCCTTTTACATTCCGCTGAATGTGCTCAACGAGAGCGTTCTCGTACGAGGCAAATGCCTCCAGGCGCGCGTTGACGGCCTCCGGCCCTTGAGACGCAAGGTGCGCCATACCTTCAGGGCCCAGCAAGGACGTAAGCTTGTTAAGCGTGTCCCGCTGACTCGGAGTCAAGTGAGCGTATGCTTCTGGCTCCATTCTCACAGAGAAACAGTCTTCAACTCAGGAGTTGGATTGACTACTAGTGTTACCAGATGCAGCGGGGCTGCGTAGGTGTGCACGGCACAGAGGAAGTTGGGTTGACTCGTAGAGTCCTGCTTGCAAGGCACTAGCCTTCGGTTCTATACAAGAACCAAGTAGTCCACTAAATACGGGACTCTCACAATCAGTGTCCCTATAATAAAGGAACTAACACTAATTATGTAAAATGCAAACTGATTTTTATTTATTTTATTGCCCTAATCCTGAATGTAACGGATTTAGTATCTAACATACTAAATCCTAATCAAATGTAATGTGTGGCTCTGAGCTAACAGCCAGCAACTGGCTACATATGTGACGTGTGAGAAACACTATGTGTTGTACACGGATCTGTGACTTGTGACCTGGATGGTGTATACCACACCTATTGTAGCCAAGGCGCGCAGCGCCGTGTAACCCCGTTACACCATAGTCCCAGACGCCCTTGAAGGCCGGCAGACTTGAACAGCCAGGCAAGCGTGGAGTGTCTGGTTAGGACCTTGATCCGACGTCCCACCAACAGGGTGTAGTGTAGATCCAGGATCCGAAGTAGAGCCAGCACCTCCTTTTCGGCAACATTATAGTTTAACTCGTTCGTCTTCAAGGTTCGACTGGCAAATGCGACCGGGTGGTAGATCTGGTCGTGTTCCTGCATTAATGCGGCGGAGATCGCCCAGTCACTGGCATACACGATCACCACGGGTAACTTTGTCATGTCGAAGTGACGGAGGATCGGGGTCGACGCGATCTTGGTTTTCAAGGCTGTAAACGCCCTGTGTGCTCTACCCCACCTTTCGTCGCCAGCTCTTTGGGCCAGATTGGCTCCGACCTTGCTTGAACAGGGGGGAGGCGTCGCCCCCAAGTTAAGATCCGGCGTACTATTCCCCTTTTGAGTCAAGGTGTCGGGTGATCCATCCTGATTCGACTTAAGCGCAACGGGATCTCGATTGATTGGGTCCGTACTATCCATGATCTTTCGAAGATCTGGTCGCTTCTTCAGTTCTGCGAACTCCACTTCACGTAGTTCATATAGGACCGATGCATAGATCGCGTAATCCTCGATGAACCGACTATAGTAATTCAAACTTCCCAGGAACGATTGCATGGATCGGAGCGACCCAGGGAATGGCAGATCCGTCAGAGACTTCAGGTCTTTCGGGTTTGCCTCCAATCCGTCGATCGACACTTTGTGTCCGAGATATTCCACCTTATCCATGCCCCAGAAGCTCTTCGCCACACTGACCGAGAGATTCCATTTATCACAGGCCTCCAATAGGTCTTCCACCCGATCGCACATTTGATCCCATGATCCAGCCGTGATCAAGATATCGTCGATGTATGATCTCCGTCCTAGAACCGACGGGCGACCAGGATCTTCCGGGATCCCTGATTCAAACACATCTGCGGAGTCTTCCGTATTCCCTGACTGGGAGATCTTCAAAAATCCATATAGGGCGTTGTCCACAACACGTTGATAGATCTGAGGGGCGTTCTTCAGCCCGAACGGCATGCGATTCCACTCGAAGAGGCCGAACGGGGTGATGAAAGCTGAGATCGCGCGAGCTCGATCGGTCATTGATACGACCCAGAATCCACTCGCCATGTCTAATGAGCAGTACCACAGAACCTTGTCAAGATCTTCTAACAGGTCATTGATCAGAGGCATTGGGTAGATCATCAGCCTCGTGAGACCGTTCACCAGCCGATAATCGATACATAGTCGGATGTCTACACCGTTCTTCTTGATGATCACCACGATCGGAGATGCCCATGGCGATGTCGATGGCCGAATGATCTTGGCAGCTAGGAGTCCTTTGATAAGATCCGATACTTTCTCGCGAAACTGTGGCGCCACCTTTCGGACTCGTTGTGCGATCGGCTTTGCATCACCCACGTCGATATCGCATATAACACCCTTGGCCGCTGGAGGAAGTGCGTTTCCCTTTCCGATCAGGAGATGTCGCTTCTTCCAAATAATCTGTCGAAGTTTCTCGATCTCCTCCGGGGTAGCCGATCCCGGATTTCCTACTTGCAGATCTTCGATCTTGACTTCTTCCGTGGTGGAGATCTGGATTTCTGGTACTACTGCGAGATTATCGGCTAGATCTTCGGCCGAAAAATCGCCACTTTCGTGTAAGTGGGTCTGATCGGCGTTCTCGATTCCTTCCGGAGATGTCGGATCGGGTTCATCCGTTGATTGATCGCGCAGCCTGTCGTCCTTGGCTGTCAAGATCGGGGTGTCTTTAACCATGGGGACGGCATCGGCGTCGGATACATGCTGGATCTCGATTTGAAAATCTGGTTTTTCTGTTTTTACCTCGATTTCCTTTTCACATGTCCGATCTGTCCGACCTGGGGCCTGATCTGGCAAGCTCTCATTCGTCTCAGTCTCACCGCCCCCAGCTTCGCCACTCGGGGTCTTGTCGGAACTGATCGCGATCGGTGGGGTATCCATGGGATCCGGTTGGGGATCGATGAATGCGACCTTGACTTCGGCCGTATCGGTCGGTGATCGCGGTTCCAATGTCGATATTGGTGCAGGATCAGGATCGGTCTTGATTGCCCCACCTCGACGGAGTATAGATCGCGGCGTAACGTAGGTCGGCCGTTCGACCGACGGTAAGGGGATCTCTACGGTTTCCTGAGGTTCCGGTCTTGCGTCCACTGTCGCTTCTAGAGCTAGATTCTGCCACTCCATGTAACGCCGGGACCCGACCGACACAAACCCGGGGTAGCGAGGAACTTTTTCTTGATCAAGTACCATCCCGACATGTAATCTGTGATCCAGTCGTAAAATCTTCTCGCTCAAATTCGTGATCACTAAGTACCGAGTTCGGCCGGGTCCATTTACCACGGTGGGTACCCATCGGTCGCCTCTGGTCACCCATAATTTCTCCGTCGCCGATAATTTCACTCTCGATGCGGTCTCTTCAGATCCCCCAACTGGGATATGTAGATCTTCCTCCAATTTCACTGATCTCACCTTCTCCCCGTATAATCTTTTGCGACCACTAAGTGGTATCCCCACTTCATTAGGTAAGCACATCGATCCCTCTGCCAGATCCATCCGGACCCCAGCCGGGATCATGAAATCCATACCCAGGATCGCATCTTGTCCGGATAGATCTCCGATCCAAATATCGAAAAAGTAGACCAAGTATCCCGCAAGTGTGATCTTGATCCTCGTTCTTCCCTCGGTGGTGTACACATTATCGCCGATCCCAACACACTCCTGTCTCTGACTAGTGTCAAAGTGGCACCCAACCTTACGAGCAAAGGTGGTATCCAAGATGGATACCTCGGCGCCAGTGTCCAGGAGCAAGATCGCTCTTTCCTGATTGATCTTGCCTGAGATCTTGGCTTGGCGGGAACCATTTTCCTGGTGCGTGGTATTTCCAATACCCCCTGGATTCTCCTTCCTTGAGATCCAAAGCCACTTCCGCACCAGATCGCGAGAACTCATCGATCCGGGGAAGACTCGCGATCTTAGCAGTATACGAATGCAACTTACATGTATTACCGCGCAGATCCGAATTCTCCCTATCTTGATCTCTCGATTTCTTGTTCACATATGCATAGATGCAGTACTCAGAACGCTCGGCTCGTACCGGTTTCCAAACCGGCGAGCGTCCTAGTTTAACATCTTTTCCACCTTCTCGGGGAACAATCCGGCATGTCGGGTCGGGTCGTACCACTTGCGGATCTGGTTGTAGAATTCTTCCATGGGGCATTCTCCAGCTTCATGGATCTCCCCACAACCACGGCAGGTATACAGACAGCGATCTGTTGGGTGACCTCTCTTCCCGCACTTTTCGCAGGTTAGACGTCTCCAGCAGTCCAGATCCGTATGCTTCCGCGATCCACAGTGTGAACAGCGACCTCGATCGTGGTCCGACGTACCCCTGCGATCCGCGATCCGGCCTCGATCTTGCGTGTTCACCTGCGATCGCGACTGATCCTGTTGGTGGGGGACGCCCCCAGTGCCGATCTGCTTGTCTTCCGACGCAGCAAGATATATTCTCCGGAGATCGCCTTCAGAATCGGACCCGTCCGATCCGGAAATTTCCTCCGATTCCGAGCTCGGATCCTGGGTTTGGATCGCCCGTACCACCGCCCGGGTGGGTGCTGCCGGGGCACTGGCCGGTGCCTTTTGTCTGTACTTCGATCCGAACGCAGATTTACGCTGTCTGCTTTTCGCCCGTTCCCGGGCACGAAGTACTTCCTCAAGTTCATCGACGTCATTCAGCCGGAGTAGGGTCAGCCGATCAGCTAACTCCGGATCTCCCAATGTCTCGATATAGTGATCTACATGTTCCCGGCGGGCCTTAGGGCTCCCATCCTTGATCTTCAGTCTAGCACGTAAAGCCGCCACGTTGAGCCGGTAGAGATAATCGAGAGGAGTCTCTTCCGATCGTTTGCGAGCGTGATAGTATTGCCACGCGACCGACATACCCAACCCACAATACTGGGTCTGGAAACTGTCCAACAGATCTGCCCACTTGGTTTTCGTCGTTCGACTGAGCTGCCTGTACCAGTTCTTTGCCGGTCCCACCATCAGATCTGCAAATGTGAGGCATTTCTCTTCTTCCGTAGCCTGATCGCGCTGAAATGCTGACTTGACTTTACTGATCCAGGCCCGAGCGCGATCTTCGTCCAGATCTTTACCCGCAAAATCTTTCAGATCCGAGATCGCTGAGATCCGGACCCGCTGGATCATCGACGATCCTCCTTGACCGATTGCCGAGGATGCGATCACTGCTCGGCTCGACATCTGTCCACCAGAACTTGGTATGCCCATATCGTCCGGATCGTATTCCCATGCATCCGGATCCGAGGCCGTGACGGACTCCATTTCAACATCCAACTCCCCTTTGATCGGCGATCGGGGTGTCGCGAGATTCCGTTCTTTCAAGAAACGATCCATCGCCATTTGAAAGTAATCGTCCAACTTGTTGCTCGATCCAGTGGAATTAGTCGTCGGCGCGGTCTGGTCCGTCCGGATCCGGCGATTTTCTTGCTGATCGGGCATCTTGACCTCCAGCTTTGTGGCCACCGATCGCGTATCATGTTTCTTCACACGCGATTTCAGGAACTTGGCGCCGGAGGGCCCTAACGACATGCGTTGCAACCATCTCGGGCTATCTGAGTCTGGTTCCGAGGTCGCTGACGCGTAGCATGACGACCCAGTCTGATAGCCTGGGTCGGGCGTCAGTAGGCGCTCGCCGACCAAGATCTTGAGGGAGTCGAATAGATCATGGGTCGCAGATTGAATCGCTTGCAGTTCCAAGTCAAATAGAGAGTTTGGGTCGAACTCTCCAGCCACCAAACCAGCTTCTTGGAGCAGATCAAGTAGGATCTTCACCGCGTTCAGGCGGTCAGAGCTAGTCCGGGGCTTCGACACTGGGCCGGTGAGGTTACCGATCTGGCGGACTTGTATGATCGTAAGAACAGGATCATTAAGCAAGGTCTCGCTTAGCCTCTTCCTGTAGTAGGCCTGTTCGATCGCGTCCTTGGTGATCGTTGATCCTGGGTTGATCACATCCTCTGGCTCTGAGTCTGGAGCCTTCAATTTCGTCCGGGTGCTCTTGATCTTCTTTTTCTTGGTCGATCTTGAGGCACCAGTGGTCTTGGTGAGCAGATTAGGTTTCAGCTTTGCTGATTCCTTATCGCTCGTGTGCGGATCTCGATTCTCATCGAGATCCGCAATGGCCCTCGACGGGGCCTTATAAGGAATTCGAGGTTTTTCTTCGAGATCTGGATTGCGATCCAGGTCTGCCTCGTGTCTGTCAGTAGAGATCCTCCCAGAACTCTGCTGATCTGTGGATCTTTCCGTTTTAAGCAGTGCCTCCGTTGATCCAACCTTCGTAGGCACTTCTTCCCCTTGTTCTTCTTTAATCTTGACATCTTCTTGGGACTCACGGTGATATCCGAAGTCACCAGAAGATCCGGGCACGCGCACCATTGTGGTGGAGCGGATCTGGCCAAAATCTGGTTGAGGCCGATCGCGATCGCCACTTGCGCCCAGACACCGACTAACGGAGGGGGTCCCCCGATGATCCGTGATCTTGTTGCGTGTAGTGTTCACCTTGTGTACCCGTCGGCAGGCGGGTTACGCTCTTCCAGGTAACTTCTGAAGATGTCTTGGGACGAGAAGAAGGTCTTGAGTGACGCAGGGGTTTGAGGCGGCGTGGAAGTTCTTCACTCCACCTCGGGGTACTTGATCCCGGTCGTAGGCGAGTTCTCGAGCCTTGATCCGGGTGCCTGGTTCTTGATCCAGGTCTTCCAATAGTCCAATATTCGGGATTCAGTCCCTTCCTTTCGTTGTTTTCCGCTTCCGATAGCGGGGGTCTTGAGGGGGCGAGATTCGACTGGATCCTTAGGCTAAACAACCAATTCCTTCCGATCCGATGTATACACTTAAAGGATAGTTCACTAGATAGGGCAAAGCTGGCCAATATATTATCCAGACTTAACCGCTATACTAGGTCACGTATCCTTACCTTCCTGACGCTTGTAGGGCCAATGTAGTTCCCGGTTCCAGGCGTAGCGAAGACACTTGAGTGGTTCAGGGCAAATTCGAGTCTGTTTATGGTTATTCCTATGCCTACTAATCCCATCCTGATTTACTATCCTACGATCACATGACACTGGCTACATAGCTGATCCCTAGCTTAGTTCCCCTAACCCTGATCTTGGGCCGATTCCGTACTTAACCGAAGCTTGATCTCGTACTTAACCGAAGCTTGATCTCGCACTTAACCGAAGCTTGATCTCGCACTTAACCGAAGCTTGATCTCGTACTTAATCGGGACTTGATCTCGCACTTAACCGGAGCTTGATCTCGTACTTAATCGGGACTTGATCACTGCCTGATCCCGCTTGGTGATCCTTCATAGAATCCGGATCAGGCCACAAGAAGAGTCTGCGCCGCGCCTGGGGTTGACCTTGATCCGGAGCTGATCTCGTACTTATACGGGAGAGGATCATTGCGCGATCTTGCGTGATCTCGCTTCGTCGCCGCTCGGGGAAGTTGGATCGTGCTGTTAGAGGCTTCGGGGCGCCAGGGTAAGCTGATCATGCTCACTTGGGGACCCGTCATCGTTGATCGCGCGAGAACATCCTTGATTTCCCCATTCTTCCTCCGGCAGGATTCGGATCACCCACGAACACCACGGCAGGATTCGGATCACCCACGAACACCGCTCCACTTGCTTCTTCGCCGGTGTCTCCGTTGCCTGTTCCCGGCGGGACCCATCGTACCTTCATCTGATTCGACCCAGATCTGGCGATCACAGGTCCCCCCTGTCGCTCGTTCCGACTCTATTCGGGTTCGTGGCTGACATCGCCTCTCCGGGAAAAATTTTTTGTCCGCTTCACCACAAAAGTTTGCTGTCAGCGTCTCAAAGTCGTATTCAGTCTGGTCCTTTGCTTTACGTGCCAAAGCTACTCGCCGGCGCTCATTGGAATACTCCACATCCGTCATAGCGTCCAGTTCCGCTTGGGGCTTCATGTCGACATCGGCCTTCAGTCCATCTCCAAAAGCGTTGAAGGCCCTGGTAGTCTTGTCCCAGTGCGCCATCACTTCCTAAATGCGGGCTCCAAACCTGTTCTTCTGTCCGCGCAGCTTGTCCGGATGGAGAACGAAGATTGCTGCCCGGTAAAGCTCTTTCGGTGTGGTCATGATAGGACCGTGGTTGTACTTTGCCTTGCAACGTGCCTTCAGCTCTTCAAGAAAGTGGGCGAAAAGCTCTGGGTCCAAGCTGACACCATAGAGCAAATTTCGCTTCGATAGAGCTGTCCAAGCCGTACACTCCAGTTCTTCCACCTCAACTTGCTGAGCTTCGAGTTCAGAGAGCTGCTTCCGAGCCACTAATCGTTACATGGGTTAAAAAATATAATAATTTTTTCAAATATTTACAACATATACCTTCAAGGCGTCCGAATTAGTCGAATATGCGCTTTTCCTGCCGCTTTTGGAGGACCTTCACCTTTTTGCGGGCGTATGAGTCCCGGTTTATCGCCTTTCGCGACTTTGCCGGCTTCTTCTTGCCACACACCTTGCGGTGCTTGGCCATGTTTGACTTGGACACGAGCTTGGAGCATGTGGGGCACTCGCCCTTCGCCGGGGTGGTGTCACTACTCTTTATTGTCCGACCAATTTCTACGACTTATATATTCGGAGCGTCTGGTTGGTCAATACTAATTTTTGTTGTGGTCGCATATGATTGGCTAATAAAAATGTTATTTGGGTGTTATTTGGTGAAAGAAGTTACCTTCAGTTCGTCATGCCACACAAGATGAACGAAGCCCTCGTGGTGCCTCCAGATCTCCCAAAACAGACAGAAAACGTCACTGTTATTTGTCCCGTTCAAGCGTTCGTGTTGGCTGGTGTTTGGTGGAATTTCGAGCCTGTACATTACTACAATACTACTCAAGGAATCGTTTGCCATGCAGTCGTGCCGCAATATAATTTACATGGAAACTATGTGATCGGAGCCTCGAAAGTGCTTCCTTACAAGTCGACCCCAGGCGGATGTGCCAATGATAGTTTCTCGTTCGATCTCTACTTGTATCACCGTAGTATCGGGTATTATTCCTTCTACGAGGGCGAGACTGGGACGTATTGTCCACTAGACAACACAGCTTATATCGTGGTGGAAGTACTGGGGACGTTCGATATCAACGGGGTTTTCTTAGCTGAAGATACTGGGAGTACGAGTTACAGATTCTCATGTTGGTATGGTATTACTGGTGCACTTTGGCTTGTTTATCGAGCGTTAATGATTCGACGGAGCTTCGTAGCGTGCAGCCGCTTCGGTTGGAGATGTGGAGAGCTTGGGAAAAGATTAGATCAACAAGAAGCCATGGTTTTCGTACAGGAATCATTACGGCTGTCAGCTCATGGAGCAACGAATTATCAGCGAACGGCTTTGCTTTACTTGATTATTGAGGGGATCATGACAGACTTGTTCCTTATCATCGCCAACGATGGGTTAATGGGTCGGATACAATACGCGTCCATGGGCTACAACCTCTCCGGGTTAATGTTGGTTCTATTCGAGATGCTGGAGAGTATGCGCTGGCTGAATGAGAAGTGGAGATTAAGGATCAAGCGGGTGTTTTTCAGCTACGAGACGGCACTCGTGGGTGAATTGGTCACTGCGATAGCCTTCCAGACTTTCCTCAGTGGTTTAAATGGGTCTGAATTGAGGAAATCTAAGTCCACTGCTCTTGCTGTGTCGTATTACTTTTGGAGCTTAATCTGCCATGCCATCGTCGTTTTAGTGATTGTTTCGACGATCTCAGCGGTTCGGATCCCGTGTGCGCTGTTGTACGTCTGGTTCAAGCATAAATCTCTAGATGTTTTGTCAATACCGTGCTGTATCGACACTGCGCTGGGGGTCCGCAGTAGAATTATGCTTTTGGGAGGTTATCGATTGGAAAATGGGAAATTATACTACAAACCATCCGCTCTGAAAGCCTTTGGGTTATTGAGAATGGAAGATAATGGTGTGGAGTATCTTGTGATGCACAAATTGTACTGGTTTACTGTCCCAAGAATCTGATAGGGATCGGAGTTATCATGGGTCATCGAGTGGAACCTTGTAGGGAACGACCATGTGCTGGTGTCGTGAGTTTTCTGGATAAACGCCTTGGGGGTTTATCAGCCCAAATCGAATGCCACCACCGGACACCAAGCAAGAGTACAGTCCGAGTGCTAGTAGGTTTTAACGAAATACCAAAAAATCCTGATGAGATTCCGTAAGTACAGAAGTTTAAAGTAATCTTTCCCAACAATGATCGCACTCTTGAGTATTATCCGTTCCAAACGCCATCACCAACCGTCTCTAAAGGGAAAAGCGCTTGTGTAGATGAAGATCCGATGCCATCCGACCAGGCCACGACTTGAGCAGTACGGGCTTTTGGGTTATCAGGTTGGGACGAAACCCCACCAAGCTTATGATCAATTAATGTGGCAATCCCTGAACAATGCCGTTCGTCAAGCGACTCTACTCTATGACCTGAAATGACTCCAATGACAATCAAATTGTCAATAGGGGTAGAAATCCAATACAGCTTAGGTAGAACCAAATAGCACATGTCTTCCTCCTCCACTTTCATCATCCCGAAAGCTTTCAGCGTTGATTTCTTGTAGAATAATTTCCCATCGTGAAAACAATAACCTCCCAACATGATCAATCTACTGCGAGGTCCTAACGCCGTGTCGACACTGCATGGAGCTGAGAAAACTGCTAACGATCGATGTTTCCACCACACGTAAACCAACGCCCACGGTACACGTACGGACGCGATGATCGATAGAATCACCAGTACAACTGCACCATGACACGTTAAACTCCAAACGTAGTAGGAAACAGCGAGAGCAGTTGGTTTTGATCGCTTAAAGTCCGACGCATTCAGTCGCGACAAAACCATTTGAAACACCATAGCAGTGACCAATTCACCCACTAACGCAGTCTCGTAGCTGAAGAACAGTCTCTTGATCCGTAGTCTCCACTTCTCCTTTAACCACTTAGTACGTTCAAGCATCTCGTTGAGAACTAATGTCAAGCCGGACAAGTTGTAGCCTAGTGAAACGTACTGCACTTTTGATACCCAGCCATCGTTCGCAATAATGAGGAACAAGTCTGTCATGATCCCTTCAAAAATCAAGTAGAGCAGAGCAACGCGCTGGAAGTGCGTAGCTCCATGCGCTGTCAAGCGTAGATTTTCCTGCACAAACACTGAAGCCTCGTGCTGTTCAAGTTGTTCACATCTCCGACTGTATCGCCTGCATGTTATGTAGCACCGGCGGATGATGACAAGTCGATAAATTAACCACAGAGAACCGACAAAACTGTACCAGTACGACATCCTCGGCTTCGTACTACCAGTATCTCTAGCCAGGTAAACTCCATTGATATCGTAAGTCCCGAGAACGTCCACGGCAAAGTACGAGATTTTGTCCCTAGCGCAAAACGTTCCGGTGTTACCTTCGTAGAACGAGTAGAACCCTACACTGCCGTGGTACATGTAGGCTTCGAACAGAAAGCTGTCGTTTGCACAACTCGAAGGTGCAGTGTGGAACGGAGTAGTTTTCTTACGGCCGATAATGTAGTTCCCATGCACACTGAATTGAGGTACTACGAAATGGCACACGGTAGTATTGCCCACAGAATAGTAGTGAGTCGGGTCCTGGTTCCACCAGACTCCGGCCAGCAAGAAACCTTCCACTGGGCATTTGTCGTGCAGATTCTCCCTCAACTTTGGTAAATCTGACGCTATTGCTAGCTTCTCTGGAATTTGATGCGGTTTGACAAACTTGACGTAGCTCCGAGCTTGTAGAGCGAGGGGTGAGCCACACAGCCAGGAGAATCCGTTGGGGTGTCACCATCGAGAATATTTCTTTGACTTTGTTGCAATCCACTGGAAGGAACGATCTCGAATGCTGCTCCTTCGTGGTGGTGACACTGGGGCGGCCTGGACTGGCGAAACCACATTGATCTTAAGCATGGACGGAGGTAAGCAAACAGGTCTCACAAGGTCTCACAGCTTCATTGAAAACGGACCGATTCGTTTTCTGTTTTTAGTAGTTGTCAACTCAAATGCCTCAGACCTGAGAGCTTTCACAGGTTTCTGTCTGGATCTGCTTGTAATTGATCACCGACGTGGGTTTGGGCTCACTCTCTTGACTGTCTGAAGTTCCGGACACTTGAGCAAGTGGATGATGGTAGAGATACATGGAGATCACAAGTACCCCAAGGCCACAAGCGAACTCCAGAGATGGGGAAAAGGCGAAGAAGATCATGGATAGGAGAGTCGTCAACATCATCGCCATCGAGTGCGAGTAGACACAGGCGATATTGTCCAGATACTTGAGGATACAAGCCATGAAGATTCCCCCGATGGAGTTCACAAGGAGAATTGCCACCGTCCAACCACTGTAGTCGTGGAAAAAGCCTTTCGACAACAAATTCCCATTGTCCAGGAGCAGTCCAAAAGCATTGAAACCCATGCCGAAAGTATACATTTGCACGCTCTGCCACAGGAACGGACAGTCCGATTGCTTCTTCAATGTCCATTCAGCGAAAACGCTAGCACAGGAAGACAAGGTAACACCAACAAGTGCCAGTGATAACCCTCGTACTAAATCTTGTGACGTTTCCACTGAAAATGTACTGAATCTGTCGGATTGACTCGTGAGCACCCCCAATATCAACAATACGATTGCCAATCTGTGCAATTCCGACAGTGGATGCTTCAGAACGTAGCGAAAAAGCACTGCAGTGAGGAGGATCTTGAGATTCCAGAGAACGGAGACTGTGGCAGCATCCAGATACCGTAGAACGACGAAGTTGAGATTGCTCTCAAGCGTACTTAAGAGTGCTGGCACGGCGTAGTACCAGCTCGTTTTTACCTGCAATTGACGTGGAATTGCAGTCTTTGTGACGACTATAGCGATTAACATGGCCAAAAGCTTGAGAGCTTCGATGAGAAACGTCACTGTGACGCTGCTGTAAGGCACCACCAGACCATTCGCTTTGGACGCGATGATGCAGAGATTCCCAGAACAGAGGAAAGCTGCAGCCACGAACATTAAACTTAACTTCCTTTTGAGCTCCATGGTGCTTTTTAAATGAATGGAGAGGAAGGAATACAGCGGAGGAGCTTGTCAGTATCAGAGGGAAGTTGCCTTTCGATGGTCGTAAAGTACCACCCATTATTGTTGGACAATAATGGAGAACAATTAATTATGTCTATACAGTACCGTAGATGACATTTTATAAATACGGTAAGGTAACCCCTCATGATAGTGACTAGATCATTTTTTAGTGACCTAACGCATCTCCGACTCCTCGTGACGACGATGCGGCGGCTCGTCCTGCCTGCTCTAGGGGCTCTCGCGGCCTCTGTCCTCTTTGTAAAGCTCCAAGCACAGACTCCCAGCCCTGCTGATGCCGTAGACCTCGAAGGTCCAGTCCCTGTGCTCACTGTACGTCGTTTTTAAATATCTTTTTGCCCTAAATTGTCTCCTCTGAGTATTAATTCGTCATTTTAATTCAACACAGCAGAATGCTTTGCCCCTGCCCACTACGCTGCTATCTCAGTACATTCCTATAGACTTTTCCAGTCAATTCAATGCCTCTGAAGTGGCTCAGCTCTTTAGTCAGAGTCCGGATTGGGGAGCCATTGGATTCGCACTGGAAGATGCTGTAGTGACCACTTTCCAGTGTTTTAAATTCTGGGGGACGTTTCTCCTGCTAATTTCAGTACCTGTTGTCCAAGCTTTGGCTGTGCTGGGGGAAGCAGCTCTTCCTCATGTACTGACTGCTGTTAGATTCGGTGTCGAGTATGTCTGTGAGCTGGATCCACTGCATCAAGCTATTATCGTTATCTCAGTACTGTTGGTAGTAGTCTGCATTCGGCAAGGATACGTCCACAAGGCTAGGATGCAATATGTGAGGACCCGACGACTACTGGAACTGCGATACAGAGCTTTTGTGGCGAGTCTGAGTGCCAAATGGCGTGTTGTAGCCATCTTGTTGCCTCACGTGTTGTTCTTCGCCCTCAGCTATGAAGCACTCTACTGGCTACCAGATCCTACGACTGATATACTGAGCAGCCAGACGCTGTTCGGCCTACTGTCCATTGGGTATCCTCTGTTGCATTCCATCGGAGTTATCCGCCAGAAGAGACTTTACCCGAGAAGCTCCAAGTCCAGTCCGCCCAAGTCAAGACCAGGAGCTACAAGCGAATTGATCAAGAAGTTCGAGAAGATCAGCATCCCAGACTACGAGTGGAGAGGGTATGAGGCCTGCTTGAAGTACTGGGTCATCTGGTCGTTGGCAGTCTGTGGGATCGGCATGATGACGCTCTTCCTACCAGCGTTTGTGACGTCGTTCTTCACAGTCCCGCTCCACCTGTGCAACGTCTTCTTGATCTGGATGCACTCTCCCTTCACGCGAGGAGATATTGCCCTGTACACCCTGTTGAGTCCACTAGTGAGCCCGTACGCGAACCGAATCCACGAGCGTGAGGCAGCAGTCAACGCGGAGGCCGAAGAGAAGGCGAACTTCCTAATGCGCATGCTTGTCTCGTTCCGTGTGGTGCCGGAGCGACATGTCCACTTGGCCAAGGACCTGTGGTCGCAGGGTCCTGCGCTCTTCGGACTTATGTTCCTGTTTACGCCAGGCTTCGTGGCCTCTCGGGGCTGCGCACTCATGGGTTTTGGCTTCCCCGCTTACATCACGATCGGAGTGCTAGGCGAGAAACGGACGCGTCGCTACGAATGGTGGCTCGCATACTTTAGTGTAGCGGTGACGGTGGACTACTTGGTCAATGCGATCGGACGAGAGATCGCGTGGCTTCCACTGTTTTACCACGCGAAGTTGCTAGTGATGATGTGGCTCCAGTTCCCGTACTTCCAAGGAGCCGAACGGATCTTCAACACCTGCTTCTCCAGCGTCTTCATAGTTCCAGAACGCAAAAACAAATGAATGGATTTGCATTGTGGAGATATCCAAGGCTTATTTGCTGAATCCTGTTGCTAACTTCTCCATGCAGAAACGCCCGAGATATTCGCAGTTTGCTATTGTTAGGGGCGTGAGGTGGTAAGTCCTCGACGTTTGTACGCACTTCAATTTGAAGCTAATTCCCTCACTGTTGTAGACCATGCGGAGATCGTTATCGGTCCAAAGCAGTCGATCTGGACGTCACCCCGCCTACAGTGTACCTGACACCTCAAGTCTTCAAGAACCAGTCGTGTACAATGGGAAAATGCCTGCGTCGGAAGACACAGCTCCCGTTGATATCCTGCTTAGCGTCTCGACCGAGACTGTGCACGCTCTCACCGTCCATCAGAACAAAATGCTGTTCCAGTGCCCCCTTGGCCTCATGAAGGAGATTGTATGGGATCACAGCGAAAAGTCCGTCCACTTCGTGCTGGACGATGGCTCAACCTCACCCACGTTCATTTTCCCGGTGCTGACGGACTTGGAAACTCATTTGACAGCGATTCTGGCGCTTTCGGACCTGGAGAATCCACCCGAGCAAGCTTACATTGGCGTTCTCATCGGCCAGAACCTGCCATCACCAATCCAACAGCGTCGAGCGTCTTTTGGATTCACTCAACCAGCCATGATCCCAATGTCCAAACGAAAAGAATTGTTGAAAAGAGAACAACCGGTACGAAATGCCACGAGTCGGGAGCGTCTAGGACTGGAGTTCATCCGGAGTGGCTTCCTCTGCTTCACTTGCTCAATCAATGGAGATCTCCGCGGATTAACCTTAGGAGTTACGCACCTGCGAGTGTATCCATCTCCCGACAGCCACGACCGCAGTGCGTGCTTGTTCTCGTACTCGTACGAGCATTTAGAATCCTGTGACGTATCAGGGACACGTCTTGAGCTTCGCTTCCGCTCGACTCACCAACTGGCCAAGCAGCCAAGTTGCCTCGTGTTCCAGAGCTTGGAGTCTCAGTATATCCGAGAAGCGGTTTGGTACCTCAAGAACGGCTCGTACATGGACGCTTCTATTCGAGAGCTGCTGGCCTCCCCGAGATCTAACAGCACTCGACCGATTCCCCACACTGGAAGTTCTCGTCGAGGGAATATGCTGATGTTTTTCACAGATGCTGACAGCTTAAAGCAACGAATTGAAGCCTGCTGTCGAGTGATCGGGTGTGAAAGTCTCGTGGAGAGCAGTGAATGCATCGAAAGTAGAATGGACGAAGCTTCAGCCTTGAACGATATGGTCTACATCCATTCGGGAGAACTGAGCCACATAAATCCAAGCACTTCGCGAGTAATAACCAGTGGGTTGTGTGAATTCCACACCTCGTGTCTTTCGTCTCCTGCCGATGCCCTTACAAGACACAAGTCGCGTGACAAGCCTCCACTTCCAGCCAAGAGTATGCAGCCTTTGGTCTCTCTCCTTCAGTCGAAACACTACGCGAAGATGTTCAAGTTCCAAGGTCAACTACTGAAGAGACAGAACGGCCGTACATTCCACCTACGGAAGACCTGGCACCCCAAGCTGGTAGCTCTTTTCGAGACTCCAGTGGGCGGTTTCCTGTGCTACTACGACAAGAAAACACACTGTCCAGGACTGACTGAGACACCAAAGGAGCGTCGAGTGATTGACTTGAGCTCTGTGATTTGTATCCGACCAGTGTCCAATTCCAGTCCTGTGAGTCGCAGTAGCAGCCCAACGATGCACGCTTTTGACGTGGTGACACTCTACCGGACGTGGACATTTGCAGCTCTGGAACCAGAGCAGTACGAGATTTGGCTTCACGTATTGACTGAATGTGTGGAGAAGCACGCAACAATCGCCCCGGATCGCGTCCTTCGGTTCCCTGTGAAGCTGGCGATGACTGCCCAGACATCACCGAGTGAAGCCACCAGCCTGGAGATTTCGTCCCATGGAGTTCTGTTCTGTACAGGCCACGACTCTGACGTTGTATTGAGTTCCTGGTATTACACAGACCTCGAGAAATGGTCCGTTGTCTACCAGCAAGGTTACACGTGCTGCTTGCTCAAGTGTAAATGTTCTACTCCAGCATCGCCCGGTTCTCCTCGCACGATAGCTGGAGATACTATCACTCAGGATTTTCTTTTCCGGACAGCAGAGGCAAGCACGATCTGTCTAGCCATTGAGTTCTACGTGGGGAAGTGCATGGCCAAACTGGAAGTTCTCGCTGGACAGTATTTGGAAGAGACCAAGACACAGAAGGCCAAGACCAATGAAAAACTACAGCTGCGGTTGGTCCAAGAACACCCGATTGAGATGGTGATACTTGCTCCAGTTAGGAGCCCCGAGAAACCAACAGTTGATGAAGCTCCAAAGGTTCACGGGAGAGCAGAATTGACTGATAGGATACCAGTACTGGACGAGCTGCTGATCGACTTGGAAGATGCTCCACAAAAGGAATACCAGGTGCAGGGTAATAGAATCTCAGAGACGGAGGGTGTGACTGCGGTAGTAACGCCTCAAAGCAATGGTGAAGTGAAGGCAGCCCCATTGTTACTGGATCTTGATCAAGACTTCGTGAACGTCGAAGAAATAACGGGTCTTTCATTCTCTCCTGCCATCGAACAAGCTGCTGCAACGGAACTGAAGAACCAACAGCTTCAGTATCTGCTGCGGTTGTTGTCACCTCCACCCCTGCTCCTCCTCGAATACCAATCGTCTTGGCTTGACGATCAACATGAGGTCAACGAAGTTGAGCACGTTCCAGAAGACAATCGAAATTCGGAGTGTGAGGTCTCTGACCGCTCGGATGCCTTCAACTCGTGTGCTTCCGAGGTGGAATTGCCTCCCCACTTGATAGACGAGCATGATCCTCTCGAACTCTTTGAAGATGCCATGGACAGGATAGATTAGCTGAGCAGTACGTCAAGTAGATCACAAGCTGCAGCCCTAATTCAGACCTAATTCAGGCATCGAAACGGAAGCGGCGGTCGATCGGATGCGTCCGTGCAAGTGGCTTTCATGGACCGCTCCAAAAGGTACGTACGACTGCAGCTTAAGGCTGTGAAAGAGGTAGAATTCGTGTTGCTAACTGGGAACTACAAGCAGCACCTCATCTCCAATCCGAAGAAGAACTCCCAGTTCCCCATCCAAGTTCCCACCAATCAAGAAATCCAAACTTTTATCACCGAAAACCACAGTACGAGCCAATGGGAAGGTATCGCTACCGAAAGTTTCGTCCGTCACGTTCAATACCAGTCAAGAACTCGACTCTGGAGAGGTAAATATGTTTGTTTATCCTTGAAAATTACTTGATACTTCAGTTCTTAACTCTTCTGTTACTATAAGGAGCTGGAAATTCTCAAGTGCATTCTCGTACGAGAAGGATATCTACAGCGGTTAGTACGCGCAAGTTCAGCTGGTCACATTGCTGGTGCTCATCTAAGTGAGACAGTAGATGTACTGGATTTACTTCGACTAGCGACGTTGGAGACGGTGGAGGCTGTTGTTACATGGCGAGCTCACAAGCAGAAGAGCAACAAGTTAGAGCTCGAACAGTTCAAGTGGAACGGGATTAACTACCTACTGAAGATCGCGTCGGACTTGGAGTTCCTGGAGAAGCACACGGGACTTGTAGCATGGCTTGGCTTCACGTTGCAGCGTAACCCTTTCGTTCTACCATTGAATCTCGACTGTCGAGCTAAACTGATCTCTACATCTGCCGAGAGAGTCGCTACTGGAGATAGTAATCGGTTCTTGCAGGTTGGAGGGAAGAGACTACACTCGACTGATGTTACTGGAGACTCGGACAAAGCTGAAGCTGAAGCTTTAGCACTGGCGCTTGCAGACAGAAGGCGGGCAAAGACGCCGTATGAGACGCGAGTTCTGAATGACGAAGAGTTGCTGCCCTACGCGTCGAGTTTCGGAGTTGATCGGCCCAAATCTCGCGCTCCACGTGGTAAAACCAAGTACAGTTCGGTGTTGCCATCGCAGATTGGAGAAGAAGACATGGCGAGGCTCTATGAAGCGGAACGCGTGGTTCTACATGAAGAAGCAGCTTTTGGACGATTCGCACGGGATATTCACGGTCGGGTAGTACCGGAGGACGAGGCCCAACGTCGATTTAGCATGGTAGAGCTGTCGGGCAACGCTTACAACATTCCTGATAGCTTACAGTCATCGTATACTGAGGACTCTGAGGGGGAACTGCGTCTTCGAGAGCGACCACAGTCTGAGATCTCTGGTAAGGCCCACGCTAAAAAACGTTCAGGCATGCTCGGACCCATTTCAAAGCCTAATTGGAGAGCATTCGACCGTCCTCCAGTCCCTAGACGAAGAGCTCGTGGTGCTCAACTGGAAGAAGCTTTGGCAGCTGAAAGGAAGGTGAATGCACAGTTGGGAGTGTTATTGGACTCTATGAAGGAGGAAATGGAGCGGAAGGCGATGGATATCGCCTATTTTGAAAGTTGTTCCGAACTACGTGGCTACTCTGACGAATTACGAGCTTTTACGATCCAAGCGCAACGTGAACTGGATGCGCTTCGTAAAGAATTCCAGCTGAAAAAGAATCTGTACGAGAGTAAGACTGTTAACGTGCAGAAGAAGGAGGAGTTGCTCAACACGTTCAAGACGCAGCACAAGGCCATTGTGGACAAAAGTGTGAGGCGATCTTTCTCTCCATTGTGCATGGCGTTTAACTAACCTTTTACGTGTTTTCCGGCAGCATATCGAGCGGATAGAAACCAGTAAACTACCCAGTTTTAATCAACAACAGCAACGTCGAGAAGATCAAGAACAAGAAGCGCTTCGAGCTGCAGCAGCTATTGAGCGTCGCCAACATGAGCGTTCTACCCCCTTAGTGCAGCACTTTTGCGCTACTCAGATCCAGAAATTGGCTCGAGGTATGCTGGCACGACAAGCTTTCGAGCAGATGAAGATTGAGTTTGTAGTGGCAAGTACTTACATCCAAGCGGGGGTTCGTGGCTTCCTCGTGCGTCGTCGAGTAGCGAAAATGTACTGGCACAGAGCAGCATCAATCCACCTGCAACGCATGGCTCGAGGATTTTTAGATCGACAGTTCGCCAAAAAGAAGCGATTGGAGCGAAAGCAGGAACACGCAGCTCGACAGATTCAAAGAGTGGTAAGAGGACGCTTTGGACGTGTTTGGATGACAAAAATCCGAGAGTTGGTGGGTTGGAGACTTCAACTGGCACTTGCTGGACAGTCTATCAACGCTGTGGCATTGAAAGAGTTGGCAGACGCTTGTCAAACGATGGTTTCTGTCCCGAATCTCATGAAAACAGAGGGAAAAGCAAAGGAGAAGCCCCTTCCAGCTCTGGTACTTGGTCTTGTCCGTCTGTTGATGCTGTTCACAAGTGATTCTGATGAAGAATGGGATATCCCCAACGTTCGGTGGCGTGAAGCTTCACGGTTTCTTCGTTGTGGTGTTGGTGTTGCTCGTCGGATGCAGAGAATTTCTGATTCTGTTGCAGGAGCAGCAAGAGCTTTCATGGCTTCATCTGGAGGCTTTGCAGGCGCTGGGGTAGCTGCATCCACGCCGTATTTACGCGAATCTGCTCTGGGGTTGGCCTTGTTAAAGGCTTTCCAAGGAGATTTAGACTTTAAAGTGGAGACTTTCGAACGGATCCCAAAAGGTTGGCAAGCTGCAGTGGCTCTGTTCAAGTGGACGACTGCGTTCTGTGCCATTGTGAATCTCCAGCGTCTTCTGGAAGCTTCAAAGAATAGTGTTTTGGTGGTAAGTCAGACTTTGAGCAAACGAGAAGCTCAACAGGAACGTACCGAACGACAAGAGGCTGATCACAGGGAAGAAGTACAAGCTCGACGCTTTATTCCACTGGAACTGGTGCAAGCACGTGGGTATCCGTTCCATCGACCTCGTCCGTTGCTGCTAGTGGTTTCCAATGATGTGCCTCTAAAGGCTCGAAATGCTGTCGTTGAGAAGCTCCAAACAGCTTTACCAGGTCTCTTTGTGACGATTACACGGCCTCCAGCATTCACCAGGAGATCTTTAGGTGCTCAAGACGCTAGCCAACCTTTTGATTTCGAGGCTGTTCGAGGAGCTTTGGCACTTGGCCATAGTGTGATTATCGAAGGCGACGTGGGGCTTCGAGACGTCACTCAGCGTGCTTTTCTCAGCTGTTTTTCTGCTATTAAGCACGGGTTAAACCCACTTCCGACGTGTGTTCTGCTTCGAGGGACGATCACTAACCGTAGCGACCTTTTCGGTCTGAAACAAGGTAGTGACATGGATGAAGAAGTATATCGACAGGAAATGGCACGGAGAATGGTGGATGCAGACTTGAAAATGGCTCTAGATCGCACAACGAGGCTGAGACTGGAGCTTGGATCGGAGTCTGTCACGTGTGCAATGGTAGAACAAGCTTCTGCCCCAGCTCCAGCTCCAGCACCAGCGCTGGTCGTCGTGATGGAGGCTTTGATCGTCCTTTTGACCCCTGGTAAGGACTATGAAGGTCCTTCCCAGTGCGATTTCGCCACTAGTTCAGTGAGTTGGCGTCTATCTCGTCGACTTCTGGCTGAACCAGCTCATTTACGGTTCAAACTGCAGCATGTGGACGTCACTAGGATCCCTTCCGTCAACTTACGAGCGTTGGAGCGTTATCTATGCCATTCTCTGTGGCCTAATGCAGAGATCTCTCGGTCGCAGACTTCCTCCACTCGACTCTTGTACGCACTTGCATCTTGGGTCGAAGCTGCAGTTGGAACAGCTCAGTTAATAGCCGCAGAGGGGACAGGCTTGTTGGCGCCTGAGATCACACGATTCGGACCTGTTCCAGGTCTCTTTGAGCGTGTGGTGGTTTTCAATAACTGTCCGACTAACATTGGGCAGAAAGGAGCAGGCGAAGACTCAGCCGTGGTGCAGTTGATGGACGCAGTCCTCGCTGATGTTCGGGTGTATCGCACTGCCCATAAGCTCGTACATTCGAGCGTTAACTCCTCCGATACGAAGAAGGGGAAGATGGCTGATGATGGAGATGAACGCTGTTTGGTGACGCTATTCCACGACTGTAGACGTATTTTTGCTAGCGTTTACTCTCCAAGTTCTGGCCAGAGCTGGATGACAGTGATCTCTGAAGACGATATTGACCACCTTTTGACACCTACTGGGCGGCAGGATAAGCTGCCACCCAAGTCCCATGCTGAGATGTACGCACAACTTGCCAAGTTGTGCCTGCTGCAGAGGCAGAAAGTCACAAACCATCCGGAGTCAGTGGAAGCTCCAAATCCCTACGAACTGGTGCTGCGTCCTGCTTCAATTCGACTGTATCGACACGTGCTACAGCTCGGAGGGTTCCTGACTACAGTTACTATCGCAGAGTTCTCTCGTGGTCATGTCCAGGTAAATGCGTTTATACATAGCAGTTCAAAGTCTTCTGCTCAAGGCGTCACGTTAACGTTGGCGGTGGAGCTTGAAAACATTCTTGGTCGACTCTCAGCAGCTCAAGCTCGACGCGAATTCATCCCAGCTCCACGTCTTCCGTCTATAATGCTTGACCGACTGCATTTGTTCTGCGCTACTCGGACACAATTGAGAGCTCAGGAGTTGGAGAAGTTGGATTCCTCGTTAAGGCTCAATGTAAGAACAGGTGAGAGTTCTCCTGGGCGAGTGCTGCTACGTCGAGCAGTGAGAGTCCCAGGAAGTCGTGAGGTATCAGAACGTTGGGTCTTCACGCTGGTTGAGCGTCATGATGATGGGGAGTTCCAAGCTGTCTTTTACGCACCGAATTCCAGCACCTACCAGTCTATTCGCCTGTCAAGCAGTGCAGCTCAAGAATTGCTGCATCTGTCTAGACACTCAACTCCGTCGCAATTGGAACGCGTTTTGGTAAGGAGTTTCTGCCGAGTGAAACCTGTGCCGAAGCAGGTTGATACTGAAGACAGTGATGCGGAAGATAAAGACCCAGAGGAGGCAGATACCATAGCCCGTTACCGTTTACGACGACGTATCATCGCGCGATTCCCCTGTAGTTTTCGCGTTCTGAAGGATCCGCATCAGCTGGTGACAAAGGGAAAAATTGTCCGTGCGTACGTCCAAGTGGAGCTTTGTGGCCAGGAACCAGTGGATGGAGAGAAGGATATAAATCCACCTGTAGATACTATCTGCTATCGCATGTGGCTACCTGGCTCCTGTCTTGAACAAAGCTTGGTACTGCGGCCGAGCGAAGTCGATGCGAGTCTACCGGAGGGTTTACCATGGCAATATTCCTCATTGAAAGAACGACGACTAAGTAGCCGAGGTGTCGTACGTCAATACTTCCACTGGGATCCGAACGGCGGTACTGGAGATAATGGATGTGTGGTTGCTCATTTACCTGTTGGTTCGTTCTGGGCGACGGAGAGGACGTCAGTAAATCGACAACCAGTAACAGTGGATCAACTTCAGCACCACAGCCGCAGAAGTTCAGATACACAAGTGTCTGTGGTTTCTTGTACGCGTCTACTAGACGATCGCGATACTGAGAGTGATGACGAAGACGAGGTACAAGACCACAAGAAGATCTACAGTTACGACACTGAAGAGCTCGTGCATCGTGGCAGCTACCGAACCAATGGGCTCTACGTTGTCGTACGTACAACGATGCGTGCTGAAGTGCTTCGAGACTTACAGCCAGCACTCGCATCGCCAACAGATCGCGTTCGTGAACGCGATTCCTTCGTCATCACCTTGTACGTGTATCACCCTGCATCGAGCAGCTCAGCTACAGTTGGAATCCGAGGACACCGAGATTTGCGAGAAGTTGTCGGCCCTGACCAGCCGTCGCTCATTTCCTCCCGTACCTTGGACAGTTTGATGCGTCATATTATCTTGAGGCGCTTGGGGCTTCAAGTGGATCGTACGAATGGGCTGGAAGTGACTTTCTTGAGGGATCGACTGTACGCCAAGCAGAAAGCGACGCCAGTGACCAAGACGTTTGAGCGTGATTCAGCTGTGAATGCTGCTAAGTTAATCGACGAAGCTCGACGGAAAGGAAAAGCTGGTGAACGAGGAACAAAAGTGTTGACGACAGCGAAGATCCTTCCTGGTTGTGGACAAGCGTTGCTGACGGTGTTCGACATGGCTACAAATCGGCAATCAGTGATGCTGCGGGTCGATGCCTACGTGTGTGCAACTAGTGCGAGACTGTCACTGTTGCTGGAAGGTAGTGATCTCATACACGTCGTCGGAGATGAAGATAAGGAATTACTCTTGCCTGTGAGCCACAGCGATCTAGATGCTGCAGAGATCGAGGAGATACAGAACCAAACAAGTCGGAAGCTTGCGGTTTTGGTACTGGAATATCTGCGTGTCGACCAGCGAAGTGATGGACGTGGTGCTAGACTTGTGCTCTCGGATTACTCGAGTTTCCAGAGTGATTCTTCTAACACCAAGGTGAATAGTACGAGGTTGTTCAAGACGGTTCGAGCAGTGGGACGTGATCAAGTGTTGCTTTCTGGGTATCTGGAACAAGTTGAGAGCACAAATACCCTGTCATTGCGACTTGAACTTTACGAACCTACAGGCAGTTCTCGCTGTAGAATGACGATTTCGCAATTTACATTGAGTGCGATGCTGGGCCTTCCGCAATTGCCGGAACTTGATCAAATTGTGAAGGCGGTGGATCGAGACCATTTGACGACACACATTTGCTCGCTGCTTCATATTGAAAAACTTTCAGCGATATCGGATGGAGCAGTGGACAGCCCACCTACATTTGCAATGACAATGGACTTTGACGAGGAGAGAGCGGTGGAGTGTGTAAAGCAACACGTGAGGTGCGATAGTGGGGATGTTCAAGCTCCTCAAGATGCATGGACTGGACTCACCACCAGTACTGAAGACGTACTTCTCTCTGTGCATCTTCAGTTGATGCACTCTGACTCCGCAAGTGTAACCAGACGGCGGTTAATGTGTTCGACTTACGCCCCTGCAGACTTTTTGGTGAATACACGGACGTTCGAGTGGACAGAAATTCCCGCAGAGCTGTTGAGTCTTGTAGAACAAGAAATCTCCGACTATACGCCGTTCTTCACGATGGTTTGCAAGCAACTACGCGTACACGTGCAATACGATGGTGAAGAGACCAGTACATCTGCAAGTCAGGCTAGATCGATTAGAATCAACTTCAGGTAACTGGAACACTCCAAGTAATCCGAGGTCGCCGCTTGATTGCGCTGTCCCAACTAAATGTAGACGACGGTTGCATTATTTGTTTGGCGTCAGAGTATGCTGGTACACACACACGTTGAATAGGAATCTCCTGACCGCTTATCAGCACAATGCACCACCCACGTCCTCAAGGTGCTCGTGACAGCTTGTCAGCTGCGATTGAGTCGATAGCAGGGACCGAACTCAATGGCCTTCAGACGGCTGCAATCGCTTTACAGAGGCCTGATGGTCATATTGAGCTGGAGTTCGCAGCCGAAGACGCCATCACTCTGCAACCGCCTCGCCGCAGCGAGTCCCAGGATCAAATCCAATCTCCTCAGTCTCCAAGGCAAGATTCCGACACTTCACGCGGGAAGTTCGTGGGTACTGAGCCCGCTGATGAACTGTTGTTGATTCCACCACTGATGAACATCTGCGTCCTCATCGTCGGCACTCGTGGAGATGTTCAACCGTTTCTTGCCATCGCGCTTCGACTACAGGAGGACGGACATCGAGTTCGGCTCGCCACCCACGCTGTCTACAGAGAATTCGTTATGAGTCACGGCATCGAGTTCTACCCTCTGGGTGGAGATCCAAAAGAATTGGCAGCCTACATGGTCAAGACTGGAGGCAACCTCATCCCAATGAAGATCAAAACGCTGACAGAGGACGTACCACGCAACATGCAGATGATCAAAGAGATTGTCTTCTCTACGTGGCCAGCAGTATCGGAAGCGGATCCGGACGGTGAGGGTCCTGGAGTTCCAGGTACTTCTTTTCGAGCACAAGCCATCATTGCCAACCCTGTGTCGTATGGCCACGTGCACGTTGCTGAACGATTGGGTGTTCCACTTCATATAATGTTCCCACAGCCATGGGTTCCAACCATGGCATTCCCACACCCGTTGTCAAACTTGGCATATACTGGGAAATGGCAAAAGCGGAACTACCTCTCGTACAAACTGGTCGACATGATCATGTGGCAGGGCACTGAGGGAGTTATCAACGAATTTCGGACTGAAATCTTGAAGCTGCAACCAATTCGCAACGGAGATTCCGGCTCCGAGTTGCTCTTGGACTTGAATATCCCGCACTCCTTCATGTGGAGCCCTCAACTCGTACCGAAACCAGCAGACTGGGGGCGTTTGTACGATGTAATCGGAACAGTTTCTCTAAAAGGACCAACCTCCGAGTACTCTCCATCTCCAGAGCTCGAGGCCTTTCTCAGCAGTGATGGGGGCCCCATTTTCGTTGGGTTCGGGTCTATGGTCTTGACAGACCCGCTGGCAACAACCAAAATGATCATCGAGGCAGCCACACATGCTAAGATGCGGGTCTTGATCCAGTCCAGTTGGACGGATATGGCAGGAGATCTTGAAATTCCCAGTAATGTCTTCTTCCTCGGAAATTGTCCTCACGACTGGCTCATGCCTCGTGTATCTGCGGTTGTCCACCATGGTGGAGCTGGCACCACTGCAGCTGGACTACTCGCTGGTAAACCGACCTTTATCGTGCCATTTTTCGGAGATCAACCGTTCTGGGGCCAGGCCGTAGTAAGTGCCAAGGTCGGAGTTGCACCCTGTCCGATCGCACAACTTAGTATTGAAATCCTGCACGACGCCTTCATCGAACTGGCAAACCCCGATCTCCGTAAGCGAGCGGAAGCCATGCGCGATCTCATGTTGAAGGAGGACGGTGCAGGAGAAGCTGTACGCAGTTTCTATCATCACTTGCCAACGCAGGACATGTGGTGCGACTTGGATCATCAACGTATTGCGATGCAGTGGAGCGTACACGACCGGATAAAACTCTGTGACCGCTGCGCCTTCATCGTACGTGAGCGACGTGAGAATCAGAAGAAGAAGTTCGTCCGGTATCACTGTGTCGACTACTCGGCTCGAGGACCGAGCTCGCTCCTGAACGGAGTTGCTGCAGGCGCCATCGTCTTCGCGCATGAACTCACAGGCGGATTAACTGGGGTTTTGCTTCAGCCAGCCAAAGGATTGATAAATGGCGGTGTTGTCGGCGCTGTGAAGGGTGCTGTGGCCGGTGTGTACAATTTACTCGTGCGTCCCGTTCATGGAGCAGTTCTATTCGCTGACCGCGCCGTCGTTGGGCGAAAGAACGCCAAACGAGAAGAAGGTCACCGGAAGTTGAACAATGTCTTTGACCGTCATCTCATGGCAGCCTTGGGAGTGCAAGATGGACTTGTGGACACTTTTTGTCTGGCCACCAATCCGAATACAGTAGATGTCGTGATATTCGCCCGGAGGAAAGATCGAAAGAAGATGCTGAGGCAAATGCGGAATTCCGTGAAGCACAGATATCTTGCCCGCTACGAGTCCATTTTGCTGGCTCAGCAAAATGAAAAGCTGGCAGCTCACATGGAAGAGCTACTCTCTCCTATCAATAGACAACGTAAACAGTCCAGGACTCTTGCTTCAGGTGTTCGACCGCTTCTTAGACATACCAGTAGCACAAGCAGTATCTCGGATGTAAGTGTTTCTTCCATTTCCCCAGCAATTGAACAGCCAAGTGAAAAACGACCGTCGATCACCCTTCGTGAAGCTCGTGTTACTTCAGCCGGAATGGTCAAAGTGGCACTTGATATCCCAACCGAATCGGCGAATGCAGTGGATTTCTCGATAATTGCGGAGTGGGAAGCTTATGCGTCATCTCGTACTGGAGGCAATAAGAACTTCCAGCAAACGGTGAAAAGAACCAAGAAAGCAAAACCACCAAATTCCCAGGTGCCACAGATGAATGTCTGTCTTGCTGCCATCGGTACTTGGGATAATGGAGTGAAGCAGTTTGTAGCGATTGGGATCAAGCTGAAGGAGCATGGACATCGAGTTCGTGTTGCTGCCAACGAACGCTTTCGCACTGAGATCATGCTACGTGGACTTGAATTCTATCCGCTTGCAGGAGCCCCCGAGAGTGTCCAGGACTTCGTTAGGTTTGTGTACGATAGCCAAAACGCAGCTCAGACGGCAATGCCTGGTCGTCTCGGGACAGGCGCCATTCAAGCTTTCAAAGAGCTCATTTACTCGCTCTGGCCAGCTGCGTATGGATCGGACCCTCATGGTGGTGGAGCGAATATCCCTGGAGTTCATTTCCGAGCAGATGCATTACTGTGGCATCCACTGTTACTTGGTCACGTGCATGTCGCTGAACGACTCGGAATTCCACTTCAGTGTGCGAGTCTTGAGCCGTTTTCACCGACGTACTGCTTCCCTCACCCTCTAAGCTCCATTACCGGTCTGGAACCGGCCATTATGACGTTGTGCCAGAGCAATTTTCTCACGTATGGCATCGTAGACACAATCCTTTGGCATGGAGGGATCGCCGATGTTTTGACACAATTTCGAGCCTTCATCGGCCTCAACAAGCGTTGGGATCAGCCCGACACTCTCGTTCGATGGCAGGTTCCTCATATTTACCTCTGGAATCCAGCACTGCTGCCAAAACCATTGGATTGGGGAGCTGAACTAGCAGTTGTGGGTCACGTGACGCTGGGCAGTTGTGAAGGTCTCAGCCGAAAGAAGCGCAAGAAGCGTGAGAAAGAGAACAAACGGTTCAAGTGGCCAACTCAGCTTGTCGAGTTCGCCTTCCAGACGCCATCTCCACCAGTAGTTTACTTCGGAGTCTCCACACGGATAATGACAACCGCTCAACTTGATGAGTTACTACGGAACATTGACGCTGCTGCCTCATCCCCTGACTGCCAAGTGCGAATCATCTTCCAGACTCGCGAGGTTGGAGACAGAAAGCGAATCCCCTTCCATTCTGCCAACGTTTTCCAGATCCCCAATGACCTGCCGTACTCAAGGCTCTTTCGGGAGAAAGCAGTGGAAGCTGTAATCCACTGGGGTGAACCTAACATCACTGCTGAAGCCCTCTCCGCTGGCAAACCAGTGGGTATTTGCGGTACGCACTCGTCGCAGCATTTTATTGCCAGTGTGTGTAAGCAAGTGGAAGTAGGAGTACCTTTCATTGACTGGAAAGCATGCACGACGGTGTCGTTAGTTTCAAGATTGAAAGACCTCCTCCAGCCCAATATCCAAGAAAAGGCGAAAGCTTTATCCACCAAGTTTGACCGTGAGCTGCCCGTTAACGCCGCCGTAAAAGCTTTTTACGATAACTTACCGCTGGAGGCGATGCGCTGTGATGTCGATCCCCGCAAACTTGCGCGAGTATTTGATCCACAGCATAAGCTCAAGTTGTCCCTCCAAGCGTATGTGGCTATCCGCGATAAAATTAAGGTATTCGTGCCGTATAAACCTCTTCAATTCGCCGGCAACTACCCGCCCACATTTTCCTTGCGCGGCAATTCAAAAGAGCCACCCCGCGATTGCAAACCAGTACGCCAGTATGATGCTGTCGAGCTAACCCTGGATTTTCTTGAGGTTCATGGCAATTTGCTAAGCAGCAGAACATTAAGCTGCTCCTCGATAGTGTCCAATCCTGGAAGTCTTGTTGCTACGCCAGAGCAAATCGAGATGTTCTGGTCTTCAACCGAAGAGGAAATCGCGGTGCGTAATGCCACCACTGTTGCTTATGAACGCCTCGTAAAAAAACCACAACGCATGAGCAGACGGGAAGCAGTGATGCGCTTCTTCGGCTTCCGCAAATCTACCCAGCGTCGTGAAGCGGAAACACTAAGTGTTGTAGAGTAATTGAATCCGCTGTCTTTGGGCTGACCCTAGACAGCCATCAACGCTCAGTCCACTCACCAACGAGATAAAAATGAATCTATTTCAAACAGCACCTTTGCACGACCTGAATGCCCTGCTCGTTGCAGCAAAAGAAGTGACCATGGCCCTATTCCGTATCAATAAGCTCGCTTCGCAAAGCTAAAGGGCGACTGACGATGCCGATGACGAAGAGGAGCTATTCGCGAAGTTGCGGGTCTTGAGTAGTTGTTCATACTTGCGGGTTATCTCCACGGTGCTCTGGGCTTGTTCCTCAGGTGAATTCCAGAACTTTGGCATTTCAATCACGTTCAAAGCCATCGATTGGGCACGAGAGAACTGGATATGCTTCTTTCGAGGTGTACCACCTATCTTCTTGGAAAATACCGCATCGGTGGATGACGTCAATGATGCACGTTCATGGTCCACTCTTTCTGCCAGCTCCTCACTGGCAGGGTCGTAAGTGTACAGAACTTTAGTTCTGGGTTCTTTCTTGATGTTGCCGGATGAAGCTGAATGCAGAAGCTCTAACTCACGCAACGAGAATCGCGGTGGGTGATGCTGGGAATATTTCAGTGGCTTGTACTTCAAATCGCCAGCGCTGCCTCCATCCTTGGTGGCCTGGTGCACAACTAATCGTGCTTCGTACGACAGCTTCATTTCGTGCAGTGAGTCGTACACACGGGCAATTCGCGCCGGATCTAGATCACAAGTCATGCCTGCCAACGGAAGATTGCTGTAAAAGGCCGAAACTGCAGTTTCGATTGCACGGGCTGGTGAAAACTTCGGGGCGAGACGCTTGGCACAATGAGCGAGCTTGTTGTCCAGCAGTACACGGAAAACATGGACAAGGTTGGATGGCGTAAGTGCGTCCATTTCCAAAGGCTCGACACCCGCTCCAGAGAGAACTAATGCCTGGCCCCACATTCGCTGAGTAATGTTACGAGGAATCACACACGCCGGTCTCTCGGCAGCTAAGCACGTCGATGTGATAGATAGGTCCCCCCAGTGGATGGCAGCATCCACATGCGGCAGGATGCATTTAACAGGAAAGTTCTGATCAATCTCAAACACATCGTCTGTCCCGCCGACGAAAAATGCGTTGCCATCGCTGCTGTTTTCATAGCCCTGAAAGACTACGCGAACGTTTGCTTTCCGGGCTGCCTTCTCAAGAGTACCAAGTAGATCCTGCACGCGTCGCGGGTCCCAGTCACCACATTGAAAGCCAAAGTAGATGAGTGGCGTACTTGCTTTCCTGGAGAATGCCTGTAGCTCTTGCTCGATGGCAGTGCGGTCAGCGTCAATGGGCTCGCTCTTCTCCAGTTCAACGTACCCTGCAAGTGTGATTTCACTACCCCAATCGTGAGGCTTAGGTAGAATAGCTGGATTCCAAAGGTATGTGTGAGGGATACGCCACTCAGCAAGTAGATTCTTTGATATGCTCTTGCCAGTAAGGCCCAGGGAATACCGGAACTCGTCCAAAACGTCGCGCATACCATTCCACAGTACATTATCAATCACATCATACGAAGCTGCGTTCGTGGGCGCGTATCGGTACGGTCGGTGAAGCTTCATGTTCGAGCTGATCAGATTGGGGAATGCCTGTGTCCTCGACTGTGGGTTATGACTGATGCAGTGTAGGGGCACGCCAAGGCGTTCGGCCACGATGGTGTGCCCAAACATGTATGGGTGCGCAATAATGGCATCAGCTCGAAAAGCCTTTCCTGGTACCAGGGGATCCACTTCCACGCAGGCAGGCCACAGAGAGAATACCAGCTCGCGTAGATCGTCCACTTCAGGAAATGACTCGCGCCGATGGTTTAGCTTGGCGTGTGCGTAATTCAGCAGTCGGGATTTGTGGCGTGGCTGGTCTTGACTTCGTTGATGCAGATACTGCAAGAAGTTGCCAGTCGTGATTGCACTACCTCCAAGGGGGTAGAAGTCTAGGCCAGCGCTAACAATTCGATCTCGGTGTCCACTGTTCGTTGCGATGCGTACACAGTGGCCATCCGCTTGAAGTCGCAAACCAATCGCTACAAATTGCTGGACACTTTCCTCCCAGCTGCCTGTCGTTATCATACAAATGTTCATCTTCGGTAGCAGATTGCTGTTGAGGCTCTCTAGGCGCTTCTGTTGAGTTTCTTCCTCTTTGCGAGAGTTTGCTTCCATTTCTTTAACTTCGCTTTCACGAAGTGCCTCACCAATGTTGCCGCCATCTTCAAACGTGATATCGAAAGAATCACTGCCGTTAAAAGTCGCGCTGGAAACATTAACGATGGTGGTTCCCACTTCAGTCGCGCTCTCCATGGATTCTGAGGACTGCAGATGGATCTTGTTGAGCTTAAAAGATCTTCGGCCATGCAGCTTACGTTCTTTTAAGAGCGCATTGAACCTTTCTTCAAGCTTGGTCTTCTCCTCAGGACTCAGTTGAACAGCGATTTGCGTAGAAAGCAGATCATTTCCTTCAACTAATTCATCGGCACTCATTGAGCCATTATGAATGTTGTTGCGAGTTTTAAAACCAATCGCATTCAGCAGCTTTTTGTTGTCTGCAATGAGTGAGCCCTTCTTCCTGTCTTCACTTCCGCGAACATTGTTATAAGCACCAGTTGCAAGATGATCAGCAAATACCACCGTGCCCACCAAAGGACTGATCATCAATCCACCAAGACCCTTTACGAGTCCAATGACCGCACCCTTGGCCCCCTCTTCTCGATATCCTTGGGCAGGCTTGACAATCACATCCTTAAATCCAGACCCAAATACATGAGCGAATGCACCCACACCAGCAGATGCACCCTCGAGGACATTTTCAGGACCACGGGCCGAATAATCCACATAGCTGTACTCCACAATATCTTTTGGTGAGTTTTCAGGGCGTCCGGTGACCACGAACGCGCACTCATCACACAAACGGAGTTTGTCTTTTTGGCTCCACATCGTCGCCGCTCGTCCGCACTCCAAGTCACAGCGCATATGATGCAGAGGCAGGTTGCGATAGAAGGAGTTCACAGCCTCACCTGCTCCATCCTCTTGCCGCATAAGGTCGCGCATTGCAATTGCACGTGCTCGAAGCTGCGGAGACTCCAATGCCTCAAATGAAACGCGGAGCTTTTCAGTAGTCAACTGCGAGATCGGACAAGGCTCCACACCAACTCCAGCATCTAAGACGGCACGACCCCAAAAAGGTTGATCCCCGAAGAATGGCACGATAAACGTAGGTTTACCAGCCAACAGACCCGCTGCAGTTGTGCCAGCTCCTCCATGGTGCACCACTGCAGACACTCGTGGCATGAGCCAGTCGTGGGGGCAGCTCCCAAGGAAAAAGATGTTGTCGGGGATTGTCAGGTCCCCCGCCATATCACTCCAGCTCGACTGGATCAACACACGGACGTGTGCCTGTTCTGCAGCCTCGATGATCATCTTGGTAACACCCTTCGGGTCCTGGATAACCATGGATCCGAAGCCCACGAAAATCGGCCCGGCGTCGTCACCAAGAAACGCTTCGAGCTCCGGTGATGGCGAGTAGGAAGAGCTGGGGCCTTTTAATGTAACTGTTCCAATGACATCATAAATCTTGCCCCAGTCGTTCGGTTTCGGCACAAGACGAGGGCTCCACATGAATGCATGAGGAATTGCGAGGTCTAACAAAATATCGCGACCCCCGTCTCCCTTGCGAATCTTCCGCAACTGCAACTTGTCTCGGCGGAAAGCATTCACCATTCCTTCCGTTCCTTGCCACATCAATAGATCAACCATTTTGTACGACATGTAGTTCACCTTCTTGGGTTTGCCAGTGTACGGCATATTGGACAACGGGTGGGGGAATGCCATGGTAGGGACCCATGGTTGTGGAAACATAATATGTAGTGGTACACCCAGGCGTTCAGCTACGTGGATATGGCCGTATGTAACTGGATTCGATATGATGGCTTGGGCTTGGAAAGGTTTGCCTGGAACACCGGGGCCACCTCCATCAGGATCTGCTTCAGACACTGCCGGCCATGTTGAATGCAGGATCTCCTCGATCATCTGCATATTGCGTGGTACGTCCTTCTGAATAGCTTCCAGGTTCAAAGGAATCAAGTGTCCTCCTGTCTTGACCATGTAAGCTGAAAGTTCCTTGGGATCTCCCGCCAGTGGGTAGAATTCCACGCCGTGACCCATCACAAAGTCTCTGTAGACACCGTGCGTTGCCAGGCGGACTCGATGGCCGTCCTGGATGAGTCTCTTGGCGATGGCTACAAATGGCTGCACGTCACCATGAGTCCCGACGATCATAATGCAGATGGTCATGAGGGGTGCATCATAGTTCTCTCGGCTGCTCTGGCGTGTGGTGCGCAAAGATTCGTCCTCGCGGCGCTTAGCCTGTTCCTGTAGCACCGAAATGTCGTACTTCTCGTCATCGTCGTCGAAATCCATGTGGATGTGACCGTCACGGTCAAAGGCCGCTGCCGCCTGCACCACATCCGCGAAGGACGTGAACTTGCTTGCATCACTGGACTGCTGTCTTCTCTCCTCTACTAGCGTCTGCACAGCACGCTGGAACGTTTCCTTCCATCTCTATAGATACAATAAGATAAGTTCAATCAAGTGACCATCACTCATTTCCGCACTGGGGGAGGCAATTTTTACCTTGGGCTTTTGCTCTTGCTCTTCATCGGCTGCTGCTTGATGCAGAGACTTCTCCTCCTCTCCTCCATGGTCGGGCACGGCTGAGTGAACAGCCTCCTCCTTGGGTGTCTTGTCCTCCTCCAGCGTCGTCACCTCCATCTTTGCTTCTTGCGGTGAGTCCTGCGAGTCGGAATCTGAGCTTGTCCCGCACTTTTGGCCGACAATCCAGCAGTCTTCTGACAAACTATAAATACTGGCCTGATTTTGCATATAATTTATTTGCACTTTTTCTTTGTAACGAATTGGTCGTAGTATATGATATCCTCTTATTACTGATATGGAATGGGTACATGTACAGCAATCGATATTGCAACTTTTGTTTGCGATTCGTAATCGGCACTGGAAACTCGAGTGCAAAAACATTCGCTGGACGATCTCAGGTTGTCAATTGTCATTTATGCGTTGAGGACACCAACTTGATGTCCTCTATTGGTTTCGATGATGGTTCTTCGAGCGATCTTGGCGCGGATATGAATTGCTTCTCTTGAACGTTTGCTAAAACTCTTTAACGACGTTCGCGATCATATCCCATGCAAGTGTATTGCTTGGGGGCATTCTTAACAGATAGATTGGTAGATCTACTTTAAGCTTTGTGCCAGCGGAAGAACCACCTTGACGATGTGCATGCCAATAACGGAGATGATCCTCTGGGATTCACTGGTTAGCGCTGTTCAAGTCGTAGCACACAGTGCTGCACACTGCTAGAGCCTGAACCAATAACCTTGTTGGCGATAATGTTATGCAGCTAGTGCATGTATGCTACCTCGTCGGTATCATCTCGTGGAATTCATGAGGACACGTCGCTGCAGCAGCTCATGCCACCTTTGAATTTCAGTTGAAGTGTAACACCTCAGCCTTCTCATTGGTCGAAATACCTTACTTACTTGCTATTTGTATGGCACTTCTTGAATCGAAACCAACGAAAAGCTCTCTGGACCTGGCATTCGCTATTGTGCATACCTTCTTGGTGGACCTCCTTCATGACAAGCAATAACCGGCGGCTGCGCTCCACGTCGGTCTCCTTCGGGGCTGGCTCCATCCCTCGCCCGACCTTCGATGCGTCCTCCCCAGCCACAGCCAATAATGCCATGCGCCGCCGTTCGTCGTCTCCCCGATTCTCGTCGTCTCCTTGGCGACGCGCCGACAGCGTCATGGAGCGTATTATGAATCCGTTCCTGGACCGCGAATCGCCATCTCATTGGCACCGTTACCAACCTGTTCCTACACTGCCGGAGCTTCAGCTCACACCTGACGAACCGGTTGTTACTAAAGCTGCCCACACTCAATTAGCACCAGCTGAGAAGACGTACAAGAAGGCATTGGCCTTCCACGATGGACTGCACTCAACCTATGTGGCTGATTACCCGAAAGGACTGCGTGGTCTCTTCGTGCTGGTTCAGAGTCCGCTGTTGCTCATTACCATCGGTATTTTCGCTGGCAGTGTAGGCCTCGGAATCGACGTGTGGAGTGTCGAAATCACACGGTACCATCAATGGCTTGGAGACAGGGGATTCGTGCTCTTTGTATTGTCTGCACTGCTAGCTGGAGCGTTTTCAGCTGTGCTAACGCAGTGCGTGTGTCCACAAGCTGCAGGATCAGGTCTCCCTTTTATGAGAGTGGCAATCTCCGGTATCGACATGAGCGCCTACTTGTCTTTTCGCTGCGTGGCTACCAAGATTGTGGGGCTTATGGCTGCACTAGGTGCAGGCTTGTCGATTGGTAGGGAAGGCCCGTTCATCATGATCTCTTGTGGTTTTGCTAGTGTGCTTATGAACTGGCGCCCATTTCGACGTATTCGCGACGACGATACGAAACGACTGGAAATGCTGGCTTGCGCGTGTGCTGCTGGTGTAGCCGCAACGTTTGGTTCCCCATTCGGAGGTGTTCTCTTCGGAGTGGAGGTGACATCGCATTTTTACCTCGTCCGGACACTGCCTCGTTCATTCTTTGCAGCAATCGTTGGTGCGTTGCTTGTGGACTTTGGTGCAGCTAACACACGCTACGGACTGTTTGGTAACCGCAGTATGGGGATTTCTGGTGACACTGATGCGGTGAATGGAAGTGGGGGAGCAACTTTCGTCGATCTCTGTATCTTTTCAATCATGGGGGTTGTCTGCGGCCTCGGCGGAGCTCTCTTCAACTACTGCTTGTCAATTCTCGTGCGAGCGCGTGACCATTTCTTCGAGCCGTCGCTATCAAACTCACCTCGTCGGACTTGGTGGAACGCGCTTGGCAAGCGGTTGGGGCTCGTTCTAGCTGTAACTTTTCTCTCTTGTTGGCTCGAATTCTATGGCGACAGCGCTTGGTTTTTGAGACAGGGATCGCCTCGACGCATTCTGGACGCGCTTTTCTCGAAAGACAAGCAAATATTTGCGACGGATGGAGCTCCAGATGAGAGCGAGAAGGACAGTCTACTACTGTCAAGGTCGTTGGTCACGTTCTTGCCACTCAAATACGTGTTGACGCTCATTAGCATTGTCCTTCCGGTGCCGGCTGGTCTGTTCACACCCACGTTTGTCATCGGAGGCATCTTTGGACGTCTTGTTGGTGAGGCTGTGCGTGGGTTTGATCTTTGGCAGACGCACTACGAGCCATTTGAGTTTGCAATCATCGGTGCGGGTGCCTTCTCCTCGGGTGTCACACACGCTGTGTCTACTGCTGCAATCATCATGGAGATTTCCCATACTGATGGCCTCAACTTGCCTGTGTCGGTGGCAATTTTAGCGGCTTACTTCACCGCCAAGAGATTCACAGAGAACGTGTACGATGTGCTGATCGTATCGAGCAACCTGCCTCGACTGAAAAAGCTCCCTAAAGCCGCCTACGACATTCCTGCCTGGGAGGTGATGAAGGACGTCGCTGAAATGGGGGTGCTGACTGCTGACTCGACGTATGAAGACGCGTTAACCCTACTAAAGCGAGCCGATATGGAACCAGTATTCCCAATTGTGGACTCGCTGGAGAACCGTTTTTTGCTGGCCACAGTCACGCGTTCCCGACTGGCCTATGCAGTATCTCGGTGTCAACGTCAAGGCGCGACGCCGATTCCCCTTACACCCGCGAGTTTACGACAACCTACACTTGTAGCAGCAGCGTCAACATCACTCCTCTTCCCAACAACACCACAGGCCACTCCAACTCCTAGGCGGACAGCTTACAACAGCTCCATCCGAGCCCCAACGCCGGTAGTTACCGTTTCGTATGGAGCGATGGACTCGATACAACGCGAAGACAGTGACGACTCTGATAACTCTGACGTCGAAGAAGTCGAGGATGGTCTGGACGAACTGCCCGTTCAGTTGTTGAATTCGCCAATCCACTTCGCTTTCGGACGTGGTGGTAAGATCATGGACTGGGGAACGAACGAGGTGTGCGAGGCTTCCAAACTGACAGTGCTGATCGATCCATCACCCTTCCAGTTGATGGAGATGACACCGATGCGCCGTGTGGATATGCTGTTCCGAATGCTCAAGCTCAACAATGTGTTCGTGGCGCGCTCTGGTAAGCTCATGGGCGTTATTAGCCTCCAGCGCATGATGACATTCCTTGGTACTACGACGCCTTACCAGGCTCCGGGGCTGCTGCGCACGTTGAAGGGATTCTGTGCCAAGGCATAAGCAGGTCGTATCCAACTAGACCGTCAGTAGTTTACTGCCACGGGTATCAATATACATCTTATAGCGACTACAATTGCTGGTACAAGTTACCTACAACATCAATGCAGGGGAGTTGACCTTGCGCGTCATCCGAGGATGTGCAGCAGCAACGCTGTGAAACAAATTTCCGATGAGCAGCAGTATCAGTCGACTGGAGAAACCTCGTCAAACGGAACCAGGTCAAAGCTGCATGTAGAGAGTTTGGCTGGGATGAATGCGACCAGCAGAAGCTTCCGACGGATGAAGATGAATGTCACTGAGAATCACCACAACAGCAAAACGGCTCGTGTTTGTCACCACTTTGAAAAGGTGCTGTTTAACTTCAACGTAGGTCGTTATGACTTGCTTGAGCTGCTTTTGTCATCTCTCACCACTATGATAAATGTATGTACTCGTATACATCAGTAACAGCAATACATGTAGCAACAACTTGGTGCTGCATGAGGAACCTTTGGATCGTCGTCCCCAGCAGCAACCACGAAGCTTTTGCACGCGCTGCGCGTCAGTGGAGATGGTCTTGATGGGAGGATCAAGGGAGAGGTCTCAAACGTCCCGTCCACGTCTCAAATAAATGCGTTCGAGCTCTGTGATTGGTCAAAAACACCCTTTCCGAGTTTGACAAGCAGCATCCGATGCTCAGTATACAAAACGCCCGTCGGATGCCCCGAGCTGCTGAGTCCTCGACGAACCTCAACTGGCGCGCCCTCGCCCTCGTCTCCGCTGCCACCTGCACGCTCACTGCCGCCAGCATCTTCCTGCTGCTCGACAGAAGCCACTTCCGATCTTCCCGCCGATCCACACGTCGCAGTAGTAAGCGCCGAAACCGCTTCAGCGAAGAAGCACAGGATAAAATGGGTACGTGCCCTAAATGAATTTAACCCTCCCCTTGGGAGATGATATACTAACGAACACACTCTACCTCTCTGTATGACAGTCGTCTATCTAAACAATGCCAACGCGTGTCTGGACTACGCAGTTGGCGCTGGAGGAGCTGACGAGTTCGACGACGCCAAGTATGTCGTCAAGCAGATCTGCCCCGACTGGTGAGGAATTAGCACTGTGTTGGTAAGAATGGACCTTTGGTGGCTAACTTTTGCACCTGACTGACTGCAGGAAGGACGCACCGAACGACGACATCTCGGTCAAGATCATTGTGGGCGGCATCACCAACCGCCTCTATCGTCTCATGTGGGGGGAGAAGGTAGGAACGTATGCTGTTGTTTTTATTGATCTTCACTTGATGACTGACTCTTGCCTCGTGTCTATTCTCCCAGTCGGTGCTTGTGCGTCTGTATGGCGACCACACGGAGGAATTCATTGACCGCAGTATTGAGAACAGTACGGTAGTGTTGGTGCTTACTGCGTAGAAGTTGATGCTTACTTTTCTGTCTGTTCGTTGCAGTGCTGTTCGCCTTGCTGTCCGAGCGCGGGTTTGCCCCCACGTACTATGGTCGCTTCAAGAACGGCCGCATTGAAGGTTGGCTGGACGCGAGGCCGCTCGAACCGGAGGAAATGGGGCAGACGAATCCCATTAACTACGTGCACATGATTGGACGAGAGCTAGGCATCATGCACATTATGGACATCCCAGAAGATCGCACGCCTGTGCTATGGACTAAGATCGAGCGCTTCGAGAAACTGGCGATGGAGATTGAGCTCGAAGACCCCGTCAAAAATGTGGCGCTCGAGGAGCTGGACCTCGCGGACCGACACCAAAAGTTGGAGTGGCTTAAGTCGGTGCTCCCTTCCAATCAGAACCACAACGGCAAGGACCTCCTTGACGATCTAGACACGGACGAGATCACGAAGCAGGCGGTGGCTTTCGCGTCTGACATTGTGTTCTCTCACAACGACTTGTTGAGCGGCAACATCCTGCACAATCCGGACTGGGACCGCGTCCAGATCATCGACTACGAGTATGGTGGCTACAACTTTCGCGGGTTCGACTTTGCCAACCACTTTTTCGAGAACTGCGGCTTCGAGCTGGACCTGGCACTGTACCCGAGCATTGAGAAGCAGTTCGCTTTCTTCAAGGCTTACATGAGTACGGCAGCGCCAAAGATGTTGGCCCAGTTGGAGGCGAATCGCGAGTCCAAGGCGTTCTTCCACGCGTTGTATGACGTGGTGAACCGCTACGCCCTCGCGTCGCATCTGTTCTGGGGCTACTGGGCGCTTGTCCAGGCGGCTCACTCCACGATTGACTTTGACTTCCTCGAGTACGCAGGGAAACGCTTTGCCGCCTTCGACGTCCAACGCGATTACCTCCTCGGATCTAGTTAGGTTTCCAGTTATTGCAACAATGCACATCCCCGTATCAAGTAGCAACACTCCGAGCCGTAGCGAAAGAAGAGTCCATGCGAACGTCCAGTAAATTGCGCAATAAAATGCCTCTACTTCCCTTCTGAGTCACTCTGCACCGCGTTCCCTGCATAATAAAAGCTCAAGAGAAGTGTTTTGCTGTGATCTGTGTCTTCTACGCCGTCGAAATCTACAAAACATTGCACGGATTTAACGCTTGCGCTTGACATCTCCAGCGGTCTCGAGGCTAATGTCGAACGCCGGCAGGTTCTCGAGTGATGTGGACTCGCTCGTCTTCTTGAAGTACCGGTTGATGATCACCGCTGGTTTCTCCGGCAGCGTCAGCGTCAGCTGCACGTGCATGCGGCCCCGCGGGTCCAGCGTGCGGACGTCTGTAAGCACGCCGCGGAAGCCCGACAGCTGTGTGACCGTCTTGATCTGCGACGCGTCGCCCGTGACCGTGATGAGGTTGTTCTTGACGTTCACTTCTTGTCCGAACTTGAGCTGCTTCGTCTCCGTGAAGATGCGCGTGCGGCGGGTGATAACAAAATCCCCAGGAGTCTGGCTAATGATTACCATGAGGTCCAGCTTGTCTGCAGCCTGGCGAGCGATCAGCGGCAGCCCCATGGCTTCCAGGTAGTCGTTGGTCGAGTCCGAGTCTTCGCGGTCCAGCGACCAGCGGCCGGACAGCTGCAACGCACCAGCTCCAGCAGTATTAGGGATTGCAGAAGCAGCAGCAGCACTGGGGAGCACCACGTTAGCGCCAGCTACAGGAACTCCAGGCTTGAAGGCGGCGCTGCGCACGTGGCTGAGGTTCATTTGGCCCAGTTGCGCCGCAGACACGTTAATCGGCACAGCTTGAGACTGCGCGGGGGCTCCAGCGCCATTAACACCGCCCGATGCAGCTCCCAGACGTGACGGAATGGCCATGGAATTGCCCACGACGCTCGTGGCGTTGGCCGCGTGCAGGTTGGACGCGTTCTTCATCTGGTTCATGTTCATGGCTGTTAGGAATGGAGCTCGAAATGTCGTGATACTTTCTATTCGTATATCCCTCTTCAAACCGATTTCATTTCAATACCTCTATCAACAAATTGTTTTCAAGAATATTTTTGGCGCGCTCACTTTTTCCCGCCGGTCTTTTAAATCTTCCATAAAGATAAAAACTTGCAGTAAATCAGGGAGGAAGCAATGGGCGACACGCGGGAGTTGGCGGCCCAGCTACGCGCCAGCCTCTCGGCACTGAAGAGGGACGTGGCCACGTCCTTCCGTCTCTGCGGCCGCGACTTCGGCGTCCTCGGATCGGAGCTGGTGGCCGCTCTGGAGCGCGGACGACAACGAGAACGCGCATCTGCCGACGCTTTAGCGCATGAACGCGCAGCTCGTGGCCACTTGGAGACGAGATTAGCCGAAGTACAGGGGAACATCCGTGTGTTGTGTCGTGTGAGACCCATGCCACTGGCAGCTACAGCTTCCAGCAGTGAGAGCGAAGGCACCAGTCCAGATAAACGACGTAAACGCGTACAGGTCGAGTCTGCGCAGGAACTGAGCGTCTTCTCGCCCGTTGATGGAGCTTTGTATAAGAGTTTCTCGTTCTCTAGGGTCTTCCACGAACAGCACTCTCAAGTGACGGTGTTTAAAGAGGTGGCACCACTTGTACGTTCGGCTATTGCTGGTCATCATGCCTGTGTGTTCGCCTATGGACAGACTGGAGCGGGCAAGACCCACACGATGCAGGGTACAGAGAGTGACAAGGGACTTTACCATCGAGCTATCGAGATCATTTACAACGCAGTGGCTCAGCAGCAGCATATCTATGACTTCCAGGTGACGGTGCAGATTGTGGAGATTTACAATGAAGAGATCTACGATTTACTGGCCCCACCCAGCAGTTCGGGTCTAGCTACAGGTTCTACAAGTACAGGTTCAGCAGACAAGAATTCACCCTCGAAGACGGGCTGTCACACTGGCGCCACCAGTATGTGCGGTAACCAGCAGATCAATGGGACAGCCACGCTGGAGATCCGCCACGGGGAGAATGGAGTGTACTTGAAGAATGTAGAGACAGTTACTGCCCCCAGTGCCAAGGAGTTGCAGGATGCGATCGCCCGAAGCAAAAACAGTCGTGCGAAGAATGACCGCAGCAACAGGGCGCACACAGTCCTGATGATTGATATTCAGCGGACCAGAAAGGCCAGTGGGGAGACAGATACAGGCAGGTTGGCTCTCGTGGACTTGGCAGGCTCTGAACGGCTCTCGAAAACGGCGGATATGCCAGCACTTACCGTGCGAGAATCACAACACATTAACAAGTCACTGGCAGCAGTGGGGGACGTCCTGTCGGCACTGCTGGCCAAGGAGAAACACATTCCGTTTAGAAACTCGAAGCTGACACATCTGCTGCAGGACTCACTCAGCGGTAGTGCGAACCGCACTCTTCTACTCGTTCACGTGAGCCCGAGAAGCACCGACGTGAACGAGACGATTAAATCGCTCAAGTTTGCATCGCGCGTAAGTCATATTCAGATGGGAAAGTCGCGTCGTAACGAGCGTGCGGAGATCACTCGACTGAACGGGGTGGTAAGAGCTTCACATGATCGACTGCCATGATTTGGCCTTGCGCTCTAACGTTTAATTTATTGCAGGTTGCGAACCAAGTTTCTCAGATTCAAGCTCTCCAAGAGAAGTTGACGGCTGAGCTTGAACTGCGCAGAAAATATGAAAAGCGGCTGGAGGAGTATCGCCAAGAGGAACACCGGCGCAGGTCCAAGGGCGACGAAGCTAGGAGAATTTTACAGCAGATGAGAACCCCGTCACCGCCAGAATTTCCGCCCCCGATCTCTTCTCGCAGGTGGAGTTTATACAGTCGAAAGTACGCAGATCACCGTGCTAGTGATGCTCGAGTGCTTGGCTATTCGTTGGGTGTTTGTGGCTAACGTCTTTGATTTGTGGATGCCTTGATGCAGAGAGAAACTTGCAAACGCTCAGGGGCTTAATGGCATCGAGAATATCGCGGAAAACATTCTTCGTGGTAATGAGTCTTCCCCCGAAACTGCAGAGATCAGACCGATGACCAACAGCAAGCCGAGCGGGATCTCCCCTCCAACGAATTTCTCGAGACGCCTGAGTTTGTCGGCCTTGGATCAGAAATCTGGTGCTCGAGAACGGACTCATGGCAAGAGGAAGAGGTCTTCTGCTTCCGAAAAAGTTCGCAGGTGAGGCAGAATCCTATGATTTTGTACTTATTAATATTTTTATTGAATACTTAAATGCCGTGCTTGTCGTGGTGTGTAGTATCCTGAAGAAGCAACGTGGCAACGATGACGGCGTTGTCACCCTTACAGAGGATGGTGAAGGTCCTGACAAAAGTTCGGTTGTGTCGAAGCAAGTCTCATTCGATATGTCATCAGCAACGATCGAGGAGTCGCTTCCTACGAGGGAGCTCAATGCTGATGCAAACGCACCAAAGATGTAAGTAGTGGTTGACTAATTCATTGTTACGTCTCACTCTCAAAACTAACTGTTTTGCCTATAGCCCCTCTATTGGAGGAGCAGTGCGAGTCCTCGCATCGAACCGACCGGTTGCGGCACCTTCACAAGCGAGGAGGATTGCAACCCCCGGCAAGCGTGTCAAGCCGAAGTCGATTGGATGGCGGTGAATGATTTTACCCTTTTACAAACTACATGTAGCGCGAGATGCCACCACGAGAAACAAGCCCACAGTAACGTTACGTATAATATGACTCACTTCAAGGACAAACCTGGTGGTGCTTTTAGTTATCATCCGAATGTGGCCTTTCAACGCTGGTCTGCGAACGCTCTAGAATTGGCCGTGCTTTCAAAGCTGCTCCGTTGTTCGACTTTGCTGGTGGTCGCAAAGAGTTCGTACGTCGCAACTTCAAACGCTCCGCGCGCTGTGCAGCTTCATCCGCTGCGTCTACTTCTCTACGAGCGCGTTGGAACACCTATTCGTACAAGATTGATCCACACAATCGACGTTAGTTTTACACGTCATCCAATGTACTCACGGACAGAAACTCACCGAGCAGAAAGACGCAAGTGTGGTGAAGAACTCGGTCGGGTTTCGCTTCGGGTCTTCACCGAAATAATCCAGTACACTGGAAACCTCCTCTTTGGCTCGCGCTATTTCATCTGCCATGGCCTTCATTTGCGCTTCAATGTCCGATGCCGCAGTCCGCATCGCCTTAATAGTGATCTCTACCCCAACACTCTCCACTGCTTGCTGCTCAGACAACAATACCATCGGTAAAGTTAGATTCTCAGCAGAAAAACATTTATACACTGCGTCGAGATACCTTTTCAAGTAGTCCCAACTCAGTATTAAGACTTGCCAGGCCCTTTTCCAATTTCTTGAACTCTTCATCAATCGTATCGAAGGATTCACGAGCCGCAAACGGAACACTTCGCAACTCTGCCTGAAAGTCAAGCACCTGGGGATGATTCTTCTTTACGAGGCGGACCAAATAGTGCAGCACCGTTGTTTTCTGGTTGACAGCCTTGGTGTGCCCCAGCCGCAGTAACGAGTCTACCGTGAAGCCCTTAATCCCGTTCTCTTCACCACTCCCATTCAGTGTATTCCCCAGCTTGAGTACCATCGCCAACAACGTCTTCAGTAGCCGACTGCCTTTCACTTCTTCACCTGCCTTCTGTAGATGTGCCAAGGAAGCAGCCAGCTCAGCGCTGCGGGGTGTGAAAGACAGCTTGTACACCAAGCCTTCCATGCGTGGAGCATATCGCTTCACCTTGGCGATTTCAAGGATAAATTTCTCGGCCTGGAAATTGGTTACAGATAACGTTAGTGAATTGCTGCGAATTATTTACTTTCAAAAACAACATACCTCGCCAAGCATCCCAATGTCGCCAGTATACCCAGAAACCAGCGCTGCTTCTTCTGAAGTAGGCAGGAACTCGTTGATTCCGACGAGTTGCTCAATTGTCAGTCCACTTGGATCAAATTTCATCACTGCTTCAGCGATTTCAGTGTAGGAAAGCTTCACTCGAGCTAGCGAAATTGCAGCATTCATGGCGCGTTTCCCGTCAATTAGTGTCACTGCTTGTTTGCGCTTTAAAGCTTTGCTTTGGCCTCGTGAGGAATTGTTTTTGCCACTACCCGTATTTTGGTTCGCAAAGAAGAGAGCCTCAAGCTCGTCCATATCCATATCAAAATCTACGTCGTCATCTTCATCTTCCCAAATGGTTTGCTGATTCAGGTTGCTCAAGCGATCCACTGAAATGGGCTGCCAGTGTAGCTTTTTACGTGTACGTTTTGGCTTCAATGCAACCGCTTTCTTGACTGTCTTGGAATCACCGCCAGGAGACAGCTGCGAAACAGTTGCATCGGGCCCGAGCTCTAGAGCACGCACGTCGACATTTTCTGTTACCATTTTGTGCTTGACAGCACCCTCAGGAAGACCCATTTTCAGCATCTTAAAATATTTCGAGTACACTGGATCATCCTGAAGCTTAACGTCATTCTTCATGGCAATCAGTTCTGAGATGTACGCATCACCGCCCAAGTCAAGAGCACGCTCGTCAACGTCTTCGGTTTTCATCTTTTGACGTACAGCCCCCTCTGGAAGCCCCATTTTCAGCATCTTGAAGAATTTTGAATAAGTTGAATCATCCTGCAGCTTGACATCACCTCCCACTGGTCCTGCCAACTGAGATACCATTGTATCTCCACCAAGATCCAAGGCTCGTTCATCCACACCATCCGCTTTCATCTTTTGCCTGACAGCACCTTCGGGCAAACCCATCTGTAGCATCTTAAAATATTTGGCATACTTCGGGTCATTCTTAAGCATCACATCCTTCACGGAAGCAGTAGCCGCTTTCTTCTCATCCGACATTGGAAGTTTTGAGAAAGGTGTATCTCCTCCTAGGTCCAACGCGCGCTCGTCCACACCGTCTGCTTTCATTTTCTGGCGAACAGCACCTTCAGGTAGCCCCATCTTCAGCATTTTGAAATATTTGGCGTAGACTTCGTGGTCTTTTAACAGAACTTCCGACGCAGAGTCTGCCACACTTGTTGCCTTCACACTCTTTATATCGTCTTGAAGCTTGGAGACACCTTGAGTAGCAGCAATGCGATTCTTCACCTCGTCGTAAATGGCTTCAGGCCCGAGATCGATAATAATTGGATCAAGTCCATCCATGGTTACCTTCTGCTTTACAGCTTCTTTCGGACATCCCATCCGTAGCATCCGGAAGTAACTTGCGTATTCTGTTACGTCCTTCAGCTTTGTCTTCTGAGATCCAGCCGTCTCGGCTGCGGCACCTCCATCACTTGCAGCTCCATCGTTCGGAGAGAGCGGCTTTAGCGTTGACGGATCAACACCATCTTTCTTCATGCAGTTTTGAACTGCCTCAAAAGGAACACCACGCTTCAGCATCAACGTGTACTTGTTGTCCTCACCATTTGCTGTCGACACTTCGCTTGCATCACTAGCTTTTCTTGCAGTTTTCAGCTCACGAAACAGAGCCGCCTTGGCGTCCACTTTAGGAGAATTAGACACAACAGAACTTGCCAAAGTATTTGCTAGTGATATAGCCACTGATGTAGTTGAAGTACTTGGTGTCGTAGCCGCTTTCATAAGATCCTCGATCGATAATCCATTTGTCGCCAAAAACTCCTTCAGCTGATTAAACTCTTTGGGGGCATTCTCTTCGATAGCGGCGTGGGGGTCTTCAGCAGCAGCTATCGCATCTCTCACGTTTGATTCAACATCTTGGGGGTTCGCTGACGCAGTATCAGGCTCACTGCCAACCCAAGAAGCGGGTACCAGCTTCATATTAGACGGGATTTCTCCGTTTGGCAGGTTTATTGCTGCAATCGGCGACTTCGGTGCGCATGCATCGCATTCCCAGGCACTGAAAAACTTCTTCACGTACACAGCGTGATTGGTACGGTCACTCATCGTCGTTAACCCAAATGGGATCTTTCGCAACCCCACACAGGTTGTGTGATAATATTTCCCACATCGGCCTGCACACTGCACAACTTGCGGTCGCATCATATAGTCGTCTTCTTTGCATGTATCACATAGTGACGAGTCCGTTGCTGTAGGGATCGAATATCGTGAGCGTTTCGACTGCATGGCGACAATTTCAGCCGTCGTTTGTCGCCGAAGTGCTGGTTGCTGGTCACTCTCAGTAGTAGGGCTCGGGCTCTGATTATCTTCCGTAGATTTACCTGGTTCCTCCGTTTCTGCCGCTGCCTCCATCGCTTCCTGAGCAAAACAAGCCGATAATCCCTTGGAATGTAGTAGGTCTAGCGCTACGTTCGGCGCATTCTGGGAGCACTGCAGCGCGAAAGTGGTGGGTGTCTCGCAGAACCCCATCCGGATGAAGTTTGAATGCATTGCTGGGTCTGGCAAAACAACGTGGTGTTTGGTAATTTCTATCAAACCTTGCCGCACCGCACTGTTTCCTGTACAATCCATCCGCACGGAATTTCGAGCCTTCTTAGCACTATTCTCGTGCAGCACGAGGTCTACCGAGAACTGGTCCTCATCAAATCCATGTTCGTATTGCTTCATGAGGTCCAAATCGTGTTTCTTGAGCGTCACCAGTCCGGGCAACAGAAATAACGTCGAGTCTGCATACCTGAACAGTACCCTAGAGGATGCATCAACATCGTCCACGTTGTCATAGTCTTCTCCAAAGGAGCACAAGATCGAAAAACCTCCATCCAGCTCGACCCCATTCTCCCACAAGATGGCAAAGAAGCCGTCCTCTTCGTTCCAGTCTAGTACTGGAGCTTCTCCTTCTACCGCTTGCAGTCCATCAGTACAGAACACCAACTTGTAGTCATCCCAGATCTGTACACAGGGCTGCAATTCCACAGGTAGTTGTCTGAATATCACTGCCTTCAACAGCAACGGTTTCTCATTAGGAGGCTTCTGTTTCTCCAGTAATTCATGAAAGCCCGAGAGGAACCTCTGGATTGACGGTGGTGTCTTCTTCTTCAGCGCCTGGGGCGTGAGTGACTTCATCTCCCATCGTTTCCTATAGAACCCCACAAAGGCATCCGTTGGGTCGTCTGCCAGTCCAGAGAAAAGCAAGTAGCATGCCACCACCACACCACTGCGGGTTTTCCCTGTCTGACAATTGATTAGAGCCACATTCTGCGGATCCAAAGACAACCACGCGTCCAGAGCGTAGCAAAGTCTGAAAATGAGGTCAAACGGTGGCGTGTGAGCTTTCATCCCGTCCCGTTCCCAATTAAACTCGAGCATTTGCTCGTGCAGACGATCAGCCACCGATTCTCTTCCATCTTCGTCCAAGGACGCGCGCCACGTGAGTGACAGCAGGTTGTGGCCTTCCCCCGTCTCTTGAACACCTTCCAAAGCATTGAGGTTGAACAGCAGGTAACGGCCACGATGTTGCTCGTCCAGATACTGCGCCAGGTCATCTGCATTCACCACATTTCCCTTCTTGTCGGTAGGAGCGTCACACGGAGCCCCGCAGACCACGAGCCGCTCCGTCATGAAGGTCAGCTCCAAAGAGCGCGCGTCTGGAGGGCGGACGTCCCCCATACTGGCGCGACGCACGAGGCGAACAGGCCCCGCATCCAGTACGGAGCTCGTAAGGCGGCGTAGCGACTCCATTTTCAAGAATGATGGTCTTTTGTTTTTCTTTTTGAGGTTTTGACTAAGAATTTGTATGGTGAAAAATGTAGCCACTTGACATGAAACGACGCATCACCACTTCAACTTTGACGCAGAATGGAAGACAGGACAGAGGCATGGAAGTGGGTAGTAGGAGGTGGGGGAATGGGGTAGAATGGGGTAGAATATTGATAGTTGATGTCTGGCAGAGCGTTTGGAGGTGATACGGAGGCGGGGAGGCTGCTGAAGAAGTTGTACTGTGGGACAAGCAAGCCAAAAGTCTCGTACCCGAGTATGTTGTACGATGAGTCGTTTGCAAGGCGTGTTTTACTTACGAGTTTGAGGTTGTTGTAGAGCTCAAGATAAAGCCAAGAGATGTGACAACACCTTTTATACCTGGTGGGGCGGTGGCAGGTGCAACAGACTCGAGAACACATCGACTGGTGGCGAAGGCATCAAGTCGAGCAATTAAGGCTCCAGTGCCGGTTAAGTATAAAAGTGGGGCTCGTGAGGTGGGTAACGAGACAACAGACTATATTAAGAGAGAACGTGGTGCTGATAGTGAATTGCTTTGGTTAGATGCACCCGATCGACTATCTAACGACGCACAAGAGGCCGCTGAGTGAGATCGAAAAGGAAATCAACGAGATCAAGAGGCAAATGGAGGGCTCTCGCTTGAGTTGCGTCAGGTGGGCGCCGAATCAAGAGAAGGAGAAGCTGCAGCAGGTGTTTTCGTACACAACCGGCAGCATTCTTCCTCGCGAGCTACTTCCTGGATCGGGTGCGTGCACTAACTTGATTGTCGGGTGCGCTTCACTAACTGACTACTTCTTTATACAGATCTCCTGGACAGAGAACTATCACATGCCGCTGTATTGCGTAATGGGAAAAACTCCAAAGACAAGCTAACGCAACTAGAAGAGCTCTACGACTCGGTGCTAAAAGAAGTTGAGGCACGGAAGGTCTATATGGCCGAGATGATTGATCTTGGAAGACCCGATAAGGCAGCACCCATCGAGCGCGAAATCCTGGAGAGAATGACGGAACTGAGGAAAATTAACGAACTATTGAAGAAGGAGAAGAGCAACAATGATGACAACTAGTCGCAGCAACGGTAGTGGACTACATGTACTCACACACGTGTACTTTCATTTGGAAAGTGATCACAGGCAAAGAGGAGCTTGGAGAGATTGGCGGAGCTGCAAGAAGTTAGAGCAACAAGTACAAATACAAATGGATATTGATATCGGGTATGGACACCAACAATCCATCACCGATTCCATCTACTGGTAGGCACTGTCATACGCTCGTGCTATTAGTGGATTGATAATCCAATGCTCCGCTCCGATTACTGTGCATCGCTAACTTTAGTTATGTGTTCCAGCTCATTCACGAATTCACCCTCAAGCGGAAATTGAGTCTCTCAGGTGACAAGACGTCAAGACTTGGAGGAGATGCATCGGACAGCTCCAGTAGAGAACGAGACTTCACCCAATACTGGTTCGCTCACGAATGGCAAGTTTCGTAAGCTTTGCAGTGCCATCCTCGCCCTGCAACGACCTGATGGGCATATTGAGTTTCAGTTCCCTGCGGAAGATGCTATCGACCTTGAAACACCTCAAAGTAGCATTAAAGAAGCACCAAGTGAGAAAAAACTGGAAGACTCCAGCTTGAAAAAACCGACCGCAAAAGACCTCGACAATCTCTTGGTCTCTGTTCCTCCGTTGATGAGTATCTGCATTCTCATTGTGGGAACTCGTGGAGACGTCCAACCGTTCCTTGCCATCGCCCAACGATTACAAAGAGACGGTCATCGAGTACGTCTAGCTACTCATGCAGTCTACAGAGACTTCGTGATGACTCATGGCGTAGAATTCTACCCTTTAGGTGGTGACCCGAAGGAACTTGCCGCTTACATGGTCAAGACTGGAGGTCACCTCATTCCTACCAAGATTGAGACGCTGACGAAGGATGTGCCGAGGAACAGAGAGATGATCAATGAGATTATCCTATCAACTTGGCCGGCCGTATCTGATGCAGATCCTGACGGTGGTGGTCCAGGTGTACCTGGTCCTCCTTTTCGAGCCCAAGCAATTATCTCGAACCCAGTTTCGTATGGACATATTCACGTGGCTGAAAGACTGGGAGTCCCGCTCCACATCTTCTTCCCTCAGCCTTGGGTTCCAACCATGGCATTCCCACACCCGTTGTCAAACTTGGCTTACACTGGGAAGTGGCAGAAGAGGAACTACCTCTCGTACAAACTGGTCGACTTGATCATGTGGCACGGCACGGAAGGAATGGTCAACGAGTTCCGGACTGAAGTACTGAAGCTGCGTCCAATTCGCAATGGAGATCTCGGATCGGAGCTGCTTCTGGATCTGAACATCCCTCACGCGTTCATGTGGAGTCCGAAGCTTGTACCAAAACCTGCAGACTGGGGAGATCTCTACGACGTCATCGGTACTGTAAGTCTCAAGGAAACTGCTTCAGTCTATTCCCCTTCACCAGAGCTTGAAGCCTTTCTCGGAGATGATGCTGGACCCATTTTCGTAGGTTTCGGCTCAATGATACTAGCGAATCCATTGGTGACCACCAAGATGATCATCGAAGCAGCTATCCAAGCCAACGTTCGTGTATTAATCCAGTCAAGTTGGAGCGATATGGCTGGGGATCTCGAAATCCCCAGTAACGTCTTCTTCCTCGGCAATTGTCCGCATGATTGGCTTATGCCTCGTGTATCTGCTGTTGTTCATCATGGAGGAGCTGGAACGACTGCTGCTGGACTTCTCGCTGGGAAACCCACCTTCATCGTGCCATTTTTTGGAGATCAGCCCTTCTGGGGTCAAGCTGTTGTCAGTATAGGTGTCGGAGTAGCTCCTTGCCCCATTACACAACTTACTACCGACGTACTACGCAAAGCTTTTGTCGATCTGGCAAACCCAGAGATGCGTGCTCGAGCCGAGACATTGCAATCTATTATGCAGCAGGAAGACGGTGCCGAAGAAGGAGTACGAGCCTTTTATCGCCACCTCCCGACGCAGGATATGTGGTGTGACTTGGATCACCAACGAATTGCTTCGCAATGGAGCGTCCACGACAGAATTAAGCTCTGCGACCGCTGTGCTTTCCTGGTAAAAGAACGCCAAGGGAAGAAGCAGGGGAAATTGTTGCGTTACAATGCTGTCGACTATTCGGCTCGAGGTCCAAGCTCGCTACTGACTGGAGTTGCCACTGGTGTCGTTGTCTTCGCGCATGAATTGACTGGAGCTTTCACTGGAGTATTGATGCTACCAGCAAAAGGATTGATCAAGGGAGGGTTAGTTGGTGGGATCAAAGGAACAGTGGCAGGTGTGTACTACCTGTTGGTGAGACCAGTTCATGGAGCTTTACTCCTAGCAGATCAAGCCGCTACAGGGCGGAAAAACGCGAACCGGGAAGAAGGACAGCGAAAGCTCAACAGTGTGTACGATCGACGTCTCATGGCAGCCTTAGGAACACAAGACGGCTTGGTAGACGCCTTCTGCTTGGCAGTAGGGCCAAACGCTGTCGATAGTGTCATTTTCGTGCGACGTAAGGACCGCAAGACGATGCAAAATCAACTACGACAAGCTTTGAAACGCCGCTATCGTGCACGTTATGAGACTTTGCTGAAGATTGAGAAGGAGAAATCGGGCCCGCTGTTTTCTCGTGTAGAATCCCCAAATCGATGCAACCAGACCCAAATCCTTCCTGCTGAAATGCCACTTCTAGACGCGGAGACAACGGAGACAATTGTGAACTACATCGAGGCGAATAACACAGACAAAGTACCAGATATTACGCTGAAATCGGCTCAACTTACGCCAACGGGGGTGGAAATATCGTTAACGATTTCCGATGAAACTACCGATGTAGTGGATGCATCGACTATTGCTGCTTGGGAAGCCTTTGCAGCTCAACACGAGATTTCTGTCCAAGATGCTTCTGTCCCAGTCATGAATGTTTGTCTAGCAGCTATCGGAACTTGGGATAATGGAGTGAAGCAGTTTGTAGCGATTGGGATCAAGCTGAAGGAGCATGGACATCGAGTTCGTGTTGCTGCCAACGAACGCTTTCGCACTGAGATCATGCTACGTGGACTTGAATTCTATCCGCTTGCAGGAGCCCCCGAGAGTGTCCAGGACTTCGTTAGGTTTGTGTACGATAGCCAAAACGCAGCTCAGACGGCAATGCCTGGTCGTCTCGGGACAGGCGCCATTCAAGCTTTCAAAGAGCTCATTTACTCGCTCTGGCCAGCTGCGTATGGATCGGACCCTCATGGTGGTGGAGCGAATATCCCTGGAGTTCATTTCCGAGCAGATGCATTACTGTGGCATCCACTGTTACTTGGTCACGTGCATGTCGCTGAACGACTCGGAATTCCACTTCAGTGTGCGAGTCTTGAGCCGTTTTCACCGACGTACTGCTTCCCTCACCCTCTAAGCTCCATTACCGGTCTGGAACCGGCCATTATGACGTTGTGCCAGAACAATTTTCTCACGTATGGCATCGTAGACACAATCCTTTGGCATGGAGGGATCGCCGATGTTTTGACACAATTTCGAGCCTTCATCGGCCTCAACAAGCGTTGGGATCAGCCCGACACTCTCGTTCGATGGCAGGTTCCTCATATTTACCTCTGGAATCCAGCACTGCTGCCAAAACCATTGGATTGGGGAGCTGAACTAGCAGTTGTGGGTCACGTGACGCTGGGCAGTTGTGAAGGTCTCAGCCGAAAGAAGCGCAAGAAGCGTGAGAAAGAGAACAAACGGTTCAAGTGGCCAACTCAGCTTGTCGAGTTCGCCTTCATCTCCACCAGTAGTTTACTTCGGAGTCTCCACACGGATAATGACAACCGCTCAACTTGATGAGTTACTACGGAACATTGACGCTGCTGCCTCATCCCCTGACTGCCAAGTGCGAATCATCTTCCAGACTCGCGAGGTTGGGGACAGGAAGCGAACCCCGTTCCATTCTGCCAACGTTTTCCAGATCCCCAATGACCTGCCGTACTCAAGGCTCTTTCGGGAGAAAGCAGTGGAAACTGTAATCCACTGGGGTGAACCTAACATCACTGCTGAAGCCCTCTCCGCTGGCAAACCAGTGGGTGTTTGCGGTACACACTCGTCGCAGCATTTTATGGCGAGCGTGTGTGAACAAGTGGAAGTGGGTGTACCTCTCATCGACTGGAAAACGAGCACGGTGGAGTCGTTGACTTCTTTCTTCAGAGATCTGCTACAGTCGGACATTCGAGACAAAGCAAAGAAATTGTCGACATCGTTTGATCCAGACCAGGCACTCAGCAACGCAGTAAAAGCATTCTACAGTAATTTACCACTGGAGGCGATGCGCTGCGACGTGGAGCCAGCCAAAGTTGCGCGAGTGTTTGATCCGCGGCACAAGCTAAAGCTATCACTGGAAGCGTATGTTGCTGTGCAGCCTCGACGCGATGAAAGTAAGGGGTTTGAACCGTTCAAACCTCTTGTATTTTGTGGAGACGATCCGCCCACATTCTCGATACGGAGTAAAGCAGGGAAGACGCCGGTTGTTGCCAAACCAGTTCGTCACTTTGATGCTCAATTGGTGCTGGACGTACTGGAAAATGGGCAGAGTTTCACGTCAAGTAGCTCCTCGGTCGATTCAACTCCATCAAGTCCTTTAGCAACCCCAGCTCAGATCGCAATGTTCTGGTCTTCTGCTGAAGAGGAAATAACTGTACGTAAAGCCACGAACGTAGCCTACGATCGCCTTGTGAAGAAGCTCAAGCGCACAAGCACACGTGAAACAGTGAAGATTTTCTTCGGGGTGGGGAAAGAAGAGAGACGTCGTGAAGAAGAGAAGCGATTCAGTTCGGTGGAGTAATAATGCGATGAATTCTAGATCAAACATGTGAGGAGACTTGAGTCTATTTGACAATATCCATACTTCCACTAGACACCCGTACGCTGTGTCAGAACTAGCTCATACTGAGCGTTAATCTGCTCCATACACTTTGACTGTTCTTCTGGTGAACTCCAAAATCTCGGCACCTCCACTGCCTTCAGCGCCATCGATTGACCTCGCAACAACGAAGTACGTCTCTTCCGTGACGATTTACTACCCGCCTCCATCTTCGATGCTTCTTCAGTGGCAGGATTGTACATATACTCAACTCGAGACTGGTGTTTCGTGGGGCTGCTGGATGGAGGTGAACGTAGCTGCTCCGTGTCCAGCTGCCGTAACGAGAACTTGGGCGGCTGGTGATGTGAATATTTGAGAGGTTTGTACTTCAAGTCACACTCACTGCCGCTGTCCCCCGTGATCTGGTGCACCACTAGTCTCGCTTCGTACGACAATTTGAGCTCGTGGGTGGAGTCGTAGACGCGAGCGATGCGGGTCGGGTCCAGGTCACAAGTCATTCCAGCCAGCGGCAGGTTCTTATAGAAGGCTAACACTGCCGTGTCAAGAGCATCATTCGGTGACGAAATTGTCGGAGCAAGGCGTGCAGCACATGCTACCCGTTTGGGATCGAGCAAGCCTTGAAAGGTCTGGACAAGACTGGGAGATGTCAGTGCTCTGAGCTCGAGTGGCTGCACACCAGCACCTGATATCCCTAAAGCCTGACCCCAGAAGAGCTGTTTTCAGTCGATACGCCTAGGTGACGTAGATGTACGGAGAGCGTAGCAACATGAGATGGGGATCAGAAGCAACATGACATTGAGAGTTACGTAGCCATCGCACGATAGCCACGCTTAGGCGTGAACCCCATTGCGATGTGGGATGCTCGTAATTCGAGATGTCAAGTTGCTCTCGCCTGCCATCAATGCTGCTAGAGGTGCCCCCACATCTTTTGAGTAGTGCGTGTAACGCTGAAAGGCGCTCGACTTCCACCGTCCGTGGAGCTTGATAGTAGTAGAATCCACTCCACGTGCAATTAGAGCCGAAGCCCCACCACTACGGAGAGAGTGACATGATACCCGACTGGGGTTGATGCCTGTGCCTGTCGCTGCTGCTTTCAGTATCTTGGAAAGTTCTTCTGCCTTGAGCATTCGTGTTTGACTGAATGAGCATATCGGGTCTGTAGATCGTAGTTTGTTGAGCTTAGCCACCTCCAGTAGCAGTGCCGCCCCGAAAACTGGGCACACCCGGGGGTGTCCGGACCGGCATAAATGCCGTGATGTTCCTTTTCCTTGTTGGTCGGTTTTGCTGGCGCGGAGTGTCACAACTGCGTGCGTAGCGTCGGAGAACGTAAGAGCGGGGTTTTCGTCAGCATTGAATACTTCGACGTCGCGAACTTCCAATGCGTATTTATGCCTGCCACGCTTGACTGCCAGGTACTCGGAACTTCTTAGGAGATAAAAGAAACCCACGAGCGCAGCCCCAAAAATGAGGCGATGGTTGGGTTGTTTGTAGTCGACTCTGTCTGCCATCCACTCGAGCATGGTGAATGAGACGGGGGTTCTTGGCCGAGGGGGAGGACTGATTCGCCGCATTCCTCCGAATGCTGTGGCATGGCTAGCGCTGATGATGGGTTCAAAACCGGCGTAGACCTTGTGATACCACTTAACGTGGCTAAGCTGGGTTTGAATGGAGGAAATAGAGTTTGGCTTGTTGTTTGAGTTTGAGGTTGACCAGCGATCGATGGCGAAAAAGACCAGTTGAAGAGACTGTGTGGCTGGATCCCGTTCTGGTAGCCAGGGTGAACGTCTGAGTCGGCAGCAGAACTCCGTCCATCGCTTCCACGTTCGTTCGTACTGCCCTTTCGAGGTGTCGGCAAGGGAGCGCTGTTGAAGGGCGACCAGCTTCCGTCGTAGGCCTTCCTCACCTTCTCTGAAACCTGTACCTGCAACCAATTAGCTGTTAGTTTGTTCCATTGAGTGAGTTGAGGTTCAGACCACGCTCGAGACCCCAGGTCGGCCAGAAAGTTTGTAGACCCCGGGAGGTGTTCCGCGGACACCCTGATTCCCCACTCGGCTTCAGCAGCGCCAATAATTCGGTTCATCTCTTGTCCAAATGGGTTTGTACTGGACAGTTTGTTGCACCACGCTACTGCCGTTGTGTTGTCGATCCAGAACCGGACATGGGTAAGTGAGAGATTGTTCACTGCTCGCCAATGCTTCCCCCAGGTAAGTATTGCTAATAGTGCACTGAGTTGTTCTCGGACGTTGATGCTGAACTTGTTTTGCTCGATTAGATGTATCTCTGTGGTGTCAAACTGGAGCCGTATGAATTCGCGGCGAGATGGGTCCAAAACACACAGGCCGATGTTGCTTGCATCCATGTACAAGTGAACCACCGGATCAGGTAAACCGGTGAAGTATTCGAGAGGTACCCTCGCAACCGACCATGAAGCAATATATGGGCAAACCACTCGAGATCAAGCCGTGCTTCTCTGGTAACTTCGATGGACTTGTGCCTTGTCGACCGTTTCCATAGTGTTGCCAACCTTTGGAAGAACGCTTTTGCTGGTCGGATGCACGAACATACGTGCCGAAGACTGCCGAGAAGCTTCGATAGGATGTCCTTGTAGTGGAAGTTGACGCCAATATTGCTGCTATTCGATCTTGAGCTTTCTGGATCTTTGCGACTGGCATGGAAACAGTCATAGCGGTTGTGTTCCATTCTAACCCGAGCGCGACGAGAGTCGTGGACCACTCGGTAAATTTCTTGTTGTTGATGGACCGGGGCCCCAATACCGCCACCATTGCTAAGCGGAGCGCGCTGTCGCAAGCTTCCAGTCTGTCACCAGTGTCATGCTCTACAAGTACGTGGTCGTCCACCCAGTCGTAGCAGAAGAAATGTGTGGTGTCTTTGCTGTCGGGATTGAGGGAATTTGGACTTTCACGGCGGACGAGAAACGAAATCGCTTTTCCGAAAACTCCGTAGTGTGCTGCGGAACCGGTCCACCCGAATGGCAACGCCAAATCAATTACCACTGCGTCTTCTTCGGGGATCGAGCCTGCAAAGTACGCGCTAATGGCTTCGTGAACGTGCAGGTTTTTGTACGCTGACTTGACATCTCCTTTCATCAGTTTGATCAGTAACGACGGATTTGCTTTCTTAAGGATGACGATCCTGTTTGCGATGACGCTGACCACCTCGTAGACGAGTTTCGGAATGTCTTCTTTGTCGGACCATGCATTGGTTGAGCTACCTGTTGGCGACGAGAGATCGTGAATCACTCTCGCCTCAATTGTCGGATCCGTGTCGGCCTTTTCGACGCATCCGAACGGACTATAGTGTAGTTTCCATCGTTTTGCTGCTTCTCTTGACACGACCAGGTACGCGCCGCTGCATTGACCATCTCGGATGCTTTTATTAGTGCATTATGCATGGCTGATGCGGACTTGTGGTTTGGTACCGGTTCGTTGTGTGGAATGCCATCGACTTGGAATTCGTGTCTGACACCGACTGTTGCTGTACTTATGAGTAGATCGAGATGTTCATACCCGTGAAGTAACCACGAGTAATGACTGCAGTTAAGGGCCTTGTTGGGGGTCGGAGATGCTGTAGTTTGACCTCGCCACAACCGTATCGTCTCAGCCAACGTGAGATTTTCTTTCTGCACAAGCAGCGACATAGCTGTTATGGTTTCGTGATCCAGCAAGAATGTTTGCTTGTTGTTCTTGATAAACGCCATAGGTACAGACGTCGGAGGCTTGATGCCCGCCATTTGGAAGGCCTTACTCAGCACTTGTTGACGTTCGATCTCTGCCGCCTGTAGTTGATTTTCTAGGATCTCGATTACTTGGCGTACCGCTGCCCTCGAGCCGACACCACGAGTGTGACCTCGTGTCGACGGCACTCTTAAACTTCATTCCTGTTTGGAGAAGTCTCGAACACCACCGTATTTCTCTCGAACGTAGTTTGCGACGACCTCAGGTAGTGACGGGGGATCGAAATGAGCTAAATAGCTTACGTAGCACCGTTCACTGCCTGACGGACATCCTTGTGTCGACGTGTACCGTAAACATAGTTGACGTCCTTCATGCTTCGGAATGAGTTTGTAGACGGCCTCGGGGACTTTGTGCTCTTTTCGTTTTGACTTGACCCCAACTGGTGCTGTGCTGTGGGTTCTCCCTGATCCTATAGTCCCGGCGTGTTGTCTCCTCTCCGTCGCTGGTGTCTGTTGTTGAGGACGAATTCGTGAGGCCTTGAAGAGGAGCCCGGCGAGTTCTGGATCTTGCATATTGAAACGTGCGCTAATCAAGTTTCTCGTGTTCGTTCCCGCCCGTATGTCGTTGATAACAGCTAAACGATAAGAGCCAAGCACGTTCGAGAACCAGAACGCTAGAATGTGTACTTCGTAGGAGCTCCACGGTGCAAAATCTTCCAGTTGTTCTCCAAAATCTTTCGCCGCTGCAAAGAGGTCTCGTGTCTCGTAGTTGAAAAATTCTTTCGCGAAGGCGTACAATACTGCAAGTGACTCCACTAGGTCACGATATTCTGGTCGGTCTGGAAGTTCTGGAAGCTCGGATTTTGAAGAGAAATTTCGCATGCTAGTTGCTTTCGCCTTCTTACGGTCGAGTTGCGTGTCGAGGTCAAATCTGGGGAAGTGCAGAACGGATAAATCGCAGACGCCGAACTCTATGTCGTACAGTCGAGACGTAATTGCTGGGTGCGCCAGGAACTTGGTCGCTTTTGAGGTCCTTACATAGTCCATATAAACGTCAATGTCCTTACCTATAAATGCTGGAGCCGATATCGCGTCGTGTACATCTTGTTGAGGTGGAGACGGGCGAAAGAATTGATGTTGCCTTCCCGCAGAATCATTCACTGGAATCAGGTCAGATGGGCTCGTCAAGTTCGGTGGCGCTGTCCGTGCTGTGTCTTCTTTTGTGTGTCTGGTTGGTTCGCCTTGAGGAGCCGAGGGTTGTAGTCGTTGCTGTGTGTACGTCGATACTAACGGGGCTAACATTTCCAGTAGGGCTTGGACTGGGTCGGATGGGGAAGGATTGACGGTGACAGGAGCCTGTGTGATCGTTGCAGGATTTGTTTCCACCACCTTTGACGAACGCACCTCTGCTGTACGGCGGCGTTTTGGGGCTGGTGTGTCGTCGCTTATTGCGTTAAGCAGATCCGTGAAACGAGAACTCACAGGGTCAACATCATCGTTATCCTCCTCCCGGAAGAAGATGCTACGTATGTGACTTGATGTTCTGGCGGAGTACTCCGAGCTGCTACGGTACTAGCGTTGGTCTGTGATGGGATTGGACTGTTGCGCTGTGTTGACAATAGCGAAACTCGTCGATGGATTGTCGATGTTCGCTGACGGCCGTGGGTCGATTGTGGGAGTTGTGCTGGGCGGGTGGAAGGGCCATCGACAAAAGTCGCTCCGAGATGAACATTGGTGGGGACGTTTCTACCGCCATCCATGTAGAAAGCATAAGCGACAACGTCACCCACACTTAACAGCTTCTCTTCTCCTGTTGAGGGGCATGTCCACGGGACCAGATCTGACGGAGATGGTCTTGATTGGCCTGTGGCGACTCCTGCCAGGAGTCTTGCGATTGATTTTGTCGCCCGGACGCCATTCTCGCCCAAAACCCTGTTTAAGATTTTGCTGTGTGCCTCTTTGAGATCATCCACTGTTTTAATTTGTGGTAGTAATTCAGTACTCCAGAGAAGGACAGCGATTACGGGGGCGATTTCGATAGGGTCGCTGAGTGGGACTTCAAACGTCTGATCCTCTGTGCGCACTGTATAGGTGCTCGTATTATAAGCTGTAATTTGACCATGCCGGAAGATTCCATCGCCACGCCAATACACGGGTCGGAACAGCTTAACACCCGGACACCCTCCCTGTAATTCTGTATTAGGGACAGTTCGAGCAGCGACGATTTCGGCTGAGATCCTTGTCGGTATACGCTGTTCATCGTTTGACCGGCCAAGTAGCGTAACTTGCACAGCGTCTCCGTGATGCGATGTCACTTGAGCATAGCGCGGTCCGTCGATTGTTAGGTTCTTTACGTCCATGGGGAGTAGTAGCAGCAGTGTTCGGACCATCTCAAAGATTGTGGCGACGCTGGGAGGCTTGTGTTCTGGCGAGTGGAAAACTGGAAATGGGCTGTTGAGACTGAGACTGTGAGCTGCTTGCCTGGTCTAACTTTAGAGCTGTCGACGCCGATAAGAATTGATGCCGATTCCGACCTCGGCTCTCTTGTGAAAAATATCTTTTCGCCTGCATCCAAAAGACCAATATGCAGTTGCGAGCTACCACACAAGCAGGCTTCGCTGCAGCTAAGCATGTCGATGTGATGGAAGAACCTCCCCAGTGGATGGCAGCCTTCACGTGCGGAAGGATACTCTTGACAGGAAAGTGCTGGTTGATCTTGAGTACAGCGTCGTTGTCGACTCCCGAGTATGAATCTCGGGCGTTATCGTGAACATGGAAAATCACTCGCACCTGTGCAGAATGTGCAGCCTTCTCAACGATCCTGAGGAGCGCTTGAACGCGGCTGGAATCCCAGATATTACTCTCGAGAGCGAAGTAGATAATTGGTGCAGTCCGATTTCTTTCAGCAAACACCCGAATATTCCGCTCGATATCGATGAAGTCAGGTCCTTCAGCACCGTCATCTTCCAACGCAATAGCCCCAGCAATCGTAATTTCGCCTCTCCAGTCCCGAGGTTTAGGCAGCAACGCAGAACTCCACAGATACGTGTGAGGGACCCGCCACTCAGCAAGCGAGTTACTGGAGCTGCTTCTACCCATGAGTCCCAGAGAATACCGGAAGTCGTCTAAGATATCCCGCGCGCTCTCCCAGACCAACTTGTCTAGCACACCGTAAGAAGCTTCGTTAGCGGGTGCATAATGGTAGGGGTTGTTCAAGCCCGTGCTAGACTTCAAAACGTGGCCAAACGCTTGAGTTCTCGTCAGTGGAGTGCCGCCCATGCAGTGTAGGGGGATACCGAGACGCTCTGTCACGATATTCTGCCCTAACAAAGTTGGGTGCGCAATGACAACATCCGCACGGAAGGCTCTGCCCGGTGTCACTTCGTCCGCCCCCACGCACGCTGGCCAGAGCGAGAAAACGAGCTCCCGTAGATCTTCTATCTCGGTAAATGGATCATGCTGGTGAATGAAGTCCAGGAAACGCGATTTAGGTCGTGCCGTGCAAGGTGCTTGCTGATGAAGATACTCCTGGAAGTTGGATATCGTGGATGTGTTACCTCCTAGAGGATAGAATTCAAGCCCTGCTCTGGAAACACGGTCGCGGTGGACAGCATTGGTCGCAATTCGCACACAGTGACCGTCTTCTTTGAGTCGCAGCCCAATCGCAACGTATTGTTCAACAATTTCACCCCAACTTCCGGTTGCCATCATGCAGATATTCATCTTCGGCAGTGAGTCCTCCGTCAGTTTTGCTTCTTCTTGCTGGCTACTTGGATCTTGCCTGATTTCGTCCTTGCTCGTATTTGTCACACAAGCCGAGCCACTACCGATGAACGTAGTCCTCTCAGGATCCTCTGCGCTAGCGTCATCCAAGAACGCGCGGGGCGAAACCCTCGCCTCATTCCTGCCATTTTGCAGCTCGAACGGCACCTGATCACCACCTTCACGCTCCCCCATCAACACGTAAAAGCGGTTCTCCAACAGTTATTTCTCCTTTTGCGTTAGGTCGATGGAAATTTGCCGAGCTAGTGAGTTTTCCCCATCCACCACATCATCTGCACTCATCGAACCAGTGTGTACATTGCGAGACTTGAAGCCCAGAGCGTTCAGAAACTTGCTATTGCCCTTGATGACCGACCCTTTCTTCTTCTCGTTCTCGTTACGGTTTTTATTGTAAGCACCCGTGGCAATGTGGTCGGCAAACACCATCGTCCCCACTAATGGACTGATCATGAGCCCACCAAGCCCTTTGACAAGACCCACCACCGCACCCTTAGCTCCTTCTTCACGATACCCTTGCGATGGCTTTATGAACACGTCCTTCACACCTGATCCAATAGCATGAGCCATCGCTCCAACCCCCGAAGACGCGCCTTCGAACACGCTGTCTGGGCCTCGAGCGGAATAATCCACGTAAGTATACTCGACGATATCCATCGGTGAGTTCTCTGGGCGGGATGTCACCACAAATTCACACTCGTTGCATAGGCGAAGCTTGTCCTTCTGACTCCATAGCGTCGCTGCTCGGCCACAGTTCAAGTCACAGCGCATTAGATGTACGGGCAAGTTGCGATAGAAGCAACTCACCGCCTCCCTGGCACCGTCTTCCTTCTGCATGAGATCTCGAAGCTCAACAGCACGCTTCTGCAGCTCTGGACTGCCCAATTTCTCGAAGGCAGAACGAAGTTTCTCTGTCGTTAACTCCGAGATTGGGCAAGGTTCTACTCCAACACCAGCATCCAAGACAGCTCGTCCCCAGAAAGGCTGATCTCCGAAGAACGGCACGATGAACGTGGGCTTACCAGCTAGGAGGCCCGCCGCTGTAGTACCTGCTCCACCATGGTGCACCACTGCAGACACGCGAGGCATGAGCCAGTCATGCGGACAGCTACCCAAGAAGAAAATGTTGTCGGGAACGTTCAGGTCTCCGGCCATGTCACTCCAACTGGACTGGATGAGTACGCGCACGTCTGCTTGTTCTGCTGCCTCGATAATCATCTTGGTGACTCCCTTGGGGTCTGGAAGGACCATAGACCCGAACCCAACGAAAATTGGACCGCAATCATCGTAACCAAGAAACGCTTCTAGCTCTGGTGTAGGCGTGAAGCTTGACCCAGATCCTTCCAGCGTGACAGTACCGATGACGTCGTAGATCTTTCCCCAGTCCTTCGGCTTCGGTACGAGGTGTGGGCTCCACATGAACGCATGGGGAATAGCAAGATCCAGTAGGATGTCGCGGCCGCCTTCGCCTTTGCGGATCTTGCGCAGATCCAGCACGTCGGTGCGGAAGGCGTTCACCATTCCCTCCGTACCTTGCCACATGAGTAGATCCACCAACTTGTAGGTCATATAGTTGATCTTCTTGGGTTTGCCAGTGTACGGCATGTTGGACAGCGGGTGCGGGAATGCAGTCGTTGGTACCCAGGGCTGAGGAAACATGATGTGCAATGGAACACCGAGACGTTCAGCGGCGTGAATGTGGCCGTACGATACTGGGTTGGCGATGATGGCCTGAGCTTTGAAAGGTTTTCCGGGGATACCCGGACCTCCGCCTTCGGGATCCGCTTCAGACACAGCTGGCCACGTGGACTGAGTGATCTCCTCGATCATCTGCATGTTTCGCGGCACGTCCTTCTGTATCGCTTCGAGGCTGAGCGGAATGAGATGGCCACCCGTCTTGACCATGTAAGCTGCGAGCTCCTTGGGGTCTCCTCCTAGCGGGTAGAACTCAACGCCGTGACTCATGACGAAATCTCGATAGATCGCGTGAGTGGCGAGTCGAACGCGATGGCCGTCCTGTATGAGTGTCTTAGCGATGGCGACGAAGGGCTGCACGTCACCTTGGGTGCCGACAATCATGATGCAGATAGCCAAAGCAGGAGGAGCATCCACGTCAGTTCTGGTAGTTGCTTGCTTCGTATGGAAGGACTCGACGCACTGCTTGGCGTGCTCCTGAAGGCTGGAGATACGGTAGTTACTATCGTCGTCGTCAAAGTCCATTTGAATGCGTCCACTGTGGTCGAACATCACTGCTGCATGCACCACATCAGCGAAGGTTGTGCGTTTACTCTTGTTAACTTTCTCCATTACTTTCTTCCATCGCTGTCAGGATTCAACAGAGATTTAGTAAAAAAGGCAACTATATGACCATCACTCTGATTGATGATTTACCTTGGTGGCCTTGTGGTGAAGCCCCCATCACCGTTACTTGATGTCTGTCGTTTGTCCTGCAAGTTGGAAAATGGGACGAACAGCATTTCTGACTGTGTGGACTGATAATCCATTGACTGGCCTCGATTACATCGTGGGTAACTCCGACTGATCCACCAGTGTACTAATCAAAATGAAGCGTGAGAATTGACTGCTGCTCTCCTGCAGCCTCCTACTCGAAACGTTTGCACCCACGACATGGACAGTTCAGTGAGTGACGTCGTGAACACTAGTAGCAGTCTAGCTTCATCCGCTTCTCAAAGGAGTATCGGTACTTAGCTACAGTATCTTGTGCTGTCGATCACCAAAATGGCTACAACTGTTAGATCGTACTTAATGACGCTTCAGTGCTTGCGTGGCATTCAGTCTTCAATTCAGTTCCCCAAGGGACAGGAAGCGGGAGATCCGCTACCTACTAAAATGTCGTCCTCTTCCTCCTCATGGGAGTCCAAGCTTAAGGGTCTGGACGCGTATCCGAAGACCATCGAGGAGTTCAAAGTGCGCACTCTCCAGGGAGGTCTCTTCTCTCTCCTGGCCTTTGCCTGCATCTCTCTTCTGCTCGTGTCGGAGCTCAGTTTTTACTTCACGACTGATACAGTGGACAAAATGATGGTGGATGGCGGCCGCAATACGCTCGTCTCTATCAATTTCGATATTGATTTCCCCCGTATGCCTTGCTCTGTCGTGGCGGTGGAGTCTGCAGACATGGCAGGTAACGCCCAGCACGACATTGTGCACAACATCGAGAAGATTGCGCTGGATCGCAACGGCCAGGCGCTCACGGAAGGCATGCGCGACGTCATTGGAGGAGCTCTGACCAATAACACGGATCTGCATACTGAGACCGACAAGTATGTGGTGGTTAGTGGTTGGTAGGAGAGACTTGACTGACGTTGTGTATGTATCAATTGCTGACCAGACCGGACTGTGGGAGCTGCTACGCTGCTGGGGAGCCTGGAGAGTGCTGCAACACATGTGATGCAGTGAAATCTGCCTATGCTCGCAAGAGCTGGATGATGCCCAGTCTCCACACGATCGCACAGTGCCAGGAGAAGGAGATCGAGAAGGTTCTTCGTGGTGAAGTGGATGAAGGATGCCGCATCAAAGGCGCACTCGTCGTGTCTAAGGTGTGGAATACTCAAGGCTTGCTGTTTTTGATAACAGTGCTGATGACTTCGTTATTTACAGGTTGCAGGACGGTTGTACTTCGCTCCGTCCAAGTTTTTCCGGTCTGGATACTTGTCGGCACAGGATCTAGTGGACGCTACCTTTAAGGTATTCGACACCTCGCACACAATCCGCTCGCTGTCTTTTGGCGAGTTATACCCGGTAAAGCTTGGACGGTTTTGTTTTTCTGCTTCCGGCAGAGTGCTGACTATTAGCTCTCGATTCAACACACAGGACATGAAGAATCCGCTAGACAACCGCAACAAGGAGCTCCCTGACGAGTCCACTCGTGGTTCATTCCAGTACTTCCTGAAGGTGGGTGTGTTTTGTTCTCTGCGACTGTGACGTACTGCAGCATTGACTGATTAGTTTATCGCTATCAGGTGGTACCAACCGATTACACGTTCCTGTCCGCTAGCCGCATTATCACGAACCAGTTCTCAGCTACGGAGCACTTCCGTCAGCTCACACCTGTGAGCGACAAGGGTCTGCCTAGTAAGTCATTGTGTATTCAAGATCTTTTCCATGTTCTCGAAAACTGACGATTAGCTTCCGTTGTGTTGATTATGCAGTGGTCTCATTCGGCTACACGTTTTCTCCCATTATGTTCCGAATCGAGCAATACCGTGTGGGTTTCCTCCAGTTCCTCACGAGCGTCTGTGCTATCGTGGGTGGCGTGTTTACGGTACGTGTTTGTAAAGCTTAGCCTGTTTAGTCCCGGGTGCAGTACTCTTATGGTCATGCTGATGCTGTAGATTCTTGGCATCTTGGACTCGCTTGCATTTGGACTACTGAACAAGACAAGCAGCACGACGCTGCTGTAAGTCGTTTCTGTCTAATCTCAAATGAGCTTTTCTTGCTTCATTATTTATGGACCGCTCTTTCGAGATTGCAGCAGTTGTTGCGATGCCACCACTTGCCCCAGAACTGTGGAACTTGTCTGTTGTGATCTTACTATGTGGAGTCGTGGGATGGATGATGCGGCTAGTGCGTCTGCTGCTGCTGTATCTTGAAGTTCGCTACGCTATCCAGCAGAATGCAGTACGTTGTTTAGACGCATGCAATCCCTTTTGAGCCTACCAAGGTATCCTTTTCTTACTACTGACACATCATCATGTAGATAATTCACTTGGAGAAACTAGGTCCAAGGTATCTTACGATGGGGTTCAAAATCTACATTTGGCAATGGCTGATTCCTTTTGTCATTCCTACGTAGCCTTCACGTACTCCAGCACACATCCATGTGGCACTTTCATCAGCTTTTGCGGACACAACTTCAGGGTACTTCAATGCCAATGAAGCGTATTCGAATTCCTTTCGAGATCATCGCATCGTCTGTAAAACTCGTTGAGTCCTTCAACGAGCAGCAGCAACCGCGAATGCATCTACACTTGGAGGTCAAGACTGATGCAACATGTGTTGTTCATGCTCAAGTGTTTTGGCAAGTGAAGACGAGCGCACTGGACGGTGTTTGTCAGAGTGCTTGGAGCCCACTAGCGAAGCGGAGGATAAAGCAGCGGATCCAAGGAATCCACGCAATTCTCCCAAAACGAGCTGCCCGAACTGCTATTCACGCTATGCGCTCGCTGCCACGAAAGCTGTACGACACGGACCTTGGGAAAACACCCCACCGTCTGCTCGAAGATGAGATTGACAACGGCGATAAAGAGGCACGACACAAAGGAGGATCTTGCTTGTCCAGTCTCTTTGGAGGGGGTGACTCCTTCCGATGCTGTTCAGTGGTGGAAAGGTATTAACTGTTGCTGGTTCTGTCATTGTCTTGTCCTAAACTAAACGGTCTAGCTGCTCAGGAGAAGTGACGGTAATGAGTTCGTGGTGTCAATACCAACCGATCTGCTTACTAGTGCAGGTACAGAAGCAGCAATCCAGTCGTCTGTCGTGGCAACCGATTGTGACAATGGCAGTCCACGACAAGAAGAATCAGTTGCTCCAAGTATTGGTGACGCACGGTACCCTTGCGTAATTGCCATTAGCTCTACCGACTTTGAGGGCAATGTCAAGTCTCTCAAGTCGAAGTTAGGTCGTCTCAAAGACGACATGGAAGATGAGGAGGTCCTTTGTCAGTGCGTGGCGATTGATTTCCTCCCAACACCAGCGAAACCAGGTCGCACTCCAGTAATCGTCAAGAAGATCCACTTCACAGCTGCCAACGTCTTCAGTTCTCAGGTGCGTCGTGCTCTCTCTCTCTCTCTTTCTCTCGTCCACTCTAGCATTTCTCTAACTTCTTGTGTACTTGCAGGAGATCTTCGGGCGCTTGGGTAGCGAGTGCGTCATCTGTCTGGAGCGTGTTCCGACCGCCATTCTGCTCCCATGTCGCCACTTGTGCGTCTGCTGCGAGTGCCTCGAAGAAATTGACCAGTGTCCGATCTGCCGCGCTAAGTTCTCCACCTACGCCTGCTACCAGACCCCTACGAACGAGCACACATTCAATAGCTCCTACTTCCTCTGATTGGGAAACAACAAATAAAAAGAACTATAATTTTGTCAAATCAGCTGCTATCGATTCTCTGATTGGACTAGAATGAAGCTGACGATCTGTTCATTGGAATAATCTTGAGCTCTTTGATCAGTTTTTCATTGTTAATCATCAGAGGTCTAATCGCATCTTTGATGTACCCGCAGGAGCATCTGTGTAGCTAACTTTGATAGGAGTGTCTTTGTCTTCTTTCTCCATCAACACACGCTGCGCGTTCATGCGTTCAAGAGTAGTATTATCGACATATTTTCGCGAGCTTTCTGAGTCAGCTGCTCATCTTGTTCTGTCCATCAAACATACTGTTGAGTATGTACTGTAGACTCTGCCAGTCAATATTAATTAGTCGCATTGTGCGACCTGAGCTCCTATTGCTCACTGGGTTGCCGTTGCATCTGATTGGCTGAAATGTGGGCGGATGGGAAAAGCCTGACGCTCGTGTGCGCGCTCGTTGGTGTGAAGGGAAGCGCGTTCTCCGTTGACGTTGACGAGAACAAGTTGGTGGATCACTTGAAGGACAAGATTGCGGAGAAGCAGAAGTTAGACATTGTAGCGAGCCAGCTGCAGCTGTTCCTCGCCAAGAAAGACGACGCGTGGCTCGAGTCAAGCACTGACGATGTGAATAAGCTTAAGAAGGGCAAGAAGACTGCTGCAATCGAAGTGCTGACACATGAAGATAATGAACTGCAGGGAGAGTCTGGCCTTCAGAAGGTGTTGACGGGTATGCCTCCGCCATCAACGGACCAAATCCACGTGTTGGTGGTGGCTCCGGAACAACGTGTTGTAGATTCTCGGTTGCTTGAACTTCAGGAATCTCTCCTGCATCATGTGTTGTTGGATGCGCCTACGTCGACGTCTGCACGAAGCAATCACTTCAAGGCGAATCTGTGCACGACGTATCAGTGCGACATGGGGAAGGGAATGTTGCGCTGCATGTTGTTGGACACGGCGCTTCCGTCGTCATTGGTCCTTGCTTCTCATTTGTTTCGTCGAAGCAACGAGTTTCTCTCTGAGAAGTTGATGGGCATTCCTGACATTGATGATGTGAGAAATGGGTTGTTGCTTTTCAAACCACTGGAGCATGCGCTTGATCACTTCCAGCTCAGCTTCATATATGACAAGAGCAGCGATGAGTTTCGTTTGAAGATTTTCGATCAGTCATTGCGGCGACAGCGATTGTTTGGAAAACTAGACCAGAAACAGCGCGCGATTCTGCTTCAAGGCCAATCATTGCTGAAAAACTGGAAAATGCGAGGTCGAAGACTTGCTCCAGGTACAAACTTTGACATTCAGACAACGTTCGGCGACGTCGAAGGTCGAGCACTTTGCTTCAAGTCTGTCGAGCGTCCCTACAAGCGCTGCTTGAACTTGCAAGCTCGGTTAGCGCGAAATAAAGCAATCGAAAAGCAGTGGATTCAACCAGATGAAGACACATTTGAAGACTTCTGGTCGGAAGGAATGTCCTTGGCCGAAAAGATGGACTTCTATTACGCAAGTGAAAGCTAGAGTATATCTTAAGACGTCGCAAGTGCGGCACGAATCCAGCTACTGCACTGTGTTCACGAACTGGGTGTTTTATCTTTGCTACTTTCACAGCTTGCATTGTAGTTTTGTACCATCCATTGTGCAACGAACGCGTCAAATCCCTCACGATCGCAAGACAACCCACAGTTTTATCTCGTGGAACATGTGCGTGGTACGAAGGTAGTATTATTGAGGTTGTTATTGGAGGATGCATCCTATAGTACATCAAAGATGGAGTGAAAACAGAAAATCCGGATTTCACAATCGAGATCAAACCGATGTCCGACGCAGATCAGGTCCCAGTTCGAACAGATCGGACATGTGAAGAAGAGACCGGAGTGAAAACAGAAAACCCGGATTTCACAATCGAGATCAAACCGATGTCCGACGCGGATGCCATCTCCACGATCGAAGATTCCCCGATCCTGACGGCCGGGGACGACAAACTTCAGGATCCATCAATGAATGAACCCGATCTGACATCTCCTGATGGGTAGATCATCAGTTTCGTGAGGCTGTTCACCAGCCGATAATCGATGCACAGCCGAATGTCTACTCCATTCTTCTTAATGATCACCACGATCGGAGATGCCCATGGCGAGGTCGATGTCGGAATGATCTTGGCGGCTAGGAGTCCTTTAATAAGGTCTGATACTTTCTCGCGAAATTGTGGCGCCACTTTTCGGACTCGTTGTGCAATTGGCCTTGCATAGCCAACATCGATGTCACATATCACACCTTTGGCCGCTGGAGGGAGCGCGTTTCCTTTCCCGATCAGAAGATGTCGTTTCTTCCGAATGATCTGTCGAAGTTTCTTGATCTCTTTCGGGGTAGCGGACTTGGGACTTCCCACTTGTAGATCCTCGATCCTGACTTCTTCAGTGGTGGAGATCTGAATCTCTGGCACTACTGCGAGGTTATCGGCCAGATCTTCGGCCACAAAATCACCGCCTTCGTGTAAGTGGGCCTGATCGGCATTCTCAATTCCGATGCCCTTGATCAATGACCTGCTAGAAGATCTCGACAAGGTTCTATGGTATTGCTCGCTGGACATGGCCAGTGGATTCTGGGTCGAGTCTATGACTGACCGAGCTCACGCGATCTCGGCTTTCATCACCCCATTCGGCCTCTTCGAGTGGAATCGCATGCCGTTCGGGCTGAAGAACGCCCCTCAGATCTATCAACGACTCGTAGACAATGCACTATATGGATTTTTGAAGATCTCCCAGGCCGGAGACGCGGAAGGCTCTGTGGATGTGTTTGAATCGGGGATCCCGGATGATCCTGGTCGCCCGTCGGTTCTGGGACGGAGATCGTACATCGATGATATCCTGATCACGGCTGGATCATGGGATCAAATGTGCGATCGGGTAGAAGGCCTATTGGAGGCCTGTGATAAGTGGAATCTCTCGATCAGCGTGGCGAAGAGCTTCTGGGGCATGGATAAGGTGGAATATCTCGGGCACAAGGTGTCGATCGATGGACTAGAGGCAAACCCGAAGGACCTGAAATCCCTGACGGATCTACCATTCCCAGGATCGCTCCGGTCTATGCAATCCTTCTTAGAGAGCCTGAACTATTACAGTCGGTTCATCGAGGATTACGCGATCTACGCATCGGTTCTGTATGAACTACGTGAAGTGGAGTTCGCGGAACTGAGGAGGCGACCGGATTTACGGAAGATCATGGACAGAACGAACCCGATCTCCCATGATCCTACTAAGCCAGAGTCAGATCGAGATGGACCGCGAGACATTTCGGGTGAAGAAGGCGGTAGTGCTCCGGATCCAGACTTGGGGGCGACATGTTCCTCTAGATCGAGCGAAGTTAAGGTGGCCACGGAACTCAAGACGGAGGATGAGAGGTGGAGTAGAGCGCATGGGGCGTTCACAGCCTTGAAAGCTAAGATCGCATCGACTCCAGTCCTCCGCCACTTCGATACGGCGAAATTACCTGTGGTGATCGTGTATGCCAGCGACTGGGCGATCTCCGCTGCGTTAACGCAAGAACATGACCAGATCTATCATCCGGTCGCGTTCGCCAGTCGAACCCTGAAAACGAACGAGTTGAACTACAACGTTGCAGAGAAAGAAGTGCTATCCCTGCTACGGATCCTAGATCTGTATTACTCCATGTTGGTGGGTCGCCGGATCAAGGTCTTGCTTGACCCGGCATTCCACCCTTGCCTGGTTGTTCAAGTCAGCCGGCCTCCAGGGGCGCCTAGGCCAATGGTCTGCGCTCCTATCCCCATGGTCGCTTGAGATCACGAAATGTACGAAAGGGGAAGACGAGATACTGGGGGCGATCGCGTCCAGCATGACGCCCTGAACGAGGGTCGACGACGCCCTGATCGCGATCGCACCCCTTAAGGAACCCAAGCGGCGGATCCAAGCCCCCGTGCCCACGGTGGGTCAAGATGAAGAGCTGTGGGTGTTAAGCTTTGACGGATTAGCCCGGGTCAAACGAGGTGGGGGCGCGTTCAGCGCGATTGTGTGGAGACTACCGGGTTGGGAGATAACTGACGCTAGATCCGGTTACGCTGAAGGTCTCACAGTTAACGAGGCAGAATACAACGGGCTCCTCTTAGGGCTCGATATGCTCGCAGGTCGCATCGTCGTCGCCTCGTGATCTGTGGGGACTCAAATCTTGTGATCCGTCAAGTTCGTGGTGAGATCGATTGCAAGGCGCCAGGATTAACGATATTGAAACAGAGGACACTAGATCGTCTGAAGGGATGGAGCGATCACGAGCTGGTTCATGTGAAGAGATACTGGAACGGGAGTGCAGACAGCCTAGCAAGTTCCGCTCTACAACGTCAAGGCGGGATCGAAGTTCGCAGCGAGGGAGATCAACAGGATCTAGTCACCTTAATTCGACTAGACGAGATCCTGATCCCCAAAACTGAAGACCTGGTGGCCCTACGCGGGCCGCTCGAGTGAGGTCGGATGCCGCCGTCTTGCAAGAAGAGTTGCTCCGGGAGATGAGGATCGATCGGATCAAGCGAGCACAGGATGAAGAAACCTGGATTGTGGGATTGAAGAAATACCTGATCGGGCCGATCACGGACCTCACCCAAGCGGAATCGCGATCCTATAGCAAGATCGTGTCCGACTACGAGGTGGACGAACACGATCTGCTTTTCTACTGTCCTCCAACGCCGAGGTCAGATGCGGATCGGGACCGACTGTTGAAGCTGGTGATCCCAGAAACGCTACAACAGGACGTCCTGCACCATTATCATACAACTCTCGAAGGCGGACACCAGGGAATCGGACGTACCTACCAACGGATCCGGAGTCACTTCCACTGGAGGGGACTTTATCGGAGTGTGCAGAGGTATGTGGGGGAATGTGTAGATTGTGAGACGGGAAAAGGTAGACCTACTATCCGAGGCGAATCCCCAGGAAATTTACAAGCGACTTACCCGTTTCAGATTATAGCGATGGATCATATACCGTCCTTGCCCAGATCCGATAGGGGCAACACTGAGTTGCTGATCTGGGTCGATCTGTTCTCGGGGTATGTGATTGCCAAGGCCAGTTCCTCTCGATCCGCCCAAACGATCGCGGAATCTTATGAGGAGTGCGTGTCCCGAAGGTTTGGTGCCAGCGAGATCATCCGACACGATCGGGAGCCGGGTTTCATGTCCGACTTCTTCCGATCCTTCAACAGGATATTGGGACAACGGCAGCGAGCAACGATGGCATATCGCCCCCAGGCCAATGGAACAGCAGAACGAATGGTACAAACAGCAACGAGGGCGATCAAGATGTATGTCCAGGATCTCGATCAGAAGGACTGGGACGAGTACGCCGAACGGTTAACGTTCGCGATCAACACTGCCCACGACCGGATCCGGGGAGATACCCCCCATTATCTGGTGCACGGGTGGGATCCGAGATCGACGCTGGAGGCGACGATCCCAGTTGGGTCTACCAGACATCACGATCGTGATCCTCGTCGATGGCGATATAGGGTCCAAAGGTACTATCAGCAGTCACGGGAACAAGTCAATGTCCGGTTACGGGAGGCGATCGCTGGCCGAGCTGATCGGCATAATGAGGGGATTGATCCTCACCGGATCGAAGCCGGATCTCGGGTTTGGCTGTACCTGGATCGGGTGAGAGAAGGTTATGCGCGCAAGCTGGCACACCTATGACATGGCCCGTTCCGAGTGGCGGAGAAGATTAATGAGTTCACAATCAAGCTGGAGATTGCGGGATCGGGATACCACATATTTCCGATAGTTCATGTCTCGAAGTTGAAGCTAGTGCGGAATTTCCCTGACCGACCCCGAGTCGAGCTGACGGTGGACGAGGCCGATCGCCTGGATTTCGACGAGACCCTGCTGCCTGAGGATAGTTAGACCCCGGACCTAGAGGCTGATGAGTATGAGGTCGAGCGAATTTCCGATATGCGGAGTGAAAAAAGGACCCGTTATGGCAGAATCTACCGGGAATTTCTGGTGCATTGGGTCGGCTACAACGAACCGACTTGGGTCGATGAAGCTGATCTCAACTGTGGAGCTATACTAAGTGCGTTCCTGCGAGATCAGGTGAACCGAAACCGGTTTGGCGTGATGCAGTCGCACGAAGAGGTGTAAGTGGACATCGGGTGAAGCAGCAGGGTTGCTTCGCCGTGATCGAGGGAGCTGATGTGGAGAAAATCCAGATCAGGGCGAGAATTTTATATTTGTGCATATGCATGTGAACAGGGGATTTGATGTCAGGAGGGGGTGATCCTGAAGGTCGAGATGGAGATGGAGGGAGATCACATTCCCAAAACAATGGAGATTACTAGAGTCAAGAATGAAGATTACGAGAATTACGAATGGAGATACGAAGTAGGCTGAACAGCCCTAGTCGGGAGCCCCGGCGGTTGGAGACCCAAGTACGACTTAGGGGGAAGCTGCCCCAGCAGGAGGAGGATCAAACTTGCCGGGGAGGCGGGGAATCCTAGTAGCAGGGTGGTCGATTGGGTTACTCCGGTACTGGTTACGCCGCGGATCCGCCTCGTCACACTCCTCTAGAGCCTCAATCAGGTTCGCTGGCTCTGGGACGTTCGCGCAGGGATCCGCCTGGTTGGCGTGCCGAGAAACCACGCCGGGATACCAACGAACAGCATCCACCGCAGGAATGGGGAGGTGAAGGAAGAAGGAATCTAATAGAATGTCGAGGTCGAACCACTGATCGCGCATCATGGCGGGGAAGGAAGCGAGAAATTGACGCCAAGCGGACCCAGCGCGACTCCGTCTGGCCTTGCGAGCGACGTAATACCGCTGCAGCTCGAGATCCGCGGCTTGCATGGCAGAGGTGATTTTGAGGTTGTGGGCGGCCTCCCAGAACGCCTGACGGTGCCGTTCTTCCAAAACGCGGTAAGTGGCAGCGACGGCTGCGAGTGGTGTTCCCTCTCGCTCATGTAGGTCGAGGTCGAACGTGAGGGGCCCCGGATTCGGGAAGTCGTTCCACGGTTCCTGGGCCATCAGATCCAGCACGTTCACACCCGTGATCAACCCGTGAGATAGTCGGTGCCGGGGGTCGGTGCAAGCCCAGCTTGTATCCGAGAAGGGAACAGCCAACCCGAGGGGATCAACAACCGTTTGGCCAAAGAGTTGGCAATCAAGCCCACGATCGAATACTGCCCGATCACCTGCGGATCCCACGGTTCGACGTCCGCGGCCACGAAGGTACGCTGCTGATCGTAACCTGGGATGAAAGAGGCGACCGGGAACAGAGGTGGTCGGAGATCGAGGGGTGGAGAACCGCCGAGAGGAGGTGACGGTGATGACGGGGAACCCGGAGGTGATCCCGGAGACGGTGGGCCTGATCCATCTGGAGAGGGGCTTGAGCCGTCCGGAGACCCCGATCCACGAGCGCCAGAAGATCGGCCTCTCGGAACCTGACCAGACTCTCGCCGGTGTGTCGAGATGGATCGTTGGCGACCCATGAGTAGAGCATCGTCCTCCTCGGAGTCCTCCGCCTCATTGGAATGTTCCGATTCAGCCTCAGGACTGGTTCCATTACCGGGTTCTGGACTCTCGTCCTCTTCGGACGGCGATGAGAATGGGTGGTCGGGATCATAGTCGGAGTCTCCCTCTTCTTCGTCCTGCGAGTCACCATTGGTGGGGACCGATCCGGCCTGATCAGCCGGTACCGGAGTCTGATCAGGGGCTGGAATATCGGTTTCCTCCTCTCCGGTCTACCCGGAAGCTTGATCCGCCAACAGATCCAGCGGGCTCACCGTTGGTCCTGCCGGGGTCGGAACCGCCGTTTGGCGGGGCGGGCTGGGTTGATCCGGGGGCTTCGGTAGCAGCGGTTCCTAGATCACGGGGGGCTGAGGAGCTCCGAGCTGGACACTTGCGTGAGGAAGGAGGAACGGCGGGGGAAGCGGAGGCGCTTCGAGATCTTTTGGTGGCACGAGTCGCCCGTCGATCCGCGATCCACGAGGACAACCGAGCAGAGGAATCCTCGGCGTGATGCAGCTGTTGTTCGGCTTCTGCATAATCAGCGTCCAGCTCCTGATGAGCCTGTCGGAGCTCTGCGTTCTGCTGCTGGAGTTGGCTGAGTTCCTGTGTCGCCGCGTCCCGGGCGGAACGGGCCACGTCAAGGTCCGCGAGGGCCGATAAGCGATCTTGGGTGGCGTCGTCCAGGTCGACCTGGATTCGATCACGATCCACCGTGACTCGATCGAGATCTTGCATCGCCTGATCCCGGTCGAGGCGGGCCTGGTCCAGGTCCGCGACAGCCTGATCTCGCTCGACAATTGCTGCACGATGCTGGACGGACAGCTGGTCCCGGTCATGCTGGATTATTTCCAGATTTCCCAAGGCGTCCGCCAGATCTTGCTCCAGACTGGAGATAGCGGCGGCGTCGGCAGCTGTGTCCGAGGGAGGAACGCGAGAATCCGGCGCAGACACATCCTCCAGCGCGAGGTGTGCCCGGGCCAGCTCTGCCTGGTGGCCCTCTGCCTCGCGTTCCAGGTACGCGATCTCAGCTCGAGCGGCGAGCAATTCCGCTTGGGTCCGCGTCAACTCCAACCTCAACCGAGCTTCCTCTGCTGAAGGGCAAGTCTGATCAGCGGATGTGGCCATGGCCGCTTGTAGACCTTGGGAGGAATCGTTCCTCTGCCAGCGATCAAGGCTACGCTGAGTGAGAGTCAAGTCATGGCGCACGGCGACGAGCTCCCGTTCACGATCCTGAAGCTTATCCCGGAGTTCAATCTCCGTCTCCCCTGCTACGCGAAGTTCGGCCAACTGGAAGTCGAGATCCTCGAGCGCAGAGTCTAGCCGCGCCTGGATCCGGGCCATTCGCTGTTCAAACTCCCGCCGTTCGGCGTCGTGCTGAGCCCGCTGATCTTGCAAGGCGGCTATCGCGTCCCCATCGATAATATCTCCGGTTCCCGACCGCAGACGAGCGATTTCGGCGTTCAGCCGCAAGATCTCCTCCGCCTGGTCGTCCCGGAAGCGCTCCATATCCTCCATGTCGGATCGCAACCGGCGAACGGTGTCATCCAGGTGGTCCCGATCGCGACTCAAGGTCTCGCGCATCCGTTGGCTATGGGCCAGCCTCGCTTGCAAGGTGACCAGCTCAGGGTTTACCCCAGGAGTTGAGAAGCGTGAGGCGGTGGATCGAGCTGATCGGATCGAGTGCTCGCTCGAAGGAGTTCTCGGCATCAAAGGGGGCGAAGGAGGCGGATCGGACATCGTGGAGGGATGGTGGTGCTTGAACGACTTGTGTCCCGGGTGATGAATGTGGAAATAAGCCCGAAGTGAGCTGCGGCAGCACAACTTACGTGCTGGGGGCGGATGTGGTGAAGCGAACGAGAATCTTTCCCGGAGAGGCGATATCAGCCACGAACCCGAATAGAGCCGGAACAAGCGACAGGGAGGACCTGTGATCCCCAGATCTGAGTCGAATCAGACAAAGGTACGATGGGTCCCGCCGGGGAACAGGCAACAGAGACACCGGCGGAAGATCAAGTGGAGCGGTGTTCGTTGGTGATCCGAGTTCTACCGGAGGAAGAATGGGGAGATCAAGGGTGTTCTCGCGCGATCATCGATGACGGGGTTCCAAGTGAGCACGATCGGCTCACCCCTGCGCCCCGAAGCCTTCTAACAGCATGATCCTGCTTCCCCGGGCGGCGACGAAGCGGGATCACGCAGTGATCCTCTCCCGTTTAAGTACGAGATCAGCTCCGGATCAAGTTCAGCCCAAGGCACGACGCAGACTCTTCTGGTGGCCTGATCCGGATTCTCCGAACGACTACCAAGCGGGATCAGGCAGCGATCAAGCTTCGGTTAAGTATGAGATCAATCTTCGGTTAAGTACGAGATCAAGCTTCGGTTAAGTACGGAATCGGCTCACGATCAGGGCTAGAGGAGCCAAGCTAGGGATCAGCTATGTAGCCAGTGTCATGTGATCGTAGGATAGTAAATCAGGATGGGATTAGTAGGCATAGGAATAACCATGAAGAGAATCGAATTTGCCCTGAACCACTCAAGTGCCTTCGCTACGCCTGGAACCGGGAACCACATTGGCCCTACAAGCGTCTGGAAGGTGAGGATACGTGATCTAGTATAGCGGTTATGACTGGATAATATATTGGCCAGCTTTGCCCTATCTAGTGACCTATCCTTTAAGTGCATACATCAGATCGGAAGGAATTGGTTGTTTGGCCCAACGATCTCGTCGAATCTCGCCCCCTCAAGACCCCCGCTATCGGAAGCGGAAAACAACGGAAAGGAAGGTACTGAATCCCGAACATTGGACTATTGGAAGACCTGGATCAAGAACCAGGTACCCGGATCAAGGCTCGAGAACTCGCCTACGACCGGGATCAAGTACCCCGAGGTGGAGTGAAGAACTTCCACGCCGCCTCAAACCCCTGCGTCACCCAAGACCTTCTTCCGACCTACAAGACACCTTCAGAAGTCACCTGGGAGAGCGTAACCCGCCTACCGACGGGTACACAAGGTGAAACTACACACAGCTAGATCACGGATCATCGGGGGACCCCCTCCGTTAGTCGGTGTCTGGGCGCAAGTGGTGATCGAGACCTGCCTTAACGAGATTTTGGCAGATCCACTCCACCACAAGGCCCGCCGCGTGCTTCGCACGTAAGAAGGCGTCAATGACGTCGCATTGCTCTTTAGGAAGAGGCCACTGTCGGGTCACGCAGTATTTAGTTCCGGGAACTAAGTCGATCTCGTGACGAACGCCTCGGTCAGGGGGCAGACCACTCGGTGGTTCCTTCGAGACAACGTCTCCATATTCCTTCAGCAGGGAGTAGAAGGGATCCGAGGGATTCTTGAGGATCTCCGATCCACTCCTGGCGCTCAGCACCTTCTTGACCTCGGCCAAGACGGACTCATCAACGAGGGACGATGAGTTTAACTCCTCTTCAGGTCGAACGATGACCACCTCGGCGAGTTCGCCAGCCTTCAAGGCATCGCCAAAGTCGGCGAACGACATCTCCTCTAGCTCAAGGAGCTTGTCAACACTCGGCAGATCGCCCAGCAGGACGCTGCCTTCGGCACTGCCGTCCACTCCATCAACCAGAGTGTATAGCTGCCCACAGCCCTCCCGTGCGTTGACACTTGACGTCACGGACGACTCAGACGCAGAGCGTCTCGCCCATAGGGCCTTACGACGTCGTCGCCTAGCCGACGAACGTCCACTCGACGGAGTACGTGCCGCTGCACAGGTAATGGCCTTGCCCGGCCCTGTGTCAGTGACACTCAGTGACTGACTCGGTCTACCGCCGACGTCACTAGACGGAGTACGTGCCGCCGCACAGGTTTCGGCCCCTTCAGGCCCAGTGTCAGTGACACTCTGCGATCCACTCGGTCGATGACTGGTGTCGCTCAGCGGAGTACGTGCCGCTGCACAATCAATGACCGTACACAGGTCCAGTGTCAGAGACACTCAGTGATCGACTTGGTCCGCGACTAGTTTCACTCGACGGAGTACGTGCCGGCTCACAGGGGTTACGTGGGCCTTGCCCACACGTTGACTCACTGTCAACCAGCGCTACGCGCTCAACAGGGCTGCGGTCCGCGCACTCGGTGCTGTCCACTAACTCAAGCACGCCGACTTCCAGCATCACAGCCGACTCGGCTCGATGCTCGCGCAGTAGCGCTTCTGCTTCCTAGCAGAGGTGGGTTCATGACTCGCCAAAGCTCCACTAGGAGAGAAGTGCGTAGCACCTAAGGTCTTCGACCTCCAATCGATCCATGGCTCGTGGCGCTCCAGCCACCCCATACCAAGGATGAGGTCGTACCTCGAATCCAGGTCCAAGACCAAGCAGCGTTCTACGCTGTCGAAGTCCAAGAACTTCAGCCGCAGGTCCATGGGAACCTTGGCTACCGTGACACGGACGCCCGTCGCTAGACGGACAGTGACGGTGTCACCTCTTCGCGCTCGAAGCGCCTCAGCATATTGCTGACTACCCTCAACGGTGGAGCGTCTGACATAGTTGCCAGACGCTCCCGAATCGATCAACAGGATCCACGGCTCCTCGAAGCCCTTCACGTCCACATGGACGACCAGCAAGCGCTGCTTGCTCACACGTTCCGTGTTCAAGAGCACGGAGCTCTTCGGGGCTGAGCCCCAGTGCCTCTCACGCACTGCAGAACTCAGTTCTTCCCCAGTAGACCGCCCCGCATCTACTGGGAGCCGTCGTTTCCTTGGGCAGAGCCCAAAGCGGGACCCGCGGCAGGGTTGCGGGCATTCTGGCCGGCGCGCTCTTTGCGCAGAGGGCAGTTGGGCCTCAGATGTGCGGGACTACCACACGTGTAGCACCGGCGGGTGCTCATACGCTGCACCGCAGCTCGTAGCTCGACTACTTCATCTTCAGCATAGCTGAGGTCCATGGGCTCGGGTCCCCCGGACCCTGTGCAGTTAGCACCGACTCTCGACAACTTAAAGTTGTGTTCAGCATTCAATGCCACGCTGACAGCGTCCTCGAAGCTGCGAGGATTCTGACGGAACGCCTCCGTCCTGGCCACGCCAGCTCGTAGTGCTCGACGAGAGCGTTTTCGTACGAGGCAAACGCCTCGAGGCGCGCGTTGACGGTCTCCGGTCCTTGGGACGCAAGGTGCGCCATACCTTCCGGGCCCACCAAGGACGTAAGCTTGTTAAGCGTGTCCCGCTGACTCGGAGTCAAGTGAGCGTATGCTTCTGGCTCCATTCTCACAGAGAAACAGTCTTCAACTCAGGAGTTGGATTGACTACAAGTGCTACCAGATGCAGCGGGGCTGCGTAGGTGTGCACGGCACAGAGGAAGTTTAGTTGACTCGTAGAGTCCTGTTTACAAGGCACTAGCCTTCTATACAAGAACCAAGTAGTCCACTAAATACGGGACTCACAGAGTCAGTGTCCCTATAATAAAGGAACTAACACTAGTTATGTAAAATGTAAACTGATTTTATTGACTTTATTGCCCTAATCCTAAATGTAACATATTTAGTATCTAGCATACTAAATCTTAGTCAAAATGTAATGTGTAATTGCCAACAAAATGGCTACATATGTGACGTGTGAGAAACACGATGTGTCGTACACAGATCTGTGCCTTGTACTTCCGGCCTATGTCAGCCACACTAATGTAGCCATAGCGCACAGTGCCGTGTAACCCCGTTACAGTCGACGTCATGCACATAATATGTGAAACAGGTTTTCTCCAGGTTGTATACCTGGAGAAAACCTGTTTCCGTAAGATAAAAATAAATTACCATATCTTTTATGCACCTGGAGAATACCTGTTGAGTGTAAACCCTAACCTTCCTGGACGGGAGACCGTCCTTTTTTCTTCTTCTTGGTAGTGGTCCTTATAACGGGGTATTCTTATAACATATGTACCAATACTATGGTACAGTGGCTGGTCCTACATTTTCAACTTGGCCGACCTCATGGGGTCGTACGAGGCGCTGGCGCTGGCGCAGAGTGCGCAGCTCTACTTGCTGGTGGGGGTGCTGGGTATTGTTCTGTACCTTCTCTTGGTCTTGTCCTTCTTCCTTGTGCCCAACATCAAGGCGCAGCACCCGGCGGCGGACCTCGTCGTGTGGCACGCAGGCTGCGGCTTCATGACGTCTGTGGGCTTCGTACTGGGATTTGTATTGCAGCAGCAGGACGTGGAGCCGCAGGACCAAGAGCTGATCCACTGGCAGTGCTCTCTATTAGGCCCTTTCAACCAGTTTTTCCTCCTGGCAGGCGCCTGCTGGTACCTCATGCTGACTCTGGACCTGCTCGTGGCTCTGGTGAACCCCTGGATGGGCTACAGCTGCAAGTCCTGGGCCTACCACACCATGTACGACGTGTGGATCTATAGATTTATCTAATGCAAAACTAACTATTCTATTGTTTCTGACTGCTGCAGTGTGTGGAGTGTCAGTGCTGTATCGGCTCTACTGCTGCATCAGTTAAATCTCTTCGGCCTCTCACCACTCAATATCTGCTGGATCAAGCGCACTAGGGACCCGATGCAGATCAACACAGCCAACTGGATATTTCTCTTCGCCATTGTGAGCGCCACCTGCATCGTGTCACTCGCAGTGCTGCTGTTCGCGAGTTTCCGCTTTGTAAGGAGACAACTGGACGTCACGTATCGAGCCAAGCGCCGCAATTTGATGCAGTACTACCGCTATCTACTAGTCTTTGGGGGTCATTGGGCGGCCTGTGGCGCACTCTATTATGCGGCCTACCTCCAGCAGTTCGACGGCAAATTGGCAAAACACTTTGAACTCGCCTTCGCACTTGTTTTTGGCTCGTACCCCGTACTGCTGCTCATTGTATGGGTGCTCAACACGGAGTTGTACCAGAATTTCTCGAGTGAAAACAACCTATCGAAGTCAGAACGAGGAACGGGAGGGATGATCAGTACAGAGCATTTCAGCGCAGCACTGCGAAAGGACTTGATGCGCTATACGACTGCAGGGATCCGATGCAGCATTTGCGAATCTCCTGTCGACAGCTTACGGTCACCTCTACTGAGTCTTGCTCGGGATCGGTTCGGCTCTCTCGATCGGACTGCAGCGTTGTCATTTCTGCAAATGGAAGAGGGTGACTCGGCTGGACTTTATCACGAGAAGAAGCGGTTAGCGACCACGGTGTACAACGGCGAGTATCGATACTACGAGAAGCTGGGTTTTACTGACTACGCGCCAAAAGTGTTCCAGAACATCCGAGAGATCTGCGGTATCGACAACGAAATGTATGAACAGTCGTTCGCAGACACTCTCTTGGAACGCGCGTCTGAGGGCAAGTCTGGAATGCTATTCTACTTCACTAGTGACCGCAAATACCTGGTGAAGACCATGACGAAGAAGGAGCACTCGTTCCTTCTTGAGGTGCTCCCGCTGTTCCACCAGTATATTCTAAAGCAGCCAAACTCACTCTTGTGTCGATTTCTGGGCTGCCACTCAATGCAACTTCCCGTTGGATGGAACAAGATGTTCTTCGTCGTGATGGAAAACATCTTCCCGGATGGCCCGGTCGATGAGCGCTATGACCTCAAAGGAATCTTTCATCAGTCCAACTTCAGGTACCAAGAAGGCATCCCAACACCAGTGTCAAGCGAGTGGAGTCGCAGTGGAAGGGAAGAAGAAGGGGGTGTTCATATTGGGGAAGAAGACGAAGCAGCATCAAGATCAAGCGAAAGCCACAGTATGGACAGTGAGTTGGCGCACGTTACAGAGAGGCAGCCGCTGCTACGTCGTGGGAGCTCTCGCCCTTCGCTCCGTTACGACAACGACTTTGTGCTTCGTCGAGCCTCACTTCGTGTGAATCCAACAACTCGCGCAAACCTGCTTGCTCAAGTAACAAGTGATTGCGGATTTCTCCAGGAGCTGGGAATTATGGACTACAGTTGTCTGCTCGGTATCCGGCACTACAACCAGCATATTGAGCCTGAGGTTTTGGACAGTCTGGCGCATAATGCTGTCGTCTCAGCAGATCAGTCTACCGTCTACTATCTCGGGTTCGTTGACATCTTGCAGCACTACAACTTTGGGTGGAAAATGCAGCATTGCTTGTTGGCTGCAGTAGTGGACAAACGACAAATCACTGCGCTACCCCCGGCCGAGTACGCTCTACGATTTTTGAACTTCATCCACGAGTATCTGCTACGAGACCCGGAAGGATCGCACGTTCGCTCGTATGGGTCCATTGGTTACTCTCCTTCGAGCTTTGTTCAAAGCTGATGCTCGCACGGTGACAACTATTTTAATACGCGAGGTGCTGCTGCATCTCATTGCCGCAAGTAGGTAGATAGAGGACTCAAGACAAATCAATCAACAAGTCGAGTGAATGCAGAACAGCGTCGAATTGCAGCGCACACTCGACGAGTTGTGCACTGACCTCTTCGTCACGAGCACGTTGGAGGATTGCAACGCCATCTTGCAGTCTCTTGCGCTGCTTGCAGAGACATTTCCCCAAGCCCAGTCACTTCTAGGCCGACTGCTCTCTCGAGACGAAGCCAATCTAGATCGGCCTCGGTATTCCAGAGTGTCCAAGCTCACTGCTCTGTCGACGAACTTCCTCTACAAGAAGGAAACAGCCTGCAGTGCAGTCTCTTTGCTGGCGGCTCTAGCAAACAGCAATGTGCGGAATCAGCGGCGCGTTGTTGAAAGCGTAACTGGAGTGAAACTAGATATTGATGACCAGCGTTGGAGCCAAGCAAGAGAAGGAAATCTGTACATTCTTACAGTTCCTGATATCGTGGCCAACTCGTATCGGAGATGGAGACATCGTCAGAGAGAACTGAAAAATTGCCGTCTGCCCAGTGGTGTCCCTCCTGTTCGCAACGGAACTCCCATGCCGTGCTACTGCGATGATTGCTTGGGTGTAGAGCAACTGCTGGCAACGTGGCAGCAGCATTTTCACGATTTATCACGATGGAAGCTAGACCCTGACAAAGAAAAATCCACCAGTAGATCATCTCCACCCCTGTCGACCGAGGAGTTTTTTTGCCTATTTCTCGCAGAGTTTCAACTGTGCTCGTGCACTGTGGAAGAAGCTCTTGGTAACCAGAAAGAGATTCAAGGTCCGTATATGGACAGACCATACAAGCCTCGAAGTCTGATCTATTATTTTGTATCTCCAGAAGAAGCCATTGCTGCAACACCACAGGCGCCGGTACATTTCAATCCACTCCACCATCTCAGTGCCATTGCTATAACAGCTGAGATCAATTTCCAAGCCACAAGAACAGCTTGTCTCGAGCAGTCACCGCTGAATATTACAGATAGCCATTCGGTTGAGATTGTGGAGTCTAGAACGCTCGCACCGGATCAGGTTGTCCTCTTGAATTGTATCTCGGAAATCGAGATGTGCGATTTGCGGCCATTTGAGTCTCTAGGGGATGATGAGGATATCTTTAATCCTGACAGCACCGAGCATCTTCTTGCTGAATTCCATCGATTCGAAGAACAATGTAGCCAAACTGTGCAGTGTGATACTCCAACGAGTGAAGTGAGCGACGAAGACGAAACTGTGGAAACCACGAAGCAACTACTGCTCAACATGATCGCGTTTTGTGAAGGTGGGGATCAGCCTTCATCCCCACGCAGCTCTCGCACGGATTCTTCCGATGGAGCGGCCTCTCTCAACCAAGTAGAAGACGCCAAATCTTCACCGTTAAATGTCAGGATCACAATGACCGCAAAACTATCGGAGCAAATTCTTCAAATCGATTGCTTTGAAACATCCAATTCGTCTCATTCATACTCGACTTATATCCAGCAGCAAAAGCTTTTTGCTGTGAGTGATGACCGAGGCCTCAGCTTGCTTTGTTTATCTGATGAAGCGCTTGAAAGTTTACTCCCGTACTGCCGGATCTGCTTGTGCAAAGGGTCTGGTCGCCATGCCGATGGTGACTCAGTCTTTTTTCTAAGACCATCAACTCCAGAGGAAGAGCAAAGCGTCTCACCCCGAGAAGCCAACGACGACGTTCACAAGACTGTTGAAGTAGGAAATACCCTGAAATGTTCCAGTACAACTCGTCTCCCGCTTTCCGGTCTTTCGTCCGAGGCAAACATAGCCTTGGAGAAGCTGGAATCTCTTGTGTCAGAAAGTAACTATCGTCGGTTGACTGCTGAATCGCTCTCAAGATTCATCAAGAAAATTGCGAAAGTGGTAGCAGACTGCAACAAACGAATCTCCAATCTGTCGATATCTCGAGACAAAAAACTCGTTCGGGCCACCACGGAAGTCCATCGAGCAGCTGCAATCTCTCGCTGCCGACACTGTCGCGATCTGCTCATTCAGCTTGGTAAAAAGCTGGCACTGAAGTTGAGTTCATTGGACCTTTCTGTAGCAATTCCCCTAGGCAAGCTGGTTCGCGTGGCAAAACTCGTCCGATCCTCTATCCAGGAGGTCCTAACCAGCAGTGAAACTTTTGATCCATGGGAGACTCCAGACGAACGTGTGGAGAGACTGCAGTTGGACCGTCACATTTGGGCCAGTGGCTTCCCTGATGCCGCCTATTACCACGACACCGACACGCGAAGACGCGAGAACAGGAAGAAGCAGCAGCAGCTCAGTCGACAACTGCAAAGAGCGAAACAGCGCGTAGAATTATACTCGTATCGTAGTTCATTACCTTAGTTGTCGATAGATTACAATGGTCACATCTCCTTCTTCGTCCACTCTCCAAACATGTGCTGGTAATCCTCCAATTGATGCTGCAACAAACAAAATATCAATAAACAACACGTCACTTCCAGACAGATTGTCACCTTACCTTGAGCTGGCTGTTCTCCTCTAGTAAACGGAGATACGCTTCAGCCTGGCTGTCAGTCTGGCGCTTCAGTGCTCTAGTAAACAAACAACCACGTGCACACTTATCAGCCTCAGTTTAACGAGTCAGAACATAAGAACCGACCACGCACTCCAACTCAGTATCTCGCTGCTGAGCCTCACCCACTGCCCCTCGTAGACAGAGCTCGAGACCGCGGGCGTAGGCGTCTGCCGCCTTCTTGTATGAAGCCATAGCATACAGCGCCTTGCCCTTCCTAGAGTACGTTTTAGCCCACTCCGGATCCAAAGCAATGGCCGCGTCGGCGTCTGGTTTAGCCTCTTGATACTGGCCGAGAGCGCAGTAGGCAGCTGATCGGTTGCTGTGCAATGTAGCGGTGGCTTTCCTATCGATTCCAAGCGAATATTCCCGGATGGCCGCCTCGTAATCCTTCGCTTTAAAGAACTCGTTGCCCTTATTCTTGTGCCATGAATCGTCCTCCCGGGACGGAGCGCTGCGGCCTTGAGGGGTGGACGCAGACAGCTTCGTACCCACAGGCGGAATCGGAGGTGACGACCCGAACAGCCACTCCATGTTCCCAGTTACAATCAGAGATTTGGGATAAAGGTTTTTTGGGTTTTGTGTTTTTAAAAAAGCCCGCCCACCCAGATTTCGAGGAATTTTTGGGTTTAAATATAGACTCCTCAAACGGGCAGTTGAAGGCCATGCCACAACTGGAATGCCCTTCAACTGCCCCAACTGCCAGCATCCTTTCAAGCACGCCGCATCGGCATATAGACTCAACAATCTGCCTCCGACGCCAGAATCCCGGGGCCTTCCCCGAGAATCGCAGGCGTCAGTGTAACGGGGTTACATTGAAGAGTGACCTTAGTCACTCTTCCGAAGTGGATACATTTGGTGTGTCACACATAATGGTGACACGTGGCAGGTGGCTCCGCAGCCACCTATCACCTTCTATATAGGTTACACTATAGATATCTTTTAGTTTGTATTGCAGGCCAAGCTAACAAGTATCTATAATATATTCAGTCTTAAATCTACCTAATCTTTAGTTAGTCTCCCCAAGTCTTTGGGGACCGAGTGAACTGCCGTTCACTAGGAGTTTGTATACTCCAAGCCTTCCTCTGTGTGAAGTGCTGTGTGACCCCCGTCACACTTGGTAGCACTTGTAGTCAATCCTACGCCTACGCGGGTAGATTGATTACCTGAATCCTCTGTGGCCAGAAGTAGTTGGCCACAATGGATCGAAGTGAGTGTGGTGAAGCGCGAATAAGAAATCCGGGAAAAGGCAACGTCAGGCCCGGAGAGAGTCGGATCAAGCGACAGAGGCCTCTGGCGTAGCAAGATACCGGCTGATGACCCCAGATTGCGCGAATGACGGCTGACGAATGGACCCGGATCGGTAATCGCCTTGATCTCTCCGCAAGTGAATGATGGATGGCGCCTTGGTCGGGTGAGACTAAGCGATCAGAGAGCCCCGCCGTAAAGTCTCACGTAGTGGCTCAGCACCGGGGAGAAGGAGACCAAAGCAGCGGCAGATCAGGACAGGCCCGATCTGCTGTGGACCGACGACGACCTGATCGCGAGATGCCGCCGCAGAAAGGGGTCGATATCCAACGATCAGGGTGAATTGCACAGGATCAGCGACGCTACACGCCGTGTTACGCCGAAGGAGACTCGAAGAGTACCCGAGGAAGCAGTCATGCAGAGGTCATCCCAAGAGGTGATTTCTGGTTCGAACAATGGTGGCAGCATCAGTCGCACGGGGGGAGCGATGCTCAAGTATAGGGAGATCGCGATCTTAAATATCGGTGGTGTGGAGATACGAGATCAAGTGAGAAGATTGCCGATCAGGACCATTGTTCAAGCTGGCCGATCAAGGCTACGGTCAAGACTACTGTTCAGAGCAGCTGATCAAGACTGCCAATCGAGATCGAGATCGATGATCGAGATCGATGACCGAGATCGGTGATCGAGATCGCGATCAAGGGTTAGGTGAGATCGAGATCGAAGATCGGGGAAGCAGCTGTGTAGCCGGATGTCAGGTGATCGTAGGATAGCAGATGAGGATGGGACTAGTAGACATAGGAATAACCATAAACAGAATCGAATTTGCTCTGGACCTCACAAGTGCCTTCGTCCAAGACTGGAACCGGGAATTACTTTGGCCCACCAGCGTCAAGAAGGTAAGGAGAAGAGATCTAGCATAGAGGTTAATTCTGGATAATACATTGGCCAGTTTTACCCTATCTAGTGATCTATCCTTTACGTGCGAACTAAGGATCGGAAGGAATTGGCTGCTTGGCCTGACGATCTCGTCGACTCTCAACCCATCAAGACACCCGCTATAGGAAGCGGCAAGCATCGTAAAGGAAGGGATCAGATCCCCAACATTGGACCCTTGGAAGACCTGGATCGAAGACCAGGCGACCGGATCAAGGCTCGAGAACTCGCCCACGACCCGGATCAACCCCTCCGAGGTAGAGTGAAGTATTCCCACGCTATCTCTCACCCCTGCGTCACCCAAGACATTCTTCTCGTCCCAAGACATCTTCAGAAGTCACCTGGAAGAGCGTAATGTCGCGAAGTCGGTGAAACTTTGGTCGCGGAGCAGGGGGCGTATAGTGAACCCTAGTTATACGACTACTGAAAAGGGGTTTTCAGAGCCGTACAACGGTAGGTTGGCGTGTGGTACCTTGCGGTATCCTCGTGGGTTCGTTGTCTTCAGAAATATGACCCTCGCCGGAGTCTGAGAATGTGTTGTGAAGAGAAATTGGGGTTCCCTTGGAGTCTGGTGTCGGTATTCAGGAAATCCTTCCAGGAGCGTTCGGGAGTCGGAATCTCTGGGAACCGAGATGGTTTCCAGGAAGTCGGCGGTCGAAAAGAGGTTAATATACCAGAGAAAGTCTGAAATCGGTGTCTGAATATCACAAATCCAGAACCGAGATACCTGACTTTCAGAGATAAACAACCAATACACAGAGTTCGAAAATATACAAATATATACAGCCGTTCTTATTCTTTCTAGGCCCTTGAACGGTGGGCTAACACTCCAGGTCAACTAGGGACTTGCTACCAGACACCTGGTCTGTCTGGTATCCCTTTACGTTCGCGCACCACCCTCTTATATAGAGGGAAAATATAAACCAATGCAATCGGCTATATATAACAGTCTACCTTGCACTCTGAAAACGACTGTCTAGCTTCCAGAGCCTGTCCAAACGATCAATATGAAATGGGCTACCGCTAGAGACAAAACAAACGACCCAACTAGGATATGGAATAGGCGGGTCCTTTCAGGTCTCTACGTTACCTGATCTCCACCTAAGGGGATTGAATTTGGTGGAGATCACACAACGTACGTGATGACGCAGTGGCTTGAATACCTCTCAAGCGGAATTGTGCAGTAGCAAGCAAATTGAACTCTGTTTATCGTTTATCTTCCTCATAACTATCATATATCTCTGGTAACTCTCTTCTTCTTGTCGTCTTTTGCGTCCTTTATGCAGTCAGTCTTCATATCTCAGGTACTCTTGGTCTTTGTATACATCTGGTACTTTGACTTGGTCTCAGTATGCAATCTGTGCAGCCGATCTCGATGGGTTGACAGGTAGAGACGTCATTACGGGGGATGTGCAGGTCAGTAATCACTTGAATGCGTGACTTGAACTTGGGTTCACTCGGTTTCAGTATGGTCTTGGATCTTCGGTGGTTTCGGAGTCTGGTATCCTGGTTTTCAGAGTCTGAAGTCACTTGGTTTTCAGAGTCTTAGTCACTCAGAATTAGAGATACCAGAGTCTTGAGTACGAAACCAGAGTACGGAGCACCAATGCTACAACGTACATGAAGATCTTGAGGGTTGCGCGGGTGCGCGGCGTCCGGCGCGCGATACTTGGTCTCTGCGGGTATATATTGTGAATCCTTGAACCATCCATCGTCGCGCTGGACGGTAACGGGATGAGGTCTCTCAGAGATACGTTCTTCTGAGAGACTTTCCGCCAGAACTTAGGCACTCATCGTCGGGGAAAGTCCGGTGACCAGACAGAGTGTAGTTGACCTTCAGAGTTGTGCACACTCTGAAGTACACTTCTGGTCCTTTGGGCCCCTTTACAGTCAGGCGAAGGTTTATCCACAATCTTCCACAGATGTCGCACGGGTGCGGCCGCGTCCCAAAGTCCCTTTCGCTTATAACCCATAGTATAACCAATCACATCGTAACGTAATATCCACCTGTCGCTCAAAAATCGGAATTAACATCATGTCAACCGCCCCTCCTGGTCACGATCCATCAGTGCGGAACTTTCTCCAAGCTGTGTATCATGGCCAGGCCTATCAAACATTCTGATAGACGGTTTTCAGAGCGTAGCGTAGCTGCAACTCTTTGCCAGTTACCTGGTTTTCAGAGTCTCTGGTGTCCCGTCGCACAATCTGATTCTCTCAGACTCAGAAACTTGAATTTGACTTGCCTAACAGGCGATCATTTTCAAAACTCCGTCCTTTCGCTCATGACTGAGGAAACGAACGCTTCTCTGAGCTTAAACGCCCCACCGAATGGGGCGGCAGGCGACGCCACAGGCACTTGTCCTGCTTCGGCAACTGCCAATATATCGCAGGGTGGAGATGTTGGTTCGGCCACATCGCCAGGTGACAGCCCTAGCGCCCCAGCCCATGCATCCAAACCTACCGACTCACAGGTCGATGGTCCGACTGAGGACCTCCCTGGTGATGACATGAACTCGGCCGGTGTTGGTGATCTCTCGCCACCAGTGGTTTCACGTGGGGAATCTCACTCTGAATTCTCTGAGGGAACTCCTGGTGTCTTCAGACCGCGAGCCTTTGGTGCCCCACGGCTTTTGTCTACGGAAGAGGTCGATCGGCTGTTTCGCCAGGGTCTGGTGACAACCACAGGGGATCAAGTCACGGCGTTGGGGGACTCTGATGTTCCCCAGAACTATGTCGCTCCCAGCGTGAAGCCAGAGGGACGTGCCTTTCTGGTGAGTACCCCCGCGCGAGCTGAAGACTTCAGAAGAGGGCGCCACATAGCGAATGCGTACGGTGGCCCCTGTGTACTCGTGGGTTACGAGGCACTTACTGATGAAGACCTCCGGGAGCTGGAGCGAGTGATTCCAAGCTTCGATCCCGCCGAAGTTGTGTCGCCATGTGCCCAAACTCCAGATGTACGCACTCTAGATGCTCTGACGTCATCTGTGGATGTTAGCCGGGAACTGGGATCTCTGGTTTCTCACGTCTCCCCCACCCGCCTTGCCGAAAAGGTCTTTCGGACGGCTGGATGCTTGAAACTCATGGCTGCTGCTCACCGCCGCCTTCGAGAACGTGTTGGTTCTCAGAACGGCGTCGCTCTGATTGATGCGGCCGCAGCGCGCTCCGAGTGTGAAGAAATCAAGCGCGAGTGGGTACTTCACTGCCAATACTGGAAACACGAGCTCAAGTGTGCCCAACAAGACGCTGGTCTGGTAGAAGAACGCATGGCTTCGGAAATTCAGGACCTCAAGGCTCACTACCAGGACCAAGTGGACGCTCTGAAGTCGGACAAGGCAGTTATGAAGTCCCAAGTCGCTGATCTTCAAGCACAGGTCTCGATTCTGAAGTCGCGTCCTGAGGTCAAGCCCACAGATCCGTGGGGGTTCTCAGAGTTCTTACAAGAGAATTCTGAAATCTCTGGTAATTGGGATCGGCTCCATGACCTTCTGGTGTCATACCAAGAGGACACCATCGTCCCTGATAACTGGACGACTATCATCAGCGTGACAGCGTTGGACGCGCGAAAGAAACCCGTTCCTGACTTCAAGAAACGGCTTTCTGAGGAACGAGCTCGTCAGGCTGCTGAGAAGGCCGCGAGGACCTCCAGAGTTCTGGATCTTACCCGTCCAAGTACTGAAACCTCAGAGTCCAAGAGCGAGAGCCCACGGTACCTGTCATATCCGCCGAAGCCCCAGATTCTGAAATCACCTCCGAAGCGACCGCTCAAGTGGGACTCCAAGAATTTGCAGCGTCGCCCGTCCGGACATAAGCCCGTTGAAGAGTCGGCGCTTCCGGCGAATGCAGATTCTAAGGTGGCAAAGTCTGAGGTCCACAAGAGACTCCCTGGTGACGTGGTCTGGAAGGAAGTTCGACCCGACCTCCGCCAAGCCCTGCTATCTGGGATCAAGTATGATAAAGCCATGGAGTGGTTGGCATCGGACAAAGCGGCTCACAGTCTCTTCAGCAGTCCGGCTCTCATTCAGATGTTGGTGAGCCTGGTATTCTCTCGTCGCCTGGATTCTACTCTTTGGGCCAAGTACGTCCCTGAAGTGTATTACCAGATGGCCGACGAGGTGGTGGATCGTCACATCTCAGCTGGTACCGAGCCTGCAGCCTGGGGTGATCTGGATGGTCACGTAAATTACCCAGAAAGTGATGTCGAGTCCACCGCCGACAACCCCAAGGATGATCCGGATTACAAGGATTCTGGTGTGATCGAGTCTGGAGACGAAGACGACGACGAGAGCTCTGATGATGGTGCATCTGACGACAGCGATTCCGAGAGCGACAAGTCTGAAGACAAGAAGTCTCAGGACAAGAAGTCTGGGAGCAAGGAGTCTGGGGACAAGAAGTCTGGGAACAAGAAGTCTGGAGACAAGAAGTCTGATGACCACCCGCGCCCTGGTTCCAAACGTCCCCGGGATTCTGATGACGACTCAGACTCTGATGATGGACCTATCATCCCCACCAAGAAGTCCAAGAGAAGTATCGCATCCGTAAAGGCCCACACCAGTCCTAAGTCTCGCCCGAAGTCCACTAGTGGAAGTGGATCGAAGTCCAAAAGTTCTTCTGGGAAAGCGCGTAGTCTGGTGTCCAAGCCCTATAACTCCCTGACGGTCAAGGAGCTCCAGGTGGTGGAAACACCAGACTGTGAGGCATCCTCCTGGTTGTACTATGGTATCAGGGTACAACGAGTGAGCTCTACCAAGACCATCACTGGCCAGACATTGGGTTTTCCAGACTACGAGGTGCACAAACACTCATGTGCCATCCTCAAGAAGCGCTGGGACTCTGAGCGGTACTGTGCAGTCCTCCGCAAGAAGCGCGCCCCTTGGAAAGTCATGTTCGACAACCGATTCTCAGAGTTTTACTTCCACAAGCGGGAAGAACTGGGGCCCATGGTGTTGGCTGACGTGGAAGACATCGTGCGCAGCATGAAGAAGCATGCTCAAGCCTTCTGGGAGCGTACACATTGGGTGACCATGGATGTTGAGGCTGACAACAAGTCTGCGGAGCTTCACAAGTACCGGTCCATGCGTCGAGCCGCCATGATTCGTCAGCACAACGCCCTCATCCGAAAGGTCCTGGGGCACAAAGATTTCCCAGAGTCGCTGCTTTCAGAGCCTGGCATCTGGGTTGTCCCAGACAAGTCCTGCCCTTGGATCTGGCAAGATCCCAGAGTTGCAGAGCTCGGGGGTCCCAAGTGTCTGAGTCTGGAGACGCAACTGGGTGACTTGGATGCTATTGAGCCTGCTCGGATGCAATGGGCCACGGTGAATGCGGACGAAGAGTGGCTCCAGTACGTCCCGCTGACATCAAGAGGGATCGTATGACACCTACGGAGCGTTCCGAGAACCCGATCTCCCTTCACTACTGAAGCTCAGGTATCCACCATGGTGCCCACGGGAAGGCTGCATCTTCGAGAAGCCAAATAGTTGTCTGCATTTGTGACGTAAATCCCCGGTCTCAGTGTAGCTTCCTAATCCCTTAATCTTTCAATATCACTCCACGTAATCACACTTCTTCTCATCATCTCATTGTTCATAACCTCGTATCCTCCAGTACTTAATTCTCCACAAACTCACTTCCATATTCACATTCACACAGTCGTTTTATATAAGCAGCAACATGGTCGATCACATATCCAAACGCATGAATTTCAGAAATAGGTCTCTGAAAACACGCACTCAGATTACCACACTCTAAAAGTCAATATCTGAAATCCTTCAGATATCAGACTTCCAGATGTGTTTTCAGAGTTATTAGACTCTGGGATGATCGTCTCCAGCCTGCATCGCCTGAAAACGGGCTCGTGCTCGTGCACTCTGATTGAATTCGTAAAGTAATGCTCCACAGTTCAACTTCGATAACGGCAACCACTCAGTTTCATCGTAACCTTTCCACTTAATCAAATATTCGCGCAGGCGTCTGGACGTCCTGGTACGCTTGTTCCAGCGGGTATCCAGAATCTTCTCCACTTCATACTCGCCGTTTTCAATATCAGGTTCCCAACTATCTTCTGGTAACAGGGCGGCGTCAAAATCATCATCTTCTGGAATCTGGAGTTCCACCGTGGGTCGTCTGGGGAACAGAGCCCTTGGCTTCAGACGGCTCACATGGACCCAGGGGTTCACGCGGTAGCCGGTATCTTCAACCTTGAGTCGTACTCTGAAATCGTCCAGCATCTCCTCGATCATGAAGGGTCCGTGCCACATGTGTGCTAGTTTTCTGCTCAATCCCGTTTGTACCTTAGGGATGTAGAGCCATACAGCGTCGCCTATAGCGAAACCTGACTTCAGACGCTCTGATAACTCGTTCCACTTTCTGGTCTGTTCTTCAGACCGGTCACGCTTTGCCTTCTTTTGGAGATCTTCGGCACATGCCAGAGCATAGCTATAGTCTCGTTGCATCTTCCGCCTCCATTCATACGCAGTTCGCTCCTGAGCCGTCGATGGCTTGGGTCCAAGCATAGCGGACACCGTCCCGTGAGCATCCCAACCATGTACCAGGTAGAAAGGCGTTTCCAGACGGGTGGCATCGAATGACGTATTCAGGGCAAACATCAGACGTTCGGCGTGATCATCCCAGTCACTTTGATCAGCTTCAGAGATATATGCCTTAATCGCGCGCACCACAGTCTGTACTGACCTCTCTTGCTGGCCGTTGGCTTGAGGCCGGTACCCTAGAGTAGCTCGTTGTCTGCTACCCAAAAGTTCCCTGAAACACTTGAACACCTCACTCATAAAGCGAGGATCTTGATCATGACGAATCAGAGAGCTAGCACCAAAGTTTCTGAAAACGCGTTCCTCATAAGCCTCTGCTACATCCTGAGCAGTGGTGACACTCATTGGCTTGCACATTACGTATCCCGAAAACATATCCTGGAACAGCAAGAGAAATGTGTTTCCACGTGCGGATTTCGGCATGTGAGTCACAAAATCCATAGACACCACTTCAAATGGCCGGCTGGGCTCAATATTTCCAGGGACGGTCCAGGATTTGGGGTCGCCCCTTGCCACTGGCACAGTCCACGCATTCCTTCACAAACCTCTCCACATCGGCATACATACCCAACCAGTAAAACTCCGAACTCCAGCTTCTCAAAGGTTCTCCTGATTCCTTGGTGTCCACCTTGGTAGTCTTCATGAGCATAGTGTAACAGGTCTGGATACAAGTCTCTGGGAACCACCAGTCTGAGTTCGTCAACATTGTCCCGGGGCCGCTCTCGAGTAGCGCGACTCAGGCGATATAGTATATTTCTAGAATCCAGAACGAAGTCCTCAGCAACTCTGGCAAGTTTCCTGACTCGGGGTCGTGGTAAATCTCCACATCGCCTTTCAGAAACTTCATAATGAGTTCAACCAAGTACGGGTCCTGGCTCTGATGCGCCTTGATCCGTCGCCAGCGTTCTGCCTGGAACTCCAAAGGCCCCAAAGGTTCTCGTTCGTCATCATCCTCAGGCAGATTAGCGTCAGGCGGAGCTTGGGCACGGGTTACAGCAACAGCAAATACTCTGACCGATCGAGGCAGGGGTGCGGATTCCGGACCAGGAGCATCTTCAGACTCTGGAGACGCATTATGATTTTCAGAGTCTGGTATCTTTGACTCTTGAGCTTCCATGTTCGGGACGGGGCGAGGCTTCATCAGTCTCTCATGAACCTTGGATACCAGTCGCAGGTGCATAAGTTCATCCTCATCTTGTACTCGCCAAGCTTCCCCAAGGGTCAAAGTCTTCGAGGTCAGGTAATCTGCCGCTTGGTTGAACTCGCGCTTCACATGTACCAACTTCAGAGTCTGAAACTTGGTTTTCAGAGACTCAAATTCGGCTAACCTCCGTTGCAAGTTAGGCTGATTGCAGTTGATTAGTCCCTGTGCCTGTTGTATCGCGATGCGCGAATCTCCCACAACCACCAACTCCTGTATTCCGTGGTCGAGTGCCATCTTCAGACCATAATTCAGGCCACAGTATTCTGAGTCATTCACAGTGACATCCGTCAGGGGAAACCCTCGGGCTTCCAGAACGCTCCACCCCGGGAGTTCCCAGAGTATACACCCACAGCTTCCCAAACGAGTAGACGTCTTTGCGGCACCGTCGAAACTCAGAACATAACCCTGATAATCTTCTTCCAACATTTCCACACTGATAGGAACTGGCGGCTTGACTCGCCCCTTGACTGGGATCAGATTTTCAGAGACTTCGTCCAGATGCTCCCGGGGGTAATGCCTGCGCCGAGTATAGCTGGGAGTCCGTCTTCATCACGCTGAATCCGGCGAATTTCCAAGTTCCACTGCGACAACTTCAGACCCCACTTGACGTTTCTGCCGTCGGTGGAACTCGATGTCAGCAACCATTTCAGGACAGAGTATCTGGTATAAACCACAATCACCGGACTTGACTCCACCAGAGCTCTGAAGTTTTCCAAAACTCTGAGGATCGCAATCACTTCCTTCTCAGTGATATGATACCTGAGTTCGGCGTCGTTCAGGACACGACCCGTGAACCGGACCGGGTGTATTATTCCCTCATATTCTTGTCCCAAGACTGCTGAAGTAGCCCAAGGGTTCGCATGCGGAATGACAACAAACGGTCTGGTTCGGTCTGGATGTCGGAGTAGTGGGGTAGAGACTATCTTGCGTTTCAGAATCTCGAATGCCTCTTTCGCACGAGTCAGGTCTCGTCCAGCACGAATCTGCTCGTCTGTCAACTCATAGAGAGTAGCAGCGATCACCGGTAAATCCTCAATAAACTTGTTGTAATAGTTGAGGCTTCCCATGAAACTCTGTACTCCCTTTAACGTAGACGGAAATGGCAGTTCTTCAACTCCTTTGACAATCTTGGGTGTTGCCCTCAGACCCTCGGCACTGATTTCGTGGGATAGGTACGGTATCGACAACTTCCCGAACTCGCTCTTGGGCAAACTCACAGAAATATTCCAATAGCGAAGTCTGAAAAGCAGGGCGTTCAAGTCGTCACATAATTGGTCCCAAGTCGGTGCTCCATGTGCGATGTCGTCGATGTATGAACTCCTCCCCAGGACTGGGCCCATGCATGTGGGGACGGGAATATTCCTCTGAAAGACGGTCATCTGACTTGTGAGTGCTGGCATCTCTGAAATCGGAGCATGGTTCTCAGAGTCTGAAAGATGCTTCTCAGAATCCTGAGGCTGGAGTTGTAGGAATTCCAGAACCTCCGCATCAACTTCAGCTTCTTCTTCTGGTGACAGTCTCACGAATCCCCACAGGCAATTGTCTAACATAGCCTGATACACAAGAGGGGCGTTCTTCAGACCAAACGGCATCCTTACCCACTGAAAATGCCCAAACGGGCAAATGAAAGCTGATATCAGTCGTGCGCGCTCCGTCATCCTGATCGCCCAGAAACCGCTAGCCATATCCAGGCTCATGAACCACATGGCAGCCTCAAAACCAATTAAGAGATCGTCAATAAGAGGTAGAGGATAACGCGACAGTTGGATGAAGCCATTCACAATGCGATAGTCGATGCACATCCGTATGTCAATACCATTCTTCTTGAGAACGATCACAATAGGAGATGCCCACGGGGAGTTAGAGTACTCGATCAAACCAGTTTCTAGGAGTTTCTTTAGAAGCTCGTACACCTTCAGCATGAGATGAGGGGCGACGGATCTCGGACGTTGAGCTACCGGCTTGGCATCTCCCACATCCAGATCACAGACCACGCCCCTTGCCGGTGCGGGTGCTGCATTGCCATCTCCCAGGAATATTTTCCTGTGATACCTCAGAATATCACGCAGTTTCTTCTCCATTTCTGGAGTCGTCTTTCCTGGTTCTCCAACATCAGCGCTGTCGATATCACACTCTGGTGTCAATTCTTCCAACTCAGGCAACATGACCAGTTGGTCACGTAATTGAGCGAGGAGTTCCGTGCCTTCTCGCATATACACACCTGGCTCCAAGTCCAATTCTTCATTCGAAACATTCATTCACCGCTCGTATTCCACTCGTAATTTTTCCACAGGCGTTCCAGGCATCCCCTGAATGGGAATATCCCAGGATTCATCCATTAGGTCGAAATCATCCGCGGGTAACTCAGGGGTCTGAGAGTCACCTAAGAGACACTCAGGCTTTGAGTCAAGGACGTCACCGGAAATAACAACGGACGAGTCACCAGGGTCTGTATGTGGAGTACTTTCAGAGGATGTTTCCAAATCTCTGGTATCTGTACTGATGTCCGCACTTCCCGTTGACTCACCGGAGCAACCATCCTCCGTCTGGGTGAATGCATCCAGGGCGAAGCGTACTCGTTTCACGGTCGGTGGTGACTCTGGTTTCACGAACTGCACTCGAGCGTTGTCAAACCTTGGACGTTGCAGTATTTCAGTCGGCCATGGGTAGTCCGGGCGATCTACACACGGGGCTGCGGCATCAGAGCCTCCAACTCCGCCTCTCTCTTCATACGTTTCTTAGTCTCTGGTGACGGGGTGCTTTCCAGAATCAGAACCTCCCAATCACGATAGGCAGCGGAACCTGGACGCACGAAACGTCCATGCCTTGGGAAGAAACCATATTCCACGATCCTCGCGACATCAGAAAGTTCATTGACCCACGTGTTTTTATCAGAGATGTTTACCACGCGAACGGCCACGGGCCAAGATCGGGCCGCATAGATCAGCTGGGTAACCCAGCGGTCACCGCGTCCGGCCCACACGACTTCCCTCTGGGGGTTCGTTGGGCCATAGTCAATTCGGACAACAAACTCCTCACCCGGACTCAGAAGGACAGCCTCGCTGGGTCTAACCGACCTGTTACGACCAATGTGATCACCAGGTTCCCAATTACACATCATCACCACTACCTCGTCTGGTAACGACACCAGACCTTCACGAGCACTAATTCTCACTCCAGCAGCAAACATAAAACCCATTCCCAGAAGCACGTCAATTCCTTCACCGATATTCGCGACCCAAACATCCACAATATATACCACTCTTGGGCCAAGCGTCAATTTGATCTCAGCGCTGGCACCAATATATGTTGGGACACCACCCATTCCTGACACCTTGGTCTGCTTGTGCGACTTAAGTCTGAGTCCGAGCTTACGCGCAAAGTCGTAACTCAGAATATTTATAGTCGCACCAGTATCCAAGAGAATCTTGGTCCGATGGTCATTCACAGCACCATACACCATCACCACATCCCTCTTTGACCGATCAGGGTAGTTATCTTCCCACCAGCCATAACACTCGCCATCCTTCAACCTGAATGACACTGAGTCGTCTGGTGTCGGGTCGGCGTCGTCGGCGATCTCAGGTAGCTCGTTCCCTGAGTTTCCAGAAGGTATGGTCGATTCTTGGGCAAAAGTAGTCATGCATTGTTGGGTGTTATCGTGAATCTTTCTCAGCTCTGGTCCTACACACACTAGAACACACAACTCTGGGGTAACGCCATGCCCGGCGCGTTTCGGATCCCCATCCGACGGGCATATTAGTTTAACGGCTTCCCAGAGTCTGCCTCATCACTCAGGAGTTTCTCCCGTAGGTGGTTCGGCATGTCCTTGAGTGCACCTTGTCGAGCGAGTTGCTTGAGTGCTTCCAGAGTTTTCAGATCTTCACAGGGTTTTCCAGGGTGTACTCTTCCACATACTTCACAGGGTGGCATCCGACACATTCGACTCGGGTGTCCCTTTTCCTGACATCGGTCACACGTGACGTCTCTCCAGCAATCTTCTTCTGAGTGTCCTGAGCGTTGACATTTTTCACAGAACTTGTTCCAGTAACCACCATTCTCATGACGCCTTTGGTGGAACCCCTGACCTGACGATCCAGACGGGGACTGGGGCGGCGGACGCCATCCCATGTTATCCATCACTCGATATACCTCATTCGTCAGAGTCTGCGTCCAATCTGCACTTGGTGGAGCCTTTGAATTGTTCGAAGATGCCTGCGCAATACTTTCATCACGGGTAGACTCTGAAGTCGCACTTGGAGTTCTGGAATCACCCGTCTGATCTCTGGCATCCTGATTGGATTTCAGAGATTCCTTATGACTTTCTGAGTTTTCAGAGTCATAGTCTTCAGAATCCACTTCTCTTGCGACATAAGTCCGATGCACACGCTTGGGCTTGAACTGTCCTCGCGGAATATTGTCAGCCCGGAAATCCCGAGACTTGGCAGGGGTCATCTCTTGGTCGCCAGTTCGCCACACATCTTCATCTTGCTGCAACGCATATTCCAAGTCTGAAATTCGTCGAAATCTCTGACCTTGCAGCGACGTTTTCAGGCGTGCATCCTTAAGCTTCGTGATGAATCGTAGTACATGCTTCTCAAGACGCTTGGACGACTTCCGGAAATCGATGTCAGCTTTTCCAGCGGCAGAATTAAGTCGGTAGAAAAATTCAAGCGGAGTCTCAGAGTCTTTCATAGCCATAGTGAAGTATCTCTCAGAATACGAGGACCGAGCTTTGCAATAACGTTTCTTGAACTCTGAAGACAGCTCTTTCCAGTCACGGGACACACTTTTGGGAAGCTGGTTGAACCAGTCTCGCGCAGACACAGGGAGCTTCAACTTAAGTTCCTGGATGCGCGTCTTAGTCGACCAACCTCCTTGAGAAGCCATATTCGTAAACCGCTCCCACCAGTGGACACGTTCCCTGAGGGTAGCTCTGGGGTCGAATTCCCCAAGGTTGTTCGAGTTCATGAACGGCCTTAGCGTCAGAAGTGTGGTTCCGGCTTGTGCTGGAGTTGCTGCCGTCAGATTCACCACTTCACCTAGTTCTGAGTTCTCCGATGACGAGCTCGCAGAATCTGAACTTGAATCGTCAGAGTCTCCACCAGAGTCTGGTGCTCTATCATGACGCTTCACTCTGCGGGACGCCCTTCGATCTCCATTAGGCCGCCTAGCTTCGGTTTTCTGCGGCGGATCTCGCCTCGGAGTAGGCGCACGTCTGGTATCACCCTTGGTCTCTGTCACCGAAGTCGCTTGAGTCACCTGGGTGGCCGTAGCAGTAGTAGCGCCGCCATTCCTCTCGGCCTTCACTCGCTTCGTCCCCGCGCTTCGCGCAGGGGTGCCTTGCTGGAAGGTTGCAACCTCTCGAGATTCCGTCTTGAGAGCCGGTGAATGTGACATGGGTTCAACACCAACCCTTCTTGCGTCACTTCTGATTTCCGACCCTGATACTGGATACATAGTTGCAACTTCAGGGTTGCCTGTTTGTAACACTTGGCTTGAAGTTGCTGAATCAGGGTGGCCGACCCTTCGCGCTTCTTGAACTTGGGATAATGTCGCTCGAAGGTCTCTCAACTGGCCGGCTTGAAACCGTTGCATGTTCTGAGAACTTTCTTTCTCCCTGTCGCGCTCGGCTTCTATGACTTTCATTCGCTGCTGTAAGGCTTCCATTTGAGAAATCCAGTCTCGTTTCATCTCGTCGGTCGCACGCGCACGTTCGGCTTCGGTCTCGGCCTCTCTCTGTCGCCAGCGTTCAGCAAACTCTGATTCCAGACGTTGGTTTTCAGAGTTCTGGAGCCCCGTTTTCAGAGTTTCCAACTCGGTCGCGCTGCGATTCCTGAGCTTGTTTTCAGATACCAGACTTCCGCGTTCTTCAGCGTCGTCAGCACGTCTCTCAGCCTCCAGCCTCGCGTTTTCCGATTTCAACAAGCGCTCGGTGAGCGTCTGAATTTCGCGCCTTGCCTCCAAGTCACGTTGCTCTCGACGACGATCGCGTTCCATGGTCTCCAAGCGTTTTCGGGCCAAAAACTCCATCTGCGCTTGCTCCATCCGGCTTTGCCACTCCTGCTGTTGCCTCATGACGTTCAACTCGATCTGGGCAGGCCCTGATCTCTGAGAGCTTCGAGCTTCAGACTTCGTACGACTCGACGCGATGGAACTCAAACGTCGGGACGGTGGTCTCGGAAGGTCTTCACTCTTCACACTTTGGCGGTGGCTCAGGTGACTTTCGCTTCGGGTGGAGGCAGATACAGGCGGAATCTCCGGAGACAATTGTTTGAAATCCCGTGAAGAACTTCTGACAGACACCTGTTTTCCAGACTCCGCGCCCGGCACCTCTGGTCTCTCTTCCGGCATGTCGACATCCTCTGACTCCGGTTTCACTGGTAACAGCGTTCGCGTCACTTGGATCCCCATGCCTTCAGAGACTGTTCCTCCTACATCAGCACCTTGAGCGATTAACGCCAGACTTCCTGTGGGCGGCGGCATATGTGATGCCGCCCCTCGACTCATGGACATCAAGGACGAGTCCGTAGAGCTTCCTCGTGAAGTCTGGAAACCCGACGACTGGTCGTCTGAGGTCCCAATGACACTGGGAATTGGCACGTCTGACATCTGAGTCTGAGAGATGCTGTGATCTTCGGACATTGGATTTTCAGACTCTGGCCGCGTGTTATCAGAGCGACCCTCGTACTGCGGCAGTGAAGACAGCGACGGCGTCGATAAAGCTGACGGTGTCGACGGGATTTGTGGGCGCGGCGGTCTCTGCTGTAAGCGCTTGGACTGCGGCGGCTCGTCACTGCTGGAACCATCAGAGCTGTGCGTCACTCGGAGTCCGGTTACCCGGAGTCGCATGATCAGCCGTTGTCCTTGTAGGTCAGCATCTTCATCAGGTAATACACTGTTTGCTTCGTTCTTGCCAGCTGTGTCTTCTTGCTTCATGCTTTCTGGGAGTCGGCAAACTTGTAACCTGGCGGTCACTGTGGCCCACTCAACCAATTCTACTGCGAGTCGACTCTGAAGTTCGGACGCCACACTGCGTACTTGAGACCCAACGACGGCTGACGCCTGCGTCTGGGGCCAGGTTGGGAGGAGGTTCTGGAATTCGAATCCTGCCTCGTACAACATTGTCTGAAGAACAGCCACACACTCCGGTGCTGTCAACGTGCTCATCGGAATCTCAACATAAGATAGGTCTTGGATCCAACCAAAACCATGACGCCTCGCGTGAAACTCGGAGATCCACATATCCTCGGGGAAAACGGAGGAACATTGCCATTTGATGTAGTCGCCGGTCGCTGCAGCGGCTTTCTGGAAAGCATCAGCACTAGGCTTCGTCGTTGGCCACATATATTCAATGCTAGGCGGAATGACTTTGCCTGTGTCCATATCTCTCCAACGGCGGAACTCACGACGCACATACCTCAGAGCTCGTTCCCCGTCAAGCGAATCAGCCCTTCCAGACTCATCAGACGGTGTCTTCAGAGACTCTTCAGACTTGATCGCCATGTCATCAGACATTGGTGCGTCTTCAGACTTCGGGGACCGTGGAACACGTTCTTCAGAGTGTCCGGGTTCTGGCTTCACTTCGTCCACGGACTGGCCGGAAGTTGCCGAATCTGAACACAGATCGATCACTTCCGGGGACTCAACCATATCGGCGCCTCCCTCAGACGCCTCATCACCACCCTCGCGGGCAGTGGTCGCCTCGTCACCAGAAGCTTCGACTTCTGACGGGCCTTCAGAACCTTGTTCACCAGGGACAGCAGGTGTCTCTTGAGCTTCTGGTTCCTCAGCAGGCTGGTCTTCGACCGCCGGTTCTGGGACGCTCACATTCTCAGCTGCATTCTTCTCTCGCGCAGCTTTCCTCTTCTCGCGGGCCGCCTTCTGGATAGCATCCAAGTCTGGTTGCTCTTCAGGCGACAAACCTTGTAGACGCTTGGATTGACGTGTCGGAATGCTCCGACCACGACCACGGCGTCCTCCTCTCGTAGATCCTGGCGTAGCCATCTTGAATGTAGACGCTTGACAGGAAACTTTCTCTTCTTGTACTCTCAAATCCGGTGATATCACGATTCCAAAGATCCGGGCACGCGCACCAGTTGTCGCGAAGTCGGTGAAACTTTGGTCGCGGAGCAGGGGGCGTATAGTGAACCCTAGTTATACGACTACTGAAAAGGGGTTTTCAGAGCCGTACAACGGTAGGTTGGCGTGTGGTACCTTGCGGTATCCTCGTGGGTTCGTTGTCTTCAGAAATATGACCCTCGCCAGAGTCTGAGAATGTGTTGCGAAGAGAAATTGGGGTTCCCTTGGAGTCTGGTGTCGGTATTCAGGAAATCCTTCCAGGAGCGTTCGGGAGTCGGAATCTCTGGGAACCGAGATGGTTTCCAGGAAGTCGGCGGTCGAAAAGAGGTTAATATACCAGAGAAAGTCTGAAATCGGTGTCTGAATATCACAAATCCAGAACCGAGATACCTGACTTTCAGAGATAAACAACCAATACACAGAGTTCGAAAATATACAAATATATACAGCCGTTCTTATTCTTTCTAGGCCCTTGAACGGTGGGCTAACACTCCAGGTCAACTAGGGACTTGCTACCAGACACCTGGTCTGTCTGGTATCCCTTTACGTTCGCGCACCACCCTCTTATATAGAGGGAAAATATAAACCAATGCAATCGGCTATATATAACAGTCTACCTTGCACTCTGAAAACGACTGTCTAGCTTCCAGAGCCTGTCCAAACGATCAATATGAAATGGGCTACCGCTAGAGACAAAACAAACGACCCAACTAGGATATGGAATAGGCGGGTCCTTTCAGGTCTCTACGTTACCTGATCTCCACCTAAGGGGATTGAATTTGGTGGAGATCACACAACGTACGTGATGACGCAGTGGCTTGAATACCTCTCAAGCGGACTTGTGCAGTAGCAAGCAAATTGAACTCTGTTTATCGTTTATCTTCCTCATAACTATCATATATCTCTGGTAACTCTCTTCTTCTTGTCGTCTTTTGCGTCCTTTATGCAGTCAGTCTTCATATCTCAGGTACTCTTGGTCTTTGTATACATCTGGTACTTTGACTTGGTCTCAGTATGCAATCTGTGCAGCCGATCTCGATGGGTTGACAGGTAGAGACGTCATTACGGGGGATGTGCAGGTCAGTAATCACTTGAATGCGTGACTTGAACTTGGGTTCACTTGGTTTCAGTATGGTCTTGGATCTTCGGTGGTTTCGGAGTCTGGTATCCTGGTTTTCAGAGTCTGAAGTCACTTGGTTTTCAGAGTCTTAGTCACTCAGAATTAGAGATACCAGAGTCTTGAGTACGAAACCAGAGTACGGAGCACCAATGCTACAACGTACATGAAGATCTTGAGGTTGCGCGGGTGCGCGGCGTCCGGCGCGCGATACTTGGTCTCTGCGGGTATATATTGTGAATCCTTGAACCATCCATCGTCGCGCTGGACGGTAACGGGATGAGGTCTCTCAGAGATACGTTCTTCTGAGAGACTTTCCGCCAGAACTTAGGCACTCATCGTCGGGGAAAGTCCGGTGACCAGACAGAGTGTAGTTGACCTTCAGAGTTGTGCACACTCTGAAGTACACTTCTGGTCCTTTGGGCCCCTTTACAGTCAGGCGAAGGTTTATCCACAATCTTCCACAGATGTCGCACGGGTGCGGCCGCGTCCCAAAGTCCCTTTCGCTTATAACCCATAGTATAACCAATCACATCGTAACGTAATATCCACCTGTCGCTCGAAAATCGGAATTAACATCATGTCAGTAACCCGCCTACCGACGGGTACACAAGGTGAACACTACATGCAGCAAGATCACGGATCATCGGGGGACCCCCTCCGTTAGTCGGTGTCTGGGCGCAAGTGGCGATCGCGATCGGCCTCAACCAGATTTTGGCCAGATCCGCTCCACCACAATGGTGCGCGTGCCCGGATCTTCTGGTGACTTCGGATATCACCGTGAGTCCCAAGAAGATGTCAAGATAAAAGAAGAACAAGGGGAAGAAGTGCCTACGAATGTTGGATCGACGGAGGCACCGCTGAAAACGGAAAGATCCACAGATCAGCAGAGTTCTGGGAGGATCTCTACTGACAGGCACGAGGCAGACCTGGATCGCAATCCAGATCTCGAAGAAAAACCTCGAATTCCTCCCAAGGCCCCTTCGAGGGCCATTGCGGATCTCGATGAGAATCGAGATCCGCACACGAGCGATAAGGAATCAGCAAAGCTGAAACCTAATCTGCTCACCAAGTTCACTGTTGCCTTCAAGATCGACCAAGAAAAAGAAGATCAAGAGCACCCGGACGAAATTGAAAGCTCCAGACTCAGAGCCAGAAGATATGATCGGCCCAGGATCGACGATCACCAAGGACGCGATCGAGCAGGCCTATTACAGGAAGATGCTAAGCGAGACCTTGCTTAACGATCCCGTTCTTACGATCATACAAGTCCGCCAGATCGGTAACCTCACCGGCCCGGTGTCGAAGCCCCGGACTAGCTCGGACCGCCTGAACGCGGTGAAGATTCTACTTGATCTCCTCCAAGAGGCTGGTTTAGTGGCTGGAGAATTCGACCCAAACTCTCTATTTGACCTGGAACTGGAAGCGATTCAATCTGCGACCCATGATCTATTCAACTCTCTCAAAGTCTTGGTCGGCGAACGCCCAATGACGCCCGATCCAGGCTATCAGACTGGATCGTCATGCTACGCGTCAGCAACCTCGGAACCAGATTCCGACAGCCCGAGAAGGCTGCAACGCATGTCGCTGGGCCCCTCCGGTGCCAAATTCCTGAAATCGCGTATGAAGAAACAAGATACACGATCGGTGGGCACGAAACTGGAGGCTAAGACACCTGATCAGCAAGAAAATCGCCGGATCCGGACAGACCAGACCGCGCCGACGACTAATTCCACGGGATCGAGCAACAAGTTGGACGACTACTTTCAAATGGCGATGGATCGTTTCTTAAAAGAACGGAATCTCGCGACACCCCGATCGCCGATCAAAGGGGAGTTGGATGTTGAAATGGAGTCCGTTACGGCCTCGGATCCGGATGCATGGGAGTACGATCCGGACGATCTGGGCATACCAAGTTCCGGTGGACAGATGTCGAGCCGAGCAACGATCGCATCCGCGGCGATCGGTCAAGGAGGATCGTCGATGATCCAGCGGGTCCGGATCTCAGCGATCTCGGATCTGAAAGATTTTGCGGGTAAAGATCTGGACGAAGATCGCGCTCGGGCCTGGATCAGTAAAGTCAAGTCGGCGTTCCAACGCGATCAGGCTACGGAAGAAGAGAAATGCCTCACGTTTGCAGATCTGATGGTGGGGCCGGCAAAGAACTGGTACAGGCAGCTCAGTCGAACGACGAAAACCAAGTGGGCGGATCTGTTGGACAGTTTCCAGACCCAATATTGTGGGTTGGGTATGTCGGTCGCGTGGCAATACTATCACGCTCGCAAGCGATCAGAAGAGACTCCTCTCGATTATCTCTACCGGCTCAACGTGGCGGCTTTACGTGCTAGACTGAAGATCAAGGATGGGAGCCCTAAGGCCCGCCGGGAACATGTAGACCACTACATCGAGACATTGGGGGATCCGGAGTTAGCTGATCGGCTGACCCTACTCCGACTGAGTGACGTCGAGGAACTTGAGGAGGTACTTCGTGCCCGAGAACGGGCGAAAAGCAGACAGCGTAAATCTGCGTTCGGATCGAAGTACAGACAAAAAGCACCGGCCAGTGCCCCGGCAGCACCCACCCGAGCGGTGATACGGGCGATCCAAACCCAAGATCCGAGCTCGGAATCAGAGGAAATATCCGGATCGGACGGATCCGATTCTGAAGGCGATCTCCGGAGAATATAGCTGGCCGCGTCGGAAGACAAGCAGATCGGTACTGGGGGCGTTCCCCACCAACAGGATCAGTCGCGATCGCAGGTGAACGCGCAAGATCGAGGCCGGATCGCGGATCGCAGGGGTACATCAGATCACGATCGAGGTCGCTGTTCACACTGTGGATCGCGGAAGCATACGGATCTAGACTGCTGGAGGCGTCTAACCTGTGATAAGTGTGGGAAGAGGGGTCACCCAACGGATCGCTGTCTGTATACCTGCCGTGGTTGTGGGGAGATCCATGAAGCTGGAGAATGCCCTATGGAAGAATTCTACAACCAGATCCGCAAGTGGTACGACCCGACCCGGCATGCCGGATTGTTCCCCGAGAAGGTGGAAAAGATGTTAAACTAGGACGCTCGCCGGTTTGGAAACCGGTACGAGCCGAGCGTTCTGAGTACTGCATCTATGCATATGTGAACAAGAAATCGAGAGATCAAGATAGGGAGAATTCGGATCTGCGCGGTAATACATGTAAGTTGCATACGTATACTGCTAGGATCGCGAGTCTTCCCCGTGTCGATGAGTTCTCGCGATCTGGTGCGGAAGTGGCTTTGGATCTCAAGGAAGGAGAATCCAGGGGGTATTGGAAATACCACGCACCAGGAAAATGGTTCCGCCAAGCCAAGATCTCAGGCAAGATCAATCATGAAAGAGCGATCTTGCTCCTGGACACTGGCGCCGAGGTATCCATCTTGGATACCACCTTTGCTCGTAAGGTTGGGTGCCACTTTGACACTAGTCAGAGACAGGAGTGTGTTGGGATCGGTGATAATGTATACACCACCGAGGGAAGAACGAGGATCAAGATCACGCTTGCGGGATACTTGGTCTACTTTTTCGATATTTGGATCGGGGATCTATCCGGGCAAGATGCGATCCTGGGTATGGATTTCATGATCCCGGCTGGGGTCCGGATGGATCTTGCGAAGGGATCGATGTGCTTACCTAATGAAGTGGGGATTCCACTTAGTGGTCGCAAGAGATTATACGGGGAGAAGGTAAGATCGGTAAAATTGGAGGAAGATCTACATATCCCAGTTGGGGGATCTGAAGAGATCGCATCGAGAGTGAAATTATCGGCGACGGAGAAATTGTGGGTGACCAGAGGCGACCAATGGGTACCCACCGTGGTAAATGGACCCGGCCAAACTCGGTACTTAGTGATCACGAATTTGAGCGAGAAGATTTCACGATTGGATCACCGATTACAGGTCGGAATGATACTTGATCAGGAAAAAGTGCCTCGATTCCCCGGGTTTGTGTCGGTCGGATCCCGGCGCTACATGGAGTGGCAGACCCTAGCTCTAGAAGCGACTGTGGACGCAAGGCCGGAACCTCAGGAATCCGTAGAGATCCCCTTACCGTCGGTCGAACGGCCGACCTATGTTACTCCGCGATCCATACTCCGCCGAGGTGGGGCAACCAAGACCGATCCTGATCCTGCACCAATATCGACATTGGAACCGCGATCACCAACCGATACGGCCGAAGTCAAGGTCGCATTCATCGATCCCCAACCGGACCCCGTGGATACCCCACCGATTACGATCAGTTCCGACAAGACCCCGAGTGGCGAAGCTGGGGGCGGTGAGACTGAGACGAATGAGAGCTTGCCAGATTAGGCCCCAGATCGGACAGATCGGACATGCGAAGAAGAGATCGAGGTAAAAACAGAAAAACCAGATTTTAAAATCGAGATCCAACATGTATCCGACGCTGACGCCAGCCCCACGGTTGAGAACACCCCGATCCTGACGGCCAAGGACGATAGACTCCCTGATCCATCAACGAACGAACCCGATCCGACATCTCCCGAAGGGATCGAAAACGCCGATCAGACCCACTTACACGAAAGTGGCGACTTTTCGGCCGAAGATCTAGCCGATAATCTCGCGGTAGTACCAGAAATCCAGATCTCCACCACTGAAGAAGTCCGGATTGAAGATCTGCAGGTAGGAAATCCGGGATCGGCTACCCCGGAGGAGATCGAGAAACTTCGACAGATTATTTGGAAGAAGCGACATCTCCTGATCGGGAAAGGAAACGCACTTCCTCCAGCGGCCAAGGGTGTTATATGCAATATCGACGTAGGTGATGCAAAGCCGATTGCACAACGAGTCCGAAAGGTGGCGCCACAGTTCCGCGAGAAAGTATCGGATCTTATCAAAGGACTCCTAGCTGCCAAGATCATTCGGCCATCGACATCGCCATGGGCGTCTCCGATCGTGGTGATCATCAAGAAGAACGGCGTGGACATCCGACTATGTATCGATTATCGGCTGGTGAACGGTCTCACGAGGCTGATGATCTACCCAATGCCTCTGATCAATGACCTGTTAGAAGATCTTGACAAGGTTCTGTGGTATTGTTCATTAGACATGGCGAGTGGATTCTGGGTCGTATCAATGACCGATCGAGCTCGCGCGATCTCAGCTTTCATCACCCCATTCGGCCTCTTCGAGTGGAATCGCATGCCGTTCGGGCTGAAGAACGCCCCTCAGATCTATCAACGTCTTGTGGACAACGCCCTATATGGATTTTTGAAGATCGCCCCGTCAGGGAACACGGAAGACTCTGAAGATGTGTTTGAATCAGGGACCCCGGAGGATCCTGGTCGCCCGTCGGTTCTAGGACGGAGATCATACATCGACGATATCTTGATCACGGCTGGATCATGGGATCAAATGTGCGATCGGGTGGAAGACCTATTGGAGGCCTGTGATAAGTGGAATCTCTCGATCAGTGTGGCAAAGAGCTTCTGGGGCATGGATAAGGTGGAATATCTCGGACACAAAGTGTCGATCGATGGATTGGAGGCAAACCCGAAAGACCTGAAGTCTCTGACGGATCTACCATTCCCTGGATCACTCCGATCCATGCAATCGTTTCTTGGAAGTTTGAATTACTATAGTCGGTTCATCGAGGATTATGCGATCTATGCATCGGTCCTATATGAACTACGTGAGGTGGAGTTCGCAGAACTGAAGAAGCGACCAGATCTAAGAAAGATCATGGATAGCACGGACCCGATCACTCGAGATCTCGTTTCGCTTAAGTCGAATCAGGATGGATCACCAGACACCTCGACTCAAAAGGGGGATAGTACACCGGATCCCGACTTGGGGGCGATGCCTTCACCCTGTTCAAGCGAGATCGAAGCCAAGCTGGCCCAAAAAACTGGCGACGAGAGGTGGGGTAGAGCATATACAGCCTTGAAAGCCAAGATCGCGTCGACCCCGATCCTCCGTCACTTCGACATGGCGAAATTGCCCGTGGTGATTGTGTATGCTAGTGACTGGGCGATTTCCGCCGCGCTGATGCAGGAACACGACCAGATCTACCACCCGGTCGCGTTTGCCAGCCGAACCTTGAAGACTAACGAGCTGAATTATAATGTGGCCGAAAAGGAGGTGTTGGCTCTACTTCGGATCTTGGATCTACACTACACCTTGTTGGTGGGACGTCGGATCAAGGTCCTAACCCGACACTCCACGCTTGCCTGGCTGTTCAAGTCTGCCGGCCTGCAAGGACGTCTGGGACAATGATCTGCTCTTCTGTCCCCATGGACACTCGAGATCACGAAGTGTACGAAGGGAGAGGATGAAATACTGGGGGCGATCGCAGCTAACATAACGCCCAGATCGGAGATCGATGAAGCCCTGATCGCGATCGCGCCTCGAAAGGAACCAAAACGTCGGATCCAGATGCCGATCCCCACCGTAGACCCAGATGAGGAGCTATGGGTTATAAGTTTCGACGGATCGGCACGCGTGAAACGAGGAGGGGGCGCTTTCAGCGCGATCGTGTGGAGTTTGCCAGAGTGGAAAGTGATCAAGGCTAGATCAGACTATGCGGAGAGCCTTACTGTCAATGAAGCGGAATACCGTGGACTCTTGCTGGGTCTCAGTATGATCGCACAGTTGGAACGCCGCCGTCTGGTAGTTTGCGGCGATTCGAACCTAGTGATCCGACAAGTCCGGGGCGAGATCGACTGTAAGGCGCCAGGACTGACGTTACTGAAACAGAAAGTGCTAGATCACTTGTGGAATTGGGGAGATCATGAGCTTGTCCATGTGAAGAGAGACTGGAATGGGAGCGCAGACAGCTTGGCGAGTGCCGCGCTGCAGCGAGGAAGCGGGATCGAGGTCCACGATGAGGCAGATCGGTGCGATCTGGTCACCCTAAATCGGCTTGATGAGGTGTTGATCCCTCGAGTTGAAGATCGAACTGTGCAAGTGTCGGCAGTAGCCACGCGTGCAGCCCGAGCGCGACCTGACGCCGCCGTCCTGCGAGAAGAACTGATCCGGGAGATGCGGGTGGATCGGATCAGGCGAGCCCAGGACGAGGAGGTCTGGATCGCCGGACTAAAGAAGTACCTGGCTGGGCAGATCGCGGATCTTACTCGAGCCGAATCTGGATCCTACGCCAAGATCGCCTCCGAGTACGAGGTAGATGAACAGGATCTGCTGTTCTACTGCCCACCAGGGCCGAGATCAAGTGGTGATCGCGACCGCCTGATGAGACTCGTAGTTCCAGAAACGCTACAGCAGGATGTCCTCCACCACTACCATACAACTCTGGAGGGAGGACATCAGGGGATCGGACGCACTTATCAGCGGATCCGAGATCATTTCCACTGGAGGGGATTATATCGGAGCGTGCAGCGATACGTAGGCGAGTGTGTAGACTGTGAGACTGGAAAGGGGAGGCCCACGATCCGGGGCGAGTCGCCGGGGAATCTGCAAGCGACATACCCATTCCAGATCATAGCGATGGATCACATACCCTCCCTACCCAGATCTAACAAAGGCAACACCGAACTACTGATCTGGGTAGATCTGTTCACGGGATATGTGATCGCGAAGGCCAGTTCCTCCCGATCAGCCCAGACCGTCGCCGAATCCTATGAAGAATGCGTGTTCCGCAGATTTGGTGCTAGCGAGATGATCAGGCACGATCGAGAACCGGGTTTCATGTCCGACTTCTTCAGATCGTTCAATAGGATCCTGGGGCAGCGACAACGGGCGACGATGGCCTACCGGCCACAGGGACTGCAGAACGGATGGTGCAAACGGCGACTAGGGCGATCAAGATGTACGTTCAAGATCTCGATCAGAAGGACTGGGATGAATATGCGGAGCGACTGACGTTCGCCATTAACACGGCTCACGATCGGGTTCGGGGAGATACCCCTCACTATTTGGTACATGGATGGGATCCGAGATCGACGTTGGAAGCAACGATCCCGATCGGATCGACTAGACGCCACGATCGCGATCCAAGACGGTGGAGATATCGGGTTCAGAGATACTACCAGCAGTCGCGAGAACAGGTCAACGCTAGGCTACGAGAGGCGATTGCAGACCGAGCCGATCGGCACAATGAGGATGTCGATCCGCATCAGATCGAAGCTGGATCACGAGTTTGGCTATACCTAGATCGTGTGAAGGAAGGGTATGCACGTAAACTCGCTCACCTTTGGCACGGCCCGTTCCGTGTTGCAGAGAAGCTCAACGAATTCACGATCAAGCTGGAGATCGCGGGATCCGATTACCACATCTTCCCAGTGGTCCATGTTTCTAAGCTAAAGCTGGTACGGAATTTTCCAGATCGACCGCGGATCGAGTTGACGGTGGATGAAGCAGATCGGCTCGATTTCGATGAGATCCTCCTTCCGGAGGACAGTTGGGTCCCAGACCTGGATGCCGATGAGTACGAGGTCGAACGGATCTCGGACATGCGAAGTGGGAAACGAACTCGCTACGGCCGGATCTATCGTGAATTCCTGGTGCACTGGGTCGGTTATGACGAACCGACTTGGGTCGATGAAGCTGATCTTACCTGTTGAGCCATATTGAGCGCGTTCCTACGTGATCATGCTAACCGAAATCGGTTTGGCGTGATGCAGTCGCACGAAGAGGTGTAGACGCGAAGAGGGCGGCGTGACCAGGTCACAACACCGAGATCGCGGATGCAGTTCTGGATGTCTATCTGGATCGGATGTGGAGATTTTATATTTTTCTTGTATATGCATGTGAAACCGGAGTGATTGGATGGAAGGTGTGGAGATTTTGAAGATGTTGAATGGGGATCGAAACTGTGGAGTAAGTATGGAGAAGAACGCTGATCTTTGAAGTTGGGAAAATTACGTGGAATTGAAAAGAGGCTAGGCTGGAGTCGGGATCGCGTGGCGAGGTACCGGATCGTGATAAAGAATATGTAAGCGTGCTGATCGACTCCAGGTTCGGCTGATCACCTCCGGACTGGTCGAGATCGCGAGATCAGGGAGTCCCAGGAGGTGTAGGTGGAGCAGGCGGGTTAAACTTGTTTTCGAGCCGTGGGATCTGCCGAGACGGGTGATCTGCCGGCCGATCGCGATAATGGTTGCGCCAACGGTCCTCTTGATCGCACTCCGCCAACGCAGAGATCAGATCGGTGGGCTCCGGTCGGTTCAGAGTCGGCTGGGCCAGGTTAGCCATTCGGGAGACCGATCCGGGGTACCAGTATACCCGATCACGGATAGTGGGGAAGTGCAGGAAGTAGGGATCGAGCAGAAGATCGATGTCCGCCCACATCGCACGCATCATGGGCAGGAATCGTCCCAATAGCAGCCGCCAACGTTCTCCGGTGCGGCTACGCCGTTGCCGACGTTCGAGGTAATACTGATGGAGATCAGGATCAGCCTCATACATCGCCTTCGTGATCTCGAGATAATGGGTCGATTCCCAGTAGGCCTGCAGGTGATCTGACTCGAAGGCGGCGTAGGCATCCGCGATCTGCTCCAGCGGAGTTCCAGCACGACGATGTAGACCGAGATCGAAGGTGAGGGGGGCCGGTCGGTTGCGGAGCACCTCCCAAGGTCGGGTAGCAAGTAGGGCCTGCACGTTGGGCCCAGTGATCAGGCTGGCCAACCAACCGATCCCGGCTCGGGAAGGACGGTTAGCCGGTGATCTCGCTGGGTAGAGGAATCCGGGAGGTAGCAGCAGCCTCTTGGACAGTGTGGAGAGAATCATACCGACGATCGCCAAAGTTCCGACGAATATCGGATCCCATGGGAAGACATCACCAGCCGCAAACTGCCGGACGTTCGCATACCCGGGAATGGACGAGCTGATCGCGAACAGAGGAGGGTGCAGCTGGGGGGGGGCGGCGAGCCGCCGGGAGAGCCACCACCGGAGATCCCCCACCGGTAGGGCTCCCGCCAGCCGGACTACCCCTCGGGGATCCCTGAGGAGAAGTGATCGGAGTCTGTGGGGAACCGCCCCCCGGAGGTGTCGGCTGCGCCGGAGGCGTCGAAGGAGCAGACCCCCCTTGATCACCGGATGCTGGAGGAGGAGGCGTCTGAGGAGCGGTGCTCCCTTGATCACCGGATGCCGGGGGAGGGTTTCCATGCCGGCGGTGCCACGACAGCGATCGGAGTATCGTGGCCCGAAGAGCGTCGTCGGATCCAGCGCCAGAATCCTCTTCGTCATCGTCATGCTCCGGATCGGGTTTGCGTTTGGACCGATCCGAGCCACCCTTCTTCGGGGGAGGTGCTTCCACGGTCACTTGCGAGGTGGCCTGGGTGCGATCTGCTTCCTCCGCATCCGGCCCAGTCGGGATCACGGGTTCAGGACCCAGATCGAAGGGGTCTGGGCCTTCTTCGTGCTTTTCTTCGAGCTCGGTCGCCTGGGCCTGGCCACCAGGTTGGTCTCCAGCGGGAGCGTCAGGTGTGGCCGCGTCGTGATCGGTCGGGGGAGGCTCCGTCCGCGAAGCCTTGTGCGGGGGCGATGTAGCGGGAGATGGGGGCGGACTGAGAGCGCGTTTGACCCCCCGTTCATCTTGAGCAGCGCGGAGCCGAGACACCATTTCGGTCAGGACGTTGGTAGTCGCCCATACGTTATCTTCCGCCTGATCGTAGTTCTCCTGCAGTGCTTGAAGACTCGCTTCTAACTCCTGCACTTCGGCATGGGTACCAATCAGATCATCCTCTACAACGACAAACAGAATATGAGTGATCGTGGTCAGGTGGAGGAGGATCTAGCTTATATGCGTACCTAGACGAGTGGATCGCTGTCGCTCGGTGCCGAGATCCGTCTGTGCCCTGTCGCGATCTGCAAACGCTTGGTCACGTTCCACGAGTAGGCGATCCCGCTCCGAAGTGACTCGGTTCAGTTCGGAGTTAACGTGGGCGAGTTGGTCGGTGATCAAGTCGCGTTCGGCGACGATGTTGGTCAGGGAAGCGGTCGTTCGGGCGAAGTCCGCCAAGGCTCGATCTCGCTCAGCCAGGGCCAATCGGGTGGGAGCCCCGGTCGGAGGCGTGGGGCTGGAATCCAGTTGGAGATGTGCAAGATCAGCTGAGATCCGGTTGTAGCTGGCCTTGGCGGTGACGGAGTCTTGCTTCGCCTCGGCCAGATCGCAAGCATGGATCCGGGCTTCCGCCTGGAGATCTTGGATCTCGTTGGTGGCTTGTTCCACCTCGTCAGTCAAACGATCCCGGTCCTCCGTAGCTCGATCTAGGTCCGCCTGGGCAGAGTTGAGACGCCGCGCGAACTCGTCGCGTTCTGATCGGAGCTGGTGAACCTGCACGCGCAATCCATCGAGATCAGAGGCCTCCTCAGCGAGATCGCTGATCTCGCGCTCCAGACGCGCGATCTCGTTCTGCTGGTCCGCCCGGAACCGCTCCATGGCGTCGACATGTGCCCGAAGTTCCATGGCTTCACGACTTAGCTGATCGCGTTCGCGCACCAGGCGATCCCGCCCTGGACTGCCCGGCATCGGCCCAGCCTCATCGGATGAGAGCGGGCGCGCGTGGTCTGGAGTCGGACCCGACGAACGTCGCGAGATATCGGAGTGGGGAGATGGCGGACCGTCAGGAGATCTTGGGGAGTCGGGAGGTGTGGGCAGATAATCGCTCCCCGGATCACTTCCTTGCTGACCCATGTGGGCCGGAGAAAGTCGGGTGATGGTGGTCGAGGTGCAGTGGGGTCACTTGTGTCTTGAACAGAAGATTGGAGAATGAGACCTGAAGTGGACCGGGACGGACCAACTTGCAGGCTGGGGGCGGATGTGGTGAAGCGCGAATAAGAAATCCGGGAAAAGGCAACGTCAGGCCCGGAGAGAGTCGGATCAAGCGACAGAGGCCTCTGGCGTAGCAAGATACCGGCTGATGACCCCAGATTGCGCGAATGACGGCTGACGAATGGACCCGGATCGGTAATCGCCTTGATCTCTCCGCAAGTGAATGATGGATGGCGCCTTGGTCGGGTGAGACTAAGCGATCAGAGAGCCCCGCCGTAAAGTCTCACGTAGTGGCTCAGCACCGGGGAGAAGGAGACCAAAGCAGCGGCAGATCAGGACAGGCCCGATCTGCTGTGGACCGACGACGACCTGATCGCGAGATGCCGCCGCAGAAAGGGGTCGATATCCAACGATCAGGGTGAATTGCACAGGATCAGCGACGCTACACGCTGTGTTACGCCGAAGGAGACTCGAAGAGTACCCGAGGAAGCAGTCATGCAGAGGTCATCCCAAGAGGTGATTTCTGGTTCGAACAATGGTGGCAGCATCAGTCGCACGGGGGGAGCGATGCTCAAGTATAGGGAGATCGCGATCTTAAATATCGGTGACGCGGAGACACGAGATCAAGTGAGAAGATTGCCGATCAGGATCATTGCTCAAGCTGGCCGATCAAGGCTACGGTCAAGACTACTGTTCAGAGCAGCTGATCAAGACTGCTAATCGAGATCGAGATCGGTGATCAAGATCGGTGATCGAGATCGATGATCGAGATCGATGACCGAGATCGGTGATCGAGATCGCGATCAAGGGTTAGGTGAGATCGAGATCGAAGATCGGAGGAGCAGCTGTGTAGCCGGATGTCAGGTGATCGTAGGATAGCAGATGAGGATGGGACTAGTAGACATAGGAATAACCATAAACAGAATCGAATTTGCTCTGGACCTCACAAGTGCCTTCGTCCAAGACTGGAACCGGGAATTACTTTGGCCCACCAGCGTCAAGAAGGTAAGGAGAAGAGATCTAGCATAGAGGTTAATTCTGGATAATACATTGGCCAGTTTTACCCTATCTAGTGATCTATCCTTTACGTGCGAACTACGGATCGGAAGGAATTGGCTGCTTGGCCTGACGATCTCGTCGACTCTCAACCCATCAAGACACCTGCTATAGGAAGCGGCAAGCATCGTAAAGGAAGGGATCAGATCCCCAACATTGGACCCTTGGAAGACCTGGATCGAAGACCAGGCGACCGGATCAAGGCTCGAGAACTCGCCCACGACCCGGATCAACCCCTCCGAGGTAGAGTGAAGTATTCCCACGCTATCTCTCACCCCTGCGTCACCCAAGACATTCTTCTCGTCCCAAGACATCTTCAGAAGTCACCTGGAAGAGCGTAACCCGCCTACCGACGGGTACACAAGGTGAACACTACACGCAGCAAGATCACGGATCATCGGGGGACCCCCTCCGTTAGTCGGTGTCTGGGCGCAAGTGGCGATCGCGATCGGCCTCAACCAGATTTTGGCCAGATCCGCTCCACCACATGAGTTTCCTCACTTGACCGACTCTCAGTTTGAGTCGGTCCGGAAGATGGCGGGCATCTTTGGGATGGATGCCTTCCGAAGCTTGGCTGCGGCGACGCCGGCCGAGCAGGTCGAACGCGTGGCGGCGTTCGACATGTACGAACGTGGGCTCATCGAGCACGTTCGAGGAACCTTTGAGGCTCCTGTGGTTGAACCGAGGTCGACTCAACCCAAGCCTTTAAGACTCAAGGTTCTTCCCTATGAAGGGAAAGAAGGTGAGAACCTTCACTCTTGGATCCGAGAAGTTGAGCTCGCCATGGAGGCGGCTCTCATCTCGGCGGAGCGACTTCGGGTCGCTTTCGCGCTGTCTAACCTCGGGGGTCGAGCGAAGACATGGGCGTACACGCGCGAAGCGACGTCGCCTGGATGTTTTACATCCTGGGCCCAGCTGTGCGAACAGCTCCGGGCCGCATTCCTCCCGGCGAACTATGAGTATCGCCAGCGGTCACGCTTCCTAGCCTGCAAGCAAGGGAAACGTGACCTGCACGAGTACATCCAGGAGATGCGCGTTCTCGCGGCGTCTCTGGTGGGGAATCCCCTACCTGAACACATCCAAGTAACTGTGTTCATGGACGGCTTTAGAGTAAGCCCGGCCCGCACGCAGTTGTTCCGCGTGCAGGCCAATACGATGGAGGAGATTCAAGTCGCGCTCCAGGAGGAGTACAGCCATACACAGGCTCAGACTCCTGCCTCTGCGTGGCAAGGCCACAGCGGGCCGACGACGGCGTCGGCCAGTGCTCCTGGGAATGGAGCAGGCTCGGGACCAGCCCCTATGGACTTGGGGCTCGCCGAGCAGAAACGCATCCGCTGTTTCGAGTGCGGGCGTTTCGGACACTTCGCACGTGTCTGCCCCTCTGGGGGGCAATGGAAGAGGTCTTCCAAGCCTCAGGGCTCTAAGGGCCGCTGGAAGAAGCCGGCGCCCAAGAGTCAGGGGAACTCCGGGGACCAGTAGGGGCGGGGCGCCCTACTGGGGAAACACTAAGTCCCCATGCGGGTGGTGCGGGAGGCACACGCAGTGGAGACTTAGCCCCAGAGAGTCTTGGGACTCTCAAAGCGGAGAAGGGCAGCGGTGGGCTGCTGGTGGTACACGCGAGTGTACGGGGGTTTAACAACCCCTTTAGAGTCTTGATAGACTCTGGGGCGAGCAAGAACTTTGCTCGCCGACAAACTGTCGCGAGGAACCGCGGCAAGTTTGAGGACGCTCTACGTGAGAGCGAGGGAAGTGGGCTAGTCGCCGTACGACTAGCCGATGGTACGGTGGTGGAAGTACCAAAGGTCCAGGTGGACCTGGCTGTGAAGTTTGAGGACTTCGACAGCGTGGAGTCGTTCATTGTCCTCGAGATGGACAAGTACGACTTGATCCTAGGGATGCCGTGGCTTGAGAAGCACGAGCCCTGGATCGATTGGCGCGGCAAAGCCATTGGGGCTAGCCGGCCTGCAGTCTCTGACAGAGCTTTGGTGAGTCATGTTCCCACATCTGTCAGGACTAAGGGCGTTCGCTGGAACCGCCAGGACGCGGCAGCGTCCGAGGAGTATTTGGGGGCTGGTGTAGTCGGTGCTACATCGCCTCACACGAGAAGTGATCGTGGGCCATGGATGGCCGGGGCAACGGGCGGAGGCCCTTGCCCTACGTGTGGGTCTGCAACAACAGCAGGCCCCCCACGCACGAAGTCGCAACGTACAGGCTGCGACTGTGGTAGTGCCCGAGAGCACTAACCAGGTGGGTAACTTAGGTCCACAAGCGGATGCAAGAGTTCCGCAGGAAGCCAAGATGGCTCGCGATGCCGAAGTAGTGGCATCGCCAGGCGTACGAGAAGTAGTTCGACGCCAGGTCGCTCAGACCATAACTGATCAGGAAGACACCAAGGGTGCTTCCGATGCGGGTAACGCAGTTCCGCACGGAGCCATGAGGGCTCGTGATGCCATCGTAGTGGCATCACCGGGCGTGGGTAAGCTAACCCCACGCCATGGTCGTAAGCCGGGGTTGGTAGAATACCATCCCGAAGAAGTCCACGAGGACTTATGACAGGAGCTAAAGGCTCCTAGGTCACAGCCGGTCGAAGAATGCTATCACATCTTCGACGGCGTGACCGGGCATCGCGTGAAGGCGGGGGCCATCGAGTTGGCACCCCTGCCTGAGGTATCAGAGCTATTGAACCTCGAGGAAGTCGCGATGGAGGACTTCCTGGCCGAGTTGAAGGCCGGGAGATATCGGAGATGGTTCTCCTTAGGCCGGAGCCCACTCCAGAGGAGTTGAACTCCTCCTCAGTGATGGACGAAGACGTCCTGGAGGAGTTCCGGAAGCAGCGTGCGTCGCGCACGGGCTCCGAGATTCTGAAGAATACGAAGGATCCGTTGTATCCTTTAGTGAAGGAGTTTGAGGACGTGGTGTCTAAGGACCCACCCTCAAAGCTCCCACCAGACCGAGGGATCAGGCACGAGATTGATCTCGTGCCAGGCACAAAGTATTGTGTCACGCGTCAATGGCCCCTGCCCCGAGAGCAGAGCGACGTCATTGACGCGTTCTTCGCCGCTAAGGCGAAAGCGGGAATGGTGCGGGAATCGAAGTCCCCGCACTCGACGCCAACCTTCTGCGTTCGCAAGCCGAACGGGAAGTGGCGTCTGGTTCATGCTTACAACAAGCTGAACAGCGCGACTGTGCCAGCACAGACGCCGATCCCTCGCAAGGATGTGTTGTTGAACAACATGGCCGGTTGCACGCTGTATAGCGCGCTGGATCTGGTGGATGGATATTATCAGATCCTGATGCGGGAGTGTGATATCCCGCTCACGGCCGTGAGCACGCCGAGCGGTATGCTCTGGGAGTGGCTGGTAATGCCACAAGGTCTATCCAACGCACCAGCGACCTTCAATCGCTTTGTCACACAGTTGTTTAGACCTTTGCGTGCTTTCACGCAGACGTACTTTGACGATATATTCGTCCATAGCCGTGCCGAGGGAGGCAAGACGGCTATAGAGGTGCATCGAGAGCACCTCCGTCGAGTGTTTGAGGTCATGAGCTAACAAGCTCTATGCCAACATCGACAAGTGCGTCTTCGCAGCTGAGGAGATTAAGGTCCTCGGCTGCTTCGTCAGCAGCGTCGGGGTCCGAGCGGATCCTGACAAGGTCAAAGCCATTGCGGCATGGCCTGTTCCTCGGTCACAGAAGGACCTGAGGAAGTGGTTGGGCTTAGCCAACTACTTGCACAAGTACAGTGCTGGCTATGCGGGACTCGCAAAGCCTTTGTCGGACCTTCTGAAGAAGGAGGCCGAGTGGTGCTGGGAGCGCCAGCACCAGGATGCTTTTGACAGCATCAAGGCGAGCTTGCAATGCGCGCCCGTCCTGGCGTTGCCGGACGATGCCAAGTCGTTTAGCGTTGTCTGTGACGCTTCCGACTATGCAATTGGCTGTGCGCTATTGCAACAGGACGATGAGGGACGAGATAGGGTGATCTCGTTCCAGTCCAGGCAGCTGAAGGCTGCCGAACGGAATTATCCCGTTCACGACAAAGGAACTCTTGTCGATGAAGTATGCCCTTGTCAAGTTCAGGGTGCATCTTCTGGGCTCAAGGCCCTTTGTGGTCTATACGGACCACGCGTCCTTGCGGACAGCCATCCATACGCCGCACTTATCGCAGCGGATGGCGCGTTGGCTGTCATTCTTCGCGGAGTATAACTTCCGCGTTGAATACAAGCCTGGCAAGCTCAACACGCTTGCCGACGCTTTGTCGCGCAGGCCCGACTATGAGTTCGCTCATATTAGTCGGGCCACGACGGATCTTACGATCGAATACGCTTGGCGTATCGGGACGATGACACCCTCGCCCCTATTGTGCGGTATTTGTCCGCTGGCACGGATGCCAAGGTCGAATGGCTTACGCCTCGACAGCGGGCACGGCTCCACCGCTATGAGTGGGCCGATGGCCTGCTCCACTATCGGGTGGAGCCCGGGGATCCTCCGCGGGTCGTTGTTCCGAACGACGAGGATCTGAAGTATGATATACTTACGAGGCACACGATGTGCCTTCGAGTGGCCACTTGGGCCGAGAGAAGACCTATCATGGGGTCTCTCTGATGTTTTGGTGGGCCCACATGTACAAGTGGGTGGCCAAGTACATCAAGACATGTGAAACATGTCAGCGCATGAAGCCTGCGGGGCACGCGTCGGCTCCGCTGCAGAGCCTGCCAGTCCCACTGGACTGCTGGAAGTCGATGAGTCTCGACTTTGTCTTCGGCCTTCCGGCCGATGACCAGAAGAACACCGGCATTGTGGTGTTTGTATGCCGGTTGAGCAAGATGGTGCATCTTGCTCCGGTCTCTGAGACCATAACCGGGGAACAAACTGCGAAGTTGTTCCTTGATAGCGTATTCCGCTATCACGGGTTGCCTGAGACTGTTGTCTCTGACCGCTACCCGCGGTTTACCGCTGCGTTTTGGAAAACGCTGTTCCAATTGCTAGGAACACGGTTGACGATGTCAACAGCGGACCATCCGCAGACCGATGGTCAGACTGAGCGCGTCAACCGAGTGGTTGAGGACGTGCTGCGCAGTGTTTGCGCTGAGGCGCCGCGCTCTTGGTCAGCGCAGCTGCCTATGGTTGAGTTTGCACTCAACAACGCGGTACACGCGTCAACGGGGTTCACGCCGTTCTACTTGAACGGGCTTCGGAACCCCCCGGTGCCGCTCACACTGGGTGGGGGCACCGCGGCTTCGAGAGTAAGTGGGGGAGAGGCTCGGAAAGAGCTTTCCTCCCAGGTTTCCGGTGTGGAACCAGCCGCGTTGCGGAAGAAGTTGTCGACATTTGTCGGCAACAGGCTGAATGTGATCAGCCGGGTGCGAGATGCAATGGCACTCGCACAGGATAAACAGAAGGAGTACTCAGACCAACATGGAAGAGGAAACTTAAACGTGTTTAATGTGGGGGACTTAGTGCTACTCGACACTAGGAACCTACATCTTAACACTGTTAGCTCCACGGTGAGCAACAAGTTGAAGCATCGCTTCATTGGACCCTTCAAGGTCCTGAGTAGGCACGGCGCTGCCTACACGATCGACTTGCCTAAGTCGATGACGACCCACCCGACGTTTTATGTGGGTCGTCTGAAGCGGTACCATGACCCTCAGGGTCATGCGGCCCCTCAAGAGGTTGAAGGCGGCCGCGAGGAGGAGAGTGAACCTCCTCGACGCGAGGTTGAGCGTCAGGCGCAGAGCGCCCCAGGTAATAGGGAGTTTGGTGACTCCCAGGGGCGAAGCCGTACCCCGGTGGAAGGTACGAGCGGTGTGGATACACCGAGGGGCCAAGCGAGTAGGCCCCTAGGCGCGAGTCGCGCGACGACGGGGAGTACGCGTACGGTTGCGACTCCCGGCGAGACATCGTCGCCTGAAGGTCGTAGACCTCTTGACGAAGGGAGTCAAGTGCCCGCGAAGAGGCACTACGGTCTACACGACCATGAAGACCCTGCATCGCGAGACGCAGGTCTTCCAACTGGCGCAAGACACCAGGCAGGTCGGCTGCATGGGCAGCTTGGCCGCCATGCTCAAGACCAAGAGCACCCTCAAGCGCAAGGACACGCGCTCGGAGGAGACGGATCTCCTCCTGTTGCTGAGCAACAAGTTGGTCAAGAGGCCCAGTCGAGGCCTCTGAGTCCCCAACGTCGGGGACGGCTCGAAAGAGCAGTCGAGCGAGGCCTCCTCCGGCTTTGCTTGACCGGAACGGAGAACGCCACTACCATGTGGAGCGGGTTCTCCAGGAGCGGCGTCGCGGTGGGAAGCGCCAGCTCCGAGTGAAGTGGCGCGGGTACCCTGCGTCGCAGAGTACCTGGGAGCCGATTGAGCGGCTCCAGGTTGACTGCCCGAAGGCTGTCGCGTGCTGGGAAGAGGCACGGCGGCAGCCTCGTAAGTAGTCCGCGGCTTCTTAGCCGCTGAACGGGGTTGGAACACAGGTGTATGTGTTCCATACCCGCGCTCATTGTGAGCGCTGGACTGAGACTCAGTTCTCAGTCGCTCCATCTGATGATGGAACTGACGTTTGCCTACGAGGTGGGCAAACTGGACACGAAGGTCCCGGAGGCGGAGGATGTCCTCCAGGTGATCTTCGTCACGGAGTTTGTGGTACTCCTGGGTTGACTTGACTGTCAACCGGACCCATTGCCAAAAGAGGTCCTCAGCGTCGACCCACGACGCAGTGTTCTCTGGGAGAACCCATGGGTAACCCCATGTGGGCTTGAGACCACCCTTAGTCTCAGGCTTCTTGCGAAGCGAGGTGAATTCCTTGAGAGGAATTCGGTGCTGTGCTAGAAGCACGCACCTGGCAACAGAGAGGTTGCCTTGAAAGAGAGGTTCTTTCTGAACCAAGGCCCGCTCATAGGCGCCTTTGGAGGTATGACCCCTATGAGAGGACGCGGGTCCTGGAGCTGCTCGAGATACGCAGCAGCTCCCGAGCCTTGATCGGGCGGGTAGTAGCCCGCTGGTGGACAGAGTCCTCATCGTGTTGATGAGACCCACCTGCGACCGTTGGTGCGGTGCGCATTGGCTGTTGAGCAGCCTGAAAGAGCTCTTGCTGCTCATCGAGATCGTTAGTGATCTCTTGGGGCTCGCGGATGAGCCCCTCCTCATCGGCGTCGTCATCGTCGACGTCGTCGGGGCCGAAGATCTCTTCGAGCTCCCTTCTCCTTGTCATGTCTTGACGAGGAGACTGTGAAGCATGACGCTTCTTGGAGTTGGTGCTGGGCACCTTCTCCTCTGCCAGAATGGCCCGGGCGCGTTCGCACCCTTCAGCAAGTGTCAGATGTCTGACAGGTGGTGGCGTAGTGTCGCCACCACGGCCGCTGGTGTTGTCGGGAGACTTGGACGCGGTGTCCTTGTCTCCATGGTGCTCCTCCGTGGTCGGAGCACCCGCCGCAGGCTTGCCCTCGGTGTCGCCGTTGTCGCTCTCGTCGCCCGGGTAGATGACAAGAGTCGCTTCCTGTTCGGAAGGACTCCAGGAACCGGGACTATGGTCCCTATAAACGAACCGAGGATTCGGTCGGTTATCAGGCGGTAGGGATGGAGACCTACTGCGCCTTTGGCTAGGGCTAGCCGTCGCAGCAGTGCTGCTGGGCGAGCTAAGAGCCCTGGAGGCCACATCGGTGGCCTCATGAAGTGCCGAAGCCTTGCCGCGAGGCTTGGCTGGCTTGGAAGTTGGCTTTGCAGCCTTCTTCCGTGAAGACGCTTGCGCGTCTGGGTTTGCACCCTTTGCAGACATGTTGCTGGGCTTCCAAGGAAGCCTGGTACGCGTTGGCAGTGCGCCCTGTGCTCTGTGAGAGCAGAAGCCGCAGCGACTAGAGCTGGCGGCAGGTCGATCGATTTCGACATTGAAGAGAGAAATGTGAAAGGGATTTTCTCTCTTCTCTGATTGGACGAGAGTCGAATCTAAGTGGGGGAGGATGTAACGGGGTTACATTGAAGAGTGACTAAAGTCACTCTTCCGAAGTGGATACATTTGGTGTGTCACACATAATGGTGACACGTGGCAGGTGGCTCCGCAGCCACCTATCACCTTCTATATAGGTTACACTATAGATATCTTTTAGTTTGTATTGCAGGCCAAGCTAACAAGTATCTATAATATATTCAGTCTTAAATCTACCTAATCTTTAGTTAGTCTCCCCAAGTCTTTGGGGACCGAGTGAACTGCCGTTCACTAGGAGTTTGTATACTCCAAGCCTTCCTCTGTGTGAAGTGCTGTGTGACCCCCGTCACAGTCAGCGTAACTGTTAAGGTTGAAGTCTCTGTACACATCTGCTGTATCACGTCGCAGATTGTGTACTATACGCAAAGGCAACTTGTACATGACAAGTGCAATGTAGTAGTTAGAATGGCTGAAGAGAGCCGAGCCCAAATGAACCACCGAATAAAAATGTTAATAGAGTTTACTAGGTTGACACCACGTTATGCTCGAGGTTTCCTCTCGAGGTTTAAAATCTTGGAACTCTCGGATCTAAACGAAGAGAGACGCGGTGAAATTTTCGAAAATATCATCGTCTCCCATCGCCGAAGCTCCTGGTTCGTCAATTAAACGTCGAGAATGCTATTGGCCGCAGTTCTGCACCAATGAGAATGGGATCAACAGATACACCTAAATTTTACGGAGCTCCACACCGCAAATTACTCGATCTTGGAGAGTCGCAGCCTTCTGACAACATGGAAACGAAAGGGAGCGAAGAACTAGTTGGGTATGGAGAGAGCTCCACCACTGGCATCAGCAGCCGCAAGTTAGGCATGGCCCTTGCTCATGTTTCAGCTCAGGCTCACGACATTGCAGCTTGTCAAGTCCAGCTGCACGCCAACCAGCAGCTTCAAGCTCGGCAACAGCAGCTGTACACAGAGTCTGAAGTGCAGAAAGCACGTGCCAAAGCCGAGTCGAGAACCCAGACGCTTGCTGACATGATACAAGCTTCACACATTGACCCAGCAGCCCTTGAGCAGCATGTAAACTCCAAGTTGGAGTCAGCGATCTCGGCCGCAAATGACGTCGCGCAGAGCCAGGCACGGGTGCTCATGCTGCCCAGCAAGCTCAAGTCAGTGATTTACGGGTGGCCGAAGCATTCAAGCAGTTTGAAGCCCAGCTGCATGCGAACATAGAGGAGCAGATTCGTGGGCTATTGACGGCTCATATGGACAAAGTTGCAGCGGCGATCCGGCTAGCAACAAGGACAATAAATTGTGGTGAAGTGGATTCAAATCAAGCCGGATATGATGCAAAACGACTACGATGATGGGTGACGTGCGACATGGTGCTACGATAAGGACAGGTCCCTAGAACTGGGTACCTACTCTAGGGTGGATCCTAAGTTAGGATCCACTTGGCCTGGCTAACCTAAGTTCGGATTCCGCAGTCCTAAGTTCGGATCCCGCAGTCCTAAGTGCGGATCCCTGAGATCCAAGATCCTCGGATCCAGACGCCAGATCCTCAGGATCCAAGACCTTCGGATCCAGATGCCGGATCCTCGGGATCCAAGACCTTCGGATCCAGACACTGGATCCCCGGATCCAGAAGCCGGATCCTAGGATCCAGGCTCTGATCCTCAAGATCCAAGACATCAACGAAGTGAAGCAATTGCAGGAGAGCCAGCATGATCCAAGATAGGGATTTGCGATGGGAAAGATAGGGTACAGGATGAGAAACTGGATAACCATAAATCAGAGAGTCGAATTTACGTTCTAGTGCACAGGTGGTTTTCTTCAGAGCCCAAGACAAGGGAAGAGGATAGTGTATTGGCCTCCCCTTAGTCTTTCTGCAAGTTTCTTCGCACACCTAGCTACAGCTAAGACCGGATCCCCGATTTGGCCGGCTTACCTTACGCTAGTGAAGACCCCGGATCCAACTGTTGATTGCTTAACCGTAGGATCCCTCGACCTCTCGACACTCTCAAGACCAACCGCTACAGGAGGCGGCAAGCAAGACAGTAAAGGAAAAGGAAAAGGACCCCCACACCCACCAAAGCAACTCCGGATCCAAGGATCCACAAGATCTTCGAGTCCAAGACCAAGATCCCCCCAACCAGGACCTGTGTGCAGGAATACCCACGCAAGACCAACCTCCCAAGTCCCCGCCAAGGACGTTCAAGCCCTCACGCCTGTGTACACTCTCCCGTTCCTGAGAGAGCAGATCCCGCCATCTGACGGGTACACAAGGTGAGCCTCAGCAACCCCCACGGTTATCGGAGTACCCCCTCCGTTAGTCAGTGTCTGGGCACCGTGTATGAACGTTGGATCCCTGCTCATTCCAGCGGATCCACTACACCCCAATGGTGCGCGTGCCCCGATCTTTTGGGAACGGCGGATCACCGTGAGTCCGAAGAGACTGTACAAGTGAAGGAAGAACCGGGAGAAGAAGTGCCGACGGTCGTTGGATCGCCGTCAGCACCGTGAACGCTAGATCCACGGTTCGACAGAGCCCTGGGAGGAGCTCTGTCGACAGGACGGAGGCGAGTTTGACAACAGACTCGGAAGAAAAACCTTCCCCCTCCTCCCCAGGTTCCTTCGGGGACCCCCGCGGATTGGAACGCGAGCTCTGATCCGCCGGGTGGGGATTCAGCAGCGAAAGATGTTGGACCTTGATCAACAACAACCACCCCCGCGCAGATCTCAGGTGGTAAAACGTCGAAGAAAAAGACGAAGACTGCGCGGAAGAAGCTGAGGGCACCAGGATCTGATGTTGACGAGAAGCTGGTGGTGAAATCGGAGTGGTCGGCGACCCAGCTGGAGGCTTCGTATCGCCGGTTCGCGCTCGAGGACTTCCTCCGGGACCCTGTGATGAGGAGTATCGCAGCGGCTTCACTATTCAACCGACTGAAGCCCCTCGTCGGTGAACGACGAGCGATCCGGGACCGATGTCCAAGCTAACGTCCCCTGAGTATCAGACTGGATCCTCCCGATACGCTCTGGCGGAGTCTGAAGCAGAATCCAACATTTCGTCCGAACCTCGACGTATGGCACTCGGCCCTAAAGGTGCTGCGATGCTGGCAGCTCGTATGCCGACTGATGTCCCGGATGCCAAGCCAGCACGAACGCGGGACGCCCCGCATGATCGGCCCCGTGCCGTGGATCAGCCGCATGCACCCACCGACGGACTGCAGTCCTACTTCCAATCAGCCATGGACAAGCTCTTGAAGGAACGGCAGATGACCACGGTTCCACGAGCCACGACGCGAGCCGTGGATCCTGTGTATCGGGACGTCGAGATGGAGTCAGTAGGATCACACCCTGAGAACTGGGAGTATGACCCTGACGACCTTGACGGATTGGCTCCCCGGCGTACGGCGACGACCACCGCTGCATCCGTTACGGCAGGATCCAGCACGATTCAGCGGATCCGAATCTCTGCGATATCGGACCTGAAGGAGTTCACGGGCAAGGATCACGACGAGGAACAAGTAAGATCATGGATGACTAAAGTCAAGCCAGCCTTCACGAGAGATCAAGCATCTGACGAAGAAAAGTGCCTTACCTTTGGAGATCCCCTCACTGGTCCAGCGCGAAACTGGTACAGACAACTCAGTCGATCCACAAGGCTAAAGTGGAGTGATCTGCTGAAAGCCTTCCAGACGCAGTACTGTGGCCTCGGAGTCTCGGTGGCGTGGCAATACTACCACGCTCGCAAGAGATCCGATGAGTCGCCACTGGAATACTTGTACCGTTTGAACGCTGGTCTTCGTGCGAGAGTGATGATCAAGGATGGAGATGCCAGAGCTCGCCGCGAGCACGTCGAACACTTCATCGAGACGCTTGGGGATGCAGATCTGCAGACCAACTGACATTACTCCGACTTGCGAACGCGGATCAACTCGAAGACGTACTGCGGGCCCGAGATCGCGCGAGATCCAGACAGAAGAAGCCGTCGTCAGGATCCAGCAAGTTCCGGCCGAAGACCACGACGGCCCCGAAGCCAACCGGTCCGACGCGTGCGATCCGTTACATGCAAGCCGTAGAATCTGAGGGATCCGACTCCGAAGACTCCGGATCCGATGGTGAACTTCGCAGAGCATACGTAGCAGCCTCGAGTGAGCGACCGATTACCTCGACGACAGCCGGATCAACAGAGACCAAGACGGGAATTTCGGATCCTAAGAAGGATCCGGATCCAACCCAAGCCAGCTCGGATCCAACGCCACAAGATCGTCGACCACGTTTCTCCAACGAAGGGCAGCGCTGCTCGCTTGCGGATCCAGGGAACATTCGGATCTTGGCTGCTGGAAGCGCCTCACCTGCCAGAAGTGCGGCAAGAAGGGTCATCCGTCGGATCGCTGCTTCTTCGTATGTCGCGGCTGCGGAGAACTTCACGATCACGGCAAGTGTCAAATGGAGGAATTCTACAACCTCATCCGACAGTGGTTCGATCCGAGTAAGCACATGCTTCCAGAAGCTGCCGAGAAGATGTTAAACTAGAACGCTCGCGGGTTTGAATCCGGTACGAGACGAGCGTTTAACGTCTTACATCTATGCATATGTGAACAAGAAGGCCATGGATCGAGTTAGCAACAAGCGAACGGATCTATTGGATAATACATGTGAACTTCATGGGAAACGTACGGATAGAGTTGCAAGCTTCCGCTCTACAGACGATGCGTACCAGAGATCCGATGTAACGGGGTTACACGGCGCTGTGCGCCTTGGCTACAGTTGGTGTGGTATACACCATCCAGGTCACAAGTCACAGATCTGTGTACGACACATAGTGTTTCTCACACGTCACATATGTAGCCAGTTGCTGGCAGTTAGCTCAGAGCCACACATTGCATTTTTATTAGGATTTAGTATGCTAGATACTAAATCCGTTACATTTAGGATTAGGGCAATAAAGTCAATAAAAATCAGTTTGCATTTTACATAATTAGTGTCAGTTCCTTTATAATAGGGACACTGATTGTGAGAGTCCCGTATTTAGTGGACTACTTGGTTCTTGTATAGAACCGAAGGCTACTGCCTTGCAAGCAAGACTCTACGAGTCAACTAAACTTCCTCTGTGCCGTGCACACCTACGCAGCCCCGCTGCATCTGGTAGCACTTGTAGTCAATCCAACTCCTGGGTTGAAGACTGTTTCTCTGTGAGAATGGAGCCAGAAGCATACGCTCACTTGACTCCGAGTCAGCGGGACACGCTTAACAAGCTTACGTCCTTGCTGGGCCCCGAAGGTATGGCGCACCTTGCGTCCCAAGGGCCGGAGGCCGTCAACGCGCGCCTTGAGGCATTTGCCTCGTACGAAAACGCTCTCGTTGAGCACATCCAACGGAATGTAAAAGGAGTTAACCCCGCTCCGAGAGCTAAGCCCGTCACGCTCAGCGTGAAGACCTTTCACGGGCATGAAGGAAAGAACCTCCTGTTGTGGACCCGAGAGGTCGAAATGGCCATGGGGGCCGCTATGCTCCAGTTGGAAGGCCAACGTGTGGCGTTCGCCATCTCTAAGCTCGAAGGGCGAGCACGAGAATGTGCCTTGACGTCTGGGACGTCGGTAGAAATGGCCTTCCCCACTTGGAGTGAGCTTAAGGTCAAGCTTACGCAAGTGATTGCTCCGCCTAACCAGGCGTATCGCGTGCGGTCACGCTTCCTTGCTTGCCGACAGGGCAAGAAGGATATGGTGGACTATGTCCAAGAGCTGCGCACGCTCATCGCCGGCATGGCTGCCGACCCTCTACCTGAGGTGGTCACCGTGACCATCTTCATGGAAGGTTTACGAGCTGGCGTGGCCAGGACGGAGGCATTCCGTCAGAATCCTCGCACCTTCGAGGACGCTGTCAGCGTGGCATTGAATGCCGAACACAACTTTAAGTTGTCGAGGGTCGGTGCTAACAGCACAGGGTCCGGTGGACCCGAGCCCATGGACCTCAGCTATGCTGAAGATGAAGTAGCCGAGCTACGAGCTGCGGTGCAGCGTATGAGCACCCGCCGGTGCTACACGTGTAGTAGTCCCACACACCTGAGGCCCAACTGCCCTCTGCGCAAAGAGCGCGCCGGCCAGACTGGTCGCAACCCTGCCGCAGGTCCCGCTTTGGGCTCTGCTCACGGAAACGACGGCTCCCAGTAGACGCGGGGCGGTCTACTGGGGAAGAACTGAGTTCTGCAGTGCGTGAGAGGCACTGGGGCTCAGCCCTGAAGAGCTCCGTGCTCTTGAACACGGAACGTGTGAGCAAGCAGGGCTTGCTGGTCGTCCATGTGGACGTGAAGGGCTTCGAGAAGCCGTGGATCGTGTTGATCGATTCAGGAGCGTCTGGCAACTACATCACCGTTGAAGGTAGTCAGCAATATGCTGAGGCGCTTCGAGCGCGAAGAGGTGACACCGTCACTGTCCGTCTAGCGACGGGCGTCCGTGTCACGGCAGCCAAGGTCCCCATGGACCTGCGGCTGAGGTTCCTGGACTTCGACAGCGTGGAACGCTGCTTGGTCCTGGACCTGGATTCGAGGTACGACCTCATCCTTGGCATGGCGTGGCTGGAGCGCCACGAGCCCTGGATCGATTGGAGGTCGAAGACCTTAGGTGCTACGCACTTCTCTCCTAGTGGAGCTTTGGCGAGTCATGAACCCACCTCTGCTAGGAAGCAGAAGCGCTATTGGCGCGAGCATCGAGCCGAGTCGGCTATGATGCTGGAAGTCGGTGTGTCCGAGCTGGTGGACAGCACCGAGTGTGAGGACCGCAGTCCTGTTGAGCGCGTAGCGCTGGTTGACAGTGAGTCAACGTGTGGGCAAGGCCCACCTAATCCCTGTGGGGCCGCACGTTATCCGCCGAGCGATACTGGTCGTGGACCAAGTCGATCGCTGAATGTCTCTGACATTGGACCAGCTACGGTCATTGATTGTGCAGCGGCACGTACTCCGCTGAGCGACATCGATAATCGACCGAGTAGGTCGCTGAGTGTCTCCGACACTGGGCCTGGTGAGGCCGAAACTTGTGCGACGGCACGTACTCCGTCGAGTGGACGTTCGTCGGCTAGACGACGACGTCGTAAGGCCCTATGGGCGAGACGCTCTGCGTCTGATGCATCCGTGACGTCGAGTACCGACGCACAGGAGGGCTGTGGGCAGCTATACACTCTGGTTGATGGTGTGGGCGGCAGTGCTGAAGGCAGCGTCCTGCTGGACGAGCTGCCGAGTGTTGACAAGCTCCTTGAGCTAGAGGAGATGTCGTTCGCCGACTTTGGCGATGCCTTAAAGGCTGGCGAACTCGCTGAGGTGGTCATCGTCCGACCTGAAGAGGAGTTAAACTTATCGTCCCTCGTTGACGAGTCCGTCTTGGCCGCGGTCAAGAAGGCGTTGAACGCCAGGAGTGGATCGGAGATCCTCAAGAATCCCTCGGATCCCTTCTACTCCTTGCTGAAGGAAAATGGAGACGTTGTCTCGAAGGAACCACCGAGTGGCCTGCCTCCTGACCGAGGCGTTCGTCACGAGATCGACTTAGTTCCCGGAACTAAATACTGCGTGACCCGGCAGTGGCCTCTTCCTAAAGAGCAATGCGACGTCATTGACGCCTTCTTCCGTGCTAAGCACGCGGCGGGTCTCGTGCGCGAGAGCAAGTCTCCGCACTCCGCGCCAACGTTCTGTGCCAGAAAGCCGAATGGCAAGTGGCGCATCGTTCACGCTTTTAACAAGCTCAACGCTGCCACGATTCCGGCGCAGACGCCGATTCCTAGGAAGGATGTGATATTCCGCTTACAGCGGTGAGCACCCCGACCGGTATGCTCTGGGAGTGGCTCGTCATTCCCCAAGGGCTGTCGAATGCGCCTGCAACGTTCAATCGTCTAGTGACGCAGTTGTTCAGGCCCCTACGGGCATTCGCACAGACGTACTTTGACGACGTGTTCGTTCACAGTCAGGCCGAACACGGCAAGACTGACGTTGAGGTGCACGTGGAACACGTGAGAGCTGTGCTCGAGTGCATGCGCACGAACAAATTGTACGCCAACGCAGACAAGTGCGTCTTTGGCGCGGAAGAAATCCCCTTCCTAGGGTGCTTCATGGCCTTCGTGCTGATCCAGCAAAGGTCAAGGCCATTGTGGACTGGCCGGTTCCCTTGAACCAGAAGGACTTGCGTAAGTGGCTGGGCTTGGTCAACTACTTGCACAAGTACAGCGAGAACTACGCTGAGTTGGCTCGGCCACTGTCTCCTTAAGAAGGATGCCGAATGGGTATGGCGTGCTGAGCACGAGAGTGCGTTCACTCGTATCAAGGATAGCCTGCTTCAGGCACCGATACTGGCGTTGCCAGACCCCGATCGTCCGTTCATTGTCATCTGTGACGCCTCGGACTTTGCCATCGGCAGTGCTTTGCTACAAGCGGACGCCGAAGGGCGCGAACGCGTCATTGCGTTTGAGTCTCGGCAGCTCAAGGCTGCTGAGAAGAACTATCCAGTTCATGACAAGGAGCTACTTGCGATGAAGTACGCCCTCGTCAAATTCAGGGTTCACCTGCTCGGCTCCAAGCCGTTTGTGATCTACACGGATCATGCGTCACTACGCACAGCGACGCAGTCGCCTCACCTCTCGCAGAGGATGGCCCGATGGCTCTCCTTCTTTGCGGAGTATAACTTCGAGGTGAAGTACAAGCCTGGCAGGCAGAACGTCCTCGCTGACGCGCTATCACGTCGTCCGGACTATGAGTTATCTCATGTCACTTCGGTGACGTCGTTTGTGACGGACATGGTTCGAGCAGCGTACGCTCAGGATGACTCTTGTGTCGCGCTGCTTCAAGCTCTAGGGAGCGATGAGTTTAAGGACTCAAAGGTGACTCTGTCACGACGCCTAAAGGCGAGACTCCAGCGCTATAGCCTGGAAGGTGGTCTGCTGTACTACAGCACGGGTCAGGATGACCCACCACGTGTGGTGGTTCCGCACGATGAGGACCTGAAGTATCGTATCCTCTATGAGGCCCACGACACGCCCACCAGCGGCCACCTCGGTCGTGAGAAGACCTACAGCTCGGTGAGCTCCATGTACTGGTGGCCAAAGATGTACAAGTGGGTCAGCACATATGTGCACACGTGTGAGACGTGTTAGCGGGTTAAACCCTCGCCGCATGCGGCAGCGCCTTCGGCGAGCTTGCCTGTACCCTCTGGGTGTTGGCAGTCTATGAGTATGGACTTTGTGTTTGGCCTGCCGAAGGATACGGCAGGCAACACGGGTGTTGTGGTCTTTGTTGACCGTCTGAGCAAGATGGCTCACCTAGCGGCTGTGCCGGACACCATCGATGGCGCTAGTACAGCGACGATCTTTATCGATCGGGTCTTCCGCCAGCATGGGCTGCCAGAGACCATTGTCTCGGATCGAGACCCCCGTTTCACGGGTCACTTCTGGACGTCCGTCTTTAAAGTGCTTGGCCCTCGACTGGACATGTCCACGACGGATCATCCGCAGACCGACGGTCAGACTGAACGCGTGAACCGCGTCTTGGAGGACATCCTCCGCAGCATATGCGCTGAAACGCCGAAGCGTTGGAGCGCTATGCTCCCTCTCGTGGAGTTCTCCATGAACAATGCGGTGCATGCCTCGACAGGCTTCACCCCGTTCTACGTGAACGGACTTGCGCATCCGCGCGTCCCGCTCACTCCGCCACGCGGTGGCCTCGGGCTTAGTGGGAGAGAGGCTATGCCGTCGCTCGACGTCGAGCTTGCTGATATCAGCCCTTCTGCTGTGCGTAAACAAGTCGATGACTTCCTCTCGGTGAGATTGAGCGTATTACGCCGTGTACGTGACGCGATGGCTGAAAGCCAAGACGTTCAGAAGGAACAAGCTGATGCAAAAGGTAGAGGCAATGTATGGGAATTTAAGGTCGGTGACCAAGTTTTATTAAACGCTAAGAACCTACCTACACATCCAGTGTCGAGTGTCTTTAAGACGAAATTGCGTCCGCGCTTCATCGGACCGTTTACGGTCGTGGCCAAGAAGGGCCTGGCATACACGCTTGACTTACCAAAGCGGATGCGAACACACCCTGTGTTCTACGTCGGCTTGCTTAAGCCATATCGGGACCCCGCGGGGGTGAGCGCGGAGGCGCTGGCGCCGACGGCACACGCCCAGGCTGCGTCATCTGCAGCAGCAACGTCACCTGACCCCGCAGCTCAGCGAGCTGAAGCTCCTGCTGATGCAGGCGAGCGGTCAGAGACTGAGGCCCTTCGAGCCAAGCCACTCGGCTCTCGATCTCCTCCATGTCGTGAGCGAGACGGGCATGCTAATACCAAACACTCTCCACGTTCCCTTGAAGGGACTGAGTCTGACTCTGGAGAGTATCGATCGAGCGATCGAGTTGATACCAGGCGCGCTGCGACAGATAACGCTCGTCACACTCATCGAGTATTGCGTTCCGCAGCGAATCGGCCTCCTCCACCGTTGCTCGACGAGCAGGGGACCCCCCATTACCACGTGGAGCGCCTGATGGCGCGGCGTCGCCACCGTAGTCAAAACCAGTATCTGGTGAAGTGGCGTGGGTATCCTCATTCCCAAAACTCGTGGGAGTTTGAAGGGCCCCTGAGGCAGGACTGCCCTGACGTCGTGGACGCTTTTGATCGCGAAGGTCGGAGGCGCCCGAAGGGCTCGAGGTCGACCACTCGGTCGACACCCGCTTCTCACCACTAGTGTGAGAAGCTGACGGACTAGCAGCCGAGCTCAGGCTCTGGTCCGTGGCTGGCATAGCCAGTGAGTCTCCTTCGGAGACTAGAGGAGCGTCCTGCGAGGCAGGGATAGTGGCTTGAGAGGCGGGAGCCACCGCCGTCGTGTGACGAGGAAAGCGGCCGGGCCGCACGCGTAGCTTCGCGTACTGGAAGAGTAGACCTCGAGTGAGGCGGACGTCCACCTCGGACGAGCTCTCCATGAGCCGATCGAACGACGCGAGCTTCCGTGAAGCCTCGGCCCAGGTGGCTACATGGACCATGTAGTCCCGGGTAGTCTCTCCCGTTTGGAGAAGGAGTGGATAAGTCCTCATCTGAGGTACAGACTCCCGTCGCCGTTGCTTATCTAAGCGTTGCCGATACTCGGCGAGTGTGCACACCTGCGGGGTCAGGAAACGCTCATGGAGCCCTTGCCGGTGCTGAGTCTCAGTCACCGTGCGAGGCGGTGCGCCTATGGCGTAACCGTGCAGGTTTGGCTGTGCCATCAATTGCTTCACCTGCTCGGCGGGGTCACGAGGCTCGAAGCCGTAGTCGCGTCGCGACGAAGTCCCCACGATGTCCCGTTGGACTGGTCGACGTGACTCTGAAGTACCGCTCATAGAGGCCTCCTGCGCCTCATCCAGTGGGTTGGTGATCGCGTCCTCGACGCCCCTGAGCGACTCTGGCTCATCGCGAGCAGGAAGTGGTGGTGCATTGCGCAACGCGTTGAGCACGAGGCTCGAAGGTCCCTCTGGGAATGGATTGGGCTGACGCAGCTGCCGAGGGATTGAGTACCGACGCGGATCGCGTGGAGAGCGCAGCTCAGACTGAGTAGGAGCAGGAGACGCAGGGCATCGCCGAGTTCGGACTCCTCGTAGTCCACTTCGACCTCGCCTTCCTCCGTAGGAGAGCGACGTGGGTCGCGCGTCGGCGACGCTGTCGTGTACTCGAAGGGTGAGCCACCGCTACCACTTGACGTCGGGCTGGCCTTGAACATCGCTCCGTAGCGAAGGCGAGACGCCGCGAAATACTCCGAAACGGAGAGCGTGAGAGGAGCCGAGGGCTCAGACCGGAAGGCGCTGAGGCGCTGAGGCGTAGACGCCGAGTCACGGGGCACCTCAGGAGCGGTCGGCTCGCTGGGGAGAATTGGAGAATGTGCTCGTTGAGCCAGCGCGCACGCGCACTCTCGTTGAGAGATTTCTTTTATCGGAAAGTTGCCGGTGACAGGCCTTGACAAGGCAGTTATGTCTGCAGTTGTAGATACCCCGTATCTACGGTTTGGTAGGGGAGGGTGTAACGGGGTTACACGGCGCTGTGCGCCTTGGCTACAGTTGGTGTGGTATACACCATCCAGGTCACAAGTCACAGATCTGTGTACGACACATAGTGTTTCTCACACGTCACATATGTAGCCAGTTGCTGGCAGTTAGCTCAGAGCCACACATTGCATTTTTATTAGGATTTAGTATGCTAGATACTAAATCCGTTACATTTAGGATTAGGGCAATAAAGTCAATAAAAATCAGTTTGCATTTTACATAATTAGTGTCAGTTCCTTTATAATAGGGACACTGATTGTGAGAGTCCCGTATTTAGTGGACTACTTGGTTCTTGTATAGAACCGAAGGCTACTGCCTTGCAAGCAAGACTCTACGAGTCAACTAAACTCCCTCTGTGCCGTGCACACCTACGCAGCCCCGCTGCATCTGGTAGCACTTGTAGTCAATCCAACTCCTGGGTTGAAGACTGTTTCTCTATGAGAATGGAGCAAGAAGCATACGCTCACTTGACTCCGAGTCAGCAGGACACGCATAACAAGCTTACGTCCTTGCTGGGCCCTGAAGGTATGGCGCACCTTGCGTCTCAAGGGCCGGAGGCCGTCAACGCGCGCCTCGAGGCATTTGCCTCGTACGAAAACGCTCTCGTTGAGCACATTCAGCGGAATGTAAAAGGGGCTACCCCTGCTCCGAGAGCTAAGCCCGTCACGCTCAGCGTGAAGACCTTCCATGGGAATGAGGGGGAGAACTCCTTTTGTGGACCCGAGAGGTCGAAATGGCCATGGGGGCCGCCATGCTCCAGTTGGAGGGGCAACGCGTGGCGTTTGCCATCTCCAAGCTCGAAGGACGAGCACGAGAATGGGCTTTGACGTCTGGGACGTCGGTGGAAGCGGCCTTCCCTACTTGGGGCGAGCTAAAAGCCAAGCTCACGCAAGTGATTGCTCCGCCTAACCAGGCGTATCGCGTGCGGTCACGCTTCCTTGCTTGCCGACAGGGCAAGAAGGATATGGTGGACTATGTCCAAGAGCTGCGCACGCTCATCGCCGGCATGGCTGCCGACCCTCAACCCGAGGTGCTCGCCGTGACCGTCTTCATGGAAGGCTTGCGAGCTGGTGTGGCCAGGACGGAGGCATTCCGTCATAGCCCCCGCAGCTTCGAAGACGCTGTCAGCGTGGCATTGAATGCCGAACACAACTTTAAGTTGTCGAGGGTCGGTGCTAACAGCACAGGGTCCGGTGGACCCGAGCCCATGGACCTCAGCTATGCTGAAGATGAAGTAGCCGAGCTACGAGCTGCGGTGCAGCGTATGAGCACCCGCCGGTGCTACACGTGTAGTAGTCCCACACACCTGAGGCCCAACTGCCCTCTGCGCAAAGAGCGCGCCGGCCAGACTGGTCGCAACCCTGCCGCAGGTCCCGCTTTGGGCTCTGCTCACGGAAACGACGGCTCCCAGTAGACGCGGGGCGGTCTACTGGGGAAGAACTGAGTTCTGCAGTGCGTGAGAGGCACTGGGGCTCAGCCCTGAAGAGCTCCGTGCTCTTGAACACGGAACGTGTGAGCAAGCAGGGCTTGCTGGTCGTCCAGGTGGACGTGAAGGGCATCGAGAAGCCGTGGATCGTGTTGATCGATTCGAGGGCGTCTGGCAACTACATCACCGTTGAAGGTAGTCAGCAATATGCTGAGGCGCTTCGAGCGCGAAGAGGTGACACAGTTACTGTCCGTCTAGCGACGGGCGTCCGTGTCACGGTGGCCAAGGTCCCCATGGATCTGCGGCTGAAGTTCTTGGACTTCGACAGCGTGGAACGCTGCTTGGTCCTGGACCTGGATTCGAGGTACGACCTCATCCTTGGCATGGCGTGGCTGGAGCGCCACGAGCCATGGATTGATTGGAGGTCGAAGACCTTAAGTGCTACGCACTTCTCTCCTAGTGGAGCTTTGGCGAGTCATGAACCCACCTCTGCTAGGAAGCAGAAGCGCTATTGGCGCGAGCATCGAGCCGAGTCGGCTATGATGCTGGAAGTCGGTGTGTCCGAGTTAGTGGACAGCACCGAGTGCGAGGACCGCAGTCCTGTCGAGCGCGTAGCGCTGGTTGACAGTGAGTCAACGTGTGGGCAAAGCTCACGTAACCCCTATGGGGCGGCACGTACTCCGCCGAGTGACGCCGGTCATGGGCCGTCACTGAATGCCGATGGCATCGGGCCTTACCAGGCCGTGAACTGTGGGGCGGCACGTACTCCGTCGAGTGATACTGGTCGTGGACCAAGTCGATCGCTGAGTGTCTCTGACACTGGACCTGTTACGGTCATTGATTGTGCAGTGGCACGTACTCCGCTGAGCGGCATCGGTCGTCGACCGAGTGGATCGCAGAGTGTCACTGACACTGGGCCTGAAGGGGCCGAAACCTGTGCGGCGGCACGTACTCCGTCTAGTGACGTCGGCGGTAGACCGAGTCAGTCACTGACACTGGGCGGGGCAAGGCCATAACCTGTGCGGCGGCACGTACTCCGTCGAGTGGACGTTCGTCGGCTAGGCGACGACGTCGTAAGGCCCTATGGGCGAGACGCTCTGCGTCTGAGTCGTCCGTGACGCCAAGTGTCAATGCACTGGAGGGCTGTGGGCAGCTATACACTCTGGTTGATGGTGTGGGCGGCAGTGCTGAAGGCAGCGTCCTGCTGGACGAACTGCCGAGTGTTGACAAGCTCCTTGAACTAGAGGAGATGTCGTTCGCCGACTTTGGCGATGCCTTGAAGGCTGGCGAACTCGCCGAGGTGGTCATCGTTCGACCTGAAGAGGAGTTAAACTCATCGTCCCTCGTTGACGAGTCCGTCTTGGCCGAGGTCAAGAAGGCGCTGAGCGCCAGGAGTGGATCGGAGATCCTCAAGAATCCCTCGGATCCCTTCTACTCCTTGCTGAAGGAAAATGGAGACGTTGTCTCGAAGGAACCACCGAGTGGCCTGCCTCCTGACCGAGGCGTTCGTCACGAGATCGACTTAGTTCCCGGAACTAAATACTGCGTGACCCGGCAGTGGCCTCTTCCTAAAGAGCAATGCGACGTCATTGACGCCTTCTTCCGTGCTAAGCACGCGGCGGGTCTCGTGCGCGAGAGCAAGTCTCCGCACTCCGCGCCAACGTTCTGTGCCAGAAAGCCGAATGGCAAGTGGCGTATCGTTCACGCTTTTAACAAGCTCAACGCTGCCACGATTCCGGCGCAGACGCCGATTCCTAGGAAGGATGTTCTTCAGAACAACATGGTGGGTTGCACCATGTACAGTGCGCTCGACTTAGTCGATGGCTACTAACAGCTGCTCATGCGAGCCAGTGATATTCCGCTCACAGCGGTGAGCACCCCGAGCGATATGCTCTGGGAGTGGCTCGTGATGCCCTAAGGGCTGTCGAATGCGCCTGCAACGTTCAACCGTCTAGTGACGCAGTTGTTCAGGCCCCTACGGGCATTCGCACAGACGTACTTTGACGACGTGTTCGTTCACAGTCAGGCCGAACACGGCAAGACTGACGTTGAGGTGCACGTGGAACACGTGAGAGCTGTGCTCGAGTGCATGCGCACGAACAAATTGTACGCCAACGCAGACAAGTGCGTCTTTGGCGCGGAAGAAATCCCCTTCCTAGGGTGCTTCATGGCCTTCGTGCTGATCCAGCAAAGGTCAAGGCCATTGTGGACTGGCCGGTTCCCTTGAACCAGAAGGACTTGCGTAAGTGGCTGGGCTTGGTCAACTACTTGCACAAGTACAGCGAGAACTACGCTGAGTTGGCTCGGCCACTGTCTCCTTAAGAAGGATGCCGAATGGGTATGGCGTGCTGAGCACGAGAGTGCGTTCACTCGTATCAAGGATAGCCTGCTTCAGGCACCGATACTGGCGTTGCCAGACCCCGATCGTCCGTTCATTGTCATCTGTGACGCCTCGGACTTTGCCATCGGCAGTGCTTTGCTACAAGCGGACGCCGAAGGGCGCGAACGCGTCATTGCGTTTGAGTCTCGGCAGCTCAAGGCTGCTGAGAAGAACTATCCAGTTCATGACAAGGAGCTACTTGCGATGAAGTACGCCCTCGTCAAATTCAGGGTTCACCTGCTCGGCTCCAAGCCGTTTGTGATCTACACGGATCATGCGTCACTACGCACAGCGACGCAGTCGCCTCACCTCTCGCAGAGGATGGCCCGATGGCTCTCCTTCTTTGCGGAGTATAACTTCGAGGTGAAGTACAAGCCTGGCAGGCAGAACGTCCTCGCTGACGCGCTATCACGTCGCCCGGACTATGAGTTATCTCATGTCACCTCGGTGACGTCGTCCGTGACGGACATGGTTCGAGCAGCGTACGCTCAGGACGACTCTTGTGTCGCGCTGCTTCAAGCTCTAGGGAGCGATGAGTTTAAGGACTCAAAGGTGACTCTGTCACGACGGCTAAAGGCGAGACTCCAGCGCTATAGCCTGGAAGGTGGTCTGCTGTACTACAGCACGGGTCAGGATGACCCACCACGTGTGGTGGTTCCTCACGATGAGGACCTGAAGTATCGTATCCTCTATGAGGCCCACGACACGCCCACAAGCGGCCACCTCGGTCGCGAGAAGACCTACGGCTCGGTGAGCTCCATGTACTGGTGGCCGAAGATGTACAAGTGGGTCAGCACATATGTGCACACGTGCGAGACGTGTCAGCGGGTTAAACCCTCGCCGCATGCGGCAGCGCCTTTGGCGAGCTTGCCTGTACCCTCTGGGTGTTGGCAGTCTATGAGTATGGACTTTGTGTTTGGCCTGCCGAAGGATACGGCAGGCAACACGGGTGTTGTGGTCTTTGTTGACCGTCTGAGCAAGATGGCTCACCTAGCGGCTGTGCCGGACACCGTCGATGGCGCTGTACAGCGACGATCTTTATCGATCGGGTCTTCCGCCAGCATGGGCTGCCAGACCATTGTCTCGGATCGAGACCCCCGTTTCACGGGTCACTTCTGGACGTCCGTCTTCAAAGTGCTTGGCACTCGACTGGACATGTCCACGGCGGATCATCCGCAGACCGACGGTCAGACTGAACGCGTGAACCGCGTCCTGGAGGACATCCTCCGCAGCGTATGCGCTGAAACGCCGAAGCGTTGTCCCTCTCGTTGAGTTCTCAATGAACAACGCGGTGCATGCCTCGACAGGCTTCACCCCGTTCTACGTGAACGGACTTGCGCATCCGCGCGTCCCGCTCACTCCGCCACGCGGTAGCCTTGGGCTTGGTGGGGGAGAGGCTGTGCCGTCGCTCGACTCCGAGCTTGCTGATGTCAGCCCCCTTGCTGTTCGCAAGCAAGTCGATGCCTTCCTCTCGATGAGGCTTAGCGTCTTACGCCGTGTGCGTGACGCAATGGCTGAAAGCCAAGATGTTCAAAAGGAACAAGCTGATGCCAAAGGCAGAAGCAACATGTGGGAGTTCAAGGTCGGTGACCACGTTTTATTAAACGCTAAGAACCTGCCTACACACGCAGTGTCAGCCGTCTTCAAGACGAAGTTGCGGCCGCGCTTCATTGGACCGTTCACGGTCGTGGCCAAGAAGGGCCTGGCATACACGCTTGACTTGCCAAAGCGTATGCGAACACATCCTGTGTTCTACGTAGGCTTGCTTAAGCCATATCGGGATCCTGCTCTTGTGAGTTCTGAGGCGCTGGCGCCGAGTCGGACGAAGGCTGCACGGCAGCAGGTGGCAGAGCCACAGGTGGTTGCATCCGAACCAACAGGTCTTGTCGATCCGGAGCAACGTGATGCTCGAGGTCATAGACCCGCTGATGCAGCACCAGAGGCGACTCAGACCGGTCCCCGCGACTCTAGGTCTCCTCGAGACCAGTCGCTAAGCGATGGGTCGGATGACCGACGTGGCGGTCGTGCTCCTTCACCGAGCCGACGCGGGTCTGCAAGCAATGCAGCGCGTCTACACTCGCAGCGCGAGAACCCATCGACCGCTCGTCCTCCTCCTGCTCTGCTCGATGAGCAAGGTGAGCTTCACTATCACGTGGATCGCCTGATGGCGCGGCGTCGTCGCCAAGGACACAACCAGTATCTGGTGAAGTGGCGAGGTTACCCTCACTCACAGAACTCGTGGGAGTTTGAGGTGCCACTACGGCAGGATTGCCCCGACGTCGTTGACGCGTATGATCGGGCACACCCGGTGTCGGACCGCCCGGTGGGCGTGCGACGGAGTCGCCGGGTGCCAAGCACCTCCCACTAAGGTGGGAGTCCACAGGGTCGTTGCTGAGCTCAGGCTCTGACCCGTAGCTGCAATAGTTGCAGCGAGCACGTCGGTGCCGTCGACGTGGCATCGAATGCTCAAACTGCAAGCGCAGTAGAGCTACATGCGCCTCGCGCGCGTGTTTCAAGGGTTTATGACCCTTTAACAACACTGGCCTATGGCCCGGAGCTTCGCGATCATGAAGCGAAGATGGTTCGTGATGAACAACCGTCTTAATGACGTTCTGTCTAAACGGCAAGTGGTGATGGAAACGGATTCTATCCGATCACCTGACGCTAGAAGTGTTCAATGGGTATGACTATGTCATGAGGCACTGTGGATGACAGGGATGTCAATGCATTGGACCCCGCATGCTGCATAGCAGAAGGAGGTAGATATGCTCCTCCTGAGCGACAGCTTAGCTGTCTGGTGCTCGTTGACGTGTCTACGACGGTGCTGACCACGTGTATTCACAAGGCACAGTGTCTGTGACACATAGTAGCGCTTGCGCCTGCTTCTAGGACAACTTGGCCATCAAGCCCTGCACACAGTGCTCATCCGAGGGTCACATTAACAGTGAAGCGAGTGGGCCCCACTGCTGTGTGGTTCGTGGAACCGTTGGTAGCCTGGAAGGCTTGCCCTGTGGATCACTGATCCAGTAGTATCATAGATACGCCACCTGTGGCCTTCTTTCCATGCCCGTAGAGCCCCTTGACTCGAGCCAGTAGGCTCCTATGCTTGGTAAGCATTGGGCCCAAGTGTGTACCAAGTGGCATCGCGTACGGAGGCGTGTAACACGCACGAGAGACAGCGCCGTCCGCGCAAGGTAAGGTGCCGTGGCCATCGGCCGATAATCGCGTCGTGTGTTTACACTTTCCGGATACGGTATCCGGAATCTTGGTGGGGGAGAGTGTAACGGGGATGTTACACGAATGTTTCTCGTTGGTGTGTGAAACGCGTGGATACATTTATGTGGGTACATAATGGTGTGTGACACACGAGTAGATACGTAGCTTGCCTCAGAGCCTCACGTTGCATTTTGATTAGGATTTAGTATGTTAGATACTAAATCCGTTACATTTAGGATTAGGGCAATAAAATCAATAAAAATCAGTTTTGCATTTTACATAATTAGTGTTAGTTCCTTTATTATAGGGACACTGATTGTGGGAGTCCCGTATTTAGTGGACTACTTCGTTCTTGTATAGAACCGAAGGCTAGTGCCTTGCCAGCAGGACTCTACGAGTCAACTAAACTTCCTCTGCGCGGTGCACACCTACACAGCCCTGCTGCAGTGGACAAACACGTCGTCAAAGTACGTCTGTGCGAATGCCCGCAGAGGCCTGAACAACTGCGTCACTAGACGGTTGAACGTTGCAGGCGCATTCGACAGCCCTTAGGGCATCACGAGCCACTCCCAGAGCATATCGCTCGGGGTGCTCACCGCTGTGAGCGGAATATCACTGGCTCGCATGAGCAGCTGTTAGTAGCCATCGACTAAGTCGAGCGCACTGTACATGGTGCAACCCACCATGTTGTTCTGAAGAACATCCTTCCTAGGAATCGGCGTCTGCGCCGGAATCGTGGCAGCGTTGAGCTTGTTAAAAGCGTGAACGATACGCCACTTGCCATTCGGCTTTCTGGCACAGAACGTTGGCGCGGAGTGCGGAGACTTGCTCTCGCGCACGAGACCCGCCGCGTGCTTCGCACGGAAGAAGGCGTCAATGACGTCGCATTGCTCTTTAGGAAGAGGCCACTGTCGGGTCACGCAGTATTTAGTTCCGGGAACTAAGTCGATCTCGTGACGAACGCCTCGGTCAGGAGGCAGGCCACTCGGTGGTTCCTTTGAGACAACGTCTCCATATTCCTTCAGCAAGGAGTAAAAGGGGTCCGAGGGATTCTTGAGGATCTCCGATCCACTCCTGGCGTTCAACGCCTTCTTGACCGCGGCCAAGACGGACTCGTCAACGAGGGACGATAAGTTTAACTCCTCTTCAGGTCGGACGATGACCACCTCAGCGAGTTCGCCAGCCTTTAAGGCATCGCCAAAGTCGGCGAACGACATCTCCTCTAGCTCAAGGAGCTTGTCAACACTCGGCAGTTCGTCCAGCAGGACGCTGCCTTCAGCACTGCCGCCCACTCCATCAACCAGAGTGTATAGCTGCCCACAGCCCTCCTGTGCGTCGGTACTCGACGTCACGGATGACTCAGACGCAGAGCGTCTCGCCCAAAAGGCCTTACGACGTCGTCGCCTAGCCGACGAACGTCCATTCGACGGAGTACGTGCCGTCGCACAAGTTTCGGCCTCTCTCGGCCCAGTGTCAGAGACACACAGCGATCCACTCGGTCGATGGCCGATGTCGCTCAGCGGAGTACGTGCCGCTGCACAATCAATGACCGTAGCTGGTCCAATGTCAAAGACATTCAGCGATCTACTTGGTACACGACCAGTATCGCTCGGCGGATAACGTGCGGCCCCACAGGGATTAGGTGGGCCTTGCCCACACGTTGACTCACTGTCAACCAGCGCTACGCGCTCAACAGGACTGCGGTCCTCACACTCGGTGCTGTCCACCAGATCGGACACACCGACTTCCAGCATCATAGCCGACTCGGCTCGATGCTCGCGCCAATAGCGCTTCTGCTTCCTAGCAGAGGTGGGTTCATGACTCGCCAAAGCTCCACTAGGAGAGAAGTGCGTAGCACTTAAGGTCTTCGACCTCCAATCAATCCATGGCTCGTGGCGCTCCAGCCACGCCATGCCAAGGATGAGGTCGTACCTCGAATCCAGGTCCAGGACCAAGCAGCGTTCCACGCTGTCGAAGTCCAAGAACTTCAGCCGCAGATCCATGGGGACCTTGGCCACCGTGACACGGACGCCCGTCGCTAGACGGACAGTAACTGTGTCACCTCTTCGCGCTCGAAGCGCCTCAGCATATTGCTGACTACCTTCAACGGTGATGTAGTTGCCAGACGCCCTCGAATCGATCAACACGATCCACGGCTTCTCGATGCCCTTCACGTCCACCTGGACGACCAGCAAGCCCTGCTTGCTCACACGTTCCGTGTTAAAGAGCACGGAGCTCTTCGGGGCTGAGCCCCAGTGCCTCTCACGCACTGCAGAACTCAGTTCTTCCCAGTAGACCGCCCCGCGTCTACTGGGAGCCGTCGTTTCCCTGGGCAGAGCCCAAAGCGGGACCCGCGGCAGGGTTGCGGCCATTTTGGCCGGCGCGCTCTTTGCGCAGAGGGCAGTTGGGCCTCAGGTGTGAGGGACTGCCGCATGTATAGCACCGGCGGGAGCTCATACGCTGCACCGCAGCTCGTAGCTCAGCTACCTCATCTTCAGCATAGCTGAGGTCCATGAGCTCGGGTCCACCGGACCCTGTGCTGATAGCACCGACCCTCGACAACTTAAAGTTGTGTTCGGCATTCAGTGCCACGCTAACAGCGTCCTCGAAGGTGCGAGGATTCTGACGGAATGCCTCCGTCCTGGCCACGCCAGCTCGTAAACCTTCCATGAAGCTGGACCTTAAGCTCACCCCAAGTGGGGAAGGCCATTTCTACCGACGTCCCAGACGTCAAGGCCCATTCTCGTGCTCGCCCTTCGAGCTTAGAGATGGCAAACGCCACGCGTTGCCCCTCCAACTGGAGCATGGCGGCCCCCATGGCCATTTCGACCTCTCGGGTCCACAACAGGAGGTTCTCTCCTTCGTGCCCGTGAAAGGTCTTCACGCTGAGCGTGACGGGCTTAGCTCTCGGAGCGGGGTTAACCCCTTTTACATTCCGTTGGGTGTGCTCAACGAGAGCGATTTCGTACGAGGCAAATGCCTCGAGGCGCGCGTTGACGGCCTCCGGCCCTTGGGACGCAAGGTGCGCCATACGTTCAGGGCCCAGCAAGGACGTAAGCTTGTTATGCGTGTCCTGCTGACTCGGAGTCAAGTGAGCGTATGCTTCTGGCTCCATTCTCACAGAGAAACAGTCTTCAACTCAGGAGTTGGATTGACTACAAGTGCTACCAGATGCAGCGGGGCTGAGTAGGTGTGCACGGCACAGAGGAAGTTTAGTTGACTCGTAGAGTCCTGCTTGCAAGGCACTAGCCTTCGGTTCTATACAAGAACCAAGTAGTCCACTAAATACGGGACTCCCACAATCAGTGTCCATATAATAAAGGAACTAACACTAATGTGGTGAAGCGAACGAGAATCTTTCCCGGAGAGGCGACATCAGCCACGAACCCGAAGAGGGCCGGAACAAGCGACAGGGGGGGACCTGTGATCCCCAGATCTGAGTCGAATCAGACAAAGTGTACGATGGGTCCCGCCGGGGAACAGGCAACAGAGACACCGGCGGAAGACAAAGGTATGATGGGTCCTGCCGGGGAACAGCAGAGACACCGGCGGAAGATCAAGTGGAGCGATGTTCGTCAGTGATCCGAGTTCTACCGGAGGAAGAATGGGGAGATCAAGGGTGTTCTCGCGCGGTCGGCGATGGCGGGGTCCCAAGTGAGCACGGCCTTGGCTTCCCGTTCACCCCGGCGTCCTGGAGCCTTCTAACGACATGATCCTGATTCTCCAGGCGGCGACGGAGCGGGATCACGGAGTGGTCCTCTCCCGTTTAAGTACTAGATCAGCTCCGGATCAAGCTCGACGCAGACTTCTCTGGTGACCTGACCCTAATTCTCCGGACGACTACCAAGCGGGATCTGGCAGCTATCATCTCCCCTACTAAGTGCGAGATCAAGCTTCGGCTAAGTGCGAGATCAAGCTTCGGTTAAGTACGAAATCGACTCACGTTCAGGGTTAGGGGAGCTAATCTAGGGATCAGATATGTAGCCAGTGTCATGTGATCGTAGGATAGTAAATCAGGATGGGATTAGTAGGCATAGGAATAACCATAAACAGAATCGAATTTGCCCGGGAACTACATTAGCCCTACAAGCGTCAGGAAGGTAAGGATACGTGACCTAGTATAGCGGTTAAGTCTGGATAATATATTGGCCAACTTTGACCTATCTAGTGAATTATCCTTTAAGTGCATACATCGGATCGGAAGGAATTGACGGTCCCGTCGAATCTCGCCCCCTCAAGACCCCCGCTAAAGGAAGCGGCAAGCAACGGAAAGGAAGGGACCGAATCCCTAACACTGGACTATTGGAAGACCTGGATCGAGAACCAGGCGCCCGGATCAAGGCTCAAGAACTCGCCTACGACCGAGATCAAGGCTCAAGAACTCGCCTACGACCGGGATCAAGGCTCAAGAACTCGCCTACGACCGGGATCAAGTACCCTAATGTGGAGTGAAGAACTTCCACGCTATCACACACCCCTGCGTCACCCAAGACCTTCTTTTCGTCCCAAGACATCTTCAGAAGTCACCTGGAAGAGCGTAACCCGCCTACCGACGGGTACACAAGGTGAAATACACACAGCTAGATCACGGATCATCGGGGGACCCCCTCCGTTAGTCAGTGTCTGGGCGCAAGTGGTGATCGCGATCGGCCTCAACCAGATTTTGGCCAGATCCGCTTTACCACAATGGTGCGCGTACCCCGGATTCGAATGGAGGATACCACCGTGAGTCACAAGAAGATGTCAAGGTAAAGAAGTGCCTACGAAAGTTGGATCGACGATGAAAACAGAAAGATCCACAGATCAGCAGAGTTCTGGGAGGATCTCTACTGACAGGCACGAGGCAGACCTGGATCGCAATCCAGATCTTAAAGGAAAACCTCGAATTCCTCCCAAGGCCCCTTCGAGGGCCACCGCGGATCTCGATGAGAATCTAGATCCGCACTCAGGGCAAGGAAGCGCCGATAATGATGAAGCGGCGTCGGCAGGCACAAGATCATCGTCTTCCTGTAATAGGCCTGGGTTGATCATATCTTTTGGCTCTGAGTCTGGAGCTTTCAATTTCGTCCGAGTGCTTTTGGTCTTCTTTTTCTTGGTCGATCTTGAGGCAACAGTGGACTTGGTGAGCAGATTAGGTTTCAGCTTTGCTGATTCGGCTGGAGAGTTCGACCCCAACTCTCTATTTGACTTGGAGCTGCAAGCGATTCAATCTGCGACCCAGGATCTATTCGATTCCCTCAAGATCTTGGTCGGCGAGCGCCCACTGACGCCCGACCCAGGCTATCAGACTGGGTCGTCATGCTACGCGTCAGCGACCTCGGAACCAGACTCAGATAGCCCGAGAAGGCTGCAACGCATGTCGTTGGGGCCCTCCGGTGCCAAGTTCCTGAAATCGCGTATGAAGAAACAGGATGCACGATCGGTGGCTGCGAAGCTGGAGGTCAAGATGCCCGATCAGCAAGAAAATCGCCGGATCCGGACGGACCAGACCGCGCCGACGACTAACTCCACTGGATCGAGCAACAAGTTGACGACTACTTTCAAATGGCGATGGATCGTTTCTTGAAAGAACGGAATCTCGCGACACCCCGATCGCCGATCAAAGGGGAGTTAGATGTTGAAATGGAGTCCGTCACGGCCTCGGATCCGGATGCATGGGAATACGATCCGGACGATCTGGGCATACCAAGTTCCGGGGGACAGATGTCGAGCCGAGCCACGATCGCATCCGCGGCGATCGGTCAAGGAGGATCGTCGATGATCCAGCGGGTCCGGATCTCAGCGATCTCGGATCTGAAAGATTTTGCGGGTAAAGATCTGGACGAAGATCGCGCTCGGGCCTGGATCAGTAAAGTCAAGTCGGCGTTCCAACGCGATCAGGCTACGGAAGAAGAGAAATGCCTCACGTTTGCAGATCTAATGGTGGGACCGGCAAAGAACTGGTACAGGCAGCTCAGTCGAACGACGAAAACCAAGTGGGCGGATCTGTTGGACAGTTTCCAGACCCAATATTGTGGGTTGGGTATGTCGGTCGCGTGGCAATACTATCACGCTCGCAAGCGATCGGAAGAGACACCTCTCGACTATCTCTACCGGCTCAACGTGGCGGCTTTACGCGCTAGACTGAAGATCAAGGATGGGAGCCCTAAGGCCCGCCGGGAACATGTGGACCACTATATCGAGACATTGGGAGACCCTGAGTTAGCTGATCGGCTGACCCTGCTCTGGCTAAGTGACGTCGACGAGCTTGAGGAGGTACTTCGTGCCCGGGAACGAGCAAAAAGCAGCCAGCGTAAATCTGCGCTTGGATCGAAGTACAGACAAAAGCAACCGGCCAGTTCCTCGGCAGCACCCACCTGAGCGGTTGTACAGGCGATCCAAACCCAAGATCCGAGCTCGAAATCGGAAGAAATATCCGGATCAGACGGATACGATCTCCGGAGAATATATCTTGCCGCGTCGGAAGACAAGCAGATCGGTACTGGGGGCGTTCCCCACTAACAGGATCAGGCGCGATCGCACATCGAGGCCGGATCACAGATCGCAGGGGATCAGATCACGATCGAAGTCGCTGTTTGCACTGTGGATCGCGGAAGCACACAGATCTGAACTGCTGGAGACGTCTAAACTGTGACAAGTGCGGAAAGAGGGGTCACCCGACGGATCTCTGTCAATATACCTGCCGTGGTTGTGGGGAGATCCATGAAGCTGGAGAATACCCAATGGAAGAATTATACAACCAGATCCGCAAGTGGTACGACCCGACCCGACATGCCGGATTGTTCCCCGAGAAGGTGGAAAAGATGATAAACTAGGACGCTCGCCGGTTTGAAAACCGGTACGAGCCGAGCGTTCTGAGTACTGCATCTATGCATATGTGAACAAGAAATCGAGAGATCAAGATAGGGAGAATTCGGATCTGCGCGGTAATACATGTAAGTTGCATTTGTAAACTGCTAAGATCGCGAGTCTTCCCCGGATCGATGAGTTCTCTCGATCTGGTGCGGAAGTGGCTTTGGACCTCAAGGAAGGAGAATCCAGGGGTTACTAGAAATACCGCCAAGCCAAGATCTCAGGTGTAATGGGGTTACACGTACAAGTGGTAGTACCACTTGAAACTCTAACAGTTAGGATAACTGTTAGAGGTTGGAAATGGGCCTCAGACCTTGGTGTGCTGTACACACCAATGGATACATGGGCAAACCACATTATTAGGTGGTTCGTTTGCATTTGTGCATATTATTAGTAGAAAGTTACGGATTTCTACCAATCACTGAGCAGAGTTTCTGCCAACCACACGTTGGCAGACCCTTTAGAAATAGATAATAAACAGTTTTAGGAGGTCCATAATTGGCTTATGCCAAATTCAATAACAGTTCTCATTTTACGGTATTTTGCGGTTTAATTTAGTTATATTTGATTTAATTATACTTACTTATTTAAATAAGTATACTTAAATTAAGTCTATTCTAATTGCACGCTTCCTCATACACGTAAGCGCACGTGTACGCCATCTAATAGGTCTAGGTAGACCCATTACACCTGGTAGCACTTAGTAGTCCGTCCCACGACCGACTGCAGTTCGTTCGTATGGAGTCATACGAACGCGGGGTAGAGAACTCCCCAATGGATGAGGGATCCACTGGGACCCCACACATGTCCGTGACGCGCACGGACTGTGCCCACCTGTCGGACCCAGAGTGGGAAGCTCTCCAAAGACTTTCACAAGTCATTGGAGAGGCAGCGGTAGCGACGATGCTTTGCACGCTATCGCCGACAGAGCAACACGGTGTTGCTCTGGGGTACATTGTTAAGGAGCAACGAGATGTTGCTGCCTCGGTGGCTTCCCCTAAGCCACGCGTGGAGTCGTTGAAACTCCACGTGAGTACCTACACGGGGAAGGAGGACGAGACCCTCCTTCGGTGGCTTGTCGAACTCGACACAGCCGTTGCGGCTCGACGTATCGTCGATCCGATGTCGAAGGTCGCGTTCGCCATGTCATGTCTTGGCGGACGTGCGAGGAGTTGGGCCTATGGGCGCCGACTCTCGGATCCTACGTGCTTCGGCACGTACGAGGTGTTCAAAGCGGAGCTCAAGCTTGCGTTTGAGCCTCCGAAGAACGAGTTCAGATCGAGAGCGGAGTTTCTTGATCTGCAGCAGGGCAAGGATGATGTCCACACCTTTGCCCAGCGTGCTCGATACTTGGTATCGAACATAGTGGCCAACCCGATCGACGAGGCGACCAAGGTCGTCACGTTCATGAAGGACTAAGAGATGGTCCCGTCGAAACATACCTCTTCCGAGAGTATCCGAATACTCTCGAGGAAGCGATCAGCCTTGCGATGCAAGAGGAGTTTAGCCGGCGTCAAGCTAAACTCCATGCGAACGCGCCGAAGCCGGCGCGTCCTGTTGTGAAGACGGGAGGTCCGGAACCTATGGACCTCTCGAGTGCTACGACTGCTGGTCAACAGCAGCGTAGGAACAGCAAGGTTCGATGTTACAAGTGTAGTAACATCGGTCACTATGCACGCGAGTGCATGGCGGGCGGGCGTTCAAAAAACGCCAAGGACCAGTAGGCGCGGGGCGTCTTACTGGTGATGCAGTCTCGCGTGTCGAGCTTGGACACGCGACAATGACGACTGCTGCCCCCAGCGAGAAATTTTCTCGCTGTAAGCTGCAAGATGACAAGCCAAACCTTGTCATCCTGAACGTAATGTCGAAGAGAGTTAACTCTCTTCGTGCCCTAGTGGACTCGGGCGCGTCGAACAACTTTGTTCGACAGGGAAGTCTTCGAAGAATTGACTTCGAAGAGGCCGACACGCCTCGCAGCGTGTTGGAGGTGCGGTTGGCAACAGGTGCCACCGTGAGGACTGAGAAGCGCGTAGTCCGTGTGCGCTTCTCTTACAAACGAAGGACGTTTGTAGAAGATCTTATCGTCTTGGATCTAGACGATAAGTTCGACATGGTATTAGGCATGCCGTGGCTTGCACGGCATGACCCGGTGATCAACTGGGAGAAGCGTACACTCGTACGCTTCAACAACACATGCGCGACAGAGAGCGATGGCCCTGTCAGCGCTGCACATGCACCGGCCGGTGCATGTGAATCCCCAGTTGAGGCAGCAGCGGCCGCCGCTGCCTCCGATCGCCGCCGGCGACCATCAACGACTTCGGGAGTCGTTGTGAGAAAATGTGTGTCGACTCAGAAATCTGAGCCGAAGGGTCGCGGTCACATGAGTGATGGTCAGGTGAATGTGAATCACCTGACGCGTAAACATCTGAATGATGTTTGTCACATGAGTGATGGTCAGGTGAATGCGATTCACCTGAGAGAAGGTAAAATACCGGTATTACCGGTATCCTTGAGCACCTTCACCACATCTTGCGTCCGCAGCTCTGCATTGCTCATCTGCATGTTGAGCACGACGTTCTCGTAGCTCTTTGGCAGACTGCGCAGCAAACAGATCGCCACATCCTCGTCCTCCATCTTGGCGCCGATACTGCTAAGCTTCGCGCTGATGTTGAGGACCTCGTTGCAATGGTGACGGATGTTTCCGCCTTCTGCCATCTCCATGCTGAAGAGCTGACGCTTGAGATAAATGCGTCCAGCCTTCTGCGATCCACCGTAAAGGGTACGTAAGCGCGCCCACGCGACCCAGGCTTCCTCGTAGTCGTCGACCACATGATGGTAGTCCGCGTCCATGTGGAGGAGCATCAGACCGAAGGCGACGTTGCTCGACTTCCGTTGAACTTGTCGATGGAGATCTTGGTATCTTGGACAGATGACATCGTGCTTGGGCTCATAACCTGAAGAAGGTCGTCACAGAGGTTGTCTTGCGAGGAGGCCGAGGCGAGGGAAGTCACTTGAGGGGTAGAATGGAAATTCAGAAGTGATTGATTGATATGAGCTTACACTGTCTTCTCTACCTGGTCTGCATCCAATCATTTGGTGCATCCAATCACCAACATTCTGTACTCGTCCAATCATCCTACTCGTCTAATCATCGGTGGTGTAACGGGGTTACACGTACAAGTGGTTGTACCACTTGTAACTCTAACAGTTAGGATAACTGTTAGAGGTTGGAAATGGGCCTCAGACCTTGGTGTGCTGTACACACCAAAGGATACATGGGCGAACCACATTATTGAGTGGTTCGTGTGCATTTGTGCATATTATTGGTAGAAAGTAATGGATTTCTACCAATCACTGAGCAGAGTTTCTGCCAACCACACGTTGGCAGACCCTTTAGAAATAGATAATAAACAGTTTTAGGAGGTCCATAATTGGCTTATGCCAAATTCAATAACAGTTCTCATTTTACGGTATTTTGCAGTTTAATTTAGTTATATTTGATTTAATTATACTTATTTAAATAAGTATATTTAAATTAAGTCTATTCTAATTGCACGCTTCCTCATATACGTAAGCGCACGTGTACGCCATCTAATAGGTCTAGGTAGACCCATTACACCTGGTAGCACTTTGTAGTCCGTCCCACGACCGACTGCTGTTCGTTCGTATGGAGTCATACGAACGCGGGGTAGAGAACTCCCCAATGGATGAGGGATCCACTGGGACCCCTCACATGTCCGTGACGCGCACGGACTGTGCCCACCTGTCAGATCCAGAGTGGGAAGCTCTCCAAAGACTTTCACAAGTCATTGGAGAGGCAGCGGTAGCGACGATGCTTCGTACGCTATCGCCGACAGAGCAACACGGTGTTGCTCTGGGGTACATTGTTAAGGAGCAACGAGATGTTGCTGCCTCGGTGGCTTCCCCTAAGCCACGCGTGGAGTCGTTGAAACTCCACGTGAGTACCTACACGGGGAAGGAGGACGAGACCCTCCTTCGGTGGCTTGTCGAACTCGACACAGCCGTTGCGGCTCGACGTATCGTCGATCCGATGTCGAAGGTCGCGTTCGCCATGTCATGTCTTGGCGGACGTGCGAGGAGTTGGGCCTATGGGCGCCGACTCTCGGATCCTACGTGCTTCGGCACGTACGAGGTGTTCAAAGCGGAGCTCAAGCTTGCGTTTGAGCCTCCGAAGAACGAGTTCAGATCGAGAGCGGAGTTTCTTGATCTGCAGCAGGGCAAGGATGATGTCCACACCTTTGCCCAGCGTGCTCGATACTTGGTATCGAACATAGTGGCCAACCCGATCGACGAGGCGACCAAGGTCGTCACGTTCATGAAGGGACTAAGAGATGGTCCCGTCGAAACATACCTCTTCCGAGAGTATCCGAATACTCTCGAGGAAGCGATCAGCCTTGCGATGCAAGAGGAGTTTAGCCGGCGTCAAGCTAAACTCCATGCGAACGCGCCGAAGCCGGCGCGTCCTGTTGTGAAGACGGGAGGTCCGGAACCTATGGACCTCTCGAGTGCTACGACTGCTGGTCAACAGCAGCGTAGGAACAGCAAGGTTCGATGTTACAAGTGTAGTAACATCGGTCACTATGCACGCGAGTGCATGGCGGGCGGGCGTTCAAAAAACGCCAAGGACCAGTAGGCGCGGGGCGTCTTACTGGTGATGCAGTCTCGCGTGTCGAGCTTGGACACGCGACAATGACGACTGCTGCCCCCAGCGAGAAATTTTCTCGCTGTAAGCTGCAAGATGACAAGCCAAACCTTGTCATCCTGAACGTAATGTCGAAGAGAGTTAACTCTCTTCGTGCCCTAGTGGACTCGGGCGCGTCGAACAACTTTGTTCGACAGGGAAGTATTCGAAGAATTGACTTCGAAGAGGCCGACACGCCTCGCAGCGTGTTGGAGGTGCGGTTGGCAACAGGTGCCACCGTGAGGACTGAGAAGCGCGTAGTCCGTGTGCGCTTCTCTTACAAACGAAGGACGTTTGTAGAAGATCTTATCGTCTTGGATCTAGACGATAAGTTCGACATGGTATTAGGCATGCCGTGGCTTGCACGGCATGACCCGGTGATCAACTGGGAGAAGCGTACACTCGTACGCTTCAACAACACATGCGCGACAGAGAGCGATGGCCCTGTCAGCGCTGCACATGCACCGGCCGGTGCATGTGAATCCCCAGTTGAGGCAGTAGCGGCCGCCGCTGCCTCCGATCGCCGCCGGCGACCATCAACGACTTCGGGAGTCGTTGTGAGAAAATGTGTGTCGACTCAGAAATCTGAGCCGAAGGGTCGCGGTCACATGAGTGATGGTCAGGTGAATGTGAATCACCTGACGCGTAAACATCTGAATGATGTTTGTCACATGAGTGATGGTCAGGTGAATGCGATTCACCTGAGAGAAGGTAAAATACCGGTATTACCGGTATCCTTGAGCACCTTCACCACATCTTGCGTCCGCAGCTCTGCATTGCTCATCTGCATGTTGAGCACGACGTTCTCGTAGCTCTTTGGCAGACTGCGCAGCAAACAGATCGCCACATCCTCGTCCTCCATCTTGGCGCCGATACTGCTAAGCTTCGCGCTGATGTTGAGGACCTCGTTGCAATGGTGACGGATGTTTCCGCCTTCTGCCATCTCCATGCTGAAGAGCTGACGCTTGAGATAAATGCGTCCAGCCTTCTGCGATCCACCGTAAAGGGTACGTAAGCGCGCCCACGCGACCCAGGCTTCCTCGTAGTCGTCGACCACATGATGGTAGTCCGCGTCCATGTGGAGGAGCATCAGACCGAAGGCGACGTTGCTCGACTTCCGTTGAACTTGTCGATGGAGATCTTGGTATCTTGGACAGATGACATCGTGCTTGGGCTCATAACCTGAAGAAGGTCGTCACAGAGGTTGTCTTGCGAGGAGGCCGAGGCGAGGGAAGTCACTTGAGGGGTAGAATGGAAATTCAGAAGTGATTGATTGATATGAGCTTACACTGTCTTCTCTACCTGGTCTGCATCCAATCATTTGGTGCATCCAATCACCAACATTCTGTACTCGTCCAATCATCCTACTCGTCTAATCATCGGTGGTGTAACGGGGTTACACGTACAAGTGGTTGTACCACTTGTAACTCTAACAGTTAGGATAACTGTTAGAGGTTGGAAATGGGCCTCAGACCTTGGTGTGCTGTACACACCAAAGGATACATGGGCGAACCACATTATTGAGTGGTTCGTGTGCATTTGTGCATATTATTGGTAGAAAGTAATGGATTTCTACCAATCACTGAGCAGTTTCTGCCAACCACACGTTGGCAGACCCTTTAGAAATAGATAATAAACAGTTTTAGGAGGTCCATAATTGGCTTATGCCAAATTCAATAACAGTTCTCATTTTACGGTATTTTGCAGTTTAATTTAGTTATATTTGATTTAATTATACTTATTTAAATAAGTATACTTAAATTAAGTCTATTCTAATTGCACGCTTCCTCATATACGTAAGCGCACGTGTACGCCATCTAATAGGTCTAGGTAGACCCATTACACCTGGTAGCACTTTGTAGTCCGTCCCACGACCGACTGCTGTTCGTTCGTATGGAGTCATACGAACGCGGGGTAGAGAACTCCCCAATGGATGAGGGATCCACTGGGACCCCTCACATGTCCGTGACGCGCACGGACTGTGCCCACCTGTCAGATCCAGAGTGGGAAGCTCTCCAAAGACTTTCACAAGTCATTGGAGAGGCAGCGGTAGCGACGATGCTTCGTACGCTATCGCCGACAGAGCAACACGGTGTTGCTCTGGGGTACATTGTTAAGGAGCAACGAGATGTTGCTGCCTCGGTGGCTTCCTAAGCCACGCGTGGAGTCGTTGAAACTCCACGTGAGTACCTACACGGGGAAGGAGGACGAGACCCTCCTTCCGGTGGCTTGTCGAACTCGACACAGCCGTTGCGGCTCGACGTATCGTCGATCCGATGTCGAAGGTCGCGTTCGCCATGTCATGTCTTGGCGGACGTGCGAGGAGTTGGGCCTATGGGCGCCGACTCTCGGATCCTACGTGCTTCGGCACGTACGAGGTGTTCAAAGCGGAGCTCAAGCTTGCGTTTGAGCCTCCGAAGAACGAGTTCAGATCGAGAGCGGAGTTTCTTGATCTGCAGCAGGGCAAGGATGATGTCCACACCTTTGCCCAGCGTGCTCGATACTTGGTATCGAACATAGTGGCCAACCCGATCGACGAGGCGACCAAGGTCGTCACGTTCATGAAGGGACTAAGAGATGGTCCCGTCGAAACATACCTCTTCCGGAGAGTATCCGAATACTCTCGAGGAAGCGATCAGCCTTGCGATGCAAGAGGAGTTTAGCCGGCGTCAAGCTAAACTCCATGCGAACGCGCCGAAGCCGGCGCGTCCTGTTGTGAAGACGGGAGGTCCGGAACCTATGGACCTCTCGAGTGCTACGACTGCTGGTCAACAGCAGCGTAGGAACAGCAAGGTTCGATGTTACAAGTGTAGTAACATCGGTCACTATGCACGCGAGTGCATGGCGGGCGGGCGTTCAAAAAACGCCAAGGACCAGTAGGCGCGGGCGTCTTACTGGTGATGCAGTCTCGCGTGTCGAGCTTGGACACGCGACAATGACGAATGCTGCCCCAGCGAGAAATTTTCTCGCTGTAAGCTGCAAGATGACAAGCCAAACCTTGTCATCCTGAACGTAATGTCGAAGAGAGTTAACTCTCTTCGTGCCCTAGTGGACTCGGGCGCGTCGAACAACTTTGTTCGACAGGGAAGTATTCGAAGAATTGACTTCGAAGAGGCCGACACGCCTCGCAGCGTGTTGGAGGTGCGGTTGGCAACAGGTGCCACCGTGAGGACTGAGAAGCGCGTAGTCCGTGTGCGCTTCTCTTACAAACGAAGGACGTTTGTAGAAGATCTTATCGTCTTGGATCTAGACGATAAGTTCGACATGGTATTAGGCATGCCGTGGCTTGCACGGCATGACCCGGTGATCAACTGGGAGAAGCGTACACTCGTACGCTTCAACAACACATGCGCGACAGAGAGCGATGGCCCTGTCAGCGCTGCACATGCACCGGCCGGTGCATGTGAATCCCCAGTTGAGGCAGTAGCGGCCGCCGCTGCCTCCGATCGCCGCCGGCGACCATCAACGACTTCGGGAGTCGTTGTGAGAAAATGTGTGTCGACTCAGAAATATGAGCCGAAGGGTCGCGGTCACATGAGTGATGGTCAGGTGAATGTGAATCACCTGACGCGTAAACATCTGAATGATGTTTGTCACATGAGTGATGGTCAGGTGAATGCGATTCACCTGAGAGAAGGTAAAATACCGGTATTACCGGTATCCTTGAGCACCTTCACCACATCTTGCGTCCGCAGCTCTGCATTGCTCATCTGCATGTTGAGCACGACGTTCTCGTAGCTCTTTGGCAGACTGCGCAGCAAACAGATCGCCACATCCTCGTCCTCCATCTTGGCGCCGATACTGCTAAGCTTCGCGCTGATGTTGAGGACCTCGTTGCAATGGTGACGGATGTTTCCGCCTTCTGCCATCTCCATGCTGAAGAGCTGACGCTTGAGATAAATGCGTCCAGCCTTCTGCGATCCACCGTAAAGGGTATGTAAGCGCGCCCACGCGACCCAGGCTTCCTCGTAGTCGTCGACCACATGATGGTAGTCCGCGTCCATGTGGAGGAGCATCAGACCGAAGGCGACGTTGCTCGACTTCCGTTGAACTTGTCGATGGAGATCTTGGTATCTTGGACAGATGACATCGTGCTTGGGCTCATAACCTGAAGAAGGTCGTCACAGAGGTTGTCTTGCGAGGAGGCCGAGGCGAGGGAAGTCACTTGAGGGGTAGAATGGAAATTCAGAAGTGATTGATTGATATGAGCTTACACTGTCTTCTCTACCTGGTCTGCATCCAATCATTTGGTGCATCCAATCACCAACATTCTGTACTCGTCCAATCATCCTACTCGTCTAATCATCGGTGGTGTAACGGGGTTACACGTACAAGTGGTTGTACCACTTGTAACTCTAACAGTTAGGATAACTGTTAGAGGTTGGAAATGGGCCTCAGACCTTGGTGTGCTGTACACACCAAAGGATACATAGGCGAACCACATTATTGAGTGGTTCGTGTGCATTTGTGCATATTATTGGTAGAAAGTAATGGATTTCTACCAATCACTGAGCAGAGTTTCTGCCAACCACACGTTGGCAGACCCTTTAGAAATAGATAATAAACAGTTTTAGGAGGTCCATAATTGGCTTATGCCAAATTCAATAACAGTTCTCATTTTACGGTATTTTGCAGTTTAATTTAGTTATATTTGATTTAATTATACTTATTTAAATAAGTATACTTAAATTAAGTCTATTCTAATTGCACGCTTCCTCATATACGTAAGCGCACGTGTACGCCATCTAATAGGTCTAGGTAGACCCATTACACCTGGTAGCACTTTGTAGTCCGTCCCACGACCGACTGCTGTTCGTTCGTATGGAGTCATACGAACGCGGGGTAGAGAACTCCCCAATGGATGAGGGATCCACTGGGACCCCTCACATGTCCGTGACGCGCACGGACTGTGCCCACCTGTCAGATCCAGAGTGGGAAGCTCTCCAAAGACTTTCACAAGTCATTGGAGAGGCAGCGGTAGCGACGATGCTTCGTACGCTATCGCCGACAGAGCAACACGGTGTTGCTCTGGGGTACATTGTTAAGGAGCAACGAGATGTTGCTGCCTCGGTGGCTTCCCCTAAGCCACGCGTGGAGTCGTTGAAACTCCACGTGAGTACCTACACGGGGAAGGAGGACGAGACCCTCCTTCGGTGGCTTGTCGAACTCGACACAGCCGTTGCGGCTCGACGTATCGTCGATCCGATGTCGAAGGTCGCGTTCGCCATGTCATGTCTTGGCGGACGTGCGAGGAGTTGGGCCTATGGGCGCCGACTCTCGGATCCTACGTGCTTCGGCACGTACGAGGTGTTCAAAGCGGAGCTCAAGCTTGCGTTTAAGCCCCCGAAGAACGAGTTCAGATCGAGAGCGGAGTTTCTTGATCTGCAGCAGGGCAAGGATGATGTCCACACCTTTGCCCAGCGTGCTCGATACTTGGTATCGAACATAGTGGCCAACCCGATCGACGAGGCGACCACGTTCATGAAGGGACTAAGAGATGGTCCCGTCGAAACATACCTCTTCCGAGAGTATCCGAATACTTGTGGTGAAGCGGACGAAAAAATTTGTTCCCGGAGAGGCGATGTCAGCCACGAACCCGAATAGAGTCGGAACGAGCGACAAGGGGGACCTGTGATCGCCAGATCTGGGTCGAATCAGACGAAGGTACGATGGGTCCCGCCGGGAACAGGCAACGGAGACACCGGCGAAGAAGCAGGTGGAGCGGTGTTCGTGGGTGATCCGAATCCTGCCGTGGTGTTCGTGGGTGATCCGAATCCTGCCGGAGGAAGAATGGGGAAATCAAGGATGTTCTCGCGCGATCAACGATGACGGGGCCCCAAGCGAGCATGATCAGCTTACCCTGGTGCCCCGAAACCTCTAACGGCACGATCCAACTTCCCCGGGCGGCGACGAAGCGAGATCACGCAAGATCGCGCAATGATCCTCTCCCGTATAAGTACGAGATCAGCTCCGGATCAAGGTCAACCCCAGGCGCGACGCAGACTCTTCTTGTGGCCTGATCCGGATTCTTTGAAGGGTCACCAAGCGGGATCAGGCAGCGATCAAGCTTCGGTTAAGTGCGAGATCAAGCTTCGGTTAAGTACGATATCAAGCTTCGGTTAAGTGCGAGATCAAGCTTCGGTTAAGTACGGAATCGGCTCAAGATCAGGGTTAGGGGAATCAAGCTAGGGATCAGCTCTGTAGCCAGTGTCGTGTGATCGTAGGATAGTAAATCAGGATGGGATTAGTAGGCATAGGAATAACCATAAGGAGACTCGAATTTGCCCTGAACCACTCAAGTGTCTTCGCTACGCCTGGAACCGGGAACTACATTGGCCCTACAAGCGTCAGGAAGGTAAGGATACGTGACCTAGTATAGCGGTTAAGTCTGGATAATATATTGGCCAGCTTTGCCCTATCTAGTGAACTATCCTTTAAGTGCATACATCGGATCGGAAGGAATTGGTTGTTTAGCCTAAGGATCCCGTCGAATCTCGCCCTCAAGACCCCCGCTATCGGAAGCGGAAAACAACGAAAGGAAGGACTGAATCCCGAACATTGGACTATTGGAAGACCTGGATCAAGAACCAGGCACCCGGATCAAGGCTCGAGAACTCGCCTACGACCGGGATCAAGTACCCCGAGGTGGAGTGAAGAACTTCCACGCCGCCTCAAACCCCTGCGTCACCCAAGACCTTCTTCTCGTCCCAAGACATCTTCAGAAGTCACCTGGAAGAGCGTAACCCGCCTACCGACGGGTACACAAGGTGAACACTACACGCAACAAGATCACGGATCATCGGGGGACCCCCTCCGTTAGTCGGTGTCTGGGCGCAAGTGGCGATCGCGATCGGCCTCAACCAGATTTTGGCCAGATCCGCTCTACCACAATGGTGCGCGTGCCCGGATCTTTTGGTGACTTCGGATATCACCGTGAGTCCCAAGAAGATGTCAAGATTAAATAAGAACAAGGGGAAGAAGTGCCTACGAAGGTTGGATCGACGGAGGCACCGATGAAAACAGAAAGATCCACAGATCAGCAGAGTTCTGGGAGGATCTCTACTGACAGGCACGAGGCAGACCTGGATCGCAATCCAGATCTCGAAGAAAAACCTCGAATTCCTCCCCAGGCCCCGTCGAGGGCCATTGCGGATCTCGACGAGAATCGAGATCCGCACACGAGCGATAAGGAATCAGCAAAGCTGAAACCTAATCTGCTCACCAAGTCCACTGTTGCCTCAAGATCGACCAAAAAAAAGAAGATCAAGAGCACCCGGACGAAATTGAAAGCTCCAGACTCAGAGCCAGAAGATGTGATCAACCCAGGATCAACGATCACCAGGGATGCGATCGAGCAGGCCTACTACAGGAAGAGGCTAAGCGAGACCTTGCTTAACGATCCCGTTCTCACGATCATACAAGTCCGCCAGATCGGTAACCTCACCGGACCAGTGTCGAAGCCCCGGACTAGCTCTGACCGCCTGAACGCGGTAAAGATCCTACTCGATCTGCTCCAAGAAGCTGGTTTGGTGGCTGGAGAGTTCGACCCAAACTCTCTATTTGACTTGGAGCTGCAAGCGATTCAATCTGCGACCCAGGATCTATTCGATTCCCTCAAGATCTTGGTCGGCGAGCGCCCACTGACGCCCGACCCAGGCTATCAGACTGGGTCGTCATGCTACGCGTCAGCGACCTCGGAACCAGACTCAGATAGCCCGAGAAGGCTGCAACGCATGTCGTTGGGGCCCTCCGGCGCCAAGTTCCTGAAATCGCGTATGAAGAAACAGGATGCACGATCGGTGGCTGCGAAGCTGGAGGTCAAGATGCCCGATCAGCAAGAAAATCGCCGGATCCGGACGGACCAGACCGCGCCGACGACTAACTCCACTGGATCGAGCAACAAGTTGGACGACTACTTTCAAATGGCGATGGATCGTTTCTTGAAAGAACGGAATCTCGCGACACCCCGATCGCCGATCAAAGGGGAGTTAGATGTTGAAATGGAGTCCGTCACGGCCTCGGATCCGGATGCATGGGAATACGATCCGGACGATCTGGGCATACCAAGTTCCGGGGGACAGATGTCGAGCCGAGCCACGATCGCATCCGCGGCGATCGGTCAAGGAGGATCGTCGATGATCCAGCGGGTCCGGATCTCAGCGATCTCGGATCTGAAAGATTTTGCGGGTAAAGATCTGGACGAAGATCGCGCTCGGGCCTGGATCAGTAAAGTCAAGTCGGCGTTCCAACGCGATCAGGCTACGGAAGAAGAGAAATGCCTCACGTTTGCAGATCTGATGGTGGGACCGGCAAAGAACTGGTACAGGCAGCTCAGTCGAACGACGAAAACCAAGTGGGCGGATCTGTTGGACAGTTTCCAGACCCAATATTGTGGGTTGGGTATGTCGGTCGCGTGGCAATACTATCACGCTCGCAAGCGATCGGAAGAAACCCCTCTTGATTATCTCTACCGGCTCAACGTGGCGGCTTTACGTGCTAGACTGAAGATCAAGGACGGGAGCCCTAAGGCCCGCCGAGAACATGTGGACCACTACATAGAGACATTGGGAGATCCGGAGTTAGCTGATCGGCTGACCTTACTCCGACTGAGTGACGTCGAGGAGCTGGAGGAGGTACTCCGTGCCCGGGAACGGGCGAAAAGCAGGCAGCGTAAATCTGCGTTCGGATCGAAGTACAGATAAAAGGCACCGGCCAGTGCCCCGGCAGCTCCCACCCGAGCGGTGGTACGGGCGATCCAAACTCAAGATCCGAGCTCAGAATCAGAGGAAATATCCGGATCGGATGGATCCGATTCTGAAGGCGATCTCCGGAGGATATATCTTGCCGCGTCAGAAGACAAGACGATTGTGGTGGAGCGGATCTGGCCAAAATCTGGTTGAGGCCGATCGCGATCGCCACTTGCGCCCAGACACCGACTAACGGAGGGGGTCCCCCGATGATCCGTGATCTTGCTGCGTGTAGTGTTCACCTTGTGTACCCGTCGGTAGGCGGGTTACGCTCTTCCAGGTGACTTCTGAAGATGTCTTGGGACGAGAAGAATGTCTTGGGTGACGTAGGGGGTGTGAGATAGCGTGGGAATACTTCACTCTACCTCGGAGGGGTTGATCCGGGTCACAGGCGAGTTCTCGAGCCTTGATCCGGTCACCTGGTCTTCGATCCAGGTCTTCCAAAGGTCCAATGTTGGGGATCTGATCCCTTCCTTTACGATGCTTGCCGCTTCCTATAGCGGGTGTCTTGATGGGTTGAGAGTCGACGAGATCGTCAGGCCAAGCAGCCAATTCCTTCCGATCCGTAGTTCGCACGTAAAGGATAGATCACTAGATAGGGTAAAACTGGCCAATGTATTATCCAGAATTAACCTCTATGCTAGATCTCTTCTCCTTACCTTCTTGATGCCGGGGGGCCAATGTAATTCCCAGTTCCGGTCTTGAACGAAGGCACTTGTGATGTCCAGAGCAAATTCGATTCTGTTTATGGTTATTCCTATGTCTACTAGCCCCATCCTCATCTGCTATCCTACGATTACCTGACATCCGGCTACACAGCTGCTCCTCCGATCTTCGATCTTGATCTCACCTAACCCCTGATCGCGATCTCGATCTGCCGATCTGGCGATCAGCCGATCTGGCGATCTGGCGATCTGGCGATCAGGCGATCTGGCGATCAGCCGATCAGCCGATCTGGCGATCAGCCGATCTCGATCAACCATCTCGGTCATCGATCTTGGTCCACCGTCTTGAACAAAGATCCCGATCAGCAGCCTTCATACTTGATCTCGCGTGCCTGCGTCGTCGACATTCCAGGTCTTGAGCTTCCCAGACTTGATCACCACTCCCCACGCGACTAACACTGCCATCAGGTCCCCTCGGCAGCATCTCACGGTTATGTTGTCACCGGCCCACCATAGATCAAACCGATCCCGACCCTCTGCCGCCTTGATCTCCTTCTCATGCGACCTCAGGCAAGGCGCCCTTTTTCTCCTCCGACCCTGAGTCGCCACGCGGACCGCACGACGGGTTCTCCAATCACTTAGTCTCACTTGACCAAGACGCCATCCATTCATCGCTGGCGAGATCCAGACGAACATCGATCTGGATCCATTCGTCAGCCATCGTTCGCGCAATCTGGGGTCATCAACTGACATCTTGCTTCGCCAGAGGCCCCTGTCGCTTGATCCGACTCTCTTAGGGCCTGACGTTGCCTTTCTCGGATTTCTTATTCGCGCTTCACCACATCCGCCCCCAGCCTGCAAGTTGGTCCGTCTCGGTCCACTTCAGGTCTCATTCTCCAATCTTCAGCCCAAGGCACAAGTCACCCCGACAACACTTCGACCACCACCAACGGATCCCTTCCAGTCTCCATGAGCCAGCAAGGAAGTGATCCGGGAGCGATTATTTGCCTACACCTCCCGATTCCCCAAGATCCCCGACGGTCCGCCATCTCCCATTCCGACATCTCGCGACGTTCGTCGGGTCCGGCTCAGACCACGCACGCCCGCTCTCATCCGATGAGGCTGGGCCGATGCCGGGCAGTCCAGGGTGGGATCGCCTGGTGCGCGAACGTGATCAACTAAGTCGTGAAGCCATGGAACTTCGGGCGCATGTCGACGCCATGGAGCGGTTCCGGGCAGACCAGCAGGGCGAGATTGCGCGTCTGGAGCACGAGATCGCTGATCTCGCGGAGGAAGCCTCTGATCTCGATGGATTGCGTATGCAGGTTCACCAGCTCCGATCGGAACGCGACGAGTTCGCGCGGCGTCTCAACTCTGCCCAGGCAGACCTAGATCGAGCTACAGAGGACAGGGATCGTCTGACCGAAGAGGTGGAACAAGCCACCAACGAGATCCAGGATCTCCAGGCGGAAGCCCGGATCCATGCTTGCGATCTGGCTGAGGCGAAGCAGGACTCCATCACTGCCAAGGCCAGCTACAACCGGATCTCGGCTGATCTTGCACATCTCCAACTGGATTCCAGCCCCACGCCTTCGACAGGGGCTCCCACCCGATTGGCCCTGGCTGAGCGAGATCGAGCCTTGGCGGACTCCGCCCGAGCGATCGCAGTATCGCTGGTGAACGTGACCTAGCCACCGATCAACTCGCCCACGCTAACTCCGAACTGAACCGAGTCACTTCGGAGCGGGATCGCCTACTCGTGGAACGAGACCAAGCGTTCGCAGATCGTGACAGAGCACAGGCGGATCTCAGCGCCGAGCGACAACGATCCACTCGTCTAGGTGCGCATATAGTCTAGATCCCCCTCCACCTGACCATGATCACTCATATTCTGTTTGTCGTAGAGGATGATCTGATCGGTACCCATGCCGAAGTGCAGGAGTTAGAAGCGAGTCTTCAGGCATTGCAGGAGAACTACGATCAGGCAGAAGGTGACGTAATGGCGACCACCAACGTCCTGACCGAAATGGTGTCTCGGCTCCGCGCTGCTCAAGATGAACGGGGGGTCAAACGTGCTCTCAGTCCGCCCCCATCTCCTGCTACATCGCCCCCGCACAAGACCTCGCGGACGGAGCCTCCCCCGGCCGATCACGACGCGGCCCCACCTGATGTTCCCGCTGGAGACCAACCCGGTGGCCAGGCCCAGGCGACCGAGCTCGAAGAAAAGCACGAGGAAAGCCCAGACCCCTTCGATCTGGGTCCTGAACTCGCGATCCCGACTGGGCCGGATGCGGAGGAAGCAGATCGCACCCAGGCCACCTCGCAAGTGACCGTGGAAGCACCTTCCCCGAAGAAGGGTGGCTCGGATCGGTCCAAACGTAAACCCGATCCAGAGCATGACGATGACGCGGAGGATTCTGGCGCTGGATCCGACGACGCTCTTCGGGCTACGATACTCCGATCGCTGTCGTGGCACCGCCGGCATGGAAATCCTCCTCCAGCATCCGGCGATCAAGGGGGCCCTGCTCCATCGACGCCTCCGGCGCAGCCGACACCTCCGGGCGGCAGTTCCCCACAGACTCCGATCACTTCTCCTCAGGGGTCCCCGAGGGGTAGTCCAGCTGGCGGGAGCCCTCCCGGTGGGGGATCTCCGGGTGGCGGCTCTCCCGGCGGCTCGCCACGCCCCCAGCTGCACCCTCCCCTGTTCGCGATCAGCTCGTCTATTCCCGGGTATGCGAACGTCCGGCAGTTTGCGGCTGGTGATGTCTTCCCGTGGGATCCGATGTTCGTCGGAACTTTGGCGATCGTCGGTATGATCCTCTCCACATTGTCCAAGAGGCTGCTGCTACCTCCCGGATTCCTCTACCCCGCGAGATCACCGGCTAATCGCCCTTCCCGAGCCGGGGTCGGTTGGTTGGCTAGCCTGATCACTGGGCCCAACGTGCAGGCCCTACTTGCTACCCGACCTTGGGAGGTGCTCCGCAACCGACCGGCCCCCCTCACCTTCGATCTCGGTCTACATCGTCGTGCTGGAACCATGCTGGGGCAGATCGCGGATGCCTACGCCGCCTTCGAGTCAGATCACCTGCAGGCCTACTGGGAATCGACCCATTATCTCGAGATCACGAAGGCGATGTATGAAGTTGATCCTGATCTCCGTCGGTATTACCTCGAGCGTCGGCAACGGCGTAGCCGTACCGGAGAACGTTGGCGGCTGCTGTTGGGACGATTCCTGCCCATGATGAGGGCGATGTGGGCGGACATCGATCTTCTGCTCGATCCCTACTTCCTGCACTTCCCTACTATCCGTGATCGGGTATACTGGTACCCCGGATCGGCCTCCCGAATGGCTAACCTGGCCCAGCCGACTCTGAACCGACCGGAGCCCACCGATCTGATCTCTGCGTTGGCAGAATGCGATCAGGAGGACCTTTGGCGCAACCATTACCGCGATCGGCCGGCAGATCACCCGTCCCGGCAGATCCCACGGCTCGAAAACAAGTTTAACCCGCCTGCTCCACCTACACCTCCTGGGACTCCCTGATCCCGCGATCTCGACCAGTCCGGAGGTGATCAGCTGAGCCCGGAGTCGGTCAGCACGCTTACATATCCTCTATCACGATCCGGTACTTCGCCACGCGATCCTGACTCCAGCCTAGCCTCTTTTCAATTCCACGTAATCTTTCCAGCTTCAAAAACCAGCGTTCTTCTCCATACTTACTCCACAGTTTCGATCCCACTTAGCATCTTCGAAATCTCCACACCTTCCATCCAATCACTCCGGTTTCACATGCATATACAAGAAAAAAATATAAAATCTCCACGAAAAATATAAAATCTCCACATCCGATCCAGATAGACATCCAGATCAGCATCCGCGATCTCGGCGTTGTGACCCGGTCACGTCGCCTTCTCTGCGTCTACACCTCTTCGTGCGACTGCATCACGCCAAACCGATTTCGGTTAGCATGATCACGTAGGAACGCGCTCAGTATGGCTCCACAGTTAAGATCAGCTTCGTCGACCCAAGTTGGTTCATCATAACCGACCCAGTGCACCAGGAATTCACGATAGATCCGGCCGTAGCGAGTCCGTTTCCCACTTCGCATGTCCGAGATCCGTTCGACCTCGTACTCGTCGGCATCCAGTTCTGGGACCCAACTGTCCTCCGGAAGGAGGATCTCATCGAAATCTAGCCGATCTGCTTCATCCACAGTCAACTCGACCCGCGGTCGATCCGGAAAATTCCGCACCAGCTTTAGCTTAGAAACATGGACCACTGGAAAGATATGGTAATCAGATCCCGCGATCTCCAGCTTGATCGTGAATTCGTTGAGCTTCTCTGCAACACGGAACGGGCCGTGCCAAAGGTGAGCGAGTTTACGTGCATACCCTTCCTTCACACGATCTAGGTATAGCCAAACTCGTGATCCAGCTTCGATCTGATGCGGATCGACATCCTCATTGTGCCGATCGGCTCGATCTGCAATCGCCTCTCGTAGTCTAGCGTTGACCTGCTCTCGCGACTGCTGGTAGTATCTCTGAACCCGATACCTCCACCGTCTTGGATCGCGATCGTGGCGTCTGGTCGATCCGATCGGGATCGTTGCCTCCAACGTCGATCTCGGATCCCATCCATGTACCAGGTAATGAGGGGTATCTCCCCGAACCCGATCGTGAGCCGTATTAATGGCGAACGTCAGTCTCTCCGCGTATGCATCCCAGTCCTTCTGATCGAGATCTTGAACATACATCTTGATCGCCCTAGTCGCCGTTTGCACCATCCGTTCCGCAGTCCCGTTGGCTTGCGGCCGGTAGGCCATCGTCTCCCGTTGTCGCTGCCCCAGGATCTTATTGAACGATCTGAAGAAGTCGGACATGAAACCCGGTTCTCGATCGTGCCTGATCATCTCGCTAGCACCAAATCTGCGGAACACGCATTCTTCATAAGGTTCCGCGACGGTCTGGGCCGATCGGGAGGAACTGGCCTTTGCGATCACATATCCCGTGAACAGATCGACCCAGATCAGTAGTTCGGTGTTGCCTTTGTTGGATCTGGGCAGAGAAGGTATGTGATCCATTGCTATGATCTGGAATGGGTATGTCGCCTGCAGATTCCCGGCGACTCGCCCCGGATCGTGGGTCTCCCCTTCCCGGTCTCACAATCTACACACTCGCCTACGTATCGCTGCACGCTCCGATATAATCCTCCAGTGGAAATGATCTCGGATCCGCTGATAAGTGCGTCCGATCCCCTGATGTCCTCCTTCCAGAGTCGTATGATAGTGGTGGAGGACATCCTGCTGTAGCGTTTCTGGAACTACAAGTCTCATCAGGCGATCGCGATCACCTCTTGATCTCGGCCCTGGTGGGCAGTAAAACAACAGATCTTGTTCATCTACCTCGTACTCGGAGGCGATCTTGGCGTAGGATCCGGATTCGGCTCGAGTAAGATCCGCGATCTGCCCAGCCAGGTACTTCTTTAGTCCTGCGATCCAGACCTCCTCGTCCTGGGCTCGCCTGATCCGATCAACCCGCATCTCCCGGATCATTTCCTCTCGCAAGACAGCGGCGCCAGGTCGCGCTCGGGCTGCACGCGTGGCTACTGCCGACACTTGCACAGATCGATCTTCAACTCGAGGGATCAACACCTCATTAAGCCGATTCAGGGTGATCAGATCGCATCGATCTGTCTCATCGTGGACTTCGATCCCGCTTCCTCGCTGCAGCGCGGCACTCGCCAAGCTGTCTGCGCTCCCATTCCAGTCTCTCTTCACATGGACTAGCTCATGATCTCCCCAATTCTGCAAGTGATCTAGCACCTTCTGTTTCAGTAACGTCAATCCTGGCGCCTTGCAGTCGATCTCGCCCCGGACTTGTCGGATTACCAGATTCGAATCGCCACAAACGACCAAACGGCGGCGTTCTAACTGTGCGATCATGCCAAGACCTAGCAAGAGTCCACGGTATTCCGCTTCATTGACAGTGAGGCTTTCAGCATAATCCGATCTAGCCTTGATCACCTTCCACTCTGGTAAACTCCACACGATCGCGCTGAAAGCGCCTCCTCCTCGTTTCACGCGTGCCGATCCGTCGAAACTTATAACCCACAACTCCTCATCTGGGTCTACAGTGGGGATCGGCATCTGGATCCGACGTTTTGGCTCCTTTCGCGGCGCGATCGCGATCAGAGCTTCGTCGATCTCCGATCGGGGCGTTATGTTAGCTGCGATCGCCCCCAGTATTTCATCCCCCCCTTCGTACACTTCGTGATCTCGAGTGTCCACGGGGACAGAAGAGCAGACCATTGTCCCAGACGTCCTTGGAGGCCGGCAGACTTGAACAGCCAGGCAAGCGTCGAGTGTCGGGTTAGGACCTTGATCCGACGTCCCACCAACAAGGTGTAGTGTAGATCCAAGATCCGAAGTAGAGCTAACACCTCCTTTTCGGCAACATTATAATTCAGCTCGTTGGTCTTCAAGGTTCGGCTGGCAAACGCGACCGGGTGGTAGATCTGGTCGTGTTCCTGCATTAGTGCGGCGGAAATCGCCCAGTCACTAGCGTACACGATCACCACGGGTAACTTCGTCGTGTCGAAGTGGCGAAGGATCGGGGTCGACGCGATCTTGGTCTTCAAGGCTGTAAACGCCCTGTATGCCCTACCCCACCTCTCGTCACCAGTCTTTAGGCCCAGGTTGGTTCCGATCTCGCTTGAACAGGGTGAAGACATCGCCCCCAAGTCAGGATCCGTTGTACTATCGCTTCTTTGAGTCGGGATATCTAGCGATCTATCCCGATCCGACTTAAGCGCGACGGGATCTTGAGTGATCAGGTCCATGCTATCCATGATCTTTCGTAGATCTGGTCGCTTCTTCAGTTCTGCGAACTCCACCTCACGTAGTTCATATAGGACCGATGCATAGATCGCATAATCCTCGATGAACCGACTATAGTAATTCAAACTTCCAAGGAACGATTGCATGGATCGGAGTGATCCAGGAAATGGTAGATCCGTCAGAGACTTCAGGTCCTTCGGGTTTGCCTCCAATCCATCGATCGACACTTTGTGTCCGAGATATTCCACCTTATCCATGCCCCAGAAGCTCTTTGCCACACTGATCGAGAGATTCCACTTATCGCAGGCCTCCAATAGGCCTTCCACCCGATCGCACATTTGATCCCATGATCCAGCCGTGATCAAGATATCGTCGATGTATGATCTCCGACCTAGCACCGACGGACGACCGGGATCTTCCGGGATCCCTGATTCGAACACATCCGCAGAGCCTTCCACATCTCCGGACTGGGAGATCTTCAGAAATCCATATAGGGCATTGTCCACAAGGCGTTGATAGATCTGAGGAGCGTTCTTCAGCCCGGAACGGCATGCGATTCCACTCGAAAAGGCCAAATGGAGTGATGAAAGCCGAGATCGCGCGAGCTCGATCGGTCATTGATACGACCCAGAATCCACTCGCCATGTCTAATGAACAATACCACAGAACCTTGTCAAGATCTTCTAACAGGTCATTGATCAAAGGCATCGGGTAGATCATCAGCCTTGTGAGACCGTTCACCAGCCGATAATCGATACATAGTCGGATGTCTACACCGTTCTTCTTGATGATCACCACGATCGGAGATGCCCATGGCGATGTCGATGGCCGAATGATCTTGGCAGCTAGGAGTCCTTTGATAAGATCCGATACTTTCTCGCGAAACTGTGGCGCCACCTTTCGGACTCGTTGTGCGATCGGCTTTGCATCACCCACGTCGATATCGCACATAACACCCTTGGCCGCTGGAGGAAGCGCGTTTCCCTTTCCGATCAGGAGCTGTCGCTTCTTCCAAATAATCTGTCGAAGTTTCTCGATCTCCTCCGGGGTAGCCGATCCCGGATTCCCTACTTGCAGATCTTCAATCCTGACTTCTTCGGTGGTGGAGATCTGGATCTCTGGTACTACTGCGAGATTATCGGCTAGATCTTCGGTCGAAAAATCACCACTTTCGTGTAAGTGGGTCTGATCAGCGTTCTCGATCCCTTCAGGAGATGTCGGATCCGGTTCATCCGTTGATTGATCACGCAGCCTATCGTCCTTGGCTGTCAAGATCGGGGTGTCTTTAACCCTGGGGACGGCATCGGCGTCGGATTCATGTTTGATCTCGATTTGAAAATCTGGTTTTTCTGTTTTTTCCTCGATCTCTTCTTGGCATGTCCGATCTGTCCGATCTGGGGCCTGATCTGGCAAGCTCTCATTCGTCTCAGTCTCACCGCCCCCAGCTTCGCCACTCGGGGTCTTGTCGGAACTGATCGTGATCGGTGGGGTATCCATGGGATCCGGTTGGGGATCGATGAATGCGACCTTGACTTGCTGTATCGGTTGGTGATCGCGGTTCCGGTGTCGATATTGGTGCAGGATCAGGGTCGGTCCTGGTTGCCCCACCTCGTCGGAGTATGGATCGCGGCGTAACGTAGGTCGGCCGTTCGACCGACGGTAAGGGGATCTCCACGGATTCTTGAGGTTCTGGCTTTGCGTCCACAGTCGCTTCTAGAGCTAGGTTCTGCCACTCCATGTAGCGCCGGGATCCGACCGACACAAACCCGGGGAATCGAGGCACTTTTTCCTGATCCAGTACCATTCCAACATGTAATCTGTGATCCAATCGTAAAATCTTCTCGCTCAAATTCGTGATCACTAAGTACCGAGCTCGGCCGGGTCCATTTACCACGGTGGGTACCCATTGGTCGCCTCTGGTCACCCACAATTTCTCCGTCGCCGATAATTTCACTCTCGATGCGGTCTCTTCAGATCCCCCAACTGGGATATGTAGATCTTCCTCCAACTTTACCGATCTTACCTTCTCCACGTATAATCTCTTGCGACCACTAAGTGGGATCCCCACTTCATTAGGTAAGCACATCGATCCCTTCGCAACGGACCCCAGCCGGGATCATGAAATCCATACCCAGGATCGCATCTTGCCCGGATAGATCCCCGATCCAAATATCGAAAAAGTAGACCAAGTATCCCGCAAGCGTGATCTTGATCCTCGTTCTTCCCTCGGTGGTGTATACATTATCACCGATCCCAACACACTCCTGTCTCTGACTAGTGTCAAAGTGGCACCCAACCTTACGAGCAAAGGTGGTATCCAAGATGGATACCTCGGCGCCAGTGTCCAGGAGCAAGATCGCTCTTTCATGATTGATCTTGCCTGAGATCTTGGCTTGGCGGAACCATTTTCCTGGTGCGTGGTATTTCCAATACCCCCTGGATTCTCCTTCCTTGAGATCCAAAGCCACTTCCGCACCAGATCGCGAGAACTCATCGACACGGGGAAGACTCGCGATCTTAGCAGTATACGAATGCAACTTACATGTATTACCGCGCAGATCCGAATTCTCCCTATCTTGATCTCTCGATTTCTTGTTCACATATGCATAGATGCAGTACTCAGAACGCTCGGCTCGTACCGGTTTCCAAACCGGCGAGCGTCCTAGTTTAACATCTTTTCCACCTTCTCGGGGAACAATCCGGCATGTCGGGTCGGGTCGTACCACTTGCGGATCTGGTTGTAGAATTCTTCCATGGGGCATTCTCCAGCTTCATGGATCTCCCCACAACCACGGCAGGTAAACAGACAGCGATCCGTTGGGTGACCCCTTTTCCCGCACTTTTCACAAGTTAGACGTCTCCAGCAGTCCAGATCCGTATGCTTCCGCGATCCACAGTGTGAACAGCGACCTCGATCGTGGTCTGACGTACCCCTGCGATCCGCGATCCGGCCTCGATCTTGCGCGTTCACCTGCGATCGCGACTGATCCTGTTGGTGGGTAACGCCCCCAGTGCCGATCTGCTTGTCTTCCGACGCGGCAAGATATATCCTCCGGAGATCGCCTTCAGAATCGGATCCGTCCGATCCGGATACTTCCTCTGATTCCGAGCTCGGATCTTGGGCTTGGATCGCCCGTACCACCGCTCGGGTGGGTGCCGCCGGGGCACTGGCCGGTGCCTTTTGTCTGTACTTCGATCCGAACGCAGATTTACGTTGTCTGCTTTTCGCCCGTTCCCGGGCACGAAGTACCTCCTCCAGTTCATCGACGTCGCTCAGTCGGGAGTAGGGTCAGCCGATCAGCTAACTCCGGATCTCCCAATGTCTCGATGTAGTGGCTCTACAAGGTCCCGGCGGGCCTTAGGGCTCCCATCCTTGATCTTCAGTCTAGCACGTAAAGCCGCCACGTTGAGCCGGTAGAGGTAATCAAGGGAGTTTCTTCCGATCGCTTGCGAGCGTGATAGTATTGCCACGCGACCGACATACCCAACCCACAATACTGGGTCTGGAAACTGTCCAGCAGATCCGCCCACTTGGTTTTCGTCGTTCGACTGAGCTGCCTGTACCAGTTCTTTGCCGGTCCCACCATCAGATCTGCAAATGTGAGGCATTTTTCTTCTTCCGTAGCCTGATCGCGCTGAAATGCTGACTTGACTTTACTGATCCAGGCCCGAGCGCGATCTTCGTCCAGATCTTTACCCGCAAAATCTTTCAGATCCGGAGATCGCTGAGATCCGGACCCGCTGGATCATTGACGATCCTCCTTGACCGATCGCCGCGGATGCGATCGCTGCTCGGCTCGACGTCTGTCCACCGGAACTTGGTATGCCCATGTCGTCTGGATCGTATTCCCATGCATCCGGATCCGAGGCGGTAACGGACTCCATTTCAACATCCAACTCCCCTTTGATCGGCGATCGGGGTGTCGCGAGATTCCGTTCTTTTAAGAAACGATCCATCGCCATTTGAAAGTAGTCGTCCAGCTTGTTGCTCGATCCCGTGGAATTAGTCGTCGGCGCGGTCTGGTCTGTCCGGGTCCGGCGATTTTCTTGCTGATCAGGTGTCTTAGCCTCCAGTTTCGTGGCCATCGATCGTGTATCTTGTTTCTTCATACGCGATTTCAGAAATTTGGCACCGGAGGGGCCTAACGACATGCGTTGCAGCCTTCTCGGGCTGTCGGAATCTGGTTCCGAGGTCGCTGACGCGTAGCATGACGATCCAGTCTGATAACCTAGATCGGGCGTCAGTGGGCGTTCGCCGACCAAGACTTTGAGAGAGTTGAATAGGTCATGGGTTACATACTGAATCGCTTCCAGTTCCAGGTCAAATAGAGAGTTTGGGTCGAATTCTCCAGCCACTAAACCAGCCTCTTGGAGCAGATCAAGTAGAATCTTCACCGCGTTCAGGCGGTCCGAGCTAGTCCGGGGTTTCGACACTGGGCCGGTGAGGTTACCGATCTGGCGGACTTGTATGATCGTAAGAACGGGGTCGTTAAGCAAGGTCTCGCTTAGCATCTTCCTGTAATAGGCCTGCTCGATTGCGTCCTTGGTAATCGTCGATCCCGGGCTGATCATGTCTTCTGGCTCTGAGTCTGGAGCTTTCAATTTCGTCCGGGTGCTCTTGATCTTCTTTTTCTTGGTCGATCTTGAGGCAACAGTGGACTTGGTGAGCAGATTAGGTTTCAGCTTTGCTGATTCCTTATCGCTCGTGTGCGGATCTCGATTCTCATCGAGATCCGCGGTGGCCCTCGAAGGGGCCTGGGGAGGAATTCGAGGTTTTTCTTCAAGATCTGGATTGCGATCCAGGTCTGCCTCGTGCCTGTCAGTAGAGATCCTCCCAGAACTCTGCTGATCTGTGGATCTTTCCGTTTTCAGTGGTGCCTCCGCCGATCCAACAGTCGTCGGCACTTCTTCCCTTGTTCTTCCTTAATCTTGACATCTTCTTGGGACTCCACGGTGATATCCGAAGTCACCAGAAGATCCGGGCACGCGCACCATTGTGGTGGAGCGGATCTGGCCAAAATCTGGTTGAGGCCGATCGCGATCGCCACTTGCGCCCAGACACCGACTAACGGAGGGGGTCCCCCGATGATCCGTGATCTTGCTGCGTGTAGTGTTCACCTTGTGTACCCGTCGGTAGGCGGGTTACGCTCTTCCAGGTGACTTCTGAAGATGTCTTGGGACGAGAAGAATGTCTTGGGTGACGTAGGGGGTGTGAGATAGCGTGGGAATACTTCACTCTACCTCGGAGGGGTTGATCCGGGTCACAGGCGAGTTCTCGAGCCTTGATCCGGTCACCTGGTCTTCGATCCAGGTCTTCCAATAGTCCAATGTTCGGGATCTGATCCCTTCCTTTACGATGCTTGCCGCTTCCTATAGCGGGTGTCTTGATGGGTTGAGAGTCGACGAGATCGTCAGGCCAAGCAGCCAATTCCTTCCGATCCGTAGTTCGCACGTAAAGGATAGATCACTAGATAGGGTAAAACTGGCCAATGTATTATCCAGAATTAACCTCTATGCTAGATCTCTTCTCCTTACCTTCTTGATGCCGGGGGGCCAATGTAATTCCCAGTTCCGGTCTTGAACGAAGGCACTTGTGATGTCCAGAGCAAATTCGATTCTTGGGGGTTGTTGAGATACCGAGAGATCCTCACACTAGCGTAAGGTAAGCCGGCCAAATCGAGGATCCGGTCTTAGCTGTAGCTAGGTGTGCGAAGTGTAGGAACACTAAGGGAAGGCCGATATGCTATCCTATTCCCTTGTCTTGGTCCCTGAAGTAGTCCACTTGCGCACTAGAGAGCAAATTCAATTCTGTTTATGGTTATTCCTATGTCTACTAGCCCCATCCTCATCTGCTATCCTACGATTACCTGACATCCGGCTACACAGCTGCCCTTCCGATCTTCGATCTTGATCTCACCTAACCCCTGATCGCGATCTCGATCTGCCGATCTGGCGATCTGGCGATCAGCCGATCTCGATCAACCATCTCGGTCATCGATCTTGGTCTACCGTCTTGAACAATGATCCCGATCAGCAGCCTTCATACTTGATCTCGCGTGCCTGCGTCGTCGACATTCCAGGTCTTGAGCTTCCCAGACTTGATCACCACTCCCCACGCGACTAACACTGCCATCAGGTCCCCTCGGCAGCATCTCACGGTTATGTTGTCACCGGCCCACCATAGATCACACCGATCCCGACCCTCTGCCGCCTTGATCTCCTTCTCATGCGACCTCAGGCAAGGCGCCTTTTTCTCCTCCGACCCTGAGCCGCCACGCGGGACCGCACGACGGGTTCTCCAATCACTTAGTTTCACTTGACCAAGACGCCATCCATTCATCGCTGGCGAGATCCAGACGAACATCGATCTGGATCCATTCGTCAGCCATCGTTCGCGCAATCTGGGGTCATCAACTGACATCTTGCTTCGCCAGAGGCCCCTGTCGCTTGATCCGACTCTCTTAGGGCCTGACGTTGCCTTTTCTCGGATTTCCTTTTCGCGCTACATTACACGATCGGTGCTGGGGGCGCTCCCCACCAACAGGATCAGTTGCGATCGCACACGAACGTGCAGGACCGAGGCCGGACCACGGATCGCAGACAACCAGATCACGATAGAGGTCGCTGTTCGCATTGTGATCCGACCCGACATGCCAGACTGTTTCCCGAGAAGGTGGAAAAGATGTTAAACTAGGATGCTCGCCGGTTTGGAAACCGGTACGAGCCGAGCGTTCTGAGTACTGCATCTATGCATATGTGAACAAGAAATCGAGAGATCAAGATAGGGAGAATTCGGATCTGCGCGGTAATACATGTAAGTTGCATTCGTATACTGCTAAGATCGCGAGTCTTCCCCGGATCGACGAGTTCTCTCGATCTGGTGCGGAAGTGGCTCTGGATCTCAAGGAAGGAGAGTCCAGGGGGTATTGGAAATACCACGCACCCGGAAAATGGTTCCGCCAAGCCAAGATCTCAGGCAAGATCAATCACGAAAGAGCGATCTTGCTCCTGGACACTGGCGCCGAGGTATCCATCTTGGATACCGCCTTTGCTCGTAAGGTTGGGTGCCACTTTGACACTAGTCAGAGACAGGAGTGTGTTGGGATCGGTGATAATGTATACACCACCGAGGGAAGAACGAGGATCAAGATCACGCTTGCGGGATACTTGGTCTACTTTTTCGATATTTGGATCGGGGATCTATCCGGGCAAGATGCGATCCTGGGTATGGATTTCATGATCCCGGCTGGGGTCCGTTGCGAAGGGATCGATGTGCTTACCTAATGAAGTGGGGATCCCACTTAGTGGTCGCAAGAGATTATACGGGGAGAAGGTAAGATCGGTAAAATTGGAGGAAGATCTACATATCCCAGTTGGGGGATCTGAAGAGATCGCATCGAGAGTGAAATTATCGGCGACAGAAAAATTGTGGGTGACCAGAGGCGACCAATGGGTACCCACCGTGGTAAATGGACCCGGCCGAGCTCGGTACTTAGTGATCACGAATTTGAGCGAGAAGATTTTACGATTGGATCACAGATTACATGTTGGAATGGTACTGGATCAGGAAAAAGTGCCTCGATTCCCCGGGTTTGTGTCGGTCGGATCCCGGCGCTACATGGAGTGGCAGAACCTAGCTCTAGAAGCGACTGTGGACGCAAAGCCAGAACCTCAAGAATCCGTGGAGATCCCCTTACCGTCGGTCGAACGGCCGACCTACGTTACGCCGCGATCCATACTCCGACGAGGTGGGGCAACCAGGACCGACCCTGATCCTGCACCAATATCGACACCGGAACCGCGATCACCAACCGATACAGCCGAAGTCAAGGTCGCATTCATCGATCCCCAACCGGATCCCATGGATACCCCACCGATCACGATCAGTTCCGACAAGACCCCGAGTGGCGAAGCTGGGGGCGGTGAGACTGAGACGAATGAGAGCTTGCCAGATCAGGCCCCAGATCGGACAGATCGGACATGCCAAGAAGAGATCGAGGAAAAAACAGAAAAACCAGATTTTCAAATCGAGATCAAACATGAATCCGACGCCGATGCCGTCCCCAGGGTTAAAGACACCCCGATCTTGACAGCCAAGGACGATAGGCTGCGTGATCAATCAACGGATGAACCGGATCCGACATCTCCTGAAGGGATCGAGAACGCTGATCAGACCCACTTACACGAAAGTGGTGATTTTTCGACCGAAGATCTAGCCGATAATCTCGCAGTAGTACCAGAGATCCAGATCTCCACCACCGAAGAAGTCAGGATTGAAGATCTGCAAGTAGGGAATCCGGGATCGGCTACCCCGGAGGAGATCGAGAAACTTCGACAGATTATTTGGAAGAAGCGACATCTCCTGATCGGAAAGGGAAACGCGCTTCCTCCAGCGGCCAAGGGTGTTATGTGCGATATCGACGTGGGTGATGCAAAGCCGATCGCACAACGAGTCCAAAAGGTGGCGCCACAGTTCCGCGAGAAAGTATCAGATCTTATCAAAGGACTCCTAGCTGCCAAGATCATTCGGCCATCGACATCGCCATGGGCGTCTCCGATCGTGGTGATCATCAAGAAGAACGGTGTAGACATCCGACTATGTATCGATTATCGGCTGGTGAACGGTCTCACAAGGCTGATGATCTACCCAATGCCTCTGATCAATGACCTGTTAGAAGATCTTGACAAGGTTCTGTGGTACTGTTCATTAGACATGGCGAGTGGATTCTGGGTCGTATCAATGACCGATCGAGCTCGCGCGATCTCAGCTTTCATCACCCCGCTCGGCCTCTTCGAGTGGAATCGCATGCCGTTCGGGCTGAAGAACGCCCCTCAGATCTATCAACGTCTTGTGGACAACGCCCTATATGGATTTTTGAAGATCTCCCAGTCAGGGAATACGAAAGACTCTACAGATGTGTTTGAATCAGGGGTCCCGGAAGATCCTGGTCGCCCGTCGGTTCTAGGACGGAGATCATACATCGACGATATCTTGATCACGGCTGGATCATGGGATCAAATGTGCGAGGTGGAAGACCTATTGGAGGCCTGTGATAAGTGGAATCTCTCGATCAGTGTGGCAAAGAGCTTCTGGGGCATGGATAAGGTGGAATATCTCGGACACAAAGTGTCGATCGATGGATTGGAGGCAAACCCGAAAGACCTGAAGTCTCTGACAGATCTACCATTCCCTGGATCACTCCGATCCATGCAATCGTTCCTTGGAAGTTTGAATTACTATAGTCGGTTCATCGAGGATTATGCGATCTATGCATCGGTCCTATATGAACTACGTGAGGTGGAGTTCGCAGAACTGAAGAAGCGACCAGATCTACGAAAGATCATGGATAGCACGGACCCGATCACTCGAGATCCCGTTGCGCTTAAGTCGAACCAGGATGGATCACCCGACACCTTGACTCAAAAGGGGAATAGTACGCCGGATCTTAACTTGGGGGCGACGCCTCCCCCCTGTTCAAGCAAGGTCGGAGCCAATCTGGCCCAAAGAGCTGGCGAGGAAAGGTGGGGTAGGGCACACAGGGCGTTTACAGCCTTGAAAACCAAGATCGCGTCGACCCCGATCCTTCGTCACTTCGACATGATAAAGTTACCCGTGGTGATCGTGTATGCCAGTGACTGGGCGATTTCCGCCGCACTAATGCAGGAACACGACCAGATCTACCACCCGGTCGCGTTTGCCAGCCGAACCTTGAAGACGAACGAGTTAAACTATAATGTTGCCGAAAAGGAGGTGTTGGCTCTACTTCGGATTCTGGATCTACACTACACCCTGTTGGTGGGACGTCGGATCAAGGTCCTAACCAGACACTCCACGCTTGCCTGGCTGTTCAAGTCTGCCGGCCTTCAAGGGCGTCTGGGACAATGGTCTGCTCTCCTGTCCCCATGGACACTCGAGATCACGAAGTGTACGAAGGGAGAGGATGAGATACTGGGGGCGATCGCAGCTAATATAACGCCTAGATCGGAGATCGACGAAGCCCTGATCGCGATCGCGCCACAGAAGGAACCAAGGCGTAAGATCCAGATGCCGATTCCCACCGTAGATCCAGGCGAGGAGCTATGGGTAGTAAGTTTCGACGGTTCGGCACGCGTGAAACGAGGGGAAGGCGCTTTCAGCGCGATCGTGTGGAGTTTGCCGGAGTGGAAAGTGATCAAAGCTAGATCTGTAACGGGGTTACACGGCGCTGCGCGCCTTGGCTACAATAGGTGTGGTATACACCATCCAGGTCACAAGTCACAGATCCGTGTACAACACATAGTGTTTCTCACACGTCACATATGTAGCCAGTTGCTGGCTGTTAGCTCAGAGCCACACATTACATTTGATTAGGATTTAGTATGTTATATACTAAATCCGTTACATTCAGGATTAGGGCAATAAAATAAATAAAAATCAGTTTGCATTTTACATAATTAGTGTTAGTTCCTTTATTATAGGGACACTGATTGTGAGAGTCCCGTATTTAGTGGACTACTTGGTTCTTGTATAGAACCGAAGGCTAGTGCCTTGCAAGCAGGACTCTACGAGTCAACCCAACTTCCTCTGTGCCGTGCACACCTACGCAGCCCCGCTGCATCTGGTAGCACTCGTAGTCAATCCAACTCCTGAGTTGAAGACTGTTTCTCTGTGAGAATGGAGCCAGAAGCATACGCTCACTTGACTCCGAGTCAGCGGGACACGCTTAACAAGCTTACGTCCTTGCTGGGCCCTGAAGGTATGGCGCACCTTGCGTCTCAAGGGCCGGAGGCCGTCAACGCGCGCCTGGAGGCATTTGCCTCGTACGAGAACGCTCTCGTTGAGCACATTCAGCGGAATGTAAAAGGAGTTAATCCCGCCTCCGAGAGCTAAGCCCGTCACGCTCAGCGTGAAGACCTTTCACGGGCACGAAGGAGAGAACCTCCTATTGTGGACCCGAGAGGTCGAGATGGCCATGGGGGCCGCTATGCTCCAGTTGGAAGGCCAACGCGTGGCGTTCGCCATCTCTAAGCTCGAAGGTCGAGCACGAGAATGGGCCTTGACGTCTGGGACGTCGGTAGAAATGGCCTTCCCCACTTGGGGTGAGCTTAAGGCCAAACTTACGCAAGTATTTGCTCCACCTAACCAGGCGTATCGCGTGCGGTCACGCTTCCTCGCTTGCCGACAGGGCAAGAAGGACCTGGTGGACTATGTCCAAGAGCTGCGCACGCTCATTGCCGGCATGGCTGCCGATCCTCTACCTGAGGTGGTCACTGTGACTATCTTCATGGAAGGTCTGAGAGCTGGCGTGGCCAGGACGGAGGCATTCCGTCAGAATCCTCGCACCTTCGAGGACGCTGTTAGCGTGGCATTGAATGCTGAACACAACTTTAAGTTGTCGAGGGTCGGTGCTAATAGCACAGGGTCCGGGGGACCCGAACCCATGGACCTCAGCTATGCTGAAGATGAAGTAGCCGAGCTACGAGCTGCGGTGCAGCGTATGAGCACTCGTCGGTGCTACACGTGTGGTAGTCCCACACACCTGAGGCCCAACTGCCCTCTGCGCAAAGAGCGCGCCGGCCAGAATGGCCGCAACCCTGTCGCGGGTCCCGCTTTGGGCTCTGCCCAGAAACGACGGCTCCCAGTAGACGCGGGGCGGTCTACTGGGGAAGAACTGAGTTCTGCAGTGCGTGAGAGGCACTGGGGCTCAGCCCCGAAGAGCTCCGTGCTCTTGAACACGGAACGTGAGCAAGCAGGGCTTGCTGGTCGTCCATGTGGACGTGAAGGGCTTCGAGAAGCCGTGGATCGTGTTGATCGATTCAGGAGCGTTTGGCAACTACGTCAGACGCTCCACCGTTGAGGGTAGTCAGCAATATGCTGAGGCGCTTCGAGCGCGAAGAGGTGACACATTCACAGTCCGTCTAGCGATGGGCGTCCGTGTCACGGCAGCCAAGGTCCCCATGGACCTACGGCTGAAGTTCCTGGACTTCGACAGCGTGGAACGCTGCTTGGTCTTGGACCTGGATTCGAGGTACGACCTCATCCTTGGTATGGCGTGGCTGGAGCGCCACGAGCCATGGATCGACTGGAGGTCGAAGACCTTAGGTGCTACGCACTTCTCTCCTAGTGGAGCTTTGGCGAGTCATGAACCCACCTCTGCTAGGGAAGCAGAAGCGCTATTGGCGCGAGCATCGAGCCGAGTCGGCAATGATGCTGGAAGTCGGTGTGTCCGAGTTAGTGGACAGCACCGAGTGCGAGGATCGCAGCCCTGTTGAGCGCATAGCGCTGGTTGGCGGTGAGTCAACGTGTGGGCAAAGCTCACGTAACCCGAGTGACGCCGGTCATGGACCGTCACTGGATGCCGATGGCATCGGGCCTTACCAGGCCGTGAACTGTGGGGCGGCACGTACTCCGTCGAGTGATACTGGTCGTGGACCAAGTCGATCGCTGAGTGTCTCTGACACTGGACCTGTTACGGTCATTGATTGTGCAGCGGCACGTACTCCGCTGAGCGGCATCGGTCGTCGACCGAGTGGATCGCTGAGTGTCCCTGACACTGGGCCGAGAGAGGCCGAAACTTGTGCGACGGCACGTACTCCGTCGAGTAGACGATCTTCGGCCAGGCGAAGACGTCGTAAGGCCCTTCGGGCGAGACGCTCTGCGTCTGAGTCATCCGTGACGTCAAGTGCCGACGCACCGGAGGGCTGTGGGCAGCTATACACTCTGGTTGATGGAGTGGGCGGTAGTGCCGAAGGCAGTGTCCTGCTGGACGACTTGCCCAGTGTTGACAAGCTCCTTGAGCTAGAAGAGATGTCCTTCGCCGACTTTGGCGATGCCTTGAAGGCTGGCGAATTCGCCGAGGTGGTCATCGTTCGACCTGAGGAGGAGTTAAACTCGTCGTCCCTCGTTGACGAGTCCGTCTTGGCCGAAGTCAAGAAGGCGTTGAACGCCAGGAGTGGATCGGAGATCCTCAAGAATCCCTCGGATCCCTTCCACTCCTTGCTGAAGGAATATGGAGACGTTGTCTCGAAGGAACCACCGAGTGGCCTGCCTCCCGACCGAGGCGTTCGTCATGAGATCGACTTAGTTCCCGGAACTAAGTACTGCGTGACCCGACAGTGGCCTCTTCCTAAAGAGCAATGCGACGTCATTGACGCCTTCTTCCGTGCGAAGCACGCGGTGGGTCTCGTGCGCGAGAGCAAGTCTCCGCATTCCGCGCCAACGTTCTGTGTCAGAAAGCCGAATGGCAAGTGGCGTATCGTTCACGCTTTTAACAAGCTCAACACTGCCACGATTCCGGCGCAGACGCCGATTCCTAGGAAGGATGTTCTTCAGAACAACATGGTGGGTTGCACCATGTACAGTGCACTCGACTTAGTTGATGGGTACTATCAGCTGCTCATGCGAGCCAGTGATATTCCGCTTACAGCGGTGAGCACCCCGAGCGGTATGCTCTGGGAGTGGCTCGTCATGCCCCAAGGACTCTCGAACGCGCCCGCAACGTTCAATCGTCTAGTGACGCAGCTGTTCAGGCCCCTACGGGCATTCGCACAAACGTACTTTGACGACGTGTTCGTCCACAGTCAGGCCGAACACGGCAAGACTGACGTTGAGGTGCACGTGGAACACGTGAGAGCTGTGCTCGAGTGCATGCGCACGAACAAGCTGTACGCCAACGCAGACAAGTGCGTCTTTGGCGCGGAAGAAATCCCCTTCCTAGGGTGCTTCATTGGGAAGCATGGCCTTCGTGCTGATCCAGCAAAGGTCAAGGCCATTGTGGATTGGCCGGTTCCCTTGAACCAGAAGGACTTGCGTAAGTGGCTGGGTTTGGCCAACTACTTGCACAAGTACAGCGAGAACTACGCTGAGTTGGCTCGGCCACTGACGGATCTCCTTAAGAAGGATGCCGAGTGGGTATGGCGTGCCGAGCACGAGAATGCGTTCACTTGTATCAAGGATAGCCTGCTTCAGGCACCGATACTGGCGCTGCCAGACCCCGCTCGTCCGTTTATTGTCGTCTGTGACGCCTCGGACTTTGCCATCGGCAGTGCTTTGCTACAAGCGGACGCCAAAGGGCGCGAACGCGTCATTGCGTTTGAGTCTCGGCAGCTCAAGGCTGCTGAGAAGAACTATCCAGTTCATGACAAGGAGCTACTTGCGATGAAGTACGCTCTCGTCAAATTCAGGGTTCACCTGCTCGGCTCCAAGCCGTTTGTGATCTACACGGATCATGCGTCACTACGCACAGCGACGCAGTCGCCTCACCTCTCGCAGAGGATGGCCCGATGGCTCTCCTTCTTTGCGGAGTATAACTTCGAGGTGAAGTACAAGCCTGGCAGGCAGAACGTCCTCGCTGACGCGTTATCACGTCGCCCGGACTATGAGTTATCTCATGTCACCTCGGTGACGTCGTCCGTGACGGACATGGTTCGAGCAGCGTACGCTCAGGACGACTCTTGTGTCGCGTTGCTCCAAGCTCTGGGGAGCGATGAGTTTAAAGACTCCAAGGTGACTCTGTCACGACGCCTAAAGGCGAGACTCCAACGCTATAGCCTGGAAGGCGGTCTGCTGTACTACAGCACGGGTCAGGATGACCCACCACGTGTGGTGGTTCCTCACGATGAGGACCTGAAGTATCGTATCCTCTATGAGGCTCACGACACGCCCGCAAGCGGCCACCTCGGTCGCGAGAAGACCTACAGCTCGGTGAGCTCCATGTACTGGTGGCCGAAGATGTACAAGTGGGTTAGCACATACGTGCGCACGTGCGAGACGTGTCAGCGGGTTAAACCCTCGCCGCATGCGGCTGCGCCTTTGGCGAGCTTACCTGTACCCTCTGGGTGTTGGCAGTCCATAAGTATGGACTTTGTGTTTGGCCTGCCGAAGGACTCGGCAGGCAACACGGGCGTGGTGGGTAGAACACCGGGTGTGTTCGCATCCGCTTTGGCAAGTCAAGCGTGTATGCCAGGCCCTTCTTGGCCACGACCGTAAATGGTCCGATGAAACGCGGACGCAATTTCGTCTTAAAGACATTTGACACTGCATGTGTAGGTAGGTTCTTAGCGTTTAATAAAACGTGGTCACCGACCTTAAATTCCCATACATTGCTTCTACCTTTTGTATCCGCTTGTTCCTTCTGAACGTCTTGGCTTTCAGCCATCGCGTCACGTACACGGCGTAATACGCTCAATCTCACCGAGAGGAAGTCATCGACTTGTTTACGCACAGCAGAAGGGCTGATATCAGCAAGCTCGGAGTCGAGCGACGGCACAGCCTCTCCCCCACCAAGCCCAAGGCTACCGCGTGGCGGAGTGAGCGGAACGCGCGGGTGCGCAAGGCCGTTCACGTAGAACGGGGTGAAGCCTGTCGAGGCATGCACCGCATTGTTCATGGAGAACTCAACGAGAGGGAGCATAGCGCTCCAACGCTTCGGCGTTTCAGCGCATACGCTGCGGAGGATGTCCTTAAGAACGCGGTTCACGCGTTCGGTCTGACCGTCGGTCTGCGGATGGTCCGCCGTGGACATGTCCAGTCGAGTGCCCAGCACCTTGAAGACGGACGTCCAGAAGTGACCCGTGAAACGGGGATCTCGATCCGAGACAATGGTCTCAGGCAGCCCATGCTGGCGGAAGACCCGATCGATGAAGATCGTCGCTGTACCAGCACCATCGACGGTGTCCGGCACAGCCGCTAGATGAGCCATCTTGCTCAGACGGTCAACAAAGAGTCGGCTTGCTTAAGCCATATCGGGACCCCGCGGGGGTGAGCGCGGAGGCGCTGGCACCGACGACACGTGCCCAGGCTGCGTCATCTGCAGCAGCAACGTCACCTGACCTCGCAACTCAGCGAGCTGAAGCCCCTGCTGGTGCAGGCGAGCAGTCAGGGACTGAGGACCTTCGAGCCAAGCCATCCGGCTTTCAATCTCCTCCATGTCATGAGCGAGACGGGCATGCGAATGCCAAACACTCTCGACGTTCCCTTGAAGGGACTGAGTCTGACTCCGGAGAGTACCGATCGAGTGATCGAGTTGGTACCAGGCGCGATGCGACAAATAGCGCTCGTCACACTCATCGAGTACGGCGTTCCGCATCGAATCGGCCTCCTCCGCCGTTGCTCGATGAGCAGGGGACTCCCCACTACCACGTGGAGCGCCTGATGGCGCGGCGTCGCCACCGTAGTCAAAACCAGTATCTGGTGAAGTGGCGTGGATATCCTCATTCCCAAAACTCGTGGGAGTTTGAAGGGTCCCTGAGGCAGGACTGCCCTGACGTCGTGGACGCTTTTGATCGCGAAGATCGGGGGCGCCCGAAGGGCTCGAGGTCGACCACTTCGAAAGCCGACACCCGCTTCTCACCACTAGTGTGAGAAGCTGACGGACAGCAGCCGAGCTCAGGCTCTGGTCCGTGGCTGGCACAGCCAGCGAGTCTCCCTCGGAGACTGAAGGAGCATCCTGCGAAGCAGGGATGAGTGGCCTGAGAGGCGGGAGCCACTGCCGTCGTGTGACGAGGAAAGCGGCCGGGCCGCACGCGTATCTTCGCGTACTGGAAGAGTAGACCTCGGGCGAGGCGGACGTCCACCTCGGCGCAGCTCTCCATGAGCCGGTCAAACGACGCGAGCTTCCGTGAAGCCTCGGCCCAGGTGGCCACATGGACCATGTAGTCCCGGGTGGTCTCTCCGGTTTGGAGCAGGAGTGGATAAGTCCTCATCTGAGGCACAGACTCCCGTCGCCGTTGCTTATCTAAGCGTTGCCGATACTCGGCGAGTGTGCACACCTGCGGGGTCAGGAAACGCTCATGGAGCCCCTGTCGCTGCTGAGTCTCAGCCACCGTACGTGGAGGATTGCCTATGGCGTAACCATGCAGGTTTGGCTGCGCCATCAACTGCTTCACCTGCTCGGCAGGGTCGCGAGGCTCGAAGCCGTAGTCGCGCCGCGACGAAGTCCCCACGATGTCCCGTTGGACCGGTCGACGTGACTCTGGAGCACCGCTCAGGGAAGCCTCCTGTGCCTCATCCAGAGGGTTGGTGATCGCGTCTTCGACTCCCTTGAGTGACTCTGGCTCATCGCGAGCAGGAAGCGGTGGTGCGTTGCGCAACGCGTTGAGCACGAAGGCTCGAAGGTCCCTCCGGGAACGGATTGGGCTGCCGCAGCTGCCGAGGAATTGAGTACCGACGCGGATCGCGTGGAGAGCGCAGCTCAGATCGGGTCGTCCGAGGGCTCGCAGGAGCAGGAGACGCATGGGCATCGCCCTGTTCGGACTCCTCGTAGTCCACTTCGACCTCGCCTTCCTCTGTAGGAGAGCGACGTGGGTCGCGCGTCGGCGACGCTGTCGTGTACTCGAAGGGTGAGCCACCGCTACCACTTGACGTCGGGCTGGCCTTGAACATCGCTCCGTAGCGAAGGCGAGACGCCGCGAAATACTCCGAATCGGAGAGCGTGAGAGGAGCCGAGGGCTCGGACCGGAAAGCGCTGAGGCGCTGGGGCGTAGACGCCTGGTCACTGGACACCTCAGGAGCGGTTGGCTCGCTGGGGAGAATTGGAGAATGAGCTCGTTGAGCCAGCGCACCCGCGCACTCTCGTTGAGAGATTTCTTTTATCGGAAAGTTGCGGGTGACAGGCCTTGACAAGGCAGTTATGTCTACAGTTGTAGATACTCCGTATCCACGGTTTGGTGGGGGAGGGTGTAACGGGGTTACACGGCGCTGCGCGCCTTGGCTACAATAGGTGTGGTATACACCATCCAGGTCACAAGTCACAGATCCGTGTACAACACATAGTGTTTCTCACACGTCACATATGTAGCCAGTTGCTGGCTGTTAGCTCAGAGCCACACATTACATTTGATTAGGATTTAGTATGTTAGATACTAAATCCGTTACATTCAGGATTAGGGCAATAAAATAAATAAAAATCAGTTTGCATTTTACATAATTAGTGTTAGTTCCTTTATTATAGGGACACTGATTGTGAGAGTCCCGTATTTAGTGGACTACTTGGTTCTTGTATAGAACCGAAGGCTAGTGCCTTGCAAGCAGGACTCTACGAGTCAACCCAACTTCCTCTGTGCCGTGCACACCTACGCAGCCCCGCTGCAAGATCAGACTATGCGGAGAGTCTTACTGTCAATGAAGCGGAATACCGTGGGCTCTTGCTAGGTCTTGGCATGATCGCACAGTTAGAACGCCGCCGTTTGGTCATTTGTGGCGATTCGAACCTAGTGATCCGACAAGTCCGGGGCGAGATCGACTGCAAGGCGCCAGGATTGACGTTACTGAAACAGAAGGTGCTAGATCACTTGCAGAATTGGGGAGATCATGAGCTAGTCCATGTGAAGAGAGACTGGAATGGGAGCGCAGACAGCTTGGCGAGTGCCGCGCTGCAGCGAGGAAGCGGGATCGAAGTCCACGATGAGACAGATCGATGCGATCTGATCACCCTGAATCGGCTTAATGAGGTGTTGATCCCTCGAGTTGAAGATCGATCTGTGCAAGTGTCGGCAGTAGCCACGCGTGCAGCCCGAGCGCGACCCGATGCCGCCGTCCTGCGAGAGGAACTGATCCGGGAGATGCGAGTGGATCGGATCAGGCGAGCTCAGGACGAGGAGGTCTGGATCGCCGGACTAAAGAAGTACCTGGCTGGGCAGATCGCGGATCTTACTCGAGCCGAGTCTGGATCCTACGCCAAGATCGCTTCCGAGTACGAGGTAGATGAACAGGATCTGTTGTTTTATTGCCCACCAGGGCCGAGATCAAGAGGTGATCGCGACCGTCTGATGAGACTCGTGGTTCCAGAAACGCTACAGCAGGATGTCCTCCACCACTACCATACGACTCTGGAAGGGGGACATCAAGGGATCGGACGCACTTATCAGCGGATCCGAGATCATTTCCACTGGAGGGGATTATATCGGAGTGTGCAGCGATACGTAGGCGAGTGTGTAGACTGTGAGACCGGAAAGGGGAGACCCACGATCCGGGGCGAGTCACCTGGGAATCTGCAAGCTACATACCCATTCCAGATCATAGCGATGGATCACATACCCTCTCTGCCCAGATCCAACAAAGGCAATACCGAACTGCTGATCTGGGTGGATCTGTTCACGGGATATGTGATCGCAAAGGCTAGTTCCTCCCGATCGGCTCAGACCGTCGCGGAATCTTATGAAGAATGCGTGTTCCGCAGATTTGGCGCTAGCGAGATGATCAGGCACGATCGAGAGCCGGGTTTCATGTCCGACTTCTTCAGATCGTTTAATAGGATCCTGGGGCAGCGACAACGGGCGACGATGGCCTACCGACCACAGGCCAATGGGACTGCGGAACGGATGGTGCAAACGGCCACTAGGGCAATCAAGATGTATGTTCAAGATCTCGATCAAAAGGACTGGGATGAATATGCGGAGAGATTGACTTTCGCCATTAATACGGCTCACGATCGGGTTCGGGGAGATACCCCTCATTACCTGGTACATGGATGGGATCCGAGATCGACGTTGGAGGCAACGATCCCGATCGGATCGACCAGACGCCACGATCGCGATCCAAGACGGTGGAGGTATCGGGTTCAGAGATACTACCAGCAGTCGCGAGAGCAGGTCAACGCTAGACTACGAGAGGCGATTGCAGATCGAGCCGATCGGCACAATGAGGATGTCTATCCGCATCAGATCGAAGCTGGATCACGAGTTTGGCTATACCTAGATCGTGTGAAGGAAGGGTATGCCCGTAAACTCGCCCACCTTTGGCATGGCCCGTTCCGTGTTGCAGAGAAGCTCAATGAATTCACGATCAAGCTGGAGATCGCGGGCTCTGATTACCATATCTTTCCGGTGGTTCATGTTTCTAAGCTAAAGCTGGTACGGAATTTCCCAGATCGACCGCGGATCGAGTTGACGGTAGATGAAGCCGATCGGCTCGATTTCGATGAGATCCTCCTTCCGGAGGACAGTTGGGTTCCAGATCTGGATGCCGATGAGTACGAAGTCGAACGGATCTCGGACATGCGAAGTGGGAAACGAACTCGCTACGGCCGGATCTATCGTGAGTTCCTGGTGCACTGGGTCGGTTATGATGAGCCAACGTGGGTCGACGAAGCTGATCTTAACTGTGGGGCCATATTGAGCGCGTTCCTACGTGACCACGCTAATCGGAACCGGTTCGGCGTGATGCAGTCGCATGAAGAGGTGTAAGGAGAGTCAGGCGAGGTGACAGGGTTGCCTCGCCGTGATCGAGGAAGCTGATGTGGAGGAGAATCCAGATCAGAGCGAGAGTTTTATATTTGTGTATATGCATGTGCGTAGGGAATTTGACGGTGGAAGATGGTGATCCGGGATGTCGAGATGGAGATGAAAGGGGATCACATTCCTAAAATGATAGAGTACGATGGAATGACGGTGAGAATGGAGATTACGGATTACGAGTGGAGATTATGAGAATTACGAATGGAGATGGAAGAATGTAGAACGGCCCTGGAAGGGGTTCCGAATCCGAACTCGGGGAGAAGCCCCGAGCCTTGCTGCAAGTGATCGAAGTTCGCACGACTTACGGAGAAGCGGCCCCAGCGGGAGGAGGATTGAACTTGCCGATAAGTCGGGGAATCCTGGTAGCGGGATGGTTGACCGGGTCTTGCCGATACTGGTTACGCCACGGATCCGCCTCGTCACACTCCTCCAGAGCCTCGATCAGGTTCGCCGGCTCTGGGACGTTCGCGTTGGGATCCGACAGGTTGGCACGCCGAGAGACCACGCCGGGATACCAACGAACCACATCCACCGACGGAATGGGGAGGTGAAGGAAGAACGGATCCAGCAGGATGTCGAGATCGAACCACTGATCGCGCATTATGGCGGGGAAGGAGGCGAGGAATTGGCGCCAAGCAGACCCAGCCCGACTCCGCCGGGCCTTGCGAGCAACATAATACCGCTGCAGTTCAAGATCCGCATCCTGCATGGCAGAGGTGATCTCAAAGTTGTGGGTGGCCTCCCAAAATGCTTGACGGTGCCGTTCCTCCAGAACGCGATAGGTGGCGGCCACGGCCGCGAGGGGTGTTCCCTCCCTCTCATGCAGATCGAGGTCGAACGTAAGGGGACCCGGGTTCGCGAAGTCGTTCCACGGCTCCAGAGCCAGCAGATCAAGCACGTTCACGCCCGTGATTAACTCGTGGAGGTATTCGGTGCGGGGGGTCGGTGCAGGCCCAGCCTGTATCTGGGAAGGGAACAGCCAACCCGAAGGGATCAACAACCGTTTTCCCAGAGAATTGGCGATCAGACCCACGATCGAATACTGCCCGATCACCTGCGGATCCCACGGCACGATGTCAGCGGCCGCGAAGGTACGCTGCCGATCGTACCCTGGAATGAAAGAGGCGACCGGGAACAGGGGTGGTCGGAGCCCGGGGGGCGAGGAACCGCCGGAAGGAGGTGGCGGTGGTGACGGGGAACCCGGAGGCGATCCTGGAGACGGCGGACCTGATCCATCTGGAGATGGGCTTGAGCCGTCCGGAGACCCCGATCCACGGGTGCCAGAAGGTCCGGCTCTCGGAACCTGACCGGACTCGCGCCGGTGCGTCGAGATAGACCGTTGGCGGCTCATGCGTAGAACATCGTCCTCCTCGGAGTCCTCCGCCTCGTTGGAACGTTCCGATTCAGCCTCAGAACTAGTTCCATTGCTGGGTTCTGGACTCTCGTCCTCTTCGGACGGCGATGAGAATGGGTGCTGGGGATCGTAGTCGGAGTCTTCCTCTTCCTCGTCCTGCGAATCACCATCGTCGGGGAGCGATCCGGGCTGATCCGTCGATGCCGGGGTCGGATCAGGGGCTGGAGTGTCGGTTTCCTCCCCTCCGGCTTGCCCAGAAGCTTGATCCGCCAACAGATCCAGCGGACTCGCCGTTGATCCTGCCGGGGTCGGGACCACCGTGGGTGTGACAGGCTGGGTTGACCCGGGAGCTTCGGTAGCTGCAGGTTTTAGATCACGGGGAGCTGAGGTGCTCCGAGCCGGACGCTTGCGTGAGGAAGGAGGAACGGCCGGGGAAGCGGAGGCGCTTCGAGATCTTTTGGTGGCACGAGCCGCCCGTCGATCCGCGATCCACGAGGACAACCGAGCAGAGGAATCCTCGGCGTGGTGCAGCTGTTGTTCGGCTTCGGCATAATCAGCGTCCAGCTCTTGGTGAGCCTGTCGAAGCTCCGCGTTCTGTCGCTGGAGTTGGTCGAGTTCCTGTGTCGCCGCATCCCGGGCGGAACGAGCCACGTCAAGGTCTGCGAGGGCAGACAAACGATCTTGGGTGGCATCGTCCAGGTCGACCTGGATTCGATCACGGTCTACCGTTACTCGATTGAGATCTTGCACCGCCTCATCCCGGTCGAGGCGGGCCTGATCCAGGTCTGCGACGGCCTGATCCCGCTCGGCAATGGCGGCACGATGCTGGACGGAGAGCTGGTCCCGGTCGTGCTGGATTATCTCCAGATTTCCCAAGGCGTCTGCCAGATCTTGCTCCAGGCTGGATACGGCGGCGGCATCGGCGGTTGCACCCAGAGGCGGAGCGCGAGAATCCGGGGCGGATACGTCCTCCAAGGCGAGATGTGCCCGAGCCAGTTCAACCTGGTGATCCTCTGCCTCGCGTTCCAGATACGCGACTTCGGCTCGAGCGGCGAGCAACTCCGCTTGGGTCCGCGTCAACTCCAACCTCAACCGAGCTTCCTCTGCCGTCGGGCGAGTCTGATCAGCAGGCATGGCCATAGCCGCTTGTGGACCTTGGGAGGAATCGTTCCTCTGCCAGCGATCAAGGCTACGCTGAGTGAGGGTCAGGTCATGGCGCACGGCGGCGAGCTCCCGTTCGCGATCCTGAAGCTCATCCCGGAGTTCAATCTCCGTCTCCCCGGCTATGCGAAGTTCGGCCAGCCGGAAGTCGAGATCCTCGAGCGCAGAGTCTAGCCGCGCCTGGATCCGGGCCAGTCGCTGCTCAGACTCCCGTCGTTCGGCGTCGTGCTGGGCCCGCTGATCCTGCAAGGCGGCGATCGCGTCCCCACCGATAGCATCTCCGGTTCCCGATCGCAGATGAGCGATTTCGGCGTTCAGCCGCAAAATCTCCTCCGCTTGGTCGTCCCGGAAGCGCTCCATATCCTCCATGTCGGATCGCAACCGGCGAACGGTGTCGTCCAGGTGGTCCCGATCGCGACTCAAGGTCTCGCGTATCCGTTGGCTATGGGCCAGCCTCGCTTGCAAGGTGACCAGCTCAGGGTTTACCCCGGGGGTTGAGAAGCGGGAGGCCGTGGATCGGGCGGATCGGATCGAGTGCTCGCTCGAGGGCGTTCTCGGCGTCAAGGGGGGCGAGGAAGGCGGATCGGACATTTCGAGAGAGAGGTGGCGCTTGAACGACTTGTGGTCCAGGTGGTGAATGTGGAAATAAACCCGAAGTGAGCTGCGGCAGCTCAACTTACGTGCTGGGGGCGGATGTGGTGAAGCGGACGAAAAATTTTTTTCCCGGAGAGGCGATGTCAGCCACGAACCCGAATAGAGTCGGAACGAGCGACAAGGGGGACCTGTGATCGCCAGATCTGGGTCGAATCAGACGAAGGTACGATGGGTCCCGCCGGGAACAGGCAACGGAGACACCGGCGAAGAAGCAGGTGGAGCGGTGTTCGTGGGTGATCCGAATCCTGCCGTGGTGTTCGTGGGTGATCCGAATCCTGCCGGAGGAAGAATGGGGAAATCAAGGATGTTCTCGCGCGATCAATGATGACGGGGCCCCAAGCGAGCATGATCAGCTTACCCTGGCGCCCCGAAACCTCTAACGGCACGATCCAACTTCCCCGGGCGGCGACGAAGCGAGATCACGCAAGATCGCGCAATGATCCTCTCCCGTATAAGTACGAGATCAGCTCCGGATCAAGGTCAACCCCAGGCGCGACGCAGACTCTTCTTGTGGCCTGATCAGGATTCTTTGAAGGATCACCAAGCGGGATCAGGCAGCGATCAAGCTTCGGTTAAGTACGAGATCAAGCTTCGGTTAAGTACGAGATCAAGCTTCGGTTAAGTGCGAGATCAAGCTTCGGTTAAGTGCGAGATCAAGCTTCGGTTAAGTACGATATCAAGCTTCGGTTAAGTGCGAGATCAAGCTTCGGTTAAGTACGGAATCGGCTCAAGATCAGGGTTAGGGGAATCAAGCTAGGGATCAGCTCTGTAGCCAGTGTCGTGTGATCGTAGGATAGTAAATCAGGATGGGATTAGTAGGCATAGGAATAACCATAAGGAGACTCGAATTTGCCCTGAACCACTCAAGTGTCTTCGCTACGCCTGGAACCGGGAACTACATTGGCCCTACAAGCGTCAGGAAGGTAAGGATACGTGACCTAGTATAGCGGTTAAGTCTGGATAATATATTGGCCAGCTTTGCCCTATCTAGTGAACTATCCTTTAAGTGCATACATCGGATCGGAAGGAATTGGTTGTTTAGCCTAAGGATCCCGTCGAATCTCGCCCCCTCAAGACCCCCGCTATCGGAAGCGGAAAACAACGAAAGGAAGGGACTGAATCCCGAACATTGGACTATTGGAAGACCTGGATCAAGAACCAGGCACCCGGATCAAGGCTCGAGAACTCGCCTACGACCGGGATCAAGTACCCCGAGGTGGAGTGAAGAACTTCCACGCCGCCTCAAACCCCTGCGTCACCCAAGACCTTCTTCTCGTCCCAAGACATCTTCAGAAGTTACCTGGAAGAGCGTAACCCGCCTACCGACGGGTACACAAGGTGAACACTACACGCAACAAGATCACGGATCATCGGGGGACCCCCTCCGTTAGTCGGTGTCTGGGCGCAAGTGGCGATCGCGATCGGCCTCAACCAGATTTTGGCCAGATCCGCTCTACCACATACTCTCGAGGAAGCGATCAGCCTTGCGATGCAAGAGGAGTTTAGCCGGCGTCAAGCTAAACTCCATGCGAACGCGCCGAAGCCGGCGCGTCCTGTTGTGAAGACGGGAGGTCCGGAACCTATGGACCTCTCGAGTGCTACGACTGCTGGTCAACAGCAGCGTAGGAACAGCAAGGTTCGATGTTACAAGTGTAGTAACATCGGTCACTATGCACGCGAGTGCATGGCGGGCGGGCGTTCAAAAAACGCCAAGGACCAGTAGGCGCGGGGCGTCTTACTGGTGATGCAGTCTCGCGTGTCGAGCTTGGACACGCGACAATGACGACTGCTGCCCCCAGCGAGAAGGTTTCTCGCTGTAAGCTGCAAGATGACAAGCCAAACCTTGTCATCCTGAACGTGATGTTGAAGAGAGCGAACTCTCTTCGTGCCCTAGAGGACTCGGGCGCGTCGAACAACTTTGTTCGACAGGGAAGTCTTCGAAGGCTTGACTTCGAAGAGGCCGACACGCCTCGCGGCGTGTTGGAGGTGCGGTTGGCAACAGGTGCCACCGTGAGGACTGAGAAGCGCGTAGTCCGTGTGCGCTTCTCTTACAAACGAAGGACGTTTGTAGAAGATCTTATCGTCTTGGATCTAGACGATAAGTTCGACATGGTATTAGGCATGCCGTGGCTTGCACGGCATGACCCGGTGATCAACTGGGAGAAGCGTACGCTCGTACGCTTCAACAACACATGCGCGACAGAGAGCGATGGCCCTGTCAGTGCTGCACATGCACCGGCCGGTGCATGTGAATCCCCAGTTGAGGCAGCAGCGGCCGCCGCTGCCTCCGATCGCCGCCGGCGACCTTCAACGACTCCGGGAGTCGTTGTGAGAAAATGTGTGTCGACTCAGAAATCTGAGCCGAAGGGTCGCGGTCACATGAGTGATGGTCAGGTGAATGTGAATCACCTGACGCGTAAACATCTGAATGATGTTTGTCACATGAGTGATGGTCAGGTGAATGCGATTCACCTGAGAGAAGGTAAAATACCGGTATTACCGGTATCCTGGAGGTACTTCAAGGCCCAAGGGTCGCGCCGACGACGCCGCGTCAACTCTGGGAGTTGACGAAGCAAATAATATTCGGGGAACCGAAAGGCGTGCGTCAGCTCTGGGAGCTGACGCCACTGGCGCGTCGCTGCTAGTACTGGGAACTAGCGATCGTGCATCAGCTCCGGGAGCTGATGATGTGTGTACAAGCGAACGTTCGCTGCTAGTTCCGGGAACTAGCGTTCGTGCGTCAGCTCTGGGAGCTGACGATATGTGTACAAGCGAACACTCGCTAGCGCAGGAAGCTAGCGAGAGCACGTCGACTCCGGGAGTCGACGATGCGGTTGCTTCATCCGCTCCGGGAGCGGATGGAGGCTCTGCGGTTCAGGGAACCGACTGCGCGGCAGGAGGTGCTGGCGGTTGCAAACGCCCAGCACCCGAACAACCTGCGTGCTCACGTGCAGCAGCGCTGCACGCGATGAGCGGCACTCAAGCCGGGCTTGATAGTGCGAGTCAGCGGAAGGAATCCGCTGACGATTGCGATAACGTCCCGTCCAAGGTGCGATGCCTTGGACGTGGAGCACCTGGAGCCGGGCTCCATGGAAGACCTTCGCGGCGCAAGCTCAGGGAGCTGCGCGAGTCTCAGTCCGGGACTGAGACGGGTGTATCTGCAGTGCAGACACCGAGTATCGAGACGTTGAACGTCTTGACACGTACTGGTACTGGGTTACAGTACCAGAGGATGCGGTTGGAGAATCCGCCGACGTGTGCGTCGGCGTTGACCGCACTTCCAACGATGAGTTGGAAGCGCTTCGCGCGGGACTTGTACGATGGACGCATCGAACAAATTTGCATTCTCTCGGATATCGAGAGAGTGGATCGCGAAGCCGAAGAGCTGAAGCAGCTCGTCGTCGATGGGATCACTGAGGGTGATGACTCCCTCAGTGCGAAGACTAAGAAGCAGCGCTTCGAAGAGCAGAGTTGGGACTCGTTGAGGTCGAGTCCCTACTACGAAGTTCTGCGGGAGTACAAGGATGTACTCCCGGACGAGATTCCTTCGGAGCTTCCGAAGGATAAGGGCGTACAGCACGAGATTGATCTCGTGCCGGGCACGAAGTACTGTGTTACACGGCAGTGGCCACTGCCGCGTGAACAAGTGCAAGCGATCGACGACTTCTTTGAAAGTCGTCGTCTTGCAGGTCAAGTGCGAGAGTCAAAGTCCCCGCACAGTGCTCCAACGTTCTGTGTGAAGAAACCACAGGGCGGCTGGCGCATCGTTCATGCGTATAACGAGCTGAACGATGCGACGATACCGGCGCAGACGCCGATACCGCGAAAAGATGTTATCATCGATTCGATGGCCTTGAGCACTATCTTCAGTGCTCTAGATCTGCGTGATGGATTCTATCAGATCCTCATGCGTGAGAGGGACATCCCTCCCACTGCGGTAAGCACTCCAAGCGGTATGCTTTGGGAGTGGCTCGTAATGCCACAGGGGCTTAAGAACGCCCCTGCAACGTTTAATAGATGCGTGACACATCTATTGCGCTCGGTGCGCGACTTCGCACCGAGTTACTTCGACGACGTGTTCGTCCACAGCCGGGCTGTGAGCGGGAAGACGGACATTGAGATGCACAAGGTGCATCTCCGGAAGCTACTAGAGCTTATGAGGAAACATAAGCTCTATGCGAACCTGAAGAAGTGTATCTTTGGGGCAAGCGAGATACCTGTGCTGGGGTGTCTCGTGGGGAAAGACGGCGTGCGCCCTGACCCAGAGAAGGTCAGAGTGATCAATGAATGGCCCACGCCATCCAATGCGAAGGAACTGAGGCAGTTCCTTGGTCTTGCCACGTACTTGTGTAAGTACGTGGAGAACTACGCGGGCAAGATTCGCCCGTTGTCACAGCTTCTTAGGAAAGAAGCTGAGTGGATTTGGACGACCGAGTGCGAGGAGGCATTCGGTGCAGTCAAGCAGGGCTTGACTGAAGCGCCGATCTTGGCCGTGGCGGACCAAGATCGTCCATTCCACGTGTGTGCGATGCATCCGACTTTGCAATCGGATGTGCATTGATGCAACACGATCACGAAGGGCGTGATCATGTAGTCTACTATCAATCGCGTCAGCTGAAGCCAGCTGAGCGTAACTACCCTGTACATGACAAGGAGCTCCTTGCCATGAAGTATGCACTCGCAAAATTCCGAGTGTATCTACTTGGGAGTAGACCGTTCGTGGTCTATACAGACCACGCATCATTGCGTACGGCGATTAAGTCGCCGCACATCTCGCAACGTATGGCGAGATGGTTGTCCTTCTTCGCGGAGTACAACTTCCGGGTGGAGTATAAACCCGGAAGACTCAATGTAGTGGCCGACGCGTTATCGCGTCGACCTGACTATGCGGAGACGGTCGACGCCAACGCAGTTGGCGTCGTGAGGACAAGTGTGCCGTCGTCAACGTTGATTGACGACGTGAAGAACGCGTATGCAAGGGATGGGGCTGCTGGAGTTCCTCGCAGCACCTTCCGACGTGGCACGTCGGAAGCTAACCCCTCATCTTCGAGCTCGTGTACACCGCTATCGTGTACACGAAGGCCTATTGTTGTACAGTGCAGTAGACGACAATGCGGATCGCATTGCCGTTCCGCATGATCATGACCTCCGGTTGAGGATCATGTTCGAGTATCACGATGCCCCTACGGCAGGGCATCCGGGTCGTGAGAAGACGTACACTCTTCTCACGCGTGACTTCTACTGGCACCACCAGTACAAGTGGGTGCGCAAGTACGTACGTGCTTGCGAGGTTTGTCAACGCGTGAAGCCTGCGCAGTTCTCGCAGGCTCCTCTTCAATCACTACCGACTCCGTCGGAGTGTTGGCAGTCCATGTCCATGGACTTTGTCTTCGGTCTTCCGCCTGACAGCAAGCGGAGGACGGGCATCGTTGTCTTTGTGGACCGATTCAGCAAGATGGTCCATCTTGCTGCCGTCCCGGCTACTGTTACAGCCGCGCAGACTGCGCGACTGTTTGTTGACATGGTGTTCAAACACCATGGCATGCCGCTCGACATTGTGTCGGACCGTGATCCACGCTTCACAGCGCGGTTCTGGCAAGAAGTGTTTACACTTCTTGGCTCACAGTTATCAATGTCGACTGCGGATCATCCGCAGACGGACGGACAGACCGAACGTGTCAACCGTGTATTGGGTGACACGTTGAAGAGCTACGCTCACTCGTTCCCGCATTGGAGCGAGTGCTTGCCGATGGCAGAGTTTGCCATCAACAACTCGGTGCATGCCTCGACAGGGCATGCACCGTTCTACGTGAACGCCATGAGGCATCCACGATTGCCGAGCATGCTCGGCGGGGTAGCTTCCTCCTTAAGTGGGGGAGGATCTACGGTTGCGTCCGAACAACCGCAGAATGCAACTGATAGCAGCACACTATCAGCTGCTGTGACGCGTGCGACGTCTCGTTCGAGCAGGAACGAGCGCGCGATGTCTGTGAAGGGCACAGACATGAGAGATGATAGCGAGCAGGCAGGGCCTGCTGCTGACAAGGGCGACAAACTGATAGAAGTCAGCTCGAGTGCGCTAGACTTTGTCCAGCGAAGACAAGCCGTCATACGGTTTGTCCAGGATGCTATCGCAGCTTCTGTCGATCGACAGAAGCTGAACGCTGATACTGTTGGTAGAGGCAACACAAATGAACTCGAAAAGGGTTCATTAGTTTGTTAGCTACACAAAATCTACCTAGACATGCAGTGTCTGACTTTGGAGCAAGCAAGCTTGCTCCAAGATTCATTGGGCCGTTCAAAGTACTTGAACGGCATGGTAACGCGTACCGGCTGGACATACCGTCCAGCATGAGGCTCCACCCGACCTTCTACGTCGGGCGGTTGAAGCCGTACGTGCAGCACGGACTACCTAGGGCTGGTAGTCCGACTGAGGAGTGCGAGAGGCCTGGAAGGCCTTCTCGAGACCGTCGACACGGTCGATCAACCGGTTCACTCTCGTCCCAAGACCGGACGAGAGGTTCGAGGCACTCTGAGCTGCCTCGCAGATGTGGTGGAGCGGATCTGGCCAAAATCTGGTTGAGGCCGATCGCGATCGCCACTTGCGCCCAGACACTGACTAACGGAGGGGGTCCCCCGATGATCCGTGATCTTGCTGCGTGTAGTGTTCACCTTGTGTACCCGTCGGTAGGCGGGTTACGCTCTTCCAGGTGACTTCTGAAGATGTCTTGGGACGAGAAGAATGTCTTGGGTGACGCAGGGGTGGTGAGATAGCGTGGGAATACTTCACTCTACCTCGGAGAGGTTGATCCGGGTCACAGGCGAGTTCTCGAGCCTTGATCCGGTCGCCTGATCTTCGATCCAGGTCTTCCAAAGGTCCAATGTTGGGGATCTGATCCCTTCCTTTACGATGCTTGCCGCTTCCTATAGCGGGTGTCTTGATGGGTTGAGAGTCGACGAGATCGTCAGGCCAAGCAGCCAATTCCTTCCGATCCGTAGTTCGCACGTAAAGGATAGATCACTAGATAGGGTAAAACTGGCCAATGTATTATCCAGAATTAACCTCTATGCTAGATCTCTTCTCCTTACCTTCTTGATGCCGGGGGGCCAATGTAATTCCCAGTTCCGGTCTTGAACAAAGGCACTTGTGATGTCCAGAGCAAATTCGATTCTGTTTATGGTTATTCCTATGTCTACTAGTCCCATCCTCATCTGCTATCCTACGATCACCTGACATCCGGCTACACAGCTGCTCCTCCGATCTTCGATCTCGATCTCACCTAACCCTTGATCGCGATCTCGATCACCGATCTCGGTCATCGATCTCGATCATCGATCTCGATCTCGATTAGCCGTCTTGATCAGCTGCTCTGAACAGTAGTCTTGACCGTAGCCTTGATCGGCCAGCTTGAACAATGATCCTGATCGGCAATCTTCTCACTTGATCTCGTGTCTCCGCGTCACCGATATTTAAGATCGCGATCTCCCTATACTTGAGCATCGCTCCCCCCGTGCGACTGATGCTGCCACCATTGTTCGAACCAGAAATCACCTCTTTGGATGGCCTCTGCATGACTGCTTCCTTGGGTACTCTTCGAGTCTCCTTCGGCTTAACACGGTGTGTAGCGTCGCTGATCCCGTGCAATGCACCCTGATCGTTGGATATCGACCCCTTTCTGCGGCGGCATCTCGCGATCAGGTCGTCGTCGGTCCACGGCAGATCGGGCCTGTCCTGATCTGCCGCTGCTTTGGTCTCCTTCTCCCCGGTGCTGAGCCACTACGTGAGACTTTACGGCGGGGCTCTCTGATCGCTTAGTCTCACCCGATCAAGGCGTCATCCATCATTCACTTGCGGAGAGATCAAGGCGATTACCGATCCGGGTCCATTCGTCAGCCGTCATTCGCGGAATCTGGGGTCATCAGCCGGTATCTTGCTACGCCAGAGGCCCCTGTCGCTTGATCCAACTCTCTCCGGGCCTGACGTTGCCTTTTCCCGGATTTCTTATTCGCGCTTCACCACATCCGCCCCCAGCCTGCAAGTTGGCCCGTCTCGGTCCACTTCAGGTCTCATTCTCCAATCTTCTGTTCAAGACACAAGTGACCCCACTGCACCTCGACCACCATCACCCGACTTTCTCCGGCCCACATGAGTCAGCAAGGAAGTGATCCGGGGAGCGATTATCTGCCCACACCTCCCGACTCCCCAAGATCTCCTGACGGTCCGCCATCTCCCCACTCCGACATCTCGCGACGTTCGTCGGGTCCGGCTCCAGACCACGCGCGCCCGCTCTCATCCGATGAGGCTGGGCCGATGCCGGGCAGTCCAGGGCGGGATCGCCTGGTGCGCGAACGCGATCAGCTAAGTCGTGAAGCCATGGAACTTCGGGCGCATGTCGACGCCATGGAGCGGTTCCGGGCGGACCAGCAGGGCGAGATCGCTGATCTCGCGGAGGAAGCCTCTGATCTCGATGGATTGCGCGTGCAGGTTCACCAGCTCCGATCGGAACGCGACGAGTTCGCGCGGCGTCTCAACTCTGCCCAGGCAGACCTAGATCGAGCTACAGAGGACCGGGATCGTTTGACTGACGAGGTGGAACAAGCCACTAACGAGATCCAGGATCTCCAGGCGGAAGCCCGGATCCATGCTTGCGATCTGGCTGAGGCGAAGCAAGACTCCGTCACCGCCAAGGCCAGCTACAACCGGATCTCGGCTGATCTTGCACATCTCCAACTGGATTCCAGCCCCACGCCTTCGACCGGGGCTCCCACCCGATTGGCCCTGGCTGAGCGAGATCGAGCCTTGGCGGACTCCGCCCGAGCGACCGCTTCCCTGACCAGTATCGCTGCCGAACGTGACCTGGTCACCGATCAACTCGCCCACGCTAACTCCGAACTGAACCGAGTCACTTCGGAGCGGGATCGCCTACTCGTGGAACGAGACCAAGCGTTCGCAGATCGCGACAGAGCACAGACGGATCTCAGCACCGAGCGACAGCGATCCACTCGTCTAGGTACGCATATAGTCTAGATCCCCCTCCACCTGACCATGATCACTCATATTCTGTTTGTCGTAGAGGATGATCTGATCGGTACCCATGCCGAAGTGCAGGAGTTAGAAGCGAGTCTTCAAGCACTGCAGGAGAACTACGATCAGGCGGAAGATAACGTATGGGTGACTACCAACGTCCTGACCGAAATGGTGTCTCGGCTCCGCGCTGCTCAAGATGAACGGGGGTCAAACGCGCTCTCAGTCCGCCCCCATCTCCCGCTACATCGCCCCCGCACAAGGCTTCGCGGACGGAGCCTCCCCCGACCGATCACAACGCGGCCACACCTGACGTTCCCGCTGGAGACCAACCTGGTGGCCAGGCCCAGGCGACCGAGCTCGCGAGGAAGGCCCAGACCCCTTCGATCTGGGTCCTGAACCCGTGATCCCGACTGGGCCGGATGCGGAGGAAGCAGATCGCACCCAGGCCACCTCGCAAGTGACCGTGGAAGCACCTTCCCCGAAGAAGGGTGGCTCGGATCGGTCCAAACGCAAACCCGATCCGGAGCATGACGATGACGAAGAGGATTCTGGCGCTGGATCCGACGACGCTCTTCGGGCTACGATACTCCGATCGCTGTCGTGGCACCGCCGGCATGGAAATCCTCCTCCAGCATCCGGTGATCAAGGGGGGTCTGCTCCTTCGACGCCTCCGGCGCAGCCGACACCTCCGGGGGGCAGTTCCCCACAGACTCCGATCACTTCTCCTCAGGGATCCCCGAGGGGTAGTCCAGCTGGCGGGAGCCCTCCCGGTGGGGGATCTCCGGGTGGCGGCTCTCCGGCGGCTCGCCGCGCCCCCAGCTGCACCCTCCTTTGTTCGCGATCAGCTCGGCCATTCCCGGGTATGCGAACGTCCGGCAGTTTGCGGCTGGTGATGTCTTCCCGTGGGATCCGATGTTCATCGGAACTTTGGCGATCGTCGGTATGATCCTCTCCACATTGTCCAAGAGGCTGCTGCTACCTCCCGGATTCCTCTACCCAGCGAGATCACCGGCTAACCGCCCTTCCCGAGCCGGGATCGGTTGGTTGGCCAGCCTGAACACTGGGCCCAACGTGCAGGCCCTACTTGCTACCCGACCTTGGGAGGTGCTCCGCAACCGACCGGCCCCCCTCACCTTCGATCTCGGTCTACATCGTCGTGCTGGAACTCCGCTGGGGCAGATCGCGGATGCCTACGCCGCCTTCGAGTCAGATCACCTGCAGGCCTACTGGGAATCGACCCATTATCTCGAGATCACGAAGGCGATGTATGAGGCTGATCCTGACCTCCATCGGTATTACCTCGAACGTCGGCAACGGCGTAGCCGCACCGGAGAACGTTGGCGGCTGCTATTGGGACGATTCCTGCCCATGATGCGTGCGATGTGGGCGGACATCGATCTTCTGCTTGATCCCTACTTCCTGCACTTCCCCACTATCCGTGATCGGGTATACTGGTACCCCGGATCGGTCTCCCGAATGGCTAACCTGGCCCAGCCGACTCTGAACCGACCGGAGCCCACCGATCTGATCTCTGCGTTGGCAGAATGCGATCAAGAGGACCTTTGGCGCAACCATTACCGCGATCGGCCGGCAGATCACCCGTCTCGGCAGATCCCACGGCTCGAAAACAAGTTTAACCCGCCTGCTCCACCTACACCTCCTGGGACTCCCTGATCTCGCGATCTCGATCAGTCCGGAGGTGATCAGCCGAACCTGGAGTCGATCAGCACGCTTACATATTCTTTATCACGATCCGGTACTTCGCCACGCGATCCCGACTCCAGCCTAGCCTCTTTTCAATTCCACGTAATTTTCCCAACTTCAAAGATCAGCGTTCTTCTCCATACTTACTCCACAGTTTCGATCCCCATTCAACATCTTCAAAATCTCCACACCTTCCATCCAATCACTCCGGTTTCACATGCATATACAAGAAAATATAAAATCTCTACATCCGATCCAGATAGACATCCAGATCTGCATCCGCGATCTCGGCGTTGTGACCTGGTCACACCGCCCTCTTCGCGTCTACACCTCTTCGTGCGACTGCATCACGCCAAACCGATTTCGGTTAGCATGATCACGTAGGAACGCGCTCAGTATGGCTCCACAGTTAAGATCAGCTTCATCAACCCAAGTCGGTTCGTCATAACCGACCCAGTGCACCAGGAATTCACGATAGATCCGGCCGTAGCGAGTTCGTTTCCCACTTCGCATGTCCGAGATCCGTTCGACCTCGTACTCATCGGCATCCAGATCTGGGACCCAACTGTCCTCCGGAAGGAGGATCTCATCGAAATCGAGCCGATCTGCCTCATCCACCGTCAACTCGATCCGCGGTCGATCTGGAAAATTCCGTACCAGCTTTAGCTTAGAAACATGGACCACTGGGAAGATGTGGTAATCAGATCCCGCGATCTCCAGCTTGATCGTGAATTCGTTGAGCTTCTCTGCAACACGGAACGGGCCGTGCCAAAGGTGAGCGAGTTTACGCGCATATCCTTCCATCACACGATCTAGATACAGCCAAACCCGTGATCCAGCTTCGATCTGATGCGGATCGACATCCTCATTGTGCCGATCGGCTCGGTCTGCAATCGCCTCTCGTAGCCTAGCGTTGACCTGTTCTCGCGACTGCTGGTAGTATCTCTGAACCCGATATCTCCACCGTCTTGGATCGCGATCGTGGCGTCTAGTCGATCCGATCGGGATCGTTGCTTCCAACGTTGATCTCGGATCCCATCCATGTACCAAATAGTGAGGGGTATCTCCCCGAACCCGATCGTGAGCCGTGTTAATGGCGAACGTCAGTCGCTCCGCATATTCATCCCAGTCCTTCTGATCGAGATCTTGAACGTACATCTTGATCGCCCTAGTCGCCGTTTGCACCATCCGTTCTGCAGTCCCTGTGGCCGGTAGGCCATCGTCGCCCGTTGTCGCTGCCCCAGGATCTTATTGAACGATCTGAAGAAGTCGGACATGAAACCCGGTTCTCGATCGTGCCTGATCATCTCGCTAGCACCAAATCTGCGGAACACGCATTCTTCATAGGATTCGGCGACGGTCTGGGCTGATCGTGAGGAACTGGCCTTCGCGATCACATATCCCGTGAACAGATCTACCCAGATCAGTAGTTCGGTGTTGCCTTTGTTAGATCTGGGTAGGGAGGGTATGTGATCCATCGCTATGATCTGGAATGGGTATGTCGCTTGCAGATTCCCCGGCGACTCGCCCCGGATCGTGGGCCTCCCCTTTCCAATCTCACAGTCTACACACTCGCCTACGTATCGCTGCACGCTCCGATATAATCCCCTCCAGTGGAAATGATCTCGGATCCGCTGATAAGTGCGTCCGATCCCCTGATGTCCCCCTTCTAGAGTCGTATGGTAGTGGTGGAGGACATCCTGCTGTAGCGTTTCTGGAACTACGAGTCTCATCAGGCGGTCGTGATCACCACTTGATCTCGGCCCTGGTGGGCAGTAAAACAGCAGATCCTGTTCATCTACCTCGTACTCGGAGGCGATCTTGGCGTAGGATCCAGATTCGGCTCGAGTAAGATCCGCGATCTGCCCAGCCAGGTACTTCTTTAGTCCGGCGATCCAGACCTCCTCGTCCTGGGCTCGCCTGATCCGATCCACCCGCATCTCCCGGATCAGTTCCTCTCGCAGGACGGCGGCATCGGGTCGCGCTCGGGCTGCACGCGTGGCTACTGCCGACACTTGCACAGTTCGATCTTCAACTCGAGGGATCAACACCTCATCAAGCCGATTTAGGGTGACCAGATCGCACCGATCTGCCTCATCGTGGACCTCGATCCCGCTTCCTCGCTGCAGCGCGGCACTCGCCAAGCTGTCTGCGCTCCCATTCCAGTCTCTCTTCACATGGACCAGCTCATGATCTCCCCAATTCCGCAAGTGATCTAGCACCTTCTGTTTCAGTAACGTCAATCCTGGCGCCTTACAGTCGATCTCGCCCCGGACTTGTCGGATCACTAGGTTCGAATCGCCACAAACGACCAAACGGCGGCGCTCTAACTGTGTGATCATGCTAAGACCCAGCAAGAGTCCACGGTATTCCGCTTCATTGACAGTAAGGCTCTCCACATAGTCTGATCTAGCCTTGATCACTTTCCACTCTGGCAAACTCCACACGATCGCGCTGAAAGCGCCTCCTCCTCGTTTCACGCGTGCCGATCCGTCGAAACTTATAACCCACAGCTCCTCATCTGGGTCTACGGTGGGGATCGGCATCTGGATCCGACGTTTTGGTTCCTTCCGTGGCGCGATCGCGATCAGGGCTTCGTCGATCTCCGATCTAGGCGTTATATTAGCTGCGATCGCCCCCAGTATTTCATCCTCTCCCTTCGTACACTTCGTGATCTCGAGCGTCCATGGGGATAGAAGTGCAGACCATTGTCCCAGACGTCCTTGGAGGCCGGCAGACTTGAACAGCCAGGCAAGCGTGGAGTGTCGGGTTAGGACCTTGATCCGACGTCCCACCAACAAGGTGTAGTGTAGATCCAAGATCCGAAGTAGAACCAACACCTCCTTTTCGGCCACATTATAATTCAGCTCGTTAGTCTTCAAGGTTCGGCTGGCAAACGCGACCGGGTGGTAGATCTGGTCGTGTTCCTGCATCAGCGCGGCGGAAATCGCCCAGTCACTAGCATACACAATCACCACGGGCAATTTCGCCATGTCGAAGTGACGGAGGATCGGGGTCGACGCGATCTTGGCTTTCAAGGCTGTAAACGCCCTGTATGCCCTACCCCACCTCTCGTCGCCAGTCTTTAGGCCCAGGTTGGCTCCGATCTCGCTTGAACAGGGTGAAGACATCGCCCCCAAGTCGGTATCCGGTGTACTATCCCCCTTTTGAGTCGAGGTGTCTGGTGATCCATCCTGATTCGACTTAAGCGAAACGAGATCTCGAGTGATCGGGTCCGTGCTATCCATGATCTTTCGTAGATCTGGTCGCTTCTTCAGTTCTGCGAACTCCACCTCACGTAGTTCATATAGGACCGATGCATAGATCGCATAATCCTCGATGAACCGACTATAGTAATTCAAACTTCCAAGGAACGATTGCATGGATCGGAGTGATCCAGGGAATGGTAGATCCGTCAGAGACTTCAGGTCTTTCGGGTTTGCCTCCAATCCATCGATCGACACTTTGTGTCCGAGATATTCCACCTTATCCATGCCCCAGAAGCTCTTTGCCACACTGATCGAGAGATTCCACTTATCACAGGCCTCCAATAGGTCTTCCACCCGATCGCACATTTGATCCCATGATCCAGCCGTGATCAAGATATCGTCGATGTATGATCTCCGTCCTAGAACCGACGGGCGACCAGGATCCTCCGGGATCCCTGATTCAAACACATCTGCAGAGTCTTCCGTGTTCCCTGACGGGGAGATCTTCAAGAACCCATATAGGGCGTTGTCCACAAGACGTTGATAGATCTGAGGGGCGTTCTTCAGCCCGAACGGCATGCGATTCCACTCGAAAAGGCCGAACGGGGTGATGAAAGCTGAGATCGCGCGAGCTCGATCGGTCATTGATACGACCCAGAATCCACTCGCCATATCTAATGAACAATACCACAGAACCTTGTCAAGATCTTCTAACAGGTCATTGATCAGAGGCATTGGGTAGATCATCAGCCTTGTGAGACCGTTCACCAGCCGATAATCGATACATAGTCGGATGTCTACGCCGTTCTTCTTGATGATCACCACGATCGGAGACGCCCATGGCGATGTCGATGGCCGAATGATCTTGGCAGCTAGGAGTCCTTTGATAAGATCCGATACTTTCTCGCGGAACTGTGGCGCCACCTTTCGGACTCGTTGTGCAATCGGCTTTGCATCACCCACGTCGATATCGCATATAACACCCTTGGCCGCTGGAGGAAGTGCGTTTCCCTTTCCGATCAGGAGATGTCGCTTCTTCCAAATAATCTGTCGAAGTTTCTCGATCTCCTCCGGGGTAGCCGATCCCGGATTTCCTACTTGCAGATCTTCGATCCTGACTTCTTCAGTGGTGGAGATCTGGATCTCTGGTACTACTGCGAGATTATCGGCTAGATCTTCGGCCGAAAAGTCGCCACTTTCGTGTAAGTGGGTCTGATCGGCGTTTTCGATCCCTTCGGGAGATGTCGGATCGGGTTCGTTCGTTGATGGATCAGGGAGTCTATCGTCCTTGGCCGTCAGGATCGGGGTGTCCTCAACCGTGGGGCCGGCGTCAGCGTCGGATACATGTTGGATCTCGATTTTAAAATCTGGTTTTTCTGTTTTTACCTCGATCTCTTCTTCGCATGTCCGATCTGTCCGATCTGGGGCCTGATCTGGCAAGCTCTCATTCGTCTCAGTCTCACCGCCCCCAGCTTCGCCACTCGGAGTCTTGTCGGAACTGATCGTAACCGGTGGGGTATCCATGGGATCCGGTTGGGGATCGATGAATGCGACCTTGACTTCGGCCGTATCGGTTGGTGATCGAGGTTCCAATGTCGATATTGGCGCAGGATCAGGATCGGTCTTGGTTGCCCCACCTCGGCGGAGTATGGATCGCGGCGTAACGTAGGTCGGCCGTTCGACTGACGGTAAGGGGATCTCTACGGATTCCTGAGGTTCTGGCTTTGCGTCCACAGTCGCTTCTAGAGCTAGGTTCTGCCACTCCATGTAGCGCCGGGATCCGACCGACACAAACCCGGGGAATCGAGGCACTTTTTCTTGATCAAGTACCATTCCGACATGTAATCTGTGATCCAATCGTAAAATCTTCTCGCTCAAATTCGTGATCACTAGGTACCGAGCTCGGCCAGGTCCATTTACCACGGTAGGCACCCATTGGTCGCCTCTGGTCACCCACAATTTCTCCGTCGCCGATAATTTCACTCTCGATGCGGTCTCTTCAGATCCCCAACTGGGATATGTAGATCTTCCTCCAACTTTACTGATCTTACCTTCTCCCCGTATAACCTCTAGCGACCACTAAGTGGGATCCCCACTTCATTAGGTAAGCACATCGATCCCTTCGCAAGATCCATCCGGACCCCAGCCGGGATCATGAAATCCATACCCAGAATAGCATCTTGCCCGGATAGATCCCGATCCAAATATCGAAAAAGTAGACCAAGTATCCCGCAAGCGTGATCTTGACCCTCGTCCTTCCCTCAGTGGTGTACACATTGTCCCCGATCCCAACACACTCCTGCATCTGACTAGTGTCAAAGTGGCACCCAACCTTACGAGCAAAGGCGGTATCCAAGATGGATACCTCGGCGCCAGTGTCCAGGAGCAAGATCGCTCTTTCATGATTGATCTTGCCTGAGATCTTGGCTTGGCGGAACCATTTTCCTGGTGCGTGGTATTTCCAATACCCCCTGGATTCTCCTTCCTTGAGATCCAAAGCCACTTCCGCACCAGATCGCGAGAACTCATCGACACGGGGAAGACTCGCGATCTTAGCAGTATACGAATGCAACTTACATGTATTACCGCGCAGATCCGAATTCTCCCTATCTTGATCTCTCGATTTCTTGTTCACATATGCATAGATGCAGTACTCAGAACGCTCGGCTCGTACCGGTTTCCAAACCGGCGAGCGTCCTAGTTTATCATCTTTTCCACCTTCTCGGGGAACAATCCGGCATGTCGGGTCGGGTCGTACCACTTGCGGATATGGTTGTAGAATTCTTCCATAGGGCATTCTCCAGCTTCATGGATCTCCCCACAACCACGGCAGGTATACAGACAGCGATCCGTTGGGTGACCCCTCTTCCCGCACTTATCACAGGTTAGACGTCTCCAGCAGTCTAGATCCGTGTGCTTCCGCGATCCACAGTGCGAACAGCGACCTCGATCGTGATCTGATGTACCCCTGCGATCCGCGATCCGGCCTCGATCTTGCGCGTTCACCTGCGATCGCGACTGATCCTGTTGGTGGGGAACGCCCCCAGTACCGATCTGCTTGTCTTCCGACGCGGCAAGATATATTCTCCGGAGATCGCCTTCAGAATCGGATCCGTCCGATCCGGATATTTCCTCTGATTCCGAGCTCGGATCTTGGGTTTGGATCGCCCGTATCACCGCTCGGGTGGGTGCTGCCGGGGCACTGGCCGGTGCCTTTTGTCTGTACTTCGATCCGAACGCAGATTTACGCTGTCTGCTTTTCGCCCGTTCTCGGGCACGAAGTACCTCCTCAAGTTCCTCGACGTCACTCAGTCGGAGTAGGGTCAGCCGATCAGCTAACTCCGGATCCCCCAATGTCTCGATGTAGTGGTCTACATGTTCCCGGCGGGCCTGATGGCTCCCATCCTTGATCTTCAGTCTAGCACGTAAAGCCGCCACGTTGAGCCGGTAGAGATAATCGAGAGGAGTCTCTTCCGATCGCTTGCGAGCGTGATAGTATTGCCACGCGACCGACATACCCAACCCACAATATTGGGTCTGGAAACTGTCCAACAGATCTGCCCACTTGGTTTTCGTCGTTCGACTGAGCTGCCTGTACCAGTTCTTTGCCGGTCCCACCATCAGATCTGCAAACGTGAGGCATTTCTCTTCTTCCGTAGCCTGATCGCGCTGGAACGCTGACTTGACCTTACCGATCCAGGCCCGAGCGCGATCTTCGTCCAGATCTTTACCCGCAAAATCTTTCAGATCCGAGATCGCTGAGATCCGGACCCGCTGGATCATCGACGATCCTCCTTGCCCGATCGCCGCGGATGCGATCGTTGCTCGGCTCGATATCTGTCCACCGGAACTTGGTATGCCCAGATCGTCCGGATCGTATTCCCACGCATCCGGATCCGAGGCCGTAACGGACTCCATTTCAACATCCAACTCCCCTTTGATCGGCGATCGCGGTGTCGCGAGATTCCGTTCTTTTAAGAAACGATCCATCGCCATCTGAAAGTAGTCGTCCAACTTGTTGCTCGATCCAGTGGAATTAGTCGTCGGCGCGGTCTGGTCTGTCCGGATCCGGCGATTTTCTTGCTGACCAGGTGTCTTAGCCTCCAGTTTCGTGCCCACCGATCGTGTATCTTGTTTCTTCATACGCGATTTCAGGAACTTGGCACCGGAGGGGCCCAACGACATGCGTTGCAGCCTTCTCGGGCTGTCAGAATCTGGTTCTGAGGTTGCTGACGCGTAGCATGACGATCCAGTCTGATAGCCTGGATCGGGCGTCAGTGAGCGTTCGCCGACCAAGACTTTGAGAGAGCTGAATAGATCATGGGTCGCAGATTGAATCGCTTCCAGTTCCAGGCCAAATAGAGAGTTTGGGTCGAATTCTCCAGCCACTAAACCAGCCTCTTGGAGGAGATCAAGTAGAATCTTCACCGCGTTCAGGCGGTCCGAGCTAGTCCGGGGCTTCGACACCGGGCCGGTGAGGTTACCGATCTGGCGGACTTGTATGATCGTAAGAACGGGGTCGTTAAGCAAGGTCTCACTTAGCATCTTCCTGTAATAGGCCTGCTCGATCGCGTCCTTGGTGATCATCGATCCTGGGCTGATCATATCTTCTGGCTCTGAGTCTGGAGCTTTCAATTTCGTCCGGGTGCTCTTGATCTTCTTTTTCTTGGTCGATCTTGAGGCAACAGTGGACTTGGTGAGCAGATTAGGTTTCAACTTTGCTGATTCCTTATCGCTCGTGTGCGGATCTCGATTCTCATCGAGATCCGCGGTGGCCCTCGAAGGGGCCTTGGGAGGAATTCGAGGTTTTTCTTCAAGATCTGGATTGCGATCCAGGTCTGCCTCGTGCCTGTCAGTAGAGATCCTCCCAAAACTCTGCTGGTCGGTGGATCTTTCTGTTTTCATCGGTGCCTCCGTCGATCCAACCTTCGTAGGCACTTCTTCCCCTTATTCTTCTTTTATCTTGACATCTTCTTGGGACTCACGGTGATATCCGAAGTCACCAGAAGATCCGGGCACGCGCACCATTGTGGTGGAGCGGATCTGGCCAAAATCTGGTTGAGGCCGATCGCGATCGCCACTTGCGCCCAGACACCGACTAACGGAGGGGGTCCCCCGATGATCCGTGATCTTGCTGCGTGTAGTGTTCACCTTGTGTACCCGTCGGTAGGCGGGTTACGCTCTTCCAGGTGACTTCTGAAGATGTCTTGGGACGAGAAGAATGTCTTGGGTGACGCAGGGGTGGTGAGATAGCGTGGGAATACTTCACTCTACCTCGGAGAGGTTGATCCGGGTCACAGGCGAGTTCTCGAGCCTTGATCCGGTCGCCTGATCTTCGATCCAGGTCTTCCAAAGGTCCAATGTTGGGGATCTGATCCCTTCCTTTACGATGCTTGCCGCTTCCTATAGCGGGTGTCTTGATGGGTTGAGAGTCGACGAGATCGTCAGGCCAAGCAGCCAATTCCTTCCGATCCGTAGTTCGCACGTAAAGGATAGATCACTAGATAGGGTAAAACTGGCCAATGTATTATCCAGAATTAACCTCTATGCTAGATCTCTTCTCCTTACCTTCTTGATGCCGGGGGGGGAGGGGGGGGCAATGTAATTCCCAGTTCCGGTCTTGAACAAAGGCACTTGTGATGTCCAGAGCAAATTCGATTCTGTTTATGGTTATTCCTATGTCTACTAGTCCCATCCTCATCTGCTATCCTACGATCACCTGACATCCGGCTACACAGCTGCTCCTCCGATCTTCGATCTCGATCTCACCTAACCCTTGATCGCGATCTCGATCACCGATCTCGGTCATCGATCTCGATCATCGATCTCGATCTCGATTAGCCGTCTTGATCAGCTGCTCTGAACAGTAGTCTTGACCGTAGCCTTGATCGGCCAGCTTGAACAATGATCCTGATCGGCAATCTTCTCACTTGATCTCGTGTCTCCGCGTCACCGATATTTAAGATTGCGATCTCCCTATACTTGAGCATCGCTCCCCCCGTGCGACTGATGCTGCCACCATTGTTCGAACCAGAAATCACCTCTTGGGATGGCCTCTGCATGACTGCTTCCTTGGGTACTCTTCGAGTCTCCTTCGGCTTAACACGGTGTGTAGCGTCGCTGATCCCGTGCAATGCACCCTGATCGTTGGATATCGACCCCTTTCTGCGGCGGCATCTCGCGATCAGGTCGTCGTCGGTCCACGGCAGATCGGGCCTGTCCTGATCTGCCGCTGCTTTGGTCTCCTTCTCCCCGGTGCTGAGCCACTACGTGAGACTTTACGGCGGGGCTCTCTGATCGCTTAGTCTCACCCGATCAAGGCGTCATCCATCATTCACTTGCGGAGAGATCAAGGCGATTACCGATCCGGGTCCATTCGTCAGCCGTCATTCGCGCAATCTGGGGTCATCAGCCGGTATCTTGCTACGCCAGAGGCCCCTGTCGCTTGATCCGACTCTCTCCGGGCCTGACGTTGCCTTTTCCCGGATTTCTTATTCGCGCTTTACCACACAGACCTCAGCACGGAGGACACGAACCTCCTGCTTCAGAGCCGCTATTTCAGCGCTCTGTGTCTGCTCCAGCGCAGCAACTCGATCGTGCAGGGCACGATCGTCATGGTCATAGCGGTGACCATACGGAGGGAGTGTTCCCGCCCCCTCCGCCGCCGTTGCGCGACGCGCGTGGAGCGATCCGCTGGATTGTTGAGCGGATCGTGGCTCATAAGAGAACGAACTCTCAAGAGGTTCGTTTTCGTATTCGTTGGAGAGGATTTCCTCCCCATCGAGATACGTGGGAGCCGTGGAACGTCCTGATGGAGGACGTTCCGGAAATGGTGATGGCGTACGAAGCCCACCATAACTTGCAGGGGTAAGCCCTGCACGAGGAGTGCTGCGGTCAGTCACAGCACTCGGAGCTTCGCGTGGCACAATACGACCACGGAGCTCCTTGATGTGATCGGGTACACGACCCCAGGAGATCACTTTCGGTGAGACGTGTTGCCAAGGGTTGGCAACACGGACAGGGTGTGCCAAAGGGAACGGCACATGGGATCCCCGCTTCCATGGACCGATCATTGAGGCGTTCACACTTACCACGTGTAGTGTAAGTGTAGTAGCGATCGCGAGCCGCAGCAACGCGATCGCGATATGCCTTCGGGTCTTTGTTGAAGTTATCAACAAAGGCGTTCCATGACTGACAAAGTGCCTGCCACTCTGGCACTTTGCTCTTGCGCGAAGTCTTCTTCGCTGCATAGTATCGGAGCTCGTGGAAGAGCCCGATATAGTAGTCGCGTCTTTGAGTCTCGGACTCAAAGACAACCTTAGCGGCGACGTCGTCGTCGTTGATACTGTTGCATGAGTACAACAGTATCGGGTTCGGTGGTGAACTAGCACCGAACCGGTCATGGATCTCCGCCTCAGTAGGCATCCATGGCGTGCGCACTGGCGGATCAGTGCGCGGTGCAGTGAGCGCCCTCGACATGGGGGACGCTTCATCATCACTGCGCGGACGCTTCGAGCTTGAAGCGTCCGAGGCCTCAACACGAGGTCGTCGAGATCCCACGGGTGAGTCTGACGTGTCTTCGGACGAAGACACGGGAGCGGGAGCCTTGACATCAACCTCCCCCTCCTCGACATCCTCGTCGTAGTCGAGGATGTCTTCGTAGTCCTCTCCAAAGAGTTCTTTGAAAGGGACAGCAGGATTCTTAATCTCTGCTAGAGAAGAAGACTTCTTCTTCTCATGCTTCTCCTTATGGAGAGCATGGTACTTGGTGACAGAGAGCTTCTCTGTCGGGCCGCTGGAAGCAGCAGTGCTAGTGGGCACTGCTGAGGTCGTTGTTCCTGCTGCAGAAGCAGCAGGAGAGGCTTGCGCGTCCGCAGAAGCGGACGGAGACGTGGGCGTTGGCGAGTCCATTGCGAAATGAACTCGGATTTCTCTCGGGAACTTGACGGTCTTGTCAAGTTCTGTTGATTGACGTATCGAGACCGATGCGTCGAATCTTAACGGGGGGATGGTGTAACGGGGTTACACGTACAAGTGGTTGTACCACTTGTAACTCTAACAGTTAGGATAACTGTTAGAGGTTGGAAATGGGCCTCAGACCTTGGTGTGCTGTACACACCAAAGGATACATGGGCGAACCACATTATTGGGTGGTTCGTGTGCATTTGTGCATATTATTGGTAGAAAGTAATGGATTTCTACCAATCATTGAGCAGAGTTTCTGCCAACCACACGTTGGCAGACCCTTTAGAAATAGATAATAAACAGTTTTAGGAGGTCCATAATTGGCTTACAGACAACGACGGATATATCCGACGTCACTGAATGCCATCCGCCATACAATTAGGAGGTTCGATATGTCCGACAGATAAATCCGACACAACCAATGATTGGACAAATATATGCTGTTTTGTGCATAATTGCAACAGCAAATCCTGTGATAAACCATAAAAAGGTGTGTATTTAAACTGATATTTCTGGATGCTTAGGAATAGCTTTCCGGAAGCTACGAATTATAGTCTCCTTTTTAAGTGCATCCCAAGCAGCAATTGTAGCGTTAATTGCGCGGATACGTTTTTCCTTAGCGGATCCGCCGGCACGACACTACCACTGCTTCTGATCTTGGCCTTTAGTGGGCCCATTACTCCCACATCTAGCGGCTGGCAAATAGCAGTGCTATTTGGGGGCAACCACTGTAGCATTTGCCTCTTCGACAATTTCCCGCTGTCCTTCTTCTGAGACGTGACACTCAAAGTTGTCAAGAAGAAGGACAGAAGGTCTGTCTATTTCAAATTTTAACAGTTTTTCAGCATAGAATTTCCATGTAGAAAGGCGTAGAAGTGCCCGTCTGGATATTCCTCCATCTCCTTGGACTGTAGTCGACCACCGGGAACGCCTCGGATGATGAAGAGAATCGGCAATTTCATTCCTATAAAATTAAAAAAATTAGGAAAAAAATATGAAAAAAATACGAATAAAATGAAGCTCCTTACCATCGTCGCGTACGGTTAGTACAGCCGTCATGCGGCCAGCATGCTTGTTGACACCCAATATATGAGCCGAATCCTTTCGCCCTTTGCCAGCCCATGAACGCAGAGGTGGCATGTCAAATAAAATAGCGGTTTCATCAACGTTTAACACGCCTCCTCCCTCGTAGCAGCTATAATGCTTCCAAAACGCTATAGAAAACGCAGCACGAGTTTCCTCCAGGTCGTCCGTGGAACGTTTAGCAGCTTGGGTTTTTGAGAAGAGAATCCGTAGCTAGTATAAAAACACAATAAAAACAATAAAGTTAACTTATTAACGACCAACATATAAATTTCGTAAAAGATAGTTACCGATTGGCAATGCGTTGCACCATGCGTTCCAATGCACCACTGCACTCAGATAACCTTGAAACATAAGAAGACATCCACTCCGGATGGATCGTCCACATGAACTTGATCATTCCTGCAGTAGATAACACCTAGAATTTCGAATATAATCAATTTTTTTTAAACATATCGATAATATAAATACAAACGCGTTGTTTTACCGCTTCATCTCGTCGCACATCTTTCATGTAGGTAACAAGGTCAGAGACACCAGGAAAAATTTCCTTGCGTCCCTGACCTTTCAGCGTCTTGGATGTCGAGTGTCCTTTGAAGCTCCAAATATCCTCGGCCTGGTTCCTCCAGTCGTAAGTCGTTTGCCGGCACGCGTAACACCTATTCGATCAGCCAAAGCTAGCGCTTCTCTCTTTTGCTTAATAGTAAAGCTTCTTTCGACGCGGCCCATGCAAATTTCGCAGTGAATTAGCAAAAGGGTAGTGACGTTTTAGCTCAAAGCCAATCGTTTTGCTGTCCTGTATTAATGGATAAAATATTTTTTTTCACCCTCATGATTCGCTAAAATTCGTGCCATCTTTACTATGGCGGGAAGTTTGTACCACTGTCACCTGTCGGATATTTTAGTCTGTCGAATATATCCGTCGTTGTCTGTATGCCAAATTCAATAACAGTTCTCATTTTACGGTATTTTGCAGTTTAATTTAGTTATATTTGATTTAATTATACTTATTTAAATAAGTATACTTAAATTAAGTCTATTCTAATTGCACGCTTCCTCATACACGTAAGCGCACGTGTACGCCATCTAATAGGTCTAGGTAGACCCATTACAGGTGGCGTAAACATCTTACCATAATCATTGCGGGATCGTATTGGATCACCTGCAACACACTTCACCACATGTCTTTATCGTGGCACCATGTCGCACGTCACCCATCATCATGGTCGTTCTGCGTCAAATCCGGCTTGATTTGAATCCACTTCACCACACTCACGCTAGATCGTTTCTTGCAGCATTGACGATAATACTTGACAAAGTCATGCAAACCAATAGATTGCGTCCTTAGATTGTCGTTTTGTCGAACCGTAACTCGTACTTCAAAGCGAAACGCTGGGACCGGGATCTCGCTGTTGAAGTATCAAAGACATATCCACACTCGGCTTTACTTCAAACAAAGAAGATAGCAGTGGTGATAATCCCCGCCGTTTTGAGAGTCATTGACATTTGGCTACTGCCAGCACGGCTTGATAGTGACCATAGCGCATCGTTTTCAGTGTTGAGGAACGGCGAGAGCGATACAGACTCGCTGTACAGCGAAATCGAGCCCGAGAGGGTCCTGAGGCAAGAGCAGAGAGACTACGCCGACAACGGGAGAGGCAACAACGTGTACGTACTACTCTTGGTGGGAATGAAGGACATGATACCGTCGAGGAATCACAGCAAAGTTGGCTAGACGGCGGTGTTCCGAGACTTCGACCGGTTTCTAATCGCACGCAGAAAGCAGCTCTGCATCGGTTGAGGCTGGTATTAGGACCCTTCGGACTTGATGACGCGACGTGCGTCGTGTGACTGCAGCAAGCTACAGAAGCCGTTGCATGATATCGCTAGGCGATGATCGTGACCGTATTCAGCAGATGCATTTACTGCTGTCCAGCGTCGACGAACAGTTGCCAAAGTGATTGGCAGTAGAGTATGATTGTTCCGAGTTGTTTGCTTGCTTAGGTGGGATGTTACTGTCCAAACGTGGCATCCACCCGGCTGCTTACATTCAAGTTTGTCAAGAGTGCAATGCTAGTTTAGCTAAGCAGCGATCCCGCAATGATTACGGTAAGATGTTTACGCCACCGATGATTAGACGAGTAGGATGATTGGACGAGTACAGAATGTTGGTGATTGGATGCACCAAATGATTGGATGCAGACCAGGTAGAGAAGACAGTGTAAGCTCATATCAATCAATCACTTCTGAATTTCCATTCTACCCCTCAAGTGACTTCCCTCGCCTCGGCCTCCTCGCAAGACAACCTCTGTGACGACCTTCTTCAGGTTATGAGCCCAAGCACGATGTCATCTGTCCAAGATACCAAGATCTCCATCGACAAGTTCAACGGCGAGAACTACGCCACGTGGAACCGTTACATGCGTGGCGTGTTCCTGACCAAGTCGGTGTGGAATGTGGTGAACCGCGAGACGACGCCTACGTTCACGGACTCCAGGGCCAAGGACGAGTATGTCAAGTCGAGCAACGTCGCCTTCGGTCTGATGCTCCTCCACATGGACGCGGATTACCATCATGTGGTCGACGACTACGAGGAAGCCTGGGTCGCGTGGGCGCGCTTACGTACCCTTTACGGTGGATCGCAGAAGGCTGGACGCATTTATCTCAAGCGTCAGCTCTTCAGCATGGAGATGGCAGAAGGCGGAAACATCCTTCACCATTGCAACGTGGTCCTCAACATCAGCGCGAAGCTTAGCAGTATCGGCGCCAAGATGGAGGACGAGGATGTGGCGATCTGTTTGCTGCGCAGTCTGCCAAAGAGCTACGAGAACGTCGTGCTCAACATGGAGATGAGCAATGCAGAGCTGCGGACGCTGTGACGGGCTTTCACTATACCCGTCACACGCCGCGGTTCGATTGGTTGAACCGCGGCCAATCTCTGCTAGCTATAGGTTGGTGGCTGTGGCGGCTCCAAGGCCGCCACCACCTTCTAAACCAACCCAGAGTTATATTTTACAAGAAGCACCGCCCCGTTACATCTGGTAGCACTTTGTAGTCCGTCCACACGACCATGAATGACGCTTCCTATTTCACCGAAGGGGCTGGTGCTGCCCTCGAGCATGCCAGCTTCCCCCACTTGTCCGCCTTCGAGTGGGAGGCGCTACACCGCCTTGCCGCGGTGTCCGGAGAAGGAGTCATCAAGACCTTGCTGACTGCCGGAACGGAAGAAGATCAACGACTGGCTGCTCACGAGTTCATGGCGCGTGAGCTCGCTGACCTGCGTCGGCGTGCGACGACTCCCACGCCGACCAAGAACAAGACTGACATCGCGAAACTCGATGTCTCCTGGCTACAGCGGCGATGGCGCCGCTCGCCTCCAGCTGAACCGCTGGTTCTGTGAGATCGACATCGCGATCGAAGCTCGGCAGCTGTCTACCGAGTTCGCTCGTACCCGGTTCCTTTTGTCCAAGTTAACGGGGAAGGCCAAGGAGTGGGCGCTCGGCAAGCTTGTTGCCGACGCCTCCTGCTTTCGACGATGGAATCGCTGAAGAGCGATCTCCGCCTGGCCTTTGAGCCCCCTCCAAGACGAGCGTGTTCAACGCTCGGCGTTCCCTCGCTCAAGCAGGGACGGATGTCCATGCTCGAGTACATCCAACGGGCTCGTCACTTGGTGTCGTGCATCACGACAAATCCGGTGGACATGGCGACTCAAGTCCATGTCTTTATCTCTGGCATGAACGCTGGTTACCAGCGCTTCTATCTGACTCGGAAGACGCCCGACTCGCTGGAGGAAGCGTTCGAGACAGCGCTGCGAGAAGACTACAGCGTGTCCGCCTCCGAGGCATTCTCTCTCACCAGACCTCCAACTACGGAGCCCGAGCCGATGGAGATTGACGCCATCCAAGATTATCGCGGTCGTCGGCATGACAGCTCGCCGACGACATCTGCCCGTCCAGCTCCGAATACTGGTCGCGGTTCACGCCCTCTTCGATGCTTTCGCTGTCGGAAACTCGGACACCGCGCGGCTGTGTGCCGCGCCCCTGCTCCGGTACTCGCACACGTTGTCGCCGACGATGCGAATGATATGGTCGCCGACCCAAAAAACGGCGACGACCAGTAGGTGCGGGGCGCCCTACTGGATGCGATGTGAAAGACGGATCGCTGGTGGCAGATCCTCCTCCTAGCCCCCCTGTGCTTCATGCGCAATTCTTTGCCACCACCTCCGGCAGTGACCCGAGACTGATCATCCTCGAGTATATGCACGTCAATGGCGCGAAGCGTCCGCTTCGTGCCCTGCTGGATTCAGGCGCGACGAACAACTTCGTTCGCGCCGAGAGTTTGTCGGTGTTACCGGCGGACACGCGAGTTAGGGACGGCCCCGGCCACATGGTTGTAAAGTATGCTGACGGGAAGCCGCGGCGTGTCCCGCGGCGCTCTGCCACCTTCTCTTACGAGTCTCGACGGTTTCCATGCAGGTCCGATGACTTTCTGGTGATCGAGTTGAGCGGATCCTTCGACTGTGTCTTCCGGTATCCCGTGGCTTGCTCGTCACCAGCCTCATATTGACTGGTTGGCTCGAACTGTCCGCCCGCGCGACATTGATGTGAATGCGGTATTGACATCTCTGCGCGGGACGCCCAACCGATGGCCGCACGTTGCAGTCACTGGACCCCAACTCCATGACTCCCGCTGTATCCGAAGTGTGCGATGGCCCTTCGGGTGCTCGCGAGCCTGTGCCGTGTGCCGGTCTTGAGCAGGTGACTCAAGACATGTCTGACGTGGTCGAGCATGAGTTCCCACGTCCCGATGAGCAGCGGCTCTCGGCAACAGACAACACCGTGGTAGAACCGGGGTTCCCACGTCCCGATGAGCAGCGGCACTCGGCAACAGACAACACCGTGGTCGAACAGGGGTTCCCACGCCCGGATGAGCAGCGGCTCTCCGTTGACGATGAACACGAAGATGTGGTTGAGCGTGGTCTCCCACGCGCGGTCGAGCAGGGGCTCCCGCATGTGGTTGAGCAGAGGCTCCCTGATAGAATCGACGCCGATGTCGTGTCCCGGCGTCTGAGTACAGCAGACTTGGTCGAGCGTGGTCTCCCACTGCCTGCTACGGAAGAGTTCATCCGGCCAGTCCGTCGCCGTGGTCGCCGCCAGCCCCGGCGACCCCGCGCTCCTCCGAATGAGTCAGGACGCGTCTGACTCGAGGTTATCTCCGTTCTGGTGGGGGATGACGCGGCATCGATCCCGCGAATGCACAATGTCGAAGTTGCACGCCCGCCGTGCGATGCATCTGAGATCACCAAGTTGCCTGGTCTGTCTTGGAATCACTTTCTCCGCGATCTGAAGCATGGTGAGATCGAGCAGGTTTGCATGATCGTCGCGGACAACACCGCGACGATCGCGGCTGTCGATGTAGACGCTGATGACCCAGCGTCCAATACCCGGGAACGCCCGAAAGGCGCTGAGCCTAAGTCCGCCCGCGAGGCTCGCTACTTTGGCTCCAGTCGTTGCCGGCACTCGAAGCCGCCGGCAACCCAGTCGCCCCACTGGTTCGCGAGTTCATCGACATCTTCCCTGATAAGGTGCCAGCCGCCCTTCCACCGGACCGCGGAGTCCGACACGAGATCGACCTCGTGCCTGGTGCGAAGTATTGCGTGACGAGACAGTGGCCGCTTCCCCGTGATCAAGTCGAAGCAATCGACGCCTTCTTCGAGGGTCGCCGACAAGCCGGCCACGTCCGTGAGAGTTTGTCCCCGCACTCCAGTCCGACATTTTGCGTGAAGAAAGCAACCGGTGGATGGCGGATCGTCCACGCCTTCAATAAGCTCAACGATGCCACCATCCCGGCGCAGACGCCGATCCCGAGGAAGGACATGGTGCTCGACTCCATGTCGGGCAGCACCACATACAGCGCGATTGATCTGATGTCCTTCTATCAGATCTTGATGCGGGAGGATGACGTACCGCTGACTGCAGTCAGCACGCCCAGTGGAATGCTTTGGGAATGGCTTGTGATGCCACAGGGGCTAAAGAATGCTCCTGCTACCTTCAACCGCATGGTGTCGAACTTGCTCCGCCCGTACCGAGACTTCGCGCCCAGCTACTTCGATGACATTTTCATCCACAGCCGTGCTGAACGAGGCTTGACGGACGTCGAGGTGCATCTGCAACACCTGCGGCAGGTGTTCGAAGTGATGCGAGAGAACAAGCTGTACGCCAACTTGAAGAAGTGTATCTTCTGCGCTCCCGAGATCCCAGTGCTCGGGAGCTACGTCAGCAAGGAAGGTGTCCGTGCTGACCCCGAGAAGATTGAAGCCATCTGCGCTTGGCCCGCGCCTCAGGATCAGAAGCAGCTCCGGCAGTGGCTGGGGCTCGCGACGTATCTTCACCATTACTCGAAGAACTTCGCGCTGACCATCCAACCGCTGTCTCAACTCCTGAAGGCAGACGCCATGTGGTCATGGCGCCCCGAGCACCAAACAGCCTTCGACGCGGTGAAGACGAGTTTGTCGACCGCGCCCGTCTTGATGCTTCCAGATAACTCCTGCCGTTCCACGTTGTATGCGACGCGAGTGACTTCGCGATCGGCTGTGCCTTGATGCAGTTTGACGACGAGGGCCGCGAGCGAGTGGTGAGTTACCAGTCGCGCCAACTGAAGCAGGCGGAACGGAATTATCCGGTCCATGATAAAGAGCTGCTTGCCATGCGCTACGCACCTCATCAAGTTCCGTGTGTACCTCCTTGGCGAGAAGTCCTTTCGCGATCTACACCAGATCACGCGTCGCTGAGGACAGCGACGAAGAGCTCTCACTTGTCCCAGCGCATGGCACGCTGGTTATCGCTCTTCTCCGAGTACAATTTCGTCGTGCATTACAAACCGGGCAAGTCCAACATCCTCGCCGACGCGCTTTCACGCCGGCCAGATTACGTGCAGCGCGGCCGCCACGCAGTTGGCGACGAGGATAATGACGACTGTGCCGTCTGTATCGCCGAAAGCGTCGCTGCCGCCGAAGTCTCAGCGACCACACCGCTACGTGACCTGATCGTCGACGCGTATAAAGATGACGCGTCCTGTTCCGAGCTGATCGACTTCCTGCGCAACCCCAGTGGCTCAGCTGAGCGTAAGCTGTCCTCACGAGCACGCGCTCGTGTCGGCCGCTACTCACTTGAAGGCGCGCTGCTGACTTACCGCGTCGACCAAGAAGATTGCCCCCGCGTCGTCGTCCCGCTTGACGACGACCTCCGAGCCCGGTTGATCCACGAGTTCCATGACACCCCAAGTGGCGGCCACCTCGGTCGCGAGAAGACCTTTGCATCTCTCTCTCGCGACTTTTATTGGCCACACATGTACAAGTGGGTGAGGAAGTGGGTGCGCTCGCGTGAAGCGTGCCAGCGCGTGAAACCGGCTCCATCAAAGCAGGCCCCGCTCCGACCGCTCCCAGTCGCCACTGATGCGTGGTCGTCTGTGAGCATGGATTTCGTCTTCGGCCTACCTCGGGATACTCGAGGTCGTACGGGTATTCTAGTCTTCGTCGACCGCTTCAGTAAGATGGTTCATCTCACTCCGGTAGCAGCCTCGATCACTGCGCAACAGTCTGCTGCGCTCTTCGTCGACGTGGTGTATCGCCACCACGGTCTTCCGTCCTCGATTGTGTCGGACAGGGACCCTCGATTCACGTCCGCCTTCTGGAGGGAACTCTTCAAGCTGTTGGGGACGCGGCTGAGTATGTCCACCGCGTCGCATCCAGAGACGGACGGCCAAACCGAGCGCGCTAACCGAGTCGTCGAAGATGTACTACGCAGCTTTGCCCACGTCGTTTTAAGTCATGGAGCTCTTTCCTGCCGATGGTGGAGTTCGCCATCAATAATGCCGTGCACGCGTCAACTGGCTTGACGCCGTTCTTCCAAGTAAATTTCGGCCGTCACCCGCGCGTTCCGGCGCTCCTTGGGCTGGAGCGCCCCCTTCCGAGTTCAACTGTCAGAGAATCACGACGCTGCAACCGCCACCCCACTGGTGGTGCCTCCGTCGCGACGCACGAGACGGCCGCTGACCCGAATGTGAATGCGGTGAGCACGAGGTCTTCCACGCGGATCCCAAGCCAGGCGTCCTCTTACGCGGGCCGCCGCGCGAGCGGCGACTGCTTCTCCACGGGACGTTGCCGCTTGGACCAGTCGGACGCTAATCAACCCGCGTCCACGTCGCGCAGCCGAGCTTCACGCCGCCCCCGATCCGGTCGCGCCTACTGAGCCCCCGCCAGCAAACTTTGCTCCCAACGCGGCGCCGCAGCGGCGACGCTGCGGCTGTCCACGAGTTCGTGCAACAGCGCGAGTCAATTGGCCGCTACGTCCGCGATGCGATTGCTGCGGCCGTCGATCGCCAGAAGGAGAATGCCGACCGCAGAGGGAGAAAGAACATGGAGACATTCCACGTTGGGGATCGCGTCTCTATTATCCACCAATGGGATAGCGCCGACACTAGTGACAAATCTTGGTGCAAAACAAGCTCGCCCCGAGGTATATCGGACCATTCAAGGTGCTCAAGGTATTAGGGGACGCCTACAGACTACAGTTGCCTAGTACCCTGCGGCTACACCCTACCTTCTACGTTGGCCGACTCCGCCGCTATGAACCCGCTTCGCTTCCTAGCGATAGTCCGGCGCCGCGCGGCGCGGCGCCCACTGCTGAGGCAGCTGATGACGGAGCTCGCCGTTCTCCCGTTCCAAGTCCGCAGCCGGCGCTCCATTCGATCGAGACGCCGCGCCATCGCAGCGTCCTCCCAGCGGTCCCGTTCCTCCATTCCAACGCGATGGTCCCGCTCCACTTGTTGACGGGGGCGGTAATATTCGACATATTGTCGAGGGTATATTGGCTCATGATGACGATCGCGCGCGTCCACTGCATCGAAGTCGCGACGCTCGGCGTCGCGATGGTGACCCACCGCTGCACCGCCAGTACCTGGTGCGATGGCTCGGTCCACTTGAGGATAGCTGGGAACCGCGCGCTGTACTTCTGGTCGATGTTCCAGATGCTGTTGCAGCGTATGAGACGGGACTTCATCGTGGCGCGATGGGCCACCGCGCCTAGCCTCCGATAATGCGCGGTCGTACAGTCCGATCACGCTGCGCTCGGTGCCAGAGAGAGGAAGTGCCTTAACGATGTCTTCCCAGCGCGTTACATCTGGCTGCTGCACGCTGTTTCCACTACAACTCGTACAACGCTGCTTGAAGTGGACGTAACAACAGTCACGGTCTGCCATCCACGACAGGTTGCAGATCTGGTCAGCTAAAGCTCGAACGGACAGACGCGAGTGCTGCTCCTCGCGTCGCGCTAGCTTGCGCTGAAAGGCATCCGCACCCTCAGTATTCCAGCGTTCAACGAAAGCCGTCCACGCACAGTCAAGTGAACGCTCGGTGACGCGGCCACTGGCCGCGTCTGGTTTGCTCCGGGTGGCCCGCCAGCGTCGGAACAGCTCCACCATCTCACCATCGTTCAGGCCGTCCTCAAAGCCACTGCAGTCGTGCAGCGTCCACCTCCCCAAGACCCTCTCGTACGTGTCGATCCCCTCTGCTTGCCGTGCAGCGATCACTGCATCGCGCGTGCTGTCCGTCATTCTGCTTTCTCCCCGACGATTCTCGAATGTCGGGCTTCCTTCGATTTCTATATGTAGCTTTTATTTTAGATAGGGGGTGGTGTGACGGGCTTTCACTATACCCGTCACACGCCGCGGTTCGATTGGTTGAACCGCGGCCAATCTCTGCTAGCTATAGGTTGGTGGCTGTGGCGGCTCCAAGGCCGCCACCACCTTCTAAACCAACCCAGAGTTATATTTTACAAGAAGCACCGCCCCGTTACAGACGCAAGATGTCGTGAAGGTGCTCACGAACGAACATATCAAGCGACAAGGCGAGAAGACTGCGGCGGTGAAAACCGAGGAAGCAGCGAAGGCCTTCAACGCCGAGCGTCAAACTCGCCGGTGTGACTACTGCGGAAAATTGGGGCACGTTATCGACAAGTGCTGGACCAAGCAGAAAGAAGAAAATCGATGAGCACGACGCGGCCGAGGTGGTCGCGGTGCCAGCAACGTTGAGTGGTGCGACGACGATGACGACTACATCGCGTTTGCGGTCTCCATGTCGACAGCGTGTGGAGTGTCGTCGGGCAAGAAGTTTCAAGGCTCATGGGCGATCGACAGTGGCGCAACCCACCACATTTGCAACGACAAGTCCAAATTCATCGGCATCAACTTGCGCGACGAAGGCGAACTCACAGTTGCCAACGGTCAAACGGCCAAGATTTTGGGAGTTGGTACCGTTGTACAACAAGTGATTCTGCCCAACCGGAGTGTGCGTGACGTCCGAATCGAAGATGCTCTCTACGTTCCGAGTATGAACAAGAACCTGCTGTCTGTGCCTCAGATCAACCGAGGTGGAGATTTCAAGGTGGTGTTTGACGGCTCCGAGATGCACATTGCGCGCAAGTCGACGAAGGAGATTGTTGCTTCCGCGGACCTGATCGACGGACTCTACTGGCTACGAGTACCCAAGGGTTCTGCCAATTCGACGACTACGGTCTCGATCAACAGTGTCTATCTTCATGCGCGGATGGGTCATGCTCCGAACGACGTGCTACGGAAGATGGTTTCGAGCGGCATGGTGACGGGCGCGAAAATGCCGACCTCGTCCAAGAACTCAAGCGGATGCCACGGGTGTCAGCAAGGGAAGATGGTCCAAAAACCCTTTCCGAGTAACCCGGACAAGCCCAAGTACAAGCCATTCGAGTTCCTGCACTTCGATCTTTGTGGCCCCATGGAGAAAGAGTCGCTTGGTGGCAGCAAGTATCTACTGCTGATCACTGACGAAGCCAGCGGCTGCATGACGGCATTCTGTTTGCGCGCCAAGTCGGAGAGTGAAGACTGTCTGCGCAAGTTCGCTAAAGTGGAGCGCCAATTCGATGCCAGCGTCAAGTTCGTGCGTCATGACGGTGCCAAGGAGTTCGCGACCAACTCGCTCAAGGCCTTTTACGACAATCATGGCATTGAAGTCCAGCCGACGGTTCGATATGCGCATCAGACGAATGCTACTGCGGAACGCGCCAACCGGACGATCGTGACTATCAGGCGCAGCATGCTTCACTTTGCACGTTTGGACAAGACGTTTTGGGCGGAAGCGGCGATGACGGCAATTTACATCAAGAATCGACTGCCGTCACCCAAGACCCCAGGGAAGACGCCGTTTGAGATTGTGTACAAGAGGAAGCCCAACGTGAAGCACATGCGCGTTTTCGGGTGCAAGGCCTACGTCCTGACGCCGAAGGAGAAGCGACTCAAGTGGGACCCCAAGGCTCGTGAAGGAATTTTCATGGGCTATGAAGAGCGTTCGAAGGCGTATCGCGTTTATGACATCGAGGCGGGCCAGGTAGTGATTTCACGCGATGTCACTTTCGACGAATCGACCTTCGACGAAGCCAATGTTGTTGATGATGATGAAGATGTCGAAGATGCTGCGGATATCCTTGAAGACCTCGAGATTTCGAACGACCATGGAACGCGTGAATTCAAGCAGGCGGGGAAACGCAAGGCTCGTTCTAACGCCGAGGATCGTGAACATGTTCGTCGACCGCGTCGCAGTGCTGAATTAGAAGAAGCAAGCGCTCGGGACTCCGACCACCAAGAAGCCAAATCTGAAGACGATGATGATGATGACTCGACTCAGCCGATGTACTGGCGTGCGAGTGCGAATGCAGTGGAGACTAGTGACAGCGCCGAGCCGAAGACGTTCCAAGATGCTGTGAGCGGCGAAGACCAAGTCCACTGGCGCAAGGCGATCCGAGCAGAACTCAAGTCGATGCGACTTCGTGGAGTGTTTCGTGGCGCCAAATTACCGAACAACCAACGAAGTGGGTGTTCAAGATCAAGCGTAAAGCCGACGGGTCCATCGAGAAGTACAAGGCTCGACTCATCGACTACACCGAGACGTTTTCGCCGGTGGTCAAGTACGTCACGCTGCGAACGATCATCGCTGTGGCCAAGTTCTTCAATTGGCCCCTCGATCAACTTGATGTTGTCACGGCGTTCCTGTACGGCTTGATGAAGGAGAAGGTGTTCTGCAGTGTTCCAGAAGGCGTGGAACTTGATGACGGCTACGACTGCGTGGAACTGCTCAAGGCGATCTACGGTCTCAAGCAAGCTTCTCAAGTGTGGAATGAGACCTTCGACGAGTATGTGCGCTCCATCGGATTTCGCGTTTCGAGCTACGATCCGTGCCTCTACATCAAGGTTGTCGATGGTGACTGCGTTCTGATGCTGGTGTACGTCGACGATGTTTTAGTGACCGGAAGCTCTTCGACGATGATTGATAAGTCAAGAAACAGCTCAAGGCACGATTCGAGATGACCGACAGCGGCAAGTGTTCCTTCATTCTGGGGATTGAGGTGGTCAACAATGCGAATGGCAGTGTCACATTGAGTCAAGCTCGCTACATCAACGACATCCTGGAGCGCTTTGGTATGCAGAACTGCAAACCTGCTGCCAGTCCAGTCGACCTCAGCATGAAGCTTGTTGCCAGTGACGTCTCGACCAAGTTGGATGCGCCGTTCCGCGAAGCTGTCAGTGCTCTCATGCACTTGATGACGTCGACTCGCCCGGACATTGCTTTTGCGGTTGGTTACGTTTCGCGTTTCATGGAGAACCCTCAGGTCGAGCACTGGATTGCAGTCAAGCGCATCTTTCGTTACCTTCAGGGCACCAAGTCGCACGGACTCCGTTTTTCGCCGGCCAAGGAAATCGACTTTCGTGGCTATTCGGATGCAGACTGGGCTGGTGACTCAGTGACCGCAAGTCAACTTCGGGCTACCTGTTTCAAGTTCTTGGCGGACCTGTGTCGTGGGGATCCAAGAAGCAATCGAGTGTGTCTCTTTCCACGAGTGAAGCCGAGTACATTGCGCTCAGTCTGGCAATCCAAGAAGGCAAGTGGGTGCACAAGCTTCTGTGTGAGATCCTTGACGCTGCAGGCGAAGACATCCCGGATCTGAAGATTTTCGAAGACAATCAGTCGTGCATTAAGATGACGAAGAACCCTGTGAACCATGGCCGCGCGAAGCACATCGACATCAAGTACCACCACATCCGTGATGAAGTCAAGCGCGGTGAAGTGATCGTCGAGTACTGCGAGACTGCGACCATGCTGGCCGACATCTTGACCAAGGGACTCGGCGGACCTCGTCACAAGGACTTACCGACGGCTCTTGGCGTTCAAGCGTGTTCGCATTGAGAGGGGCTGTTGCAGGTGATCCAATACGATCCCGCAATGATTACGGTAAGATGTTTACGCCACCGATGATTAGACGAGTAGGATGATTGGACGAGTACAGAGTGTTGGTGATTGGATGCACCAAATGATTGGATGCAGACCAGGTAGAGAAGACAGTGTAAGCTCATATCAATCAATCACTTCTGAATTTCCATTCTACCCCTCAAGTGACTTCCCTCGCCTCGGCCTCCTCGCAAGACAACCTCTGTGACGACCTTCTTCAAAGTGGATTCAAATCAAGCCGGATATGATGCAGAACGACCACGATGATGGGTGACGTGCGACATGGTGCTACGACAAGGACAGATACCTGATACGTGGAACCTACTCTAGGGCAGATCCTAAGTTAGGATCGGGTTGGCCTGATCGACCTGAGTGCGGATCCCACCGTCATAAGTGCGGATCCCGATGGAAGAAGATCCGCGATCCAAGGTCATCGGATCCAGAGCCAAGATCCCCGGATCCAGATGCCGGATCCTCGAGATCCAAGGTCCTCGGATCCAGACGCCGGGTCCTCAAGATCCAAGATCTCAACGAAGTAAAGCAGTTGCAGGAGAGCGAGCATGATCCAAGATAGAGGTTTGCGATGGGAAAGATAGGGTAAAGGATGAGAAACTGGATAACCATAAATAAGAAAGTCGAATTTGCCTTCTAGTGCGCAAGTGAGTTTCCTCAGGACCCAAGACAAGGGAAGAGGATAGCATATTGGCTCTTGTGCTTGCCCCGTGTATTCTAATTGTCCTTCTCGTTCATGGTTGTTAGTAGCTGTATCCATTATTGTATTAAACCACGTCCGTTGTAAGGCGATGGCGTGGCTAAGCTTGTTTCACCAACGCGACTTGAGTTAAATGTTGTATCGTAATGCTATCGTCATCCGCGCTACGTCTGGTCCCAAGTGGCAGCCGCGCCAACCTCGTATTTATGAACCACATCATTCATCAAGCTTCTCAGAGCTCGTTATTTTCTGTCACCGAAGAAGCAACGTGACAAAGAGACGATCGGCAAGCAGGCAATTGACAACGTCACAGCCCACCTCCCATCACCGTCTACCACACGCTACCAGTCGCCCTTAACGAAACTCAAGACCGCCATTGATAAGCGAAAAACTATTGACAATGTCGATGGGAAGAATTTGTCACCACTTCGTGGCCATCGACATTCCTAATCTTACACTTGCTGCTCTGACAGACCTGCGAGAGTATATCATGAACAATGACGGCAAAGACAAAGAAGTGTGCACGTCAGTACGCATTAAAGCGCGGCTACTTAGGATTGCGCCTGACACGGTCTCCAATCTACAATTCTTGCAACTCTACTTTGGCGAATACCAGGCTCCGGAATCACTACCGGAGCAACAACAGGTAATCAACACGTTAGAACAGTGATGGCAATAAAAACTTTTAAAAGTTTTTATCATAAATAAAAAAAGTGAAAAAAGTTTTTTTTCTTTTTTCAATTAAGTGCGATTTTACGTAACTGTAAATTTGTATTGCCGAAAGGTATCATATTACAAGGCACTGCGCTCTATTCGGTCATATTGTGTAGTACAATGCTGGCAAGGACCAGGATTTCAATATGGGCAAAAAGAGAGATCTTGCAGCGGGGCTGAGTAGATGTGCACCGCACAGAGGAAGTTTAGTTGACTCGTAGAGTCCTGCTTGCAAGGCACTAGCCTTCGGTTCTATACAGTCCACTAAATACGGGACTCACAGAGTCAGTGTCCCTATAACAAAGAACTAACACTAACTATGTAAAATGCAAACTGATTTTTATTGACTTTATTGCCCTAATCCTAAATGTAACGGATTTAGTATCTAACATACTAAATCCTAATCAAAATGCAACGTGAGGCTCTGAGGCCATCTACGTATTCATACTGTGTGTGCCACACCATTATGTACCCACATCAATGTATCCATGAGTGTCACACACCATTATGTACCCACATAAATGTATCCACGCGTGTCACACACCAACGAGAAACATTCGTGTAACATCCCCGTTACACTCTCCCCCACCAAGATTCCAGATGCCGTATCCGGAAAGTGTAAACACACGACGCGATTATCGGCCGATGGCTACGGCACCTTGCCTTGCGCGGGCGGCGCTGTCTCTCGTGCGTGTTACACGCCTCCGAACGCGATGCCACTTGGCACACACTTGGGCCCAATGATTACCAAGCATAGGAGCCAACTTGTGACGGGGGTCACACAGCACTTCACACAGAGGAAGGCTTGGAGTATACAAACTCTTAGTGAACGGCAGTTCACTCGGTCCCCAAAGACTTGGGGAGACTAACTAAAGATTAGGTAGATTTAAGACTGAATATATTATAGATACTTGTTAGCTTGGCCTGCAATACAAACTAAAAGATATCTATAGTGTAACCTATATAGAAGGTGATAGGTGGCTGCGGAGCCACCTGCCACGTGTCACCATTATGTGTGACACACCAAATGTATCCACTTCGGAAGAGTGACTAAAGTCACTCTTCAATGTAACCCCGTTACATCCTCCCCCACTTAGATTCGACTCTCGTCCAATCAGAGAAGAGAGAAAATCCCTTTCACATTTCTCTCTTCAATGTCGAAATCGATCGACCTGCCGCCAGCTCTAGTCGCTGCGGCTTCTGCTCTCACAGAGCACAGGGCGCACTGCCAACGCGTACCAGGCTTCCTTGAAAGCCCAGCAACATGTCTGCAAAGGGTGCAAACCCAGACGCGCAAGCGTCTTCACGGAAGAAGGCTGCAAAGCCAACTTCCAAGCCAGCCAAGCCTCGCGGCAAGGCTTCGGCACTTCATGAGGCCACCGATGTGGCCTCCAGGGCTCTTAGCTCGCCCAGCAGCACTGCTGCGACGGCTAGCCCTAGCCAAAGGCGCAGTAGGTCTCCATCCCTACCGCCTGATAACCGACCGAATCCTCGGTTCGTTTATAGGGACCATAGTCCCGGTTCCTGGAGTCCTTCCGAACAGGAAGCGACTCTTGTCAGCTACTCGGGCGACGAGAGCGACAACGGCGACGACGAGGGCAAGCCTGCGGCGGGTGCTCCGACCACGGAGGAGCACCATGGAGACAAGGACACCGCGTCCAAGTCTCCCGACAACACCAGCGGCCGTGGTGGCGACACTACGCCACCACCTGTCAGACATCTGACACTTGCTGAAGGGCGCGAACGCGCCCGGGCCATTCTGGCAGAGGAGAAGGTGCCCAGCACCAACTCCAAGAAGCGTCATGCTTCACAGTCTCCTCGTCAAGACATGACAAGGAGAAGGGAGCTCGAAGAGATATTCAGCCCCGACGACGTCGACGATGACGACGCCGATGAGGAGGAGGGGCTCATCCGCGAGCCCCAAGAGATCACTAACGATCTCGATGAGCAGCAAGAGCTCTTTCAGGCTGCTCAACAGCCAATGCGCACCGCACCAACGGTCGCAGGTGGGTCTCATCAACACGATGAGGACTCTGTCCACCAGCGGGCTACTACCCGCCCGATCAAGGCTCGGGAGCTGCTGCGTATCTCGAGCAGCTCCAGGACCCGCGTCCTCTCATAGGGGCCATACCTCCAAAGGCGCCTATGAGCGGGCCTTGGTTCAGAAAGAACCTCTCTTTCAAGGCAACCTCTCTGTTGCCAGGTGCGTGCTTCTAGCACAGCACCGAATTCCTCTCAAGGAATTCACCTCGCTTCGCAAGAAGCCTGAGACTAAGGGTGGTCTCAAGCCCACATGGGGTTACCCATGGGTTCTCCCAGAGAACACTGCGTCGTGGGTCGACGCTGAGGACCTCTTTTGGCAATGGGTCCGGGTTGACAGTCAAGTCAACCCAGGAGTACCACAAACTCCGTGACGAAGATCACCTGAGTGACATCCTCCGCCTCCGGGACCTTTCGTGTCCAGTTTGCCCACCTCGTAGGCAAACGTCAGTTCCATCATCAGATGGAGCGACTGAGAACTGAGTCTCAGTCCAGCGCTCACAATGAGCGCGGGTATGGAACACATACACCCGTGTTCCAATCATCCCCGTTCAGCGGCTAAGAAGCCGCGGACTACTTACGAGGCTGCCGCCGTGCCTCTTCCCAGCACGCGACAGCCTTCGGGCAGTCAACCTGGAGCCGCTCAATCGGCTCCCAGGTACTCTGCGACGCAGGGTACCCGCGCCACTTCACTCGGAGCTGGCGCTTCCCACCGCGACGCCGCTCCTGGAGAACCCGCTCCACATGGTAGTGGCGTTCTCCGTTCCGGTCAAGCAAAGCCGGAGGAGGCCTCGCTCGACAGCTCTTTCGAGCCGTCCCCGACGTTGGGGACTCAGAGGCCTTCGACTGGGCCTCTTGACCAACTTGTTGCTGAGCAACAGGAGGAGATCCGTCTCCTCCGAGCGCGTGTCCTTGCGCTTGAGGGTGCTCTTGGTCTTGAGCATGGCGGCCAAGCTGCCCATGCAGCCGACCTGCCTGGTGTCTTGCGCCAGTTGGAAGACCTGTGTCTCGCGATGCAGGGTCTTCATGGTCGTGTAGACCGTAGTGCCTCTTCGCGGGCACTTGACTCCCTTCGTCAAGAGGTCTACGACCTTCAGGCGACGATGTCTCGCCGGGAGTCGCAACCGTACGCGTACTCCCCGTCGTCGCGCGACTCGCGCCTAGGGGCCTACTCGCTTGGCCCCTCGGTGTATCCACACCGCTCGTACCTTCCACCGGGTACGGCTTTCGCCCCTGGGAGTCACCAAACTCCCTATTACCTGGGGCGCTCTGCGCCTGACGCTCAACCTCGCGTCGAGTGAGGTTCACTCTCTCCTCGCGGCCGCCTTCAACCTCTTGAGGGGCCGCATGACCCTGAGGGTCATGGTGTCTTGCCGCTTCAGACGACCCACATAAAACGTCGGTGCGTGGGTCGTCATCGACTTAGGCAAGTCGATCGTGTAGGCAGCGCCGTGCCTACCAGGACCTTGAAGGGTCCAATGAAGCTGATGCTTCAACTTGTTGCTCACCGTGTGTTAAGAGGTAGGTTCCTAGTGTCGAGTAGCACTAAGTCCCCTACATTAAATACACTTAAGTTTCCTCTCCCATGTTGGTCTGAGTACTCCTTTTGCTTGTCCTGTGCGAGTGCCATTGCATCTCGCACCCGGCTGATCACATTCAGCCTGTTGCCGACAAATGTCGACAACTTCTTCCGCAGTGCGGCTGGTTCCACACCGGAAACCTAGGAGGAAAGCTCTTTCCGAGCCTCTCCCCACTTACTCGAAGCCGCGGTGCCCCACCCAGTGTGAGCGGCACCTGGGGGTTCCGAAGCCCATTCAAGTAGAACGGCGTGAACTCCTGCTGACGCGTGTACCGCGTTGTTGAGTGCAAACTCAACCATAGGCAGCTGCGCTAACCAAGAGCGCGGCGCCTCAGCGCAAACACTGCGCAGCACGTCCTCAACCACTCGGTTGACGCGCTCAGTCTGACCATCGGTCTGCGGATGGTCCGCTGTTGACATCGTCAACCGTGTTCCAAGCAATTGGAACAGCGTTTTCCAAAACGCAGCGGTAAAACCGCGGGTCGCGGTCAGAGACAACAGTCTCAGGCAACTCCGTGATAGCGGGAAGACGCTTATCAAGGAACAACTTCGCAGTTTGTTCCCCGGTAATGGTCTCAGAGACCGGAGCAAGATGCACTATCTTGCTCAACCGGCATACAAACACCACAATGCCGGTGTTCTTCTGGTCATCGGCCGGAAGGCCGAAGACAAAGTCGAGACTCATCGACTTCCAGCAGTCCATTGGGACTGGCAGGCTCTGCAGCGGGAGCCAACGCAGCCCCGCAGGTTTCACGCGCTGACATGTTTCACATGTCTTGATGTACTCTGGCCACCCACTTGTACATGTGGGCCCACCAAAACATCAGAGAGATGACACGTTGCTAATTACGATTTTTCGAGTGGATATGGACGTTACGCTGTGATGTGATTGGATGTACACTGGGTTGTGGGATAAAGGGAGATGTGGGACGAGGTTATGCCCCGTGTGACAATATTATGGATCTGTGGAAGAAAACTGCTATATATATTAACCTTCACCTGTACTGCAAAGGGGCCCAAGAGATCAGAAGTGTTCCTCGGAAAAGTGCACAAAACTCCGAGAGACAACAACACTCAGTCTGATCACCGGACTTTCCCCGACGATGAGTGCCTAAAGGTTGGCAGAAAGTCTCTCAGAAGAATGTATCTCTGAGAGACCTCATCCCGTTGCCGTCCTGTGTGACGATGATGGTTCAAGGAATACAGTTATACCCACAAGATACCAAGTATCGCGCACCGGACGTAGCGCACCCCGCGCATATCCCAACTGGACTTCGTGCGTTGTAGCATACGTGCTCCGTACCCTGAAAACATTCATGGATTTCTGGTATCACGTATGGAAACTCTGATATCACACCATGAAGTCTGATGTACATGAGTCTGACGTACATGAAGTCCGACGTACATGAGTCTGACGAACATGATTCTGGTAAACAAGTCTGATGTGTCCGGCTTATACAAGCAATATTCCAGACATTTACCAGTTTCCGATGAACAGACTCCGACGTACAAGACTCCGATGAACAGACCCAAGTGTCACGACTCTGGTATTTATGACTCTGATGTACATGATTCCGGAGTACATGGTTCCGATGAACATGTCTCCGACGCACATGATTCCAGACCCTGATGAACAGGATACCAGACTCTGACACTCTGAAGTCCACCCCATACTGAAATCAAGCGGTACCCAACACGACCTCACGCAATCAAGTGAAACGCAACCCGCTCATCCCTGTAATGACATCATTAAGTGTCGACTCGACAAGATCTGCAGCATCGACTACCATAGTGAGCCCAAGTGAAGATTCCTGAGTTATACTGAGACCAAGTGTATATGAGAATATGGAAGACAGAAGACAGAGAGATACGAGATAGATAACCAGAGTTCAAATTGCTCGGTACCCCCGAGTTCAAATTGCGTTATAACCCCAAGGTCGATTCTTCGGTTCTTTGGAAAGTGTAAGGCCACGACAAAGCTTTGAGTCGTGTGATCTCTCACCTATCAAGCCCCTTTAGGTGGAGATCAGCGTAACGCAGAGACCTGAGAGGACCCACCTATTCCATTTACTAGTTGGGTCGTTTGTTTTGTCTCTAGCGGTAGACCATTTCATATTGTACGTTTGGACAGGTTTTGGGAGCTAGACAGTCGCTCTCAAGACGCTCGGTAGACTGTTGTATATAACCGATAGTGTATTGGTTTATTTCCCTCTATATATTAGAGGGTGGTGCGCGAAAGTTACGGGAATACCAGACAGACCAGGTGTCTGGTGAACATTTCCCTAGTTGACCTGGAGAACTAGCCCACTGCTCAAGGGCCAGGAAAGAATAAGAGCAGCTACATATTTGTATATCGGAACTCTATATTGCGGTTATCTCGGAAGTCTAATTACTGGACTTCCCATTGTATTAATTTCTCTTTTGCCTTCAGAAATCTCTGGTGTACACAAGTGTTCACCGGAAAACGTTCGACTCCCAATCGCTCCTGTGAGGACCAGAAGGACATCCGACGGCCCACGCAAGGAACCCTCACTCTCACCAACACTCTCACGACCCCGGCGAGGGTCTCATTACCAAGACAACGAACCTACGAGGACAGCACAAGGTAACACACGCCCACCTTGCTGTGCGACTCTGGTATAATTACCGGTAGTCACACTTCCAGGTTCACTGTACGCCCCTGCACCGCGGTAAAAGTTGCACTGACTTCGCGACAACTGGTGCGCGTGCCCGGATCTTGGTATCGTGATATCACCGGATCTAAGAGAGTTTGAGAAGAGGGTTTCTGTCAAGCGTCTATATTTAAGATGGCTTCACATGGAACTACGAGAGGAGGACGTCGGGGACGCGGTGGTCGCAGTATGGCGACACGTCAGTCGAAGCGTCTTCAAGGTCTTCCGCCTGACGAACAACCCGACTTGGATGCTGTTCAGAAGGCGGCACGCGAGAAGAAGAAGGCTGCACGTGAAAAGGAAGCAGTCGAGGAGGTGAACGTCCCGGGACCGGCGGTCGAAGACCAGCCTGCTGCGGAGCCTGAAGCCCAAGAGACACCCGATGTGTCTGGCGAACAAGGTTCTGAGGAGGGTCCGTCCGAAGCTGAAGCTTCTGGTGACGAGGTGGCCACTGCCCGTGAGGGTGGTGATGAGGCGTCTGAGGGAGGCGCCGACGTGGTTGAGTCCCCGGAGGTCATTGACTTGTGTTCTGAGTCGACGGCCTCTGGGAAGTCCGTGGGGGAAGTGAAGATGGAACCCGGACTGGTTGATGAACGTGTCTCGAAGACTCCAAAGTCCGAAGACACTCCGATGTCTGACGACATGCCGATGAAGTCCGAAGATTCTCTGAAGACACCGTCTGATGAGTCTGGGAGGGCCGATTCGCTGGATGGAGAACGTGCCCTGAAGTACGTACGCCGTGAGTTCCGCCGCTGGAGGGACATGGACGCTGGAAGAATTGTTCCGCCGAACGTCGAATACGCTTGGCGAACAGCGAAGCCTGACGCAAATGTCTTTCAGAAGGCTGCGGCAGCGACGGGCGACTACATCAAGTGGCGGTGTTCTTCAGTATTTCCAGAAGACATGTGGATATCGGAGTTCCGCTTGAGGCGCCATAGTTTTGGCCGAATCCAAGACTTGTCATACGTCGAGATCTCGATGAATACTCTGACGGCACCTGAATGCGTCGCTGTCCTTCAGACGATGCTGTATGAAGCAGGATTTGAGTTCCAGAACCTGCTACCGAGGTGGTCTCAGACCCAAGCGTCTGCTATCTTCGAACCTCAAGTGCGCAGTGTGGCGACGGAGCTTCAGAGCCGACTTGCTGAAGAACTGGTTGAGTGGGCCACCGTGACCGCCAGGTCACAGGTCAATCGACTCCCAGAATATACAAAGGCAGGCAACGAAGCACGTCAAGGCGAAGCTGATGGTATATTACGCGATGAGAATGCTGACCTACAAGGACGACAGCTGACTATGAGACTCCGGGTGACCGGACTCAGAGTCACCCATAGTTCCGACGGGTCCAGCAGTGGAGAACCGCCGCAGTCCAAGCGTCTGCAGCATGGTCCGCCGCGCCCGCAAGTCTCGTCGACACCATCTGCACTGTCGACGCCGTCGCTAAGTTCGCTGCCGGTATACGAGAGTCATTCAGACAGCACTCGCTTGGAGTCTGGTGTGCCAATGTCTGAAGATCGAGGTAGCTCTCTGACGACTGATGCGCCTGTGCCAAGTGTCATCGGGACCTCGCGTACGTCTGACGACCACTCGTCGGGACTCCAGACCTCTCGTGGAAGTTCCACAGACTCGTCGCTGATGTCCATGAGTCGAGGGGCGTCTGCACATATGCCGTTGTCTGTCGGAGGTTTGGCGATGATCGCCCAAGGTGCTGATGCCGGAGGAATGCTCGCCGGAGAGTCTATGGGAATCCACGTGACACGAACACTGATGCCGGTGAAGTCGGAGCCTGAAGACTTCGAGATGTTGGAAGAGAAGCCGGAGTTTCCAGAAGTGAAGTCCGAGAGACAGTTGTCTACCAGAGATTCTGTTCACCGGACGCCGGAAGCTCCATCATCGTCCGTCTCGAGTCGTGGGAGGAGCCACCAGAGCAGGCACCAGAGTCTGAAGAGCGAGGATCACCAGAAAGTGTCTTCCAGACGCCTGAGTTCCGTTGCGTCAAGCCACACACGAAGTTTCCAGAGATCAGGCCCAGCGCAGATCGAACTGAACGCTATGCGGCAGCAACAGGAATGGCAGCGTCGGATGGAACAGGAGCAGAAGGAATTTCTGGCCAGAGAACGTCTGGAGTCCATGGAGCGTGAACGTCGACGTGAACAACGGGAACTTGATACGCGCCAGCAGATCCAGACACTTACCGACCGACTACTTGAGTCTGAGAGCGCCAGACTGGAAGCCCAGAGACGCGTGGATGACTTGGAAGAACGTCGGAGTCAAGCGTCAGAGTCTAAGCTCAAGTATCATTCGAAATCGTCTGAGAGACAGGTGTCCGACGTACAAGTTTCTGGTGAACAGTTTTCCGACGTACAGCGTCTGGAGACCGAGTTTGCAGATCGCTGGAAACAACGGGAAGCCGAGGCCGAAGCCGAACGTGCGCGTTGGGCAGACGAGCTGAAACGTGACTGGATTTCGCAAATGGAGACCTTACGACAGCGGGTGCACGACGTGGAGTCGGAGCGCGACAGGGAGCGAGAAAGTTCCCAGAACATGCAGCGTTTCCAGGCCGCAGAATTGAGGAACCTTCGTGCAACATTGTCCCAAGTTCAAGGGGTCGCCCACCCTGAAGTAGCAACTTCAAGTCGGATCTCCGGTGAACATGAACCTAAACCGGCAACCGGACTTCTGGTGAACAGTCGGGATACGGGAGATTGCACACCTGGGGTTAGGGGATCAGAAGGGGTCGCCAGTAGAGGTAGGGTTACACCCATTAAAACGACGGAGGCCTTCCATACGCCTCTTCCCCTACGGAGATCGACCGAAACCAAGCGCGCGAAGGCTGGAAGGCATGGCGCGGCCACCGCGGCCGCTACGACGACCCAGACGGCTCAAGCGGCACCCCTGACCGAGGTCAAGACCGAAGGAAGGCGCCCAGCGACTCCCAGGCGCGATGGACACCGGAAACCGAGTGAAAGACGCTCCGAAGATGGTCGGGACGCTCCGCGAAAGTCTGGAAGACGCAGGAATGATCCCGATCCGGGCGGAAGCTCCAGCGATTCAAGCTCGGACTCAAGTGATTCGTCTTCTGATGACTTGGATCCTCCGGAGGTGGTCAACCTGACTTCTGCATCCCAGGGACAAGCTGGAGCGACCCTCCTGACCATGAGGCCCTTTATAAACTCAAGTATCATCGGAGAATTTGATCCCCGAGCGACATTGAGAGAACGTGTTCATTGGTGGGAACGCTTCGTGAACATGGCATCCCAGGGAGCGTGGACGAACAAGACCCGCATACAGGAACTCAAGCTGAAGCTCCCGGTGTCCGCCAGAGATTGGTTCAACCAGCTTCCGAAGAGCGTTTCCCGTGATTGGAAGGAATTGTCATCGGAGTTTCGCAGGCGCTATTGCAAGGCCCGGTCATCATACTCCGAGAGATATTTCACGATGGAAATGAAGGGTTCCGAGACTCCGTTGGACTTCTTCTATCGCCTGAACTCAGCCGCCGGAAAAGCTGAGGTAGACTTCAGAAAATCCTCCAGACGTCTGGAGAAACACGTTCTGAGGTACATCACCAAGCTGAAGGACGAGCGTCTGAAGATCGCGTTACAAGGCCGGAAGTTCAGGAGTATCTCGGACTTGGAATATGCTCTGCAACAGGACGAAGATGTCTGGCGAACGGCTGATCAGGAAACTACGACCACCAGACATCGGGATTTCCGAGCGGACAATCTCCCACGCGGACAGTTTAAGCCGAAGCGTATAGGGAAGACTTACGTCGCCCGAGAAGCAGACCCGAATGCCTCTGACGATGTCGATGTGGATACCAGAACTCAAGAGAAGGATACCAGAGCTTCGTCGTCAGAGCACGATCGCGAGATGTCTGGTGTACAATCTTCGTCTGGTGTACAATCTGCCTCTCAGGCGCCTGGTGGTGCTGACTGGACTCAGACTCTGACAAACGAAGTTTATCGGGTCATGGACAACATGGGATGGCGACCGCCGCCCCAGTCTCCCCGAGGATCGTCAGGTCAAGACTTCCAGCAGACACGGCGCGATAACCCTGACTACTGGAACAAGTTCTGCGAGAAGTGTCGTCGCTCAGGCCATTCAGAAGAAAACTGCTGGAGAGACATTGTCTGCGACAGATGTCAGGAGAAGGGTCACCCGAGCAGGATGTGCCGAGTACCGCCGTGTGAGGTTTGCGGAAAGGTGCACTCTGGGAGACCATGCGAGGACGTCAAGACCCTGGAATCCCTCAAGAAACTAGCCCGTCAAGGTACACTGAAGGACCTGCCGGATCACCTACTGGAGAAACTCCTGGGTGACGAGGCTGACTCTGGGAAACAGTTAAACTAGCAAGCCCGTCGGATGGGGATCCGAAACGCGCCGGGCAAGGCACACCCCCAGAGTTATGTGTTCTAGTGTACGTAGGACCGGAGCTGAAAACAACCCAACCTAAAAATCAACATTGCATGACCGCTTTAGCTCAAGAATCAGCCATGTCTTCAGAAATTCCGCGTCTGAGAGACAGTTCATCGGACTTTCCGAGAGACTGTTCACCGGACTTTCCGAGAGACAATGAACCGCCTCCGGACGACACAATCCAGTTTCGTCTGAAAGACGGGGAATGTTATGGCTGGTGGGAGGATCACTACCCTGATCCCGCAAAGCGTGATGTGGTTATGGTACATGGCGCTGTCAATGATCATCGGACCAAGATTCTCCTGGACACCGGTGCGACTATCAACATCCTGAGTTACGACTTTGCGCGTAAGCTCGGACTCAGGCTCAAGTCACACAAACAAACAAGAGTGTCTGGGATGGGAGGAGTTCCGACGTACATTGGTGCCAGTGCTGAGATCAAGCTGACTCTCGGACCGAGAGTAGTTTACATTGTTGATGTCTGGGTTGCGAATATCGGCGAAGGTATAAACGTGCTGTTGGGAATGGGATTCATGTTCGCTGCTGGTCTGAGGATCAGCGTCCGTGAGGGACTGGTATCTATGCCAGACGAAGTCGTGGTGATGATGTGCAGCTGGGAGCCCGGTGATCATATCGGCAGGAACAGGTCCATCAGACCAAGTGAAGCTGCACTTCTGAGACCTGGTGAAGAATTTGTTGTTCGCATTGATTATGGTCCGACGAACCCACAACGAGAAGTCGTGTGGGCGGGACGTGGAGACCGTTGGGTGACTCAGTTGATTTATGCAGCCCGGTCATGGCCTGTGGCGGTGCGCGTGGTGAACATTTCTGACAAGAATACTTGGGTGAATGAATTCTCTGACGTTGCAAGGATTGTGGAGTATGGATTTTTCCCACGACATGGTCGCTTTGTATGGCCAGGCTCTGCAGCCTATCGTGACTGGGAAGTTTTGATTCTGGAGAACACTCCGTCACCAGAAACGAAGAGACGCCTGAAGGCCGAAGCCGACTTGGAGGATCTGATACCTCAACCTCCGTGTGTGGATCACCCGGTATACCCGTGGCCAACTAAGATCTTACAGCGCCCGAGGCTGGACAATGCTCGAGTACAGTTTGTGAGGCCTACTTCGGTCCCACGAACAAAACGAGTTCGTTTCGCTTTGGATGTGGCTACGCAGACAGATGACTGGGTGGATGCCGGAAAAGAGGAGACCCGAGATACCGCTGTGAACACCGGAGATCTGGAATTGCCATCAGAAGAAACGACTCCGAAGGACTCCGGAACCACGTCTGGAATTCCGAGTAACATGGTCGAGGATGAAGTCACCCTGAGTGTTTCTGGTGAACTGTTCATGGGAGATATGGATCCGACAGACTGTTCATAGGACATCCCAATCCAGAGTATGCCAGGCACCCCTGTGGAAAAGCTCCGAGCCGAGTACGAGCGGTGCATGCGAGTCACGAATGAGGAATTGGATCTGGAACCCGGTGTCTACATACGGGAAGGAACAGAGCTACTCTCTCAATTACGTGACCAACTGGTTATGCTACCCGAATTGGAAGATCTGACTCCCGAATGCGATATCGACAAGGCTGACGTCGGAGTACCCGGGAAAACGACGCCGGAGATGGAGCAGAAACTCAGGGACATCCTGAAGTATCATCGGAAAATCTTTCTGGGAGACGGCAATGCCGCACCTGCCCCGGCAAGGGGCGTGGTCTGTGACTTGGACGTGGGAGACGCTAAACCTGTTGCCCAACGTCCGAGGTCCGTTGCCCCTCACCTGATGATCAAGGTGTACGAACTTCTGAAGAAACTCCTGGAGACCGGACTCACGAATACTCGACTTCGCCTTGGGCATCACCAATTGTGATTGTCCTCAAGAAGAATGGTGTGGACATACGCATGTGTATTGATTATCGAGTGGTGAATGGTTTTATCCAGTTGTCGCGTTATCCGTTGCCCCTGATAGACGACCTGTTGATTGGCTTTGAGGCAGCACTGTGGTTTATGAGTCTGGATATGGCGAGTGGTTTTTGGGCTATTCGAATGACGGAGCGTGCAAGGCTGATCTCAGCGTTCATTTGCCCATTTGGACATTTCCAGTGGGTAAGAATGCCCTTCGGTCTGAAGAACGCCCCTCTGGTGTACCAGGCTATGCTGGATAACTGTCTGTGGGGGTTCGTGCGATTGTCACCTGAAGAGGAAGCTGAGGTTGACCCCGATGTGCTGGAATTCCTGAAGTTAGAACCCCAGAACTCTGACGTACATGGTCTGATGTCTGGTGAACAACTTCAGAACTCTGATGAACACATGCCAGAGGTTCCGGTGCTCACCGACCAAATGACTGTCTTTCAGAGGAACATCCCAGTCCCGTCCTTCATGGGACCGGTACTCGGTCGAAGTTCCTACATTGACGACATTGCTCATGGGGCGCCCACCTGGGATCAACTTTGTGAAGACCTGAATGCCTTGCTCTTCAGACTCGGATACTGGAACATTTCTGTGAGCCTGCCCAAGAGCGAGTTCGGGAAGCTGACGATTCCTTATCTGTCGCATGAGATCAGTGCTGAAGGACTGAGAGCTACACCGAAGATCGTCAAGGGAGTGGAAGAATTGCCGTTTCCGTCGACACTCAAGGGAGTACAGAGTTTCATGGGAAGTCTGAATTATTACAACAAGTTTATCGAAGACTTACCGGTGATCGCTGCTGTGCTCTACGAGTTGTCTGATGAACATATTCGTGCTGGTCGAGATTTGGCTCGAGCTAAGGAAGCCTTTGAGATTCTGAAGCGCAAGATTGTCTCGACACCGCTCCTCAGACACCCAGATCGCACCAGGCCTTTCGTTATTATACCCCATGCGAACCCGTGGGCTGCTTCAGCCGTCTTGGGACAGGAGTACGATGGAGTGATACACCCCGTACGGTTCACTGGACGTGTGTTGAATGAGGCAGAACTCCGGTATCACATCGCAGAGAAGGAAGTCATCGCGATTCTTAGGGTTTTGGAGAACTTTCGGGCTCTGATAAACACGAGTCCCGTGATCACGGTGTACACCAGACATTCGGTGTTGAAATGGCTCCTGTCATCCAGCTCGGCTGATTGTCGGAACGTGAAGTGGGGACTGAAGTTGTCACACTGGAATTTGGAGATTCGCAGAATCCAGCGAGATGAAGATGGTCTCCCGGCTATTCTTGGAGCGGGCATCACACCCCGTGAACACCTCGATGAGGTCTCTGAAAACCTCATCCCCGTCAAGGGGCGAGTTAAACCTCCAGCACCCATTAGCGTGGAGATGCTAGAGGCTGATTACCGAGGTTGTGTTCTAAGTTTTGATGGTGCCGCCAAGACATCCACTCGCCTGGGAAGCTGCGGATGTGTGCTCTGGGAGCTCCCGGGGTGGAATATCCTGGAAGCCCAAGGGTTCGCTCTGAAAGATGTCACTGTGAATGACTCAGAATACTGTGGTCTGATCAATGGATTGAAGTTGGCTTTGGAACGTGGTATCCGAGACTTGGTGGTTGTCGGAGACTCCCGTATTGCTATCCAGCAGGCCCAAGGTCTGATCAATTGTAATCAGCCGAACCTGCAGCGGAAATTGGCCGAGTTTGAGTCTCTGAAGATCAAGTTCCAGTCTCTGAAGCTAGTGCACGTGAAGCGTGAGTTCAATCAAGCAGCGGACTATTTGACGTCCAAGACCCTCGTCCTTGGCGAGTCCTGGCAGGTCCAAGACCCTGACGAATTGACTCATCTAAAACTGGTGTCCAAGATCCCAGAGAAACTGATGAAGCCTCCCGAAGGGATGTCTTCTGAAACTCCGGACGATGTTCACCGGACCTCTGGTGAACATGATTGTACACCGGAGATGGATGACCCAGGGCCAGAGTCTGCGCCCCTGCCTCATGCTGCCAAGGTGCTTGTTGCCATCACTCGTGCACGCAATCAGGAAGAAGCAAACCTACCAGACGACGCGGAGGCTCGTGAACCCATGGGCCCATTGGAGTTTCAGGAAGAACGCTGGCGGCGGATCAAAGTTCACCAGACTCAAGATGTTCATCTGGCAGAACTCATCAAGTTCCTTAAGGGCGACGTGGGAGATCTACCACGACCCCGAATAAGGAAGCTTGCTAGGATCGCCGATGATTTCATCTTGGATTCCAGAGACGTTTTGTACCGCCTCAGCCGTGCTACCAGGGAACGTCCGAGAGACATGGTCGATGAACTCAGACTTGTGGTTCCCAGAGACTTACATGCCGATATGCTGCACTATGCTCATGGGGACTACCAGGGTGCTCACCAGGGAATCAAACGTACGTTCGAGAAGCTGAGCTCCGAGTTCTACTGGATTGGTATGTACGCTGATGTGGAAAGGTTCGTCAAGGAGTGTATGGACTGTGCAAGTGGCAAGGGGCGTCCCCCGAATCCTGGACCGTCGCCCGGCAACATCGAGCCCAGTCGACCTTTTGAAGTAGTGTCCATGGATTTCGTGACGCACATGCCAAAGTCCGCCAGAGGCAACACGTTCCTGCTGTTGTTCCAAGACATGTTCTCAGGATATGTGATGTGCAAGCCTATGAGTATTACTACGGCTCAAGATGTCGCTGAGGCCTACGAGGAACGTGTCTTCTGGAACTTCGGAGCTAGTTCCCTGATACGCCATGATCAGGACCCTCGGTTCATGAGTGAAGTGTTCAGGTGTTTCCGGGATCTCCTGGGAAGCAGACAGCGAGCGACTCTGGCGTACCGTCCTCAGGCGAACGGCCAGCAAGAACGGTCTGTTCAGACGGTCGTGCGCGCCATCAAGGCCTACATCGCCGAAGCTGATCAGAGTGACTGGGATAACCACGCCGAGCGTCTGATGTTCGCATTGAACACTTCCTTTGATGCGACCCGTCTGGAAACACCTTTCTTTCTGGTTCACGGATGGGATGCTCATGGGACTGTGTCCGCGATGCTCGGTCCAAAGCCTTCTGGTGTACAAGAGCGCACTGCTTATGAGTGGCGTCGGAAGATGCAACGAGATTACAGCTACGCTCAAGCCTGTGCTGAAGAACTTCAGAAGAAGGCCAAGCGGGAGCGTTCTGAAGAACAGACCCGGAAGTGGAAGGAGTTGTCGGAACGCCTGAAGTCTGGATTTGCCGTCGGTGATGCCGTGTGGCTATACATCCCCAAGGTACAAACGGGGTTGAGTCGGAAGCTCGCACACATGTGGCATGGTCCTTTCCGGATTGAAGAGATGTTGGATGATTTTCGTGTGAAACTGAAGGTCGAGGACACCGGGTATCGGGTGAACCCTTGGGTGCATATAAGTCGCCTGAAACCGAGAGCCTTGTTTCCCAGAAGACCGACTGTGGAACTTGATGTCCATGGGGATGATGACTTTGATGCAGCGCTGTTGCCAGAAGACAGTTGGGAGCCCGACACCGAGAATGATGAATACGAAGTGGAAACGATAATAGACACTCGGTGGAGTAAGCGTACCAGGACCTCCAAGAGACTTCGCGAATATTTGGTTAAGTGGAAGGGGTACGACGAGACAGAGTGGCTAGCCTTGTCAAAGCTGAACTGTGGCGCTTTGCTATATGAGTTCAATCAGAGCGCACGAGCGCGAGCTCGTTTCCAGGCAATGCAAGCTGGAGACGATCACCCCAGAGTTTAAACTCTAAAACCTATTCTGAAAACTCTGGTGAACAGTGATGTTCACCGGGCGATGTATTTCAGAGATGAGGTGTCTGAGAGACATGTCTTTCGGAAATTCGATTTCGGGGATACGTGACTCCCAGAGATGGTGATTGTTATGTGAATTTGTATGGAGATGATTTTGTGGTTGTGTGCGTATGATGGAATTTTTACAAGTGGATTACGGTGACGCTAGGAGAAGAAGATGGCCAAGCGATAAGACACTAGAGACTCCAAAATACTGAAGGTTTTTGAGGACGTCACAGCTACACTATGTTCACGGGACCTCTGACGTACTAGCCTGGCCATGATGCTCAGTTTGGAGAAAGTTCCGCACTGACGAATTATGACCAGGAGGGGCGGTTGACACGTTGCTAATTACGATTTTTCGAGTGGATATGGACGTTACGCTGTGATGTGATTGGATGTACACTGGGTTGTGGGAGAAAGGGAGATGTGGGACGAGGTTATGTCCCGTGTGACAATATTATGGATCTGTGGAAGAAAACTGCTATATATATTAACCTTCACCTGTACTGCAAAGGGGCCCAAGAGATCAGAAGTGTTCCTCGGAAAAGTGCACAAAACTCCGAGAGACAACAACACTCAGTCTGATCACCGGACTTTCCCCGACGATGAGTGCCTAAAGGTTGGCAGAAAGTCTCTCAGAAGAATGTATCTCTGAGAGACCTCATCCCGTTGCCGTCCTGTGTGACGATGATGGTTCAAGGAATACAGTTATACCCACAAGATACCAAGTATCGCGCACCGGACGTAGCGCACCCCGCGCATATCCCAACTGGACTTCGTGCGTTGTAGCATACGTGCTCCGTACCCTGAAAACATTCATGGATTTCTGGTATCACGTATGGAAACTCTGATATCACACCATGAAGTCTGATGTACATGAGTCTGACGTACATGAAGTCCGACGTACATGAGTCTGACGAACATGATTCTGGTAAACAAGTCTGATGTGTCCGGCTTATACAAGCAATATTCCAGACATTTACCAGTTTCCGATGAACAGACTCCGACGTACAAGACTCCGATGAACAGACCCAAGTGTCACGACTCTGGTATTTATGACTCTGATGTACATGATTCCGGAGTACATGGTTCCGATGAACATGTCTCCGACGCACATGATTCCAGACCCTGATGAACAGGATACCAGACTCTGACACTCTGAAGTCCACCCCATACTGAAATCAAGTGTACCCAACACGACCTCACGCAATCAAGTGAAACGCAACCCGCTCATCCCTGTAATGACATCATTAAGTGTCGACTCGACAAGATCTGCAGCATCGACTACCATAGTGAGCCCAAGTGAAGATTCCTGAGTTATACTGAGACCAAGTGTATATGAGAATATGGAAGACAGAAGACAGAGAGATACGAGATAGATAACCAGAGTTCAAATTGCTCGGTACCCCCGAGTTCAAATTGCGTTATAACCCCAAGGTCGATTCTTCGGTTCTTTGGAAAGTGTAAGGCCACGACAAAGCTTTGAGTCGTGTGATCTCTCACCTATCAAGCCCCTTTAGGTGGAGATCAGCGTAACGCAGAGACCTGAGAGGACCCACCTATTCCATTTACTAGTTGGGTCGTTTGTTTTGTCTCTAGCGGTAGACCATTTCATATTGTACGTTTGGACAGGTTTTGGGAGCTAGACAGTCGCTCTCAAGACGCTCGGTAGACTGTTGTATATAACCGATAGTGTATTGGTTTATTTCCCTCTATATATTAGAGGGTGGTGCGCGAAAGTTACGGGAATACCAGACAGACCAGGTGTCTGGTGAACATTTCCCTAGTTGACCTGGAGAACTAGCCCCACTGCTCAAGGGCCAGGAAAGAATAAGAGCAGCTACATATTTGTATATCGGAACTCTATATTGCGGTTATCTCGGAAGTCTAATTACTGGACTTCCCATTGTATTAATTTCTCTTTTGCCTTCAGAAATCTCTGGTGTACACAAGTGTTCACCGGAAAACGTTCGACTCCCAATCGCTCCTGTGAGGACCAGAAGGACATCCGACGGCCCACGCAAGGAACCCTCACTCTCACCAACACTCTCACGACCCCGGCGAGGGTCTCATTACCAAGACAACGAACCTACGAGGACAGCAAAAGGTAACACACGCCCACCTTGCTGTGCGACTCTGGTATAATTACCGGTAGTCACACTTCCAGGTTCACTGTACGCCCCTGCACCGCGGTAAAAGTTGCACCGACTTCGCGACAGAGACCCCATGATAGGTCTTCTCTCGGCCCAAGTGGCCACTCGAAGGCACATCGTGTGCCTCGTGAAGTATATCATACTTCAGATCCTCGTCGTTCGGAACAACGACTCGCGGAGGATCCCCGGGCTCCACCCGATAGTGGAGCAGGCCATCGGCCCACCCATAGCGGTGGAGCCGTGCCCGCTGTCGAGGCGTAAGCCATTCGACCTTGGCATCCGTGCCAGCGGACAAATACCGCACAATAGGGGCGAGGGTGTCATCGTCCCGATACGCCAAGCGTATTCGATCGTAAAGATCCGTCGTGGCCCGACTAATATGAGCGAACTCATAGTCGGGCCTGCGCGACAAAGCGTCGGCAAGCGTGTTGAGCTTGCCAGGCTTGTATTCAACGCGGAAGTTATACTCCGCGAAGAATGACAGCCAACGCGCCATCCGCTGCGATAAGTGCGGCGTATGGATGGCTGTCCGCAAGGACGCGTGGTCCGTATAGACCACAAAGGGCCTTGAGCCCAGAAGATGCACCCTGAACTTGACAAGGGCATACTTCATCGACAAGAGTTCCTTGTCGTGAACGGGATAATTCCGTTCGGCAGCCTTCAGCTGCCTGGACTGGAACGAGATCACCCTATCTCGCCCCTCATCGTCCTGTTGGAATAGCGCACAGCCAATTGCATAGTCGGAAGCATCACAGACAACGCTAAACGACTTGGCATCGTCCGGCAACGCCAGGACGGGCGCGCATTGCAAGCTCGCCTTGATGCTGTCAAAAGCATCCTGGTGCTGGCGCTCCCAGCACCACTCGGCCTCCTTCTTCAGAAGGTCCGACAAAGGCTTTGCGAGTCCCGCATAGCCAGCACTGTACTTGTGCAAGTAGTTGGCTAAGCCCAACCACTTCCTCAGATCCTTCTGTGACCGAGGAACAGGCCATGCCGCAATGGCTTTGACCTTGTCAGGATCCGCTCGGACCCCGACGCTGCTGACGAAGCAGCCGAGGACCTTAATCTCCTCAGCTGCGAAGACGCACTTGTCGATGTTGGCATAGAGCTTGTTAGCTCTCATGACCTCAAACACTCGACGGAGGTGCTCTCGATGCACCTCTATAGCCGTCTTGCCTCCCTCGGCACGGCTATGGACGAATATATCGTCAAAGTACGCAAAGGTCTAAACAACTGTGTGACCAAGCGATTGAAGGTCGCTGGTGCGTTGGATAGACCTTGTGGCATTACCAGCCACTCCCGGAGCATACCGCTCGGCGTGCTCACGGCCGTGAGCGGGATATCACACTCCCGCATCAGGATCTGGTAGTATCCATCCACCAGATCCAGCGCGCTATACAGCGTGCAGCCGGCCATGTTGTTCAACAACACATCCTTGCGAGGGATCAGCGTCTGTGCTGGCACAGTCGCGCTGTTCAGCTTATTGTAAGCATGAACCAGACGCCACTTCCCGTTCGGCTTGCGAACGCAGAAGGTTGGCGTCGAGTGCGGGGACTTCGATTCCCGCACCATTCCCACTTTTGCCTTAGCGGCGAAGAACGCGTCAATGACGTCGCTCTGCTCTCGGGGCAGGGGCCATTGACGCGTGACACAATATTTTGTGCCTGGCACGAGATCAATCTCGTGCCTGATCCCTCGGTCTGGTGGGAGCTTTGAGGGTGGGTCCTTAGACACCACGTCCTCAAACTCCTTCCCTAAAGGATACAACGGATCCTTCGTATTCTTCAGAATCTCGGAGCCCGTGCGCGACGCACGCTGCTTCCGGAACTCCTCCAGGACGTCTTCGTCCATCACTGAGGAGGAGTTCAACTCCTCTGGAGTGGGCTCCGGCCTAAGGAGAACCATCTCCGATATCTCCCCGGCCTTCAACTCGGCCAGGAAGTCCTCCATCACGACTTCCTCGAGGTTCAATAGCTCTGATACCTCAGGCAGGGGTGCCAACTCGATGGACCCCGCCTTCACGCGATGCCCGGTCACGCCGTCGAAGATGTGATAGCATTCTTCGACCGGCTGTGACCTAGGAGCCTTTAGCTCCTGTCCTAAGTCCTCGTGGACTTCTTCGGGATGGTATTCTACCAACCCCGGCTTACGACCATGGCGTGGGGTTAACTTACCCACGCCCGGTGATGCCACTACGATGGCATCACGAGCCCTCATGGCTCCGTGCGGAACTGCGTTACCCGCATCGGAAGCACCCTTGGTGTCTTCCTGATCAGTTATGGTCTGAGCGACCTTGCGTGGAACTACTTCTCTCACGCCTGGTGATGCCACTACTTCGGCATCACGAGCCCTCGTGGCTCCATGCGGAACCCTGTTACCCGCATCAGTTATGGTCTGAGCGACCTGGCGTCGAACTACTTCTCGTACGCCTGGCGATGCCACTACTTCGACATCGCGAGCCAGCTTGGCTTCCTGCGGAACTCTTGCATCCGCTTGTGGACCTAAGTTACCCACCTGGTTAGTGCTCTCGGGCACTACCACAGTCGCAGCCTGTACGTCGCTGCGACTTCGTGCGTGGGGCCCTGCTGTCGTTGCAGACCCACACGTAGGGCAAGGGCCTCCGCCCGTTGCCCCGGCCATCCATGGCCCACGATCACTTCTCGTGTGGGGCGATGTAGCACCGACTACACCAGCCCCCAAATACTCCTCGGACGCTGCCGCGTCCTGGCGGTTCCAGCGAACGCCCTTAGTCCTGACAGATGTGGGAACATGACTCACCAAAGCTCTGTCAGAGACTGCAGGCCGGCTAGCCCCAATGGCTTTGCCGCGCCAATCGATCCAGGGCTCGTGCTTCTCAAGCCACGGCATCCCTAGGATCAAGTCGTACTTGTTCATCTCGAGGACAATGAACGACTCCACGCTGTCGAAGTCCTCAAACTTCACAGCCAGGTCCACGTGGACCTTTGGTACTTCCACCACCGTACCATCGGCTAGTCGTACGGCGACTAGCCCACTTCCCTCGCTCTCACGTAGAGCGTCCTCAAACTTGCCGCGGTTCCTCGCGACAGTTTGTCGGCGAGCAAAGTTCTTGCTCGCCCCAGAGTCTATCAAGACTCTAAAGGGGTTGTTAAACCCCCGTACACTCGCGTGACATCTTTTAAGATATAATATAAATAAAATATTATGGATTTTGAAACAATTTTCTTTTATACTTTTTCAACTATAGCTTTAACTTCAGCTATTTTTGTAGCAGACACGTGCGAAGTGTCCGAAACGCCCGCACTCGAAACAGCGGATGCGTTTCTGCTCGGCGAGCCCCAAGTCCATAGGGGCTGGTTCCGAGCCTGCTCCATCCCCAGGAGCACTGGCCGACGCCGTCGTCGGCCCGCTGTGGCCTTGCCACGCAGAGGCAGGAGTCTGAGCCTGTGTATGGCTGTACTCCTCCTGTAGCGCGACTTGAATCGCCTCCTCCATCGTGTTAACCTGCACGCGGAACAGTTGCGTGCGGGCCGGGCTTACTCTTAAGCCGTCCATGAACACAGTTACTTGGATGTGTTCAGGTAGGGGGTTCCCTACCAGAGATACCGCGAGAACGCGCATCTCTTGGATGTACTCGTGCAGGTCACGTTTCCCTTGCTTGCAGGCTAGGAAGCGTGACCGCTGGCGATACTCATAGTTCGCCGGGAGGAATGCGGCCCAAAGCTGCTCGCACAGCTGGGCCCAGGATGTAAAACATCCAGGCGACGTCGCTTCGCGCGTGTACGCCCATGTCTTCGCTCGACCCCCGAGGTTAGACAGCGCGAAAGCGACCCGAAGTCGCTCCACCGAGATGAGAGCCGCCTCGATGGCGAGCTCAACTTCTCGGATCCAGAAGTGAAGGTTTTCACCTTCTTTCCCTTCATAGGGAAGAACCTTGAGTCTTAAAGGCTTGGGTTGAACCGGCCTCGGCTCAACCACAGGAGCCTCAAAGGTTCCTCGAACGTGCTCAATGAGCCCACGTTCGTACATGTCGAACGCCGCCACGCGTTCGACCTGCTCGGCCGGCGCCGCCGCCGCCAAGCTTCGGAAGGCATCCATCCCAAAGATGCCCGCCATCTTCCGGACCGACTCAAACTGAGAGTCGGTCAAGTGAGGAAACTCACTTCGATCCATGGTGGCCAACTACTTCTGGCCACAGAGGATTCAGGTAATCAATCTAGCGTAGGATTGACTACGAGTGCTACCAAGTGTGACGGGGGTCACACAGCACTTCACACAGAGGAAGGCTTGGAGTATACAAACTCCTAGTGAACGGCAGTTCACTCGGTCCCCAAAGACTGGGGAGACTAACTAAAGATTAGGTAGATTTAAGACTGAATATATTATAGATACTTGTTAGCTTGGCCTGCAATACAAACTAAAAGATATCTATAGTGTAACCTATATAGAAGGTGATAGGTGGCTGCGGAGCCACCTGCCACGTGTCACCATGATGTGTGACACACCAAATGTATCCACTTCGGAAGAGTGACTAAAGTCACTCTTCAATGTAACCCCGTTACACAACTGGCTCGAGTCAAGGGGCTCTACGGGCATGGAAAGAAGGCCACAGGTGGCGTATCTACGATACTACTGGATCAGTGATTCACAGGGCAAGCCTTCCAGGCTACCAACGGTTCCACGAACCACACAGCAGTGGGGCCCACTCGCTTCACTGTTAATGTGACCCTCGGATGAGCACTGTGTGCAGGGCTTGATGCCCAAGGTGTCCTTGAAGCAGGCGCAAGCGCCACTATGTGTCACAGACACTGTGTCTTGTGAATACACGTGCTCAGCACAGTCGTAGACACGACAGTGAGCACCAGACAGCTAAGCTGTCGCTCAGGAGGAGCATACCTACCTTCTTCTTGTAATGGGTCTACCTAGACCTATTAGGTGGCGTACACGTGCGCTTACGTGTATGAGGAAGCGTGCAATTAGAATAGACTTAATTTAAGTATACTTATTTAAATAAGTATAATTAAATCAAATATAACGAAATTAAACTCCAAAATACCGTAAAATGAGAACTGTTATTGAATTTGGCATAAGCCAATTATGGACCTCCTAAAACTGTTTGTTATCTATTTCTAAAGGGTCTGCCAACGTGTGGTTGGCAGAAACTCTGCTCATTGATTGGTAGAAATCCGTTGCTTTCTACCAATAATATGCACAAATGCACACGAACCACCCAATAATGTGGTTCGCCCATGTATCCTTTGGTGTGTACAGCACACCAAGGTCTGAGGCCCATTTCCAACCTCTAACGGTTATCCTAACTGTTAGAGTTACAAGTGGTACAACCACTTGTACGTGTAACCCCATTACACCATCCCCCCGTTAAGATTCGACGTATCGGTCTCGATACGTCAATCAACAGAACTTGACAAGACCGTCAAGTTCCCGAGAGAAATCCGAGTTCGTTTCACAATGGACTCGCCAACGCCCACGTCTCCGTCCGCTACTGCGGACGCGCAAGCCTCACCTGCTGCCTGCAGCAGGAACAACGACCTCAGCAGTGCCCACTAGCACTGCTGCTTCCAGCGGTCCGACAGAGAAACTCTCTGTCACCGACTACCATGCTCTCCACAAGGAGAAGCAAGCGAAGAAGACTTCTTCTTCGCTAGCAGGGATCAAACACCCTGCTGGCGTATCGCGAGCGCGTTGCCGCAGCTCGCGATCGCTACTACACTTACACCACTCGTGGTAAGTGTGAACGCCTCACCTCTCTGCAAGTGATCATCTGGGGTACACGGTCGTCCGTGTACCCGATCACATCAAGGAGCTTCGTGGTCGTATTGTGCCACGCGAAGCTCCGAGTGCTGTGGCTGACCGCAGCACTCCTCGTGCAGGGCTTACCCCTGCAAGTTATGGTGGGCTTCGTACGCCATCACCATTTCCGGAACGTCCTCCATCAGGACGTTCCGCGGCTCCCATGTATCTCGATGGGGAGGAAATCCTCTCCAACGAATACGAAAACAAACCCCTTGAGAGTTCGTTCTCTTATGAGCCACGATCCACTCAACAATCCAGCGGATCGCTCCACGCGCGTCGCGCAACGGCGGCGGAGGGGGCGGGAACACTCCCTCCGCATGGTCAACGCTATGACCATGACGATCGTGCCCTGCGCAATCGAGTTGCTGCGCTGGAGCAGACACAGAGCGCTGAGATAGCGGCTCTGAAGCAGGAGGTTCGTGTCCTCCGTGCTGAGGTCTGCGAGGCAGCTCATACTGCCCCGAACCTCTCGTCCGGTCTTGGGACGAGAGTGAACCGGTTGATCGACCGTGTCGACGGTCTCGAGAAGGCCTTCCAGGCCTCTCGCACTCCTCAGTCGGACTACCAACTCTTAGGTAGTCCGTGCTGCACGTACGGCTTCAACCGCCCGACGTAGAAGGTCGGGTGGAGCCTCATGCTGGACGGTATGTCCAGCCGGTACGCGTTGCCGTGCCGTTCAAGTACTTTGAACGGCCCAATGAATCTTGGAGCAAGCTTGCTTGCTCCAAAGTCAGACACTGCATGTCTAGGTAGGTTTTGTGTAGCTAACACAACTAATGAACCCTTTCGAATTCATTTGTGTTGCCTCTACCAATAGCATCCTGGACAAACCGTATGGCGGCTTGTCTTCGCTGGACAAAGTCTAGCGCACTCGAGCTGACTCCTATCAGCTTGTCGCCTTTGTCAGCAGCAGGCCCTACCTGCTCGCTATCATCTCTCATGTCTGTGCCCGGCACAGACATCGCGCGCTCGTTCCTGCTCGAACGAGACGTCGCACGCGTCACCGCAGCTGATAGTGTGCTGCTATCAGTTGCATTCTGCGGTTGTTCGGACGCAACCGTAGATCCTCCCCCACTTAAGGAGGAAACTACCCCACCGAGCATACTCGGCAATCGTGGATGCCTCCTGGCATTCACGTAGAACGGTGTATGCCCTGTCGAGGCATGCACCGAGTTGTTGATGGCAAACTCTGCCATCGGCAAGCACTCGCTCCAGAGCGGGAACGAGTGAGCGTAGCTCTTAAACGTGTCACCCAGTACACGGTTGACACGTTCGGTCTGTCCGTCCGTCTGCGGATGATCCGCAGTCGACATTGACAATTGTGAACCAAGAAGTGTAAACACTTCTTGCCAGAACCGCGCTGTGAAGCGTGGATCACGGTCCGACACAATGTCGAGCGGCATGCCATGGTGTTTGAACACCATGTCAACAAACAGTCGCGCAGTCTGCGCGGCTGTAACAGAAGCCGGGACGGCAGCAAGATGGACCATCTTGCTGAATCTGTCCACAAAGACAACGATGCCCGTCCTCCGCTTGCTGTCAGGCGGAAGACCGAAGACACAGTCCATGGACATGGACTGCCAACACTCCGACGGAGTCGGAAGTGACTGAAGAGGAGCCTGCGAGAACCGCGCAGGCTTCACGCGTTGACAAACCTCGCAAGCACGTACGTACATGCGAACCCACTTGTACTGGTGGTGCCAGTAGAAGTCACGCGTGAGAAGAGTGTATGTCTTCTCACGACCCGGATGCCCTGCCGTGGGGGCATCGTGATACTCGAACATGATCCTCAACCGGAGGTCATGATCATTCGGAACGACAATGCGATCCGCATTGTCGTCTACTGCACTGTACAACAGTAGGCCTTCGTGTACACGATAGCGGTGTACACGAGCTCGAAGATGAGGGGTTAGCTTCCGACGTGGCGCGTCGGAAGGTGCTGCGAGGAACTCCAGCAGCCCCTTCGCGTCTGCATCCCTTGCATACGCGTTCTTCACGTCGTCAATCAACGTTGACGACGGCACACTTGTCCTCACGACGCCAACGCAGTTAGCGTCGACCGTCTCCGCATAGTCAGGTCGACGCGATAACGCGTCGGCCACTACATTGAGTCTTCCGGGTTTGTACTCTACCCGGAAGTTGTACTCCGCGAAGAAGGACAACCATCTCGCGCATACGTTGCGAGATGTGCGGCGACTTAATCGCCGTACGCAATGATGCGTGGTCTGTATAGACCACGAACGGTCTACTCCCAAGTAGATACACTCGGAACTTTGCGAGTGCATACTTCATGGCAAGGAGCTCCTTGTCATGTACGGGATAGTTACGCTCAGCTGGCTTCAGCTGACGCGATTGATAGTAGACTACACGGTCACGCCCTTCGTGATCGTGTTGCATCAATGCACATCCGATTGCAAAGTCGGATGCATCGCACACTACGTGGAATGGACGATCTTGGTCTGCCACGGCCAAGATCGGCGCTTCAGTCAAGCCCTGCTTTACTGCACCGAATGCCTCCTCGCACTCGGTCGTCCAAATCCACTCAGCCTATTTCTTAAGAAGCTGTGACAACGGGCGAAGCTTGCCCGCATAGTTGTTCACGTACTTGCACAAGTACGTGGCAAGCCCAAGGAACTTCCTCAGTTCCTTCACATTGGATGGCGTGGGCCATTCATTGATCACTCTGACCTTCTCTGGATCAGGGCGCACGCCGTCTTTCCCCACGAGACACCCCAGCACGGGTATCTCGCTCGCCCCGAAGATACACTTCTTCAGGTTCGCATAGAGCTTATGTTTCCTCATAAGCTCTAGCAGCTTCCGGAGATGCACCTTGTGCATCTCAATGTCCGTCTTCCCGTTCACAGCCCGGCTGTGGACGAACACGTCGTCGAAGTAGCTCGGTGCGAAGTCGCGCACCGAGCGCAATAGATGTGTCACGCATCTATTGAACGTCGCAGGGGCGTTCTTAAGCCCCTGTGGCATGACGAGCAACTCCCAAAGCATACCGCTTGGAGTGCTTACCGCAGTGAGAGGGATGTCCCTCTCACGCATGATGATATGATAGAATCCATCACGCAGATCTAGAGCACTGAAGATAGTGCTCAAGGCCATCGAATCGATGATAACATCTTTTCGCGGTATCGGCGTCTGCGCCGGTATCGTCGCATCGTTCAGCTTGTTATACGCATGAACGATGCGCCAGCCGCCCTGTGTTTTCTTCACACAGAACGTTGGAGCACTGTGCGGGGACTTCGATTCCCGCACTTGACCTGCAGCGACGACTTTCAAAGAAGTCGTCGATCGCTTGCACTTGTTCACGCGGCAGTGGCCACTGCCGTGTAACACAGTACTTCGTGCCCGGCACGAGATCAATCTCGTGCTGTACGCCCTTATCCTTGGAAGCTCGAAGGAATCCCGTCCGGGAGTACATCCTTGTACTCCCGCAGAACTACGTAGTAGGGACTCGACTTCAACGAGTCCCAACTCTGCTCCTCGAAGCGTTGCTTCTTGGTCTTCGCACTGAGGGGGTCATCGCCCTCAGTGATGCCATCGACGACGAGCTGCTTCAGCTCCTCGGCTTCGCGATCCACTCTCTCGATATCCGAGAGAATGCTAATTTGTTCGATGCGTCCATCGTTCAAGTCCCGCGCGAAGCGCTTCCAACTCATCGTTGGAAGTGCGGTCAACGCCGACGCACACGTCGGCGGATTCTCCAACCGCATCCTCTGGTACTGTACCGCAGTATCAGTTCGTGTCAAGACGTTCAACGCCTTGACACTCGGTGTCTGCACCGCAGACACACCCTCCACAGTCACGGACTGGGACTCGCAAAGCTCCCTGAGCTTGCGCCGCGAAGGTCTGCCATGGAGCTCAGCTCCAGGCGCTCCACGTCCAAGGCATCCCACCTTGCACGGGACTTTATCGCCATCGTCAGCGGATTCCTTCCGCTGACTCGCACATTCAAGCACTGCTTGTGTGCCGCTCATCGCGTGCAGCACCGCTGCACGTGAGCGCGCAGGTTCTTCGGGTGCTGGACGTTTGCAACCGCCAGCACCTCCTGCCGCGCAGTCGGTTCCCTGAACCGCTGCACCTCCATCCGCTACAACGGATGAAGCAACTGCAGCGTCGACTCCCGGAGTCGACGTGCTCTCGCTAGCTTCCAGCGCTAGCGAGTGTTCGCTTATACACGTATCGTCAGCTCCCAGAGCTGACGCACGATCGCTAGTTCCCGGAACTAGCAGCGAATGTTCGTCTGTACACGCATCATCAGCTCCCGGAGCTGATGCACGATCGCTAGTTCCCAGAACTAGCAGCGACGCGCCAGTGGCGTCAGCTCCCAGAGCTGACACACGCCTTTCGGTTCCCCGAATTTTATTTATTTCGTCAACTCCCAGAGTTGACGCGACGTCGTCGGCGCGACCCTTGGGGGCTTGAAGTACGTCCAAGGATACCGGTAATACCGGTATTTTACCTTCTCTCAGGTGAATCGCATTCACCTGACCATCACTCATGTGACAAACATCATTCAGATGTTTACGCGTCAGGTGATTCACATTCATCACTCATGTGACCGCGACCCTTCGGCTCAGATTTCTGAGTCGACACACATTTTCTCACAACGACTCTCGGAGTCGTTGATGGTCGCCGGCGGCGATCGGAGGCAGCGGCGGCCGCTGCTGCCTCAACTGGGGATTCACATGCACCGGCCGGTGCATATGCAGCACTGACAGGGCCATCGCTCTCTGTTGCGCATGTGTTGTTGAAGCGTACGAGCGTACGCTTCTCCCAGTTGATCACAGGGTCATGCCGTGCAAGCCACGACATGCCTAATACCAAGTCGAAGTTATCGTCTAGATCCAAGACGATAAGGTCTTCTACAAACGTCCTTCGTTTGTAAGAGAAGCGCACACGGACTACGCGCTTCTCAGTCCTTACGATGGCACCTGTTGCCAACCGCACCTCCAACACGCCGCGAGGCGTGTCGGTCTCTTCGAAGTCAAGCCTTCGAAGACTTCCCTGTCGAACAAAGTTGTTCGACGCGCCCGAGTCCACTAGGGCACTAAGAGAGTTCACTCTCTTCGACATCACGTTCAGGATGACAAGGCCTGACTTGTCATCTTGCATCTCGCAGCGAGAAACCTTCTCGCTGGGGGCAGCAGCCTTCAACGTCGCGTGTCCGAGTTCGACACGCGAGACTGCATCACCAGTAGGACGCCCCGCGCCTACTGTTCCTTGGCGTTTTTTGAACGCCCGCCCGCTGTGCACTTGCGTGCATAGTGACCGATGTTACCACACAGGTAACATCGAACCTTGCCGCAGATCCGAATTCTCCCTATCTTGATCTCTCGATTTCTTGTTCACATATGCATAGATGCAGTACTCAGAACGCTCGGCTCGTACCGGTTTCCAAACCGGCGAGCGTCCTAGTTTAACATATTTTCCACCTTCTCGGGGAACAATCCGGCATGTCGGGTCGGGTCGTACCACTTGCGGATCTCGGTAATACATGTAAGTTGTATTCGTATACTGCCAGGATCGCGAGCCTTCCCCGGATCGATGAGTTCTCTCGATCTGGTGCGGAAGTAGCTTTGGATTTCAGGGAAGGAGAATCCGGGTACTGGAAATACCAGGCACCAGGAAAATGGTTCCGCCAAGCCAAGATCTCAGGCAAGATCAATCATGAAAGAGCGATCTTGCTCCTGGACACTGGCGCCGAGGTATCCATCTTGGATACCACCTTTGCTCGTAAGGTTGGGTGCCACTTTGACACTAGTCAGAGACAGGAGTGTGTTGGGATCGGTGATAATGTGTACACCACCGAGGGAAGAACGAGGATCAAGATCACGCTTGCGGGATACTTGGTCTACTTTTTTGATATTTGGATCGGGGATCTATCCGGACAAGATGCGATTCTGGGTATGGATTTCATGATTCCGGCTGGGGTCCGGATGGATCTAGCGAAGGGATCGATGTGCTTACCTAACTGTCGCGAAGTCGGTGAAACTTTGGTCGCGGAGCAGGGGGGCGTATAGTGAACCCTGGTTATACGACTACTGAAAAGGGGTTTTCAGAGTCGTACAACGGTAGGTTGGCGTGTGGTACCTTGCGGTATCCTCGTGGGTTCGTTGTCTTCGGAAATATGACCCTCGCCGGAGTCTGAGAAGGTGTTGTGAAGCGAAGTTGGGGTTCCCTTGGAGTCTGGTGTCGGTATTGTGGTGAAGCGCGAATAAGAAATCCGGGAAAAGGCAACGTCAGGCCCGGAGAGAGTCGGATCAAGCGACAGGGGCCTCTGGCGTAGCAAGATACCGGTTGATGACCCCAGATTGCGCGAACGATGGCTAACGAATGGACCCGGGTCGATAATCGTCTTGATCTCTCCGCAAGTGGATGATGGATGGCGTCTTGATCGAGTAGGACTAAGCGATCAGAGAGCCCCGCCGTGAGGTCTCACGTAGTGGCTCAGCACCGGGGAGAAGGGGACCAAAGCGGCGGCAGATCGGGACAGACACGATCTGTCGTGGATCGACAACGACCTGATCGTGAGCTGCCGCCGAAGAGAGGGCCGATATCCAGCGATCAGGGTGAATCGCACAAGATCAGTGACGTTACACGTTGTGTTAAGCCGGAAGGAGATTCAAGGAGTGCCCGAGGAGGCGGCCATGCAGGGATCATCCCGAGAGGAGATTTCTGGTCCGGACAATGGTGATAGCATCGGTCGCATGGGACGTACAGCAGTCGGGGTGCGTTATCGCACACCAGCACAACGTTCTCCAGTGGTGTTGAAGCGCCGATTTACCTCAGCATGCGGCGAATGTAGTCGTTGCAGGCCTCTGACGTGAAGGAGCCAAAGCGCTTTCCGAGTCAGCGAGCCCCTCTTCCGAAATACACGCTATCACGTGAATGTTTAACCCATTGCTGGCAGTATTCTTGTCCACAGCACGCCTTGCTTTCTTGCTTCGTCCACGGCGGCGTGCACACCACAAATTAAAGTTAGTTTCATCCACATAAAATCTTCTTGCCTGCAGCTTTTAGAGCAATTAACTCGATGACATAATCTCTCCGCAAAATCTTGTTCTCGACAAGGTTGCGATAGTTGTTGTCACGATGCGTCTGTTTAACAGTGTACATATGGGCGTCAATGTGTGTCTTAACCGTCTGCCGCGTCACCTTCAGCGCGAAGCGCTCTTCAAGAGCATCAACCATCACGTCAAGTGTGATGTAGCAGTTGTCATCAATGAGACCGAGTAGGTAGGCGACGTGCTCGTCATGAATCTTGTTGTGGTGCTTGCCTCCACGAGGTTTTCTTGGTGACATTTCCCAGTTGTCAGTGGCCTCAGCAGCATTGATCCAATGATAAGCTGTGCGCAGTTTGACATCGTTCTTGGCTGCGATATCGCGCCAGTCTTGGCCGTTGCGAGCGGAGAATAGTTGCGTTGTCGTACATCATTATTGTGAGGAATAGGTAGCTCAAAGAGAAATGGAAAGTGAATGAATAGCATTGTGTCAACGCTGCTGCAGCAATAGTGTCCACCAATTCCTTGGCCACCAGCCAAGAAAAAAGGCGGGAGTAGTATTGCCGCCATCTTCATCTTAACTTCACAGAGCGAACGGGATATGGTGTTCTCAGCCTAAGATGGCCGCCATCTTCATGCCGCCATCTTCATCTCTACGATTTCATTAACTGTATACAGTAACTAAATGCTATCAAAGTTATTAGGTATCAGCGCCATGCCATTTTGATTTGAAGTTGAAAAGGTTCACTGTAGTACAGGTTTTGAGTGAACGATTCATTTAAGTACGACTCCCGCACTTTATCAGGTCACATAGGACGAGTGCTGCAAGCACGTACCACCAGGTGTTGTGTTGGTGAGGCAGGGAGCCCTCAAAAAACGACTGTCGCTACAATTTATTTACCGCCTGGTTGCGTTGCGTTGTCAATTATAGGAAGTTGAGTAGTACATGTACACATGTACAAGCATTTGCTGTCATGTCGACGGCAGCAGCTGGAAAGCGAGAAGACATGTATCGTTCGTGCCTCTCCTCGTCAAGTCGGACACCACGCAGATGCAGATCGTTCAGATCATCTGGGCCAGACGACCTGGAAATCAAAGCACTTGCGTGGTCGTCCAGCCGTCAAGATGTATTTCGGTCCGAACAGCGAGAGCTCCCACTCACTTTTCAATTTCCTTCCGACCAGCAAACATGCGCATCTCTTTCGTTCTCGCTCTGCTCGCTGCCCCTGCGCTCGTGTCCGCAACCCTCGCCCCGTGCCACACCAATACCCAGGGCAAGTGCCCCAGTGCCTACAACTGCCAAGTGACCAAGGTGTCCAAGGCTATTCAGGCGGCCGAGTGCTCGCACAACACTCGCACACACAACAAGCAGACGTTCGCCGTCTTCAAGCAGGACCACCAGTATGACGGTAACCACGGCTACCCGTACGGCGATTGTTTTGCGTACACGTGCGATGGGCCCACTAAGCGTGAAATGAAGGCCGATCCGGACTGCTGGACGTTCTTCTGGAAGTAAGTTGCAACCTCTTGATTCAGAGTGGGAATCGAGGTACTAATATACTTGTTATTTGCATGAACAGTGGCAATGGCACGGGCAGCGGCGTCGGCACTGGCTGCATCAGGGACCCCAAAACTGGCGAGTGTGGCTGTGAGAACTCGGTCGACGGCAAGTTCATCCGTGGCAAGACTGACTGCGTGTAACTGGATCTGCGTCCCAGTCGTCAATTCGTGCTTTCCTGTCTGCGAGTCAAACGTGAATAGAGTTCGGAGCCACGTCTCCATGCTTGTACTGGGGGGGGGGAAGGGAAGACTCGAACCCCTTATACAGTATTAGGTACTTATTTCGAAGCCTGTTAGAAACAGGCGCATTGACGTCTAAGCAAGGTTACTCCTAACTAATTTCCTACGGCTACTCGGTTACCCTTAGTCTATGACCGGTACGCTTGAATTTCTTGGGAATTTTGCCCAATGGGCCACCGTTGATGAGCCCCCAGCTGGTGCCTGGCCGGGTAGAGTACTGCGACCGCGCCAACTCCTTGAGTCTTGTCTCCGTGTTAGTTGTGCCTTGATTGGTCCCGATGTCTTAGAGAAGAGCTTGTGAGTGATGGGAAATGAACAGAGAAGGGCAGCGGTGAGAGAGGAGAGCAGAAGTCGAAAAGGGCGACGGAGGCGGGGCTCGAACCCTCGGTCTCCATGCTTGTACTTGTACCGTTATCATTAATCGATTGCCACTCAAACCTGTAAGCGGTGTCCGTTTTATTTCTTGAAAATGACGCACAAATAGGAAACATTCCGACTTGGTTGATGCTGGTGGTGCGAAGTCTGCAGGACTCTCATTCCTGTAGTAGCCTTCTCCTGTCAACATGACAGCTCGTCTGTTGTCCACACGCACGAGGCGTTCACTAGCAGCTCTCACACTGCTCTCTGGTGGCACCTACGCTGCTGATGAAGCCAACGCGTACGTGTCCTTCAGTGTGTGGTAGTCTGCTCTGTTAACTCTTCATTTCTGTCGGCCAGCAAAATTTTCTCTCGTTCGCTGCGGGTCTTCAGCACTGGAGCTCAAGTGGTTTGGGACTACCGAGTTCACTTCAAAGGCACAGAGAGAGAGGACACAGACTATCACCCCAAGCTGCAAGACCTCAACCAGCGCATCGCTCAGAGACTTTTCCACTTGTGTTTCCAGAACGGAGGGATCTACACCAAGTTCGGCCAGCAATTAGCTACGTTCAACCACGGGCTGCCCAAGGAATACACGGAGACGCTGGCTCAGCTGCAGGACCAGGCCAAACCTGTGTCTTTCGACAAGATTAAACAGACTCTCGAGGCGGAAATGGGGCGACCGTGGACGGAGATTTTCCAGGAGTTCGACCAGACGCCAATCGCTTCTGCTTCTCTGGCGCAGGTGCATCACGCAGTAGATCGACAGGGTCGGGAACTGGCTGTGAAAGTCCAGTACCCGCACCTCGAGTCACAGATGAAGGCGGATATCCAAGTCATCAAGTGGGCGTTCCAACTCACGGAGTATTATTTCCCCGATGTCCAGATCCAGTGGCTCTTTCCCGAGTTCCAGCAAGCTCTGCTCTCAGAGGTATCAATCATACTGTATGTTGGTGTTCTCAATGACAGACTCCTAAACTAATCTCCTGGGTCTGTGTGTTTGTAGCTGGATTTCGAGAACGAGAAGGAAAACAGCAGACGCATCGCTTCTTGCTTCAAGCACAACACCGACGTTCACGTTCCTGTCGTGTACGACGACCTGAGCACGAAGCGGATGATGTCTATGGAGTTTATCACTGCGCCAAAGATCTCGCAGATTGAAGCGATCGAAGAGCTTGGTCTTGACCCGCCTCGAGTTGCGCGTATATTGTGTGAAGTATTCAGCGAGATGGTGTTCGACCACGGGTTTGTCCACTGCGACCCGCACGCTGGCAACATCTTCGTTCGCCGTAATCCAGACCCACAGGCAAAGCACAAGGAACAGCTTGTCTTGCTCGATCATGGGCTTTACCGAGAGCTGGACGACGAATTCCGCAAAACGTATTGCGATCTATGGCGAGCGATGCTGATGAGGGACAACGCTCTGCTCGAAGATTGTGGCAGGAGGCTAAATGTCGGAGAGCTTGCGAACTATTTGCCCTTGTTGTTCACTTATCGGACGATGGACCACAAGGGACCGCTGGATGCGAGTATGAGCCAGTCCGAGCGCGAGAAACTATCGGAAAACCTGAAGAGCTTGCGCTTCTCTAACGTACGTAGCTTTTCTTGTTGTGTAAAGCTTTGATCGCTGGATTGACGTGGTGTTGCGCAGGTCACAGACTTTTTGGAGCAGCTTCCGAGGGACATGTTGTTTGTCTTTCGGACGAACAACATGATTCGAGCTCTGAACAAAGATCTCGGAGGGACCACCAGGGAAAGATTTTCAATCATGGGGAACTATGCGGTGGGTGCACATGCTGCTTTCTATTCCAATCCAACCAAAGCAGAGAATACGGGAGCGTTCGTGTCGTTGCGATACTGGTGGGAGCATTTCAATCTCGCCTTCCGTCTTCACATCGTCGATTATCTCATGACTGTGATCCAATACGCGAAGGGTGAACCTCCAGCCCAGATCAAACGTGTTAGCTAACTCAACCATCATCGAATCAATTTGTTCATCGCTGTCGAAAAGCGAGGTGATCTGTTTCTGGACTGGGAAGATCGAGGTGTGCTAGGTGCGATAGGGGTGAAATCTGCTCGCCGAGTCTCGCTTATTCCTTGAGGAATTGGCTGTGGGATTTCTCGTGGGAAGTGAGATAGAGACGGAAGTGCTGGGGTTGCTACTGCCAGTTTACGTCGAGGTGTTTTGGCAAAGGCCACACTGGTTGAGACCTTACGAGGTTCATCGTGTAAAGCAAACAGACTGCCAGATCCAATAGAAGAACCAACTTGAGCTGTTTGTCCCGGTGGCTTTCGCTGGCGTAAAATGTATGGCTGATTGGAGTTCTCGAAGTAAGCCATGACCTTCTCTCGTAATCGAGGAAAGTCGAATGGAATCAAAGCGAAATAAAGCGCTCCGTTTGCTAAACATTCCAGCGCCACGTGCTGTGTTTTCTCAGGTTCATCGGCGTTCCCTCCAAACAGAATAACTCGGTTGCCTACGCGCTTCTGGATTGTCTGGAGTTTGTCTAACGCAGTGTCAAGATCAGTGCCGATATCGAAGCAAACCTTCAGTATCGGAGATTACTTGTCAGAAGGCTGATCAAATCTTCGTAAAAGGAATCACTTTTCACACTTACCAAGTCGGTGTCGAGGCTTTCGCGTGACCGAAGTAGTTGGAAGAAATCGTGCTCTGTTTTAGTGATCAATACAGTTCCCAGACCCAAAAGCTGGATGTAGCGGCCTGTAACGGGCACATTCTTGGCGCTTGATGAGCCTCCGATTACAATCTTCGGCACCTTCGGTTCCAATGTAATGGGTCTGGACAATAGCACTTTGTATTAGCAATTAGCAATCTCCATGCAAGTCCAAGGCGATACAACAAACCTCTCTCCATCCATCCTCGAGTCATAGCTTCCTGTTGCAACTTCATCCTCTTCAAACTCGATCGCAACGTTGAGGGCGTCGCGTGCTGTGTCTTGGTCAGACGTATCGTGAAGTTCGTTTCCACCAATTACTGTCTCGATCTCCAGTCCAGTGTTTGGACGACCATGACGTGAGGGAAGAGCAGTTCTACTCCGCTTGACATCATCAGGCGTCGAAGCTCTTGCTGCTTCAATTGGTGGCCCGAGGTTTACAACTTCCTCGACAGGCTTACTACTCTCCGAAATATTCGTTTGCCTATTCTCTTGAGTCACGATCGTAAGTTTCGGTTTGCGAGGGGTAGCCACCATTTTCTCTTTGTGAAGATCAGCACCGGGAGAACGACTTACTTCTGTAGAAGCTGGTGTCTGCACGGGAGGTGGTGGATCAGGTGCTTTTCTAGTTTTCTCGTGGTCATTTTTCTTCTTTTTTACTTTCTTTTTCTTGTCATTTGTATCATGATCTGCTTCATTTCTCACTGGAGGGGTAACACGCTCGGACAGAGAGTGGGGCAGCGAGTCTTCTATATGACCTGGTGGCTTAGTCAAGTCTTCAATGGGGACAGCAGCTTGCAGTGTCGGGACAAGAGCTCGACTTGGTTTTCTTTGAATTGGGCTGGAGTTCTTCCTTCCGGTCTCCGATTCCTCTTCTTCAGCATTAGTATCTTTCGCCAAAAGAGACATAAATTCTTCATCCCCACCCTTCGACCCGAGCAACTTCACCTCGTTAATACCCTTGAGCTCGTGGAAATCCTGCTGGATGTAGTCATTCACTTTGTCGCCTTGAGAAGTTCCCTCTATCCACCGCTGAGCCTCTTGAACGATGGAATCGCCTGTACCTGTTACCACAGACGAGAAAAAGCCATCGTACACTTCCTCCACGTCTTCCTCGTCGTCAACTGTTATCCCATGGATACTCAACTCCAGTTTAATTTGCTCCAGCATCACGCCTGCGAGTGTTTTCAGGCTTTCTCCATCTCGTAGCACGAGCAGATCGTACAGGGCGTTGTAGCGGTCACGGACAGTCCCCTCTGGCTTCATAGCGTCCATGTGGACACCGAACTTTACCAACTCGCTTCGAATAGCTGGTAATTCAGTTTGACGCTCAATAGAAATCGCTTTTTCAATCAGGAAAGTCGTGCGTAAGGCATTGACGACACCAGCATCAGCAACCTGCAGCTCGTGGATAGTGTTAATCGGCTGGAAGGAGCTGGAATTTTTATTACTGGAACTCTGACGCTGAGTACGAGTTTTGGTCTGCGGCGAGTTGTTTGCATTGTCAGTCAAAGTAGCGTTTATCCTGCTAGGCTCAGTACTTGGACTAGCCGAAGCATGAGACTCGGAACGATTCGTATCAGCAATTGGTTTGTTCCCGTAAACAGAATCAGCCGTGGTAGCTTGAGGTTCATTCGTTTTAGCAGAATAATTCACGCAGTTAACATCAGCAGTTGATAATTTACTTCCAACGGAGCTATTTCCAAGCAAACGATAGCCCAAATTCACTCCGGCCTCAGTGACAATCTCCCCATTTGCCAGTGCTTGAAGGTGTTTTCGACCAGTCTCAGTTCCAGAAGCTACCCCACCGACATCTCTCCTGTTCCCACCAGGTACTGGACGAGAACCGGCAGCAGCAGTTATGACTCTACGCAATACATTGTTTTCCAGCGTATAGTTGAGATTCTCGAACTGCAACGCGATGCTTTTGAACATGGCGAGCAGAGTCTCCAGGTCTTGACCAATTTTCCGCATTTCAATGAGAGCTTCAGGGACGACTCCGCCATTATTCCGTTCAAGGAAACTAATCCGCTCTCGCTCGACAACTTTCGGGTCTGCCTTAGCCAACTCCCCCACTGTCCTTATCCCCGTAGCAGCGACAACTCGAGCGACAGCCGCGAATCTAGGGATCGTCCGCAAGGGAATAGCTTTCACCACCACCTCGGGGTCAAAATTGTCCGACAACGACAGCTTCAGCTCTGCTCCATCCAGGAAAACCGCAACTCGACGTGTGATTCGTCGAGCAAGGAGATGCAGGAAGCGCTCGTATGTCGTCTCCTCCATATCGCAAGTCCAGACGTCCACAAGTTCGAAAATTGCAGCAAAGAACTGGTCGAAGCTCAGGGTTTGTCCATGGTGGCTGTCCACTTCCCAGTCACATTGGATCTGTTTGTGAGCGAGCTCCAATACGAAATCATCTCGTAGCACCTTGAAGATCAACAGCATCAGCTCCATGTAGTCTTCTTCGTCCAGAGCTTCAAGTGGTGGCAGTAGCTGTTTAATCCCATTGGCTGCCCCTGCTCGACGGACACTTTGACCTCGTCGTGTCTCGTCCTCTTCTAATTGCTGCTGCCGAACACGTTGAGCCATTTCCGCCTGCTTTTTTCCACCTGCGACTTGCCATAGAAACTCAATTCGAGCTTTGACCGTCTCGGAGAAGCGCAGAGCCCGTCTTTTTGCCATTGCACTCGCCTCATTGAACGTTTTGTCGCCCTGTAGATGGAACGGGAGATCACTGGAACTGACTGAGAGGAAGACCGATCGCTGGTGGTCAAATTGCGCATCTTCTCTAGCCTCCGAGTAGCTCACAGACTCGAGATTAGTCAGTACTTTGAAGGATGTTTGTTTCGCTAGGGAAGGAGAAGCTGCTGGTACTCGAACTCCATTACCAGAGATTGACACGCCTTCCAGGTGCTGATTAAGCTGCAAAACGAGATTTAAGTCGTTAAACACCTCGTTGGCAGCCATGACAACTCCACTTTAATGTGCCATGACAATTTCGTTAGCAAAATGAATCATCAAAGAGTAGTTTTCTAGCAGTCGTTTCAAGACTATAGTTAACTCGTCAACGGAAGACTGGAACGAGATTCTTCTCCGCTCTCTCGCAGTGCAGGATCCCGCATACAAAAGCGACTGATTGTCTCGCCGTTGTTGCTCTTTCGTGAGCCACTGTAGGACTCGCCCCTAGGGAACAGCATGCCAAAGATGTTCAACTTCTCGCTGCGCCATAGCAGTGACAAAAGCTTCTCCGGTGGGTTTGTTTTTTTGGCGCTGAACTCGGACTCTATTGTCTTACTGTGGAAATGCATGCATCCATACAGAGGCCATCATCGACCAAACCTGTCAAGACCTCGCGTCTGAAGCGGACGATATCATCGTACAGGCCAAGAACGCTCTGATCCGATTACAGTGCTACGAAGGATGTCTACAACTCATCCAGAAGGCAGGCTACTTACGTGGATATTTGTCATGACGAAAGGTCTTCGCTGTTTGACTCGTCTAAATGCTCACAGACGATTCGGGAGCCGCACGACGAAATACTTAAGTTGGAGCTGATCACTACGCTAGCCCCCAACATCAACACGATCCGAGCTCTGTACGACCTCGCGATCGACATCGGTATAATAATTTGAATGGGGGAGAAATAACCAAGAGAGAGAAGACTAACTATCTGCAATTGCTAGAGACGATCTTCTCGGCGTTGGTCCAGATTTCTAGTCAAAAGTGTACGTTGGTCAGACTTGAGGATATATTTGACTTATGCTGACACTTCATCTTGTCCAGCAACAAAGAAGGCAGCAGGTTTCCTAATGGAGAAGATCGCTAGTCTGGTCGACTTCGCAGTAGCATTTGACAGTCTCAAGTCGAAAACTCCAGACGTGCAGAACGACCTCAGCCACTTCCGACGATTCATCGCAGTTAACATTGAAGTGTCGAACCAACTCGAGAGGTGGGGTTCAACTCCTGAATACTCTTTGGCACTGTGACGGATAACATTTAACTCTTCTTTGTTGCAGTCTTGTCGATGCCCCGCTCAACGCCATGTCGTTCTTCGTGGCCGATCATTGCCCCATGCTGAAAGTTCTGATTCGAGCAATTGAGTGTGCGATGACGAAGGAACCAGCAGCAGTAGACGTCTCAGCTCTACTGGCAAATTCACGATGTTCTTCTATGGCGGGTAACAGGTATGTAACGTGATACGATTCCTTATTACTCAAAAGATGTTAAGCGTTTGATGACTGTGTAGACCAAAGGATGGACGACCCATGATGAACTACCTGCGTGCTATGACAGGAGCCATTATCCTATACGACCACACAGCTATCCACGGCGCTTTCGGCTCGAAATCGGAAGTCAAGGTGCGTTTACGACTTTTACTTTCTGAATCGCCTTGATTTTACTAAAACAAACACTTTTCGCAGATCAAACGCTGCGTCAAAGAGCTCGTGCAGTGGAAGCAGAACGGAGCAACATCAGAACTTCTCGACACCATCAAATACTGCAGTTTGCACTACAACGATCCGTCTACCCCTGAGAAGATTCGGACACTAATGAATAAGTAACAATAAGCAACTTCAACTATGTCATTGTGAAATCGATCGGTATATGCAGGATATAAATTGTATCACAACAAGATAACTGTAGCCATTTTGACAATCGACAAGAAGATTGAGTGAGACCGTCAAAATGCGCCTCGTAGTAGACACCGACGCTGGTGTGGACGATGCTGTAGCCATCCTCATGGCTCTCCACGCCTTCCCGGGGGACCAGGTAGTCGGTATCACCACAGTCTTCGGCAATGTGGACGTACACCAAGCGAATCACAACGTTGCGCAGTACGTTGTTTGATGAGAGAAATGACACAATCATCATTTTTTCCCCATTTTAATTTATCACCTTTTGTAGCATTCTCGAAGCCGCTGGACGCTCCAGTATTCCTGTGTATAGTGGTGCGTCCAAGGCTATCGTGGCTAGTGTCTCTGAGGAAAAATGGGCGGTGCGTTCGATGCTTTTGGAACTTAAAATTGAGGTGGCTAACGTATCATCAATCACAATTTCCGTGTAGGGCCACGGTCCGGACGGTCTTGGAGGTGAATCAGGCAAGGTAGAAGCTCCATTGACTGCTGCTCGACGCAACGAAGCTGTACATGCGCTCATCGACCTGGCGCACAAGTACAGCGGTGAGCTGGTAATTGCTGCAGTGGGGCCTCTCACTAACGTAGCACTGGCGATGCTTCTGGACCCCAGCTTCATGTCGAACGTGAAACAGCTCGTGGTCATGGGTGGACTATCACGTGGTGAGGGTAACCACACGCCACACGCGGAATTTAACGTGAGCTGTGATCCGGAGGCTACAGACATCGTCTACCAGCACTGCAGCGCCAAGAAGCTGGTCGTGGTGCCGTTCGAGACGTGTTTGGACAACGCTGTGCCGTGGGAAACCTTCGACAAGATTTTCCACGAGGAAGTTAACTCCAATGGGGAATACGTCAAGAAAATCTGGAAGTTCACGAGAGAGTTCTGCAAGAATCAAGGCTTCTTCCCTTGCGACGCCTACGCTATCGCCATCCTTCTGCACCCGGAGTACATCAAAACTGCCCCTGTGTTGAAAGGCCGCATCCACTTGGCCCCTGATGAGAAGCGCGGCGCCTGTATCTGGGACAAAGATGCTCCTCTGGAAGAAGCCAATGTGACGCTCGTGACTGAGATTGACAACCGTGTCTTCGTAGACTTGCTGCACCACCTGGCAGCCTGAAGAAAACCTACAGACTCGTCTAGAAGATATATTTGTTGAGTACAACAAGCGTCTACCAGCACATACCTGCTTTCGTTTAGTTCGTGGTTGCGAGAGGCTTCTCGAAGATAGCGTGGACCCACACACGGAAACGAACGACGTTCTGCTGTCTGTTGGCATATTGACGACGGATGTACTCGTTCTCCACAGACACAAGACCTGCCTGGGTGAAAATCTCCTCAATCTCCTCCGTCGTGAAGTAGTATGCTCGCGTGTTGTCTTGACGGACGTAAAAGTTCTCCTGCAACTTGCAACCAGGACGGAAGCGGAGCTGCGCTTGGTCGTATCGGCCGTAGTCACGGAAGAAGAGCTTGCCTCCTGGCTTGATGGCGGCCACAACCTTCTTCACTGCGTCCCTCATCTTGTCTGGGTGCAGCGCCGACAAGCAGAACAGGAAGAGCGCAAAGTCTACCCCACCATCGGCGAAAGCTGCATCAGGCAGATCATCGTTCGTGATGTCGCACACTGAAGCTGCTACACGAGCTTCATCGTAAAGTGGTTGTTTCTGCATAAAGCACGGTCAGTGAAAGAAAATCCTTAGGAGACACTGCACTATGACGAACCTTCAGCAACTCAATGGCTGAGTCAGCAAAGTCAATGGCCACAATTTTCAGAGCCGAATTGATCTCTAGAAGGGGAAGAGCTGCGTTGCCAACGCCACTTCCAACCTCCAGCAGCGTCCTGGTCTCTCCAGCTTCAGGCACAACACCCAAGTCCTTGAACACCAGGTGGAGATAATGTCTGTCCTTGTAGAAGTTGGTGGAGTTGCGCTTGTAGAACTTGTCCCAGCTCTTGGCTGCCTCCTTCTCGTACTTCTCTGTAAGCGTTTAACACACAAATTAATCAGCTTTTGTGGCGATTTCCACGTATGTAGCCATCTACTGACTCTGCCAGAACTCTGGGATCGACGACTTGTCCTGGCTCAAGTGCTCACGCGCCAGTCGCTCCCGCTCCTCCGTCCACACATCGTCACACACCACACGCTCAGGGTCCTCCAGTACGTGTTTCCCTACGCCTGCCTTCTCCACGAGCTCCTCCAGCTTCTTGTTAGTCGGATTCATATTGCCGCTCATTATTGTTGCCTTTCAACTGCCAGTCAAGGAATAACGGATTTTACACCAATCAACACACAGTATTTCCATTCCATACAAGCTCTTCATTCAGTCGATCTTGGACAGTCGCATCGGATGGAAGTGATCCCGTGTCAAGGCTCCAAGATCTGCAGCCCCTTCGTGGGCGGTGGCGGCTCCATCTACTACGTATCAGCAGGCACAGGCGAAGTCTTTCAGTACCAGACCCCAGACATTCATACAGCCATCGTCTTCTCAGGTGGAGAACCGTTTGGAGCGCAATTCGACCACCGAAATCGACTGCATATTGCAGACTGTGCCCATGCAGCAATTCTCCGTGTGGATGACAACGCACAGCCAGGAGTGATGGTCAAGGCGTACGAAGACAGGAGTTTCCGAGGCCCCAATGGCATCGCATTCTCAGCAGACGACACTCTTTTCTTCACGGACAGTGGACCCATGGGCGAAACGACATTGGAGAAGCCTCGAGGTAGTGTCTTCTGCATCGTATCAAGTCCCAGCGGGGGGCAAGTGTTGCGTCCATTGGTGATGGAGAGTCTCGCACATCCATGGGGGGTCGCTGTTGACTCAAACACTGGCACGCTTTACGTTGCGGAGACAATGCAGAACCGAATTTTGAGAATGTATCAACGCCCTAGCAGTGTTTACCACGCGAGCGTCTTCTATCAGTTCTCAGGTGGAATGGGTCCGTCTGGGATCGCTTGTGGAGCTGATGGTACGATTTATGTGGGGCATTATGATTTTACAGGTAACAATTGACGTGGAATTGGTAAGTTGTTGCATGGAAAGCTGATCGTTGCTCTGTTAGGTGGAAGCACTGGCAGTGGGAAGATTTCTCTTATCGGACGGGATGGAGCTTTAAGGCAAACAATGGATATTCCTGGTACTGAGATCACAGGGCTATGCTTAAGGTAGGTAATATTAATGCTCAGACGAAGTTGATCAAGCACCTTCTAACTGTTGCTTCGTCAGTGCCGATGAGAAGTATGTGCTTGTCACTGAAGCGTCCACCAACACAATTTACCGCCTTCCGATTCGGTGATACTAGGGGGAGCTAGCTTCACTGTGCTTGTCACCTGGAGAAGATTCGCCCGAGAACAGCTCCTTCAACAGAGCCTGCGCTGCTGGAGGAGTGTACTTTAGGTATTTCGATGCGTGCTTCCTTGAGAACTGGATGACCGAATATCTACACACATCATCCATAATGTAAGCACCATGAAAACTTGGAAGAGAGTGATACCCTACTTTTCGTAGAACGCCTTGTAGGCTGGAATGATCATGTCCACAGCAGTTCGAATGAGGTGCTGTCGCATCGGAACTTCAGCGACCACATACGTTCTCTGTGTTTTGTAGAGCTCTTCAAGCTGATCATTGAATTTCTTCAAAATTACCACAAAAACATTGAACGATACGACCTGAATCAATAGCAAAACCATTGAACTTACCGTAAACTTTTCCTTCAGAAGCCTGCCACTTTCGAGTGTCAAAACGTTGCCACCTTTTGCATACTGCAGTGTCTCGGCGGGATCCTTGAGATTCTCCTTGAAAGAACTGTAGCTGAGGCGAATAAAGACCCCAAGAGCTTCATTCCTCATCGTCTCCACACGTGGTTTAATAGTCACATGGAGCTGCTTTTCCAGATCTGCATCGTCAGGTTGATGGCAATGAGGAAGCGAATTGGCAACGTAGCCGAAGTTGTTAACGAGAAAAAGTTGCTTCAATCCTTCTCGTCCTCGCAGTTGGTCAGCCTTTGATGCGAGAGCCTGGACGAGCTGGGTGATAACAGTGTCAACAAACCCAATAGCGCTTACATCTGAGTCCTTTGTCAGCAGAACCTTCAGTGCTTTCGCTTGATCGCACAGTTTTCGGAGGAAATTTAGAGTCTGTACCAGCAGACATCATACCTTAACTGGGGAATTCCATAGCAAATGAAGAGGAAAATACTTACATGACTGGAAATGGGGTGGACGTTACCATCTCGGGTGACAGTCCGGTCCACAGAAGCCTCAACCAAGCCAGGTTGAAAGGTAACTAGCTTTTGTTTGGCAGCTGTGGCAAGATCGGCCATAATTGTGTTGATATCCTTTGATAGTACCCACGGATCGTCCAGTCCCTTCCCCTCACGATCACGCAGCAGAAGAGGAGGGAGTACTGCAGTCTCAAGGGTTTCGAATCGAGATAATACCAGATCATGAACTAGCAGAAGTTTAACCGCATCGGGTTGCTTCGGTGAGCGTAGTGACCCGTCAATGTCCTTCTTCCAAGCCTCCAGAATCTGGCGCACTGAGTATCGAAACGCTCCGTTGGCCAGCTCTTCATTCGAGTAAATGAGACCCGCGAGCACCTTCTCCGCCTCGATAGTCACCTCAATATCCGTTAGGCACTTTGCCATTGCTGTAATAGGATTATTCAAGTCGAAGGCCATTGAATTTCCGGAAGGATTTTCACTGAGGAACATCTTGGTCACATCAAAACGCTGGTTACCGTACTCCCGAAACAGCTCTGTCTGGTTGACTCCAGAAATTACCAGGCAATCCAGAAGTTGGGCAGCTCTGGCAATGTCATGCTTGTTGGGCTCTACCCACGTTAAATGTCCGTCGCTGTCTCGCTCTCCTCTTGACAGAACACTCACAACACTGACGAAATCCGCCATGCACTTGCGGCGAACTTGAACAAGCAGCTCCTTCGTCTGTTCCAGCGCTTTCATGGAGCCTTCATAAGAGCGATGACCTTCCAAGAACACAACAGCAACTAGAAGCTTCTTTAGAGCCTTCACATACTCGTCCTGGTCGAACTTGGAGCCGTTCAATAGTACTGGAGCAAGCTGTAGAATATATAGTGTTAGCTTGTAGAATGAACGTAAAACCTCGCTCCTACCTCGTGTGCCGCTACAAAGTTCTCATTAATCTGACGTAACTCTTGTACACTTAAGTCAATGTTCTTCTGTGTGCCTCGTAGCTGCTCTGTGAGTTTGTAGACCGGCAACATCTCCCTCTCGACGCCCAAAAGCCCCTTCTGGATGCCCAATAGCGATTGTTCTACCTGCCGCATTTGCATCTAACATACGCAGATTTATCAAGATAACATCCTCACATTCTCAGCTATCAATAACCCTTACCTGGTTCTCCAGCACAGCCTCACGAATGCGTACCACGCCCGCCCCATAGACCTCCATTTGCGATCTTGAAGCGATGTACTCAGTTCTGATACTGCAGTTAAAACGGAGCTAAAATGCTAGTCATAAAAAGGACATCATTTTAATACGGACTCGGAACTGACGTCACGTAGAGACTTGGACATTCACTCTGCTGTCTCCCCCCTCGGCATCAAGATGAAGCTCGTGCGGATGCTGGCCGGAATGTTGGTGGTGGCGATGCTCATGTGCTCGGGCAACCTGTGCATCAGTGCGTCCAAGCAGGACGGCAAGATCCCGTACAGTAGCACGACTGTCACTCTACTCATCGAGGTGCTGAAGCTGGCGGTCATGCTCGCTGCCATCGTTATTACGGAGACACCGCCACCTGCGCGCTTTGTACCTATTGAAGCCTTCTATTACGCAGTTCCTTCATTTCTGTACACTATCGACAACAACCTGAACTACGTCATTCTGCGCTTTATGGACGCTGCTACTCTCTCCGTGCTCTGGAACCTCAAGATCGTCGTCACAGCTGTGCTCTTCCGCTTCGTACTCAAGCATCCTCTGTCAGAGCTGCGCAAGATCGCCATTGTGTTGCTTGTGGTAGGTGTCCTTACAAGTGAGTCGACCCATGTGCGAGAGATGGAAGACGCCATGACTAAAGAGGGCAGTAGCAGTGGCAGTGGAATGGAGATGCAGTCTGAAGACGATAAGAGCGCGCAAGACCTAGTTATTGGTGTGCTACTGGTGCTAGTAGGTGTCACTTTATCGTCCTGTGCAAGTGTGTTCACTGAGTGGGCTTTCAAGCGGAAGTCGAGCTGTCCGTTCCTGTGGCAGAACATCCAGATGTACGTGTTCGGTATTATCTTCAATGTCGCTGGCGTTCTGCTCGTGGAAGGGGAAGAAATCTCCTCCAAAGGGTTTTTCCACGGCTACAACCAGTGGAGTCTGGCTGTGATAGCTGTGAATAGCATCGGTGGCATCGGCATGGGCTTCATATTGAAGTACCTGGACAACATCGCCTGCGTGTACTCCCATTCGATGGCGATGATGCTAACGATGCTGTTCTCAATGCTGTTTTTCTCGTTCAAGCCGTCGCTCGAGTTTGGCTGCGGACTCACGGTACTGATCATCTCCATGTACATCTACCACCACCCATTGGCGCACCACGACGCGAGGCCACCAGCTGATGTGGCCAAGAAATGCTCCGATAGGCATAAATCTCCTACCGGGTCCACTGATCGCAACGATAAGAAGCGGTTAGCCAAGCTGAAACAACATGAACTCGACATTGATGACGATGACACAGACACGTCCTCCATCGCCTCCAGTAGCGGAGGTTCGATATCTTCCATGGCACCTAGATCAATGCGCGAGCTGCAATTGAAGAAAACGCAGTACGCGATGCTTCCGGGCGAATCGGAAGACCTGGAGAGTGCACGAGCCAACGCGAAAGCGATGGAGATGAAGTCAGCTCTCCACAGCAACAACCAAACACGCAAATGAACGACAAACTAGACAGACACTTGTGTGGCCGTTTGAATCGGTGACGTCTGCTACAACATTAGCGTATATAATATGAATACATCAATGTTCCGAGAATGCAAGCTAATGAACAAGTTGCTTTCAACCCGCACTTCAACTCATCAGAAAGATGGCTACAATTACGTGTGACACATTTGTACTAGGTTTAGGTTTGGAGGAAGCAGAGACCATCACTCCTTTTCTTACAAACGCCTATACTAAATCTGAGTCCTCATTAGGAAGTGCTTAGTTCCCCTCCTTATAGCTCCTCCGTCGTCTCCCCCGCCAGGATGATCTCGCGCCTGCGTCTGGGCGCCGCCGGGGGCAACAGCAACAACAATGGAGGCGCCACCACAAGCTCCAGCATCTTCGGGGCCGCCGCCTCGGCCATGAGCAGCATCAGCGGCGGCGGGAGTCTCCTCCCGGGCAACAGCAGCGTGGAGAGCGCGGCGGCCACGGCAGCGGCCAATCACGCGGCTAGTTCAGGCACTGCCGGAGCCCCAGCAGCTGCAGGTACTTCTTCGTCCTCTGGTAGTGGAGATCTGCCCCCGGGATGGCGACTGGTTAGCAGCCGGAATTCCGGGAGGGATTACTATTTGCACCTCGCCTCGGGTCAGACCCAATGGGACTGGCCCACAGAGGCAGATACCAAGCGTAGGGGGCTACATCCAGCCATTAGCCTCCAGGTTTAGCGTTATTTTCTCACTCGTTGCTATTGTGTTGTTGCTTTTGCAGGCCTGGACACACCCAACAGCGGTAAAGCAGCGGGAGGAGGTTTCTTTGGTGTCTCCCGTATGGTGGCACTTGTTAACCAGGCCAACAGGAGTCTACAGACATCTCTACAAAGCACTACAGCAGGACCTGGAGGGAAACCAGGCTCTCAAAACAGAGGATCGGGCTCCCAGGACATTGATCGAGATGGCCAAGTGATCGTGGAGATATTTGAGAACGAGCGGCTGGAAGGGAAACTGCAGCCCATGGATCCAAAACGCTTCAGTGATCGCCACGCAGCACCTGGGGCAGGAGAGGACGAGAAACCGGAGGGCGAGCTTCCTTCCGGCCATGAGTGGGTGACGGACTGGGAGATTGATCAGAATTATACAGCAGTAGATCGCGACGGGTGGACTTATGCTGCTGATTTCGTGGAGATTGTACGTTTGCTGGGAGACGACCTTAGTCATGCGTCTCGTCACCCGACCGATGCGGTGCGTCGTCGTCGATGGATCCGCTATCGTCAGCCTACGGATGAAAATACCCCACAGTCTCCGACAGATTCAAGTGGCACAAAGTCTCTCGCTTCGTCTGCTACCTCGAATAACTGGGCTGATTCAACCAATGGGCAAGGCAACGATTACGTACTGGATGATAATGACGATCCGTTCATGCGGACGGCGCAGAAAACTCAGACAGGTTTCCGTGTTAATGTAAACTTTGCGCACCGCGGAAAGAAGGATAACACGAAGGACTACCAGAGCATCAGTTTGACGGATGTCATGTGGCTCGTGAACGCTCATGATGTAACAAACGCACCCACGGAAGAGCTAATGCGCGAGAAAACGGCTAACCTTGAGGAGCAGATCAAAGAGGCTACAATGCGCTCGAAAACATTGGAGAAAGATCTTCGAGCTCAGCACGACAAACAAACGAGAGAACTCACTTTACAACAGAAGAAGTTTGACGCTCTTGTGGCGCAGTACAAAAAGATTCAAGCGGAAAATGAGACTCTCCAAACAAGTGTTTCCGAGCATGGCGTTAAAGTGGAGGCTTTGCGCAAGGAAGCGGTACGTTCCCGAATGGCGATTTAGATTACTTTTTCTAAGTCACTGGTCCCTAATACCTTTGTGCTGCTATGAACCTAACAGACTGAAAAAGATATGGTGGCGGTAAGTTGCGAGTGTGAAATAATATTTACAGATGAGAAGCTCACCTTACAGCGTGTTTGTGTTTTGTTATTGCATAGAACGAAGAACAACGAGCTCTCAACGCAGAAACAGCAGCTCAAAACCAAGCTCTTGAGGAGAAGGCTAAAGCTCTTGCAACTGCGCGCATGCGTTACAAACGTGACAACAAGCAGCTTGCTGCAGCAGTTGAGGATGCGAAGAAGCGGTTGGAACAACACAAAGCTCAGGCGAATGTGGACTCGCAAGATCCTGTCGCGAAGGATCTCAAAAATGAGATGGACAGGGTGCGGCAGCTACACGCGAAACTGGAAGCGGTGCGCCAGCACCGTCTCGTTGTCGAAGAAGAGAGCAAGGCACTATTTAACCAAGTGGTAGAGAAGAAGGCTGACCTGAAGTTCAAGTCCAAGAAGAAGGTACAATCCCCATTTTGACTGAGTCCGTAGATTGGAGTGTTAATCGTTATTGTTGTGCTACAGATGGAGACAGCATTGAGTGAGGTAGATGCGAAGATCAAGACTCTGAAGGAGGAGCAAGCATCCGTGTCGAAAAGCCTGGCACAAAAGCCTGAGGGTGACGCTCTACGTAAAATTAATGCCCGAAGGAACGACATCAGAAGTGAGCTTGGCGCATTGAAGGAGAGACGGACGATGCTGCTCGCGGAAAAACGGAAGCAGGAGGGTGTGGAGCTTTAGAGAGTTCCATATCTTTCAGATGGACCGGGCTGTGTAAAATGATACTCGCGTGACGGACTCACCAAGCCCCCGCGTTTGATCGTTGCTGACGACTTGTTGACACGTACTTGTTGAACAAAGTGTGATTTCTCGGATGTTTTCTTTTCATACACCCAGCGGGTCCTTCCCAAAACTGCAGGTGGCGAACTCCATCAACTGCTACTAGAGTATAAGCTACAATCCCTTGATATGAAGTCCTACTACCACTCAACACTGCCACGTGCAAATGGTTATTTCTTGAATAAGCTCAATGAATCTCGATCTTTATCTCTCCACCCGAGAGATGTCCAGTGATGAGCACAACGTCTCAATTGCGTCGTCCAGCATGTCGTCCAAAACGAAAGCGACGTTGGAGCCAAAGCAACTCACGTTGAGAACTTGAGTGTCCGTAGTGCAGCCAGACATCGCTGCCACCACACCAGTCTCGTCGAAACCGTACGCACGTCCACTAAGCTTAATGGCGCGCCATCGATCGGGTGACACAATTAGTGAATTCTCCTCGAACGATGGTAAACATCGCTCGTCCATGATGAGGCTCACCTCCTCAGCCGTCTCGCAGCAACACCAAAAGGACATTTCACCCGTTTGATCCAACGGTTCACTGTCACCTTCGCTTGACGTGGATCCCGTCGACAACAGTACGAGTTGAGTGAGTCCGTACGCACTGGCGCGAAGAGCGTCCTTCTGAAGTCTCACTAGAACAAGCGACTCTGGATACACTGCAGAAAAGTTAGTCAAGCATATAACGATAAAAGAGTGTTCCATCTCGTACCTGTGAGGTATTGCCCGTCACCTACATGTGAAGCGCTAGCAAGGGCACCAACTTCTTCACCAGCGTCCGTCAGTGACAGTGACTCGCGGTCAGATAGCGCGTTTTCAGCATCCTTGGCCTATGGTAAAAGCACAAACATTTGAATATCTGTCAAGCAGCTACCATTCAATCGTCACACAATCAAGTTTCGCACCTCCTTCAAGCCGTGTAACCCTCTTGATAACTTTGACTGAAGACACGCGATGGCATTCTCCAAGTGCATCTCTTGGACAAAGATAACGTCTGTGTCGTACGTGCTCATATTGAGGATACTGATGTGTTCGTCAGCCAGCAGCTTGGACAGGAAACTCACCACGCCTGGAAATTCGGCCACCATTGGGCCCAAGTGGATCTACTCAGAGTAACAACGATCAATTTATAGGCTGAACTCCAGGCCTCCACTAACAAAATTCGCACCTGAATTGCTCGCCACGACTGTGGCGCAACGGTGATCAAGTCTTCCATGCCCTGCAACAGTAAAACACCAATCAACATTAGCGTCTGATTGATCATTTCAATAATAAACACAACATTTGAATCGACGTACAGCGCGCTTGAACATGTCGACTCCACTCGGGTCCATGAAGAGAGTCGCGCCTTCCTTGTCCGACACAATGGAGAAGATCTCAGTCTGCATAGAGCGACACACGTGGCTCTCAGTGCGCACACAACCGCCCTCGTTATCGTCGAAACTGCAGCCGCTGTACAACAGCAAACTAAGCAAGAAACCGTCAGTTGGAGACCCGTAAGTCGACCTGCTCTGCTCGCCTCCGCACATTCACAGCATCTCACGCACTTGAGCAGCGGCCAGCTGCCATGGCGGATATGCTCGGCCGGCACAAACACGACGCTCACTAGACCTGGCAGCAGCGTGGCGTGGAAATTGGAGGTGGTGACGATGTCCATTGGCTTTAACTTGGTGGTTAGGCAGCAATTTGACCTATGACTGTCAAAAGCTACAATTTATAAACCGACGCCACAAGAAAATACCTTTTTGTATACCACATCAAATATGTACTATACACTAATATTGTGTTGCTTACTCCATACAGGAGATCAATGTGGCGCACATACCCTGTGCAATTCGCTATGACGTGCACCACATCGCTGTTTTTGCTCCTGCTTGGGGGGCTTTTGCGTTTTACCCACTCCTTGTTGCTGACATCGCGCGGCAGTAGGAACTCCCTAACAAGCCCAAGGCAGGCGGCAGCAGGGTCGGCATCACCCCCAGCGCCACGAGCGTCGCGTTCTCTCTGTGTCCAGCGCCTTTTTGTGTCTTTACAGGGCTAAAAACCCTAGGAAAACTGAAAAAGAGGGCCGTGGCGAGAGTCTCCGCTCCCTCGCCAGCCAGTTCCCCCTCGCTCCCGGCCGGTCCTGACGTCACTAGAGCTACTCGAGACGCGCTGTGGGCCCAGAACTGCAGTGAACGCTGGTACAAGCCGCTCCATACCCGAAATAGACGCGTCAGGCCGTTAACGTAGCTAGGAAAAAAAGGTGCGTGCTAGTGTTCGAAAGTCCTGGGATGGAGGTTATGGCGTTGCTCTGTTTATACCTAATGCTATTGTGCCTTTAGATGGCTAAGCGGAAGTTTGTGTCTTCCAAGAAGAACGCGCCCAGTCGCGCCATCTCAAGTAAAGAGGCCGCTCTGCACGGCCGAACTACTGGCGGTGACGGCGCCGCGTCCGACTCGGGTGACTCAGCAGCTTCTTCTGACGTGGGATCGTCCACACCGTTGTCATCGGATGATGAGCAGGAAGAGGAAGATCTGAGAACTAGTCAAGACGCCACTCCTGTCGCGGTGGAGGTGATGCCTGCTAGTGTGGGAAGAGGCAAGCAGCTTCGGTACCCGCCGATTTCGCGCGGTAAAGTGTTGCCTATTGAAGGCGGACCAGCGTCTGATGCTGATGACTCGGACGACGAGAGCTTACTGTCCGTGGCGGATAGCGACGATGAAGAGGAGCGTGGCGCGACCGCGATGGAGGTTGAGAAGGCTGCTACCCCTACAGTGCACATTGAAGCCCCCCAGACGACACAAGGGCGTAAAATCAGTAGCCCTTCCTACCCGATCAAAGCAGTTCGTGCGCGGAAACGACATCGCCCGGACTCGGAGTACTACAAGCAAATGTCGACATATGTACGAGATTGTTTGCTCAGCGTACGGCACACAGGAAGCAGCGAGGCGCCAGTAGATGCGTTTACAGATGAATCATCTCCACGACATGAGGAGTTCCGACGGAGGCTTGCTACAGGAGATGTAGAGCGAGTGACGTGGAAGGAACCTCCTTCTGTGGAGGCGAGTGAATCACGGAGTGAGCAGCCAACGGAATCGACGCCAAGCAAAAGTAAGTCAAAAAAGTCCAGTAAATCCAGCAAGTCTAGCAAGTCAAGCAAGCACAGTAAGTCCAGCAGCAAGTCAAACAAAAGCAGCAGCAAACGCAAGAATTCTACGTCGAGCTCCAAGGATGCCAGTACTAGCAAGTCGGCCACCTTGTCGTCGAATGGCTCCGCGAATAATCTCACACCACCGAAGGTGTCTTCTGCCCCAGACGCACCAAGTGCACCAGCGTTGTGTGAAGTATGTAAAAAGAAATTGAGTGGAGAAACACCACAGGTGGAAGAGGAGACTGTGAAGAAAGAGGTGAAGACCAAAGAGGTGAAGAAACAACCAGAAGTTGTGAAGAAAGAGCCTTCGCCAGTTGCAGTACCAGCGGCACCTGCTGGTTTCTTCACGGTCACATTTACACCTGGAAGTGATGTACAAAAGCTGCGAGATGAGTCTGCAAAGCTTATGGATGAAGCACGGAAACTGAAGCATGAAGGAAATCGCCGAGGCTCAACTGAACGTGGTGCAGGAGTACAGATCACGCAGGGGAAATATTACTTACAATCCGGTGCCAAGTTCTTCGAGTATGCACTTAAGTTGCAGGAGGTGAAGGTGGCGTACCAGGAGCAGAACGATGTCCAGCATGCACACTCATACGGTGACAACTGTGTGACGACGCTCTCCCAAACAACCTCACTAATCGAGAGCACCATTCGCGCGTTCCAGAATGCAGGTAGCATGCGGCTAGCTGCATTAGGGTGCAAGATGGCGTCAGTCGTACACCTAACAGTCTACCGGTTGCAGCACTGCAAGTTGCAGTCGTTCTACTCGGAACTGTTTACTCCAGGGCGTTCACCTGAGTCTCGAGAGAATGGTCTCACTCCGCCAATCGACCCGAACAGCAACCTGAACAGTAATAGCAGCAAAGACGCTGCCATGCGCAAACATTTGCTGAAGGAGATGGAGCACACACTGCGTGGGTTTGAGATGTGGCGGCGATACGAGGCTTACAAGGTGAACGTGCTACCCCGAGTGACAAACCCTGTGATCTTAGACCTTGCCGTGTTCTTTGAGGATCTCGAAGCAGAGCTGAACCAGTCATAGCTGCAGTCTGAAGATGTAAGTAGCACAACAACTCAGGATTTACACCAGGAAGCGCCTCCCTGGTCTTTTTGCAGCACGACGGCCCCCACTAAGAACGGAGAAATAGCAACAGTACACACCGCTCGAAGTAAAACAAGACAAGGATTCCCCACTGAAGCTTACAGATTACGTTTCTTTAGTGAACTCACTCTTGGACACCACGACATTGTCGCCCTTAAGCTCATAAAGGAAGGCGACGACCTTGGGTCCCTGCAATGCCATGAGCACGAAGCTCGGAGTGACGTCACTGGCACAACTGCTGAACGCGCCTGTGATGGAGCCTGGATTTACAAACCACTTGCCTTGCTCAGTTCGAATGTGTGATCTGCAGGAAGGAACAATGAGTGTAAACACCTCAGCGGATATTTAATCGACCTACACGTGGGTGTGGCCTGTGACTAGGATATCAACGTTCATCTTTCTCTGCAGCGTTGCAAGGCTGTGCTGATCTCCCCACGGGATAATCTGGTGTCCGTGACAGAGTCCAATTCGGAACTGACCAATGGTGACGATCTTCGTCTCGGGGTACACCCCCTCCTGCAAAATGGTTAACGAAAAAACGTACTAGTGTGAATGCTGCTCCACACTCTGTGTAGCACGAAAGATTCGCTCACCTGGTCGCAGTCTCCGGCCACAACGTGGACATTGGGCGCCAAGTCGCGCATCTCGTCAAACTGCTCCTTCGTCACCAAGTTGCCAGTACAGAGAACGTGCTGCATCTTGTTTGGAACCTAGAAACAATGACAACATTGTGAGAACTAGGCAGTTGACAGGACCACATCAACTGTAGAAGTACCAGCATCTTCTGGAACTTCTCCGGGATCTCCGACGCTCGATTCGGGATGTGGTTGTCCCCCACCACCAGCACCAGCTGCATCATGTAAGCATACACATACCAAGTTACCATTTCGTACTTATTTACCTTAATTACCACAGACAACCAAGCCCACCGACCTCACCAAACCCAGACGCCATGATGCTTCTTCCAAGCGTATGAAGCACTTCAATTCCATGGATCCGTCCGCTTAAGTACGAGTTACAAACACGCGATGATTGGTCAATTCATTTAATTGCGTTTTGATATATCTTGTGCAGTTGGCAAGGTCTTTGTATTGATACAGCACATTTTATTCTGAACCGACTAACTCAGTAGTCAGACGACGAAACGGCCGAAACGGTGGACGTACAGTGCTGGCCATAAATATGTAGTGAACAGTTATTCGTAGCTAATTGGATCAATTTTCTACGAATCACCCGCAGCCTGACGCTCACTGTTCGTCCTTCCCTTCGAGCCCCAGCGCCTCCTTTCACCATGGGGATCTCGCTCAAACACGTGAGCTTCGTCATGCTTGTGCTGCAGAACACGGCGCTTTCCATTGTGTCCAAGTACTCGCGCGCCACCGCCGGACCAAAGTACCGTCCTAGTTCCGTCGTTCTACTCGTGGAGATGCTCAAGTTCTTGCTGTGCTACCTGATGCTGCTCAAGACCAAACGCGGCGACGTCCCTGCGTCCATTCAAACACTGCAGGTTGAAGTGTTTGCAGACAGGAAAGGGCTCACGAAGATGGCGGTACTCGCTTTCCTCTACGCTCTACAGAACATGTTCGCCCTTGTCGCCTATGACTACGTGGACGTGGCCACGTACCAGATCGTGTACCAACTCAAGATCATTACCACCGCCATGTTTATGATCGTCTTGCTGCATCGCCGCTTCAGTATCGTGCAGTGGTGTGCCATGGTGGCGCTGATGGCTGGCGTTGCCATCTGTTCCTACTCGCGACTACCGAGTGCATCGCAACACACTGACGAAGCGGTGAGCAGCAAGAGATTCATCGGCATCTGCATTATGGTTGGACTGGCCATCAACTCCGGTCTCGCTGCAGCGTACTTCGAGCGCGTCATGAAGTCGCACAAGGCTGTGCAGACCCAACAGACTCTGGACCCACTGTGGACGCGAAACCTGCAGCTATCCGCCATCTCTGTGGGCGTCACGTTATTTGACCTGGTGCGCAACTTCGGAGAGGTGTGGACGAACGGATTCTTCCACGGTTTCCACCCGTCGGTCTTCGCAGTCATCTTCCTGCAGGCTGTCGGCGGACTCACGATCGCTGCTGTCGTGCGCTACTCGGACAACATCGTCAAGAACTTCGGCACGTCCTTCTCGCTCATCTTCTCCTGCATCATCTCCAACTACATGTTCGACCAGACAGCAACCTTCTCTTTCTACTTCGGCGTCTTCCTCGTCGTGGGCTCCGTGTTTGTCTACGGTGACAGTCGCTTTGCCATCAAACCTGTGGCTGCTAAAAAGGAGCGGCGATCCACAACGGATGGTCTGGCGCACGAAATTGCCATCGACACCAAGAGTTCGCAGGTGATGCATTCGGGAGGACGACACTTTGTTGCGAGGTCTGTGCAAACATTCAACGTATTATGCGTTTAGAATTAGAGGCCAATTGGCTACCTCCCAACATACTTGTAAGCCTCGACGAGGCAACAATTACACAGCAATGTATCTGCAAGCATTTACTGAGGCGGGAGCTTATTCGGATGGACAGTGTGGTGAACCTCCTCCTTCGGGATCATCGCACGTGCTTTCGCGAGGCGCTCCGCCAAGAGCGTGTCTTTACTGGACTGCTGGGGTACACCGTTGGGGCCAAAGATGTTGCCGCTAATGCCACGCGCACAGCGGCTAGAGAACTCGGAGATTGCATTAACCACCTCGTGCGGACAATCTTCCTGAATCGCGTGACCCGATGAATACATGAGTCTCATCTCATATTTGCCCATCATTTGGCCTCGCATGAGCTCAGTGTCTAGACGGTCTGATCCTGCCAAGACCAATACTTTGGCTTCCTTTAGCGACAAAAACTGTTTCGAGAGACCAACGAACCAATCTACAATGGAGAGCATGCTTTAATATGACACCACGAGGAGCATACGAGAGTGGGGGCTTACCATGCCAGTACTTTGAACTGCTAGCCAGATCCGTCTTCCACACCAGAGAGCCATCCTCAAGTTGTTTTAACTGCGAAGGAATTGAAACTTCTACTGCCTCTTGATTGTGGACAGTGCCGCTGTGCACCGCCCAGTGGATCGCATCTTTGTAGGAACGGAAGCGAGACGGACGCCTGTCAAGGATGGCACCCATGTGCTTCAGCGATGCCAAGGCTGTGCCTTCTACCACATCAATCACCATCACACCCACTAGAGACGGCACTTTTTCAGTAGCAGCAACACGAACTGCAAGTGCACCGCCCAGACTGGACAGTAATATAGTAGGTGTGAGATCAACTCTTCGTTCAAATCTACTGCAATAATGAAGCACGTACCTGTGGCCGACAATGATGGTCTGGGGATTCTCTGAGTCAGGAGCTCCGTCAGTCTTTGGAGCCATGGGTGGGACCACGCGGTCTAGAATCTGCAGCGTGTCTTGAACGAGTGTGTCAATGGACAAGTCGTCGTCGTGACTCGTGTGGGTCTGGCCGTGGCCACGCAGGTCAAAAGCGTGCACTGTACACGTTTCCTTCAGCATCGCCTACACAGAACAACAAGTGAGCGCATGGACAACAAATCCTGCATTTTACTCGGTTAATTACCGTCGCAAGACACCAGGTCATGGACGTGTAGCCTCCGCCATGTAGCAGCACCACGTGCGGGCCCTGAGAACCAGCTCGATACACGCGGAAAGTCTTCAAGCAGAGAGAACAGTCGTTAAGACACGCTAAGAATACTATGTATTACTGTTCTACTGACGTCTCCATTGGGGAGCAACAGGTCCTCCTTCGAGTCGAAGTACTTGGCCCACACGTCGTCGTAATTCTCGTTAGCGCTCATCGTCGTGTCTTGTGAATGCAGGTTTTGTTAAGTATCCGTTCTGTAATTGGTTAAAATAAAGACTGCTGTCCATTCGCTGAAAAACAGAATGTCTTCAACCTTTACTTAAAGCCGCAATTTCCAACGTCAAAAAAAACATGTTGGTAGTACTGTTTCAATAATATGAGACATTTCCCTTTCATTAGAGCCGCGTACGTGTTCGTGTCCAGCGCACCATAGGGAAAGTCTCACATGGCGCAGTCGGTCGACCCCAGTGCGCCATGCCACTGATATCGTCGACCACGACTCGCGCACCACCTGGTGAGGGCAGAGGGAGAGAGGCAGCTCGGTCTGCTTGAAGGTCTCAGCACTGACGTCTTGGGGCTGGTCATAGCCACATCCTTAAGTAAGCAAAGAGAATGGCTGCGCTGGCCGATCAGGAAGCTTCAGGGCCGGGGCTCATCGAGTTCTCCAGCGACATGCGCGACCTGAGGTCCGTTGTGAGCGACGAGTATGGCACCTTCGAGGTGTCAGTGATCGAGGTCGAGTCCGAGTTCGAGATGGCACGAAACAAACGTGGCCTCGATATGTGCGAGCGAGTCTGCAATACGTGCTCCGAGGAGTGCCTCTTCGTGTGGCTTCTACTATCCGCGCCGTTCCAGCTCATGACGTACAAGACGCTGTTGTTCCACGCTGCGAACTTCGTCTTCTCGGTGGTCGCACTCCTGGTCGTCGTTGTACTGTACGTTACCAAGCTGCCGTTGTCTCTTGTCACTGCCTGCGTCAATAGATTCCGTCGCACGGAGACTCGAGTGTTACGTGGTCTGCTGCAATTGGACTGTGCGTTGTTCAACTTTGTGTCGCCTCCAGGGGAGCGTGTTACAGTCTACGGTCCGTCCGTCCGCATGCAGCAGGAGGAGGGACTCTACGGCATCTACGCACAGCTCTACTTCGGTGGAGTGAAAGTAGTGGCTACAGGTGTCCCTGGAGCGATTGCAGCGCTCATGTTTGTCTGGTCGCTGCAGAACATTTTCGCTATGACGATGCAGCTTGGTGGCGAGTCCGAGCCTGAAGCGAACCCCATTAATGGCCACTCACTGAGCGCCCCGCACGAACTGGACGTGATGACGGTCGTTGCAATTGTAGCCATCTACGCCTGCGTGCTGCTCCTGCACGTCTTCGCCTTCATCTCTCGGCAGTTCACCATCTTCTTCTGCTCGCAGTATCTGCTCTACGTTTGAGGAGAGAAGCTGTATAGAGACCATCATTCCGACACATCAGTATATTTTATTCTTGTCAACTATATCTGATGTGGCCCACACCAATCAAACGTCCCCCTTTAGAATTGAGGCCTTCAGTATGAAAAATACTGGCGCGTACGAGTCTGGAAGATCGAGAGATGGAGCACGGGCGCAAGGGCCTCACACTCATCAGCGAGCGGGCGCTGCACCACTGGTCGGACAACGGCCGCTCCGACGTGTACGTAGCGCGGCTTCAGCCTCTAATTCGCCGCACAACTGACGCTTTCTCCTCTGCAGCCGGACGCACTTAACACGCGCTATTAGTGATTTTAACACCCAGGAAACAGACTCGGGTGGGTTTTAACGGTTTCTTTTACTTGTTATTACATTTTAACACTAATACTTGGTGCTGTAGACCTATCGCGTCTGTTGTACGAGCTGGTGTGGGTCGTTCTACATGCTAAACTGACCAAGCAGGAGGTTCTGGGGCTCCTGAAGGAAATAGAGCTGACTAAATACCCCAAGGTCTGCGACCTGTTAACAGATCTGCTCTGGGTCACAGCCAATGAGGTGGAGGCGAATGAACGAGGCCATGAACGCCACACGTCACGAGAGTGGCGCAACCTTTCTGCTCTTGTGAAGGCCATTGCAGACGAGAAACTCCTGTCACTTGTGCACCTCAAGGGGTCGCTGGAGTTTGATCTGCTACATGATGCAGAGCTGGTGCAGGAGCCACAACTTCTGGCGAAGAAGATGATCCGTATCAATACGAAGACACTGTACACACAGACCAAGTACAATCTGCTGCGGGAAGAGACCGAGGGCTTTTCCAAAGTACTATGTCTGCTGCATACAGGTGTAACCAAGAGCCAACTGGAAGCCACGAGGACAGACTTGATAGCACTCATTGGCTTCTTTGATCTGGACGCCAACCGAGTATTGGACTTGGTACTGGATGCCTACGAGATGCACCCGAGAAATGACTGCTTTGCGGATCTTCTGAGCATTTTCAAGCGGGAAAGTTTGCCACATATTATGGGCTTTAAGTTCCAGTTCTACAAACGGGATCCGCCTGCTGTAGAAGACCTCACGACGCCTCGATCACTCTATAGACTAGCTGCCACTTTGCTAAATAAGGGCCTTCTGGAGCTTGATGCTCTCCTACCCCACTTGGCCCCGTCTCGCCAAGAAATCGTCAAGGCATCTGCGGAGCATGAAAAGGAACTGATCAAGAAGGCAGGATCGTTTGGCCAAATTAGCCTCGCTGCTAAGAAGGATTCCGACAAGGGGGAGAGCGAGGATGCAGCAGCAGCTGTTGCCGAGAAGCGCAAGAAGGATGCAGAGCACAACCAGGTGTATGGTCTGATTATTGGTCTTTTGGAGATTGGCGCACGAGAACGAGCTTTTGACATGATCGCGTGGTTCCAGAAGAAGGGCGTGAACCCTCTCGCATTTACACCTCTAACAACGGAGCTTTGTGCTGTCGTGAATGCGATGGTTGAAGATGTGTATGCATCGCTGTCATTGCGCGGCCTTCAGCTGGTTTGTGCAATGAGCAATGTGTCGACTACTCTCACGAAGACATCACCTCTATCAAGTACGCGCAATCACTACATTCGTCGTGTGGCCACACTAGCAGACTGCGTGACTGAAGTTTTCCCCATAGTGGACATGATCGGTCCCCAACTGTACCATGACCAGTTCCTGTTCGTTAAATTGCTACGAATTGTCGGCAAATTAGTCGACGATCACACCAAGAAAGCCACCGATTCTGCAAACAAGGACTTTAAAGATACTGCGATCCTGGACAAGGTCAAGTCGCTTCTGACGAACGCGTTTCTTCCAGCGATGTCTCTCCAGGAATGCAACCCAAGTACGTCATTTTTAGTGTGGGATTTGGTCAAGGGCTTGCCATGCGATGAGCGCTATCGAATGTACCTACACTGGTTCGAGGCATACGATAAATACCCGGAACTGCGCCTAAAGGAAGCAGAGGTGGTGCAGAGTACGCGTGGCGTCATGCGACGGCTTACAGCAGACCGAGCGAAGCTGTCAGCTCGCAGTCTGACTCACGTGGCGCATTCAAACCCATTGATTGTGTTCCGCACCATGCTACGACAGATCCAGTCGTATGATAACCTGATCCAGCCCGTGGTGGATTCCTTCAAGTTCGTTACGCCGTTAGGAATGGACGTGCTATCGTTTGTTCTCGTGAGTGAACTATCAAGGCAGCAAAAGTCGATGAAATCAGACGGCACCCACGTCTCCCTTTGGTTGACATCACTTGCGAATTTCTCGGGTAGCTTCTACCGCAAATATCCCACCGTGGAGCTAGCAGGTCTCATGCAGTATCTCATTCAGCGTCTCCAGAACTGGGCGTCTGTTGACCTCGTTGTGCTTAGTGAACTGCTGACTAAGATGGGTTCGTGCTTGAGCTTGGAGGACATTTCGGTGAGCCAACTGGAAGCCCAGGCTGGTGGCCCACACCTCTGGTACGAGCCAACAGATCCAAAGTTCCAGAACCGTCGAGCCATCCCGAAACTGCGCGATGCTTTGATCAAGAGAAATCTGGCGTTGCCATTGTGTATCTTGATCTGTCAGATGCGCAGTCGCATTGAATATCACGAAGACAGAGAGCTCCCCCATCTGAAGCTGCTTGGACGTGTCTTCGATACGTGTCAGCTCACACTCAGCCAGCTGCTGCAGTTCCTCAGTGGAGTGGTAGACCCATTGGTATACCGAAAAATGCTGCCATCTATCACGACGCTTGTCCGCGACTATAACGTACAGCCGGAGCTAGCCATGTCACTGTGTCGTCCGGCAATGCGCAGTGACGACCCAGTACTTCAGACTGCCCCACGGGGTGTGCACGCCACTGGCGGTTCGAACACAGCGAGCAACGGAGCGGCATCCAACGGATCGACAGCCAACTGTTCATCTAATGATGAAAAATGTTGGTACATGTACAACGCCGACTTCCTTAACGACATCAATTACGCCCTGCGAATTAACAAAGAACCTGACAGCAAGCCGGAGGACCCTTTTGCTGGATTAACACCGGAACTGTACGCAACATTCTGGGGCTTGAAGCTGTACGATATCCACATCCCGTTCCAACAGTATGAATCCGAGATTCTGCGTCTACGTAACTCCGTCTCTTCTGGTGCTAACGCGTCGCTGAGTGCAAGCGAGCGGAAGAAGCTGAAGGAAAAAACAACTCAGATGATTGACGTACTGACCACGGAGCAGAAGGACCAGGTGGCACACCGCAAGCGGGTGTACGAGCGGCTGGACAAGATGAAGGGGAAGTTCTTCAAGGACGAACCGAACAACCGCAAGACTGCGATCGATGAGCTACTGCAGAAGTGTGTGATCCCACGGGCTCTCATCTCGCCTGAAGACGCGCTGTTTACTGCCAAGTTTATGGAGCGTCTTCACTCGTTTGCTACGCCCCAGCTGAATACTCTACAGTACATCCACAAGGTAAACCTCAAGATCTCCGCGATTGTTTTGTGCGCTACGGAGCGTGAGGCGAGCAACTTCGGTATTTTCATGAAGGAGACGCTGGGTCTTATTTTGCGCTGGTATCAAAACGGTGCAACGTACGATGAAGAAGCGATTCACGGCAAGATAGGCATGAGCTTGGATCTGAATGATGACAAGAAGCGTCTTGCTCACCGCCAGTTCAAACAAGCGTACGGTGGCTGGCACAAAGAATTAGAGCTCGTGTACACAACGGCGCTTTCGAGTGGCGAGTATATGCCCATCCGTAACACGCTTGTGGTTCTTACGAAGCTCATCGACGTGTTCCCGGCAGGCCGTGGAACGGCTGAATTGATTCTGGGGATTGTGGAAAAGCTGACGAACGAAGACCGTGAGGATATCAAGATCATGGCCAAGCGATACTTTGCTCTACTGACGAAGCGTAAGTCGTCACTTATTGACGACAAGTTACTGCGCACCCGCAACACCCCACTAAAATCTTCTACTACAGCGAAGCCCAACAGCGAGAAAAATGCGACGGACCCTGTGGATGAAGAAGAGAAGGATGACGACAAGCGCAGCCAAAGCAGGAGTGAAAGCTCCACAAAGCCAGCGCTGAGCCGTGTGGAAAGTCAAGAACTGGAAAGTGGGGAGATTGTGATGGGAAAAAGCAGCAACTCCAACAACGACAGTAATCCAGCGAGGAAGCCGCGAGACACAGAACGAAGTCGTGGAGACCGGAATCGGAATAACCGTGGAGGACGGGGTGTTTCGGCCGACCCTCCTCATGACCGTCGCGATCGTGGAGACCGTGAAGAACTTGAAGATCGTCGCGACAGCTCGGTTGAGCCCCGTAAAAGTGAAGAACGGCGCGGTCGTCGAGACAACCGTGAACATGATAATTCCCCTGTCCCAAGTGGACGCGGTAACTCCATTAACAACCGGGTGAATGATTCACGCGAGCGCAGCGGGTCTGCATCTCGCAAACATGACAGATCTCCAGCTCCACGCCGCAGTCGATCAGGAGATCGTGCCGATGATCGTGGTAATAACAATGATAACCGTCGCTCCTCTCGTGAACGTGAACGCGGGCGCGAACGGGGTCAAGCTAACCGCGGTGGAAGAGGTGAAGGAGATCGTAGAGGACGTGGCGAACGCGAAGGAAGCACACACCAAAGCAGCCGCAGTCGTAGCCATGAACGTCATGAACGCAACCCGCGAAACCGCGGCTCGATCCACGGCCGTGAAGACATCGAGGCAACCAACTCAAAAAGACCAGAAGCGTCAAGGCTAAGCCCAGCACGGAATGAAGACGCCACTAAAGATTCTGGGACCTCACCGGCGCCAGACCGAGACTTCGAGTCGAGTAAACCGAACCGAGGAATGAGATTAGAGCGCGAATCTGAATCTCCCGCCCCGGAAGGTAACCGCAAGAGAGCACGACCTGCAGAGCAATCGGAAGCAGCATTGCGTCGTCAACTTACAGCTGAAAAGGAGGCAAAGGCAAAGGAGCAGCAGCAATCTGGAGAGCGCAATAGCAACAGACCCTCAGGGCGTGAGCGCATGCGGCCTCCCCTTCCTTCTCCGACGACAGCACCAACTGGAAGATCTTCGCCGACGGGATCTGGAACGCCAACTGGAGGCGCCAGGAAGATTGTGTCGCTGGTGTCTTCGTCCCGGAAGCGTGAGCGTGAGTCAACGAATGAGGGCGAGGCGCCTACTGGTAACGCACCGGAAGGAAAACGACGTCGTGATGGGGGCAATGGACATGAGGAAAAGCGCAAACGGAAGAATAAGGGTGGCAATGGCGATGGCAACAAGGGCAACAGCCAGCAGCAACGTGACCAAGCGTAAGTACTTTTGCGATGCTGTGGTGGAGGATCAAGTTCTAACATCTCTTTCACTTTAACAGACGTGGACGTCAGGACCGTGGTGGACGCAACGGAGGTGGCAATGACAACCGTCGACGTGACCGCAATGATAATGATAACAACAACCGTGGGGGTCGCCGGTAGAACGAAGGTCCAATCCCTTTGACAAAGGAGCACAAACATTATTCATCCATAGCAGTAGCGAGTGAGGTAAATCAACAAGAAGTCCCCAGCATCCGTCTCGTACACGAAAAGGTACCGCCACAAATCAATCGCCGGACCAAGTCTCAACATGGCGCTGCGTCGGCTTGCACTCGTGTTTCCAGGCCAGGGCAGTCAGCGCGTGGGCATGGGCAAGGACTTGCTTGCGGATTGGCCGCGTATCGTGGGCGACGTGCTGGAAGAGGCTAGTGAGGCCACAGGGCTCAGTCTGCAGCGTCGGATGACGGAAGGTCCAGCTGAAGAGCTTACGCCCACGCACGTGGCTCAACCGGCGCTGCTGTCGATGTCAATGGCCGTACTGAGAGTTTTACAGCATGAAACAGAGCTACCACCTGTGCACTTCGCCTTGGGCCACTCGCTGGGCGAGTATTCGGCTTTGGTAGCTGCTGAGGCTATCGAGTTCGCAGACGCTGCACGTCTCGTACATCGCCGTGGCTTGGCCATGCAGCGAGCGGTAGCTCCTGGTGTTGGAGCGATGGCTGCGCTCATGCCTGTTAAACCCGAAGACGCTGAGTCTTTGTGCCAAGAATCTGCTGCGAGCACGGGCAAAGTATGTCAAGTGGCCAACTACAACTCAAGCAAGCAGACGGTAATCAGCGGTGACGCGCAGGCTGTGGAAGCAGCTATTGCTCAAGCGAAAGCCACTAAGAAGGCTCGGCGTGCGGTGCTTTTGGACGTGAGTGCACCATTCCACTGCTCACTGATGGAACCTGCCAAGTTGGAGCTGCATGAGCACCTGGACGAGTTACTACGTGACGGGAAGCTACACGAACCTAAGGTGCCTGTTATTTGGAACGTGGAGGCCCAAGCGACGTCCAAGACGCCCGAGGAAATCGCACAGACATTGGAGAAGCAAGTGGTACACGCCGTACGCTGGAGCGATAGTGTTGACTACTGCCTGGACCAGAATGTTGATCACTTCCTGGAACTGGGCGTCGGCGGTGTTCTTGGAGGACTTATCCGACAGCAGTCCGGTACGAAAGATGTTTTAACCACGAGCTGCGGCACGACAGACGAGATTAAAGCGTTCCTGAAGCAGCACTAGACGGCCTTGGTTGTATACCACTCGAAAGTCAACTAGATAAAGAGTAAAACCTGCTCATTTGTTGGCGTTTTCTGCAACTTTAGTTTCCCCAGACCCCTTGTTTTACAGTCCGAGGACAAGAAAACACCAGGGTAAGTTTTTTTTTTACTCCTCCTCATCCAGCACCGGCGGCTCGCCGATCTCGCTGGCCTTGAAGGAAAAGCGCTTGCCCAAAGGTCCACTTGGGCGTCTCACAAGGAACTCCGTACCTGCGCGCTTAGCCAGCGCCTCCTCCCTACGTGAAACAAACAGTATTGATTTAGCAACAATTTTCATCAGTTGAGACCAAATGAAACATTCCCTACCTGGCGAAGACCTCTGAGTCTGTCTCGGGAGCGTTGGTCAGTCCCAGGTACAGCACAATGGGGCCGCCCAGCATACCCATGTAAGCCGAGTACTCCCAGCCCTTGCGCTCAAACTTGTGCGTGGCCTGGACAAGACGAGAATTAAGAAAACAAGTATTTCCTAAGAGAAATGAAACGACGCACATTGTTGGTGAGCATCGCAGTCTCAGGCATGTGCACATGGGCCTTGGCGTGGCTAGCGAAGCCTCGGGCGCCCAGCAGGCGCACACAGCGGGTCACGGGCTGCATCGTTCGAGTCTCAAGGTGGCGTCTGCGCCGCACAATCCGCCGGAATGAGGGGACAGTTTAGACAGTTGATTTGATTGGATAAAATCAAATGTATTATGGTTAGTTAGGGTAGAGGACACTTTAGTCCGGACAAGCGATACTGGAGCTCACTATGGAAAATGTCTGTCTGGACCACCAGCACAGGAAAATGACTGTAGCCATATCCTAATGTTGAAGTGGTCTCTTTACTGTTGTCGGCGGTTGTATGTACTTGCTGCCAATTTCTCTGCAAAATGCATTTCCTACAGCGACAGAATTAGTATGAAAAGAACAAGAGCAAAAGCTTCAGAGCTTACAGACTGTATAGTACATACAGTACCTTGAACGGAGCAATTGAGATCGGATGCACAGCAGCGACGTCCGTGAGCGAGTCTCTGTGGCTGCGGACAGGTCGATCCAACGTGCCGCGGGATAATTCTCCAGCGTATGAGATCACACCCATCACATCCGACGTCGCAGGGTTCACAGGCCTGCGACGACGGGCAGACTCGGCGAGTAGCAGCACGAGCGGCTTGGCCACACCAGGAAGAAGCGGAACCAGTTGATGGAGATGTTCGGTCGCGCGCGAATGGATGAAGATCTGCGAGTTAAAACAAGCAGATCAGTTAGTTCTCTTCTTCGTCTTGGTCTTATGAGGACCAGATCAACTTACTTGAGTCGCCACGACGGTGAGTAGCTCATTCTTCAGCGTCGAGTCGCGTCGAGCCTCCAGCACGCTCATGTCTGCGTCAACGCTCTCTGCTATGGCAGACACTGAAGCTGTTGCAGCCTGCAGCTTCTGTTGCGCCTTCTCGTAGTCGGGTGGACTCCTTTTCTGAGCTTCAGCATTGCGTTGTGCTGAGTCAAGGTCACCGAGCTGCAAAGAGATGTATACGGCAATGTTAAAAGAGCCCAGAGTCTGCTTAGAGCGCTGTATTCTCACCTTTTGCTTGAGATTCTTGAGCTGTTGACTTAAAGTGGCGTTGCTGGCACGCAATTCCTGCAGTGGTTGCACGACTGTGCGGTACTGGAGAGATTGAGCCACGTCAAACACGTTTTCTTGCAGAGATTGCTGGATCTCTTCCACACGGAGAGAGCTCTGAGCGAGCGCCTTGGCACCAAGAGATTGGTCCGTGGACTCCGTTGAGGCTATTATGAATACAAGTGTCAAGTGAGCGTGATACTTTCATCCACACACCACTCAATAGTATTGCTCACCTTCTTGTGCGTCTTGCAGTTGAGACTCGAAGAAAGCGGAGAACGCGTGCATCAGTTGCGCTGTAGCTTGAGCGTACGCGTGTGTTGCATTGGTGTAGTGTGCCATGGCCTTTGAGAGATCCTCCAGACGATCGTTGTAGCGGTTAAATCTGCAAAGAATGAGTGCGTTAGATTACTAACAGAAGAAGCACTCGGGGATCAAACCTTGTACCTCTGCATACGGTATTCCAGCGCAGGGTCGACGCCACCTTCTGATCCAGCTCCTATCGACCGAGCGATTTCATCCTTCAGTCTATATACCCAGTCAGTGATGGTTTTACACCTAGCGAGGGCTACAGTACACGTACCGACGCGATCCGTCCTTCACGCCCTTCATGATAGAGCCATCCTTCACGTTCTTCATCAACTGCAAATACCAGCATCTACGTTAGCCAGACCACCTCATCCAGATAAATCCATCCATCGCACCCAGGACGCCATGGTAGCTTTTGTTTGATCTATTGAGGAACCAGAATGACCCGTCGCAACGGCTTCACACGAAAAAAACGGTCAAAAGTCTTCAGATTGATGGCCACCGCGACATTCATGATGGGAACTCCTCTATGCGATTTCTATGCTGCTTTCCTCCCGTCATTCCTCAGTTTTCCGCTTCCTAGCAACCCTGACCTCTTCACTTTCCACAACGATGCAGTTTGCTTTGGGATTTTGTGTGCTCTCCTCGTTTTTCCTTCAGTCCAGTGCTCGCCCTTCATTCGTAGCTCTTGTTCCGAATGGCAACGGAGTGACCGGGATCTCTGCATTGGGTCACGTGAATGGCATGGGTGGAGGAGCTACGAATGCGTTTGGCAAGGCTTTCGCAGCTGCTGGACACCAGTGGACTACGGAACTATGCCAAGCGGACTCGGACGGTGACGGCGCTACAAACGGCGAAGAGCTGGGTGACCCGTGCTGTTCCTGGTCGCCATCAACAGGCTTTAATGGCGCGTCCTCGTCGACGTCTCCGAGTCACCCAGGTGTGCCGAACAGCTTCACGACGGAGCAACTCGCTTCAATGACCTGCGAGGGCGAGACCGAATTTAATCCAGTGGCTACCAGTAGTGGCTCTTCTTCAATGGCTTCGTCTCAATCTGCTTCCCACTCACAGACGTCGAGCTTTAACAACAGCAGTGGATCCTTCGACGATGTGGCAGTCCCGAACTTCCAGCCTAACGTCTCTCCCGACCCACGACTTGATCAAACGCCTTCAACTCCCGTTACTTCGAGTGCTAGTGACCTGAAGATTGCAGCTATTGCGTCTTACTGCTTCAGTATCATTTTAACTGTAGCCATGTAAGGGCAAGTTGAAGTTGGTGTAACCCCTCCAGTGTAACCCTTCGATGTAACCCTATCAAAAATATATTTCGTTGGTGAGACTCGATGGATGGGACAAATGGAGGCGACTCCGCCGCTGATATCTTCTCTCGCGTGCTCCACAGCTCCAATTACAAGAATCCCAGTGGTGGTACAGTAGATGGTAGTAACAGTGCTGCAGTGGGAGGCTTCCTTGTGTGTCTGGACGTCCCCACAGCCACAGAATTCGGTGTGGACTATGAGGTTTTCCGTTCTGGTCCCAAATTCCAAGGTGTCAAGTTCCTCCCACTAGGAATCCACTTTGTACTCTTCCGCTCTCGAGAACAAGAGCATGGTATTCGGCAGGGCTTCTTCATTAATGTGGAGAGACATGCTCAGGTAATAGTGCGCGAGTGGAGCTTGGAGAAGGAGGAGCTGGGACCCCCACGACCAGGACTTAACGTTGAGAACCTCGAGCGTAAGTCGGTTGTCTTTGAACAGCAGTAGTTACACTTGCTTAGTGAGTTATAACTGACATTGCTGATGTTGCAGGTGCTGTGTTATCGTTCCAGCTTGATAGCGGACTTGGGCCGTACCCGAAGCAGCATTTGAAGACGTGGCAACGACTCTCCAAGTACATTTCTACCTCCGTCTTACAGGTTTGTGATTAGAGATACTGTGAGGGGAATGCTGTGTAGCATTCTGAATAGTCATTTTGCTTTCGTGCAGCGTTGTGGTGTGGAGTTTGGCGCGATTCTTCTTCCTGGAGACGCAGTTGAAGATGCTGCTACATCGTCCAAGATTCACGACGGCGTTATTCCGTACTTCCCGGATCTACCACGAACCGTGCGGTTCACTGCGCTGAAGAAGAGAAGGACAGATCTATCAGCAGGAGCGAGAACAGCCTACCATTTTGATCGGAGGTGAGTTTGACAGAGCGCCGTAGATTACACGCAGCATAGTAACTGTGGCTTTTGTTTCATCCAGTGAGAGGCTTGAAGAGTTAATCGAGAATGAGTTTAGAGGCGATTGGAAGGAACTCATAGGCGAGCTACAGCTGTCGTTCCTAGTATTCCTGCAGTTGTCATCGCTAGCAGCGCTTGAACAGTGGAAGCAGGTAACATTGTTGTCAAAGGAATCGAGATGCGGCTGTGTCTAACGGTGAATTAATTCTCTTGCTAGTTTATTGCACTTTTGTGTTCATGCGAGCGAGCGCTGTCTACCCATGTGTCACTATTCCTCGCGTTCATCAAGCTTTTCCAAACGCAATTGGAGCAGGTGCGATACAACTCCAGTGATGTCAATGGTTTCTAGTCTATTAACTTTTCAGTGTCCACCCTAGATTCCAGAAGACTTTTTCCAAGACGAAACGACTAGCGAAAACTTCCTGAGTCCCTGTTTGCTCTCTCTACTCGAGTTGATTGAAGACGACGACTCTCCACCACAGGTAAGTACAGTAGTCAGATGGACCCTTTTTCCAACCGTTTTGCTGACAACTTGATAACTCATTTTTTATCCAGCTTCACCAGAAAGCTATTCATCTGCTCCAACTTCTCGCCAATCGCTTCCATTGGGATTCAAATGTCGAGTTGGAGCTGGACGAGTTCGCTCCTGTAGTGGTGCCCCAGGACGAGGTAACGTACCACGCAGCTCCCCTGCGAAAGTCGTTGTTATTGTCGTATCTTTGAAAGATACGTGCCACGTACACTTTCACTACTGCCACACAATTTGTGTGGCAATACTGAGTGATGGTCAGTGGTTACTGAAGATCGTTTCCCTGTTCTTGTGATGCAGATTTCCATCGCCAACATCCAGGACCAAGCCACAACAGTATCTACACCTTCTTCCACCCACTCTTCATCCATGCAACACCAACAGGACGAAGAACGCGAGAACGCAGCAATTGCCGCCGCGTTTCTCCACAGATAGAATGTGTGTGATTTTTTTGGCGGGAGAAGAGAACATACAAAATTCAAGATACTTTTGTACCACACCAAGTTTACACTACCCGTTGGTTGGCTGCCCCGTTTGGCTCACATTAGAGTCCCCCTCGTCCGCGACAAGGGGAGAGCTTTAGGTAAATCGCTACTAGGGATCGGCTCGCTGGATGGAAGCATGAAGCCGCAGCATCCCAGTAACAACCCTGGCGGTCGAGGCTACGGCCCCAACGGAGGCGCTCCACACCCGCGAGGTAACCCGCACCACCTTGGTACGATCAGGCGTCAGTTGTTAGACCCCGTCAATAGACTTTTTTTTACTTACCTGCCACGTATTTTATTTTATTTTTTTTTATTACAGAGTACAGACCCAAGCAACATGATGCTCCTGCACACCCACAGATGCCACCTCCTGGAGCTGATGGAATGGACGTGAACGCACCTGTGTTCAAGCAAGGCGGAGGCTTCAACCTGCAGCACGTACGTCGTTGTTCTCGATCTGTTTTTCATTGTTGTAGGTTATATCTGACGTTTATCATTGCAGAATGCTCGTCCTTACAATGGCCCTATGGGCTACGGTCCTGCTCCTCCTATGGGTCAGCCTGGCCCAGGTATGCCACAGCAGATGAGAGGACCCCCTGGAGGTCACCACCACCAGCAGCAGCGTATGCGTGGACCCCCCAGAGGAGCAATGCATCAGCAGCAATACATGCCCAGAGGAGCTATGAACCCAGCAGCACAGGGATACTATCCACCTCAGATGCAGATGCAGATACCGCCACCGTACATGATGCAGGGCCAGTATATGGGTGGACCCCCTATGTATGGTATGCCTCCCATGCAGGATATGAGCATGGGTATGGGAGGGATGCCAATGCCAGTGCCGCAGCAGCGTCAGCCACCACCGAAGCGTGAGCGAGTTATTATTCAGATCACGGACCCTAAGACAGGTAAAGTTATCGTGCCTGGATCGACCTCGGGGCGTACAAGCGATGCTAGCTCTACGGCTGCAGCTGATGATGCTAAGGCGGCAGTTTCTAGCACTAGCACCACAGCGCAGAGCACCCCGCAGAAGAAGGAGTCGACTCCACCAAAAGAAGATCCTGCTCCCCCTGCCCCGGAGGCTCCCCAAACAGATACGAAGCAGAATGGAGCGGTAAAATCTGCCTCCAAGTCGCCGAAAAAGTCTCCTAAAAAGAAGGATGCCAACGAGAAAGAGGCTGCTACTGAAGTGACGCCACCCACTGTAGGTACGACGACGAATGGTGCGAAGGAGGGCAAGGAGACACTATCTGCAGCCGCTAAGGAGTTCAGGGAGAAGGCTCAGGCTGCTGCTGCTGGTAAAGTGCCTGTGGAAAAGGCGGTAGAAAAGAAGACGGAAACGACCAAGGCCGGCTCCTCCACTACGACCACCACCACTACAAAAACAACCACCACCACTACGACAAATAGCAAGGTCTCGTCACCCAAGACGGCTACACAAACGACTGTGACAGAGACAACCGAGGAAACTTCACCTGTCAAGCAGTCGAATACCATTTCCCCCAAAAAGAAGGATCCTGCACAAGACGCCACTCCGAGTGCGCTGCAAGAGAAGGCACTGGCTGTGGAGAAGGAGGACAAGGCAAAGGAGGACAAGGTCAAGGAAGGTACTGCAGTAGCCTCCGTTGAGAAGACAACGGATGTGAGCGTCTCCCTTCAGAAAAAGTCAGGTGATAAAGTGACATACACACTCGAGGTTCTGATGAGCTTCCGTGAGGAATTTAAAGAACTTCCAGCTGCTGCCACTGCTTCAGAATCCAAGTGGCCTTCCATGGAGATCACAAGCGAGGTTGCGGTGTCGCGCGGTGGATCCCGAGGAGGACGCAACGGTGCTGGCTGGGAACGTGGCGACAAGCAGTCCGGCGGTTCAGGACGTGGCTCTCGTAGTAATTCTGGAGGCGGTCAGTGGGCACGGTCTCAAGATCTTCCGAAGCGTAGCGGCCGTGGAGAACGAGGTGGCCGTGGTGGCCGTGGAGGGCGTGGTGGTCCTCCGGACCCGCCTCTTTTGGATGGCCCAGTTAAGCCTCTGACCCGGTCAGCTAACCGCTGGATTCCTTCTAAGAACGCTTCGACGTTGGAAGTGACCAAGAAGAACGTGAATGGCATCATGAACAAGATGACCCGGGAGAAATTTGACCGCCTCGCTGGGCAATTGACCAGTATCAACATGGAAAGCCTGGAAATGCTGCAAGCTGTTATCAAAATCATTTTCGACAAGGCTGTGGGTGAGCCGAACTTCTGCGATATGTACGCAGATTTGTGCGTGCACTTGGAGACCAACTGGAAGGTGTGGTCGTTCCTGAAGATTGTTCAGAATGACGATGATAAAATGTTTTACTGGACGGCTATGTCCGACTCGGACTCTGAGGTGGTAGGCCCCTTTGAGGCTGTAAATGATGCCTTGGAGTCTGCCAGTGGCGACGAGTTTGAACCAGTCCCCGCCCCTGCCAACATGAAGTTGAGTGAAGTGCGAGTGCGAGACCACAAGTTTATTAAGGTGTGGGTGGAGGAAGACCCGAAGGAACCTCGGTACTATTGGTCTGGCCAGGACCTGGATGATCTTGGTGATGACCAGGTGCTGAATGGCCCGTACGAGAGCCACGAGGTTGCAAGCCGCTTCGCTATTAAGACGTGTTCGTTCAAGCGCATTCTACTGAATGCATGCCAGGAAGAGTTCGAGAAGGATAACATTTACGAGGAGCTGGAGCAGAACTTTAAGAAGGACAAAGAAGAGGGGAAGATCACTCCTCAGATGGAAGCTGACTACGAGGAGAAGCGACTTATCATGAAGTTGCGTATGCTCGGTAATATTCGCTTCATTGGTGAACTATACCGGAAGGGCATGCTTCAAGAGCGCATCATGCACGAGTGTATCATGAAGCTGATGGATGTGCGTATGAGCAACGATGGAACTCTCGTGTGCGTTCACCCGAGCAATCCTCCTGATGAGGAGAGCATTGAGTCCCTGGCTAAACTGCTTACCACGATGGGAAAAGACCTGGACAAGCACGGTGCGCAGGGCTTCATGCCCGCGTACTTCCACTATTTGGAGAACAAGCTGGTGAAGGACAAGCGTCTGTCGTCTCGTATTACCTTCATGATCAAGGATGTCATCGAGTTGCGCCAGCACAGGTGGGAACCGCGTAGGAAGGAGCTCAAGCAGAAAACGCTGAACGAAATTCGAAAGGAGGCAGAACGAGAAGCTCGTGCACCCCCAAGTAGCGGACCGAGCGGTGGCGGCGGCGGCGGCGGTGGCCGCGACCGTGGTGATCGCGATCATTTCCGGTCCGACAGACGATCAAACTCCTCCCGGGATGGATTTAACAGCGGTCGCTCTACGATGGCGCCAGTGTACCAGCACTCGCAGTCTATTGGCAGCCGTGGCAACAGCAACAGGCAAGTGACGCTTCCGCGTGGCATTGGAGCGCGTGATGATTCAGTGAAGACTGGGCCGTCCGGTAGACCCGCTGCCTTTGGCGTTAGCGCTCGGCGCGGTGCCCCTACTGGTGCTAGTGGGTCGCCGGCAAGCTTTCCAAGCAGTCGACGTGGCCCAGCGTCTGGTTCAAAGAAACCACAATCACCAGCTCCTCGAGCCAAGGTGATTCCCCCGCTTGACGATGAGGCTCAGGAGAAGATTGGTAAGAAGGCCAAATCTATCGCTGAAGAGTATGTGTCGATTGTTGACCTGAAGGAAGCAGAGGCGTGCTTGGTTGAGATCCAGAAGGAATTCAAGAACCACGAGGATGTGAATCGTCTTTTCGCTTTTGAAGTACTGAAGGCAGCTATTGATGCGAAGGACGAGGTCCGCGAAAAAATGATGGAGCTGCTCGATAAACTCAGCCTTGAGACAAAAACCCTGACGTTTGTGGGCATCCGCTACGGCATTGAGATGACGATCGAGCTGTGCGGTGATCTTTGGTGTGACGTGCCAAAACTTCATGAACACATGTCGGAGTTTGTTGTACGGTTCCTGAAGGAATCGTCTCTTACGGGTGTCTCGGTTGATTGGCTACTGGGAGGTTGTCTTCAGTCGGTGGATAAGGATGCAATGGAAGAACTACGTGACGGTGGGTTCCTCGCTGCTGTTGTTGGTGAAATTCTGAAGCTTTCAAAGACGGCCGACGCTGAGAAGACGAAGAAGGAGGTTAGTGCGACGAATGTAACGTTACTGAGCGTCCTTCCGGGCTACAAGCAGTCTCCCAAGGATCTGCAGGAATGGATCAAGAAATACGAGCTTGAAGATGTTCTGCCGCTGGGACTCGCGTTTGAACTGGTCGAACGGGTAAGCACAGCCTCTTCGTACGACGAGGTCGTGTCATTTATCACCGAGAGTATTCCCGACGCAATGCGCGCCGACCCGTTTTTCGCGACGTATGCTTGTCTGTTTATTCTAAATCTGTCGAAGGAGGGGGAGCTGCCGTCATCTGAGCGCTGCATGCTGCTGACTGGCTTCTGCGGCAATACGGACACTCAAGTTCGGCTCGTGTCGGCGATCATGCAGACGCGCACTGACAACGGTAAGGATTGTTTTAGTTCATTTTGAGAGGGTCTTAGCTAACGAATTGTTTTGTGATGCAGATGAAGTGAAAAAGCTCCTCAAGCATTTACTTAAGGAAGGCGCAGTGCTGGCTCCTGCGTTGAGCAAGTGGCTTGAGCTCAAGAACGACAATAGTGTGAGTAGGAAGCGTGTGCAAGAGGAGCTGGGCGAGTTCGTAGAGGACCTGGCCCGCAAGTGATGACCCTACAACGGGTTAGCTCTCGCTATGGACATGCAGACAGAAGCATGATGAGCGACACCTCTTAGCGAGTGCTTAGTGCGCTCAGGTGGCGCTCGGCCAGTGCTAGTTAGCATTAAGAAAACAATCAAAGTAAAAAAGACGAGAAGTGTATTTTTTTAAATGTTTAAAAAATACGTGGTGCTAGAACTTAATCGCTCTTTGAGACTGTCGATGCTGCAAGGCTTGCTCCTGTTCTTGCAACTGGAGATCAACAAGGGAATTAATTAGCACTGATTCAAGAACAGATGTGCAACTCAAATTCAACATACTTCTCGAGATCGGCTCTGCGTCTCTGAGATGACTTCCTCCGCTTGACTCTGTGCAACTCCCGCTTGTTCGTGGATCTTCTGTAAGAGTCTGGAGTTTAGTTGCACCTCGAGTTTCGTTTGATCAGCCTGAAGGCTGCGCAGTTCCCGTTCGTGCATTTGCTGAAGAAGAACCTCCTGTTGGGAGCGATTCCTCATCGCTCGTTGCTGTTTAGCCAGCTTTTCCCGACGTTCAGCCTCCACGCGCTCCTGTTTCCAGAGATCTGCCTGCTTGTTGAGATCGCGCTTGAGAGCTTCTTCTCGTTCCTTCTTCTCCTGCATTTGGATGCGCAAATACTCCTGTTGTGCGTGACTTCGAGCTTCGGCATCCGTTCGCCGCTTTCGCTCGTCTTCGATCTGCTTCTGGCTGTACTCCTGCTGATATCGCTTCACTCTTTCGTCTTCTTCACGCGCTCTCGCATCATTAGAGGCCTTTGCGGTGTCGTCAAAGATTTTCATCTTCTTCTTGATGTTCTCTGCCATGGCCTCGATCTGCTTTCGACGAGCCTCATCTTTCTTCTTCTCCATGGAAATATACTCTTCAGCCAGCTTCATCTCCCACTCACGCTCTTGAGCTTGGTGCTGACGTTTCTGCTCCAGCTGGGCCTCGTTCTCTTGGAAAACCAGCTCCACTCGGCGCTTTTCGGCCTCCTTTCGAGCTTTTTCACGTGCCAAGTCGTCCTTCCTTTGCTTCTCGAGCATCGCAGCCGCTTGTTGCTCTTGGGTCTTCTTAACAGTCCGTTCGCGCTCCGTTTGGGCATACTTGGCTAGCCGCTGCTGAGTCTGAATAGCGATGAGCTCGTGTTCACGATCTAAACGCTCCTGTTCTTTCCTGCGCTCTTCGTCGTCCGCCTGCCGAATCTTCTCAAGAGTCTGGCGATGGTACTCGGCATTCTTTTCGCGCTCCTGTTGGCGATTGCTCCTCTTTTGCAAGACTTGCGCCTCCAACTTGGACTTGTATTCACGTCGTTCTCGTAATTTCCGCTCTTTCACCCGTTGTGCTTCCATCTGCTCTTCGACCGAGCTGAACTTGACAATCTCCTCCCAAATGCCATTGTCCTTTTTAGGAGAGTCATGAGCCGGTAATATGAACCCTACGCTCTTCTGCTGTAGCTGGGCTTCGCTGATGTATCTGTCGTCGTCGACAACAATTCCACCAGCAGTTGGCGCTCCACGAGCTCCTTTGACCTGCCGCCCCGAACGTTCTTTACTGACGGATGACCGTCTTCCTGAATTCTTCTCTCGCGACAGACGTAGAGTGGCGGGCTGTGTCGACTCTTGTTGATTGTCAGGCAGAGGTTTCCTCCCCGTTTGAGCAGCTATCGAGAGCTGCTTCTGTCTGCGAGTGGAAATCTCATGCACGATCTCTAACAGCGCTGAGTCTGTAAGATCGGAAACTGAAACAGCTCGTTGCTTGACGATCCTCAGCACTTCCGACGCCATTTCCTCCGCCACTTTAGGGCTCTTCCGCAGCTTTTTTTGCAGTCGAGCGCACATGGCCAGCCGTTGCTTCTCCTTCATCTGCATCTGACGAGCTTTGTCTCGCAGACGCTCACGGTCTACAGTGCGCACGGTGCTTACAGAAGCCACAGAGTGCATGTCGGACGGTCTAGCGGTCGTGGCTCGAAGTAGGGGCTTCCCGATCATATTACCGGCGCTAGTTACAAGACGCAAACTGATCTCGACATCTATTCTCACTTCGTTCTATTTTTGCCATCTTCTTGAAAAGTAAATTTATCGAGTACAATAAATACTCGAAAACTTTACAATGATGCTATGATTGGTCAAAAATTATATCATCTCAATGACCAGCATGGAGGAGGTGATGGCGCGCCTTGCGGCTGCGCGTGAGCGTCTGGACGCGCTCGAACGCTCCCTAGACGATCTGGAGGGGGTCGCACGCGTGAAGCTACACCTGAAGCGCGAGAAGCTGGCCAGTGCCGCGCTTAAGACGGCGCCCAGCGACTATTACTCGTGGACTTTGGCCCAAAGAGCGTAAGTTCATAGACCTCCCTTTGGCTGATCTAAGAACTGCGATCTAACTGGCCGTTGTTATTCTGTGGACAGGAAACTGCTGGGTTGTGCTGTCCCGCACCTTTGCAAGAGCATCATCGTGGAGAACGTGGCGTGCATTAACAGCTCCGTGGAGGACCCTCTCAATAGCCGGTGGGCAATACGAACCTTTATGCTTGTAGATTCTTCGTGACTGACGGTTCTTTTGATGGTTGTAGCTACTATTGCGTGGTGTTGCAGTACAATGCCAAGTTGGACGCGGAGCAGCTGCGTCGGTTTGTGCGGGACAGCATCCCGGAGAAGGACCGACCGTCCAAGAAGAAGTTTAACTTCCAGCACGCCCCAGGAGAGGTACGATGGATGTATTATTCAGACTCTGTTAAGTGAGTTTCACTAACAAATGTAGATACTGACAGGTATCGGAAGAACTCACGGGCTTTGGTCACAACGGAGTGTCCACATTCGGCATGAAGACAGCCATTCCGGTCTGTTGTGTTTAGTGCATTTCAGGTGATTCTTGGATCGAGCGTACTAACTGTAGTTTGGATGCAGGTGATTGTGGCTAGTGCAGTTGCAGAGCTTAATCCCTCGTTCTTGTGGCTCGGAGGCGGCGCTGAATCGGTGAAGCTTCGCATCAGCGTGCAGGATCTAGTGAAGGCGTTGGGGGCACGTGTGGCGGACGGAATCACGTCGCTTCGAACGGACCTCGACAACAAGTAAAAGCGATCGGCGATGCTGACGTGGGCGTTTTCGGTAGTTGCGGTAGATATACCTGCCTTGCGCACCGTACACACACGCCCGCGCCCTGCTAAGATGCCACAAGCTGCATCAAATGGACCTACATTCTCGTGCCAATTTTCAGCCCCGAAAGCACTGCGTCGAGCTCTGCAACTTTTTGTCAATCGGTGCTGTGACGGTAGGGTGTTTCAAAAATGACCCAAGTTATATTGAACAGTGATGGCAGTCGCAGGATATGACGACATACCGGTACCGTTAACCTTGCTTCGATGACTTCCTCATGCTCCAATCTGCCAAGCGATGGCCACTTCCACGTTAAAGCAGCAGCGTAAGGATAAGGTGCTGGAGTGGGCAAGGCGTCCCCACCAGATGTCCCGGGACGTGAACGGGAGGTTGATCTCGCACCGGTACTTTGAGAAAGGTTTCCCCAATCGGGTTTACTTCAAAGGTGTTCCATTCGTCCCATGGAGAGATTTAAAAGCGAGGGTTGGCACGTGGTTGGGATCACTTTCGAGATTACTTCCGGGGTCACCTCATTGTTGGCGACAACGATGAGAGGACTTATAAGTCGAACGCGAACATATATGGTAAGGGCAAACGCACCTACCTGAAACTCGAGGACGTTCTGCAGGAAGATCGCCTGTAGCCTTCGCGCCAACTGGGTGAAAGGGCCCCGCCGGGAAGATGTTACGAGCATCTCATACCGATCCTATGCGGTTACACACAGGCCGCATGTGACTGGGGTTTTCTACGATCCTCCACATCGTCATGGAGCAGGAGGGATCTACGTTCTACACTGTGGATCAACATCGTCATGTCTTGTATATTTCTAGCAACTTTCACTGTCGAATTCGCGCTGTAAGGTTTATCACTGGAGCCAAACTAAATATGATTATGCAAATAGCAAGGCAATCGATGTATTAATAGTTGTTCTACCAATTCACTGGATTTTCTTTCTTCATTTGATAAGCTTCCATCATGTCCGGTCGAATGGACTTGGAGGCGCGTCTGCGGGCCTTACGCGAGGGCAAGCGCCTTCCTGCTCGTCCTCCGTCTCCTCCGCCTGCTCCTCTTCCTACTGCCGCCTCCTTCTCATGGCCTGACGTGCCTTCTAGCCCCGTGAAACGCGAAATTCCCGTGCGAAAGCGCGTCCCAGTGGCTGCAGGAGACGATTACCAGCCTGTTCGACGCGCTTCTAGCCGTTTCTCGGCTGCTCCACCTGTTACAATCGTGCGTCGATCTTCGTCTGGTGATTCTACAACTTCTCCCGTGTCTGTAGAGCCCCCAGAAGCCACACAATCAGCCCCAGAACAGGGAGAAGTGCTGCGTCTCACTGCAGCTCAATTACTAGGCCCTGAATACGAAGAAGCAGTGAAAGTGGCTCAATATGCCATTGATAATGAGCGCAGGCAGCTCCCACACACAGCAATTGACGCCTACATCCAAGCAGGGCAGATGCTCATTGAAATCGGGAGGCGACAAGCAGCTCCTCATCTCCAAGAGATCGTCAAGGCCAAAGCTCTAGCACTGCTGCAACGGGCCGAAGGACTTTCCGAGTGGACGAGTGAAGTTTTAGCCAAGGATTCGAGCCAGCAGGCACTGGCAACAGCCTATCAGCAGTCGCAGCAGAGCCGCAGCAGGTCGTTGACGGAGAAGCAGGAGCTGGTGGCCAAGATGCAACAGGACAACCGCAACATGAAGGAGAAGCTGAACCAGTTGGCGCTGCTGACGAAGATCCGAGGACGAATGATGAAGGTGGTGAAGAGGAGACGAGCCAGGAAAGCAGAAGAAGAGAAAGCAAGAGAGGAGAACGAAGCAGCTCAGGGTAGTACGAATGCTCAGGGAGGATTCAACGATGTGACAGGAGAGATCGATGACTATGAAGACGAAGGAGAACGGGAAGGACCGAACGATGTCATTGGCTTTGAAGACGAGGAAGTCAATAAGCGTTACCAGCACTTTCGAGCGACTAAAGCACCAGAAACTCATGGATCACCCCGAGAAACACAGAAGGTCGGACTGATTAACGAGTTGCACGAGCGTATCGGACTGCCTCAGATCGATCATCTTCGAAAGTTCGAGCCACTGACAAGCGATCCAACAGCAGACAACAGACAGGAAGAACTGCATTCCGAACTGGAAGCAGCTAAACAGGAAGCTGATAAACTGCGAGCTGCGGTGCAGGACATGGAGAAATGCTTACGACTTGCCGCACAGCATTCCAAGCAGCGTTCAATGAAGCTGGAGAAGCAGAAAGCGCAGGAGTTCGCTGAAGTACAGAGCGAGCTGGATCGAGTGCGAGAAGAGCTAGAGAACGAGCGACGACGATCTGCTTCCTTCCAGAGTGGTCCATCCAGCTGGAGATCTGACAGAAGTTCTGTGGCCTCTGATCCCGGAACGGATGAGTACGAAGATGCTGGCGTGATGCAGCAACTCCGGTCGTCGTTGCACAAGGTTTTCCGTGGACGTGATGAATTTTCTAGCACTGGAAGTCGTCGTGCTTCAGTTCAACGCACCTCTTACTCACATGATTCACCACGCCACACACCGAAAGCTTCGGAGAAGGCCAAGCCGCATACTTACGAGGTTGACGAGGAGGAGATGGAAGAAGAAGACGATGGAGGCGTCTGGCTGTAAGACAACTGTATAAGAACTGATCGAGCTATTCCTGTTGCGTGGAGATCATCAGCAGTCTTTTTATTTAATGGATGACGGCCATGGATGGCTACTCTAGGTGAGTTTATGATGATGAGCTGCGATGTTGCCCGGTGTATTAAGTCCCTAACACCCGAACAGAGTCAAGTTATTAGGTGAAGGCTCGTTCGGGCGTGTCTTCCTAATGCGAGAGAAGAAAACTGGTGGCCGGCTGGTGTGTATCAAGCAGATCGATCGGGTTCATCGCTCTAAAAGAAGTATTATGTCTGCAAACGACACGAAGGCATTCAGTGGGGAGGCAGAGTTGATGAAGAAGCTACGACATCCAAATCTCATCCGGCTTTTGAGCTCATTTATCGGTCCATCACCCTTCCGACAGCAACACCTCGTGATGGAATACTGCTCTGGGGGAGACCTGCAGAGCTACCTCAAAGGACAAAGGGCAATTGGACTAAGTGAAGAGAAGATCTGGTACTGGTTTATTCAACTGGCGCTTGGCCTCCATCACATGCACCAGCAACGCGTACTGCATCGTGACTTAAAAACGGCCAATATCTTCCTTTCCGACGATGGGTATCTGGTATTGGGGGACTTGGGGATAGCGCGGACGCTGGGTAGAAGTGATATGGCAGATACTGTGATCGGTACGCCATTGTACATGGCTCCGGAAGTGCTTGACGGCAAGGAATACAGCTTCAGCTCGGATGTGTGGGCTCTGGGTTGCGTACTTTATGAGCTCTGCACTGGGAAACCTCCCTTTACTGCCCGTACTACCCCTCAACTGCTAAACAAAATCTGCCATGGAGACTACGCACCTATCCAGAAGGGAGAACATATCCAGACTTCAAGCTTCCCGACACTGGTGGCTTCAATGCTTCGAATTCGACCAGATCTCCGACCTTCAGTGGATCAACTTCTGCGTGACTCCATTCCTCGTCTTCATATTCGTCGCTATTGCGTGGATCGACTACAGTCCGTTAGCATGACGGAGGAAGAGCGGCGTGTTCTAGTACAGCAGGTGGCAGCACTAGGTGTTGATTCCTGTCTCAGTGTCCAGAAAGACCCAATCCAAGTGGAGTCGTACTCAAGACACAAGATGCGAAACGATCGGGACCAGGAGCAACAAGAACAAAAACTTACGGATCAGCGGGAACAAGAGCGTCAAGACCAGATCCGTTTCGCCCTGCAAAAGTTGCACCAGTTGCGCCTTGACTTCCCTGCTGCTGGTCCATCTAACGACAAGAGCAATGGCAGTGAAGAACCCCCTCCTCCACCACTTAAGCTCAAAGATGAAGGCTGGAAGGTCCCAGTTCATGACGAACAGTGGCGAGAACCAGTGCGTGCTGCAAACGACTGCACTTACCGTCTGCAGCCTCGAGGGTGTTCCAACTCCGTTCCGAAGGGTGTCGCCTTCACTGGCGTTCCAAGACTTGGTGTCCCCCTCACTGCTATGGCCAAGACATTTGCATCTCGTCGTCCTGTGTGTCGAGATGTGCGAGTTTTGAGAAAAAAGGAGAATGCGAAGGCTGCAGAGCGCTATAAACGCCGTCTGGATGCGATGAAGACGCCTCAACAACGGAAAAGCGAAGAGATTTATACATCTGAAGCCCCAGTAACGAGAAGTGAAGAACTGGCGTTGGGTGATGGAGTATGGACGACGGGAGGGCAGTCTCATTATCAAAATGTAGTCGACAAGTAAAAGTTGTCAGCTTGTTCCAACGCAATGAATTTCAGTAGTTATCGTCGGGATGTCATTCATCCACTCTTGTCTTCATTGGCATTTGCTTCAAGCTCCGCGTTCGTGCGACTACTAAAATGTAGCCATTTGAAGTCGAGAGAGTGAAGGTCACTAATAGTTGCAGGTGCTTGTCCGCAATGATGTTCCCATGTCATTCATTGACAGATCGTCACAACCTGTTCATTCTTCAAATTGCGATCTTCCATCACAAAGCTCCATTCAAAATGCAAACCGTCACTCAGCAGACCTTCCCATGTTACCCTGCAGCTCCTGGCCCCAACTCCACGTTCACTCCTTTAAGCGCATTTGTCATTTCTTGGGAGGATGTTCTAGCACCAATGTCCTTCCTGGCGAAACGTGTGGGGCTTCAACCCACCAGATCCGGCTTGGAAGCTGCAAAAGCCGTCTATTACCAGGACCGATACCTACAACAGGCTCTAGCATCAGTGGAAGAAGAAGCTGTCGTGTTATTACGAACTGCAGCAGCAATTGGCCCCGTATTCATCGTGACAGAGAAGAGCAGCAGGTACATGGAGACCACTTGCGCTGCATTCTTCCCTCGACTCGCCCACTGGCTGTCCAGCGCTGCTTTAGCTACCACACAACATTTCCGTGTACAAGTCGTGGCTGCACCTCAGAAGTTCGCAAATACTGTGGAGAGTTCATCGTGGCTCGCTCGAATGTACCAGCAGATTGTCAAAGTTGCAGTTTGTGAAGCTTACGGTACTTCCCTTTCGACTGCAGAAGCATCAGGTCTTGCCCATCAATTACTTCGACATCGTGAGAGCGGAACTCTGGGACTTGTAAGCATCAGCGCGTCATCCATAAGCCAAGCAGCCAGTCTCCGAGCGTTTGATGTAGCTCCTTTTGTGATCCCCAAGGGAGTACATGTTCCAGGCGGAAACCCAGCCACCGCTCTCAATCTTGAACACTTTTTCGCACAACTCCGAACTCTCCAAGGATACGTATCAATTGCTGCAGCACACGACAGCGCCTTCTCCATGTCCTTATAAACAATCTTAAGAAGAAGAAGATCAACTGAAAAGAACGAGAAGATACAATTCGTACTTAGTCGACCTCAATTTAAATTGATTATTCCTAGCACTAAAAACTTCTGGTCCTTTATTAGTGTCGCCCCCTTCGTCTCCATGTTGTCGCCCTCTACGCAGTCTGAGGAGCTTCTGCAGCCGAACACGAGCATTGACATGAAGTTTGTATTGTCGTCCGACCCCCTGAGCTCCCGCACAAGCAAGAAGAAGCCCAAACGCGCTGGTGCCGACGTTTTCCGCTCCTGTTCCGCCTTCCCCGAATACTTTGCGCGAGTATTGGACTACCGTCAAATGGATCTGGATGCTACGTTCTACCAGATGGTTACACTATGTGTGCAGCCTGCCAAGGTCTATAAAAGCGCCTACTATCGGAAACAGACCAAGAACCGCTGGGCTCGAGATGATCCAGCTTTTGCAGTCATTCAGTTCGCCTTCCTACTTGTAGCTACAGTCGCTTGGGCCATTGCCTTCAGAGTGGACAGTGCTGCTAAGTACGCTTCGTTGCTGTTCCATGCAGTGATAGTGGAGTGGCTGGGCTTTGGCCTGGTGATCTCCACGCTCTGCTGGTGGGTCGCTAATCATCATCTTCGTCAACGGAACAGGTAAATTTTGGATACTTTTTAGTATTTCTACAGGAGAGATTGACTCATTGTTTTATGTTTCTTTATTACTAGTCATGGTATGGGAGACGCACTATATGTAGAGCAACGGGTGGAGTGGCAGTTCGCGTTCGACATTCACTGCAACTCGTTCTTCATCCTGTTCCTCTTCCTCTACGTGCTGCAGGTTGGTTGGAATTGTTTTGCTATTGGAATTTATATTCCTGACGATTTTTTCTGTAGTTTCTGTTGGCTCCAATGCTGGTGTCCAACTCGTTCGTGATGTTGCTGGTGGGCAACTTGCTGTACTCTTTGGGCTGGGGATTCTACACGTACATTACCTTCCTCGGATATATGGGTACGTTAAACTGGAAGCTGACTATTTAATGCTATCGTGGGGGTTAATGCTGACGCTCTGTGTCGTTCCCTGTAGCGCTGCCGTTCTTGCACCGGACGGAACAGTTCTTGTTGCCGCTCATCATTGTTCTTGCTCTCTTCATATCGACGCTGGTGTTGCAGGCCGTGTTCGGTGCCCAGATCAACTTTGCCCACATGTCGACGCACTATTATTATGCTCCGTAGTGGCCAGACGACAAGGTCAGTGGGCGATATGTAGCAGACAGTGAGCAATAGATGTTTCCTGAACTCCCGCGTGATGATGATGTTGAACCTTTCAAGATGACGCAGTAGCTGGTATTTGCACTAGCATCTATTAGTAATAAGGAGCTAATTGGCTCTTGATTTCTCTACTGGAAGAGCATCGAGACGACCACAGCCACCATCGTGAGCATCAGAGCACCATTGAGGTGAACAGCAGCTGAGTCCTGCGAGGAACCAGCAGCACTACCGCTAGCAGCAAGGGATCCAGCCGAGGCGGCAGCATCAAGGGAGCTGTTGGTCACTAGCCAGTCCTTGAGGAAGTCGCCCAAGAGCTCACCGCCAGGGGTACGGGTGGCGTTGTGGTAGTAATCGTTCACTGTAAGGTAGACGTGCTGGGATCGGTTCACGTAGAAGGTGGAGACCTCATCACTGATGCTCTTGTACACGTCGATGATTGCCGTCATGTTGGAGAAAAAGTCCTCACCACTGATGAGGTTTGTGAAGGGGTAGCCGAGGATTCCTTGATCCACAAGCTCGTAGAAGTAGCGCTGAGTCTGGTCGTACATACTGTTGATGAAGAGCCACTGGGCGGCAGGAACGTCCTCGATCATGAAAGACATCATCTCAGCTACAGTCAAGTTGTTGTCCTCGCACTGGTTCCAGAGCCTATCCGTCACCTTGAGGTCCAATTCGCACGTGCCGTAGTAGGAAATGAGCTTTCCAGCTGTGTAGTCACTGGGTAGTACACCGACGTAGCTGTCGCTAAGCACTGAGTATCGGATACTCTTTTCCTCAACCTGCCAGGTGTCTGCCACAAGGGCACTAAGTGCTTGAGCACCAAGAGCACCGGCACTGTATCCACTGATGATAATTTCCTCCGGATCGGGATAGTTCTCCACAGCCCAGTCCAACACAGCCTTGGTGTTGTTGTAGCCGACCTGGTGTAGAGTCATATTGTGGCCCAAACACTCAGGCATATCCAGAAGAGCATACAGATTACTGTCGGCAATAGTCTCAACGTGGCTACCAACGTGCAGGTCTCCGGTGCAGTAGGGGAGGTGGACGATGTTGTAGTTGTTGAAAAGGTTCTCGTCATTGGAGCGGTTCAACACTCCGGTACTCAGCGGTCTGGCGTTGGGGGTGAAAGTCTCGTACATACATTGGAGGCCGAAAGCACAAGTGAGGTCATCAATACAAGCGCCACCACCCTGGAAGTAGAGCATCAACTTTTTCTTGTCCTGACTGGGAGCTGGGAACACCTGAAAGAAGTAGGTCGCGTTGGTGGTGAAGTCCACGCTCGAGTTGGAGAAGTCGTCGAAGGCACAGCGAGTAGCTCCACCTGGGTAGATGACGGTACTGCTGTCAAGAGCCGACGTGGTGAGATCGTCCACAGCACACGAGTTAGAGTCGCTCATGACGCAAATTTCATCACCATCGCGGATCTGAGCGTTTGTCATGGCCGCCAGCAGTGCCAGCGACCCGGTGAATGCGAACTTCCACATGATACTGTAGCTAGCGATCGGGTTCCAAATTGGAAGTAAGCAACAGCGGGAAGACTCGAGAATGGCAAGAAAGAAGCATTCAAGCACATCGTCTCGGCTGGGTTGGAAGCGGGCAGCCACCACCTGCCTGCCCCGTCCTGCACAAGGAAAGCCGGACGTTGATGCCCCTCATGCACCGTTTTCCTCACGGTGTCCCTTGCGGTCATTTGTGCACGTCCAAACGGAAGCGCTCAAACAAGTCGCTAACGTTTTGTTTTCGGGGTGGCTGCAACATGGAACTGCATCGCCTCGACGTCACACTACGAGAAGCATGACGATCCACTAACGTGACTCGAGAGCTGGAGGTGAAGGTGGAGGCAGGCGTTCTTCGTCAAGCAAGACATTCGTATGAAGCTCATAGAGCACGGAGCAAGTTCACGCAGTTTCCATTGACCTCGAAGAGTCCCACAAGCTGTGGATCGGTTGTCGTGCTTGCATGCACCTCTCCGCTCACGTCAACGCCAAAGTGACAGCTTGTACGGAAGTGAACGCCCACAGCACGAAAACACCAGCTGGATGGATGGCAGAAGTCCTCAAGTCGCTACTGTAAAGGTTTCTCTGCGAGCGACTTGATCTGGTTGCTTCAAGCGTTCGGCGTCAATTTGCCAACGCGTTCAGAATCTGAACTTCAGATCAAGACAGATAACGCTTTGGCTCTTTTCGCGACGACTTCGAGATGGCTTGATCGATTTGATCGTCCAGCTGGTTGTGCAGCGATTACGGATGCAGCTTTGACTTGGTTTGGCCAGCTTGAGAAGTTGCTCTGGATCACTCAAGCCACCGACGCCATCTTCGATCCGGTAGTCGACGAGCACTGCATGAGCTGCTGGCGATCACCGAGACAGATGATGATACCAAATCTGTTTTCCACTGGGGGTTCTCGAAGCCTGCATGTACATGTATTGAGATTTCCCGTTTGAGAGGGGAGTCGGGAAGGGCTGGCTCAGCGTGAAAGACGAAAAACAGGACGACTTGCCCTAGTTCAACTAGTAGTTGCGGTCACTGACCACCGGGCACAGAAGGCGCGAGGATTCATCGAGCAGGGTTCGTCTCAGGGTTAGCAAGGTGCTTTGCGCAGTCTCCTTGCGTTACGCACCCTGGGCTAGTAGGTTCCATCGGGATCCACGCCAACTTGACGGCCAAGCCGCGAGCGAAAACATGTCTCCGAGGTGGAGTCAACCTGCAGAGTGATGGTCGTAAAGTTGAAGTTGTGCAGTTCCTGGCCCGGTTGATACGAACGGCGGACGGATTTCGCCAACGGACCTTTTGTAGGACTAGTACTGTATCGGCATGGATCTACTTTCGCAGCTTTGGAAGCAAGTTGCCTATAGCGAAAGAACTTCTTCCGAAGAAGTGAAGAAGAACTACATGCAAGTCGAGATCTTCAACTTGTTGTCCATACAAAAAAGTATTCGTATCCCATTGGCTAATTCTATCAATATGTTAAGTAACGATAAAGTATCCCTTAAGTGTTTCTCTTCCAAAACGCGCCAAAAAGCCCGCTCCACCTATTTTATCCTGCTAAAATGTCGGACACGACACTGAGCAACGTGTACTGGGGCCACAGCGCTGGTGTTCTGGTGCTCTCGGCCTCTGGTCTATTGTGGCGCAGTCGCACGACTGAGAGCCAGAAAAAGCTGCTGAAGGACGACATTGTGACGCTTCTGTGGACGCCTGTGGGGCCCAAGACCCACCACCTCAAGGTGTACCAGAAAGCAGGCAATTACGTGCGCTTCACGGGGCTAAAGGCACAGGATGTTGCGCAACTTAAGAACCACGTGGAGACGTATTTCGACCGGGAGCTGGAGCAGGAGAAGGTTGCAGCAGGCGGAGGCAATTGGGGCGACATGAAGTTCGAAGGGGGCAATCTCAACTTCCGCACATCCAATGCCAGTGTCATGGAACTGCCTTTGGAGCAGGTTTCCCAGTGTGCTTTACCTGGTAAGAACGAGGTGGAGCTGCAGTTCCATGAGGACGACACAGTAGCTGGAGATGAGGAGACTTTGGTGGAAATGAGGCTTTACCTGCCCCCTGGAGACGGGTTGGAAGAGGTTGTCTCGGCTGAGGAGTTCAGACAGGAGGTGCTGGAGAAGGCCAACATCCGCAGTGTCATGGGGAAGAGCATCGTGGATCTGGACGAGACCATTGGTACGTTCCTCACTCCTCGTGGTCGCTATGGAGTGGAGATCTACGGCTCGTTCCTGCGTATGCACGGTAAGACGTTCGACTACAAGATCATGTACTCCAACATCAACCGCTGCTTTTTGCTGGAGCTGCCCAACGGCATCAACACAGCCTTTGTCATTAGTCTGGAGGAGCCTATTCGACAGGGTAAGCAGGGATACCCCCACTTGGTGCTGCAACTGAGCAAGAACGACGTCCACATTGATGTCAACATGTCGGCCGAGGAGATCAAGAAGTACAACGGCAACATCCACGAGCGGATGTCAGGAGCACTGCCTCAGATCGTCGCTACTCTGTTCAAGTTCATCATTGGCAAGAAGGTCTACACGTCTGGAAAGTTCAAGACCCACAGCGGGGACAGAGCCGTCAAGTGCGCCGTCAAGGCCCAGAGTGGTGTGCTGTTCCCACTTGAGAAATCGTTCATGTTCATCCACAAGCCTACGACCTTTATCCGCTACGAGGAGATTGACTACATTGAGTTCCAGCGGTACGCGGGTCAGAGCGGATCATCCGCTAGTCGTAACTTCGACCTGCTGGTGAGCTGCAAGTCTGTGGGTGGGGAAGCTGCAAGGGAGTACATTTTCTCAGCCATCGACCGACGCGAGTTCCCGGAGCTGAGCCAGTTCCTGACATCGAAGAAGCTGCGCATCCGCAACCTGAAGGAGTCGCACGGTGCCGCCGCACAGACGGGCTCGAAGAAGCGCGACTTCAACGAGTATTTAGAGGAGCTCGGCCCCGAGGAGGGCGAGATCGAGGACGACGAGGACGAGGAAGACTCAGACTTTGGTCCTGGAGACGCGTCTGGCAGCGAATCGAGTGACTTTAGTGACGAGGAGCTCAGTGGCAAGGAGTCGGACGAGGAAGTGGCTGAAGGAGGTGAGAAGAAGGAGAAGAAAAAGAAGAAGAAAAAATCGCACAAGAAACACAAGTCCAGCGCTGAAGAATAAAGCTGAATGGCTCGTCAGTGGTGTAGTTGGAAAACAACTTGCCAATATACATGACCATCGTTGTTTACCTTTTTTGTAGCCATTTGTGTATTTGTATTTTAATTTCTGTAGCCATATCGGTTTTCTGTTTGAACAAAAAGCGCCAGTCTATCGGAAATGGAGCACAGAAGTCGTCGACGGTCTCGACCGCTTGGACTCGAAGCCCCAGCGAAGGAGCGACTGGCCCAACAGATTGCAAGTGCTGTAGCTCTCTCTTTGGAGCGAAACCGGAGAGAAAACGACAGCGAACGGTTGCCAGGTGGTGTCAAAAGGGGAGTTTTAGCGTCAAGACTGCGACTGGCGAGGCAGAATGTGGTGGACATGACGGTGTATCTGCAACAGCGAGCGGCTACGACGGCTGCAATTGTAGAAGAGCAAAGGCAGGTCTCCGGTTGCGGTGACGAACACAATGTTTGCGTCATTTGTTTGGACAGGAACTTACTTGAAAGTAACGTGGAGGCGTTGCCTTGCGGTCACGTCTTCCATGCTCATTGCATTGCTCAGTGGCTGCAGTATCGACGAGTGTGTCCTGTGGACCGACGCCCAGTGGATTGAATAGTTGTAGAAGAGGTGGATGTAAGATAAAACGAAGAGAATAACTAACAACAGCAACATAATGGCATGCAAGTAGATGTCCTTTTAGTGATATTGCACGCGCTTACATTAACTACACTAATAGCTCGCCACGAGCACCAGCGGCAAAAAGGGGAAAGGGAAAAGCTCGTGTCGAGAGGAGAGAGGGTTCCGCCACTTGTATAAATTGCCTCTCCGTTGTGTTCGGTGTCTGCTGGTCGCTTGCAGGTGCCTTCTTCATTCGACCAGCTTAGGCTCCACCCTGCCTCGATGACTTCTAGACCAGCCATCTATAATCCTCCGCTGTGAAGGCACTCGACTTGATCATCTTCACGCGGACAATTTGCTCTTCTTATTGTCTGCTGTCAATGGGGTCTCCTGTTGTGCGTTCTCCAGCCGGCGCTTTCGTTCATTAGCGAGGTGTGAAGACTCTTCCCCTGCAACAGCAGCCAGGGCGCTTAACTGCAGTGTCGAACCATTGGACGCAAGACCAGTCGACTCGGAGGAAGCCACCAGCGACAAAATGTCCTCGATCGACGAATTACGCGGGAATCCAGACTTGAAACCACCCAGAGAGTTCAGTTTGTCGTACGAGGCACTGGAAGACAGTGTGCTGAGATTGGAGAAGGACGGGAAACTGCTGAGATGGTCACTGGAGCCGAAGCGAGACAGCATGTCTGAGCTGGGCACACGCGCCATCTTGTCGCTGGACGGGACCCTCGGGATGCGTTGCTCGCCTCCGCCCACCATGTGAAGTTTGTCCATCGACGGAATTCGCGGTAATTTGTCCAGCGACGCGACACGAGGAAGTTTGTCCATCGAAGGCACACGAGGCATTTTATCCATCGACGGCACACGAGGGAAAATGCCCGACGAGCTACGCGGCATCTTGTTTAATGGCTTGGGGATCTGAATTTGGTTCCCTGAGCCTGAAGAAGCTGAGGCATTGTGGCTGGGGCTGAGTCGCTTAGTATTAGCAGAGCTTGTCGTGACACTTGAGGACGTAGACACAGCACTGTCATTGCTGTTGCTCGTCTGTGGGTCGACGTCTGCTTCTTGCTGTTGCTCCTCCTTAATTACAGGTTCACCAAGCCGCCTCCGCATACCTCCCATGGTAGAATTCTCCTTGCCTTGCTGCTTGTGATTGTCACTTGTGTTCTCCATCGTATCTCGAGTATTTTGGGCTCCTCCTCGTGGACTGTTGGGGTGATCCTGCAACAAATTAGAAAGCTGTTCTAGTGATTGGATACGGGGGAAGTAAGCGTTCAGGCCTTCTCCGATAGACAATGGTTTGGGTAGACCAGCAGACTGCGAGTCAAATCCACTGCTGGTAGCGTTCTGCGCGTCCGTTGAAGCGTACGAGCTGTTAGGGTTCATCCCACTGAAACCCGACGACGTCGAATGCTGGAAGTTCTCAATGCTGGCCACGCGGGGGAACAGACACGAAAAACTGTCAATGGACGACACGCGAGGGAACGAATCGCCTGAGCTCCCGTCCATCGCTGCGCTGCCCGGTGGTTTGTTGTCCTGGACCTGGTTCGGAGCCTGTTGGCCTTGTGTCTGCGCGCCAGCAATGCCGAGCATCGACACGTTGCTGTGGTCGCCATTAAATAGGTGGGAGGACACGTTGTTGTTCTGCTGTGGAGGGTGAAGCGGTGGCTGGACGGGCATGCCGCCACCTCTGCCTGGAGCTCCATAGCCAGCATTTGGCTGCTGCACAGGGACCGGTCGAGGCTCCTGCTTGGTCATCGGCTGCTGCACTGGGGCCGAAGGATATCCCTGTTGCTGTGGCTGCTGTGGGTGTGGAGGTCTCATGGCCGTCGGGTTCCCTGGAGGTGCTGTGTATCCCATGGATCTGGCTGCTGCAAAGCGGTTCTTGTCCCTGGAGAGCTCCGACTCGAGTCGTTTCTCACGCCGTCGCTGGTTGTACTGTTCTCGTTCCAAGTAGGTTTTCTCCAGCTCTGCAAGGTCCTTTCGGATGTTCTCCATGTCCTCCTTGGACACTTCGTCCTCTCGTCGACGAAAGATGATCTTGCCAATACACTGGTCTCCTGTATATTTCTTGGAGATCCGCATGGGGTCGCAGTTCAATAGTTTCGATAGGAATGTGCGCAACGTTGTGCCTTCGGACAAAGGTAAATTTCCCTTCTTGAACTCCTCAATGAGTCGGTCGCAGTAGGCGCTTTCTTCCGCTGTCCACTTACCTTTCCGCATAGCTGTAGGTGGATTTGCAGGTTGCGGATTGGCTTCTCCATTGGCCGAGGCTGACGGGCTTCCTCCAGTCGCAGCGTTGTGCGACGTGCCATCCAGTACGTGGGTCTTGCTGTCTACCGGGTAGCCATTGTCCTGTTGCACCTGCATCTGCGCCGCGTACTGTTGTTGCTGTGTCATGAGGCGACGTGGGGCCTGAATTGGGGTCCAGCACGTAGGGCACGTCTTGTCCTTGGTTAAACACCGCTCGATGCAACTGGCATGGAACTGGTGGTGACAAGGCTCCAGTAGAACGTCCACATTAGGGTTGTAGCATACAGGACACGTTCCTGGAGGCGGTGGGGGCATATACGCGCCTGGGGGAGCGTCTGGACGACCGGAAGAGGCGGAGACGCCGCTGGTCTGTGGGTTGTACGGCATTCCGCTGCTCTGTGGCGGCATGTAGGCGCTCATATTGGCGTTGGGGTCAGGGCGAGGAATGTGCAGCGCTTCTCCCGTTCCCATGGGGGCGAATTAGACTGGGGGGACCAACGAGTTCTTCCTGCAGTGGCTTAAACCTTTGACCTCGCAGAGAGAAAAATAACGGGAAGAGACGAGCGAGAAGAGCGGTTCCCGCCGCAAAAATTAGCCACAGCGCTAAAAATAAGGGTGGCTGTTGCGATTTACTAACTTTGACGTTTGAAACCCTTAATTAGGAGGTTAGTAAGAGCCAATTTGCAGCGGCGGGAAGGTCGCCTGATTCGTGTTCTTCTTTTTGATGCGCAGAGACCAGGCGCTGCTGCATTCTGGACCAACTGATCCCGCGTCACTTACTGTAGTTTTTGGTGCGAAAAGGTAACTTCAGACCGCTTTGAAGCACCAAGCGATGCGCTTCCAAAATGCTTCAGAGTCGACGGCAGATGTTGCCGGCTCTGTGCGTTAAGCTCTAACCGAGCCTCTGGCTCGCGCTGCAAGTCGCAGATCTGGATATGTAGCACGCCAAGTGTGAACTGCCAACGCTGCTGGTCAACTCAGAAATGCTTTGATGATCCTGTGGGTTTGTGCTGGACTGAACACCTCTGAAACGAGTCGGATTTCATGGTCCCTTTGAGTGTCGCCACTGGCGACTCGACTGTGGTTTACTGAGACTCTTGGTGCCACCAAGTTGGTGGTGCGGTTGAAGGTGTCAAGCTTTTTTGACTCAAGCCAAGCCTCGTTTCACACTTGCAGGTTCAGGTTGAACTACGGTGGCGAAGCGGCCAAAGCCTCGGCGGTCATGCACAGCAGCAGACAGCAGCTACATGGCAGGGCTGCTTGGGCTGCTGCCCTCCAGTGCATTGGACACATCTGTTTGACTATCTGGTAGTCAAAAATGCTCTGAGTAAGCAAAAATGAATTGACTTGCAGTACATTCACGCAAATTACTTTGCAGCATTCAGGCATCACGTCTGTAGTGCAAAACGAGACATACAGCTTCCTTTTGGCAGGAAACTTTCCGCATTAGTTGTGTAAGCTCCACTGTTTGCATGTAACGCAATGTGGCTTTGGCGAATGCGAATCAATTGCATTTCAATGCCAGAGTGGGAGCAGCTCACCTAGATTCAACCAGGGAGAAAAAGGCCGATGCGACTTCTTTGTGCCCTAAACCTCTACGCTAAAACTATGCTTTTAGTAGACAAATAGCTGTGGGCAAAGTCGTAAATCGGGGTACGAATTTTTGCATGCAAATTCTGCGCGCTTTGCGTACTGGTCCCTTGCTGGCCAGACTGAGACCCCTTCTTCATGTGACAGCAGACAACCAGCTACACGTGTACATGGTATCCAGCTACATGGCGTTCGCACATGACGATCTACCAGTAGTCGGCAGAGAGCGACGCTGCTCAGCTGCTGCTCAGCATGTCGTCATTGTTTTATTAATCGCACACTATTGCATGCATGAGCACCAGCTTAAACAACAGCGTTCCGCAGCAATGGAGCTCGTTTCAGCTGCACCAAGTCTGCTTGGTGCCATTTTGCTTCAACCCCACCATCACTCTGCCAACTAATCCAAAAAAGGCAAGTTCAACTTCAAGCTTACGTGCACCGAAATGCAGTCCAAGCAGCATAACGGGAAACCTCACCAACTCAAAGCGTACATGCACGTGAAATTGAAAAACTATATCGTCAGGACGTCAGTCTAGACTACGTTGCCAGTGTGGGTCGCCGGATGGTGCTGGTCATCGGTGAGTTCCCCATTTCAGGATGCTCCTTGCTACTCGAAGGTGGCACGAGCGAGACTGGAAGCTCTGCTGGAATAGACTGGCCCTCCTTAGCCAGAGTACAGAGGTGCATGGCTACAGCGAACTCGTCCATATCCAGACTGCCAACCTTGGACTGATCCGCGAGGTCCCAGATCGCCCGCAGGACTGTTTGAGAGACGGCTGATGTCGCCTGCTTCTGCAGCGGCGCCATGCAGCTCCCTCCCGAGGCTCGACCGGATAAATCCAGCGTTAATGAAGAGAATATGGCGTCGTATTCTGGTTTACGTCCCAGCAGCTCCTCCTCCCACTGAAGCCTTTCTCCAGAGGACATGGCTGCAGCGAATGGATTATTGCTTGGGGCTCCATCCGAGCTTTCTACACCAGCAACGCCCACTTTCGAGTGTCTCGGTAGTGAAGCCATCAGAGCTGGGATATCCTTGGTGAGCATATCGTCAATGTCTTGGAGCTCGCGAGATTTCAACGTTGGAAACTTCGTGAACTTGCGGTCAGCACACTGGCGCACGAAGGCGTCAAGAGGAGGGAAATCTCCAGGGGGCAAGTGATACTTGCGTTGAACTTCTCGGAAGTTCTCGGCCATGTTGTCGATCAACTCGCGCTGCTTCTTCTCCATTCCGAAGACTGCAGGCATCTTGTCACGCAAATGGCCCAATAGACAAGCATGGACTTTTGCCAGTCGAGCTCTCTTTACCAGCTCGTTTACTTTCCGAACGGCTGCGTGTTGTGGTAGCGCACGCAACTCGTCGAGTAAATCTCGCTCCTCGGCGTCAAAAAGAGCTTCCGGTGTGCCGTCTTCGCCGTGTTGCTGACGCGGTTGCGACCAGAACGAGCCGAGGTACACGCGCATGACTTCGGGGGTCTTCAGTACCTTACCTAAAGACCACATGAGGGCTCCGTAAACGCGTAGCAGACGTTGTTGGTCCACTTGGTCAGCCTTGTTGAGTACGCAGCGGACCTTATCGTTTTGGCCCTGTAACACCTCGATCACGCGTTGGAATTCGTCCGAGATGTCGAGTTTGTGTGCGTCGAAGAGTAGCAAGATCAAGTCCGATCGCTCGGCAAACCAACGTGCCACCTGCGTGAAGTCGTAGCCGCGTGCAATTCGCTGCTTCTCACCGCTAAGGATACCGGGAGTGTCCACGATTGTGAGCTGTTCGAGCACGGGAGCTGGAAGCTGCGCAACCTCGAACTTGTTGAGGAAAGCCGTGCCGAACATGGACAACCCGCCGTAGGGCAGGTCTGGAGCCACACATGCAGCATTGCCGGGGACTGTGCACTCCTCATCTCCGTGCATCACCGCAACAAACCGATCAGTTGTGGGCTCCGGTCCTACACGTTGGCCAGGGAATGGCCTACCCAGCAGATACTCGATGAAGGAGGTTTTGCCCACTGAGTATTGGCCGATCATGAGCACCTGCGGCTTGGCCTCGAAGTCGGAATCACTTAGTAGCGGCGAGTGGAAGTCTCCAAACTCGTAGCGTTTTTCCAGCGGTCTGAGCTTAGTGGCATAAAGTTTCTTGAGACCATCGATGACTTCTCGACTCTTGGCTGCAATCTCTGCGCCTTCGCCGCCTGCGTGGAGCTCTATGCCTGGAACGGAGCCAGACCGCTGAGAGCCCAAGAGCTTGCTGCTGGACATGGTGCACGTCTGGCAGGAGGGGAAATGGTGTGTGTCCGTTGCACTCAGGTGACTGCTCGTTGGAAAACGGACAGCAGGAGTGATTGATGTTGAAGTTGAAATAAGAGTGATGGTCAATTTGTTGCCGTTGTTGAAGTGTTGAATTGTGAATAAAACGTACGATGTGTTTCAATTTCAACAATACTAGCTAGGTCTTTGCCGCACTACGTCGCTTACTCTTGGTGTTTTTCTCGGCGAATCGCCTCAGTTCCTCGTACGTAAGAGCTCTTTCTTCCTCCTCCTCGTCTTCCATCTCCTCTCCAGCCACTGCATCAGCATTTTTCTTCTCATTCCCTGAGCGTTTGTCTTCGCTGTGTATGTGTAGTGCCACTGCGAGTGCTGCAAAATGGCGTTGAGCCTGCGAGTCGCGAGAGGATAAACGTCGACACTGCAGTTGCTGCTTGGTCAAAGACGAAGAACCGGTACCTGATCGCTTTGCAGACGGCGTTGAGATATTGCTGGTTGCTCCAGGTGTCGCTGGCAGGACTTGAGCTGGTAGTTCGATGACACCATCGACGCCGCCAAAGGACGGAACGTGCACGTGCAGCTTCTGTCGTGGATCGGACGGTAACGTCGGAGGACCATGCCCTACCGGCAGTGGAGACCCTGAATCAATGTTCACTGTTTGAGCTTGGATTTGGCTATGAGCCCCAATCCCACGCGTTTTTAATGGCGAAGCTTCGCTAGCTTCATCAATAGCTTTACTCTGCAACAACTCGGTCGTGTACATCTCAATGGCCTGCAAATACTCGATGACGTTCGTGTCCGTGATGCCCTGTCCAAGTACTGTAGCATTTCCACTAGTAGAGCCACCGGAAGCTGCATGAGCTAGTGTATTGTGAACGGAGTGGACGGACGCCTTGATCCTTCCTAACACAACATCTCGCTCCTCGATTTCAGCATCAAACTTCTCACATTTCTGCTGGGTTTCGCGTAGAGCTGCCTCCACTCGTCGACAGTGCTGCTTCTGCGATGCACGACTTGCTATTCCTTCTCGTGCCTTGAAAGCGTCGATCTGCGCCGTGAGAGCTGCAAGTTGTGTCTGAAGTGCGACCTCTTCACGACTGAGCTCTTCCACACGCTTGAAGCGCTGGAAATTGGCTGCATCTCGCGATAGTAAATCTCCAGCCAACGCTGAAGCATCTTGCAGTCCAGTGCGTTCCCGGATCGTGGCAAAAGCTTCATCGTATTTGGCTACTAAACTGTCAGGAACCGTCGTAAGAGCCCGATCTACGCCAATTTTCCACGACGATAGCGCTTTGACTCGTGATAAAGCTCTAGCGCCGCCTCGGTTGGAGTTGCCTTGCTCGGAATTGGCGTCCAGTCCGCCCAAGAGCTCCGAGACGCCGAATGGTCCGCTCAACGACGCGCTCCTTAGCTCACTGGCAGCCAATCGCACTCCTGTTTCGTGCCGCCAGTGCTCAATACTGTGCTTGAGCTCCTGGAACTGATGCTCGTACTCAAACTGCTCCCGTTCAGTCGCGTCCTGCAAGCGAGCGACTTCACGCGCCAACGCGTCACGTGCTTGTGTCGCTCGACTCAATTCAGCTCTTGCTTGGTCGTGTCGAGCCTTGGAGACGCTCGTTTCACGCTCGAGTTTCTTGTAGATGCTGTCAAAGATCGTCCGATCTCGTCGTGCAGCGTCCACGCGAGCCAGCAAGTGCTTGTTGGCCGAGTCCACCTCGTTCTTGCGGACAAGAGCGAGTTCTAGGCGGTTTTCAGCCATGCGAAGTCTTCCGGACGCAGCAGCGGCGGCTGCAGCTGCAGCTAAAGGCTTCCCTGGCGTGCCAGCGTCTCCTTCCGTGATGGCTGCTACAGCTTCGTGGGCTGGAATCGGCTGCAGTGCGAGCCTCAAAGCGGCCAGCTCCTGCGTTTTGCGGACAAATATCTGCTCGGTTTTCTCCACTTGACGTTGGGTCGAAGCAAGTTTTCGAGCGAACGTAGCGAGGGTAGAACGGAGCTGCTCTACGCGACTTCGCTTGTCTTGGCCCAGCAGTTCTCGAGCAGCTCTCGCTTCGATGGATAACTCTTGCTTGAGCAACTTGTTATGGTTTTGCAGTCGCTGGATGGTCTCTCTAGGAGCTAACACCGAAAACGCTGTTGAATGAGCCCCTGGTAGCTTCTTAGCGGGGCTGGAAGCTGCGAAGCCATTAGATCCTGCACCAAGAAGCCCCAGGACGCTCCTCCTTCGAGCTCTCATTGTCGTTTCAGAGCTAAATGGTGGTGGGTCATTATTGTCGCCTTCATCTCCGTGGTGTTCGTTTGCAGCGGCCAATGTCAACCCGGCGATGATTCCCAACGTTGTGTTGGTGCCTAACAGTCTACTCACAGCGTCGGCATTTACATTAACGCCGTCACTATCGGTCTCTGGTCGAAGGTCTCCGCTCATGGGGATCAGCTCACTGATGTCTGAAGGACGCGGGGCGTTTCAAAGGGGGCTGTCATCTTGTATTTGGACATTATAGTTGTGTGTGTGTCTCCAACGAGACAGGAATGGGTCTCCTTGTCCTCTTCGATCGAAGACAAAGGCAGAGGCACGGGTGTCTCTCTTTAAGTGTGTGTATCTCTATATCTTACAAGCCGCGAGCTTTCATTTTCAGCTACGTAGCGTTTCTTCCAAGACCTGCCGGTACTAACTTCCTTCAGCACGCAGCAGGAACGGGTCGACCCTGGCGGAAAACCTTCTTGCTTGACTTCTTGATCTCCATGGAACGGGGGGCAGGCGGTGCTGGCGCGACCGGCGTCACGACCTTCACAGCCGGCTTGGTCGCCACTGAGGGCTTGATCGTCTTCACTACCGGCTTCACTACAGCCACCGGCTTGATCATGGTCTCGCGCGCAGTGATGTTGTTCAAGCTGGCTGAGACCTCTTGCATCAACGAGAGTGCGGCGGCACTAGAGCGACGACGCTTGCCACCGTTAAACACGGCACGGCGAGGCTTGTGGACGCCGGTCTGAAGCACGTTCTCGTGATCGCCCGGGGTCGACTCGGGGCCCTCCACCTGAACATCCAGAATCTTGGCAGACGTGGGCTTTGCGGGCGTCGCCGTATTCACGGTAGCTTTCTTGGACGAAGTCGGCTTCTTGGCGGTCTGTTCAGGCTCGAACAGCACCACCAACGGAGCCTTGGGCTTCACGACAGGTTTCAGTGACTCTGGCTGGAACAACACCACGCCCGGATTCTTCTTCACGGGCGAAGCTGCCGTGGGAGACTTGAGTGTACGAGGTGATGCAGCTTTGTGTTGAACGGGGGCAGTTTTCTGTGTTGTGCTCGGAGTGGCCGGTGCCGGAGCCTTCGCCTTGCTTGGCGGGGCCGGAGCTGGAGACTTTGGCTTGGACGGAGGCGCTGACACTGGCGACTTTGGCTTTGCTGGTGCAGAACGCGTGGGTGGCGACGGTGCTGGGGTCTTGGGCTTCTGTGGAGGAGGAGGAGGACTCGACTTGGGCTTGGCTGGAGCCGTGTGAGACTTCTTGTGCACGGGGCTGGTGGGTGTTTCGGGCACACCTGGCACATTCTTGCGTCCGTACGCTCCTTTAACTCGCCCACGCTGCTCTAAACTGATGTCGGCAGGTCGAGCACCAAGCGAACTGCGTCTGCACGTAGACAGATCGGAGTTGCGATCCAGGAAGCTCGAGCCCAACTCAGACGGACGCGTTCCTAGAGACGCCCGAGAGTCGAGAGAAGCTCGCGACGGCGTGACAATTCGCCTGCACAAGCACATGTCGGAGCATCCATGTTGCTGATCAAGCGGTTTCTCTCTCTTACGGAGGCTGCAGTAGTGATCATGCTTGAGCAGTAGATTGATCGTCTTGCCCTTCCCTTCCTTGGTCCTCGCATACTTGTCCGTGTCGATCCGCAATCGCTTGACAGGACCGGTGTGCACTATAATGGTGATGCCAAGGAGTCTCGAGGCTGCTACAAGCTCCGGGTGACCGCCCCATGCCCCTGCTTCACGAAGGCGAGCGCAGTATTCGAGAACCCCCTCGCCAGCCACGAACGGCTCGAAGAAGGCTCGTTCCAGGTCAATGAAGTCTACCAGACGACGACGCAACTCCAAGTGGCGACGTTCGTGGCCGTAGAGTTGGTCGCTGAGCGCTCGGAAGAGGCAGTTGCCGTCCTTGCGGATCGGAGCCACCTCCCAACCGAGACGGAGGTATTGACGTTTGTACTGGTCGTCGGTAAGCCAATTAGCGTCTCGAGACGTGACGGTGCTGTCCACGACGAATGAGTTGTCGTAGGTCACACGGGGTGCGTACGCCTCGGCGCCGGCGAACTGACGGTGCGCGCGCTGAGCTGCGAGGCGCTGGCTATTGGAGCGCGTCCTGGTGGTCCCGCGTTCGCGGTTGCGCGCGTGGTTTCGGAGCCACAAGAGCGACATGGTGGCGTTCACCCCTGCAAGATGCACGTAAGGCGCCACTATTTTTTCACAATTGCTCGACGCAACTCGGTTGCAGACGAGCGTTCGAGTCTAGGAATGAACCGAGGACGTGGCCGGCCACGAGAGACCGAGAGAGCGAGCTTGAGAGTGGCCCGGCCACGAGAGGAAAGCCCGGACGGCGGACCAACTGCAAAAAGGCCACGCAGCACCAGCAAGTGACGCATGGAGGAGGACAAGTTGCACCCCAATCAAAGCCGCACAAGTTGACAACGAAAAGTTCAGCACGAGTCTCTGAAAGTGAATGTATCAATATGTATTTCTTGAGGGACACTGCATTACAAAGGTTACTTTCAAGGGATTTTTAGTCGTTTTGTCGAAAGGTCGCAGCATCAAGTTTTGAGAGGTGAACTGGCTAGCAGTTACCGGCTACCGAACGTGGGGATACAATCCACGATCTGCCCATTGTCGGATTTTGGTTACCAGAGCCGACGGTCGAAGAAATGTCGAGCCCCTCCTTTGCTTTCCATGCTCCTCTGCGTTCTATGAGGCTGTCCCATGATCCCCAGTCACGTGATCTCGGCGTAGTTGCTTTCACACCGAAAGCAGGATCCGGTACACTTCAGCTTATGACGCGAGGAATCCCCGAGATTTTCCATGCTTCACTGGAGGCCGAGGGTGGCGGAATGTGAACTAACGTTTACAATGCGTGGAACTCGACACCTCGAGTAGGCAGGTCTGGTTACTTACAGTACGAGATTGCCACACGCCCATCGTGCGACTGGATTCGCCTGTCGAGTTGCAGTATCGGTGGCTAGGCAACTACTGACATGCGCGAGTCCTAAACGATGTACATCCTTCTGCCACGACTTCACGCCAAGAAAAATGGTACAGTCTACCCTGTACGTGTAAATGTCTACGGTAGACATTTACACGTACAGAGAGCTCATGCAAGACTGCCACGGAGCGATCCAACGACCTTAACGCTGCAACATGGTGCATGTACATACAATGTACATTTACCATGACTTCCCGCCTAGCGCCAAATCGAAAAATACTGTCGAGATTGATGCCCATGCCTACCCTACGTGAGCACTGCGTATGAGCCATAAATGAACAGATCCACCTGATCGATAGAGAGAACAACGCAGACTCCCTTACTCTTCCCTACTACCCTGCTTACACAGAGTGTAAGTTACACTCGTAAGCAAAACCCGAAAATATGAACAATCTCTGGCCTTGTCTGACGGCGATGAACATTGAAAATACTTGACACGTTGTCGAACTTGGAGGCGGTACAGACTGTACTGTACTACAGTACAGAAGCAAATCTTAAAGCGGTCGTTAGAGACGGAGTAGCAAAGTGTGTCAACTCTTAGTTTAGTGCCAGTCGAGGCATCCGCAGCAAGATGAACCAGCACGAGCTGGTCGACGTTGCTATTACAATCTATCGAGGAAATGCTGACGTCGGCCGTGGAAATCCATGTTAGAATGAAGTTCTTCTCTTTTCTTACAAATGATATCAGTGACTGCACTAAGTTCTTTTATTTCGTGACAACGAAGAGCGGACGAGGCAAACGCAATGAGAATCGGAGGAATAGTACAGGTTTCCCCGCCTAATTTGCAGGGGTCGGACCAAGAAAATCTGCCAGGATGCAAAATCTGCACAGGTATCACATAGATGCATCAGGTACTGAGTTACTGAAAAATTGGGAGGGATTATCTTCCTTGAACCTTCATCGTGCATCCCATTTCCCCCGTGATTGCATGTAACTCAGTACATTGGCAGACCAGATAGAGCAAATCGCATCCGCATCTTCACTCCCTGATCGAGGTAAATTACTTGATGCAGTTGCAAATTAGGCGGGGAAACCTGTACAGTCTTTGGTGGTAGGAGCAAAAGAGACGCCAGGAAGCGGAGGCGCGCACCGGACGTACGGAAACCAAGACGGGGGAAGGAACGAGTTGCAAATCCGGATCATGAACATTGCACACCATTGCAGTAAAGTACCGATTCATGCGTCCGTTTTGTTGTTGCCTGAGCACCGAATGCTATCGAGTTACATGTGCTACATACTAGACTTTTAGCTCGATTACCAGATTTAGTGAACCTGTTGGAAGCTCCAGGCCCCAATTTAAAGCACAACTTGATTACCAGCAAAAGGCTTCAACTTCAACTTAAACCAAGTGTATTTTTTGCATATTTCTTTAAAAAATTGTACTGAAATTGTAGAAGCTATATGCTGTGGTGCACACAAGTATATTGCTTTCCAACAGTAAATGCTAAATAAGAGCAATGTGGTTTTACGAGCGCTCTTACAAACACTAATCCCTCCAGTGGCTCAAAATTTAGCGCCATGAGCAATAAGTCGCGCGCGAGCTCCGCCAAGGAGCGCAGCGTCTTCGGTACGTCTCCAATACGTGTGCAACCCATTGCGTCTTCTTCTCCTGCATCTCAGCTTCAGTCTGCACTTTTTCCTGATTCCCAACGCTTTTCCAATCGTATTTACTATCGTTTCCCCCGTGCTGCCTATTTGTGCTGAAATTCAAAATCTACAGTTGGAAACATCCCGTACGATGTGACTGAAGATATGCTCAAGGAAATATTCTCAGAGGCAGGCTCTGTTATGAATTTCCGGTGCGTGGGAGTCTTCAATTGCTCCGTATTAACAATACTACTGATTGACAGCATGGGTGTTTTACTACTGTTGCAGCCTCGTCACAGACCGAGAGACTGGGAAACCCAAGGGCTACGGATTCTGCGAGTATGCAGACGGAGCGACGGCGTTAAGTGCGATGCGCAACCTCAATGGCTACGAGATTAACGGCCGCAACCTCCGTGTGGATTTTGCAGACGGTGGAGACAAGTCCAGCAGCGCAGACAGGAAACGTCATGACAATGGAGGCAACGTCCATCGTACTGGAGCTAGTACAGGCAATTTCAGGAACGGGGGAGCAGACGCAGGACCTCCGACGATGGTGACGGGCGAAATGGCGATCCACGCAATCGAATCGGCCATTGCTCGTCTTGGACCAGTGAAACTCTACGATATGCTGCTGCAACTCAAGGAACACGCCAGACAGAAGCCTGAAGTAACGAAGAGCATTTTGATGGCGAACCCAGCTCTTACCCACGCCATTGTGCAGAGCTTCAAGACGTTGCAGATCCCCATTCCGTCGTCCACAGAGACTCAACCAGTGCTGCTAGCGCCTCCGCCCATGATGCACCAACCGCCACCGATGGCTGCAAGGATGATGCCGCCTCCACCTCGTCTGCCAATGGGTGGACCTATGGGTCCTGGCCCGGGGATCTTGGGAATGGCTCCACCCGGAGTGATGGCTCATCCTCCAGCTCCAGCACCGGCTAAGTCAGGTGGTACACGTTGGAGTGCACGTCCAGGGCCTCTAGCTACTCAAGGAGCAAGTGCAGCAATGGCTAATAGACCTGGAGTGGCTATCCCGTCTTCCAGTCCCATGCACGCTCAGCCTCAACCCGGCTTGATGCCTACACCACCAGGTCCCCCCCAGTCTAGTGGTCCTCCCAGTAGTAATCTGGCCCATGCGAGCCGTGATCCTCGACGTGCAGGACGAGACCCGCGTCTGGCCAAGAGACCGTTTCCTGAACAGCCAGGATTAATGCCAACACCAGAGGACAATGACCCAGCGAAGCGAGTTAAAACCAACGACGCCCCTCCTTCTGGTCAATTCGACGCCATTGCTGAACTCGCGCGTGATATGACGCCGCGGAAACTGGATATGCTGCCTCCGAACGAGCGACAGATGCTGTTGGCCTTTATGCAGCAGAACAACATTCCGTTTTAGTCCGAGCTTTTGATGAAGAAAGAGGAGTATTCTACTTGTAGTGCCCAGTGGCAACGTAATCTACGGCGAAGCCTACGTTTAAAATGTCCCGACCAATTGAAAACAAAAAAATATCAAGCTCTTTTATCATCTAGAAGCAGAGTAACAAGCCAACAACCTGCCTGAAGGTCTCTACGTAGCCCCCTACCTGCTGATCAAGTCGTTTACCGCCGACTCTTGTTGCGTTGGGTGGCACGTTGCGCCTTACCTGCACGTTTACCTCCCTTAGCTGTAGCCTGACTCTTCATCTTGGCTTTACGAGCACCAGGGAACTTGGACATGTCGTTGGTGCTCTCCTTCGTGTTGCTCTTGGCGTGACGACGCTTGCCTCCGAAGCCGAACTTGGCGTTCTTGGCCTCACGCGCCTTATTGACGCGAGGCTTTTTGTTGGCTCCGTCGCGGTCGTCACCACCGTGTTTCCGCTTGCCACTGACAATGGAGTCCAGTTCCTTGTCATCGTCATCCTTGAGACCACCACGTTTGTCATTGCCCTTGCGCTTCTTCCACTGCTTGACAGCCTCGAGCGTGTCCTTCTTCTGCTGGTTGCGTTCCTTGACCTTCTCAGCCTGAATCTCCTTGGCCACCTTACGATGAGCCTGAGACTTCTTACGTTCCTCCACAGCGGTGATCTTCTTCTGTTCGTAGATGAGTTTATCCTTGACCTTGGCCATGTGGGCGTCGCTCTTGAGCATTTCAGCAAAGTAGTCGTCCGGTCGCTTGTAGGCCACTCCATCCTTCTTGAGACGGTCCTTAGCCATACGGACCATAGCCAGTGTATTATTATAGAAGGCAACTTCTCTCTTCAAGTCGTCGTGGACGCTTTCAAGCTCTAAAGGAACAGCACAAGTGTCTAAAGTCTCCACCCACGGGAGTGGCTTAGCGTCCCAGTCCTTCACTAGAGCCAGAAGAGCTTCCGAATTGTACACGCCCTTGTTCTCCTGCTTGGCATTTTCTGCTTCGACCTGCGCTTCCGCCACTAAACGACGTTCAATCTCCGCTTCAGCTTCCGCTTCTGCATCTTCGTCGTCACTTTCCACGTCGCTTGCGTCATTAGACACAGCAGCTGAACTTAGAGCTGGCGTCTCCAGGATCTCCTCTTCAGCTGCGTCTTCCGCTCGCACAAGCGCCGAGACGGCGCGGCCTTTACGCGCTCCAGAGCTCTTACGGGCCATGGCGGACTATTGAGCAATGATGGTCAGAAATTGGTTGGTTCCTTGACGTCTGCGATGTCAGTAGAGATTGTTTCACGTTAGTGACATTTGGAATACATGTATTGTTACAATACTGTGTACTGCACGTAATTGGAATTATTACAATACTACTGTAGTACAGTAAACGCCGGGCATTCCGGTACTACTTAAACTAAATACCCTGAATGGAATGATAGAATCAACTTGCAATATTTATTCCATTCATTTCCCTTGTGCATGCACATACTAGTTTACAAACTGCCATTCTGTAGAGATCGCGTGGATGAAGATCAAAGCGATCGTCCAGAAGGCCTTGGATTGCCCAAATATGACCCAGCACGAGTTGGCAGTGTGGGCTAAATCAACATGTACATGTACAAGCTCAAGAAGACTCCACCACAATCGACTGTGTCGGACATCATCAAGAATGCAGACGCCATAATAAGCGACGAGTACGGCGACGGCAACAGGTACCGGCCACTGGGGGTGACGTCATTTCCTTTAGAACGCACACTGATAGAGTGGATACATAAGGTAGAGAGTCAAGGCGTGTGCTTGGCCCGGGAGCTCATCAAAATGAAAGCGCGTGACATACAAAGAGAATGTTGCGACGCTTGGGAGTTATCCTTGTCGGATGGATGGCTAACCGTATTATAAGAAATGGCAACGTAGATTTCCTTCATACAAGTACATGAACAGGAAGATTTCCTTTAGGACAAAATAGCAAATCCAAAGATTGGGGTGGACCTCGTACCGGAATGGAGAGCGAATGCTGTACTATTGTGTATTGGGGATTTGCCAAGCAGTCTCGTTCGTGATGGGGAGAAACTAACGAGGGCCCTCATCGGGAGAGCCCTCGCACATAAAAGCCCATAAAAGGATAGACGAAACCGGTAAATACCGGTTATGATATCTGTAGACGACTGAAACGTCGTACACCAAATGTTTCCAAAATGGTTGGAGCTAGAGCGATGGTACACTCTGAATACGAGTGACCACAATTAAATACGCTCTGTAATGGACACTATCGCTGATAGAGCGGTTCTCATAGCCCCTCCGCCGGCTATTGTACATTCTTCTCACGATGAGGCAGAGGCAGCGCTTCATGAGTGGACCAAAATACACGGATACAATGTATCGCGCCGTCGAGTACGCAGGACATCCTCCGCAGGCGATGTATGGGCGCGTAACTACGAATGATCGTGCAGGAGCACCTAAAAACACTCAGCGGCTTGCGGAGGAAGACAGAGTCCGTACACAACGTGGATCTAAGCGCTCTAAATGCCCCATGCGAATCGCTATTCATGCTGCCAGCAAAGATGACGTCTCTGGTCCCTGGAAGATTGTACACACGAAGAGAAGCGAGCTACACAATCACGAGCCATCACAAGATATTCGTGTGCATTCTGCTCATCGACGTCGAGATGCTGCTGCGAATCTACTTGCGCCTGTGAGCAACATGCAATCCCTGGTAGACATTCAAACTGCCGCTGGTGTAACGGTATCGCGCATTCAAACAACGATACGCAGCGCTAATCCCAGTACATTAGTGGTTGCCAAGGACATTGCTAACGCCAAAAGTGCCGCTCGGCGCAGGGAATTGTCCTTGTCGACGGTAACAGAGGCGGTTTTCAAGAAACTCAAGGCTAACAAGTTTTTCTACAAATGGACTATTAACCCGGAGACCGACGAGTTGAAGCGTCTGTTTTGGGCGCATCCGGCTACAACAGCTCTCTACAAAGACCACAGCGACATCTTAATCGCAGACTGCACGTACAAGACAAACAAGTACAAGCTGCCATTGCTGAACATCATAGCGATCACAGGTTGTAACACGGTCTTGCCAGTAGCGCAATGTTGGCTACCTGGTGAGGAGACGGACGACTACATGTGGGCTTTTAACATGCTTCGACTTCTGATGATTGAGTACCACATTGACGGTCCTCACGTCATTCTGACCGATCGTGATCTAGCTTGCATGAATGCACTAGACAAAGTGTTTCCAGACACTCCGGCGATGGTATGCCGCTGGCACATGAACAAGAATGTCGAGGCCAAAGCAAGGAAGCACTTAGGGCAGGTCGATGTTCCTAATCCAGCTCCCGGACAACCGAAAAAGGAGAATTCGTGGCAAACGGATTCGTTCATGGCAACATTTTACGAAGCGGTGGAGGCCGAAACAGAGACAGAGTTCGAAGAGAAGCGACTTGAACTCAAGCAGAAAAGTTCGATTGTCTCGGATTATCTCGATCGACATTGGTGGAAGTATAAAACTCGCATAGCAAAGCACTGTACTAACCGCTACCGCCACTATGGGATCCGGGATACGTCAACTGTTGAGGGAACTCATGCTACCATCAAGGCGAAGCTCGAAACAAGTCAAGGGGACCTCCTTACCGTTTTCAACAAGCTAGAGAGTTGGTGGTCCTCAACGGCTAGCGAAACGAGCTTGAAACTGGAGCGAAATGCGACGATCATACCTCACGTCTTACAAAAAAACAAGGACTCCCGTGTCGTGCGCATCATCTCTGTGTGGGCACTGACAGCTACGCATAAACTCTGGACCGATGCCAAAACAATTGTGAACAGCAGAATAGAGCGGAGTGCATGCACGGGCTTGTTCAGATCTATCCACGGTCGTCCTTGCATTCACGAGCTCATCGCGATCATTGAGTCTAACGGCTCACGCTACCTACAACCGGGCGATTTTGATAAACATTGGTGGATCCGACGAAACGTTCCAGGTCAGACTCAACATCGAATCCACGAACCAGCCACTCTACGACAGCGCCACAACAAAAGGTCTGCAAATTCGCAGCACAGAGCAAACCAAGGGCCTCGGGGTACCGGCAGAGACCCAATTCTCAGCGAACGGATTGATCTCAATCACCCTGCTTCTCCACCATTTTCCTCACCCCCACCACTCGATGAGAGCATCTTTGGTTCAGTTGGTTCAGATACTGTCATTGCCTTTGAGAGTCCCTGGATTCCCAGTCGAACATGGGAGTACGCAGGTCGGCAACCTTACACTGAAGCTGTGGCATCACACGTGGATAACGAAGATGATGCAGTAGAAGAGTGTGAGGAACTGTATTTTTCGTTTTGAGTACATTTAACAATTTGCTAGTACATATTTGTTTTCTTCACATGGGTTTCGGCTCTCATATACGTATTTCATAACTACGAATAAAAAGATATTATTCAAATTGAAGTTGAGAACAACTTCAATTTCGTTTTATTTTTCAAATTAACACCTGCTCATGTTCCTTGTGCGTTCTCATCTTGTGGACGCGAAGCTGCTCTGGTTTGTGTAAGTTGCAGGGCATATTTCGCAGGCAAACTCTCCGTTTTTGCCTTCTCGCTTGCGCTTGAGTTTGTTTGCGTTACCTTCTGGGTTTTTGTCGCAGTAGAATCTGTGCTTTCGGAGTGAAGGTCCCTTCAGCATCTTGACGCCACAATGCTTGCATTCGCCATGCTCTGGTAGCACATTTTGTACCACGTCAGGCGTCCAACGAACCCCTTCGTAGCTGAGGTAGCAATGGATTCGGTGGTTCTCGGTGGCGTACGGCATGCCGTTGTGGACTAAATCCCCCCTGAACAGAACGCAAAATCCCACTGGGATGTTTATCACGCGTGATCTGGACTCGCACCTTGCTTTTAAACAACCCACGTAGACCCGAAGTACCGTGTCAGGCTCTAGCGCAAAAATCATGCTCCCAGGAACACCGTCCGGGTGATTTTGGCGAGCTGTAGCCATATCGGACTCTTGGTAGTCTTGGTGGGGCTCCTGCTCCGTACCGCCAGGTTTCGAGCGTATGAAGGAGAATACACCCGGCTTCCACCCCGGGTGGATCATTGCAATAACCACCAGAAGGGCTTTTTGCAACTCCAACAGTGACGACGACATTCGTGTCGCGTCGACGCGTGATTGTTCGCGGAATTGATCATTCCTACCACCGACACGGTTGAAAACACCCGCATACGTCCTTGCCTTGGCTTCTTGCAACAGAGTAGGAACTACAGTGTCAGGCAACACTAGCCCCACGGGGAGAAACCCGTTCGGCAGCAACGGGCCTGCTGCGACTTGCTTCATCGATGATGACCAGAAGTGATTGGTTGTAACGGGAACGCTGAATGTAACGGGAACGCTGAATGTAACGGGAACGCTGAATGTAACGGGAACATTCTTACCCTTTATACCGGTATCTACTGCCGCATTTTATGTGCGAGGGCTCTCCCGATGAGGGCCCTCGTTAGTTTCTCCCTTCGTGATGCGGTTGACGTAGTACGTTTGTTGTGTGGTAGGATCGAACACTTCTTCCCATTGAGCTGCGGCTTGAGTAGTTGGATCTTGTTCAGTACTGGAGTAGGGATAAGTGTAACCATCTACAGATGGGAGGTCGATACTGTAACTTGAAGCACTACCTTGGTTTTGGTCAGGGTAGTTTTGCCATCCATCAGTGTAGTTGTAGGTGGGATCGTAGTTTGGGTCTTCATTGCTTGCATACCAAGAAACATTGGGGTCTTCTATAGATTGAGGTTCAACGTAACCAGTTGTAGAACTGTAGGCTGAATAGGTAGAATCCCAATTGTTGTAGTCGGTAGGGGCTGCTTGGTCATACGCGCTGTACTCGGTTCCATACCAGTTTGAGTCATTACTTGCGTCTCCAGTTGCGTAGTAGTTCGTGCTATCGACAAGACCTACAGCCTCTTCACCAAACGTTGGGGTAGTATCTTGCACCACATGGTTGTAGTCTGCTGGGTAGTTGCTTGAATATCCTTCGTATCCTGTCCAATCTGCAGTAGCCTCAGTTGGATTAACTGGTGGGTAGTAGTTGTAGTACGGGTCATTTGTAGCCCACATTGAGGTTGGTTCACTCCATTGTTGCTCTGGATCAACAGTAATTGGTACTGCAGCCTCTTGTTGCTGTCTCCGTTCCTGTTTCTCTTTCTCTTCAATCTCCTCTTGGTGCTTCTTGTAGTCCTTTGCTCGTTGGCGTTGAGCTGATCGTTCACTCCGAGCCAGCAACTTGAGTCGTTTCCACTCCCAGAAACGCTCGGCACTAGTCAAACCATCACATTGTTAGCTTCATCCTAAACGAAATCCCAACTCAAGTAAAACACTTACAGTGAGTGGCTGATCCACACCGTTCGCTTCGGATCCAGTGAAAACTCCACCAGAAACATCGCGACCGGGACGTCCTCCACCACCTCTTCTTCGTCTGCTTTAAACCTCTTCTTCTTCGGCAATAATGACGCGTATGGCTCTGTTAGCGGCACTAGACTCTCCGTAATCTGTTGTTTCGGATGAACTTCAGCCAACCACGTTGTATCGGTATCTTCAGCAGGTGCAAACCCTCCCAATTCACTCGACTCCTTCTCTCCTTGACCATTTAATTTCTCCCAATGCTCCAGTTGTCGCCACGCACACAACGCTCGCTCTGCTGGATGTGCTTCTTGATCCGTTAACTTCTTGAATCTGATCGTCTGTCGGTTGTGGACCCACCCACGCAGATCTTCACTCGTCCAGATTTCATTCGACCCTGGATGAAGCAACCCCAAGCCTGGCAATGGGATACCCACACTCACGTACTCGTCGATGAGCAGTCCGAAGAACCTGGCTCGAATGGACAATTGTCGACGCGCCAGTGCGTGTAAACTACGAAGTCTTCGCTCAACTGGAGTGTCGGAACCCATTGGTTGTGCGATCCCTAAAACATTTTTCGCTCTGTAAGCAAAGCGTTTAGCCATTCGAAGGTCCTCCTGACGACGTAGCCATTGTTCACTTTTGTCTTTCCGTCGAGCAGCGACTAAGCGTCTTGCGTGGAGAATTGGAGCTTGAGAGCGCCAGAAAGCTTGGATTTTACGTGCACAGCGCTCCTGACGAGCTCGTAAAGCTCTGGCTCGCATTTTATCTAGATCAGCGCGATCTCGAGCCTCTTGCTCTTCTCGAAGTCGCTTGGTGCGTTGTTGTCTGCCTAATGTTTGTAGAGGAACTGGACGAAGTTCCCCACAGCTTTCAACTGGATGTGATTGAAGAGCGCAATGACCACAAACACGAAGAGGTGGAGCTCCACACGCTTCACATTCCCACTGAACGGCATCTCCAAAGCCTCTGCGTGGCTTGTCATCGTCAGGGATACAGGAAGTACATTGTTCTAGTAAAACCTCGGTACGGTGCGTTTTCAGACCGCCACGACGATGTAAGAAGCTGAAACACACATCACAGAAGAAGGTTTCACTGTTGCAGTCTTGATGTGCTTTTTCCTTCGCTTTCACCGTGATGTCACAGTCGAGACACCGTCTGGAGGCGAGTTGGAACTTACACAATCCACACAGTTGGAGTTTCTCCAGTTCGTGATCACGTTTGACCGTTGTTTCTTCCTCTTCCTCGTCAGAAATGGGTTTAGCTTTATGGTATTCTCCAAAGCATTGGAGACAGAAGAACTCGTCACAGTCGTAACATATCCACTCAGCACAACGTTCACAGTCCTTTTCACCATTACAACGAGCTTTCAGCGTGCGTTCTGGTGGTGGATATGGCACAGGTTCGCATTGAATATCTTCGGCTCGTAAGACTCGTGGCTTCTGCCACGTTGAGTAACCTGTTCGTGGATTCATCCAATACGGCAACCCCCACGTTGGATCGATGAATTTCTCGTACGTTTGTTGCATTCGATGGCGCAATTCCCGACGTGCCAGGAATCCTCGAGCTTGAGTTTGTAGTCGAATAGCAACACGAGATAACTCCTGGTTTCGTAGGTTTTGTTTCATTTCAACTAGAATTGCTAAACCCAGTCGTTTGTTGTGTTGCCGGATGAATAACCTCTGAAGACACGAAGCGTGACGAGATAACTCTTTAGACGTGAAAGTATCAAATTCCAGTGCTACCGGTTGCATGGATGGGTGAGAGAGCACTGAAAGCCACAAGGAGGCCAACACACGGGCTTCAGAACCATCAAAACGACCCCAGTATAAATCGGTGGAGTGTTGACTCAATGAAATTTCCCCTAGCTGACCGAGAACTCGTACAAACGTAGCGAAATCTAATGCTCCTTTAGCTCCACCTGTGGCTCGAGCCACCGCGACGTCAACATCCACTGATGAAAAGGTGTCACCTATAGCCTTAGCACCTTTAACAGGAGATTTTTTACTATGACGAGTAGGAGATGGTACTGTTACGTTAGTTTCTGGTTGTCGAACTTGATGTGCTACCTGTTTCCCACGTTTGGGGAGAGCTCGAAAGAATGTGATGGCCTTTGTACGCTCTAGTTTCGTCTGGAAAAGGGTTTTACCATCCAGTTCGATCCAAATAAAAGGAGATTTCCAGCCACTTGCAACTAGAAATGCCATTTGTAGAATTGGAAATGCCACAGTCACGTGAGTTTTGACCTTTTTTGAAACCTTTTGCCTTGTCGGTGACTTCGATTTCGTTGGAGATCGCACCAGGTCTGTTAATAAAGGTCGGAGAGCGTCTTCAAGCCCAACACCAAGTGACTGTACTGCGAATCCATCACCCAAATGCTGTTTGCAAAGTCGAAGGCTTTGGTCGCAAAAGACGAAAGTTTCTTCACGTTTGCGAACAAAGCGAGAGATTTGCCTTAGTCGAGACGGCAACAAGCACTGTAAACGATACCAGCGCAGTAATTGGATAGAAGCTGCCTCTCGTTTCTTCTTCTCAACGTGCCAAAGCTTTGCCAGTCGTTGCGTCCTCTTGTGTTTAAACCACAAACCGATTTTACGTGCCGCTCGATGCCGTTTTTGAATACGTCGGCACTTCCACCGGAGAACAAAACGCGACAAAAGACGTTCAGCACGTCGTTCTCGAGCCAATTTCCGGCCGCAAACACCTCGAACGTGTCGCTGGATCTCTGTGGCTGCTTTGTGTCTTCGTCGAACGCGAGTTTCCACTTTAACTGCTTCATTTCTCCAAGCTTTTAGTTGAATTCGCCTTCTACTGCGGTACCGTCGGTAACAGCATTGTACAATTGCTGCAGCGTTGTCTTCCGTGTGTCGAATTGTCTTGTTGCCTTCTTTTAGTTGAGTTGATCTGGGTTGGGATATCCATCGAGTTTCAAGACTGGGACTTGGACGATTCCCCATACGACGAACTTTTTCTTCGAGTCGAGCTCGTCTAGCAATCTTCTTGCGCCTAGACTCGCTCATAAGGAACTTCCGCTGTTGCACCCAACGCCGTAAGTGTTTCTGAATCAACACAGCAGCATTTCGCAATCGTTCGTGCTCCCGTTGGGCCAGTGCAAGCCATTCATTCACTTGTTTGGTCCTTGCTGCTTCTCTTCTAACTTCCACTCCAAACCAACGGCAAACGACTCGAGCGATACATTCAGCTGCACGCTGACGACGAAGCTGGAAGTGTAGTCGGTGCCATCTTCGTCTCATGGCGTAGGGAAAGATCATTCCAGCGATCAGGTGGCCTGCTCCACGTCTCTCGATCATCCAAATGGCACGTGCTTGGCTAGACATACTCCGTAGCAGAACGAGCTTGACGCGCTCTTCCTGTTGCTGCCGTTGCCGATCTTCTCGCAGTTTTCGACGGGTTCTGTGTCCTCGGTAAAGTTTTTGCAAACCTACAGTTGCAAACAGCTTCCGTGTATTGGCGAGAGCGTTCACTAGCGATTGACTTTGCCACTGTCGAGTACGGAAAGCTTTCTGAAGCACAAGAGCAGCAGCCTGTCGTGCTTGACGGTTCTTAATGGCTCGATACCGAAGACAACGTCGCCATGCCATCTGAATTTTAAGAGCTTGACTGGAACGGAACTTTATCCGGAAAGCTAAGAGCTGACGTTTCTGAGCTTTCAATACCTCAAGTTCTTTACGTAGTCGTCGAGCATCTCGTCGTCCTTGATGTCCTCGATAAACGCGCACAATTTCAGCCACTGCTCGACGTTGAGCTTGCAATCTCAATTCGAGAGTTGCCCCCCACCAGTTATGAAAGTAAAGTTTGTAGAACCGATGCTGGAAACGCGTCAAAACGTTACGTGCAGCCTCCAGTGCTCGATCACCAGCAAGGTTCCGTTCAAAAAGGAATTTGGAGGGTAAAATCTTCTCAGCGCGGGCTAACTCCTCCCGTAAATCTGCATCGGCCTGTGCAACAGCCTTCTCGGAGCGTCGTAACTCCTTCTTTCGCGAGATCAATTCCATTTGCATCAAAATCCTCGTCTCTTTCGTACTAACAGCCAATTCCTCTGGTATGATCTTGTCATTGTTGCTAATAGTGCCACGTTCTGGCGCAGCTTCCAGTCTCGTATCAACTGGACGAATACTCGTGGTTTTCTTTGGGGACACCTTCTGCGGGGTAGTTTTACCTTCCACATTAATGCCTGTACTTTGAGTTTGTTTCGTGTGTTGCTTTGAATTGGCCTTTCGGAGTGCCAACAGTTCTCGGTAGAGCTCTTTCGCATCAGGTTCCGGTGTCGACTGCTGTGGCTTTCGAGATTGTTGTAATACCTGACGGACAAGAACTTCATCCACAGACTCGAGACGCTGGCCAGTCTCAATTGCACGTAGTGCTGTTTGCAACTGCACCAACTTGTCCATGGACTTTAGTGCTGTGTCCTTTCAAGAACCATAAAGCATATCCTAAAAATGGTTGAAGAAGAACGCATTTTCTTTTTAACTTTCACAAATACTTGTTGTCCTACTCCTCTGACAATACTCCTCTGATCATTCTTTCGAAAACAGGAGTTTACTTGTTAGACTGGGAGGTTTCCTTATCCGAAGCTTCCTTAGCAGGACGCACCGTTCCGACGGTCTGTTGCTTCTGACTTTCTTGCTTCATGCTGTCAGCGTTCTCCACGAGGTGGATTTCGTCCATCTCGTACTGGCATACGGGCTTCTTGGGTCCATTGCCGAGAATGAGGGGCTTGTCACCCTTCTGCACGCCTCGGGAGTAACTGCACTCGGTGTAGTTCTCGGCACCAGGCTTGACGAAGATGTTGTGTAGAACCGCCTCGTCCTTGAAGTTCTCGTTCATCATCACGATACTCACGTTCGGGTCCACGCGCTGGGACTTGATGACCTCCAGGTCGGCGTACACGTTCCTGATGTTGAGGAAGCGCTGGGCCGGGTTGTTCTTGCACGAGCCACAGGCCCGGTATAGCTTGCCGAAATCCTGCGCGAAGAAGCCGTCGATGATGACCGTTCCGAGTCCGTTGTGCTGGATGATCTTGTCGTCGGCGTAGCGTGCACCACCGCCGAGGACTCGAGAGACGCTGGAGGCGTCACCTCCCTTGATACTGAGAGCGTCCTCGCACACGTCGTCCCACCAAACGTTCTGGATGGTGCAGTCATTGTCGTCGCAGTGGACGCCTTCCATCTGGTTGATGCCGATGATGGCGTTTTTCAGCGTAGCGTTCGCCTCCAGTTGGAACACGGCGGTAGAAGTTCCGCTCTCCTCTTGTCCCTTGCACGTGATGTTGGAGCGGTCGAACGTTTTCATCTTGCCGTCGTACACTTCGCCCGCCTTGATGATGTACACTTCGTCGAAGCTGACACTTCCCTTGCTAACGGGCCACGAGCCGTCGGGCACTGGACGACCAGAGACCATCGTGGCGGCAACCACGAGGGCTGCGACTGAGCTCAACGTTTGAAGCATCGGGTTCGAGAAGAGGTGCAGGGCGGAATGCGAAATTGAAAATGAGGAAATACATGTACCAGTGGACGGACTTGCTGTTGGTGGTTCACGCGAGCACTGTATTCAGTGATTACCGTTGTTGAATACTAGTACGCTACCGTGCGGTTGTTGGGCGCACGGTGTACATGTACAAATCTTTTCCTAACGTCAAGTACAAATGAGCTCGACGAATCCGGGACGTTAACAATACGCCTTTCCACTACATGTACCAAATTCACTTTGAATTGGCGCGTGCTGATGCGAGCCGATCGCATGCTAATCTATTGATGTGCTAGCGTCTCGGTCGACAAAACGAAGAGCAGTCGAATTTTGTCTTGTCCAAAGGTATTAATACATGTACAGCTAAACCACCAGAAGTTTGAGGGCAGCAATTTCGATCTAGTGTGCTGTCTTGTTAGAGCGCAGGGACGCCCGATGTTCCTTTCATGTACATACATGTGTACCGGTACCGGTATGTACATTGTACAGGCACATTGCAGGTTGATGCCACCGTCGGCATCTGTCGGGGTACTGTACATGTACTGTACTGTGCTCTCTGGAAGTGTGAGGTAGGTATCTTCAAGATATGCAAGCATCTTGGTAAGTACATCGGTGGCACCAGTGTATTTACCGGTCCGGTTCACGCTACAGTACATGTATGGTACGCCGACAATGCTTGTAAACTTTTAGCAATGTGTTGCTCGTAACAGTGCCTGGCTGTGGTCGCGGCTTGCTGGCAAAGGGTACCCGCAATGGTTCTTCAATTTTAGTCGATTACGAGGTGCGCCATAGATTAATTTATCATCGGATTTGATGTTCACCGTTTGTTCGTATTGACGGGAAATTGTCCCGACATCGTGCACGGTGCACAGAGTACTGAACAATAATAAAGAGCAATTTGAGTCAGGTTTGATTAGTTGAGCTAGCACTAGCAAGTACTTAGCACGTGGTGACTAATGTGTGCTTGCCCCCGCATGTAGCTCAGCTATTATCTGGGGTGCAATCTAGCCCTGAAACTTTGAGCTAGATTCCTCCCTTCATGTACTGCTGCTGTTGTTGCTGTTGCGCGTCCTCGTTGACGATGTGAATATCATCGAGAGAATACTGGCACACAGGGTCCTTGGGCCCGTTGCTCAGAACCATCGGCAGCGTCCCGCTCTTGTTAACACCATAAGAAGACGCACACTCTGTGAAGTTGTGGTCCCAGTTGCCTGGCTTGACGTAAATGTTGCGCAGTACAGCTTGGTCTCCGAAGTTCCCATTCATCATGACAATGCTCGCATTAGGGAGGCGTCCATCTCGGACGACCTCACGCTCAGTCGTCTGGATGACCGACAGGTCTGCGTAGACATTGCTCACGTTCAGGAAGCGCTGACGAGGGTTGCTCTTGCAATTGCCACACGAACGGTACAGCTTGCCAAAGTCCTGCACGAAGAAGCCGTCCACGGTGACGGTGCCGTAGCCATTGTGCTGGATCACTTTGTCGTCCGCGTAGCGAGCTCCACCACCAATGACCCTGGACACACTGGAGACGTTTCCACCCTTGATACTCAGCGCGTCCTCGCACACGTCCTCCCACCACACGTTCTCGATCGTGCAGTCCGACATCTCGCAGTGTACGCCCTCCATTTGGTTCGTACCAACGATGACGTTCTTGAGCGTACCACCTGGTTGGACGTCGAACACCGCATTTGACGATCCATTGCTCTCGGTTTGGCCGAGGCAGGTGATGTCCGAGCGGTCGTAAGTCTTCATGCCACCGTCGAACACTTCGCCCGACTTAACGACGTACACCTCAGCAAAACTGACGTTGCCTTGGCTGACTGGCCAGGAGCCATCAGGGACTGGGGCGCTGAAGGCGACCGCGGCGCCTAGCACGAAAGTGGTAGCTGAACCGAGAAACTGGAGCATCGAGTACAGGTAGGAGGTGTGCTTGTGTTGGGGGCGTGAAAACAAGAAATGAAGGTTTGACACTGGACTTGTGAACAACGAGCCGGGTGCAGTAATCCTTGTAGACGTGACGCGAGGCGGCAAAGCGTTTACCACTCATCACGTCAATGGCGTTGGAATGCAACATCGAACCGATAGGCAGTGCCTATTAGGCACACCTGCTGGTAGAGCTGTTTCGGTACACAATTGGATAGACACCTCTATTATTTTCCATTGACAAGGAACTTGCAAAGTGCCACCAGTCAGTCGTATTCGAGCCGCAATCTGCTGCTGATAGGAGACCTTCCTAATACTGTAGTTGCAGCTTTACTTCAGTAGCGGGAAGGGGAACACACGATCACCTAGCAATGAAAGTCAAAATTCTGCACAAAGGTGCACGACAAAGTCAGTTGCTCTACATATATAGGACAAGTACATGTAGTTTTGTCGCTGTCGCAGTGGCACTGCGGCAATGCATGTGCTAATATCCCTCAATCCAGTCCATCGCAAGCCAAGTCAAGGTGCATTCGAAAAATGCACTGTACATGTACTACGTAGTACATTCTGAAGTACACCTCATGTACATTTATTAATAAAGATCAACACAAATAAACTCGTCAGTGAAGAAATCGTTTTGCTACCCTTGAAGCTTAGAGTTATATCCCGCCCTTCATGTACTGCTGCTGTTGTTGCTGTTGCGCGTCCTCGTTGACGATGTGAATATCATCGAGAGAATAATGGCACACAGGGTCCTTGGGCCCGTTGCTCACAATCACTGATTTCGACCCGCTCTTATTAACACCATAAGAAGACGCACACTCGGTGAAGTTGTACTTCCAGTTACCTGGCTTCACGTACATGTTGCGCAGCACGGCTTGGTCTCCGAAGTTTCCATTCATTATGACAATGCTCATATTTGGGATGATTCCATCTCGGATGACCCCACGATCAGCCTGGATGACCGACAGGTCCGCGTAGACATTGCTCACGTTAAGGAAGCGCTGACGAGGGTTGCTCTTGCAGTTACCACACGAACGGTACAGCTTGCCAAAGTCCTGCACGAAGAAGCCGTCCACGGTGACGGTGCCGTAGCCATTGTGCTGAATCACTTTGTCGTCCGCGTAGCGAGCTCCACCACCGATGACCCTGGAAACACTGGAGGCGTTTCCACCCTTGATACTTAGCGCGTCCTCACACACATCCTCCCACCACACGTTCTCGATCGTGCAGTCTGATCTGTTACAGTGCACGCCCTCCATTTGGTTCGTGCCAATGATGACGCTCTTGAGTGTGGCAAACGGCTCGACCATAAATACTGCCGACGTTGCATTGCTCTCGTTCTGACCGTGGCATGTGATGTCCGAGCGGTCGTAAGTCTTCATGCCACCGTCGAACACTTCGCCCGACTTGACGACATACACCTCAGCGAAACTGACGTTGCCTTGACTGATAGACCAGGAGCCATCAGGGACAGGAGCACTAAAGGCGACTACAGCACCGAGCGCCAAAGCGACAGCCGAACCGAGCAGCTGGGGCATCGAGGACAGGAAGGAGGTTGCTTAAGCTGGGGACGAGAAAACGGGAAATGAGAGTAAAATCGATAAGACATGGACAGTATATTGGTGATACATGTACTTGCCGCAGTATTCATATGGCCATGTTGCTTTAATCAACACAAGACAGCAAAGCGTTCGCCACGCATCACGTCAATTATACGAGGATCTGCGGCGCAGATTCTGACTCACAGTCTGTGAGTGTCCAAAAGTGTACTGAAAACGCCCACACTATCCTCCCAGCACCCCAAAGGAATCTAGCACCATGCAAATAAGCATCTTTGCACACAAATTCGGCCCACCACCACCACCAATTATCTGATAGCACACAATACATGCCAGTTTTGAAAACCGATCGTACCGTAGTATCGGTGTCAAGTGTCACCCCCCTCGGGTCGCCAAATCAAATGATAAGGAAAAGTGCAAGGTGCTGGTTATGGATGGGACAACGATTGCGCTACTAATGCTGACTCTAATCTTTGTGAATGTGTCTATCAACGACGTCGTCGTCCCAGGAAACTTCTCCTGCGCTGTCATCTAGCCACGACAAAGCTTGTAAGGCATTAGCCAGCTCTTCGTCGATTTTGTCTGCCCCTACATCTTCGTTTGAAAAGTCCGTGCGCTCGTCGAACACGTCGGTAGCGTTTTAGTTGCGCAGTCTTAGTTTTAGCAGCCATTTCCAAAATGTCAACCTTCTTTGACTTCCAGCGTCTAATAACACGTGCTTTAGACTGATATGTCGTGCTAGCTGGGTCGATTCCAGGCCACAACGTCCGAATCACGACCCGCATTTCTCGGGTTTCGTACAGACGGAGTGCAGCAGCCTTGAAAGCGAAAGTCTCCGACGTCAGCTTGAGCTGCGTAGGTTTCCGGCCTCCGCCTCGCCACGACACCCGCATTCGAGTCCTTGTTCGCCGGCTTCTTCTCTATTCTGCGGTTGTTCTGGTTATGCTGCACTGGCTTCAAGGAACTCGGGGCTGACACTTAACAAAACGGTGCAAATCCTACTTGTCCAACCCCCAATACACAGCTTTCATTGGTCAATATAGGGGGGTGACACTTGACAAATGCGGACACTTGACACCGATACTACGGTACCTCACCTGACGCCACCAGCCCCCTTATGCCCCAACGACTTCCCTGGAAGATGCAAGCCCAAGGCTTGCCAACAAGTGACGCTGAAATGCTCCTGGAAGGCTTCAAAAACTTCAAGATTACCAAAAGCAAGCTCACAACTTGTGGCGTGTGCACCTTACCAGCTCTCCATCAGATGCGCACCCAAGAGCTTGTGTGCGCCTGTTCGGCGTGTGCTAGCACTGAGATTGGTTTGGTGTGCCCGTGGCGTGGGAGAATTCGTACGTGCCAACTACTAAACATCGTGAACGTCGAAGACCTCAATACACACGCGACTTGCGTGATCCCACCGCGCCAGCCGAAGCTCACTAGCACGATGAAGGAGGTGGCTCGCGACTGGGCAGCTCAAGGGCTAAAACCTAAGAGGGTATGGAACGGCCTAATGACCAGATTCGATCTTTCTGAGAAGCAAATGCCGCCTCTAGAAACTGTGCAGCGCTTCGTGCACAATTTTGTAGCCGGTCATCTCGGCGGCAGCGACTTGATCTCCGTCATCAGACAAAAGGTGGCTGCAGCCGCCTTCACCGGAGAAGAAGATGAAACGAAGCCGTTCACACTCACGTTGCACACCGATGATAGTGGCAAGCCCATCATCGGCAACGGTATGGACGAAAATCCCTTTGTGCTGGGAATTTCAACAAAAAGTCTGCTACGAAACGCGGATCGCGATGCTGGCAGCTTTATCCTTCATCTAGACGCTACCTACAAGCTGGCCCAGAATGGATATCCCGTGGTGGTGGTTGGAGTGTCCGACCGCGCTCGACAATTTCACCTAGTTGCCATTTTCATTGTTTCACAGCAGAAACAACCTCAGTACGATGCTGTGCTGCAAATACTGTGTAATGCCTACAAGAATGTTGTTGGCAGGCCCTTGAAAGTGCGTTGGGTGATGGGGGATGCTGACAGCGCTCAGTGGAACGCTTTGAATGAAGTCTTTGGGGCAGTCGGGGAATTTCGCTTTTTGATGTGCTACTTTCATGTTGTAAAGAAAGTTTATGAGAAGACTCGGTCGCTGCCTTCAAACTTGTCGGAGATGGTTCTCCGTCACATTCAGGAGCTACACTTTGCTCGTGATGAGACGGTCTATCTGAAACGCTTGGCTGAGGTTGAATCGGAGTGGGCCACGTTTTCCCCGCTAAAAAGCTTTTCCGCCTACTTCAAGCGTGTTTGGTTGAATGCCAGGCTCTGGAGGTGGCAAGCATTCCACACACCAAGCGGCTTTGCCACCACAAATAACCCATGTGAAACCTTCAACGCTGTGATTAAACGCGACGTCACCCTTCGCCGCAAGCTCAAGACTGGCATTCTAATTAAGCAGCTGATGACGCTCTGTCGAAGCGAGAGTCTTCGGCCTCGGTTGTTTTCTACTACCCCAGCAATAGATGACAGGCTTGTGCGCCGAACTAAATCACTTGCACGTGACGGACTTCTGCGGGAATATGTGCCACCACGCACTGCTATTTAGTTTCTGCTCAACACCACAGACGACAAGGCAAAGGGTGAGACTGTGAATGTAATTGCTCGTGCTGCATTGCGCAAGTTTGACGTTATCACACGACGTTCACGTGAGGACTTACCAGCTACAGCGCAACTCAACATTGGAACTGCACGAATGGAGACGCTCGACATGCCGACCAACGGGTGGGAGGTTGATATTGTAGCCCGAGTATGCCCCTGTGGATATTTCGGTAAGTTTGGAGCTTGCGTGCATCTCCTGTATGCCCTGGATGCTGTTGGCACCATCGACTACTCCGGTCGCGAGCAGCTCTACTACCGTGGAAGAAACAAGCGAAAGCGCGTAAGCACTCATCCTGCAGGGCGTCCTAGTAACAGTGGAGGCGCACTGGAGTACAGTTGATAGGATCAGATAACGAACGAAAAGCAATAGCAACACATTGGTTTCTTACCATCATCTCCAATACCGCCGCGATGATGAGGCCAGCGCCATCTTTGACATTCCCTGGCCGCTATCACCACGACCAAACACTAGTGGCCAGAGGCCAGCTCCACAGCTTCTTCACGCGGCACTGCTACTTTGCACGTCCAACACCTCATCAGCACCACAGTCCCTTCACCGACCCACCCGCATCATCGCTCCAGCACCACGACTTGTTCGCTCGACTAGCATCAGAGCACCTCAGCCACACGCGAAGACCAGGATTGACGGGAAAGCCGTACCGGGCTATGCACTGGGTGCCCGTTGCAGGTTTTGGGCGTTTTGTGCAGTTTTTTTGGGTGTTTTTGGTATTTTCTCGCAGATTCTGCGCCACGTACCTACAGGAAATGCCTTGCCCGATCACGGTTATTACTTCCTGCGCCGTGAGCGTACCATGTGAAACAGTGGCAGATACGACGCTATGGAAACTTTCATCAAAGTTGTCGCTTTGAAACACGTTTGTATTGTCTGTACAAGAGTGGACTACCGGTAGCGCCACAGGAGTCCTAGTAGGTAACGAGTTCGGAAAAGACGTATGGTTCCGAGATCTTGGATTCGACGGTACCGGGGTTTACGGGTACTGTGCATGGGATCTGCTACAATACCGGTATCATAATAGTACATGTAGTAGTATGAAATAATATACTGTAACATATTACTTGTAGTATACATTATACTGTATACTCCGTTTACTGCCAAAACGAGGCTAATACCAAATGTTGAGGCATTTTTGGTTTACTACCTGATTGAGGTCAAGAAGCTAGAATGGTTGGCTAGAGCAGTAAGTAAAGTTCGTTAGGGAGAAACTACCGTAATACACTTTGCAAGTTGCCAAACGGATAAAAGCTTCCTCTACGCTACGTGACATATACACCTCACATGTAACATGTCCAATGTAGCTAGACCAATGAAGAAGACTTACTTTTTATTGCAAGCTAAAACTTAGAACTTGAAACCACTTGACCAATTCGCCATTGTACGAGGAATCAATGTTCAGGGGGGGGGAGAACTAACTTCAGTGGATCAAAGGGTTTCAACGACTGCGGATGCATGAGAGTAGTATATATCGTTTCGGAGTCTCCATGTTGCGTTGAAAACGAAAGCAGTATGGACCCGCTCCAGCGTCTTATACTCTCCAGCTTGAGATCGCTCGGTTTCGGCATGTAGTAGCTGCCAATTTAATGCCGCAGAGAAAAATTTGCTCCATGGAGCCCAAAGCGATCGCCACATGCCATCTAGCCCTGGGCACGACAACAAGCAGTGCTTCTTTGCATCTGGAGACCAAGAAGGACTTTCATCTCGAATTCTTTGCGAGCATCTCGTGGTGGAGGTTTTGAACGAGAAAGCCCCCCCCAATTGCATGCCACCGGACAATGAGAGAGATTCACGTACTTGTGTAGCCCAGAATCTGTTGGCATCGGAACTGTTACTCGGCGCTAGCGAAGCCATCCAAAATGACAGTGGTGATGTGATGCACAGAACGTTGAAGTGTGCCGCCGTTCAGACGACAACAACATCGTTTTATGCACTTTAAAACCTGTTGCAATGCATTGTTTTCAGTTCATTCGTTGATCAAGTTTGAGGAATCAGGGCGGACGTGTCTCAGAGTCAAAAATACTCTACTAAAGCATAAACGTACAGTCATGGGTCTCATTTACGAGAGGGTGGACCATATCTAAACCCAAAACTATTATGTTTCACAATTCATTCTCGATAATAATTTTCTTTCAAAACTATAGGTTGTACGCGGTTATAAGATTAACAAGAATTTGCACAATAGTTTCGTTCCGCAGGTTTGCGCCGCATGCTTGCTCGCCAACTTGACCGCAGATACACTGATCACAGGGATTCCTCGCTAGGAGCCCTAGCGTCGAGTTGAATTTGCTTGTGCATCATTCGCGGTCGGGCAAGTTACTTACTTCACCGATAAAATGGCTTCACCGTTAAATGGCTTCGAAGCGGAGGAAACGCGGTGAACGCATGTGAATCTCACACACGTCGTCACGAAGTTGCCCACAGCAGGAGAACAGGATCAGGCCGATTGCGCTTCCGGTTCTCGAAGGCCACAGGAGGGGCGAGCATACGAGGTCCAAGTGCCGCCGCCGAAGTCATCCCTCCCGAATGGACACAAAACGCAAGTCCCTCTAAACAGTGTCGGCCAACTTTTCAGCCACATGACTGGAAGTTTGTATGCATGTCCCTTTTATACGTTGTAGTGGGTGGGGACGTGCGTCTGCGCCAAAGCGGCCAGCAGCTCAAATCTCGATTCCTCCACGTCGTCCACAGGTTCCGCAGCGGATTCAGGCAGCGGCAGCGTTCGGTTGTCGTCCCCCTTCCGCCACCTTCGGTCGCTTCGTCCCCCTTCGCGGCATTCGTCTTTTGCCCTAGTAAGGAAGGAAATCTCACGCCCTGAACAAACCAAACCAAACCAAACCTTCTTCTTAATGAACCAAACCAGGGTAACGGAACGAACCGGTTCGAATGCGTTTTATGGTTCATTAGGAGTTTCAGAAAAAACTCCAAACCAAAGAGACAGAATCGTGCAAACCCCTCCACAGGTTCAAACCAGTAGGATCTGACGAAAATGGAGACAACAAGCTCAGCATGCAGCGCGCTGGTGGTCTCTCACGACCGTCAAGGCCTAGAAACTATTGTGAATCCCGGTTGTATTGAGCGCCGCCAGCAGATATTACTCCGAGAGGACATCGTTGTCAATGGAGCCGGAGTCGTAGAGCAGCTGGGGCATGCCTTACAAAATTCGCAAGTACGAACGGATGAGAAGCTTCTTGAAGTTGCTCAGTACGCTCACGATCACGCAATTCATACGGCTGCGGACACAGAGAAGCGCTTGGGGTCTCGTATAGGCAAGTACTTTGAAGATGTCCAAGTCCATTTGGAAGCGACAAACAAGATCCAAATCGATAGCCAAGCTGCTGAAACAAATGCACGTCTTGTTGGTGTCGTTCAAGATGTTCATGACCGCGTCGACACAAGTATGAAGACATCATTTGAGAAGTTTGCTATAGAGCTAGGTCAAAAGGTCAACACTACTTTGACGGCGATGGAGGGCGCGATAAATGAACACAAGAAAACACATGCTTCCGAATGTGAGTTGCGCCTCGGTGCAGCACTTAAATCGTCTCACGACGCTTTCGAGGCTGCTACGGACCTGCAAGCGGAGTGGATTGAGAAGACTAAACGCCAAGCTGAAGAAGGCAGTAGAGGCAGAAAGTAAAAAGCTTCAACTCGCTCAGCAATCGCATTTGATCAAGCAAGAAAACATTTACAGGGACAAGCTGCTAAACTGGCAAAATCACACGCCAGCAGTGTTGAGGAGCGCCTACAACAAAGAATCAATAGCGCGATGGATGCCGCTCGCCTACAGACCCTCAGCAAGCTTGATGAACGCTTCGGTGACATGTCGAGTACATTGGAGTGTGACAAAGTGGCACTGAAACGAGAACTTCTTTGATGATATTCACAGCAACAGAGTTAAACTTGAGGCAAAGATTCAATCGCAGCTCAGTGATTTTCAGGCCGCGTCTTCCAGAAGAAACTGCAAATTGCAGCATCAAATGGCTCAGCTAATTGCAGCTGCCGATCGCTTGAACACTCGCCTTTCGAGTATAGAAAATCAAGATGCACAAGAAATCAGTTTGCCTTGCAATAACACAGACACAGATGATCTTACTATCGAAGTATTGGATCCAAAACCAGTGGACTGACTTCTCCGGCTACATCACCTATGGTAGACAACCATGTACCGAAAAGCGCTTCATCGTTGCAAGACGATCTACATCCAGTTACTTCATCATCCGCGGTAGACAACCAGGTATCGGAAAGTGATCCATCCTCGCAGGACGATCAGCATTTGTCAGAAGGACAGGTTGAGCTCCTACTCTGTGAAAATTCGGATAGCGGTGACACTGCCATACTAACGGCACTTAATCAGATCAACTTGGGAATACAGGCTCTTCTTCGAAAGCCACGGTCACCAACGATCCCATCACCAATCAAACACAGCACGGATAATAAAGCCTCACCGATTCCAAGCCGGATCGTCAAACAACGATCGGGTATCCCACGAAATACCGCTGTACCAATCCAACGAGCTGCTGGACTTCTAACTACAGCTAGAGAAGCAGCGATGAAACAAATCTAAGTGCGAGCTTCGAAACGTGAAAAAGAATTACGGAAACGCAAACACTGAAGCAAGAAAGACTCGATAAGGGAGTATAAGCTGCAAACGCAACTTGTGCTTGGAAGCTTGAGGTTCGTGGTCAGCTCTAACATTGCAGTTGACATACATAATTTGATGTACGTGGTGGTTCAGAAAAAATAAAGAACACCAAATGCATTTTATTCATCTTGGCAATCCTCATCTAGTTCACTGTCAAATAAACAAGACGCTACCTCGCGTTCCCATCGTGCAGCAAATGGTATGTTGACTTGACATGAAGACAGGGGGACTAACACGTTTGCCGGAACTGCCTGCTCCAACTCTGAATCTGTTAGCCGGGGGCAATTTACCACGTCGACAAACTTTCGATTCCGATTCAAAAAGGAGCACATATCGATATTGTGCTTCGCAATACTAGTGCGATGGCTGGTAACAAGCATACCACTTATGCCGAAATCCCTCTCGATCTGTGCTGAAGATGCTGGAATTGCGTAGATGACCCGTGCTGCGATAGGTAATAGTCGATAGTTGTTTTCATCATGTTGGCGCTTCCAAAAGTGCAAAATTGATTCGGTTTTGGCCGTCGTCGTAAGCAGCCTACTGGGATCGGAGAACCACCTTTCGAGCTCTTCATCAATGCGTGCTTCGTGAACGTTACGCTGCTCCACGTGTTCGGCCTCTTCTTCAGCAAATTCCATAAGTTCCTCAGAAAATACTTGAGCAGGCTGGAAGGAAGGGAACTCGATAAATGATGATAGAGACTCGAAACCGGACGGCAACTGCTGCGGTATCTCGCAATTAGAGGGCGTACCGTACACTTCTGCTGGAGCTGAAGTTTGAGAGCCTACTTGTCGATATGGTCAACATTAACGCTCGCAACCGCCTCAGTACGGCATCCTTCACACTAGCAACATTTCGACTAACAGCGCCTTCATCCATTCGCAGGTGGGGCTGCTCCGGGTCGATGATCAACTGTTCGTTGCAAAAGGCGGACGATCTTTGCTAGGTTGACGTCTTGATTTTTAGGACGGTGCAGTAGCATCTGAACTTCCGGGATGAAAGACGACTCACGAATCCGTGCGTTATCCGTGTAGCGAGCGAAGAAATTTTATGGAACAACTTAGCAAGTAGTGCTCGTGTCGATTTCACGAGTCTTGTAAGGTCTCGGACTTGGTAAAAGTGGGGCTTCTGTTGAGGCTCGCATTTTGTCTTTGGAGAGGTTGAGTTTCATCCAGGATAGTTTTGCGCAGTCGAAAGATCGACAAAAGGACATCAACTTGGTTTGTGTCCTCCTTGACTCTTGACATTTAATGCCATGATAGGGTTCAGAAGCCCATACAGCTGAAGCAGGCTCAACTTGTCGTCAGCAATTGAAGTGGCTCTGGTGTTGATTTTCGCTCCCGAATAGCTTTGTCAATACGTTCCTGGAACCAATCTTCGAGTTGGTCCCATTTTTCGAGCAATCGCCGGACAACTTTAGCGAAGCTCATGAATCGGTGCTCTTTGTGTTCGATTAATTGGGTTGTAGCACCAGCGTTTGCCATCTCACAAAGTTCTGAGAAGAGACTCCCCATTGAGGCGTTGGAGCGAACGGCGTATGTTGTACTTTTGATGCGAGTAACCAATTCGGTGGCTGGTAAGTTCTTAGAGGTCTTTCGCTGAGGGGTGATACCAAACGCGTTTTTTGTAGCAGCGTTCGTAAGGTGGGGTATGCACCATTCCCATTGGAGACCGATTCCCTTCTGTCATCATCCACTTAACATCAGGGCCAGCGTCACTAGTGGAGCCGTAAAATCTTTCGTGGATAGCCCAAAATCTTTAGTAGCTCTGTAATCCAGCGCTTAAATGATTCACGGCTTCCGGCGCTTCTTTCCCATACATCGGTTCATAGTGGCGAGTACCAAGAAGGATCGACTGGAATTCCCAGTTGTTGTCGACAAAATACACCTCAGACCAAGATATTTGGTCGCCTCTGTGTCTTGGAAGACCAAAATCACACACCATTGAGAATGACGCCACGTTGTTAATTCTGCTGCATTGTAGATGGGATTGAATAGCCTGTCGTGCTTGAATAAAGCTCAGCAATAGCTCGCGTTACTGTGTCGTTATTGAGAGTCGCTCGAACTCGTCTGCAACCACCAAGTTCTGCGAGCAATTCCGATTCTTCGTATTCTCCGGAACCGAAACGGGAGATTGTTGTTCACCACACACGCAGCGTCTCGAGCAGCAATGTCATTCTTCTGCTATCAGCTCCATCAGCAATAGCACATCGTATGCGTTCTAGCTCCTTAGCTCGGTTACGTTTCCTGGTGTTCTCGGCTGTGATTTTACTGGCTGTCAACATGTGCTTGTCGTTAAGATGCTTGGTAGCTTTAGACGTATTACCAAACAGTTGAATTATCTTGTTATCACGACGACATTCGAGGCTTCCTTGGCATATCCAGCAAATGTATTCCTTGCCTTCAAGCGTGGAAGTAACGCGTACCCCCCAGTCTAGAATTATTGATCGTTCACCACGGCGTCTTGGTAGTACCTTAAACCCCTCTGGCGGCACATAGTTTCGTATTGCTTGGGTAACGTGCATCGGCACAGATACTGACGAACTTGAACTAGCAACAATGCTGCCATGGACAGATGGTGGAAGGTCGGGCGCAGGTGTATGCTGGTTCATGCCAGACATTGCCGTCTCCACGAGTGCTGTGGAGGGCCCTGACCCTACTGTCTGTACTGGATGACCTGGTTGCTGGGTACTACCCACAGGACCGATGTCAGCATCTTCTTCTCGAGAGCGTTGACTCCGTTCTTGTGAACGGTGAAGGCGGAGTAGACGCTGAATTGTTGTGTTGAGGGTTGATACAGAAGATGTTGGGCCTACAACGCGATAGTAGCGAAACTGTTGTAGGGGCTTGAGTTGGGGGGGGCACTGCAAAATGTAGTGTGAGCTGAGATCAGAGCCGAGTGCTCTGGAAAGATCTTTGAGTCGTTTCGCGTTTCATATCTTCGATAAGAACAGTAGCCAATAGGTGCTCTCGTTGTTACAACTTAAAGCCGTAACTCCAAACCTGAAACTCCAAACCTCCGTTCAGGTTTGAAGTCAGGATGGGTTTCATAGCCAAACCACGAAACCTACTTGTTTTGGTTCAGAACAACGGGGAAGTAACGTTCAAACCAAATTTCAGCGCTTTCCTCGGTTTGGTTTGTTCAAGGTGTGGGAAATCTCCATAGCCGACAGGTGCGTGCGTCATCACTTCTCGTCGCGTGGCGTTAGGGTTATCGCATTCCGCACTCAAGTGCCGCCCTCTGTATCGCTTTATCAAAGTCTTTCGCAGTGTGCGAAGAAGTCGGCATTGGAGACAAAAGGGAAGTGGAAGCGTCGCAGTAACGGCAACAGAAAGAGTGTTTGTCAGTCCGCTAAGTGGCCACAAGAGCCTCAGTCCGGAACTTTCAAGCCCCAGACAGGTATTTCCCCCCTAGTTAAACATGGTTATGCGTCACGATAGCCAGGATCTGGCCTCTATGATGGCTCGTGCACCGCCCAAGCGCGTCTTCTCCTTCAAAGACGCAGTCGTGTCTGCACCTCTCCCGTTAAAGACTCAGGCCGTACAGGCGGCTAAGAACGAGAAGAAACCGCAACAGACTTCTGGCTCAAGACAAATCCGCTCGCGCAGTATTACGAAGATCGTGGAGAGTCCGAGCTTCAAGAAACGCTGCGAGGCGCTCAAGACGCATCAGGGACGCAAACATCATGATAAAAAGACGGAGAACACAGCTGCCAGTCGAAATTCTTTCGAGGCTGCAAGTCCCAAGAAACTGACGGCATTAGAAGAACTTTGTGAGCGGGAAATGCTCACGAATGAGAGCTTCAAGGGCCGCAAACGACCTGCTCGTTCTACAAGCTCTTCTCTGTCGTCTCCGCTACGTAAATCTCATTCGTCGTCGGAAAAAGACGATGGAACGAGCCAGGGAAGTGGGAGTCCCCGTCTCCGTGCAGTGTCCAATGACCGTGTGCTTTTACGTCGAGCTTCTTTGCCATTGGGAGCTCCTTCCGACTCGGATACTCAGGAGACACTTTCAAGTTCGTCCTGCGACAGTAGCCCCATGAAGGCAGCTGAAGGTGACGAGAAGTTGGGAAAGAAAGAGCGCTCTAGGTGTACGTCCAGTTCAGAAGCCTCCTCTCAGCCGCGTAGTCCCGTTGTGTCGGTCTCAGCTCCGTCAAGCACCTTGTCTATTGAAAGCGAGTTGTCACACGATCTGGCAGTTCGGTGCTCTACTGGAAGTAGACACCACTCGCGGAAGGTATTCGACAGCGACGACGACTTCTTGGACTGTGACGATACCAACAGTGAGTCTACGGCCGAGTCTTCGTGTCCAAGTCCTCGTCACAGTCCTCTGTCGCACTTCAGCTCGCACCGACGTAACGACTTAAACGAGATGGAAGCGTGCAGGGAGCAGGATGAACTGTCCAGTATGCTGTCGAATTGCGAAGAGGAGGATGAAGAAGCATACATGCTGCTCGATCGGATCACCAACTTGTCGGAGGAATTTGTGGCAAACCGCGAGTACGAGGAGTCAAACGCGCTTTCGTGGTCGGTGCAGCACGCGGCTCAGCAAGGAGTGATTACTACGCAGCTACAGCAGAACTTGTTCTCTAATATTTGCGAAGGTTATCTGGATGAAGCTCGAGATGTGCTGTATCACAAGTGCCACCTGGTTCCAGCCGTCGGCAGCGTGGTGGAGAGCCCAATACAACCAATTATGGATCCAGGTGCATTGCAGTCGTTTGTAGACTATGTGGACAACATTTCGCCCACCGATGCGCCGACAGCGCGCATGCACAAGCTTCAGGTGCTCAAACAACTGTCTGACCTGCTTACTAAATGGGTCAAGATGGTCGGACGCGAGCGCGACCTGAGCGAAGAGCACATTGCGTTGACTAAGGGATCTCTTTTCCTGGCTGGATCGTATCGTTTGGGTTTAGATGACCCTAACTCGGATATTGACGCTGTTTGTGTGGCGCCTTGGCATGTGACGCATGACGATTTCTTCGGCTCGTTCTGTCAGCTATTGGAACAGACGGAGGGAGTTTCCCACCTTGCGCCTGTGCCTAATGCGTACGTCCCGCTCATCTCTCTTTCATTTTTGGGAGTGCGCATGGATCTGCTTTTTGCACGTCTGCCTGTGTCGAGTGTGGAGTCCAACCAAAACATTGATTCCGATCACATGCTGGTTGGCGTGCATGAAACCTCGATGAAAGCTTTGAACGCTCCACGTGTCAGCTCCATGCTGTTGTGCCTGGTGCCTAAGCGTCGTGAATACCGGATCGTGCTGCGAGCCGTGCGTGCATGGGCTCGCCGCCGTGGAATCTATTCGGCTAAGTTGGGATACTTGGGTGGCATTAGCTGGGCTATCTTGGTTGCTTTCGTGTGCCAGTTGTACCCTAACGCGGAGCCCGCGAAGATATTTGTGCGGTTCTTCCAGGTGCTTTCGGAATGGCAATGGCCTCAGCCCGTTATGCTCAATATGATCTACGATGCTGGACTTGGATTTGACATGTGGGATCCCCGTCAGAGCGTGTTTGATCGATCGCATATTATGCCGATTATCACGCCCGCGTACCCACACATGAACTCTTCAGTTCAGGTTTCGCAGCCAACGTTCTCGGTGATTTATGAGGAGCTATGGCGCGCTCGGTACTTGGCTGAAATCGCTGTGGGTATTTCGAAACCGTTCCCGACGACCGCTCCATCACCAGAAAACTCAGAAGTGGACTTGAAGGCAGCAGTTGTGTGTATGGCCACGTCAATGCCGTCATTTGACCAGCCATTGAATGCCATTCAAGGTGAAAAAGAAGTTGGTGAGTCCCAGGATGAAGCAGGTGCTTGGGACAAGCTTTTCCAGCCTTCAAACTTTTTCATTCGGTACAGCTCGTACATGGTGTTCAACTTCCAGGCAGATTCAGAGAGTACAATGCACAAGTGGGGCAAGTTCGTCCAGTCACGGGTACGAAAGCTCGTGGATAATCTTCACCACATGTCGCCCGTTTCTCGAGTGCATGCGTTCCCACAGTATTTCCCTCGTACTTGTGGCGCTGAGCACCAGGGACCTGGTTCGTGTATGTTCATTGGCATCGAGTTCCACTACCGCCGGCATCAAAGTATTCAGGCAAAGGATGACCCAGAGGTGAAAAAGACATTGGATCAGACCATTCGATTTTTCTTGGCAACAGATCTGCAGCAGATGGAGGACAAACAACCAGATATGACCGCTGATGCCAAGGTGCTGCGTTGGGAAGAGCTGCCTGACTTTGTTTTCCCGACTGGACGGAGCAATTCGGAGATGGAGCGCGCCAAGTACACTAACGATCTGGAAAAGATGGGCTTTTCGCAGAGCAACACCCCGTCCTTCCGCCCACCTTACTACGTGAACAGTTACAACCGCAACGGCAAGTGGAGAGGCGGCGGCGGTCCGCGCAAGTACGCGGGTGGCCAACGGAAGCACCGCCGTGATTTTCGCAACGCACCACGGTCATATCCAAGCACACAGGCCGGGTGAATGAACTTGCAGCGAGCCCGTTGTTCGTAACTGGAGAACAAGCTCAATACGTCATGAAGACGGTGGATCGTTTATGACGTACATACCTACGTATTTAGACGAACGACGCCCACTTCATTATTGAAGTGTCAGGTTGTCGAAGCTGGCTTGGTGGTGATAGCAAGCCTGCAGGTGAACCCACGAAGGAAAGAGATCGCGCCAAACAAGCACAGGGGTTTGAAATTGCGGACTCCAGCCGCTTCGGCGGAAACGTGCCGGTGCCTCGCGCTACAGCCAGCCGCCTAAAGCGTTCTGTACCATCATCATGAGTGTTTATTATGACCCTAGATGTAGCTGACGCACAAAACGAGAAGAAAAAGAAAAAAGATAACACCAGAAAAATTAAAAAAATAAACGTCTTGAAGACTTCAAGTTACATGTAGCAGAATACTCTGCATCTGCTTCGATCGCAGGATATGATCGTGTTACAGTTCATTTCAATGTTGAGTTTACAAATGCTATTGCGCTTCATTCCCATTCCAGAAAGAGCGTGTTCGGAACGATTCACCCTGAACCAAGCACTGCTTGAAGCAAAGGTTGCTCTAAGATCGCTTGACGAAATTCACTTGGACAGTCAAGTGTGTAAACACAAACCGGCGCTGCTTGGTGGTCTCCGTTGAAGTTTGGTGGCTAATGTGCAAAAGTAAGGCATCTTTAATCCCGAGATTAATCGATCGAAGCGAAGCGAACAGCCCATGGCAAAAGTATCAAGTTCGTGGCGTCGCATGGCCGCTTTCGCAGGTGTTTTTTATCCAGGGATGCACGTTGATCACCCGCTTTCTATACTCAATCCGAGGCTGCATGGTGTGACTCGGGTTGCCTCTGGCTCTTCCAGTGCTAAGCCTCTGAGATCGCCCGAGCCCGAGCACTTTGTCATTCTTCAATTTTCTTCGCCCCACCGAAGACCTTCCCAGCCAACCAAAGATGAAGGTGATCCCAAGCGTCCTGGCCTTGAGTGCTTTTGTCACCGCGCTCGTCTTCAGCCCACAGACGGCTTGTGCTCAAGTTGTCGTTGAAGCTGAACCCGGCACCGACTTGTTCGAGCAGTACCGACCGGTTTACCACTTCACCCCTCGGAAGAAGTGGATGAACGACCCGTGCGCGCCGTACTACGACAAAGCCACTGGTCTGTATCACATGTTCTACCAGTCGAACCCGAACTCGACCGTTTGGGGCAACATGACTTGGGGTCACGCCGTCTCGAAGGACCAAGTGACCTGGGAGGACTACCCGGATGCGCTTCACCCGTTCGAGGACAAGTGGGACAACTTGGGCGTGTTCTCAGGTTTCGCCATGGACAAGGCTATCGACGGTAAGCACACCGTGTTCTACACGGGTGTGACTGCTCTCCCCATTTCGTGGAGGAAGGAGTACCTGTTCGGTGAGCACGTTGTGTACGCCACCACGGACGATGGCGGTAAGACGTGGCAGAAGGGCAGTGAACCTCTGATTGAGCTGCCTCCTCAGGGTCTCAACGTCACTGGTTGGCGCGACCCGATGCCTTTCCACTCGCAATCGCTCGATGCTCACTTCGGATACGATGCCTCCAAGAGTAGCAACTACATCCTTGTTGCTGGTGGTATTCACGACGTGGGTCCGCGTATCTTCCTGTATCACGCTGAGGACTACGTGAACTGGGAGTACAAGGGTTACCTGCTCTCGCAGGAGAAGAACACCACGTTCTCACCCTACAGCGCGAACTGGGGGTACAACTTCGAAACCACCATCTACCGCGAGATGAAGGACGAAGACGGAGAGCTCCACAACGTGATGCTGTTCGCTGCAGAAGGCGACCCGAACCGGTATCCGATGTGGGCCACGGGCTCGTTTTCTGGCGGTGGCTGTGGCGTAGAGACTGATCCCGAAGCTGGTTTCTTTACTCCCCTGATGGTCGGCATTTCGGACCGCAGTGACTGGTACGCTAACAGCATTTACACTGACAAGGACGGCAAGAACGTCTTAATCGGTTGGATCACTGAGGACAACAACTTCACCACCGGACAACCCCAGGGATGGGATGGCATGCTCTCAGTGCCTCGTGAGGTCGGAATCACGATTCTTCGTAACATTTCAGACGTCGATGAGCACCTGGTCGGCAAGGGCGACTGGATCGTGTCCGACTCGAAGGATGTGACTTGTGCCGACGGATCAGCCAAGCAGAGCAAAACCATCAAGACGCTTGGTGTGAAGCCTCTGAGCGACCTGCAACTGCTCCGCAACGAGAACTCCCTCGAGGAGGTGGCTACTGTGTCGGTGAACGGTACGTCGCAGGTGCTGAACTCGACGGGTGCTTCATTCGAACTGATCGCTGAGGTGGCGGAGCTCGAGCGTGGCAGCAAGGTTGGCTTCGAGGTTCGTCGCAGCTCTTCCGGTGACGAGGTGACCACGATCGTGTATGACGACGCGGAGAAGAAGGTGGTGATTGACCGTTCGAAGAGTTCGACTGCTGACTGCGCTGTGTTCAAGGACAACGGCGTGAAGCCGATTTCGGAGTCGATCTGGGGCCACTTCTACCTGTACGACCTGTTCACGGGCGCTTCGAAGAACGACGTGTGTGAGGCCACCCGCGAGAAGTTGAACTTCCACGTGTTCGTGGATGTCTCCAGTGTGGAGGTGTTCGTGAACGACCGTTTCGCGCTGTCGGCTCGTATCTACCCGTGCGCGACGCAGTCGAAGTCGGATGGCATTGCTCTGACGTCTTCTGGTGACGCAACGTTCGAGAACGTGCAGGTGTGGACGAACCCGAAGCATGCGTGGGCTGAGACCCGCACGGAGCCGACCTTCTAAGCCCGTACGAGACTTACCTTGCGATGTTCATTGAGCATACATAAATGTATTAACCTACCTAAGTTTTCTGTGCTTCTTGAAATCTTCAACAAGAAGTTATGTGTACCGAGTTTTTGCTTTAGATTCGCCTCTCAACGTGCTCTAGAATGGATGGATACTTCCTTGCGGTGACAACGATTGTACTAGTATTTTATTTAAATATTTAAAAAAGAGAAGACAGTAATAAGAAACAGAATACGTATCTCTAAAAGTACCCTCGCGTAATTGCAAACTGTACAGTGTATTGCCTTGTTTCATTGTCTCCTCTTTGTCTATTCGAGCCTACACGAAGTTCTACTATACTAGCAGCCGGTTCCACCAGCGATTCGCAGGAAGCTCGTTTTCGAGGATACCGTTTGTTAGCACGACCCAAATGAAACCAAAGGTGATGGATGTACAACACCGTTAGAAACCCCATGAGTTTGCTCTTGTTGCCGACGCGTCTGAGTTCATGGTCTGACCAGGAAGCCAAAACACGAAAGCAATCGACGCGAGATTGAAGGCGTAAGTGATGAGGTAGGGCACGCGGACCTCGTGGTTGTCCTTCGTGACCTGCGCTGTTGTGAGTTTGAAGTGTGCGTCGATGGACTTGTACATGACAGTGGAGAAGGACGTGCCGATGTTGTTGATGCTGATGATCAAACCCATGATGGTCGCCTCATTTCCTGGTTCAGCGATTTCGATCACAAACAGCTTCGCAATCAGCTCACCAATGGCAGTGAGCACCTGTGCGATCAAGGGCACACCCAACCAGAACCACTGGCTTCGATACAGACCCAAATCGTGAGGAACGTCGGGAAGCAGTCGATCACCACGACGACAACTTAGCAAACGATAACGACCCAGCGCCAATTCCAGTGGAGCCCCCACTTGCGCACAGAGCCAGAAAGGTCACCAGATATGACAACATACTCGCGATGCCATCGTTTAGTGGTTCTACATCCGCCCAGAGACTTACACCTCACGTCAATGAGACGGCACTCAAGACCGATTGCCTATTGCTGCGATTAGAGCAACTTTTAATATGGACGTCTCGTAACAGGATACCTAGAGTGCGATCTGTATGAACTCCGTACACAAGATTCCGCTGCTGTGCGGTGGCTTGAAAGTTTCAAGTTAAAACCCTGCTACCAGTACGTGCATTCATGCACTCGGGCTCTTGCAAGTGGCTGGTGACTCCTGAACTGTGGTGATTTCTGGAAGAGAGTCGGCCACATGCTGCTTCATTTCTCAAGCCGATGTCACTTCCCGGCAAAGGCCCGGCACAAGTAGTGTAATCAAGGGCTCCGTTCTCTACTCGTTCGGGAGGATCAATCGTATGATCGAGCCTTATGCCGGCTCTTGAGTTTGATCTCACCCGCTTTGCCGGTGCTGAGGCGTCTTTGAAGCAGTTTGAACGTGCCTGGCAACAGTTTCGCTAAACTGCACGATACTAAATGCAAGCGGAAGCAACTAACCAGCACCGGTGACCACGTGCCGTGACTTCTCACTCCTTGCCTTCCTTGTTAACGAAAGGTTGGTGAACATTTCGGCGAGCCTTGCGGTGCCTCTGCTACAGTAAGACAGCTGTAGGCGGATGGCTGCTTGGTCGGTCACGGCAGCTTGAACTTATCTACCCCGATGTGCACTGTATTTACGCAAGGATTATCACAGGTTTCTATAAATTATACAGGTTCTACAAATAGGGACTGTTGCGTATCTTTAGCTCACGTCCTTTGGCAATCAAGGATCACAGGTTTTCGAACGTCTCAGCCAGATTGCAGCAACCTGAAGTAAATCAAGTTCGACACGTTGCAAACCCGTGCAGAACACGCTATAAGCGGGGCCCTCGTCAAGGGAAGCCATGGCCACAGCACTGTTAAGTTAACAGTGTTAACTCCACTTTCGCTCGGTTGTGCACAGCCAACTTCAAGTAAGACCTGCACGCAGCTCGTCAAAGTCACCGCCGCCGGCTCTTCCACAGCGGACCCCGTTCACCCAGCTGCACCAGTCGAAAGCGTTTGCATCCGTCCATTCTACAATTCACTTCGAAGCGCCGAAGCTACTTCCCAAGTTTCAAGTCCACTCGATCTTCGGAATCTTTCCTATTCAGCCATGAAGGTCATTCCGAGTGTCGTGGCCCTCAGTGCCTTTGTCGCTACTCTCATCTTCAGCCCGGAGACCGCCCGCGCCGATGTTGTCGAGGCTGAACCCGGCACCGACTTGTTCGACCAGTTCCGCCCTGTTTACCACTTCCAGGCTCGCGAGAAGTGGATGAACGACCCGTGCGCGCCGTACTACGACGAAGCTACTGGTTTGTACCACATGTTCTACCAGCTCAACCCGAACTCAACGATCTGGGGTAACATGACGTGGGGTCACGCCGTCTCGAAGGACCAAGTGACCTGGGAGGACTACCCGAACGCACTCCGTCCGTTCGAGGACAAGTGGGACAACCTCGGTGTATTCTCGGGTTTCGCCATGGACAAGGCTATCGATGGCAAGCACACTGTGTTCTACACGGGTGTGACTGCCCTTCCGATCTCTTGGAAGAAAGAGTACCTGTTTGGCGAACACGTTGTGTACGCCACCACTGACGACGGCGGCAAGTCGTGGCAGAAGGGCAGTAAGCCTCTGATCGAATTGCCGCCCCAGGGTCTCAACGTCACTGGCTGGCGTGACCCCCACCCGTTCCACTCGAAATCGCTTGATGCTCACTTCGGCTACGATTCCTCCAACGGAAGCAATTACCTGCTGGTGGCTGGTGGCATCAAGGAGGTTGGTCCGCGTATCTTCCTCTATCATGCTGAGGACTACGTGAACTGGGAGTACAAGGGTTACCTGCTCTCGCAGGAGAAAAACACAACCTTCTCCGAGTACAGCGGTAACTGGGGATTTAACTTTGAAACCACGATTTACCGTGAAATGACGGACGAAGACGGTGAACTTCACAACGTGATGCTGTTCGCTGCTGAAGGTGACCCGAACAGGTACCCGATGTGGGCTACAGGCTCCGTCTCGGGCGGTGGTTGCGGTGTGGAAACCGACGCCGAGGCCGGCTTCTTTACTCCCTTGATGGTTGGCATTTCGGACCGCAGTGACTGGTACGCTAACAGCATTTACACTGACAAGGACGGCAAGAACGTCTTAATCGGTTGGATCACTGAGGACAACAACTTCACCACCGGACAACCCCAGGGATGGGATGGCATGCTCTCAGTGCCTCGTGAGGTCGGAATCACGATTCTTCGTAACATTTCAGACGTCGATGAGCACCTGGTCGGCAAGGGCGACTGGATCGTGTCCGACTCGAAGGATGTGACTTGCGCCGACGGATCAGCCAAGCAGAGCAAAACCATCAAGACGCTTGGCGTGAAGCCTCTGAGCGACCTGCAACTGCTCCGCAACGAGAACTCCCTCGAGAAGGTGGCTACTGTGTCGGTGAACGGTACGTCGCAGGTGCTGAACTCGACGGGTGCTTCATTCGAACTGATCGCTGAGGTGGCGGAGTTCGAGCGTGGCAGCAAGGTTGGCTTCGAGGTTCGTCGCAGCTCTGCCGGTGACGAGGTGACCACGATCGTGTATGACGACGCGGAGAAGAAGGTGGTGATTGACCGTTCGAAGAGTTCGACTGCTGACTGCGCTGTGTTCAAGGACAACGGCGTGAAGCCGATTTCGGAGTCGATCTGGGGCCACTTCTACCTGTACGACCTGTTCACGGGCGCTTCGAAGAACGACGTGTGTGAGGCCACCCGCGAAAAGTTGAACTTCCACGTGTTCGTGGATGTCTCCAGTGTGGAGGTGTTCGTGAACGACCGTTTCGCGCTGTCGGCTCGTATCTACCCGTGCGCGACGCAGTCGAAGTCGGATGGTATTGCTCTGACGGCCTCTGGCGACGCAACGTTCGAGAACGTGCAGGTGTGGACGAACCCGAAGCATGCGTGGGCTGAGACCCGTACAGTCCCGACTTTCTAAGTCCGTACGAGACTTACCTTGCGATGTTAATTGAACATACATAAATCTGTTATTTTGTATGAACTTACCTACAGTTCTTGAAATCTGCAACAAGAAGTGGAGGTTGGTGGTGCTTTCCAACTTCTACTTCAACGACTCCTGTTTTACCGCAAAGAAAAGTTAGGTCACACAAACCAACTTTTGTTTTTGCAGTGCTTGTTTGAATGCATGTAGTTGGTTGCATCTCTATCAGCATTTCTATTCATTTTATGCCGCCTTAACCACCTTTCCAGTCTTCTTGTGGACCTGCTTGGTAGGCACTGAGCGCTTTGCCGGCCACGCGTGCTTGGGGTCTGTCCACACCTGAATCTTGTCGAACGTTGCTTCTCCCGAAGCCGTGAACGAAATCCTATCCGAGGCCTCACCGCACGGGTAGATACGAGCGGAAAGAGCGAAGCGGTTGTTCACGAACACTTCGACCGAGGACACATCCACAAACAAGTGAAAGTTGAGGTTCTCGCGCGTGACCTTGTATTTCTCACCAGTTGCCTCAGAGTCCGCCTCACCGGCAACCGAGTCTGAGTCCGAGTCGAACGCCCACTCAAAGTCCGAGCCAGAGTCCGAGTCAACGTCCGACGGAGCTTCCGAGTCCGAAGCGTCCGCTGAGCTAACAGCCTCCAACACGTCGTACAGGTAGAAGTGGCCCCACACAACGTCCGAGCCTGGGGTCGCGTCGTTGTCTTTGAACACGGCGCACTCGGCGTTGGAGCTGCTCGAGCGGTCGATGATCACCTTCTTCTCCTTGTCATCGTACACGATCGTCGTGGCCTCCTCACTGTCCTTGCTGTGGCGCACTGTGAAGCCAACCTGCGTGCCGCGTTCGAAGTCTGAAATCTGAGCAATGAGCTCAAACGACTTGCCGGTCGACTTGAGAGCCTTGGACGTTCCGTTCAACGTCATAATGGACATAGACTCAAGCGTCTCAGCGTTACGTAGCAGCTTCAGGTCGCTCAGCGGGCGGACCTTCAGCGTCTTAATGGTCTTGCTCTCCTTCGACGAACCGTCCCTCAGCGTGACATTCTTGGTCTCCGACACGATCCAGTCGCCCTTGCCAACCAGGTGCTCGTCCGCGTCGTAGATGTCACGCACGATGGTGATGCCCACTTCACGTGGCACCGACAGGATACCGTCCCAGCCCTGAGGTTGTCCCTCAGTGAAACCAGTGTCTTCGGTGATCCAACCAATGATCACATCCTTGCCGTGTTTGTCGGTGTAGATGCTGTTGGCGTACCAGTCGCTACGGTCCGAGATACCGACCATCAGAGGGGTAAACAAACCTTCATCCGAGTCTGAGCCGGCACTGTCACTTCCAGCAGCACCGAAGGTACCAGTAGCCCACATCGGGTACCGGTTCGGTTCGCCTTCAGCAGCGAACAGCATCACGTTGTGGAGTTCACCGTCTTCGTCCTTCATCTCGCGGTAGATGGTCGTCTCGAAATTGTAGCCCCAGTTTGCACTGTAGGGGGAGAAGGTCGTGTTCTTCTCTTGGGAGAGCAAGAACCCCTTGTACTCCCACGTCAAGTAGTCTTCCGACTGGTAGAGGAAGATTCGGGGACCTTCCTCGTGGATTCCACCAGCTACCAAAAGGTAGTTGCTTCCGTCAAGGCCAAATTGCTTGTCTAGGGACTGCGAGTGGAACGGCATCGGGTCACGCCAACCAGTGACGTTCATACCCTTGGGTGGCGATTTAATGAGTGGCTTTGTGCCCTTGTGCCACGTAGAACCACCGTTGCTGGTGGTGGCATACAGCACGTGTTCTCCGAAGAGATACTCCTTCTTCCACGAAATGGGGAGAGCGGTGACACCCGTGTAGAACACAGTGTGCTTGCCATCGATAGCCTTGTCCATAGCGAAACCCGAGAATACACCGAGGTTGTCCCACTTGTCTTGGAATGGCAGTAGGGCATCCGGGTAGTCTTTCCAGGTCACTTGATCCTTCGAGACGGCGTGACCCCACGTCATGTTGCCCCAAACGGTCGAGTTCGGGTTCGACTGGTAGAACATGTGGTACAGACCAGTAGCTTCGTCGTAGTACGGCGCACACGGGTCGTTCATCCACTTCTCACGGGCCAAGAAGTGGTAAACCGGTCGGAACTGCTCGAACAGCTCAGTGCCGGGTTCAGCTTCAACGACTTGTGCCGTAGCAGCCTGCGGACTGTAGATGAGGGCCGTGACGAAGGCTCCGAGGGCCAAGACACTCGGGAATACTTTCATTCTTGAGATCTAGAGATCCGAAGAATGGTTATCCGATAGACTTGGGACTGCTTGGATTGAGGCTTCGGCAGTGCGAAGAAAGTTGAGGAATGAATGGAGCTTGACACCCCCTCAAGTGAGAGGCTGGTCACCCGAACATCCAATTTTCTGTTCGGTGGAAAGCCAGAAGGTGTAATGTCCGTTTTGTGAGCTGCACCTCATTTTCTTGTTGCCTGCAGAGGGTGCCTCATCACCACGATGATGTTGGGCAAAACGATACATGTATCTACCGTACCGACAAAACCAAATGCTTTCCCAAAATTTGAAAGAGCACACAATCTGTGGAGTATTTGGCCAGACAAAGAACACCAACACCGCCGCCGCCGCCACGATGCAGCCCGACCGACGTCGGCACCTCAACCGACAGCAGGACGCACAGACTGCGTCAACATTTCATCTACATACCTAATCGACTGCGGAGCTGGACACGCCCTCTTTGTAAGGCAAGGCAAGGCGCTAAGGGGCTTTGTCTAACTGCTAATACTGTAAACTCACTTCGCAATCTACTTTGCAAACGTCATACAATCATCATTATGACTGTAGAAACTGAAATGTACATGTACAAATTGCTGTGAGTACAGTATCAAACGTTGTGAACGGGGGATCTGTAGGCAAAATTTCAAGCTCCAAGCAGCACTGGCGCGGCGAAACGATGCACCTTCTCAATGTGCTGTAACATGAGCAGAAAATAGGGTTTTGACCGGTGGCCTTCACACTGTGTGAAGTTCACAGTGAAAGTGTCACGTTGCAGGGATTCAAAGCCGAAAGTTGATCCCTGGTGGATTGATCTCGCTGCTAGACACTGCCAGGTGGCGCTGAGGAAGCAAACCCTTCGATGTAGCGCTCGTTCCTCGAGAACACCTTGTTTCAAAATGTACATGTCTGGAACTTCAAAGTTAAGCGATAGTTTTCGTTACTTTGTTCATATATCCTAGGTAGTTCAAGCGTTCTAGCAATATTACGCGAGGGACGCTCATAGCGGCGGGCGTTTCGCACAGCCTGAGATAACAACGAGCACGTTTACACGTACGCTGCAGCAAAACGATCGACCATTTCGAGATCCCAGCTAAGGCATTGCACCTTCGTAGTGTGTACGGTACCGGTACTACATGTAGCTCGCTGGACAACATTGAGGAAAGGGGCTCCAGGTATGAATTTCAACGAACAGGAGCTTAACAGCAGATCAGATAGACGGATCACTTTTGGCCAAATGCAGCTACGTACGTCGTCCACCAAGACAGTCATTTGTATTTAGACACATAATAGTCAATACTTGGATGGCTTTGGCATCTACGCGTTCGCGTCTGGAATTCCCTGCATGTTGAGCAAGCATCGAGGTGCCTACTCCATCAGCTTCTGCATGAGTTTCTTCAGCAACGAAATCACAGGGAAACACTTCAAGCACACTTCAAGCAGCACTTTTGATGCTTTCCCTCATCATCGCTCTACTACCGGAATTTCTTCCACTCGAGTCTCCAGAGAAGGAACCAAGCACGAGCAGCTACTTCTGGTTTTGGTTCACCATGGGTGCTTGCAGGCATTACGGAGATCGACTACTGGCTTGAACTACCGTCCGTGGATGCTCGCACTGATGGCTGCGACCTATTCGATGGTGATTATATGTCGCTCTCGTGCCAGTATTAGGCTTCCCATTGCCATTCTCACTGGTTGTGCTTAATCTCCCCGTGTTTGCGGTGACTTCTACGATCGTGTGGGTCCCTTTCGGCCCCATCCAGTGCATGAGGCGCTCGGTCCGGCGTCAGCTTCAGCTTCACTTCGTCACGATCTCCGCTAAGACGAGTCTAGCCGTTGTGTATCCACTTTTCTGCTATATCTTCCGCGTGGTCGATGCCAAGACATAATTGCCTCTGACTTTGCCCAGTGTAAAAGTGATGGAGCTGCTGATGCATTACGTGACGACCAACTTGGCGGACCTGCAGCCTTTGCTCATCACTTTCAACGTGGAAGTGTTCAATACGCTCTATGTTTTCATCTGCCTGCGTAGTTCGACATCCCTAGCGGTGACGGCTTTGCTTATGCTGATGAATTTCTTGAGCGCTTGCTTCTCCATCTACCGTCTGCGAGACCTCATGATCCATATCGACCTGCTGAACGTCAAACTCGGAGCCGATGTCACTCGTGATCATATGCTGGACATCGCAGCATTCAGTATCACGCACTTCAACGCCGACGGGAAATCAACCAAGAGCACTCGGAAAAGCCCCGTCATTCCAACGAGCAAGACATCCGTCGTGGCCTTCAACACAATCCTAGAGCCAAACATTCTCCACCTACCGAAGAAACTGAGTCGAAACGCCGTTCGATGCAGCTCCGTCAGCGTTGCTTGTGCGTGGAGCAGCCTGGCCACGGCCAGTGTGCTCCAAAACGGTTGAACGACTGAGTCACGCAGCACTTTGTCCACGAATTCTACGTTCATGCTGCTCGTGGAGGTCACTGAAGTCGTTGTCCCCCTAGTGTATGGTACGTCTGCATAGTGGTTGGTTACCCACCAATGCTAACTTGAACTCTGTGTAGCCTTTTACGTGGTTGCAGTGTACCATTTGCCGAATCGCATCTTCTTTCTGTACTTGCAGGACATGTCCACATTTGGACCATCCAGCACGTTTTGGCCTATGGCGGCTTGCAACTGGCCTCGTTCTTGCTGCTTTTGTTCGTTCTTTCGTGTTAATTCCACCTCTCTCCAATCACCCACCTTCATTTTGTCCTGCAAAAGGACTGGAAGCTGGTGCAATGTCAGTTGGTGTTCTGGGTCGTGTGCGTACTGCAGTCTTCTCTGGTTCATCTCGGTGAGTGATTGGAAGAAGGGTTACCGATAGGATACTGTAAGTCTAACGACTCGCCTTGGATCAGGAATCGACTACACGTTCAAGTTCAACTGGATAGGAAGATGATGCTCTTTACAGGCGCACACTGACTTGACGGCGAATGGCTGAGGTGGAGGCGAAGGAGAAGATATTGGACAAGACCATGTGATCCAGTGAACTCACGCTCGAAGTTGAAGAAGAAGCAGCCTCGACGATACTGAGAAACGCCACTTTGAGCCGCCTTGGCGTGTAGTATCCCAGTACTTGGCCATGGAGAGGCTTGAGCAACGATTCTACCACCTTACACAGATCTCGGTCGGTACCTACTAACGGTAATTCCAAGTGTAGACGGCGTAGCGTTGAATTCTGTGAAAGAGTTCGCGCAACCTCCGTCCAAATCCTCTCGCTCTTGTCGCTGTCAGCATCCAAGCTTTCAACATTCAGCTGGAGATTCTCTAGACACTTGGCGTTAGGATGGAGCAGCAACGCTTGGAGATCGGGAGCGATGCTGGCGTTTGCAACCAACAGCCCCAGGTTCGCAATCCTGCAGCGACCTGTTTGATACGCGAGTATCAAAGACGACAAGTCGGTGGTGGCATTCTTGGTGACATTCAAAGTGGAGAGGTCGGGACACAAGTGAAGGATTGTATCCAGATCTCCACTAAGGAGGTAACATGAATGGGCATCCAGAGACGTCAGTGATCTTCCTACAAGTCGCAAAAGTCCCAGACAGCCGTTCCGCTCTGAATCACTACAGACCAGCGACAGCAGTCCCGATCGCATCGCTACTCCAGAACTTGTCGCCACACAGGAGGGCTTGGAAACTTCATACCTCACAGCGCTTTTCGCCACCCAACCGAAACCATACCCCCGTATCAGAATGCACAACCAGTCGACTAAACGCACCATTACCTCGAACTCCAAGCCGCCGGGCAGGGTATCAGGTAGTTGTTGTGGCCATGCAGCGGAATGCCCCGGACTTGTCCATGCCTGAGCACCATTTAGCAGGCGAACAAAGAGGCGTTCATTTGGAGGCAACGGGCATTCCTCGCAGCCTTCCCCTTGAGGTATACTTACGTACAACAACATCACGACTATTCTTCCAGGGTGAGCTGTCTCGAACATCGGCATAAGAGTCTCCAGTACATCACTGTGTAGATTCCAACCAGAAATATCCAAGTGCTGCAGCTCACAGCTCGAGTCAGGGTGAAAAACAGCCAGGAAGATCCAGGCCCACACCAACCGATAGTTCGCATGCGCTCCACGAAGCGTGTGGCCAATGTACAGCTTCTGTAGATGAGAAGGGTAACGCAAGGCCGAGCAGAGCGCTACCACACAGCTTACATCCATAGTCACTCGACTTAAGTCCAACATTCTTAACGGCGAAGACTGGGCCAACACTTGTCTCGAGAACGACTGGAAGCTCCGGAGGCCGGACGGACTCTGAAGGTTGACATACGCTCCCTTCAGCATCAAAGTGTGGAGACTGGAGGACGGGAGTGTAACCATCTGAGCTAATAGCTCTAGATCTTCAGAGACGTTCAGGAACCGGTTGGTTTGTAACCAAATCTCCGTGATCTTCAACTCGATGACTGGATACTCATTACCATTATTGTCTCCACTGGGAACCTTCGCCCAATAATCCCGTAGTCCGTCGACCATCGCCCGAAGAATCGGAGTGTGCATCACTCGATTTGCTAGTTTCAAGCAAATTTCAACAGACTGTCGCTCCCGTTTCGATATCATGAGAGATGTCACCAGTTGTCTGTCCTCCTCTGTTAACAACTCGGAAGGGTCTATTTGTAAGAACCGGAACAGAAGCTCTACGCCCTCAAGTGTCGCCGCCGCAGGGGACAGAGCGAACTTTGGCTTCGACCCAATGTCGTTCTCTGTCTCCAGATATCTCTCATTCTTGAAATCCGTCGGCCGAAGCACCATAGGCCACCACAGAAACTCGAAGTTTTCTTCCCACTGATAGAAAGGAGTGGCGCTTAATTGACAGATAATCTCAAGTAGCGCACGACGTGCATGAAGTTGCTTGGAGAACGACGGAGGACTTACTGGGGCCAGAGGAACGTTCAAGAGCCTGATAGACACGACGTCCAGATGCACCCAGCTCTCAGTCGAGGACAACGGCCAATGGTAACTAGTAACACCGGTTGTGCTGCGGATTAAACCGCAGGGTTTAACGTCCGTCCAAGACGCGTCGGCCACGTACTTGGCCACCAAATTAGAGAAACCCAGAGAAGATGATGACTCCAACAAAACGAAAAGTGATGAAACACCGGCATCTCAAAGAAGTTCTGGCAAGTCCAGAAAGACTGGATGTGTGGAGTATCGTCCAGTGGATGAGCAACGAGTATCTATACATGTTGGGATAACGATTATTGTTGCTAACCTATCACTGCCTGTAGGAGTGCTGGGAGTGCTGTGCGGAGACAACGAACGTGTCTAAGGCAGCTAGCGGCGCGTGGCCTGCTCGAGGAAGTGAAGGCATGTGCGGCAACGTCGAGAAGGCGTATGCCAAGGAACTGACGGCGTGTGCGGGAACGTTGTGGTGGCGTTGGAGTTGGAGCCTGTCCGAGTGGATGGAGTGAACGCCGGAACACGAGTGTGTCCGATGATCCAGCTCTTTCTCTTACCTTAATACGTGGCGTCATGGAGCTGTGCTCCGACTGGATGGGGGGTAGCACCTCTGGTAAAGCAACGTGTGCGTACATGAGTACGAGACGAAACGTCGAGTGACGTGAGCGAGTGCGAGCAGCATCGTCGGGTGGCGAGTGCAGAACAAGATGAAGTGCAGATCTTGAGGCAACGCCGTGTGGCGTGTGTGAGAGCAACGTCGAGTGACGTATGCAGTGCAAGGTGAAGTCGAGTGACGTGTGTGAGTGCATGTGCTTGGGGAAACGTCGAGTGACGTGAGCAAGTGTAGTACAAGTGCGTCCAGTGACGTGTACAAGTAGAAGAACAATGGCAGCGTCGTGTGACGCGGGCAAGACGTACCAGTAGTACGTGGAGTAACGTCATGGAGACGAGTACAAGTGAAGACGCAGCGGTAGATGACGAGTGCAAGCTCAAGTTGCAGCATCATGGAGATGTGTGTAAAAAGAACTGATGAAAGACAAGCCTTACCGAGCTGTGATAGGAAGTTTGATGTACCTCATGTTAGGGACCCGGCCGGATCTCGCGTATATGGTGCGAGAGTGTAGTCAATATTTGGAAAATCCTGGAATTTTACATTGGAGAGCGGCAAAACGTGGTCTTCGCTATTTGAAGGAAACATTGGACATGGGTTTACGTCTTGGAGGTGTTCAAGACGCTCGACGACTAGTTCGACATCTTGTCTTTTGCAGATGCTGATTTTGCGAATCGCGTTGATGATCGAAAGTCGGTGGCTGGATATTTGACTCAATTTTGTGGAAGTACAATTTCATGGTGCAGTCAGACAGAAAGAACACACTTGTGAAGCTGAGTATATGGCACTCAGTCTTCTTGTTCAAGAAGTTGTGCATCTTCGTCAGATGCTTTGTGAATTGAAAGTTGCACAGAGGAAGCCGTCAGAAGTTCTTGTGGATAATGAAAGTGCTCGGAAATTGGCGAAAAACCCTGAATTTCATAGCAGAACGAAGCACATTGATGTACGCCATCATTTTATCAGAGAGCGGATCGAGAAGCAACAAATTCAAGTGGATCATATTGCAGGAGTCGACAATGTTGCTGATATATTCACGAAGTCTTTGCCGCGGATTAAATTTGAAAAACATCGAAGAACTATGGGGCTAATGTCACGATTGGAGTATGACGGCAAGGTTGCAGATGTGGAGAGCAACGAAGACAACCAGTAGGTGGGGCTGTTGTGAATTACTGATTATCTTGTTGTTTTGAAGCTGCAGATACAAGTGAGCTTTTATCCCTAAGGTTTTATGCCGTAGAGCTTTTGTCCTACAGGGTTTTTTGCCAACTTGTTGTAGTTAGTCTTGGGACATGTGAGAGAAGGAAATTGGAGTGGCCTCACTCTCAAAGAAATATACTCAGCAGCAGCAAGCAGCTTTCCAACTACTACGTCTCTTCTAGTCTTCTGGTACTTGTTGAGCTATTGAGCTATCAAGGAAACGCACTACCTCAATTTACAAGTCTGCGGATTAAACCGCAGGGTTTAACGTCCGTCCAAGACGCGTCGGCCACGTACTTGGCCACGAGCTCCGTCGTCTCCTGCAAGGAGAAGATCATCGTGCGTCTACGCTGGTAGGATAATATCCTCTAATTTGGATAATATCCTCTAATTTGGATAATATCCTCTAATTTGGAATAATATCGTTTCATTTGGATAATATCCGGATTTATTGGCTCATTCCTGTTCTGATCCCATGTCGACCCCCAAGGCGCGCAAGTCCATCAAGGTCGGCGGCAATGTGGGCGTGCTCACAGGCCGCCGCAACCGCCAGGAGACGATGCTGTCCATCCGCAAGGCCAAGAAGGAGGACGCTTATGCCACGCGCCGCAATCTCAAGGCCAATCACCCGCCGGCCGCTGCGCAAACGGCCAGTCGCCAGGAGCTTCTGCTCAACTTGGCGTCGCGATCGCAAGCCTTGCTTCTAGGTAGAGCTACAGTTAGAGTAAACTAGTATTACTATTTATTATCTGCTGACGTATGTCTACGTTTTCGGACTTCTGCAGGAATCCAACGACCGGATCCACTGACGAGACAAAAGTCCATGCGAGCCTTCGTGTATCTCCTGTCCAGTGGCGTGCCCCCGCTCTTCGATGAGAGCGACTCCCAGCACGAAGGTCTGTGGCAAACTATCCTGGCGGCCCTCCCCTCCTTCGTGTCCATCCTGAACGAGGACCTGCCGGACGCCAACGCGGTGCAACTGCACTCGGACGCGGCCTTCGCGCTACGCTTCATCTCGTCCATGGACAAGGCCGGCGCCGTGATTGCGTCGGGGGCTGTCCCTAAGCTTGTCCAGCTCTTCCAGTCAGGCATCTCAGAGCTGCAGATCCAAGCTGCCTGGTGTCTGGGCAACATTGCGTCGGCCTCAGCTGAAACCTGCGAGGAGATCGCCAAAGTCTGCCCACCCAGTGTGGTGCTGCCTCACATCCGTATGGCTACACCCAGTTTGAGACGCGCAGCTGTATGGCTGCTGCGTAGCCTCGTGGAATTCCCAGAAGTCATGGATAAGAGCGGAAATTTAGGACCTGACACGAAGCGAGAGATGATGGAAGTGCTGGTGAGTATCATCTTGCAGCTCTCGAATGAAAAGGTGAGCAACTTTGTCTCGTCTAATGGCCAAGCTGGTGAATCGATCACGTTCAAGAAGGCAGCAGCTATTGCTCCGTGGCGGATCTTTGAGGTACGTATTACTTGATGGTTTGCGAGACTGTCAGCTCTATTCTTTTTAACTGAACCTGCTCTTCTGACGTAGATCAACACGGGCAAGCCGGAGCCGAACGATGTCGCTGTTGTACGGTTCGTGCGCGAAGTGGATGAGATGACCGTGGAGGTGATGGATGTAGATGTGAACTTTGAGACTGGTGAGAACATGGTATTCCAGGCGAAGAAAGCAGACATGCGTCCGATGCAGGTCATGGACGATGCCATCGGCGAGGATGACGAGTTAGAAGATGAGGAGAATGATCTGCTGGACGAGCAAGTGCTTACACTGTGTGATAGCTGCTGGGCACTTGTGGAAATGACGCTGCACGACAGCGCCGTCGTCGGTGGCATTGTGAGCGCTGGCCTGTGCCCGCGACTCGTAGAGCTGCTATACATTTCCCAGAGCAGCATCATCCTTGCGCCTGTGCTACGCCTACTGGGCAACATCGTATCTGCAGAGATCTCGTTCTCGCAGGCTGTCATCGAGGCTAAGCTGTTAGAGGTGATCCCAAGTGTGATGACAACAACTAGTCGTGCGGTGCGTGAGGAAGCGTGCTGGATGCTGTCGAACATCGCTGGTGGTCAGGAGGAACAGGTAGTTGCGATGATGAACGCACCTGGAGTTATTGCTGGACTGGTGGAGCAGATGTCGTGGGCTGAGTACGGCGTCAAGCGCGAGGCTACGTGGGCCATGTGCAACATCATCGTTCGAGCCAACGTGGAGTTTATTAAAGAAGCCGTCCGCATGGGTGTGTTGCAGTCGTTCTGCCCGCTTCTGGACGAGTGGGAAGACCCGATGGTGGAGCTCGTGATTCTAGAGGCGATCGAGAGTCTGCTGCAGAAGGACCCACAGGAAGGCCGCATCGCCGTCGAGGAGAGCGGCTGCCTGGCCAAGATAGAGGAACTGTCGTACGATCAGAACGACGACGTGAGCAGTATGGCGTCGCAGTTGATAGACACGTGGTTTGATAACGAAGGTGACGAGGCAGATTCATCGCTGGCGCCGGCTGTAGTGGGGACTGAGCAGACTGGCGAGGCGCTCAACTTCCAACCGGTGCAGAGCGACGTCCAGTTCAACTTCAACCAGAGTTGATCGGTAGTAGGAGCTCTCACCTGGCAAGCACGACCCACTGAGCCCATGTAAATTGCGAAGGAAGCAGTCCGTACTCGTTTGTCGTGAGCTGAAAGAGTCTCGCTTTTGCCATGTTCTGCTTGATATGTTGTAGTGTGAATTTCATTCGTGGTTAGACCTACAGTACGTAGCAAGTCGGACACAGGTGCAACTTGGTCTACGAACTCGCACGCACAGCGCGTGTCCGTGGTGTAGCATGATGAGTCGTCAAGTGTGCAGAGCAGCAGCGCTGTCGACGCCTGTGCACCAGCCCTTGCGCCGATACGGAGCGGGGACGAGATAGAGCGAGCCCGACGCAAGGGCGAAGTTCGTGAGATCGGTCTCGTGAGTCATGCGAGCACCCGATTTCCATTGGCAATCGCTGCGGTGCATCCGGCGGCAATGCCCAGCCTCGAACCAACGGCAACAGGTATCATATCTATCGCCTTACACAGCCCTGTATTTCTTGTGCTATGATATATTCTGTTCGCCAAGTTTCCTTGGACCAGCAGTTGAGTTGTACAACAGAGGAGTGATGCATGCGTCGTGGCAGGCCCATGCTGTACCGCAGTAACTGGCGCGATTGCACAGTGGGACACGCACTATCGACAGTCTCAGGTAGATTCAACCAAGTCTTCACAGACCAGCCCCCAATTGCTTTCTACTGCTCTCTTGTTGCGCATACGGAACCAACATGGTCAAAAGTCAAAGTCAACAGGTTCATCATCAGCATATCGAGTCCACATGTCGGCTCGATTACTGTAAAAATGTCGATGGGCGAAAGCTGGGACTATGTAACCTCACATAAAAGGTACTGATGAGTGTACTCACCCACTTCCGCACAGTAAGGTAAACAAGCCAAATGACTTTTTTGTATGTCATTAATCAGACAAGGATTGGATTCTACGAAAAAGAATGAAGGTCACTTGCCTTACCGTCTGGGGAAACCCTTCACTCTCCAATTTGCTGCCTCGTGCGCACCCGCTTCTTCCTGTTTCGAGTTCTCCTCGTTCGACCCACCCGCCAGCTTCAGCCCAGCCAGCGCCGTCTTCCCCCCTTGAATGGTTGACCCCCCAGACTTATATGGCCCAGACTCATGCGTGGACCCGAGCGAACTGAGGCGAGCGTCGTCTCTGCAAGACGCGGCCGCGGCCGAGGAGATGCCGCCATCCTCTTCTTTCTCTTACGCTGCAGCGCACACTCCTAGAGCCAGCCGCAGCAGCACCAAGAACAACATCAATAATCTCCTACTGACCGAGGGCGACGACAGCGAACGCTCTTCGCATCGTGATCGATTCCTGAGCGATGCTGAACGCCTCGTAGCTATGGACCCCCGCAAGACCCGCGAGTCCTTCGCACAAGTCGACCACCGAGAAGACCAATGGGCCTGGCACGAGAAGTCAGTGCCTACCATCCTCGAAAACTTGGCAGTCGACCCTAAGCTCGGTCTGGACACCGAGAACGCCCACAAGCGCCTGGCCGAGAATGGCCCCAACTCTCTGGAAGCAGAGAAGAAAGCGCCCGTGTACATCATCTTCCTGCTGCAGTTCACCAACGTGATCATCGGCCTACTGATGGCTGCAGCTCTGGCTTCCATTGCTCTGCAGGAGTACGTGGAAGGTCTGGCCATCATCGCCATTGTGACGCTGAACGCAGTCATTGCTACCATCCAGGAGCACAATGCCAGCAACGCCCTTGAGGCCCTGCAGAAGATGACTTCTCCGCAGTGTGTCGTGCTGCGTGACAACGGCCGCCACGTCCAGATCCCAAGTGAACAGCTCGTTACCGGTGACATCGTCGTGCTGACAACTGGTGACATCGTGCCAGCTGACATCCGGCTGATCCACAGCGCCGACTTCAAGGTCAATGAAATGATCCTCACAGGTGAGTCGGAGGACGTGCTGAAGAAGTTCGACGCGGACATGAGCCGCAGCGAGAAGCTTACGGCGGACAACATGGTGTTTGCCTCTACTTCTGTTGCAACGGGCAACGCTACGGGCGTCGTCGTTGAAACAGGAATGAAGACCCGTGTGGGATCCATCGCTGCTCTTCTTCAGGGAGGTGGCGGCGACGGCACCAAGAGACCCAACTGTTGGCGTCGCTTTGTGGACAGGTACTACCCGAAGATGACGCCCCTGCAGCAGAGTTTGCACAACTTGGGTGTTATCATGGGCACAGTCGTGCTAGGAGTCTGTATCATCGTCTTCATTGTCGGTATGGTGCGCGGCAACGCGGACCCCAAGAACCCGGAACGTTCTGTTACGCTCTACGTTGTCATGATCGCTGTCTCCCTTGCTGTCAGCGCAGTTCCAGAAGGTTTGCCTATGGTGGTCACCATTTGCTTGTCGACTGGCACAGCTGACATGGTGAAGAAGAACGTTCTCGTTCGCAAGCTTGCCGCGGTGGAATCTCTGGGTGCCGGCTCGGTCATTTGCACCGACAAAACAGGTACCCTGACCGAAGGCAAGATGACGGCTGTGAAGATGTGGAGTGACTCTGTTGTGTACAACATCACTGGCACGGGCTTCACTCCAACCGGCGACATTCTTCTCGATGGTGTCAGCCAAGTCAAACCTCCGTCTGTGTCTATCCCAGTGCGCACAACTTTGTTGTCAGCAGTGCTGTGCAGCAACACAAGTCTGCAGCAGGAGGAAAGCGACACTGGCGTACCGATTTGGGTTCCAATGGGCAACTCATCGGAAGCCCCACTCGTAGTTGCAGCTGCCAAGGCTGGTATTTGGCGTGAAGAAGCCATGAAGACGTACCCTCGACTGACTGAGGTGCCCTTCTCGTCAACTAGGAAGATGATGATTACAGTCAACGAGCTTCCTGGTGGCGAGCCACGTTTGGACATGCTGCAGCTTCCTGCGAAGTCGTTATATGTGGCCAACGTGAAGGGAGCTCCCAACTACATCGTCAATAACTGCACTCAGCAGTTGCGTACGGATGGATCTGTGTCGTCAATGAGCAGCCATGATCGTGATCATATCCTGGAAGCTGTTGATGCGCTGTCCTCGCAAGCGCTTCGTGTGCTTGCAGTTGCTATTCGTCCCCTGGACAGGATGCCCTTTTCGGACGATGAGGAAGATGTGGAGGCCAAGTTTGAGGCTCTGTGCTCACCTCTTATCTTCGTTGGTCTCGTTGCCTCAATCGATCCTCCTCGCGAGGGAGTGAAGGATGCCATCCACACTGCTCGACAAGCTTCTATCCGTACCGTGATGATTACCGGAGATTACCTGAAGACGGCGGTAGCAATTGCTCGCGATATTGATCTGCTACAGGCTGGGTCCGATGCCGATACTCAAGCGGTGGATTGCAACGTTTTGCGTCCACGTCAAAACTATCTACCTGATGCTGAGCTGGACGAAATCACTAGTCAAGTGTCCGTGTTTGCGCGCGCTAAACCCGAAGACAAGATCGAGATCGTGAAGTCTCTTCAACGTCAAGGTCACGTGGCGGCCATGACCGGTGACGGTGTCAACGATGCACCGGCACTGAAGGAAGCCGACATCGGAGTGGCAATGGGCATTGCTGGTACTGCCGTCGCCAAAGGAGCATCCGACATGATCCTTACTGACGACAATTTCTGTAGCATCGTGTCAGCTGTGGAAAAGGGACGCGAGATCTACGGCAACATCCAGCGGTTCGTGTGCTTTCTGCTGTCGACCAACTTCGGTGAGATTACTCTTATCTTTACGGCTATCGCTGCTGGCATGCCGAATCCTCTGGAACCTCTGCAGATTCTGGTGTTGAACCTGTTTGCTGATGGTATGGCTGCCGTTGCATTGAGCTTGGAGAAGGGTGATGGCACAGTGATGTCGGAACGCCCGCGTCCTCGTTCAGAGCGCATTATCTGTGGTCGTCTCTGGGTTATTGTGCTGTCGAACGCCTTCTTGATTGCTTTTGGCGCTCTGATTGTGTTCACGTGTGGTCTCTACTGGAACTTCGACAACATATTCCTAGACGACATTACCGCCGGCATCGATACAGATAAGGGCGAAGAGGCATACAGGAACGTGGTGTGCTCGCGCTGGATGGGTATGGGCAATGGATGGCAGGCATACAGCAACTGCGGTGCGCGCGCTCTCGATGGAACGTACCTTTTCGACGAATCCATTCGTTCACTTGAGTTCTACGAAAGTGACGATCTGCTTTGCTACGGTGGTGACTTCGAGTGTGTTTCGGAGGGCACTTCGCGCTCACAAACCATGGCGTTTGTCTACATTACGACGATGGAGATGCTTCGCGCTTACACTGCTCGTAGCTTCACGAAGTCTGTGTTCAAGGACATGTTCAGCAACAAGTGGATGCAGATGGCTGCAGTGGGTTCGCTGGCTCTGACACTTTCGGTCACTAACATCCCCGTCGTCAGCGACGACCTGTTCGGCTTCTCACACATCGAGTGGTATGAGTGGATGTTCTCGATGGTGTTTGCCTTGATTATGGTGGCGTTCGGCGAGACACTCAAGTACGTCTACCGTCGTCGTGATCGCAGCAAACTGGCCAAGGCTGCTGAAGAGAAGTACGCGGGCATGGTGGAGGAAATCCGCACTTTGCGCAACCATATCGAGACTCTCGAAAGCAAGTGGGAAACGGAAATGCAGCAGCTTCGTATTCGTGTGGGCAATGAACCAGCTGCTGTGCTCTCGCCGGATGGCCACTCGACCCTCACGTCTTCGTCTTCGTCTGGATCGAGTGAGGAACGATCGATGAGGATGCCGCTGTAGCTGGCGATCTCTGATCCCTCTGCTGCCTTCAAATGAGTCTCCCAATGAGGCGAGGGCAGATGCATATTACATGTGGAGTTAGGCAGGTAGCGAGCGAGTGCAGTTGGTAGGGTAACGTACTTGGCCTGAATGCAGGCTAATGCTAATGAAGCTCCTGTTTAAACGAAAACCCGACGTGTTTGGAGAATCTTCCATTCCAATGCAATTAAATTTTGTTAAGACGACATGCAAACACAAGGGAAAGAGTAAGAAACCAGACATTCACTTGTTGAGATGCAGCAGTAAGTCCTTCCGTCCGATTACATGACGATAGTTCCAGGGTCGGGGATACTGGCGGAAATGGCCTTATGCGGCAGGATGAGGCCGCCGTTAATAAACTTCTCGTCCTTCACCTGCACGTCCTCACCAACAACGGTGATTCCTTCGATTCGGCACTGGAAGTACAACATAGCGTAAGTACAAACGACGCTCGAGAGCAACAGGAGAAAGATCGAGCACGCACCCATCGGCCAATCGTAGAGCCCCAACCGATAATACTCGATTGGATCCACGAGTTCGCGCGCACTGTCACGCCACGGAGCAGTGTCGTTCGGCTAAGACGGACACCTAAAATATTAAAGAGCAGGTTAGCAACATTTCCGTCTTATCTTTGATGCCCAAATTCATACCGTCTTCAATAACACACCCAGGACCAACCACAACGTTGGGTCCAATCAGACAGCCTTCACCGATCACTGCTGTGGGATCCACCATCACGTTACCAATGAATTTGGATCCTGTCGAAAGGCTGTCTGCGTTTGAGCGCTCCATGTAGTCCAAGTGCAGGCACATGCCCGACAGGAAGTCCTTCGGCTGACCAATGTCCATCCAGTAGCCAGGCAAGACCATCGAGTAGAGGTTTCCTTCAGCTGCCATCTGTGGGAAGATCTCCTTCTCAATGGACGTGGGACGCAGTTGGATACGGTCCAACACTTCCCGGTTGAAGATGTAGATACCAGCATTAATCTTGTTACCCACGTACTCCCTCGGTTTCTCCACGAATTGCTGGATCTGCCCGTCCGCGTTGGAGATCACCACTCCGTACTTAGACGGCTCGTCCACACGGGTCACCATGATGGTCCCCTCGGCCCCATGGGCCTTGTGGAAGTCCAAAAAGTCCTGTAGCCTGTACTCGCAGATGACGTCGCTGTTGAACACGAAGAACGGGTCTCCATCATCCAACAGTTCCCGAGCTAAGGCCAACGGTCCAGCAGTTCCTAATGGCTCCGTCTCATGAGAGCACGAGATCTTGATCTGGTACTGTAAAATTTTATAAAAAATATCAATAGGATCACTTTCGTCTAGTAGACACGTGTCATCTAGACAATCAATTACAAACCTTCTTCTCCATTGACTCTAGAGCCGCCAGCATCACTTGCGGCTGATAATTCACAGCCAAAATCACCTCAGTTACCCCCACCTGCATATAATTCAGTTTAAAAATATAGTAAGGTTTGGTATTGAAATCAAAGTTATGATTATAAAAACAGCATTTGCAGGTGTACGTACCGCCACGAGCGCCTCAATCTGGTGCATAACGATCGATTTATTGCAGAATTCCACCAGGGGCTTGGGGCACGACAGTGTGAGCGGCCGCAGCCGCGTGCCAAAGCCTCCGACAAGAATCAACGCCTTCATCCTCCTCCGGCTATTGTAGATTCCGAATGGATCTACACGCTTCGATTATGTACGATCAAGTGGACCACACCAAAAGATTTGGTTCTCTTCAACTTGAAACTTCTTCAACATAATAAAAGAAGTTTCTTCTCTTTCTTTTTAAATGTATTGGGATGAAGATCCTAAGTTAGCTTTCGTACATCCACTTTCTCTCAGCCTGGCGGCCTGAGTCGCAATGCTGAAAATAGTCCGGAAGATGTTGAACCTACGGATGTAGTTGTGGTTGCACTTGTCCATTGTCGCTGAGGGTGACAATGCACACCAGTGTCAGATTCTTCAGTCTCACTGCTGCACTTGTGTCAATAGCTTCAGGCTGCATCCACGACACAATCGACCACAAACTGGTTGACGGCAATCAACAGTACGGAGACAATCACCCGTTCGACACTCGAAACCGGAAATTATTCGAGCAAGATGCAACGAATTACCAGACATACGAGACAGCAAGTGCTGAAGACGCTTACCAACCGATTCGGATCACTCCGTACTACGACAATGCCACCATCAACCTCCTTTCCAATGAACAACGAGCGGTTGTCTACAAAATCATCCCAGATGCTATCGCCCGCTTCAAAAAAGCACTGAACGTCATTCCTGTTCAAGGGAAATTGACAGCACAACACACTTGTAAGACCCAGTGGTTGACGACGCCTCCCACGTGCAAAACCTTCGTCGAGAATGAGAAATGTCTAGAAATGCCCATTCCAGCCGAACACTTTGGAGCCACTCGGTACTGCAACACTTGTCCGAAAGCATCTTGTGCAGGTGGAAGTTGCGCTTTCACGGATGCTCAGGGTGTGGCTGACACCGACTTCCTGCTCTACGTGCGCTCTACGACGACCGACTACTGCGGTTCACGGACTTTGGCCTACGCGTCGTCCTGCCAGAAGGACCAGTACGACCGTCCTACCTTTGGGATGACCAACTTCTGCCCTTCACAGATCAGTACTGCAGCGGAAGACTATGAGGCTCAAGTGTCAACTGCGATGCACGAAATGACCCACGCGTTGGGCTTCTCGGCGCAGTTTTTCCCTCTCATGCGCTACCCTGATGGAACTCCTCGTACACCGCGAGATTCGAATGGTCGACCGCCAACGTACACGTCGGGGACGTGTCCGAATGGGTCTCCCATCGACTACTACGTCGCTCCCAGCACGAATACAGTGAAGCATTCTACTGAGAGAGGTCATGTAGTCTCCAAAATGGTAACTCCAAACGTTGCTGCCTTCGTGAAAGCTCATTTCGGCTGTGATTCAGTGGTGGGGGCTGAAATTGAGCAGCAAGACGGCACAGGCTGTCTGGGGTCCCACTGGGAGGAACGGATCTTCGAACCGGAGTACATGACGCCCGTCGATAGTTTCCGAAACGTCTTCAGTGCCCTCACTTTGGCTTTTTTTGAAGATTCGGGATGGTACCGATCCAACACGGCAACAGCTGAGCGTCTGCACTTCGGAGAGAGTCGTGGATGTAGTTTCGCCACTGAAAAGTGCATAAATCCAAGCACTGGGGTGTCTGTATCTGTCGACCACTACTGTACCAGTAACACTGCTGAAAGTTGTTCTGTGGATGCAACTTCACGTTCCGTTTGCAGTATTTCCACCGGTAAAACCATCCCAAGCGACTACCGCTACTTCCCAGGCTCTCCGACAATGGGAGGGGAAGACTTTGCGGATTTCTGCCCGATCAACGTCGGCTACTCGTACGGAGATTGTAGAAATCCCAGCAACCTCGCATTCCCTGGTACAACCAAGATCAACATTTTGGGGGAATCCTACGGTTCCAGCAGTAAATGCACAGCCACAACGCTACGCAGCGCCGATTCATCCAATTGGGTCGTCAATGCACGCCGTCAAACGGGATGCTACGCGATGCGTTGCTTCAGCAACGGTAGTAATGATACGAGCAAGAACATCGTCGAGTTCACGATCCCTCGTAGTAAATCGAACGACAATGTACTGGTGAATTGCACCAAGAAAGGAGACAAAGTCTCTGTTCCTGGCTTCACTGGCGTCCTCACGTGTCCGGATCCAAGTGTCATCTGCGATTCGGTTGAAAGCTACGACTTCGTGGACGATTCTGGAACGGGGACATCTAGAAATACTAGCGGGTCTGAAAGCTCAAGCGGATCTGGAAGCACTGGAAAGGGGACTGCGAACCTAAGGGCGACCAATTCGGCGAACACATTTAAGTCTTTTGGATCTTGGCTGGTTCTTGTGCTTGAACTGAGCGTGGTGGTTGCTGGCTTCGTATAAAATATTTATGAACCATCTTCTAGTTCCAAATCTGTTGAAGTCTTTGATTTAGCAGCCAAGTGTTGATGAAGCTGTGCTGGAAGAGAAGTGCGTACTCCTGAAGCTCGACCACTCCAACCGTAGGTAATTGTTGAACTGGAGGGTCCAATACTCGAAGTTGTTGGATCGTGAACGCAACGATAAATCGCGATGGCGCATCTGGAAACATCTTTCTAAAGTCACTTCTCCCTGCTTTATGAGCTACTCCAAATGATTCCGCGAGGACAGCAGCACACTTCTTGTCCATTGAAAACGTCACCAGTCCATTCAGAAGATCGGGATTTTGCTCAAATGCAGTTTGGATCTCGATATCTTGTGTTCGGAGGTAAGCCATGCGTTCTTTGACTTGTTCTTCCTCAACTTCAGTCGTAGATGGCGTCAAAATCTAGAATTTAGGACAAAACACTTCAGTAAACTTTTCTTTACGATCATAAATTCTGACACAGCTTACCTCACGCAGCCACGAGGGCATCACAGTCGGAAGTTGCCATTTTCCAGTTCGATAGCAGCGGATTGCGTCGTCTTCAGGCCCGTATACGCCACTATTGGGGTCTCTATCCGCCTCAAGAGGATCATTTGACACGAAGTTGCACGTTCTGGAAGATGTTGGGATTTCTGCTGGCTCAATATCCAATTTGTCGCTTGTTTCTAGCAGCAAATGGGCGAATTGGCTGGTGATTTGATTCGTAGCTGACTTTGATGTCGATTCTTCTCCTTCTACACGTTGTTGAACCGTACGGATGCAAGAGTGTCGATACGTATATCGTCCCAGCAACGTTCCTTCTGTGAGTAGGATACTTGGACGAATACTATCGGACACTTGCAACGGACCCACAGTGTACTGGACGATAGTAGGGGCATCTGGAGTGGGGAAATTGGGGAATGTCGCACTTGTCAGGGAACTTTCACTGCTGTAAACTTCACGAACCACTGAGCTGAAGCTTTGGTAGCGACTTCCACTCAGAAAAACAACCTTCCTCTTGTTTTGATCGCTTGTACGGCGCCAATCGAAAAGCATCTCCAGCAGACAAGCGACATCCTGTCGGTAAAACCCAAATGTACGACGATAAGCAGTGTCCATGCTGGCTTTTTCCTCAATTTTTTCCAGAGACTCTTCAACGAGAGGTTCTGTTGATACCAGAAGTAAAGTCGATAGTCTGGGGGTTGCCAGCAACACTCGAAGAGCTTCCCACGTTGATTCATGGATGCAGGAGCTTCCAAACTGGTTGATCGGGAGAATAAAAAGCCCAAAAGCTCCGAAACTGTGACTCAAAGGCTTCTGCCACCTCATTTCATTGTCCTTCAGGCGTTTAGATGGGGGGAGAAGCAAGTTCTGGTAGCGCACGTGAATTTTCGAGAGCAGTTCTCGGATGCTGACACTCTGCTGGTCTTCTCCATCCTGGTTGTTTAGTGGAAGCTGATCATTCTCGTTCGTTAGTATCACGTGCGCTCCATTCGCTAAACTTTCACGAACTCCAGGAGCGTTCCACGTCGCTCGGTACATTTCTCGAATACGGCCGTGAATGAGAGACGTCGGGTCTCCATGGGTAGAATCCGCATAGACCAAAGCTTCGTGAATGTGAGAATCAACCGCCGGGAAGAATTGACCACCAAGATGAAGTGTACAGTTGAGACCGACGAATGGTATCTCCACTGTATTCTCTGCAATCGTATGCCAAAGACTCCGCTCCCCGTCTCCTTGTAGAATACTGATAGTTTTACGTTCATTGCAGACGGCCAAGACGTTGAACTGCTGAGGAGACGCTGTAGTTGTTGTAAAGCTGGCTTGGAATTGTTCCGGGTGCTGAATGTTCTGAAATGTCACGAGATAGTAGTGACCAGACCTCAAATGTGTGAGAAAAAACGAGTTGGCTTGATCTGCAAAGAACCGCTGGAACACGCGTCGGCTCTCGTGGGTCAGTGGGTTCTCCACTACACAAACAACATCGGCATCTCTGTCGACTTCCAGCAGGATAACGGCGCACCAGTCGTCTACCCACCCCACCACTGGACCTAGTAACACTTTAGGTAGCTCTCCACGATATTGGTCCTTCCCAACGCGAGTCACTTCGATCTTGTTGGTTTGGCCACTGTCAAGTTTCAATTCTACAAAACATTTCTCGCTGACGAGCTCTTCGTGCTGGAACTCGAAGCGATCGTGAAGGGTTCCGCTCCTCTTTGACGTCTCGGATTGAGAAGAGTAAGCGGAAATCGCACCCACAGTCACTTGTTCGGCTTCTGTCCTCAGTTTCGCGTCTTTCACACGCATTCTACCAAAACAACGGACTGGATTTCCCCCACTGAGCACGACAAACTCGCGATTCGGCTGCTGTAGCTTCCACTCGAACAGTTGAGAGAGAAAACGAGCTTGTGCTGGTCCATCAGCACTCCAAGTCTCAGATACAACATCAGTAGCATCTGTTATGACGTCGTCAATCACTGGAGACTCTGAACAAACCAAGAGTAAGCGGAGATCTGTCCGCTCCAGTGTTTCCTCGATAAATCTCCACTGGACATTGCTCAGCAGCTCATTTTCACTCATTTGGGACCCACCAGGCTCCAATCTGTTGCTGCGTAGGTCCAGCAGAAAAATGCCAATACTTCCGACCTCGAACAGGAACTCCTCTCCTCGTTGAGGTGCTAAAACCTGACTGTAACTCACCAATTCCTTTTCCAATTTCATCTTCTCCGCCTCCAATGCTCGTAGACTTTTCTCCAAACGTCTGGCGCCTTCAATGTCATGTCGTTTCTTCTGCAACTCCAAATCTTCAGCCGTTTTGGGGATTTGGCTCGAAAGCACAAAGATCTGAGCAGTAGAAGCTAAAGCTTTCTCCGCGATAGTCATCAGCTCCGTCTCACGCGCAACAACTTGCTTGAAATCGTCGTCCCAAAGCTGTCTCTGATACTCGTGATACAGCCGTCGTGCACATCTCGTCACAGTTCGAAGGACTTGCATCTACAACATGAAAATTTCAGCAAATAAAGCTCAAAACTCAGACCTTTCCTCTTACCTGTAAAGTGGGCTGTTCATGGTCAATGTAAAACTTGCCACGTGACGTAAATCTCGGATAAATGTCTGCATCGTTCCACATCATCAAATTGCTGGCGTTGGCGAGCACAAACTGCAAATGAGGAGCCAACGTCCACTGCGTTCGATAGGCAGAACGAAGAATATCCATCGCTTTCTTCTCCATCGCAGGCCAATCAGCTTGAGTGTATGACAGACCTTCACAATGAAGAAGAAGAAGCTGCACCGCCTTGTCGAACATTTGCTGCATCGCCACTTGTCCACCCAAATGGAGGATAATCTGAATCTCCTGACGTTCCACTCGCTCTCTCACTTTCGTCCATAGACTCATTTCTCCGCTTTCAATATTAAACACGTTGTCTCCACTCACTGCGATGACATTTAACTGATTCCCACGCTCCAAAGTCTGAGTCTGGAAACTTGCTCGTTTGGTGGTAGCATCTTCTTGTCGGATCCCCTCAAATGTTATACTGTAGCGTTTACCAGGTACCAGCTGATCCAGAATGAAGATAGAGGGGGAATCTGCTTCACAATGTACTGAAACTCGATATTGAGGCACCTCCACTAGGGAATTGGTCACACCATCCAGCGTTGACACACGAGCTGTCACAATTGCGGCTCGATTTACTTCTAAAAGAACGCGAGCACGTTGGAAGTCCACTTTCCCCACTACAGGACCTAAAACCACGCTTACATCTAGAAAACAAGGTTAATTCCAATCAAGAAGAAACAATTTAACAATAAGATACCTTCTCGAGTGGTAATTATCACATTATCCACTAAAATTTGATCCGGACGGAGCACCGGAGGAGGGCGACAGCGAACACTAAGCGCTTCTAACGATCGATGCATGTCCACCAGCTCACCTTTGAGCTGCGTGAGCTCCGTTTCGCCACTTGCGGCGTTCCCCATGACTACAGAACAAATCTAACGATAGAGTGGCGGCTTTTCAAGTTGAAGTGGTTTCTATCGTAAATATTGCGTTACAAAACACAATATTTGTGACAACATTTAAGTGAAAGACAAAAATGCTGGTCGACAAGAGGAAGGAAGTGCTCCGACTGTACCGCGAGATCTTGCGCACCACGCGCATGTTCCCGCACCGCAATGAGCAAGGTCAGCTCTGGTCGGATGTGCTGCACAAGAATGCACGCATGGATATTGAGAAGAACCGCTACGAGACGGTAGAGCGATGATAAATATTTGAGATTCTTAAATCTAACATTCTAATGTTATATTTGTATTAGGACTGTGAGATCATCTCGAAGCACATTATCTTCGGCTGGAAGTGTTTGCAGGAGGTGCAGGAGAAGGTAAAAGTTCTCAGTTATCTCAATATATTCACTCAATTGCTAACGTGAAATTTGTAGATGATGGAGAAGCAGCAGGAACTGTCCAACCTGGACAGTGACAAGAAACAATAAGCAAGGCACAAATGTACAGGTAGACTACTGTATCATCCCTAGAGTTGATGAGGATTCGAGTCATTGAAGACAAAAATTCACAATAGAGGCATGAAGTGCTGGTTGCTACGGAACTCCAAGTACAGTGTGAAGAGCACGTGCAGCGACTCGTAGACGTTCTTGTGCACAGGGATGTCCAGTAGAGCGCAGATGACGCGCACATACTGCTCCAGGGTCATGTCCAAGTCTGCACTGGGCAGAGTTGACTTGCTCAGGAGCTCCTCGAACTCCTCCGGCCACACCTGCATGAGACTCTCAATGTCTGGCATCGTCTTGGTGTAGTGAACCTGAGGTGGAGGCTTTGTGCGGTGCAAGTCGGCAATGGATTTCATCCAGCGGTCGATCTCTTTAGGAGCTTTCTCTGCGTTCTCGATACTGCGGACAACAATGTCACCGTGTTTCTTCTTGGAAGTGGAACGGAGCTGCAGATCCAGTACTGTGGCGTCCGATTGACTGAGACTTGGTTCGTCCAGCATTTTTAATCCCAGTTGATCCAGTTGACCGTCTGGGCGTGGGACTTTCAGGAAGGCATCCATGTCCCCAACTGCAGGGATGTACTCGGGAATGAAACACTTGAGACGCGTCTCCAGCTCGATCTCCTGTGCTTTGAAGCGGCCAATGTACTGGAACAGCTCACGGATCTCATGGGACACTTTGAGGTGTGCGTAGTCGCTCTCCTTGTACCCGCCAGCATTCGCCATCATCGCTGCGTGGTTGGAGCTCCCACCGGTAGCTGCAGCTCCTGTTCCAGCGCTGGTACTTTGTGGAGCTACAGATGTCGCGTGAGGGGTGGGTTGGGATTCTTCCGCTTCATCATCGTCTTCCTCGTCATCATCTTCATCGCCACTTTCCGATTCATCCGAAGAACTCGCAGACTCCTGCGCCGGTTTGCGAACTGGTTCCACGCGTTTCTCCGGCGCAGCAACTACTGGTTTCGGTGCTGGCGTTGGCGTTTCCACCGTCACTCGCTTGCTTTCACTCGGTGTCGTCTGGTGAGATACAGAAACCGCAGGTTGACTTACCTTCTTGGCCTTAGGACTCGGGTGCCCGTCGGTGTCCACACTGTCGCCCGAGTCGCTCAGATCCACTTCTTCATCGAACGGTTTGTTCTTCATCTCACTTCCTACTGGATTCGAAGCCGAAGTAGCTTTAGCAGTGGCTGCTACTGGTTTACTTGAAGGTTTGTCTGTCTTCTTAGGACTCTCAACCTCCTGTGTGCTCTCAGACAACTCGAGAGCTTCATCGAACGGTTGATTCTTCAAAGGTTTCCCACCTCCTGCCTGTTTCTTTGGTGAATTAGGATCTTCGGACAAGATACTTCCTTCAGACTCACTCAAGTCCACAGCCTCGTCGAACGGTTGATTCACTAACGCACGTTCAGATCCCGCAGCTTTGGTACCAGTCGGTACGGGCGCTTTACCTTTGGCATTTCGACTACGGTCGTCATCCGACTCGGACAGATCTTCATCACTGGAATCTTCACTCTCTTCACTACCGCTATCGGAGATGTCGTCGTCACTATCGTCCTTCCCAGAGTCTTCGTCGTGCTTGGCCTCGCGCTTCGACATGGTCTTTGAATTCCTGAACCGGCGGATATCCTACTGCACTGCACAGTCGCGTCCGTTCATGAAAGCCGTTGAGTTGAATGAGACCCCCACCAGCACTGTCACCTGCAAGGATGATTTGGGAAGGTAGTAGACCTTTCGTGCTTGAGTAAGTAGTCTGTGTACAAGGTCACTGCATCCTCCGGTTGCGTTGGGAAGCGGAATTCGGGAGATTTGCGGTAGTTTCCAAGGAGAAGATCGACGTGGTGGTTGTTTCCTAACTCCTTCTCGATCGTACAAGCCAACGCAGCACCGAGTGACATGTAAAGTCTCTGACTTAGCACTGCAAAGCCGCCACCATGAAGGTAGAGTACTACCAAGCGCTTGACTCCTGTTGCTTGACACTGCTGGTTTCGAAGCCAAATGTGTTCCAAACCGTTGAAATGCACAGCTTCGTGTCTTCGGTTGTGTTGATAACAGGAGAACCAACCGAGAATGGAGACGGATCCACTGAGCGTGTTGCTGAAGCACCATTCGGTGTCCGTAAGCGTTCGTGATCGTTAGAATGGCGTGGAGAAGTTCGAAACGCAGTGACCAGGTCGGGAACTTGGTAGTGCACCCTTGCATGACAACCAAACCGAATGTCTTGGAGGCTGTGACGACAAGGCGTAGAGAGAGTAGAATAGACTCTACTGGAGTAGAATACATACCTTTGAATATGGTGTGGATCACTGCCACTATGAATGCCCCACCCGAAGCGAGAAACACCATCCGTACTACCTTTTCATGCTGGGAGCTATCCATGAACACGCTTTGCAGTATCGTGGCCAACACAACCAACGCTGCCTGGTGGAGAATGTGGTAGCTTGTGTTCTTCATATTGTACAGATCCTACCCTTTCACAGAGTAAACTACATGTACCTAGCAGACAGCTGCAGTGGCTCGACCCTTGTGGAATGTAGCTTTACTGGGGTATTCGACCGGGACAGCACGTAGAGTTGGAGCCTTTGGTCGTGGTCGTTCCGATCCTGAAGACGTCGATTCCTCCTCGTTCTCTTGCTCCTCACTGGATGAAGTAGTAGCAGTAGAAGCATCCGATGCGTTTGATGTCTCGGACGTGGACGTCGTCTCGATAACCGGCAACAAATTACTCTTGGAAGGCACGTGAACGAGGGAGAAGAGCGTCGCACCACTCACACGGCGCTTCCCCCTGTTGAACAGAACTTGCTTGGGGAGGAACACGCCGCATTCAGGAACGTCTTCTTCCTGGTACAAACACACTTTACCCTCACGTGGTGGGGGTCTAGCTTCCACGACTTCTTTAAAGTGAACAGTCTTCCTGGTTGGATCGTAGATCTTGTGCAACTTCTTGTCAGTGTTCTGATTGCTTCTGACCTTGTTCACTGGTATCTTGGACAACACCTTGTCCTCTGAGGAGACAACAGTGTACTCTTCTTGAGGCACAATACTTTTCACCTCGTCGTTGGAGTGTAGACTACTGTAGTGTTCGTTCTTGAACAACAACTGCAAGACCCGATACGGTGGCGGTGGGGGGCTCTTGTTCTCAATATCACCTTCATCATCGTTCGTCACGCGAAGTCTTCGAACGGGACCAGTGTGAACGACGATGTGGATATTGAACAGCCTCGCCGCCGCGTACAGCTCCAAATGTCCTCCCCATTCCCCATCCTTACGCATCCGTGCGCAGTAGTCGCTCACCTGTTCGTCTTCGATGAAAGGCTGGAAGGGAAGATTTTTTTTTGGTTCAGATACGGAACGGTTCTGGTTTTTGGAACGGACATCTGTTTTGTAATGATGAAGTGCTGGTTGCACTCGCTGCTTGACGATCACTTCAGAACAAGAAGACAGAGGCACAGGGACCGACGCTCGAACGATATACATACCATTACCTGGGTTTCAAGTATGCTCGTTCGTGGACATCGTCAAAATTCGTGTATCGCTGTTCTCATTATCGCCGCGGATGTCGGGGGCGCTGGAGTTTACAATCGCTGCTACGGAATAGCGTCCTACTCGCTCTCACTCTTGTCGTAACAATGTGGTCGCCGGCACGATTGTCGATGTCACGGAGGACATTAGAAGCTCTGCCGATAGTCTTGCGATAGCTTGTGTGACGCGGCCGGCTCGTCAATATGGGAAGATCTACGAAGTATGTCTACAAAGTATGTACTACGCCGACGACAACCCCTCCGTTGTACGCGGCCTTTCCGAAACACAAGTTGTGTCGCGCATTTACCGAGCTCGGAGGCTACACTACAGTGGAAACGTCATGGTGCCATCGGGATACTACCACTCTCACTGGTTCTCAACGAGCCTGTGTCCTTCTTCCAGTTTCATTCGTGACAGCAAACTCTCAAGACGTGAGCAGTCCAAATAGACTGATCAGCTGGGCTCATCCAGCGCTTCTCAATTTGCTCCGTTATAACAACACCACTCTCTTTGTTGACGTTGGATGGAAGTGGCGAACAGTACAGGCTCTTGAGACACGAGACCGATCTGTGAGTGCATCGACTTCACGTTCAGGGTTTTCACATCTCGACCATCAAGCAGGATGGAGCCTTGTGGGTCGTAGAAGCGTTCAAGCAGGGAAATGAGCGTACTCTTGCCTCCTCCGCTAAACCCGACAAACGCTACGGTTTGTCCAGGCTCAATGGAGACGTCGTTGAGGATCTGCACGCCTGGACGGTTTGGGTAGGTGAAATTGACACAGACAGCTTGAATCCGTCCTACACAGGACTCGGGTTTGTCACCTTCGTGATAGTTCAAAGCATCAATAGCTAAAGTTGTATCCAGGACCTTGTAGATCTGAGCAGTAGCTCCTTTGGCTTCGGCGATGGCCGAGACGTTAGGCATAATCTGAGCTGCCAGCTAGTCTGGAGGTCGAGGAGTACACTACGATGACCACGTAGAGGTCATGTACACTTTGTAGAACGTTGTAGAGAGTTAATTGGCTGCCGTTAATAAAAGTCGTCGTGATAACCTAGTTAGACCCTTTAATCCACAACACATCTGCTAACAACACATAGTCTATTCGTACAGCCTCACCACGTAACCTCAAGAGCGGCAATCGTGACGAAGAACTTGCCTGCAGCAACGCCCCGTTAAATAGAGGCTGGAACGATAGCTTATGTTCACCAGAGGTCTGACACAACTCTACCGAATCCAAGGGGTTTGTCCCTGGGTTCTACACCAGAATGACAAGAATATTTGTGAGTACGAGGAGAAGAGCGGGCCCCACGTCACATTCACGTTAACTTTAATTGAAGAAGAGCTTTGGTTCTTAACGTCGTTTGTCTGCATTGTCTATTCATGAAGAAGTGGCCAACGCGCGAAGCAGCCGTAGGCAAACTGCTAGCGGGCACTGTACGAGATGGGCAAAAAATCCCCGTTCCAAATACCAGAACCGTTCCGTGTATCTGAACACAAAAAAAGCTAACCGCTGGAAGAGCTTCTCCTCCCGTTGGATGAAATCCACTAACCGTTGTCGAATGTCCTGGTGGAACAGTTCGTTCGTGTAGAGTTGGTCACTAATAGCTCGGAACAGGCAGTTGCCGTCCTTGACGATCGACACGACAGCCCACCCAAGTGCGGCGTAGTGTTGTTCTACCTGTTCATTGCTGGTCCAAGGCGCGTCTCGCTCCTCGTTGCAATGTGGTGAGCCATATTCTACCCGAGGAACGTACGAGCTGGTACTCTCGGTTGGCTCTTTGGGTTTCTCGAATTCTTCATCAAGTTCCCGTGCTGCTGCAGCGGCGTCAGCTGCAAGGTCGTCACTGTCGTCCGATTCGGCTTTCGAGCTGGACCTGAACCAGAAGCGAACGCCCTTGCGTTTACTGCTCTTGGAGGACGACCGGAGACTGAAGCGGGAGCTCAACCGGCCATTAGATTGCGGAGACCGAGGGGCCGCCATGATCGAATCCTTTTGCACCTAACTAAGTGATCCTGCGGCAGGTGGTTACTGTCGCGTGGTGAATTCACAAATGGGTGAAGCCCCACTCTCTTCTGAATGAGCTACAGTGGCAGAGGTAGCCAGCAGTTCCGCTCCGTCTGGACATACATGTATAACGCCCCATGCCGGCCCAAAACCGTTTGTGGAGCTCAACGCACCAGCTGGTCACCTCGTCTAGCGTGGCGTGGTGAGCGTCTCACCGGTAGTCACTGCTTTTGTGATGGAAACGCCATGCCACACGCATCAATGAGAGCCTGGAAAGTCGGACAAGAAGGTGTCGTTCATCCAGTGCACACTCTACAAGTGCTCTCTCCTCACCAGTACTGCAACTGGATCGAGATCATTTATTCCGACTCGATAACCGATTATTTCGGCGCCGACACCAGCTTCCGAGTAGTACTCTTTGCCTGCTTCTGGAGCTTGCGTAGTTGACGCTGCTCCTTTTTGCTCAGCGTCTTGCCTCCATCTGCTAGCTGTAACTCTTCACCAAGACTATTTGTCAGACGATCGACCTCTCCGTCTATAGGTGCTTTTGGAGCGACGCGCTGTTCCACCTGGTCTTCGCTTGTGGTAGTCTGCCATCGCTATGGGGTAGTATAGTTGAAGTCGAATCCAACACTTTAGTACCAGAGCGAAAATCCACCACCAGGAAACGTACGAACCTTGGCCAAATCCTTTGCACGGAAGCCGTCGCAGTCCAGTTGAATTGAAACCGGTAGTGTTTCAGGCTCGATGAGGTCTTTAATCGCTCGTACACTGTCGTAGTGATCGTCCCCATGGTAGGCCACGTGAACGATCCGCGTAGGCTTGAGACGGTCGCACTCAATCACCATAATCCGAGCACTGGGCTGGTCCTGGTGGACGATCACGTACACTTGAAAGAGTCTGGCCGCAGCATACAGCTCCTGGTTGCCACCCCACGTACCGTCCTCTCGCATACGCTCGCAGTACTAATGCAGGACAAGTTTAGAGTCTTTCAGTGAAAGGTGAACCAAGTAGTGAATTCTACCTTTTCGAACTTCTCCTCGTCTTCCATGAACGGTTCAAAGTCAGAGCGATGCTGCTCCAAGTAGTTTACAATGTTCTACATACACAGAATCGTATCAGTATCATCCGTATAACTCGATAGTGTTTTTACCTTGCGAACTTGTGCGTGTTGATGTTGATCTCCATAGAGTTGGTCGCCTAGAGCTCTGTACGTGTAGAACAAAGGTGAATAAAAGTCCGTAAGATGGAAATGACACAACATGACGCCGTTCAGTTGTTCAGTAACGTACCGAAACAAACAATTGCCATCCGCTTCCACCTCCTGTTGACAGAACGCAACGTCAATCTACAAAACTACTGGACACCAGTCGAATCTCCATCTATAAAAGCATTAAAATCGACTGCCCTACGTATAATTTGCAGCCCACATCGGACAATTGTTTCCTCATTAGTTTAATAGCGTCAGTGTCCACCACATACGAGTCCTTTCTCTTCTTGTGGCGGTTCTTGTCCTTTGCCACAACAACATCAAGTTTTTTCCCCGTAGCAGCCTCAAAAACCACTTTCTACTCGTAAAATTACAGTCACAAACCAATAAGACACATATAAACACCATGCACTAACTGTTATACAGTCCCGAGGCTTCGTACCGGAGCTTTCTTGACCATCTTCTTGACAGCCTTCCGTGCCATGGTTCTAATGATCTATAGGTACAAATATAGGTCTATCTACAATAATTTTTAAATCTTCAACCAATCAAAAACATTTATAGATTATCCATTTTATCCTGTCCGCAGCCAGTCAATCAGGAAAATGGTCGAGACCCGCCGCACGTCGCGCCGCCTCCAGGCGAAGGCCCAGGCCGCTGCCAGCCCAACGCCGTCACCAATGAGTTCGCCAGTCGGTCGCGCACCAGTGAGGAGGTCGCGCCGTACGCCGTCGCCTCGTAGTCGCGCCAAGAAGATGGAAGAGGCCAGTGACGAATCAGCTCAAGAAATTCCTATTATTTCGGATGAAGAGAAGGAAGAGAAGGAGGAGAAAGTGGTGGTGATTGATTCGGATACAGAGTCTGAAAAGAAGAAGCAGGAGAAGAAGAAACAGGAGAAGAAACAGGAGAAAATGGTGGTTGAAGAGAAGGAGGTAGAACAGGAACCGACAAAGGAGAAATCAGAGGCTGAAGAAGAAGAAGGAGAAGAAGAGATTATGTTTCTAGATGATGATGAAGAAGAAGAAAGTGAAGAGGAGAAAGAGGACGAAGAAGAAGATGATGATGAAGAAGATATCGACCAATACGTACGTGTACTGCTTACTAACCAGAACCAGTAGCTGTTGAAAAGGTGTTTGTACTGATGTTTCTAATTTACTGCAGGCTTTCCTCGCTGCATCGGGTCTGAACCTGTCTACAAAGTCCAGTACTCCATTGTCGACGACACCTACGCAACCCTCTGCCGTTGCAAAGCCATCACCATCTGAAGTGCTGAAGCGGCGATTGGTGCCCAACCAGTTAGACAGCGGTGCGTCCCAGTACAAGGAGTTCTTCAGCTTTGACGGCTCGAGACGTGCACAGGCTGCGACACTACGCGCCGACGCACGAGCTACTGAAGAAGCCAAGGTACTGGCCGCAGGTCAGAAGGCTATTGCCCATTCGGAGAGGCAACGCATTGAGTCTCAACACAAAAAGTCGGCCGGCCGTCGATGGTTCAACTTTGAGTCGGACGAGATGACGGACGACGCACGCCGTGACTTCGCTCTGCTGCGTATGCGTAACTACCTGGACCCGAAGAAGTTCTACAAGAGTTCGGACCACTCGCGTGCACTGCCCAAGCACTTCCAGATGGGTGTGGTGATTGAAGGTGCTCACGAGTTCCATTCGGCGCGTCTCACGAAGAAACAGCGCCGTAAAACGTTCACGGACGAGGTCATGGCGGACGAGGCCGTGGTGCAGTACACGCACCGCGTGGCTGGTAATATCCAGAAGGCACGCAGCAACCAGGGCCGCAAAAAGAGACGACGCAACTAGGTTTCGCGTGAAAGTGGCCGAGCAATATAGATTTCCATCCATGACGTTGACGTTTGCCTTTGGTGTTGAAGGTGGCGGTGAACACAACCGACAGGTTGTTTACATCCGCCCACCTCGTTAAAGATTTGAAGGTGTCGCCGTGAAGAAGCATCACATCCGAACTCTCTGGACATTACGGCTGCTTGGAAACGCCGTCGTCGCCGTCGTCACCTGGGCCGTTCACGTGCGACTTGTGGTGCTTGGTTGCCACTTCAACGTGCCTCTTGTAAGGCTGTCCGAGTTGAGGCGCAACTTGCGATCATTCACGAACTTCCACTACAGTCCACAAGCCGAAAGATGGTCGTGTTGACGGCGTCGATGAAAGTTGCAGCCCAATGGGCGATGCTGAAGCGGGTGTGGGCTGATCCAAAGCATCGACGCGTGATCGTTCGTCTGCTGTTCGGTGGCACAACTGGAGCTTTAACCTTGGCGATTCTCCACGAGACGTTCAAGGGGGTTTGCAGTACGCCCTGGGAAGCTGTACGTTTGGTCACGCGTTTGGTCGCCGTCATCATATCAACCGTCTTCGCGTTCGTGGCGCGCGGCTTCAAGCCCCGATTCAAGCACTGGACACTTCGGTTCGACATCCTCCGCGCTGTCATCAAGGAATGCGCTAGCGGACGCAATGGTGAGCGGATGGTGATCGACGCTAAGCACGCGCGTGTAGTTCGATCACAAAGTGCCGCTTTCGGGACGGTTCTGGGGTGGTTTGCGTGCAAGCAGTTCGGCCGGAGGATTGAACCAGTTCACACCAATGGACTGGAGCATATTTGGCTTCGATCTGCAGCTCCACGGACGTCCACGACCAAGCGGTTCGTAGTGCTGTACGTCCATGGTGGTGGCTTCGCAGTCATGAGTCCGAGGTTATACATTTCATTCGGTGCGACGCTCGCCGCCGCTATCGAGAAGGAGATCCGTCAACTACTCGGTAATTATGATCCAGTCCACGTGGACGTTTTCCTCGGTAACTACCGCAAGGCACCAGAACACTGTTTCCCCACGCCTCCTGAAGATACCGTTGCGGCGTACAAGCACCTGCTTCATAGTGAGGGAATCCCTCCTGAACAGATCATCCTCGCAGGTGACAGTGCCGGTGGTGGTCTGGTGATGTCGACTTTACTGAGAATGAGAGACGCCAGCAGGGAACACCTGCCGTTAGCAGCCGTTCTACTCTGTCCGGCGGTTGATCTGTCTGAGATCGAGACGCACGGGGACTCGAAGGACTGTCTTCTGGCCCCAGAGATGATCGCTGCAGGTCGACGGGTCTACCACACAACGGCGTCGGACCCGACGACGTGGGCGGATGCTTCATCTGTTCACTGCGACCTGCGTGGTCTTCCACCTGTGTTCGTCCAAGCTGCAAGTCTCGACTACATCTACCAACACTCGATCCGACTGGCGCAGAAAGCAGAGGCTGACGGTGTGGAGAACTGGGAGCTGGACGTCCACGACGGACTTCCGCACGTATTCTCCATCTTCCCGTCCTACATGTTGCCGTATGCGCAGGTTGGGGTGCAACGAGCCGCTGCTTTTGCTGCAAAGCACTTCGTCAAAGCTGTTGGTGAGGATAAGGGCTTTCCCACTGCAGCGTAAGTGTAGATCGAACACGGACCGACAACTTTCCATTGTAGGTGCTGCATAAAGGTACACGTAGTTGTCATTCATTGATATACTGGTTGCATCGTAGCACTCTTGCTTAGGCTGCCATAGCGGAGGGGTTGAAGCCGCTGTTGGTCTTCAACGTCGGCCGCACTTGTCGGACAATAAAGTTTGCCATCTTTTCGATTGCCACGTCAGCGTGCGGTAGGAACCAGGCCGGGAAGATTGGGAATACGTGACTCATTAAGGGGTGAACGTCGTACTCCCAATTGCTCACGCCGTCCGCTTTGGCTTTAGCCACTAGACGCACTGCGTGTTGGTGGATGCTATCGAGATCTCCAGTCTGTACGAACACTGGGGGTAAGTTTCGGAGGTCGCAGTGGATGGATGAGGCATCACCCCACTTGGTCTGATCCTCGATCAACGGATGATACGCTTTCAGCACTGCGTTGCAGCATTCAGGAGTCAAGATGCAATACGGGGATGGTTGTTCGTCACCAGTGAGATCGACGTAGGGACAAAGTAGAGCAGCACACAGAGGCAAGAAGTGGGGCTTAGTACGACGTTCTCGCAACATAGCGGACATGATCAAACCGGCACCGGCACTGTCACCGGCTAGGACAACTTGAGACGGATCCAGGTTTTCATGGTACAACAAGTGTTCATACACCTTGACGATGTCCTGCGGTTGTGTTGGGTAACTGTGCTTGGGCACCTTCCGGTAGTTCGCCAAGAAGATCTCCACGTGCACCTTACCAGTAGCTTCGGGACCAAGTTGATTCACAAGCTCTTTCTCGATGAAGCTGCATAGGGCGTTGCTGAAGTGAATATACAGTCTTGGACTCATGATGGCAAAGCCGCCTCCGTGCGCATACAGCACCACTAGCCTCTTGGTACCAGGCTTCCGAGGCGTTTGCGACCGCAACCAGATATGCTCGAGACCGTTGATCTTGACCGGTTCGTAGCGCTTCCCTGCTTTACGACAAGCTTGACGACCCCAGAAGGTGCCGAACCACTCACTCTGTTCACGAACGATGGACGCGTAACTCTCGTCACCAAGTACCCGTTCACCGTACAGCTCCATTCCCACACGAATGAAAATGCGGAACAACTCGAACCGCAGTGTCCACTGCGGGAATATGGGCTTGAAACCTCGAGCGACGAACTGCAGAACGGTCTTAGCAAAAGCGTAGAGCAAACTACCAAGCAGGTAGGCTCCTTCTAGCGGGTTCTTGCACAAACCTCGCATTGCAATGTGCAGCACCTTGAGCACCAGCGCAAGACCAGCACCACCGAACAACAGCAGCAAGAGTTTGTAGCGGCGGTGCGGATCGGTCCAGGCCAACACCAACGCGGTGGACACGGCCCACGGCGTCGCCTTGAGCATGGACTGCAGACAACCGACCTTGGTGAGCATGGGGACCGCTGCTGCTGCTTTTCAATGCTGGAAGGACGTTGCAGAAATGCAAATGAGCCTGTGAGCTGCTCGCCCTCCATTAGCCTTCACCGTCGCTGTCGAGAGCCCTCAGCCGCTGAGGCTCAGCGTGAGGCCGCATCGCACCCAGCTGGTGGGCGAAGCCATGCCGGCAAGGACCTCTTGCTTCGTCTGGATAGCGCACGCAATGCTGATGGATCCCACTCGCCTTGACAACAGGATGGCGAATGTCGGTGAGCCAACAACGCGCTGGCAATGCTGAAGCAGGTCGTTGCTCGTTGAGGCTGGTTAGAAGAACTCAACTTCCACTCGAGTGCTTGGTTGATATACCTTCCCATTTTCGTTCGAGTTGGCATGCTGGTCAAGAGCACTGTGCAAATTTCCTGATGTCGCGAGGTGATACAGTACACACCCGGAGCCTGACCTCGTCTTCGCGGCTATGACATCCCTGTCACCGCTACCTCGCGTGATGACGACGGACGGCCAAGGGATCTGATCTCGTGATTCGGACGAGTCGTGCATGCATACTCTTCAGGCTGGACCCATGTTGTAGGCCAGCTTGATGCTCCTAAGCATGCAAGATACGTCGAGGACCGCTGCATTCCTGTGCAAGACAAACAAATATAGAGAAGATATGATACTTCAAGGATGCACGTACGTCTTAGTCGCTCGCCGGGAAATCCGCCGACTCGAAATTCATTATCGCCTTGCTTGGTCTGCCTAGGCCTGGGTGCGACGTTTCTCGGCCGCAGCGACTGCCTCCGCGAGACTCTTCTCGAACGGCGGGTAGCACACTCCTTCCTCAGTAATAATGCCGGTCAGGTAGCGGTTGGGTGTGACGTCGAACGCCGGGTTGAACACCGGGCAGCCCTCAGGCGCGATGCGCACGCCTCGGATGCAGGCAACTTCGTCCGCGCTGCGCTCCTCAATGGGGATGCCCATACCCTCGAGGAAGTTGAGGTCGATGGTGCTTGTCGGCACGCACGCGTACACCGGCACCTTGTTCTCCTTGGCCACCACAGCTAGTTTGTACGTGCCAATCTTGTTGACGACATCACCGTTGGCCGCGACGCGATCAGCTCCAAACAGCACCACATTTACCTTACCGGAGAGCATGAGGTAGCCTGCAGCATTGTCAGCAATGAGGTGGATCGGAACGCCCTCACGCATGAGCTCCCATGCCGAGAGGCGCGCTCCTTGAAGGCGTGGACGTGTTTCATCCACCCACACGTGAACATTCTTGCCCTGGGCGTGACACTCGTAGATGACGCCAATGGCTGTGCCAATGTCGACGGTGGCCAGCGCGCCGGTGTTGCAGTGGTGCAGGATGTTGGCACCGTTCGGGACGACTTCAGCTCCGAATTCACTCAAACGCTTGTTGATAGCCACATCTTCCTCGGCCAGAGCCTGAGCCACCGCGAGCGTGTACGCCGCTAAGTCAGTCACGCTCACATCCGTCTGCACCTTGGCACGCAGCTCCTTGACCACGCGTTCCGTCGCCCACGTGAGATTGACAGCCGTAGGTCGAGCCGCGTCGATGGTGGCCTTGGCCTGTTCCACAGCCTTGAGCAGGTCCTCCTTAGTGCTGTCGGTCGTGGCCTGGAAGTTCTTGGCGCCAATCGCCAGGCCGAACGCGCCGGCCGCGCCAATAGCTGGGGCGCCGCGCACAGTCATGTCGGCAATAGCACGCGTGACATCCTCCACCGTCTCGCAGCGCATAAGCACCAGCTCCGTCGGGAGTTTGCGCTGGTCGATGAGCTGCAGGCCGCCATCAGTCCACAGCACGGATCGCATTCGTTCGGTAGTCATCGTGTCTGTAGGTCAAAATGGGCGGTTAGGATAGCTGATCCCGTGATTGGCCGGTCGCCGGTCGCGGGACGGACGATCTTGAAGCGATGCAGTGGACACGTGAGCTCAACGACCTGCTGAACCAGTGCGTGTTCGCGAGCGGCTACGACTTTGAGGCGTCAAGCGAGTTGTTCTGCCAGCAGGCCATCAAGCTGCGACTATGGCGTCAAGACAGGGAGCTGGTCGTGACAGCGAACCAGTGTCAGGAGCAGTGGATGGCCTTGAACCCGGTCGAAGACGACGACAACGAAGAAGAAGACAAGGCGGAACGTCCCGAGACGAGCGATGACGAGAGATCACGGGATACAGTAGAACGCGTTGACGAAGACGACGACTACGTTGTTGTGCCTGAGGGAGGCCCTCGACTGGAACTGTCGTTGTCTGACGCGGAGCTGGATCAACTGTTGAGTACACTGCCACCTAACGAGGGGCCTGGACGTGCTGGTTCTTCATCTGCGGACGAGAAAGATACTCGAAGTGAGATGCAGTGGGTCTTGGCATTCTTGACGGATCCGGACGCGATAGCTCGTGTCGATGCCGAGGCAAAGAACATGATGGGGGCTCCTGAAAAGCACGATGACGACAACTACCAGGTCTTCTTGCAGGACCTTCACGACGCCAACTTGATGGCTCCAGCGCCTAGTGCTGTTACAGATATTAGACATTCTAAGGGGCAGCAACAAACCGGGGACGAGATTGACAGGGGTGAAGAAAGCAGTGGAGATGACGAAGCGGAGTGGGAACGCACTCGACAAGAGATGAAACACTCGAAGACGCTGCGCTAACTCCTTGATCTCTACAACAAACTGCACTGAAACCCATAATTATATCATAAATAATGCACCAGCTTGCTCTAGCAGCTAATACTCACGCTTTTCGTCTTTTGGTGTTTTGGCGCTTCCTGGGAGCTGGTGTCGCCGTTGCCTCTTTCTTCTTGCGCTTAACATGCTTTTCGGGTTCTTCCACGTGCATCACACTGGCATCAAGACCAATTTCCCCACTGAGAACCTCGAGCCAAAGCAGTTGCTTGTCGCTTAGTCGGTCTCGAGGACCCTTTACTTCAACGACCTTTAACTGTGCGTAACTGGTATCCCTCAGCAGGTCAAGGACATGAAGCAGCGGTTGTATCTCGAGCTTGGGTTCACGAATTGTCTCGTCAGAACCTTCTTCCTTCAGAACTGCAGTCGAGGATACCTTCTCATTCATGTTGAGCTCCTCATCCATACCACAAAACGCATAAATATTCAGATAACCATTGCTGTCAATTGGCCACCGTGGAGACAATGGCACAGGATCATCCTCTGGCCCGGTGAGCTCAAACCGTAATAAAAGAAGATCAGGCAGACCATTTTGCGCCTGGTGAAATTCCTTCGATGTGGCCATGTAGCGCAGGAGACTAGCAAGCTGTGGCCGTCCTACTGCTGCAATAGCAAGCAAATGGAACTGCAATGAAGCAAGAGCATCAGTAGGCCAGTGCACAAATCGGGTCACTTTCCCGAACTCAGAGTTCCACCTTGTCACAAATGTCGTCAAGAGCTCCTCCAAGGTCCATTCATCCTTCACCTGGGCCAACCGACGCTCAATGAGATCTCGCCGAGTATTATAAAAGATGTCCGCATATCCGAAATCCAGAGGGGCTGACTGGAATGGCGTTTGAAAGACATTCGGGAGACTAGCGTACAGGACGTCCCACATCAAAACCCCAAACAGATTTCCAAACACCACACCTTCAGAATGGACTCCGTACCACCCCCCAGTCTTTAGCTTATCTCCAGAGCCTTCATACCCACGACAGTACTGCAAAACAAGCTGCTCCACCGTACATGGTTCATCGTCGTAGCCCACAAACCGTGACTTCTCACCCGTTTGTCGATTTAGTGGGCGGCCGACGATATGATTGCGACGGTATTCGTAGCTAGTGTGTGTTCTAGCATTTCCTTCATCTGCGTTCGTGTTGTCCTCCACACTTGGAGTTATCATACTGTTTCCAGTACTTTGCAGCAGTAAATCAGCAGTGGATAGTGACTCCATTGAGATCGTTTCGCCACGATCTTTTTGGCGCTCTAGTCGGTTCAGACGTCTTTGAAGTGAAGTTCGGTCCGCCGCAAGTACATGAGGATCCTTCAGCGCATTTACACATGTGTCTCGAGCTTGGTCTGAACACTTCAAATGCTCCAAATTCAACGCTAGGCGATCCCACCAGTATCCACGTTTTCGCTCGAGAAATGGGGCCGCTAGCAACTCATTCAGCAGCAAGGTGGAAATCTGGTACTTCCGCATCTTTTCATACAGACCTACCGCAGTGTGTAAGCTGCGAACCAGGTGATAGCCAGCATTGCACTTGGAGAAGAACGCCGGGATACCTGAGGTGCTGTACGCAGCCGCCGTCATCCACTTCAAATACGCCTGCAGGCAGCCTCTGCATGCCAGTACCAAGTCATCCAAAGACTGCATCTTTTCAACCTCGCCGTAGAACTGCTCCCAGCTACGTAGTTGCCAGTCTGCTTTATCTTCCGTCTTAGTGATTGAAGTTTCCTCGTCCTCCGTTTCCGTAGACTCTCCATCTTCATATAAAATCAACAATAGTCTCTGGAAAGCGAGAAAAGCAGGTGTACTATCCGATATCATCCACTTTAGATCTAGATCCGGCTCCTGGTACCCCTTTTCCGGTGTCACGATCTGCATACACTGCTCAACAACACTCATAATGCGATGCAACTGGTAAGCCACTTCATAACTCACGTACACTTCCGACGAAGGGAAGACACGGTGAGAGTTGAGCATTTCTGTGGAAGTTGAATCACCACTCGAGCACTTTGTAAGTGCATACTCCGGATACACCACTTTCTTGAAAAACACCATCAAGCCCGGCCACTGTGTCGGTTCCTGCCGCAATTTATGCGTCGCCAATTCAATTAGACGTCCCATATCCTCCAACTGCGGGGGCATGAGCGACGTCGCGTTGAACGGCGGCGTCGACACAAAGTAAAACAGTCGGTGCATTCTCAATAGTAAATCTCTCGTTTCTGGCGTCATCCTCAGTGCCATGACATCAGAGCTTTTCCTGCCTGTCAAAGGGTAGTTTTCCAGCCAAATGTGCTGCATCAACTGCGCCACCGGGATCCTAGAGCCGTCAATACGTTTCTGCGTCTTCACTACCTTTCGTATTACCACCATGAGGTCGGTCTTAGCAACATGCTTCTTACTCCCAGTCATTTTCTTGTACAGAGCTGCTAGTTCTGGCGCTGTAGAGCATCGTTCAATAGCATCGAGTGCAGTTTCAAGTCTAATCATCTCTTGCTTCATCTGTGTGCCTGGAGATAGTGGTCTTTCGGCCTTTGAAGCTATAGTTTTCATTACTGTTGGTGATACAGCAGCAGAGACTGGAAATTTCTGCAAGAAACCAGCCTCAATCATCACGTGAATGACATCCTGCACCTGTTCATTAACTGGTAGCTGTTCTGTCTGGCCTGATAACTCCTGTTTGACATCCTCAGCTTGCCTGAAGTAACGAAAGAGTGACGTAGTCTTGAACCACGGGCCTTGACGCTGGAACAAACGCGCGTACAGTTGCTGCTCGAAAGGCTTGAGTTCTGTAAGAAAGCGGGACGCGATGGCGCGCTCCGAAGACGACAGCAGTTCACGGAAATCCTCACGCTCAAACAGGATCGTAGACAGAACAAGACTGAAGTGGCGGGCGTAGGCATCTTCCCATACTGGCGGCGTCTCGCTCTCATCAAGTCCAGGCTCCAGCTTCGGCTCGCACTTGACTTCCACGTCCATTGCGGAAAAGAGTGATTGTCTATTGCGACTTCAGAGTGGTTTCCCCTCTTTTTGCGCAACTACATTTAAAGAGTGATTGTCAAGTTGCTCATTAAGAGTAGTAAACCCTTTACTAACAACCTCTTCTCCCCCTCTAAAGCGAAAACCCGCCGACGATCAAGAATGGCCTCCAATTTGACCAAGCGCCGAGCCCCCGATGACGCCGTAGCTGATTCCTTCGTGTCCGCCGTCCCTGGCGCTTCCGACGCAACTGCGTTAGCAGTGGAGGCAGCCGCGAGCTCCGTCTCTATGATCGTGCCCGTACCGAAGCCGTCCAAGCCTCGGCGCCAGAGCGGCGGCAATGGGAACCTCACCAACTACCAGCGCAAAGTCATCTGCGAGTTCTACCGGAAAAGCGGTGGCGTCATGTCGCAGAAGGACTTGGCGCAGTGGACCAAGCATGAGTTTCAACTGAAGAAGACACCGGCGCAGTCCACGATCTCTGGCATCTTGCGCCGTCAGCATGAGTTCATCAATATGAGTTCACTGGAGCTGGGTATTAAGAAGCGGCGTGTGGTACAGCACCCGCAACTGGACAGTGCATTGGCCAATTGGGTCATCCAGATGGCAGGTCGTGGCCAAACTGTACAGGGAGATCTGACCAAGGAGAAAGCCAAGGAGTTCGCTAAGATGCTCGATATCCCTGAAAGTGAGCAGCCAGAGTTCTCCAATGGATGGCTACATTCGTTCCAGTTGAGACACAATTTCAGTTTTAGGAAATTCAATGCGGACCACCACCATTCAGCAAACGCAGGTCTGGACGATGCTGCTACTGCAGTTGCAACTGCAGCCAATGCACGACGCGGCTCTGGAGCTGGACAGAAAGTGCTTTACTGGACTAATATGGAGGCGCTGATGAGTGAGACAGACAAGTACGACCCGAAGGATGTTTTTGCAGTGGAGGAGACGCCGGTGCTGTACACGATGCCGCCGGTACAAAATGCACTGGAGGAAGGACGGATGCGCTGCAAGAAGAGGTTCGTGGTGTCGTTGGCTGCCAATGCCGACGGAACGGAGAAGCTCCAGCCACTGTTTGTATCGCACCACGAGCACCCGAAGTGTTTCCGTAAGAAAACGGCTGAGCAGCACGGACTGCACTACTTCTCGAATAATAAGGCCTGGATGACCGGTGTCATCTTCTCCCGTTGGCTGCAGCGACTGGACTTTGCTATGGCCAACCAGAAGCGCCGTATCTTGCTGTTTATCAACGATATGCCGTCCCATGTAGTGGCGCACTTAGACCTCACGAACGTCGTGGTGTTCATTCTCACCCCTGCAGTCATGCAGATGCTAAACCCGATCACATCGCGAGTGGTAACTACGTTCAAGAAACGCTTCCGCCGCTACCACCTGCGTCACGCTATTGACAAGTCTGAGACGTCTAAGAGTGCCATGTTCGATGTGGATGTGCTACAAGCGATGAAGTGGGCGGCTGCTAGTTGGGACGAGATCACGACGGAGACGATCAAGCGCGCTTGGATCCCGACGCAATTGGTGCGCAACCGGGTGGCAATGGACGAGCACGATCTCTTGCAAGAAGAGGAGGAAGTGCTGCTGGACACGGAATTAGAGCATTTAATGCTCTTCCTACGTCTACCGAACCCCGTTCCTATGATGGAATATCTAAACGATGAAACCATGTCGGATTATCCAGTGCACGAAGACAAATTCGACGTTGTCTCCAATGTGTGCGAAGTCCCGGAGGACGAGGTTGATGAGTCGATCGAAGAGAGCCCTGGTCGCACTCTGTCACTACAGGAGAAGCTAAAGGCCTTCCGAGATGTTCTACATGTCTTGAAGGACCGAAGTGATGCTGATGACACTGCTCTGAACGCCATTCGACGAGTACAGGACGCGATCCGAATGGAAGGTCAGAAGGAAGCGATGAGTGCGCTGGGCTCCGGTGGAGATGCGAAGAGTGTTTTCGATTTGGACTCTGGTCTTGGTGGCGACGATACCAACGGTTCTGCTTCAATGACGCAGCTCGATGTCGATAGCCAACAGACTATGGATGCATCTTCACTCCTGGATACGTCGGAGAGTTCGGCTCTATCCGCTGCATCCGCTTCGTTAGCCGAGGGTGCAGGAGACCACACGAGTTCCATATTGGGCGGAGCTGCAGATAGTGAAGATCGCCAACACGTGAACGACTTCCATGCGGTGATCTAGTTTCCTTCGAAGAGTTGCTTTGACGTCTTTGATCGACGCGGTTTGTATTGCGTGAGAACGCAAGCTGTGATGAGTTCGAGATAATGCACTTACTCCTAACTTGATTTCGTGCTCAGCTTTATCTAGAATCTACCTACGTCTACTTTTGCAGGACGAGCATCCGGTATCGCTCCTTCCTTTTCTTGGTAAGATCCATCGCCAACCCCGAGCCGATAGTCTGTATAATGGACTTGTGCATCCGCATCTCTCGTACAGTCTGTTCCCAGCGGCGAAATGCGGGTCGAAGCTGTCGTGTCCGCACCGTGTGGATGAACGTCAAGAAGATTGCTCGGTGTCTCTCGTAAACCATCACATTGTTCCACTTCTCCAATGCCATGGACAAGGTGCGACGCAGGAATTTGCGCATCAAGCGCTTGGATGCAGCTTGAACCCGGCGTTGCTCCTCGGAGAGCAAGTATCGAAGAGCGTAGTCGGCGGCTTCAGCGACGTCGTTGCTTTTCCAGACATTGATGACATTGGTTATCGTATCCACGAGCTGTGTGCAAGCGTCCAGTTCGTTCCGAGTCTCTTCTCCGACGTGGATGGCATGCAGACGGTCTAAACGAGCCTGAGCTGTAACGAGAGACAACTCTAGTTCGTGCAGCCGAGACAAGTAATGCACGCGGCAGTCGCACACACTTTCGACAAGTCCCAGCGCAGTTATCTCGTCTTCAAGCTGCAGCCTGGCGCCTTCATCAAGTCCGTAGGCGACGTTGCCAATCGTGACCAACGCCCAGTACAGAACACGTGATTCCTGACGGTGATCGAGTAATGAGCGTTGCAGCAGAGCAAGGCCGTTCAGCTCCGTGATTTTCCACTTAACACTGGCTGGGTGGATGAGGATGTTAGGGGGATACAAAACAGCTATGCGCGGGATTGAAACGCACCATTTTCGTACGAGAAACCAGCGAGGACATTGCAGCATTCCGCTGCAACAACAGCTTCGAGCCGATACGCGTCGATTTCTAAGAACGAGAGCACTAACTCAACTCCCGAGCAGGACTCCAGCACGAGTTTGGCTGTCCCGTTGTCACTCAAAATCTTCCCAATCAACTCCAAGCACAACAGCGGAATTTGCAACTCTTCTCCAGGAGATTTGTTAGCTGCATGGGAGCGAAGAAGGTTGCAAAGTACTTGGAAGCGGGAGGTTTCCGTCATGAAACGTTGGCTGTTCTGCTGAAGAATCACAAGTTTGAGAAGGAGGCGAAGAATGAGGGCGATCGTGGCTTTTTCATTGGGAAACCAGACAATCGAGTTGAGAAGTGTCTCCAAAGCGCGGCAGTTGAACAGTTCCTGCTCAAGTTTCTTTTGACTGGAGACACCAGGCTGGCCCCGATCGCCCCGTACACCGTCCGTTTGGACTTCCCATTCCTGTCGGTCGGCCTCTTCGTGTTTCTCGAGTTGTGCGAAGATCCACTGGACGCTGCGGAACTGCGTCTGTGGGTCGCTTTGCTGCTGTTGCATTCGTTTGACCGCCTCCTTCACACTGGTGCAATGTCGAAGTCGCCAAGCCAACGACACTTGCTGGAGCGTAATGAACCTTACAGCAGAACTCCATCGGCTTTGCTTCATGCGGTTAACTGCTCGGCAGCGCAAAGAATACATGGTGTCATACTGCAGATCGCCAATGTAGTGTGTGGTCTTAGGGCCGCAATACACGCGTTCAAACGGCTCATGGTGGAGAGTATCGTGGCTGCTGTGACGACAAATTTCAAGCTCAAAATGGACAGGAAGGCCACGCAGAGGCTCCCAGTTTCTCGGAAGCTGCCAATACACTTGCACGCCAGTGGAAGCCACACAAGAAGTCAATATGAACGGCTCTGGAGGTGCTGAAAATCCGCAAAAGGTTAGAAGACCGCAACACAACAGAAGCGCAAGTTTTCGTGGACGTACTTACGAGAACGAGTGCCGTGGCCAAGATTGGCTTAATGTACCAACAGGACAGCGGTGGTGGCTCCTTTGGACCGGCAAATGGTTGAATGCCAACCAACTTTCCTCCACGTGTGAAAACTCCAGAACCAGCGCCCCCCGTCTCCGTGACTCGGTCATATTGTAAATGCTGCGGGTTAATGGAGTTTGGAGCGAGTCGAGCCACTTGTCGTTGGTGCAGCACTTGCAGCTTCCCATGCGGATGGCCTACGATTTCGAGAGACACGCCTGGACGTAAGCTTTCCATTTCGCCACAGCCAAGCTTACGATCGTTCATCTCGAAGTGAAGCGGCTGGACGTTTGTACCAGCCGCTAGCAAGAACTGATCTTCATTCAAAGCACAGAGAGCGAGATCAAAGTGAGGTTTGTGGGCTGTTTTCTTGGGTGTCGGGGGTGGCTTTGAAGTTCCATTGAGAGGTTGCAGACGTGCAGCTGAATCCTCCGGCATCTTGATACCAGCGAAGAAAGTGTCGGCGGCCAACATCACTGGAAAAGCGACTCGATCATCAGCGTAGTTGCAGACTGCGCGCGCGGACCGGGCTGTATTCTCGTCCGCCAGGGTCTTACCGTCACTTAGAACACACAAGAGACCGCAGAAGCGGCCGATGATACCGGAACCGTAAAGATTCCCCTCGGACGAGATCTTACACACAGCTTTGCGGAAGTAGAAGGCCTCGATCTCCAGGTCATCGTCATCGTTAGAAATATGTTTGGAATGAGCTCCGGCAGTACCAGGTCTTGGACGGAAAAACGGAGGTTTGAGCTCAGATCGCTCGCCTGTGCGAGTGTTCAAGTAGTAGAACACGCGCTTGTCAGGGTCGAACAGCTTCATGTAGTTCTCACGCACCAATTGTCGGATGGTTTTCTTGGCCAGATAAGCTCGTACAAGTCGTTGGATGCGTTGTGCGGCCTCCTTGGGCGAAAAATCTATCCGACCGCGAGCGATATCTCGATCCCCAGGCAAGAACCGAACCAGTAGCAGTGGTTTATCCCAAGTACTCACATTCGTTAATGTATTGACGTAGAAATGCTGCTTGCGAATGGGGTCGTAGTGCTTCTCGTAGACGCTGAGGAGCAAACGCGCCATGCGTTGACGACTGAGAAATGCTCGGAATTGGTTCTGTAGCACCCGTGCGGCACAGTCTTCTTCATGTGCTCTCCATTCGTCCACCAGCGATGTCTTCGCATCGGATGTACTATTCGCCGCTGTTTTACGTCGGCCATTGCCACCACCTCGGCCAGCACCTCTTCTTCCAGCGCCACGCATGATGAACCTGTTCACACAAACTGGTAAGCGTCGCGACGACTTGGTTGAAAACGGTTATTGTGTTGGCATCGGCGTGTTTTATCAAGTTATGTCGTTGTAGCTTGACGGTAGAGTAGAGTTTAAGCAGAAGAGTGGAGCTCAAGACGCTGTATCCGGCGCTCGACGGTGTCCAGTTGCTTGCGTAGTGAACGACGTCGACCCTTTTTGCCGCGTCCTTGTTCATTCGACATTGAGTCTTGCAGCGTCTTCACTCGTACCCGCAGTTCGTCCAGCGACCCGGACACCAACGGCACGTGTTCGTCACAAAACACGTCTTCATCGGTCTCTCCACGAGCTTTCGCATCGGCACGACACGATTCACAGAGCAGCACGTGCATGCGGCAGTAGGCGCAACGCGTGCCCGATAATGTGTCGTGCGGCACGTGGCAGCGTTCACATTGACCCGTGACCGTCTGATCCTCGGACGCCATGGTCACACGCTGGTCAAAGACGAAGTTTTTGCCCTGGAAAAGGCCGCCACCGTCCGGGAAGCGCTCCAGGTAGCGATGGATGCCTCCTTCCAGTTGATAGACGTTCTCCAGCCCCAAGTGTTTGAGATAAGCCGAAGCTTTCTCGCACCGGATGCCACCCGTGCAGTACATGAGCACTTTGTCCTTCTGCTGTAGCATGGGCAGTTCGTCACGCACCCACTGCGGGAACTGGCCGAAGCGACGAGTCTTGGGGTTCAACGCACCGGCAAAGTGGCCGACGTTGAACTCGTACGTGTTGCGGACATCGATGAGCGCGATGGACGCAGGATCAGCGCCTAATTGCTCGGACCGGAATTGCTCCGGGGTCAAGTGGTGACCGCGCACGCTTAAGTCGTAGGTGTCGTCCGGGAGTTCCAGTGCGACGATCTCTGCGACGACGCGCACCTGCAGCTCTGGGAACGGCTGTACTAGTGACACACTGGTTTTCCAGTCCACGTCGGTGAATTGCGGCTGCTGCTTCATGGCATCGATGTAGCTCTGCACACTGGAGCTGGAGCCGCCTAGCGTTCCGTTGATGCCTTCGAGCGCGAGTCGCACGCGCCCGGTGAGTCCCAACGTAGCGCACAGCTGTTCATGAGCGAGAGCGAAGGCTTGGAGTTCCTCCTCTGTAGCACACAGACGCACGTATTTGTAGTAGAGCACCACGACGTACGCGCCGTCGTCCTGCGTCATTTTGTCTTGATCAAGGCCGATATCGAGATGAACCGGGTGGACGGCGAGAGACGGGAGCAAAACGGGCTCAAAATCAGATCATGGAGACGGAGACCAAGTGGCGAAACGATCGACTCGAGCTGTATGACAAGCTGGAGCGAAGTGCCGAGAATGGATTGGACCGTCACGCAGTGCTTGCATCAAGGCAAAGATGTTTGCATAGTTCATTTCTTTCACTCTTAGTGATGACTAACCGATGCTGTACAGGGAGCTATTCGAGTTCGATGAGTCGGGCATGCTATTCCGAAGGAGTTCGCGTTCCAACACGCGGATGACGTCGTGACGGTTGTGTGTGCGGAGATCCCTCAAGATACTGCTCGGCAGTGGGGGAGCGTCACGGAGGAAATTCTTAAAGCTTTGACTGGCGAAGCAGCAGCGAGTGACTCAGCACAGGCTTCACAGATGAAGGACGTGTACGTGAGCGACCAGGACATCATGCACGTGACACTATTCTACACGTCACACCCGGACGACGTCGCCCCAAGAAACGTGGTGGGGCACAAGAACGAGAGAATCACGTGCGAGATAGCACTGCTGCGAGAGTTGGCAGTGCACTTCGAGCCGATTCGCATGGTCCCTGTGAAGGTGGTTCTGGCTTCGTCAGGTGCGATCCTAATGCTCTTCCAGTGCGTACAGAAGGAAGGTGAAGGGAACACTCTCGCCGATTCGAAGGTGAAGAATGCTGGAAGACGTGCCGAGTTCGGCGTCGACTTGCTGCGCCAGGCAGCACAGGAGGCGTTCCCGTTCGTATCGAAGAAGAGTCCGAACATCATCATCCACACGACCCTGGCTCGTATCATGACGGCCGATGCCTTTGACGAGACTGCATTGACTCGAGTCCGCGAGACGTGCCAGCAGATTTCCCAGGTACTAGATGGCAATGCCTTTGTTGTCGAAAAACTCTGGTACGTGGATGAATCACACTTCATCCGTCCCACAGGACACACGACAACCATTCCGTTAGGACTTCCTAGCGAGGACATTTAAACTACGAGGCAGATAAGCTCTAGCCGAACATGTTCTGCGACTGGCGAACTTCCCATGATGGTTGGCCAATAAAAAACGCGTAGCTCACTTCAGTTTTGGACACGAAGCAGCAAAAAGTCAACAGGATGAGCACCGAGCAGGAGGCGCAGTGGCGCCAGCAGCGCAGCGAACTCTACGAGGAGCTCTACGAGGGCGGCAAGAAGGCCCTCGACCGCGAGAGCGTGCGCAAGACCAGGCAGAACTTCGTTCCCGGTTTGACGCTCGAGTCTAAACCGTACGAGTTCCCGACGGAAAACGACTGCGTGGCGCTCATCTGCGCGCCAATTCCCGTCGAAATGGCAACGCGATGCCATGATATTGGCATGGAACTGACTGGCCTGTTGCCGCGCGAGGCTGGAACTAATAACGCCGTGGCCTGTGTGACGCGTCGTGACCTCATGCACATCACACTGTTCCACACGTCGCACCCGGGCGATCTCGCTCCTAATGCGAGGCTGCGGTTCCCCCAAGACGTGGCACAACTCAAGGAAATGTGCGCACATTTCGCACCGTTCCGTATGGCGCCTGTGAAGGTGCTCATGGCCTCGTCGGGAGCTATTATCATGCTGTTTCAGTGCCTGCCCGCCACCAACAAGCTCAGTGACGACGTCGTCAACGCGCACACCGAGTTCTCAGTGGATCACATCCGCCATGTGGCCAAAGAAACGTTCTCGTATGCGCCAAAGACAGACACGCGCGTGATCATCCATTCGACATTGGGGCGAGTGTTATCACCCGACTTGAACGACGACGACCTGGATCGCCTGCGAGCCCGGTGCGACGAGATCTCGGCAGAGCTTGCTGCCGACCCACAACCGGCGCTGTTCGACAAGCTCTGGTTCGTCGAGGAGACTCACAATTTGTCACCGCAAGGACCCAAGACAGAGGTGCCTCTCCTTGGCGGCGTACAGTAGTGCAGTAACGAATGAGGGTCTGAGGTGTGTTTGTATTGCGGGATCAATAATATTGCACTTGTGTACGTCCACACCAATCGAACAGCACAGAACAATGCTGCCATTCCTCACCGACCGACCGCTTCATGGGGCTCGATTCCACCATACTCATAACAAGATGTTGGAAGCCGGTAATACGACCAGCCGTAGAAGAGACGGCCCTCGCAGGACGCTCGCCCCTCCCTTCGTTATTGTTCGCCATCAGGCGGGACCGTTTTCCGTCGGAGAATCGTGGGAGGTGGCGATGGCATTTAGCAGGGTCAAGTAGCGGCATGGGCATGGGCATGACCAGGCCCATGGCACTGGTACTTTACTGCTCATCGTGTGAGCTTTTGTAGCTGCGGTAAGCAATAGTGTTTTTAACAACGGAAGCGACAGAAAGTGTGGCGGAACACAACGACCAAATACATTTTGATTCACGGTTATGGACTGGGCTCGAACGCCGACGAAGGCTGAAGCCGCGCTCTGCATCGCCGGGCCGTTATAAACTAGGGGAGCGTCTGCGCGCATTGCTGGCAGCGGCAGGAACTGTGCGTCTGCGAAGGTGGTCTATGCGTGGCGGTGTTGGCTCTGCTGCTGGCGCTGCGCTACGACCTGCGCCACGAGAGCTGCCAGGTCTCTCAGCTGTGAAGACGCATTTACCACTTGCGCCTCCACTTCTCGCACCGACTTCTTGAGACCGTCCAATTCAGCGCGACGTCGTCGTTTGGCGGCCGCCTGTGCTTCCTCCTCTTCGGCAAAGTCCTCGACCTCAACGCCGCTGTCGCTCTCGTCGCTTGAGCTCTCGCCTGAAGTGGTACAGCAGCCGCTGAGGTCACCTGTGCTCTCCTCGAGTTTAAAGGTGCCATTACGGCGTCGCTTGTGGCTGAACACGCGTGACTCTACTGTAGCGGACATCGACGACGATTGGGAATCCATGATGGGGCGGGTGTGCATTACTTGACTTGATGCTGCGAGTTGTTGCTTCTGCTTTCCTCAAAGCAACTGAACTGAGTGGGCACTAGAACGCACAATGAGAACTGGCGGCCGGACGTTGAGCTTCGGCTCGCTTTCGGCAGCGAAGTCGCTCAGGTTCCGGAGCGGTTATAAAAAAATGCGCCGGGGGATAGCGGCCGGTCGAATTATGCAGCCCAAAGTCACTTGGAGAAAGTATGGTGTTCGATAGGCCTGTGAGTCGGTCGGTCGGTGAATCTGTCACCTGAAAATAGTGGCATGGCTGCAGATACACTTTGAATAATAGACCATAATCAACCTTGTAATAGCGACTTCATTTTGACCCGGTTTTACACGGTTTAGGACTGGACTGTCTGTGTCGGTCGTCTTCGCCGGACCAAGTAACTTGCGCTCAGTATGCGTGCTATCCGGTCGGGGAAGCGGTCGATGCTCGACTTGTTCCCGGTCGGTCGGTATATGCGTTTTTGTATGCTCGAGCCTACCCCGCTTTACCCGAATTCGTCGAGCTTCGCCACGTCGCCAGCAGTGACGAGTCGCTTCGAATCTACTAGCGAGATCTATACGTTGATCATTGGCTTACTTTAGTTCGATTCGAACCTAACGGTGGAAAGCGCACCTACGTAGACGGAACCGCTTTGCTTTTGCCAGAGGGGCCTTCATTCCTCTACGTTAGCTGGGTCTATTGAAGACCTTGTGCGCTACCAAGCCCGTACAATGGTGCATTTATCCACGTTATGGCCTTGAACAGCGCGAAGGGAACCGCACCACGGTCAGTCATGCCCCCATCTGAAGCCTTCTCCTCAAAAACTCATGAAGCCGATACGCCGCATCTTGGCCGTTCGTGATCTCCGCGTACCTCAAAATCAAGAGATTGTCCTTCGCAAGCCACTGCATTCCTCGGAGCTACGTTTTTTTTTCGAGAGAGAGCGACATGACAACTTCGAAAAGGCGAAGACCTTCTCCGAAGGTACCAGCAACACAAGCAAAACCTACGAAGGTGTTCGCTGGTGATCCCAAGCTTGCAAACCGGAATTAGAGGGAACCACCACATGTCACCAATTCGTTGGGTAGACTGATTGAGGGTCCCTCATTGGGACCGATGTCTACGGTCAAAGCAGGTCGTGGTTGGCGGCCGCTGGTTGTTGAACCGACATCACTCGTCGGCAAAATTACGGCGTCGTAGGCTACGACTCGCATCAAAAGGTCGGATGCAGACAAGCCTGCGTCATGTAAGCTCCCCACGATACCTCCCCGAATGCTGTCGAAATCCTTATAAGATTGGCGCCACCAACAATTAAGCGACTTAGTTGATATTTTTATAAGCAAGGTATGTATTCTTTGACTTAAAATTTGTATGCTAGCTTACATTGCCAAAGGTCGCGATCCATTTTTCAGCATCATGTCGGGGAGTGACGACGTATTGTGCGTGGCGCTGCTGTTCTGCGCCACTTTCGGCGTGGGCTCCATGAGCTTCGGCTCCATCTTCGCAGCTGCAGGACCCGTTTTCGCTGCCATGGGCGTTTACTTCATCTCAGCTTGCAACCTTCACGCGAGGTTTGAAATGACACAATATCTTATTAATAAATCGTAACTAATTACATTAATTTTTGTTTACAGTGTTGCAATCAGTAAATCGCTCATGGTTGCGCCTGTGAACGTTCGGACATTCAGTGACCTCGGTTACTTTGCTTTTGGAGAGACTGGACGCCGCATTGTATTGCTGTCCGAGTGGGGTGCGTGTTTCCTCAGTCCCATCGCTTTCCTGATTCTTGGAGGGACTATTCTCCTTCCATGTCTTTTTGAAGGAACTGTAGCTGGAGACCAGTGGAGTCCGACACATTGGATCATTGTCATGAGTCTAGGTGTATTGCCTGTGATTATGATTCCGACACTGAAAGCGGCCGCTCCCTTAGCCTACATGGGCGGAATTGTTGCTGTACTGGCAGACGCCATTTGTGTCGGATATAGTCTACAGAACATCCCTCCTTCCCCTCGAGAGACGCAGATTCAAACTGACCATGCCATTCAGACGTTCGGGACTATCATGTTCGCTACCGGCACGGCAATCATCATCCCTCCCATCCAACGACAGCATACAGATCCGGCCCGGTTAGCCAACCTGGTGTCACTTACACTACTCGCTATCACGTCCATTTACATGCTCATTGGGGTCGTGACGTACTACCAATTCGGTTGCACGGCACCTGCGACGCTACTGGATCAACTACCCGAAGCTAGTTCGGCTCGGAAGATCGCATCTGGTTTCATGTTGGCTCACGTGATAATTGCATTCCCATTGCTATTGAATCCTACGCTGTTCGACATGGAGCGCTACATCCTCGGCAAAGATGCAGACCATGAAGTGCTTCAGCAAACGCTGAGTGTTCGTGCAGCTAAATCTGCTGCTATTTCCAGTCAAAGCAAGCCAATTCTCGGGAAAACAGGAGCTGTTGGAGCTGTTCCTTCATCAAAGATCTCTACTGATCCTATTCCAGAAGACGAAGGATTCTTGTATGGCAACAATACGCCATACTTCCAAGCTTCATCACCTACTCCAAGTGAAAGTGCGTACTCAAGCGAAGCCTACACGTCGTCCGACCGACTGTGCAGTGGTTTGATCCGAAACATCACAGTGTGGTCTCAAGCCTTTCTTGCAGTCATGTTCCAGGCCTCTTTCGTGGACATTCTGAGTTTCATCGGGGCCACAGCAGTCACAGTCTCGTGTATGGTTATGCCGTGTTTGTGCTACCTTCGCGTCCACCCGATCGCGACGCAGACGTTCCGAGGCAAATGCGACCGCTTCATGTGCCACTTGACGATCATCAGCAGTGTCTTCCTCGGTATCTACTGCGCTATCGTTGCAGTAGGCAATATTACTCGGGATATAAAGCGCTTCCGCCTGTTCCAGGCTGCTGAATCCGACGTGGCGGTCAACATCACCCTCGCTGACCAGTACCCTTATTGCCACGAAGGTGAACGGAACTAATGAGCAAAAGGGAGTGTAAATTTCAAGAGTTTCTTGATCGCTTTAGTCTGCAACAGGGTGAACTCTCATGTCACTTGTAGAGTTCTGTCGGCCTGCTGTTCGGTAGCGACCACTAAGTCCACTAAGTCCGAGACTCGCATTGTTCCCGGAGAAGAGACCACTACTGACAGGCTGATTGAACCATTTGAGGATCTGCTCCACGTTTTCACCTGTTAGTGCGCTGGTTTTGACAATGTGTATGGGTCCACTGTCCGGTTCGTCTAGAAGGCGATCAAAGCACAAGTAGGTCTGCAAAAGCGTATCATCCACCACGAAATCAGCGTCGATCTGGTTGATCACGAGCAGTTTAGGCTTGCGACGCATGTCGTCCACACTCAGAATGGAGAAGAGTTCGATAGCCGAGGCTGCCAACTGCGTGGTGTTGCTGGCGTCGACTACAAAGAGCCAAAAGTGGCAAGACTCGAAGTATGACGGCCACATAGGCAGCAATTGGCCTCCGACCTCGCGTAACGTGCAGATTCTACCTCCATCCAGTGGCAGCGACCAATGTTCGACACCTACGCTCGGCTGTGTGTGAGGGTCAACAACGTACTCTTCGTCCTTGAAGTCGTCCTCCTTGTCCGTCTTGTTGTTGCTACATGGGTTCGACACAAACGCCACGACCCGTTCCAGTACAGTCTTTTGCTTGCGCACGACCTGCGCCATTAGCTGGCGCAGCAGAAGCGTCTTGCCCACACCGTCCAGTCCGAGCACCAGCCCTGTCCTCATGTTACGAACCGGTTAACCTTAGAATAGGCCTCATCTGCCGAAAACGGATCAAAGCTTGGACATGACGAATTCCCATTCCGGTGGCAGAGTACATAGCTAACCCATGGCTGAGCGAACCTCGATGACCTGCAACGGCACGACGCACTTGCGTGCTCTGGAATAAGGCAGGATGAAAATCCTGTTGGCGACCAACGACGAGTTGGAGAACGGTGTCGATTGCTTTTCGAGCTGGATGGTACTTGCAACACCTTGCTTGGAGACCGGTACGGTGTGGACGTACACTGGGCCTAGGTAATGCAGACCACATTCGTTAGTAAGTGCTACTGGCGTTGACCTGAGCTCTTCAAGGCCGGCTTGGCCGTATGTTGCCCAAGCTTCGACGGTCTTCCCGGCTCTTGCTGCGTTGCGGTTCTCTCGTCCCTCGCATTGAGATGGTGCCGCGTCCGATTGCAACGAGGTCTGGAGCGGACTCCGCTCCAGACCTCGAAGGAAAGTTACACCTGGAGCTCACTCTGAAGCTGCAAAGTGACTCGAGATTTGCCATCGCCAGGGAACTGACCTTCGTCCGTTGCAGTGATGATGGCCTACATTCGCAGGCGTCTTGGTGCAAAGTTATGGTATTGTGCACCGCAATGCAATGCGCGTGAAAATCCAATCGACAATCGATCGATCCATCAACCTGCACGACACTTGCGGGTGGTCCGCCCTCGGCCCATCGCAAGCAAATTTCATCACGTGTCCGCATTGCGCAGAGTCTCATCTGCACGTGGGACCGGTAGCATTTTGCCATTTTGCCGCCTTCAACGGACTTTCGGCTGCAAAAAATCAACTTGGCAGGCGTAAGCTGCACTGCCAAGCGTAAATCGCAATCAAAGTTCGTTCGCTGCCAGCCTCAAGTGCCAAGTTGAAGGGTAGAAGCCGCTTTCGCTAGATGTCAATCGCCGTTTTGTATACGGCGCCGTCTCCAAGCAGCCTATCCACTGCGTGAAGTTTTTGAAGGGCAAGTCTTGTTGTAGAGTCTCCAGAGCCATCTCCAAGACTCCAACGAGCCCTCGATATGGCCAAGAGAGCGCGAAAAGCTCGAGACGGGAGGGCCAGCAACGGAGCAGGACACAACAGGCAACAAACTCCGACGACGTTGCATTGTGAATTTTTTGGGCATACTGCTGTAAGCAATCATCGAAAATAGGCTAATGACCCATTTTACAGACACCTTCGACATCGCTTCCAGAATGCTGCAAGGCTGTCGTTGTTGTTTGCCAGCTCACCCAGATGGAGTCTTCTACTTTTTTCGATGCGTCAAGTTGCAGTCGTGAGCTACATCTTGACTGTGAACGTTCAGTGGAAGGAACAACTGCGCCATGGTTTAAAGTGCATTACTCTCACGCTGTCTCTGCATCGCCAATGTGGTCAATAGAGAGGATCTGGCGTGCTGCTCGGAAAAATTTGCTTGCTTTCGTTCAACAGCAGCGTCTTCTGTCCATGTCTGTTGCTTCTGCCGGTGCCATCTCGGTGGCAATTTGCCCCAAATGTAGCAATTAACAACAGGAATCCGTGCTCTGCCATGTCTGCTTTAAAAATATCTGGCTGCGTTCTCCAGTCGCATCCAGCAGCTCGATGCCCATTTTCCGTCCAAAATGGGTCCTACACATCTCTTGCAGATGATAGGGGTCGTGTGCAACACCTCGACCTAGCCTTTCCCGCCATACAAACAGTCAGTCGTTGACAAACACCTGCGCCGCTCCCCCGCGCTGGCGCTCAGTTCCCGACTCGAGCGAGTGCGGCGTGAGCGACTTCGCGGACGACTTCAGTACCAGACGCAGAAGCGTAAAGCTTCTCCTTCTCTTCCTCCACTTTCCGCCGGCACTTCGGTCGGAAAGTATCTGCAAAACAACAGGCAACTTATATATCACAGGTTTTTTCGGTGCCGTCCACTGAGTGGATCCGCTCGTCCACCACCTCGAAATGGTCAACTACGGGTCGTTATACAGACCACGGCATCGACAGCACAAGGCGACGTCCACCACGTCGCGCCCCAGTGATACGCCGTCCGCTCCGGACGCGCAGAACTGGGCGAGTAGCAGCGGCCGCTCCAACTTCAGCGCCGGCGCCGGCACCGCGGACAGCGTCACGCCCGACGCGTACCTGAACTTTAACGAGCAGCAACAGGATGCGCTGCTTCTGGACGCGCGCGCCAACGCCGCTGCATTGCTGGTGGACGCTGTGGCGGACGCCGACAAGTGGCAGTTCGTCACGGCGCGCGGTCCGCTCAACATCTACGAACTACGCGCGGACTCGATGGAGCGGGTGTCCAGTATGACGCCGCCGGACCCGACGCAGCTGGCGCAACACATGCACACGATGCTAGCTACGACGCGCGTACGTGCGACGCTGGACGACTTCATGCGCCTGATGGCGTCCCCCAAGCGCGACACATACCAGAACGTACAGGCGGCGCTGTTCGAGGAGCGCGTGCAGATGGCAGACGTGTTTACAAGCTTCGGCAGTCTACCGAGCGGCCGCGTGGGTCGCAGTTCGTCCACGTCGTCGTCTATCAGTTCCAGCTCGCGGTCGCAGAGCGGCGCCGAGACCGAGCAGTACGCAGTGAAATACGTGTCCATCAAGGGCCGAGCCGCACGAACCAACTCTGGTGCGGCGTTGAACGGCAGCTCAGCTTCCAACTCACTCAAGTTCGGCGGCAAGAACAGGCATAGGGAACGACAGGCAGCTAGACTACAAACTGGCAATGGACGACAAGCTGAAGGAGCACAGGAACAGGGACTCACCATGTGTCTGGCCGAGTACGCGACCATCCGTCGTGCGCAGATCCGCGGCCCCATGGCGCACAGCCAGGCACAGGACTTTGAGGACCAACGCGTCGGCATCATCTCGCATCATTCGATTGAGGACCCGGGCGTGACGAGATACTGCCAACCGATTGTGACGTCAGCCGATACCAAGGCCAAGACGTCGTCTCCTCAACCAGCCAACTTCGTGACCACGGCTCGAGCTCTCGTGCAGTTCTCAGGCATTGTGGCGTACCCGGTGTCGTCGTCCGTAGCGGGTGAAAACGTGCTGGAAGTTCTCATCAAGTTTAGCTGCTACGACGCCAATGGCGTGACGACAACGCGAAGAATGAACATGTTGTCGTACTTGACGGCATTCCAACAGCTTAACACGGCGCTGCTGGTCATGCGGCTACGTGAGTCGCCGTATCTGACGTCGGAGAACTGGGTCAAGTCTAGGAAGAGCTGCTGTGTGTGTCAGGGAAAGTTCACCATGTCACGGAGGAAACATCACTGTCGCCTTTGCGGTGACGTGGCGTGTTCCAAGTGCTCGGAGATTCACCAGATCAAGCTGGGCAAGGCCGGCAAGTGTCCGTTCCGGATCTGCGTCAACTGTGAGCGTGGCCAGGATGACAACCAGAGAATGAGCAGAGGCCAGATGAACCTTCAGGTACAGGGAGCATCGCAACCGCCCAGGACGCCGGTGAACGGGATCAATGCTTTGCGCCGTCGTCTTGGCAGCGGCAGTGCCAGTGCAGTGTCGCGCAGTCCGGAGGATGACGACGAGTACAACCGCGCGCCATCTACGAACTCGAGCAGTGGAGACAGCTCGGACGTTTACGACTTGCGTGGTTTGTTGTCGTCTCATACATCGACAAACCCGGACCGGACGCTGTCGAACATGTCTGGAAGTACAGTGAGCAGCTTCAACAGCAGTCGCGGTCTAGGTGCGTTTGGGAAGAGCGGTAGCTCCAAGACGCTGAGCATCAGCGGGAGCAGCTTTGGCGGCAGCTTCTACAAGCAAAGCAACGCGAGCAACGCCACTACTGTGAGCAGTTCGCGTGGCAGCCGGTTCGACTATGAGAGTGAGAACGACGTCGAAGGGAACGACATTGAAGGGAAAGACGACAGCGACACGGAGAAGACAGTCGACGTGGTTCGAGAGGCGTCTCGAGAAGTGGAGAGAGAGCCCGATGTGGACTCGAACATTGTAGATATCGAGTCCATTGAGGCGACGGAAGTGGCGTCCGTGTGCTCTTCGTCTCCGTCTTCCCCTAGCAGCGCCGTGATCGAGAGCGACCAGTTCTACAAGCGTTTCTCAGAATTGTCCCTCATGGACTTCCACGACTCGGAATTCGACCTGTCGATCAAGGGAGGTCTCCCTGGTCGCATGACGGGCAAGTCGGTGTACGACTTCGATGACTCCGAGGCCGACCCGGATTCAGACCGCGAGGACTTGGGCGGTATCGGTGAAGAGGAGAACGAAGACGGAGAAGACGAAGAGAGGGAGGATATCTGCGACTTTGACATGCGCGAACTGGACGAGGCTGACGAAGACGACGGAATGGAATTCCACGACTCGAACGTCGGGTTGGACTTCAAGCTGCAGGATCTCAACTTGCAGGACTACCAGGGTCTGGATGAGCTGGAAGAAGGAGACGAAGACTTCGACGAGGAGATCGTGGAGGAGATCCACACTGACGTGGTGCTGGCAAGGTCTCGAGTGGGAACGCCTTTGGACGAAGAGCGTGCATCTCGTTTGGCCGAGTACGGCGTCATGGACTCGGGCAAGGAGCACATCTACGATCTGGTCGCGAAGCAGGCGGCCCAGCACTCAAGCTGCTCCATGGCTACGATCAGTTTCGTGGACGCGCGGCGAGAGTTCATCAAGTCGAGCTTCGGGCTGGTGAGGGACCGAGAGCTGAGTGAAGTCCCGATCGCGCACTCACTTACTGCAGAGATCATGCGGCGCTTCCCTGCTCGCAAGGCCGCTGTAAGTATCGACGGCGACGATGAGGAAGATGCAGAGGTCGTGACCGTGCTGGACGCTAGACGAGATGATGCACTGGCCACTAATTTATTCGTCACTGAGGCGCCCAACCTGCGGTTCGTCATGGGCGTCCCGTTCCGTGCGCGCGACGGCATCGTCCTCGGCGCTCTCATCGTGGCCGATTCCGAGCCGCGCACCGTCGTGCTGGCGCGTCAACGATCGCTGTTGAAGGACTTGGCGGAGCAGGTGAGCGCACTGTTGGAAGATCAGTGGACACGTAACCAGGAACGCGCCAAGCTCGCCAACTCGCAGACCGGCCAGCTCCGTGACCAGCTTGTGGATCTGCTCTCGCAGTCGTACACGACCGGACTGCAAATGCAGCAGAACGAGCGCACGATGGAACAGTCCACGACTTCGCTGTCTTCGTCCACACATCAACCGCAGTACGCGAAGGACTTTCGCCACATGCAGAGCGTCGAGTTATAAGTTTGTCCAGTACCAGAGCGTCAGTCTGTCGTATGAACGCCGGGCGATTGCAGCTCGGACGTCCACTTTAGAGCATTGAGGAGAATAGCGAACGGCAATGGAGCTCAGTCCCGCTATTATTTTATGTAAGCAACACTGCTGCAACGGAAGGAATACAACACTAATTATCAATCTTGGTGCACCTCACATCGATCACTCTAATGCTAACGAGACACGAGTGCAATCTGCAAAATAATAAAACAAGTTGTGGAAGACTTGGATAACAGTTTGATTGTCGATCTCAAGGGGTCTCAAATCGAAGCATTTGGAAATCCGCTCTTACTCGCGACTTGGACCTGCACGGTAGTATGGATTCCTAGTGCTACGTCCTTCTTGCGCAACATTCATCTCTGCGTGGGTTTGAACGACGCACATGGCAACGACAGCCACAGCAACAGCGACAACAGTCTGGACGATCTTCATGGCGCGTAGCTTGGGTGGTTTGGACTTTTGTTCTTGGAATCCAATTGAGGAGTGAGCACCTTGGGCCAAACGACAACCGAAGCTCGTTGTGCGCTGGCAGTGTTTACTCGTCACTGTCCCTTTGTAAACACTGTTTACGTGGTACCCGTTCTCTTGTTGTGGCAATCTTTGCTTTGATCTTCTGGGTGAATTGTGTAATAGGACTACTTACAGCTGAATGTAGTGTACTTACTGTGCAAGTTGCAGTGCACCTTGTGGTTTGAACGGGAGTTCATCATGATAGCCTATTGAGCGGCTCGGAAGTAGGCCCCCATACAGGTATCCTGTGTCCCTAGAAGCGGACTGCTACTCCAGTAGTAAGAGTAGCCTAGCCTCCGGTCGTCAAGGGCGCTCCAACTTGGCGCCTATCGAGCCAGCAGAATAAAGTACTGACAACAATTACATGACCATGGTAGATGAACGAGTGGTATCATCGACCCGCTTGCTCGAACCGCGGAGAACGTAGCTGCAGACCCGCAACCACCGCTGGAACGGAAGGAATGCAGCACTTAATGATTAACCGTAGTGTGTCTGGTTCGCATATTTTCATAGCTGACCCCCGTCATTGGGGGGGGGGGGGGGAAGAGAGGACTCGAACCCGGAGGCGGGGCTCGAACCCTCGGTCAGTTCGTGGATCAGCGGATGCTAACCCACTGGGCCACCGGCGAGCCCTAGGACTCGAACCCCTTATAAGGTAAAAAATCAAATATGGGCCGAGATAAAAGATGCTCGAATTACTCGGCATCTACTTATGCGTTGACAAAAAGTGAGACAGTTTCTGAAACTTCGCAAACCAGAGATTTTTTCTCGATTTTTTGTAGTAGCAGACCAATGAAATTAAAGCACATGCTCGTGGAGAAGAAAAATCGACTTAATCAGTTTACGGCTGAATTTAGTCTTGCTTTCAGTATTGAAAGCGCTGAGTGAAATGTCATTTTTGTGACCATTTGAGGTTTGGGTTATTCCACCTTCACCTTTTATATTTCTACTTGTGATCAGTTTCGACGGAAATTAACTTACGGAGGTCAAGTGGCAGGCCAACAATTGAAGCTCTGCCGAAGAAGACGACAAAGCGCAAACGAGTCGCAGTTGGGGGAGGCTGTTTACCCATGAAGTGCTCCAGGAACTTGCTGAGGCTGGCAGCAAAAAACCAGTCGTCTAAAGAAAAGCTGTTACTACAACTGCAGGTAAAGGTGTAGAAGAGTACATGTAGCGCATATCACTTGTTCAGCTGTATTCTAAACAACAAAATGTTAGTCGAGTGTCTGGCACAGTGAGGTTGAATAGATGCTTTACTTACCAAATCAGTGCGGAGAATTAACGGGACTTGAACCCGCGACAACCCTGCTCCCATAATGTGCCCTCAATAAAGCTCGCTGCCAGCCATGTAGGCGACTGATCTGTCATCGCCTGGAGCCATGACACCTCGCGCCAAATTTACAAATTTAATTTTTGAAGGTATTCGTATTTAGTGTGTTTTAGCCAATAAAGTACTTGCTCTGTGAAAAACTTCACGTGATTGGCAGTTAAAATACGGCCTTAAAATGGTTGATGGCCCTAAATTGATGATTTACCTTACATGTATTAGGGCAGAGAATATTGCCACAAGGTGCAATAAGGATTTGCCATCATATTGTGGCCCATTTACACATGCTGACACAAGTTACCACAATAATCCCTTTACAATCTCCACAACACACACAAGTCAACAAGCGCTATGAACCCCCATCCGATCTGGAATCTTGCTGGAGTCCATGGCCTTGCCATCACCTGCGTTATTTAAGCGTTATTTTGTGTTGACACTTCATGTGAGCACATGGGTTCACAACAATGACAGAGTCGTTTAAACGTGTATTGTGCTTCACCTTACTCTCCACTTAGAAGAATCTTCAGCATGTAACGAAAGCGCAACAACTTGGTATCAGACGGGATATCTAGCGACTCAAACAGGTAGCTCTCGATGAATGCTAGAACCAGTACCCCGCAGCTTTCACCGTCTAGCTGCTGAAAGAAGCGACTAACTTCACGCCTCCAACGTTTCTCATGAGGTAGTAGAGGGAGAAATGTTCTCCTGAAAATGCGCTCGATTGCATCAATAGTCGCTTCATCATTCCTCGGATCCATAACCTTAAATACGTACGTTTTCAGGCTAATGCCAATGCCACACCAGTGATCTTTATGAAGCCACAGCGCACCCACAATCTTATCGCCACTGAAACTGATCACCGCGTGTTCTTTTAGCCATTTCAGCCTCTCTTCGTCTCAGCGCGCTCGTCGGTAATAAGAGCGTGCTACCAAAGACAACTCAAAATGATAGTTAGAAACTTTGCCACAACATGGTAACAAGCTGCCACAAGTTCGAGCACAATATGCCACAAGAATGGCACAAGCGACCACAACCAGGGTACATTCACAGTCTAAAACTGTCAAGGATACTGTCCCTATAGCCCGAGTATATCTAACGTGCTTATGGAACCGACATGCTCTCGTACCTGGACATGCTGACCTCTTTCCATAGCGTCGTGTACCATAAAAGAAAACAACTTGTACCGAGATGCATTAGTGTCGTGTGTGGCGTCTACTAGCATGGCCTCCGGAAAAGACGAAAATAGCGCGCGCATGTGACCGGTTTGTATCGTGATGCACCTGATGCGCTGAACAAGTTTGAAACACATTGTTAGCAATGATGTCCGGATTTAACAAATGTACATACAGCCTACCGTTGATCCCTCCTGGTCAATATCCACATGAGAGGCTGCAAAACGGTCGGACTCGCAAAACCGATCAAGTGTCTCTGTAACTCTGTCCGAAACACTCATTCCCCTCTCATCTTCTCTCTTCAATTTTGCAAGCAGATTGTGGACATCGACCATATCCGGCTCAGAACTCGTGTTGTCCCAAATGTACCGGAGAATTTTCTTTCGAGAGAGCCCCGCTTTTCGAAGCATATCCACGGTAACAAGCTCCTCTGGTGGCAGATGTAAACGGTTTTAAGGGAGACGGTTGTCAGCGTACTTGCCAAGGTGTGATTGTGGGAGGTTTGGTGAACTGAGATCTTCAGATAATAAGAATCTTCTTTGCGTTGCAGGAGGATATTGAGCTTTAACACACCAATGATAAAAGACGAGAATAGTGTACCTTCGCTTTGCAGCCTATGGAACGAACGTTCTGACGTGGACGTTTACCTTGGCCACGGTTGCGATGCTTACCAGCATAAGTGCACTCGTACGACACCAGATAATACGGAAACGCGTCGTCATGAAATAGCTCCGAGTCTGGGGGCTCCTCACCTCTATCCTGGTAGTGCTTCGTGACGCGTTTGTTCCGGGCAGTCCGGCTTGTTGATGTGCGTTTGGCGTATGGCTAATTACAACATCGAGTTACTACAGTGTATACGAATATACTTTAGCCGACATACCTGGTAGGTTTCCTCACAGTACTTTTTGAAGCCGTCGGTGAATTCCTCCCAAGTGGCGTATTTCAGTAGACTGGGTACGTGCGGAGTTGACGAGTCCGACCAGCACTGACTTGCATCGGATTTGGATGCCTCGTCATCTTCTGAAGATGCTGGGGCCTCGTGCAGTGGGGACCGACGCTTGCGGGGCATATTAACGGGACGGCAATACTGCAGGCTGGGAACGGAGAGGGAGGACGTTCGCCGGACAAAATTTCAGAATGATTTTGAGCCACAAATTTATCTAACGTTTAATTGGCGTCGCTTTGCGTGTTATTTTCGGAGCGAAAAAGTTCAACATCGAATGACACTTTCACTGGATAGTAAAAAATCCGGCTCTCCCCTTGTGGTAATAGTCACTCTCCTTATATTATGTACTTATTTCGTAGCCTGTTAGAAACAGGCACATTGACGTCTAAGCAAGGTTACTCCTAACTCATTTCCTAAGGCTACTCGGTTACCCTTACCGAATTTCCTATCTCAAAGGGTACACCATTACTGTTAGCTCAGTAAAACATGGAAGGATTTGAATTACATAGGAATAGAAAGTGCAGCCAATCATGTATTGCTTTCAGTCAAGAAGAGCGAAATCTAGAGGTCCAACGTTGTTTTGAGCTCTGACGAGCTCAGTTTACCCGTATGAGCAGCACGAAGAAGACGGCGGGAATCATGTGCCGTCAGTTTTGAAGGTCGCCCCGAGCGACGCTTGCTATTGTAGTCTTCTGGGTTCCTGAGGAACTGCTGTACGCCTGCTTTAGATCGCTTTAAGCGCGTGGCAATGGCCTGGAAGATCCATCCGCTTTCACGGAGCGCCAGCATTTAGCCCTGCTCGTTCTCGGTGAATTTCTTACCTTTAGGCATCGGAAACTTGGCTCTAACTACAGGAAACTGCTCACAACACATGACAAGCAAAAGCAACAACGCGCTAGGGCAAACAAAGACTGTAAAACGTCCTCAAAAGGCCGGAATCGCTCTCGTTCGTATACTTACTTCCACCCTCTTTGAGCCCTAAATTCTACTACTCAGCCTGTACTGTTCCGATTTTCGAATGGAGACTATCGATCGATGCGTCTCGCCGAGACGAGTTCATTGGCTCAATTTTAGTACGATTCAAGCGTTTAATTGGCGGAAATCCCGAAAAAAACTGGCGGTCGTATATTTTTTGCCACCACTGTAGCAGTTGAGCCCCTCAGGTGGCAAGACGGCTCGCAGAATGCCTATGCATTCATGCATGTCGACGTATGGAGCTCGAGGTTACGGAGCTCGAGGTACCAAAAAAAACATATGTGTCGACCAAAATAAAAATAGTCAACACAATTTTTTATTTTGAATTAACTCTTTCAGTTGTTGTCAAAGGGTTAATACGATATTTAATGAGCGAACCAGAGGAAGCTTAGATGTACGTGAACTCCATTAATATGTATAATAATGTAGCGCAAAGATCACAGTCAGTTTTGTCAACAACTCACGGTATGCCTTTTTTTGGGTCAAACTCTGCGCACGTCAACTCGTGCGCAAGTCTCTTTTTGGGTCAACTTCTGCGCAACTTGCGCAGAAGTTGACCCTTGAAGAGGCCATTATTTTACCAAGTGATAAAACTGTAATAAATTATTTTTCTTCCACCTGATATTTTAATAATTATTTGAGGTGAAAGTTTAAAAGGTGTTTTGCTTGCTCTGCAATTTTAGTATGCCTATAGGGCGTGCGCTTAGATAGGCTGTTGCTTATCAGGTGGCGTGGGTTCAAACTAGAGGTGTCAACATTCGGACAACGTATAGAACGTAACGTCAACGTTCAAAACTGGTACGTTATGTTGTCACAACCGGCCCTGAACATACACCTAAACATATATTTGCTTTTCGTATGGAAAGTTGCTATGACTGCGTGAGGCACTTGTTCTCGGCGATAAACACCAAATCTCGAACCATGAACGGCGAGCATGCTTCTCTTCGCAATTACTACGTTTCCACTTGTTGAAAAAGCCCGTTCGGACGGAACGGAAGTTGCAACACAGCCTAGCCATTTTCGCGCCAAGCGAGCAATTATGGGGAACACGGGCGCATTGTGCTTCCACCACTTCAGTGGATCGCACGACGACGAAGCTTTCGTAGCATGCTTCCAGTACAAAGCCAACTCCGACTCGCATGCAATAGTTATGTCCGCGTAGCTCGATGTTTCGTCTTCTTCATCTGAAGCAGATTCACCTATTCCAATCGAACGAAGCATTCGAGCATCTCTCTGCTTAGGTGGGGGCGACAAGATCACAGAGTCACGTGGCTGCTGCTCTGTTGTGGCTGGATGTTCAAGAGCCCGAGCAACATTGATCATAGCACGAAGAAACTGTTCTCGTGCCACTTGTTGCTCTTGGGAAGTCAAGTGACCCATCTTTGAGAAAGTATGATGCAAACACGATGTCCACATCATGCCATCATTAAGTTTCGATATCGTCGCCTTTTTTTATTAGCGCGCCAGCGACCACAAGATGTAAGGCATGCGCAATGCAGTGAATGTGATAGACTCCAAGTATGTTCCCAGCCGAAACTGCATTTGCAGCACCATCTCGGAGAAGGACAGCGCAATTTCCTTTGCGCAATCCCCATCGAGAAATAACAGCGTCTACACGAGTTGCAATTACTTCACCTGTATGGGATCCATGTAAATGTTCAACCTCAAGCGTCCAGTTCGCCATATCAAAATATTCATCCAAATAGTGAATCGTTGCTGCCATGAAGCTGCGTTGACGCCGATCAGTCCAAATATCCGTCGTCATGCAGAAGTCTACGCAATCATCTTTCAGAATATGTTGCAACTTGGATCGTAGGTCTGTAGCCAGACAAGATATGTTGTTTCCCAATTCCGTTCGCCCCGAAACATGTAACTCGATGCCACCGAAATCAGCAGCCACTAATTGCATGTAGTTACGAAACCCTTCGTCATCGACCAGTGACATCGGTCTTTGGGATTAAGCAATCCATGTTGCAAGCTTCCTATCAGCGTGGCTTTGCTGTTCATCGCTTAGCTTCTTCAGCGTCTTCTTCTGCGGTTCGCTTGAGTCAGACCCCGTGCAATTTCTCTTGTTAATGCCGGCCTTCTTGCGTTTTGGTTGATTGAGCTTTAAGTACTCGTCGAGCTGTTTTTGGTGATACCTCTCCACGTGATGAATCACAGCGTTTGTTTGCCCAACCGTATGACAGCGTACAGCAACACACTAAGCAAAGTGCAGACTTAGCGTGACGAGAGAATAAGGCTTCTTCATCCAAGTGAGAGTTCTCCGGGGCTGCCATCAAGCGGACAATGCGCCAAATTTCAGGACGATGAGGCTTCTTCATGGCAAAGAGGGTGGTTCTCGAGACTGCGTCATTATGAAGGGATCTCAAAGACTCGGGTTCGCGGTCTTCACGCGCAATTGTTTCTTCAGTAGTGAAAGGCTTTCATAGTTTTTAGCGGTACGTTGAAGATCGGTTCACAGCATGTTTGCTCAACAAAATTAGTCAACAGATACCTCGAGGTACAAGGTACGTTTAAAACCTTTCTAAAGCTAAATGTTGACACCTCTATGTGAAGATGTGGCTCCAGTTTTTACGGAGTAAATATCCCAGCTACGCTCTGATTGGCTCTGAAAGTACTATATTGGGACGCTGCGAGAGAAGGAGGATTGAATGGACGAAATAAATGTGGATTCCGGAGAGCCCAGGCGAAGTCAGTCCAAGATCTCCAGTTGGGAGTCCAAGTGGTATATGTCCGGTTGGACGTACATACTCAAGTCAAGTGATTTCCTGGACTGCCGCCTTCTGCCCGGTTGACAGTTACCTGATTTCGAGATATTGGAGTTACTTTTGGATGTCCAAGTGGAAGATGGCTGTTTGGATGGAACAGGTCCAACCGGACCAGTCCAGATTTGTACCCAGAGTCCAACCGGACTAGCCCTGATTTGTACCCACGATCGGCCGTTGAAGATCCGACCATACTAGACCCAAGTGTTTTCCGACCGACCAAGACGACCGACCATGATCTGTTCGGCACAGCTGGAATTCGGCCATGTTCTTCGGTGTTCTTCGGATGTGTCAGGTCGCCTCCGGATGATTACGCCTCTGCCTATAGTGAAACCAAGTCTATTTTGCATGTTTAGCTTTACAACGGATAGTTATATATTAAAGAGAGTTCAATTTGCCACCAAGGGCGCAAGTGGAAGAGCGGGAGGTTTCCCATAAGCCACCACTGTGAGCACTGCCGACCAGCCTCGAAGTCGAGGGCTCGGAGTCAGCGAACAAGCGTCAGGCCGCGTCGACTATCGTCACCGCCGCGTGAATCTCCGCCAGGTTAAGACCAAGTTGGGAAGGTGATCCGGGCGGCGATTCCCGGGCGTGACCCCTCCCATTTCATATCCCAGTTGGACATTCCAAACGGTCGTTTGGTTTGTACATTTCATATTACAACTGCGTTTTAGGAGGTTATTAGTAGTCACCCCTGAAATTGATTGATTGACTGCTGTGTGATTGGACTGTATTTGTGTGTGTGTATTTTGGAGTGCTCTATAGTATTCCTGGTATACTTGGATAATTGTCTTCTGGGAGTCCAAGTGGACTTGCCAGAAGTGGTGCGCTAAAGGACCCCGGGATTGTGCCAGTGTCCCGGTTGGAGTGTCCAACGTCGTACTGGCATTTGGAGTGCCCACCGCTCAAGGGCCGGAAAGAATAAGAAGCGGCTGTATATTTGCATTTAACCCACCGGCGACCGCTGTTATCCCAGCTTTGCTGGGATAAGTTTTATATAGAAATTTGTATGCTATGGGGGTAGGGAAATCAATGTTCCCATCGGTCTGGAGTGTCACCACCTGCTTTCGCTTACTTTTTGCTTATTGGTCAGTAGTATCCAATCAGAGTTGAGATAAGCTTCTAATAGTGAGGTCTGTCAATGGACTTGGCGAAAAAACCTTGTCGTAATTCGGAGTAGCCGCCCAAAATCACGAAAATAATCTCTACTTTTAGACTATCTATTACAAAAAATTTAGGAACGAAATCATTCCTCGGCATCTATCCCCGCCCAGTATGAGCACGCTGAGGAACATCTTCTCGGTATGCATTGCGGCCCCATATACTACTACATGCACATGATGTAGCCCAACGTTGGGTCAAGTCTTGTCTTTTGCCATCGAAGAACTGCAGCTGGAAAAGCGCAAGAAAATACGGCTGAGCCCGCGCAGAGCAAAATGTTCGCCAGTTCGTGAACAACCCGTCAACGTCCGCTTGGGGCGATGACAGCGACAACGAGATTCAGGTGCCCGTGGAGGAGGCTGTTGTCGAGGAGGAAGAGGGAGAAGAAAAGGACAGTGAGAGTGAGAGCAAAGAGGAGGAAGAGGAAGGGACGGAGACGCCTACTGTTGCGGCTCCCAAGAAGGCGGCGGTTCCGGCTTGCACACTCTCCAAAAAGGAGAAGAAGGAGCTGGAGATGTAGCTGCTCTGGTCGATCTCGGCATCAAGGCTATACAGCGGGTACGTTAGCAGCTTTATCCCCAGTTCAGTATCCTTATCTAACGTTATCTCGTCTTGATTCCAGACTAGCCACGCAGACGGTGAAGATACTCTGCTACGACTGCTGACGGCTGTAATTGGTGGCACTACTGCAGCTCTGGCCCTTGCTGCATTGGATAGAGCCCTTTGTGTGTCGGATGTGGAGCCTGCCAAGCAGCAGGAGGACAGCGCCCACAGGAAAGAGCACCAATGCATCTACCTTCGCGGTCGATTCACAGTGTTTCGAGCAGTGGTGGCGCCCCAGATCGCTATCGTCGGGTACAATCCTCGACGCTATTTGTCGTGTCAAGCTGGAGCGACGGTGAACATCTCTACAGTAGTCTCTGCCCAAGAGCGAACAGACAAAGAAAATAAGAGAGGACGAACGCTTTTACGTCCTGCTCGAGCGAAAAAAGCCACTACATCAACGTTGACAAGGAAGCGTTGGCTCGGAGTGGAGAAACTAATGCTGCACCGGTTTCCTGTGGGGAGTGCAGTAGTAACGAGAAAATTTTGCTGTCAAGGGGTGGAGAATATGGCAGATCTATCCTAAAGCACACAGCGCTCTTTCATTGAGAGAAGACCCGGATAAGGAGGCTTTATCGAAGGCACGATTGAAAGCCCTAGTGTTGGATATCTGGCTGGAGTTTCTCAAGGAAAGAGTCAGATAGATGCTCATCAGAGCTACCTTTGTTGCTGGATCTCAAGCAGCAACGCAACCTGACAGCGAGGTTCTTGCATGCGAGCGCGTCTCTTCACAATTTAAGCTTTTGAGTCGAGGTCGTACTTGCTCGAGTTGGAGATCGTAGAGGAATGTAGAGCGCAGTCGGAGATAGACCTATAGCGACGGAGCAGCAGAGAAAAACATATAAAAAAGCGAAACACAACGACCTGCTTATTTATCCTTTAACTTTGAGATGACACGAACGTTGAGCATTAATCTACATGTATTTCTACTATCCTAGGTAAGTATATTGCACGAGATCAGTTCACTATACTCGAGTCGGTAAACGCCAACCATAACACGTGCGTAGTACATCGTACGTCTCCACATATTCTTCCGTGACCTATTGTCTTAAATCTCACGTGACCTCAACTGTCGCAGGGTGCATCAGGTAGCTGTACTCGTCCATCGGCAACGGAATGGGATGCCAAGGCGTACCCGCCGCAGGTGCTCGTCGACTGCACCAGTTTGCCAATTTACCGAAAAGCGATGGAGGCTCCACTTGTGAAATTGCCCTTGCTGAGTGACAGCAACGCCTACCACAACTCCAGCCAATAATCCAGCCACAAACTGCATCGGCCCGAAGAAATATCCGTCTTTATAATTCCAGAGTGAATAGTGAAGTGTAGGCAACGTCAATTGCTCAACGTAGCGCTTGTGACGATTCATAGCAGCGTTGAAGTTGTTCACCACATCTTTAGTCTTCCAGACTAGAATTGGAAGCCACAGAAGAGCTTACAGACGTAGAATCATCCAAGCCATCGGACTCCACTGCGATCTAGTGACAAAAATCTGTATAAGTATAATTTTAAATGATAAAAGACAACTTGACTTCAAAACTAGTACAGTAGGATAAACGGTATTTCTGAGAATTGGCCGAGACGTTTGAGAGACTTTGAGAGACCTCCGAGAATTATCTATAAGGAAAGAACATGACTACGTCTGAAAGAATTGGGGATGCCACTTTCATTTTTTCCTGCATTGGTCCAACTACAACCGAGGTATGGATTGGAGCTGGCGCGTGGAGGACGTGGCATTGTCCATCGTTCACGACTTTATTGACAACAAAACATGGTCCTATGGGTCGTGTGTTGTCGTGCTACGTGGGTTGCCTGGAAGCGGGAAGACAAAGTTCGCCGAGATGCTTCGACGTGCGTTTGTAAATGCATTCGCAGAGGACACCGTGAGCAATGCACGGATCGTGCGTATATTCACCCCTCAGCAAGATGAATGGGGTGCATGGTGGTGTGATAGGAACATGCACGGCGTATTTAGAGCTGAGCTTCAAAGCGCCGAAGTGGTGATCGTTGACAGTTCGCACATTTCTCAAGTGGAATGGGAGTTCGTGGAGAGAATGGCAAATTCGTGTTGGAGCGATTGTGGACTTGAAGGGAAGACTTACGTGGTGAGTTTTCTTTGCGATGATTTCGAGCACGCGAAAAAATTAAATCAACGCGCGGATGACCCGCTACCAGATGAGTTGTTGTGCAACCTTTACCGCGATTTTCAAGCGGCGGAACCTGAGGTGGCTGAAGTAGCACATTTCTACACTGTTGTTCCTCAATAGCGTTGGAGACACGCAGTGCAACAATCTCCGGAAGTACGGCGATGTACTGGCTATCAAGGTTTTTTTTACGTTTTTATTGTTAGCAATACAGTTGACAACATTAATTTACATCGATGGCAGAACAACATTGACATTAAAAGACGTATTTATATTGAGTTTAGTAATGACGATGTCAACTCTTCACATAGCGTATTTGCATACAAGACTTTATATTCATGCTCCCTCTAACGCGTAGAGATATAGGCGTGAGCACACCACGTCAACTTGGTACGTCTATATGCCAGATTTAGTGCATGACGACTTGTGCTTGGACGACTTCTTCGCATGCCTCAACCTTGGTCTGACCAGCCGTCGTGGACGCCACTATGTTGTGCCTTTGGACGATGCGCCCCGCCATCTCGAATGACACCGTTGTCTTGCTGTTGACAGTTTGAAGCACAAAAAGTAGCATAAAATTCTAAAACCTACCTTGCGAAAGTAAACACAGCATAAAATCTGCTTAAAAGGACGCGTTTAGTGACGATGTTGATCCGCCATCGATTCAAATATTTTTGTTGTCGTGCCGAAAGAAAGTAGATCCTTTCAACGCTCGCCATTGAATGACTGCCCGATCTAAATGTTTTGCCTGTACATCTACGATTTATCTTTGGACCTTCCAACACCATGTCGATGATGTTTTACCATTGACCTATCCAATACTACAGTAGTACTAAACTCGAGATATATAATAAGCACTGACGCCGTCACGCGGTGTTCTTCCCTGAGCTTCTCCTTCTCCAGATCGAGCAGGTGGCTCATGGCTTGTCGTAGCTGCTTCTCTTCTTCGTTCTTGGCCTCCAGCCCAATAGCAATGCGGTGCAAACGCACATCTTGCTCGAACCGACAAAACCGAATCTTGTCGACGTTTGCCACATGCTCCCCAGACTTGTACGCACGTTCCAAGTGCTGTCGCTGAGAGGTCTCTCGCTGGCGTAGTTCCAGTAAGTGATTCTTCAGTGAGAGTTTATACCGGAGATACTGAGCTTGAGCCTTCGATGTTGCCTCGTGCTGCCTCGTTTTGGGAAGTAGAGGATAGAGAGACTTGGATGTATCACGTCGGGTGGTACGAGAAAAGGATGCTTGCTCAGGAGCGTGAGGATCCTCTCGTGCAACCTTCTTTTTTACTGGGTGTCAATTCATTGTCTTCTCCAGCCTCCTGGTGGTTTGCACTCTTTCGAGGAGTAACAGGCTTCTGGGCGGGAATGTTCTCGCTTGGTCGAGAATTCTCGCGATCTCCGACATCTTCAGCCGCAGCTTCGTCTTCTTTGTGCTCGGGAACAACTTATCATTGACCTCTCAAATACTACTACTGTAGTACTAAACTCAAGGTAAGCACTACACCTCGAGCTGATCAGCTGACAGGGAATCGAAGCCGTCAGCAGCCACAAAATCTTTCCCTAGCGCAACTACACAGCAGAACGCCGGGCAGCGTAGCAGGTTAAAGCAGCATTGTGATGGTGTAGCGTAAGGGTTGCGTAGCAGAACGTCGAGCAGCGTACCAGGTAGAACAGCCTAGTAGGTAGGGCAGCGTAGCAGGTTATAGCAGCATTGTGACCAGTAGGGCTCAAGCAGCGTAACGGGTAGCGTAGCAGCCAGTAGAACGTCGAGTAGCGTAGCAGCCAGCAAAGGTCGAGCAGCGTAGTCAGCAATTTCGTGTAGTGCACGTCGAGCAGGGCGTCAGGACATTGGGTAATGGGGGACTTGAGGGGGGCTTGGTGAAATTGAAAATGAGGCTCCGCTTTGCGATTCTTACCGCGAGGATCGCGCACATGAGGTTGGCTAGAGCTTCAACTTGCTGGCCAATTAGCACTCGTCATTTTTACGCTAGCGCCTCTTATTGGCGGAATCGTCAGAGCGAACCCGCCGGGGAAAAGCTTGGCTTGGAAAAGCGCGCGGAAACACGTATAGTGGGCCTTGCGACCGCGTAGGAATCATGTTGGCTTCAAGTTCAACCTCAACATATGATTACTATAATACTCACACTATACTATTGATATTACTATACGTGGCGAAGAGTGCGTTTGTACTTGCGATAGTATGAACCCTGACAATAAAATGTCAACTGCGAAGAAACGTCGACTTGAGATTTCAATTATCAGCGATGGTCTGCATTTCACTCACTTTCTGTAGTCCGCCATGGGGACGATGATTAAACGCAGTTGCAGTAGTTAGTGGTAGTTCACGGGTGGCACGACCGTGCAGAAGCCGCCCGGAAAAATTGACCGTTTTGAAGTTGTTGCTAGAACTTCACAGCCGGCTACGAAAGCGCATTCAGGGACGTGGGCACCCACGTTGAAGCTCCCAGTCCGGCTCGGCGTGGCTTTAGTGTCATAGACCTCTATCGATGATACCGCAGCCAAGACTGCTGCCTCATGTTGTGAGGATGTTTAACTTTATCGATGGACGCCCTGTCCAGTCTGCAGAGTGCGTCGTATGAATTTCATTAGTAGTGCTGGTACAGAAAGACAACATGCCGCTGAAGATCTTCTGCTTTTAAACCAGCTTATACCATATTAATCATAGTCCGGAATCTACCACAGAGAAGAAGAGAGAAGTTGATTAACTTTTAGCGGGGACGTAATCATCCTTGCGTTTTAGTCGCGTTCTCCACGTTGAATCAAGGTTTGTGTATTCTCGTGACGTTCACGAGAATACAAAATTTGTAAGTGGATGTGTATGCTAAAGATGGTGAAAGGTTTTGATGCTGTGCTGTGGGTCAATGACTAAACTGCACGCTGGCCCAAACAACTATGATAACGAGGGTTCGCCACGTGCATGCAGTTTTAGGCTAACAGCGTTGGGTTTTCGATGCCCAATGTCCCAATATGACTTTGGATGCGCATTCATCTATCTAACGCGCTAGTGTTGGAAATGTCGTTTCATTTTTTTCAGCAACAGCTCGCGAACCAGTGGTAGATTCAGGGATATGATGAGTAGAATGTAGCCGGTCACTCAGCGAGGCAGATTGCGAGCCTGCTGGAGGTTGTAGTTGCGTCAAATGTTTTTGTAAGGCTTTGTGTTCTTGGAGAAATATAAGACTAGACTGTCACAACTGAGTATTTGGGGTTACCGAACTACTCTTGATCTTAAGAGTCGAGGACGACATCTTGTCACTAGACGTATCCTTACCAGTGGAAGTGGAAGCTGGCTTGGTAGCAGCATGTTACCCGCAAGTCCTGCGTCAGCCACCGAGTACTAGCTCTCCGAGCTTACGTCCTTAAAAAAACCCGCCTAGCTCCACTAGGTCCGGGACTGTATTTATACCAGTGTTGGGTTTCATGGAACCACGTCGAAAATGGTTCCAGAGCCAACCTCTCGCAGTGCTAGGGCTTTCGATACCCAAACGAACGATAATGACACAGAGCATACGTTCAAATTGCGAGTACTGACACTGAAGGTCAGCGAACACAGACAGCGTACGCAAGCGACGCCGAAGGCCGCCGGGTCATCATCTGATACACTGAGACGTCCGAGAGGCTTTGGTAACAGCGCAGCAGATCCTCCGGCCATCTTAAGCCTTCGGCGAATGCACGAAGGTCCGTATCGTCGTAGTCGTAGTCGTAGTCGCTGTCGCTATTTCGTTGTAGAGTTTGTCCTGGATCTCCCCGGTCGGAAATTAGACGGCTCGGCCATCCAAGGTTGGACTTGTACCGGTCCTTAGACCAGTCTAGGTCTGTAGGACTCTTTGGAAGTAACTCAATATACCTCATCACGTCTAGGTGTTGCCATGGTCATAACGCTGTCGTTGTGTCACATTGCGAATTGTCTTTGTCTTAGTCGATGTCGTAGTTGAATTGCGCCTCTATTCTCTGCGGTATTCTCTGTGGCAACAGCGATATTGCCAGAGGCCGGAGAGAAGATCATGAGATCTTGTTGATACACTGGAAAAATACACACTGCGACCACGCAACGTGGAGGCTGCACAACGACATTTACTTCGGCGAAACAAGCGGTGGCGCCAAGTATCCCGAATATGCAGGCTTCCTTTTGAAGCCATTATCATGTCTTGTTTCGACACTCATCGGATTGGAACATTGACGGCGAAGCGGTTAATCAAGTGCTTACGTGTTTGGGTTTTGAGCCCGAACGCAAACCTTCGAAGACAACGCATATGGATTTCCGCGAAGTTAGAATTGATACAAACGTAGTAGCATAGGTGCAAGGCGACTGTGTATGAACATCGATAAAGTTAAACATCCTCACAACATGAGGCAGCAGTCTTGGCTGCGGTATCATCGATAGAGGTCTATGACACTAAAGCCACGCCGAGCCGGACTGGGAGCTTGTGCCCACGTCCCTGAATGCGCTTTCGTAGCCGGCTGTGAAGTTCTAGCAACAACTTCAAAACGGTCAATTTTTCCGGGCGGCTTCTGCACGGTCGTGCCACCCGTGAACTACCACTAACTACTGCAACTGCGTTTAATCATCGTCCCCATGGCGGACTACAGAAAGTGAGTGAAATGCAGACCATCGCTGATAATTGAAATCTCAAGTCGACGTTTCTTCGCAGTTGACATTTTATTGTCAGGGTTCATACTATCGCAAGTACAAACGCACTCTTCGCCACGTATAGTAATATCAATAGTATAGTGTGAGTATTATAGTAATCATATGTTGAGGTTGAACTTGAAGCCAACATGATTCCTACGCGGTCGCAAGGCCCACTATACGTGTTTCCGCGCGCTTTTCCAAGCCAAGCTTTTCCCCGGCGGGTTCGCTCTGACGATTCCGCCAATAAGAGGCGCTAGCGTAAAAATGACGAGTGCTAATTGGCCAGCAAGTTGAAGCTCTAGCCAACCTCATGTGCGCGATCCTCGCGGTAAGAATCGCAAAGCGGAGCCTCATTTTCAATTTCACCAAGCCCCCCTCAAGTCCCCCATTACCCAATGTCCTGACGCCCTGCTCGACGTGCACTACACGAAATTGCTGACTACGCTGCTCGACCTTTGCTGGCTGCTACGCTACTCGACGTTCTACTGGCTGCTACGCTACCCGTTACGCTGCTTGAGCCCTACTGGTCACAATGCTGCTATAACCTGCTACGCTACTCGAACCTGGTCGCAATGCTGCTATAACCTGCTACGCTGCCCTACCTACTAGGCTGTTCTACCTGGTACGCTGGTCGACGATCTGCTACGCTACCCTTGCTGGAGCCCTACTTGGTGCCGGATCAAACGCCACAAGAAAAGTTCTTCCAGACTTTCGTCGATGGGGATTTGAGGATTCTGTACCCCAAGCCGAACCTTCAGTTTTTCTTGGGTTTTAAGAGCTTTGGACGTTAGAATTGGTGGAGGAAGTTGTACTCTTGGAGTGCAGAGGAACAGGAGGTTTTGGACGAGGAGCAAGTCGATGGAACTTCTGAGGAATGGAAATACACTCACAGTCTTGTGTCTTTTCAGTACAACGCTACCCGTTACGCCGCTTGAGCCCTACTGGTCACAACGCTGATATTACCTGCTATGCTGCTCGACGTTAGCAGTGGTAACTTTTCCTTGTCAGCGACTGGTAACTGTTGTGTTTACCTTGAGTTTAGTATTTTACAGGTTAATGATAAACTTTCTTGAGTACTGAGTATTGGCCAGGTCAATGGTAAACCATCGTTGACATTTGTAGTTGGTAGCGTTAGCACAGACAGTACTGACACAGGCTGCGTCTGACTTGTGCCTGACGGTGAGCCCACGGTCAGTATCTCTCGAAAAAAAAAGTTAGTGGCAATTCGAGCAGCTGCCAAAATCTTTAGCATGGGACGCCTTTCATTCTTCGTTTTGCTGTTGAGGAGCCATGCGTGACTTTCGGCCGAAAGCAGAGCAGTTTGAAGTATGCACTCACTTCAATTTGCATAATCTGCAATTGGGTAACCCCTGGTATCATTTGTTGCTGTCGACAGATAGAAGACCCATCAAGATCCTTTGCTTCTGATGGCAAGCGCCTGTACAACTTCCGCGAAAAGGACGAGTTTAGAACCGAGGTAATTTGTACATATTCAGCTTTTAAAGCATTTATCTAACTTGTTTGAAACGATAGGCTCTTTCGTTCTTTAGTAGCACCGACGAGATCTCGTTCGACGCGTTGTATCCTGTTTACTTCAAGGAACCTGCCGAAGGACGTGTACGTGCATGATTGGAGACGTTAATGTTATCGCTGTTTTTGGTAACGCTTTGTCTGATAAATAGGCACAAAACTCCAGCGACATCGACGACTTCGTTACTTCATTGCCCGTCAAGCAATTGTATGATGTGTATGTTGGGGTATGGAACTTGTACGCATTCGACGAGCATGATTACCTTTGGATGCTGCAGTGGTTGGACACATCAATGAGTTTGTCGAAGGTATTCCCTGTATGTTCTTACAATTTGACGGTTTACTAACTACTGAATGAAAAAATAGATAACTCGAGAGCAGATTAAAACTCGGTTGAGGTTTCTAAACGACTATATCGACCAAGAAAGACAGGAACTCGACGCTCATGTCGAGCATTATATTCGCATGCAGGCAGACATTTTCGTGGATGCAGAAGAGATTGATGAACATCGCCGGGAGGGACGTCAGCTGGAGAGAGAATACAATTTGATTTGTTTCTTGATGGAAGCTATGAACGTTGTGGATATCATCGCATACGAGCTATCAAAAGCCGAGTTCCAAGGGCTGTGCAAATGCGAAAAGTGCAAGAACTTCCCAACGCAAGATTACCCGACGGAGTCAGTGTGGCACGAATTGCCTCCCAAGACCTTTTATTGCGAGGACAGTGGCGAGATTTGCATCGGGGAGAACTATAGGTGCTATGACTAGTTACAGCTCGTCGCTTGAATCGTACTAGTATCGCACATGGATTGCAGCTACGTAGTAGTTTTATTGTTGCAGATTGTAGCCGACATATAAACTTTTACATTTATGGACGGCCACGACCTATAGTGAAACTAGTATATTCACCTCTCTCAAAGAGTCCACGTCGATAGAGGTAAATATACTAGTTTCACTATTGGATTGTTTTCTTTAGTAAAACTAGTATATTTGCCTCTAATGCTGACGTCGATTACTGGTATACCAGTATAGTTACGCCGTATCCGGATATTTTGGATCTCATTACGTGATTGTAAGTGTAAGTGCAAAAAAACTGTCCGGATACCACTTGCATTCAATTCAGGATTCTAAGGTGGTCATGCCGCGCAAGCGCAAGGAGAGAGAAGATCCCCAGTCGTCTCGCACGAGCCGGCGGAGAGCTACTCGGCCCGATGAAATATCTGGTACGCAGACACAACTCTTGCGTCGTTGGCAGTTCTAATCGAATGCTTGTTCGTAGATGAAGAGTACGAAGTGGAACGTATTATCGATATGAAAATCGTGTCGGGAAAGCCAAAGTATCATGTAAAATGGAAGGGTTACAATGACACTACATGGGAGCCGGAATCCAATCTTACGTGCCCCAGGCTTCTGCAACAATTTAACGAAGAGCAGCTAAAACGTGCCCGTGCTTCCAAGAAGAAAGCTGTGAGCCCGAAAGCGACAGCAAGCTCCGAGAGCTCCGTGAAACGGAAAGCGTCAAAAGGTAGCTAATGATATTGTCTTCGAGTGCATTATTCTCTGACTGAACTGTTGGTCATCGGTGATAATGTACAGGTACTTCTCAGGAGAAAGAGTACGAAGTGGAAGCAATCCTTCGAGAGAGATTTCGTTTTGGATTACCTCATTACCTAGTCAAATGGAAAGGGTATACGGAGTCCAGTTGGATCGCTGGATCAAACATGAACTGTCCCGAAGTCCTGGCGGCATTCCGACGTCGTCAACAGAAAGCTCATCCAGCGGCAAGTATACAGGTTTCTGTTGCCAATGTCACAGAAAACCACAGTACAACCAATTCTACAACTGTCCCGGTGGCCACCCCAACTGATATAAACCAAGACGCACGGACATTAGATCCCTCTCCAAACAGAATCGACAGATCTCAACGGATTGTCAGCAATGCAGACGAATTACGGGAGTTCAAGAAAACTCGAACCCCAATTATGAATTTGATTTTCCTGATTATCGGGAGGAAAACACCAACGACGAGGAGACCAAGGTAGACGAAGAAGCGAGGAGTGAAACTAATTCGAGCAACCTTTTCGGAAGAAAAGACCAACGGTCAGCCACAGTAGGCCGAAATCGCTGTTGAAGGCGCCACGGACCCGTCCATTTCGTATCGATGTAGCAAATGAAGGCCTTGACGACGATCATGAGTTTTTAGCGTCTGATTATTGCGCTAGTGAGAGTGATGACGGTTCTGACGAAGAAACCACAGAAAATATCATCGTCAACGAGGAAGATGACGAAGATGAATTTTCTGTTCAGACTGCTGAGGAGATTCGTGCTGTCGCAGGACCTCAAGATTATATAACAGATGAAATGCTGCGGTCTATGTCTATAAACGGTTGGGAGGAGCTGAATGTCGGCGATGGTGTGGACGATACCAATACGGATGGCATGTGTGATGTTATGAACGATCCTCCCCATTTACAACAATCAGCAATTGATGCAGCTCGAACGATGAAGCCAACGGATTTATTTTTTATTTTATGCCGAAACGCCTCTGGAGAGATATCGCGCATGAAACCAATTTGTACGAGCGCCAAACACGCGCTCAACGGTTACAAGCCGCGTCGCTGGTCATAAATGCCAAGACGAATGATCAAGCTTTGCGAAGCAAGTTGTACCGAGAGAAAGAACGAGCCCTGGATTCATTCAAGGAGATTTCCGCAGCGGAAATAACGCATTTCTTGGCGTTGATCATTTCGAGAGCTGTTTGCCCTATTAAAGCCCGTATGGAAGATCATTGGAAAACCCAGGCGCGTGGGGCAATTCCCGCCGGGACATGGTCACCTTCATGCCTCGACTGCGTTTTAAGGAGATTAACAGGTACGAACGTGCGCTCAGAACTTGATTATGAATTGCCGGTATAAATGATGAGACAACGTTGACATTTTACCTGGTACTGTACTAATAGAGACGTGTTGGTAGGGTCATCCACTTCACAGACAACGAGGACCCACGAGCAAAATCCGATCGGGCATGGAAAATTAGAAGTGTAATTGATACTCTCCAAGATACGTTTAAGGGTGCGATGGAGCTAGGGCGTTGGGTTGCGTTCGATGAAATGGTTATCCCGTCAAGGAGTTCGCGGAATACAATTCGTGTTTTTCTGAAGAATAAGCCGCACAAGTACGGGACAAAGCTGTTCGCAGTTTGCTGTGGCGAAACCCACTACTGCTCCAGGTACAGAATGATACTGTTTAGGTGTATGTCAAGCAGATGTCATTTACTTAGATCTTTTGTGCGTCTTTATCACAGATTCGAAGTCTATTGTGGCAAGAAGCAAGATAGTCAATTTGTTGACACGAGAAGTGGGCCAATGGCTGTCGTCCGTAACTTGAAGGCCCTGTGGGAACAGCGTCGAGTAGATCGCTCGAAGAAAAGAATCGTTGTTACGGACCGAGAATACTCATCAGTATCGCTTAGTTTTCGCCTGATGGACATGGGGTATTACAATATCGGAACAGTGTCCACGAGTCGGCTTGGTTTTGTGGAGAATTTCAAGACAAAAAAAAAGAGCCAATCACGCAATATGCCTCGAGGGTCCTACAAGCTTGCAAGAAACACCACAAACGGAGTATTGTACGCATCAAGGTGGGTAGACTCAAAAATTTGTTATTTTCTGGCCACTGGAGTCTCGGCGAAAAGGTCGTCTGTACAACGAAAGCAAAGGGACGGTACGTACGCTACTATTCCGTGTCCGGAGTTTGTTGTGAATTACAACAAGTACATGGGTGGCGTTGATAATCACGACCAATTACGCCTGCAACGGTGAGTTTAGTGTAGAGCAGTGCTTATTTCATTTTTACTGACATGAGGTACTGTATGTGGTTGGTTTAGTTACTCTGTTCAAATGGTCATGCGCGCCAAAAAGTACTACAAGAATCTTTTTTACGGGCTTCTTGACATTGCGATCATCAACGCATTCATTGTACACCGTCTATACGCAAAGTCCATCGAAGAGAAACCGCTTTCACACTCGAACTTCCTGATCCAACTCCACGAGGAGCTCCTAGGTCTCCAAGACCAAGATTTCTTGAAACTGAACACATTACTGAAGAAGTTGTTGCAGTGGATGACTCAAGGGACCGGTCGGCTTCGATTGCTACCGCCTACGCTATTGCTAGCTCGAGTCATCGGAGTGTTGGTGTCAACAGATAAAACTGCGGGTGGGAAATTCAAGTTTCGCGTCTGCAAAGTTTGTTCCATCATGTGCCGTACAACTTCAGATGGAAGGCGTCGATTGGCAGGAACAACGCGCCATTACTGTCAGCAGTGTTCCTCCGATCGCGGGAGACTGTTTTTATGTTCAAAAGCACGGCATGTGACTGATGGAAATTCGGTGTCTTGCTTTAATATTTGGCATTCGAACTGGAAGAATGGAAGGAATATTCCTCAACTGGAGAAGAGAGGGGGTATTCGAATTCGCCGTTCGACAGAGGAGTTACCAAACGATTCAATTGCTGCCACGGTTGAGCCACCCGAGGTAAGCTCGCGACGGAGGAATTTGAGCTTTCAGGAGCTTCTCTTGGGTGAGACTCCAGTTGTTGGAAGTCCAGCCCATTTTCAAAGTACAGAGGCACAGCAAATTCAAGTTTCATCAAGTCACGATGATCAGCTCGGAGCCGATAGGGACGGCCTGGTTGGTAGGAGTCACGATGCCCCAGAAGGAGCTGACGGGGGTCCTGACAATTACGATCAAGAATTTTACGACAATGATGGGGCGCAAGCTCCAGAAGGCGTGGGGGCTGACAACATGGACAACCTAGCTAGTGAAAACAACTAGTTGCCATTGCATGGAATATCCGCGTGCTCGACCTCGATCATTTAGGATTTTTCTCCGTTTCGCTGAAGACTCTTAAAGTCTCCCCCCTTACCTCAAGATGAGCGCCCTGACCCAGTCGCCACTTCGGAGAAGAAGAGCGGCGCCGTTTCGTTCTTCATGGACCTGGCTGCCGGCGGTATCTCCAAGACCGTCGTGGCCTCCATCGAGCGTGTCAAGCTGCTTCTGCAGTGCTTCGTCGCAGATTAACCGAACAAGGGCATCGTGGACTGCTTCGTGCGTGTGTCCAAGGAGCAGGGCACCCAGGCCCTGAACTTTGCCTTAAAGGACAAGTTCATAAGCTCTTCATTACGGTGTAACCAAGGACCAGTTCTGGCGTTTCTTCAAGGGCAATACCCGCTTGACTTTGCCCGTACCCGTCTCGTAGCTCTTGAGGTTTAGTCAATGGTGGCGCAATATTGAGTTGTGAGATAAATAATTCGTACTTAGTGAGTAAATGATGTCAAATTCTTTGGTATGTTTTTTGTTGCGTGTGATTTCCATTGAAAGACGATGGTGAAGACGCGTGCGGGGAAAAGGAAAACCAAGGTCGCTCTGGTTACGCGGGTGAAGGATGGGCAAACCGAGAGAACTGCGCATACGAGGCAGTTACTGTCGGTGGCAGCACAAACGAATTCGTTAGTCGTCCCGGCCAAAACGCAGGAGAATCAGTCGGCCAAGAGCAAGTCGTCAACCAAGGGCAAGCCTTCATCTAAGAAACGAAAGGGGAATATTACTGAGTCCTCGGATGGATCTAGCAAGCGACCAAAACCGACAGGCCAAGATACTGAAGTTTCTGTACAGGATGTTGATGCTGCTGAACCGGAGGAGGCAGAAGGCCAAGAGGTTCCCATCAAATTCCTGAAGGAAGCTTGCGATGAAATGAGGAGAGCTTGCAACGAAGAGTACCAAGGAGATAAGCGGCAATGCGAGCGGCGCACGAAAGCGCAGCCGTACACTTTGGCAAACTATCAGAAGCGCTTGTGGGTAGAACGGTATCTCGCCGCACGAAATAGATGCGAAAAGGTGGATTACAATGATTTAGCGACCAAAATTCAGTTCAAGGCCTTCAAGAGCGAACCAGCAGAGCTCAAGAAGCACCACCAGTCTCTGCTCAAGGACGTATATGCAGGGTATCTCAAGGTGTTGGAAAATAAGAAAAACAAGGCTAATGCAGATCCCAGCGCAGGCCTAAGAGAACTCGTGGCGTCAAGCAATGCCTCGTTGGTCACGAAGATACAGGAGCGTTTGAGCGAAGGCCACGAAGAAACTAAGAAAGAGCTGAGACGTGCAATTCGGGAGGAAAGAGAGATAAGCCAAGCAGCGAAGCTACTTGCTACTGGAAAGATAGGGAAGGAGTCGAGTTTAGACCAAGTTCAAGCAGTAGCGGCGACTTTACCGACTCTCGTGTGTGACACTGAAGAGGAGAAGCAGACTTTACGGGCGGAGTTTGATTTGATCTACCGCAAGATCTCCGTCTCGCTGTCTGCTGCATCCGACAGGAAGTTGAAGGACTTGGAGACAAGCCACGTATCCAAGTTGGAGGATCTCAAGGCGAGACACTTGGAAGCTGAGGAAAAAATTCAAGAACTAGTGCGGGAACTGGATGAGGAGAAGTTGAACTCCACTACGCTTCGAGAAGAACTAGAGGCTCAGCGCAAGGCTTCCACTGGTCGACGAGGTGACAAAGGTAAGCAGAAAAAATTGGAGGAGGCACTCAGAAACAAAACAGCCGAATTAGCAGGAGAGAAGGCGATAGCAAGCGGCTACCAGAAGAAAGTAAAATATCTGGAGACAGCACTGAATGCGGCGAGAGCGAAGATTGAAGAGCAAGACGAAGAGCTGGAAGCGGCCGTACGGCAAATCAACACGAAAGGCAAGGAAGTGAAATCTGTCAGCAGTACGATAAGAAAGAAGGACAAGAAAGGCAGAGGAAGCATGGGTGAAGTCAAAAGAACTAATGCTAAAGGGGGGGGTAACGAAGAAGTTGCAGGGAACAACTTGTGAAATTTAAAGGAAGAGAATAACGAACAGTCAAACGACTTCAACAACCGTGTTTCATTATGTGTTGAAGTAAACTGTGGTGCAATGTTGGTATGTGTCGGGTGTTCTGGAATTGAGCTCGGGAAGTTTAAGTCCTTGCTAGCTAGCCGCTCTAAGCACTCTTGCACCAGCACCTATTTGTCCTACTGACCCGTTATCGACAGCACGATGCAGCCCTCATTGCCATTGTCGCGAAGTTGCCTCTCCATCTTGTCATGCTTCCACTCGAAGTCCTTGTGGCTTTAAGTTTCTTCGACTGCGACTGGTCTCGCTCGTCTAATGTACAAGTGTAGCTCTCGGAGTGAATTCCCGAATGTCATTTGAACATGAAGTGTTTTCAGAAGCTCCCATCGAATACAAAAAGGGCTAGAGCATGAATGTCGATGGCGTGGACATACCAGCGTCGTTAATCCCACCAGGCGAAGATGAGGTAATACCACACACATTGTTGTGTCGCTCGAATGCAAATGTAGAAGTGATATGTATTGAGTAGCCTGTAGTTTTCACTAGCTGTTCTCTTCCTATGTATGCTCTTAGAGATTGGATTCCACGTAATAACGGTCCATGCTTGCTGTCCTTGCGTAACATTCCGTAGTTCAGCAACCGTCCTTACTTGCTGTAGTCGTAGCCGTAACTCTTCTACAAAGTACTTGTGTTGCTTGGCTTGACCCCAGCAACTGCAAGACGATGTAGCTTCAGCTACAACACTTCCCCCTCGAGGAGATCTTTCAATGTAGATATGCAAGCGCTCCACACTGAGAGCCGTTGTCGCTACTTGACTTGTAGCGCCTTGCGCAACGCCTTCACCGGTGCCAGCTTTGCGTTACTGTGAACGAAAGCCTTAACCACAGCAGGGACATCCTGCAGCTGAACATCTGCGGGTTCCCACGAGTCTTCGTGTTTGCTCAGACCTCGCCAGTGGACCTTGATCTCATGGCGCTTCTCGTGACGATTGTAGCGCGCCTCCAGCAAGTTGTCCACCACGTGACCTTCACTGTTGTGGGCGATGTGCAATAACAGGTTCTCCGTCACATTCAGGGACTCGTCCGCGTAGAACTTTAGGCGACTAGCATGCGCCTCCCGCTTTTGCCCTGTTACTAGGTTTTGGATCACGAATATCCAATTTGACACGGTGTCGGTCACTTGGGCTGGACCACACCACTTCACGCGAAGTTTACTGCGCGTATGTTGCCACACATCAGCATACAACACAAAATCCCCAATGTCGAACTGTGCCATCGTTGTGCCTTTCTTGTTGCCGTGACTAGCACGACCAGCAGCTCTCACATTCGAATTTACTCGGCTGCACTGTTTGTGCATGTCTTCTAGTGCCTGCTTCAGACGTCCAACGTTATCGCGCTGGGTAGCCTGTATTTGCTCCAGTGTAGTAGTCTTAATAGGCCCAGGTAGCGCAATATGATCAGTTGGTCCCATAGCTGTCAGTCCTGTCATTGCAGTGATAGGTGCTATTCCACCCAGTGATGGCGACGGCGAGTTGTTTAGCACCATCTGCACGATCTTGATTACTCGGGGCCATTCACTTGGCTGCAGCCTCCACTCGGACAGCAGTGCACGACAGCAGCGTAGTACTTCTCGCATTACCACTTCAACTGTCCCGTTAGCCCAAGGACAGCGTGCCGTAGTGAAGTGGTGGTGTGCGCCGAGTGCATGTTGCAAAGCTTCGATTGTCTTGTTCTTGAAGTGGGTTCCCTGATCGCTAACCCAGCTTCGGCACACTCCAAAAGACGCAAACCACTCCATTAGACCTGTAAACGTAGCATCTGCGTCTGCCGTCTCGTTCGGCAAAAGCCACGTAAACTTGGATGCGTCGTCTTTGATAACTAACACATATTCCTGGTTCGTGATACTCTCCCCTAAATACAAGAAGTCCCAATGGATTAGCTCGTTAGGGCGGTCTGCGTGCATAGCTTCACCGAGAATCCGTGCTTGAGGCGGACCTCCAAGCGTACTAGCACAGTGTAGACATCTTCAGAACAAAAACTCAACGTCCTTCTGTATGTCGGTCCACACAAATCGATCACTGATCTGCTGTAGCGTTACCGCAGCACCTCGGTGTCCAGCAATGCCAAAATGTCCAACAACACACACACGGACTTGCAGATCTGTTGCATCCGTCCGGTATCCAGATGCGACCGTCTCTATCTTTCCACAATGAGTCATCTTGGCACTGCTTCATATCTCTTGGTGGTTGCGCTGAATTCTGAGCAGTTGAAATAACTTGAAGCGTTGGCCAGACGAAGTTGTCTTCCAGCTGTGGAGAAAGAGGTAGTGGCACTTGCCAAATTGCACAAACCGTCTTGAAAGACGAGCCCCATCTCGACAATAAGTCTGCCCATACGTTGTCGTCACCAGCGATATCATGGATTTCGTACTGGTAGCCCATCAGCAGGAGTGACCAGCGATGCAGTTTGTCCGCGGTGTACTTGGCCACAGACTTCGCGACACTATGTGGGTCAAAAATGTAGCACAAGTTTCGATGGTCCGTGAACAGTGCAAACCCATCTGGGCGATGAAGCAAATAATCTGCTCGTCGGCAAGTTTCCACTATCGCGTAAGCTTCTTTTTCCACTATAGCCCATCGTCGTGCTGCCCCCGAGAAAGACCCGCTCAACATCATCAATGGTTCATGCTCCTGCTCACTAATTGGTCGCTGAGCTTGATCTCGGGGAATCTGGGTAATTGCGGCCCCAATGCTCGTCACTAGCATCCGTGTAGACAGTGAGCAATTTTTCAGGGTCCGGATGCGCCAATTGCAGTGCATTTTTCAACGCAAGCTTGCATCGTTCCACACAGGCCGTTTCGTCATCACCCCAACCTACGTCACTGAGCTTCACTGCCCGAACTTGGGTCTTCTTGCGGCCACCAGCCTGGTCATACACCTTCTCCATCATTTTTACCAGTGGATGAACTAGCTTGTTAAAAGCAGGAAGCGAAGTCCGCATCCAATTCAGTGCGCAAACGAACTGTTGCAGCTCCTGTCCTGTTGTTGGTGCTGGGAGTTTTGCCAGAGCATCAATCCTGGCAGGGTCGTGTCGAACGCCTTCTCCTGAGACGACCCGGCCACACCAAAGTGCTTCTCTTAAATAAAAATGACACTTCTTTGGATTGAGTTTCAAACCCTTGTCAGCGCATATTTGCAATACCTTCTGCAGCAACACCAGTAGGGCCTCATCGCTCTCCTCGTAGCCAAGTAGATCATCGATCCAAATCATCAAACCGTTGTTAAATAGCTCTGAGAACATCTCCTGGACAGTCGATTGTACATAAGCCACGCTGTTGGTTCCCCCATCAGGACGCGCGTGGGTGTAATGACCCCTTCTTCGGTCAGGATAGAATAGATCTGTTGACACCACACTGCCATAGCAAACTGCCAAAATCCCTTAAAAAAGTCTAACGAGAAGTATCGAGAAGATCCACGTAATTGCTCGAACGCCGCCTCAAGAATCGGCATTGGCCACACGATCGTCTCCACACATTCGTTGGGCCCTCGAACATCCACTGTCATACGAAAAGCATTCACCTCAGGCTTATTCACCACCAACGGAGGCGAGCACCAACTGCTTTTGGGGTTTCGATAGCATAGCCCAGCTGCAAGTAAGGCGTCAACGTGTTTTTTGAGGAATTCACGATGAGCAGGCGAGTATCGGCGTGCTCGGCATCTCACTGGTACTGCACCAGGTTTCAATTTCACTTCCATAGGTGGCATATCGACCGGAGGGTCCCTGCCGATAATGATGCGAAACACGTCAATGAACTGCATCAAAATTTGCTCCAACTCCTGGAGAAATTCCTCGTTCGCACCCAATTTACGTGCCTCATCAACTTTCTCGAGCAATATTGACCTTATCTCCGCGTGTTCCTGTTCCTTTCCAGTGGAGAAGTCGGGAAAGCATGCCTGGTCTTCCTCTTCCACGAGGTCAGCCTCCTCAGGTGTTGGATTTGGGTTCTCAGCACTTCTGGCGTAGGCTAGTACACTGGTGGCCTTACCCAGAGGACCATCGTCGACATCTCCCATATCCCACGCCTCGCTTACCTGCTGTGCCCCAGCTAACAGTTTTTCGGGACTGTAACCTAGTTTCTGCATGATCCACTTCGATAGCAACAATTCACCAACTCCCGGTGGTAGTCGGTCAGTCACCCAGCAGATCACGTTGTGCAGAATTAATGGTCCCCCTGGTGTCGTGAATCTTAAATTCAGCTTCACTTTGTTCTTCACTGTTACGGGTTTATCGCCAATGCCAGTCACATCAGCGTGATCAGCAATTTCGAGATAGTTTAGCCATATTCCGCGGTCCGAGAGAGCTTTTAGCAATTTAGTCGTGACGATTGACACTTCTGCTGCACTGTCCGGCGTGATACGGGTCTCAACAAGCTCCATTACCTTGCATAGTATCGCTGACGGCGTCCTGACATCCTCATGGCTTCTTGTACTCACAGTCAGTACAGGCTTTACGACTTTGCGACCGGTGCTCTTTTCATAGAGCTCCTTTGCCTCCACTGGGCTAGCGACCTCCGGGCACTGGAAAACACCATGAGCCTGATCACCGCATTTAAAACACTGTCTGGCCTGCCTCTCCTGCTTAGCCTGTCCGACCTGATATCCTTTGCGAGCATTCGCCTGCTTTGGTTGCGATGTAGTGTTTTTTTCTGTCACTCGAGCCGTGTTATTTGACCCACTTTGTCCTTTCTTCGACTGGGAAGGGACGTTTTGCTGCTGATTAGTCCTGGACGCGTTACCAGACTGCTGCTGCACAGATATGTGGGCCTCAAATCGCATGAACCCCTCAAGCTCAGTGCGGAGCCACTTCAAGAATGTCTGGACGCTGGACTTTGTTGGCTTGTGCACTTGGCGACTGAGTTGATCCCTCACCGCAGCCTTAAAAGCAGGAGGTCGAAGCCCGTCGACTAAATACCCAACCACCTTCTTCGGCTCCTCGTGCACCACATCTTCGATGTTCAGGCGGTCAATAATCTCATAGAAGTCCGCCATCAACCTGGACAAGCGGGACTCTGCGTCCTGCAGATTTGTGTCCATGCAAAGTGCCTTTACTTCCCGGTCTAGTGTCTTATAAGCTGTATTGTCTGGTACGCGGGCCGACAAGAAATAATCTCGCCACTCAGACTCGGTCACGTCCTTTTCATCCTTGAACAACTCAAACCCACAAATTCTCACCATGGTGCCTTGTTCAATGCACGCACTTAACGGCATGACGAAAAATTTTGCCTGAGTGCCCTGGTTTAACGCCTTGATGCGTCGCGTGTAAATTGCGTAGCTATCCATGAAATCACGCTTCTCTTTTTTTGAACTGCCCCTGTATATGGGTGGTACAGGCAGGTTAGTTCCTGCAGCCACGGTGACGGCAGGTGATTCCTCTACGGGTCGACTGTCAGCTGAAGGAGCAGCACCTTGAGCGAAAGCCCCCCATCGAGCCTGCAAGTGAGGCTGCACCGCCTCTGCCAAGCTCTCCAGTCGTTGCCCTGCAGCCCAACTGCTTCTTCAGCAGCCTTCAGCAACCGGTACTGTTCCTCGAGAAACTGTCGATGGTCCTCCATCTGCTTACGCATCTCTAGTTGCTGATCGAGCAGCGCAGACTGACGATCATGTTGCGCTTGTAGGTACTCAGACGTTTTTGCCGCAAGATGGTCTTGCTGACGTTGCACCTGGCCTAGCTTCGCAGTCGTCTCCTGATGAGCAGCGGCTGCAGTCTGAGCTAGAGCCTCAACTTGACGATTGGTGTCGCTGCCTTGGATCCTCGCCGTTCTCGTTGTCGTTTCCTGAAACTGCAGGTCGACGTCCGGATACGGCGGCAGCGGTGGGTATACAGCTACCGGCATCTCACTATCAGAGTGAACCACCATCGCTTCGTCGGCTTCTTCCATGCTGGGAGCGACTTCCCAGCTAAAGAATTCTTTGTTGTGTCGCTCGAATGCAAATGTAGAAGTGATATGTATTGAGTAGCCTGTAGTTTTCACTAGCTGTTCTCTTCCTATGTATGCTCTTAGAGATTGGATTCCACGTAATAACGGTCCATGCTTGCTGTCCTTGCGTAACATTCCGTAGTTCAGCAACCGTCCTTACTTGCTGTAGTCGTAGCCGTAACTCTTCTACAAAGTACTTGTGTTGCTTGGCTTGACCCCAGCAACTGCAAGACGATGTAGCTTCAGCTACAACACACATGTTGATAACCGCCAACACGGCATCTTCTTCAAACACGGTGTCATGACAGTACAAAACAGTAGCGGAGTTGATTAGCGAGCCAGGTCGACTTGACGATAATTTTTTTCCAGCGCACACAACAGCTTTGTTGCTTTCCTTAAACCCACGGATGTCTCCGGCGACAACACAGATCTTTTGCAAATGCGGAAGGTCCACAACTGCTGACGCGATTAGTTTCATCCCTTTTGCTACCAAGTTGTCTTGAATCTCAATGCCCACCACGCAAGACGCCCGAGTTTGTAACGCAATCTGGACGAGAACGTTCCCGATACCAGATCCAGCGTCGAGAAACACATCGCCCTCTTGAAAGGCTGCTTCAGTTATAAAACTGGATACTGCTACCATCGTGATCTCCCCAGCATTTAGCTGACGCTTATTGGCACGTACATCGCGCCTAGTCAACACACGAAAAAGCCTTTCTGTGGCGTTGTACGTGTCTTCGGGAGACAACGGTACCATCAATTGCTCTGTAATTCCGGGCGTACTATCCGCTTGTTGGACTCGTTGGCGCTTGCTATTTTGTTGGAGTGACTTCCGAAAGAATCGCGGCGGAAATTGCAACACGTCAGTTCCTAGTCGTCGCTTGAGCGTCTTGATACGTTGCTGAAGCTTCTCTGGACTCCATTTCTGTGGTCTCATCTTTTCTGCCACTAACGACCACTTGACGCGGCGTCCAGATTTCACGTACGTCGCTGCTAGCTGGACGAGCTGGCGATCTTCTTCATCAGAAAAATCTGCCATTCTCTTTCACAAGTTCACAAGGCCCCGTTTGACTAGAATTTGTATACCATACGATCTGTAGTCATTACTGGCACTTAAGCCAAGGTTTCGCCACAGTTAACCCATTCCATTTCTACATGTATGCTCACTGATGAACCAATATGTATTGAGCCGTTTATCCGTCACTTTGAGCCAGGGAAACTAACCTCGCTGGCGACTAACGCCAGACCTTCAGTAGTCCTGCCACCGGTTGCCCACTTTCTCCTACACGAAACCGCTTTTATAGCTATCGACTTTGTGTCGCGGCTCAGCAGGGGGTCTCGGATTTGGCTTTCGTCTGCAGATACTCAAGAAGTACTCGATCAACGGTTTCTACCTCCATAAAATCCTTGATCTGCTGGCAAAACAAGGCAGCATTTGTCTGCAGGTTGCTCATTGCAACTGGTGTCGATACAAATATCTTGGCTCGTACACGCGGCCCTGAACGGTACATCCTTCGGATTGCAGTCCAGCCCGAAGTAGACGTGTGCATCTCGTTCCACTTGCTCCAAGTAAACGTTCCGTAGTCAATTGACACAGCAATTGTCGGGAAAGTGATAATTCCAAACAGCAGAACCGAAAAGATCCAGGGATATCGAGCCATTGGACGCCACCTCCGAGTGTATTGACTACGAGCCGAGTCATTCTGTTCGTCTAACTGCCGTCGACGGCTTCAGATGCCGAAGAACGGCTGTCTTGTACGTGATGCCATCGCAAGATTGGGTATCTGCGTCGTTTCAAAGCTTGTAGATCCCTTTGCCGGGGGCTCTTCACTCTACGCTACACTTGGATTGAGGAGTCGGTCGAACTTTGCCTCTAGCTGCTGCTCAGGAGACAGAATACCCTGCTTCTCAAGCTCTTTGCGTTCCTTCTCCTTGGCATTGAGTGCTGCAATACGCCGTTTGTTACGAGTGCTGAGGTCGTCACGCACTACCTGGCTTCATGCGCTTGAAAATCTCTGGCACTGAGTGGGAATGGAGAAAGCGCAGTAGATCACTCTTAGGAGCGTAGTGTTCTCCCAGTACGTTGCGTCCTACATGACAATCAACCATCAATTCAATTCACACAGTACACTCACACGTAGACGTACCCCATAATTGAGCGATACCATGAGTATCGCGACGGAATTCCAGTGGATCTTCTTCCAGCGCTGTGATCTGCAGATGTCGAGGCTGGAAAACACCAGTAGTTTCAATAATTTGCTGGACTCGAGGCTTTCAAGCTGGTCTTTCAGTCTCCTTTTAGTGACAGCGCTTGATGTCGACGATAGAAGCCGCAGTAGATCTGCCTGGACACGAACTGAACTCGTTTGGAGCTTTAACTCTCCATCTTCGTGCGCTTTCTGTCTGCGTTTCAGCGTGAGCTTCTTCCGTGTAGAGTTCGTATGCATACTGAAATCGTCTGACGCTTGTAGAAGGCGCTCGAAAGGACTGACATCTCGTTCGTACTGGTATATCTCCCATACATCCTCTGATACTTCGTCAGCCTTCTCCACCGCTACAACCATACACAGCAACGTGTACGGAGCTTCTCGCCCGCCTCCATCACTTGGAATCGCAGCATCTTCCAGATACAAATCCAGGGAGGGAGTGTTCTTACCAGTCACCAGCCAACGGATGCCTTCTGCTTACTGCTCTTGCCCTTGATAGCTGGTAGTAGAGAACTGTATTATCTAGTTAAGACAGCACGCAAAACGCTTCCGGAAGCATATTTCACAAATTTACCTTGCAATAAAAGGTCGTCAAGCCACTGAAATGTGCCCTGCCAGTTGCACTCCGCTCTAGTAAATCAACGCTTGGCGACCAATGGCGGCAAGGAAGACCTCCCGCCATGCTCATCACCGTTCCAGGGGAGAAATCCGCAAACGACACCTATTGGCTAAAACGACGTGAATATCACTTTAAAGACGAAAGGGCTTCTAACAAGGTTTTTCTCTGAGGTTTTTCTTATCCCAGCAAAGCTGGGATAACGGTCGCCGGTGGGTTAACTCTCTTGTATATTGGTTATCTGTTGTTGGAAGGCTTTGCTAATAGTCTCTCACCTGCATTCAGACTCAACCACTGCATTTGGAAGTGCATTAGCACTCTACATCTGGATCCAGTCAAGCTTTTGGAAGTAACTCATCCAGGTGGAACTCCTCGCGTTCGAAGACAAACGACACCTACGAGGGTAGTCACAAGGTCACACGCCAACCCTCTTTCCGGATACCCATTTGGATCCCGGTTGGAGGTTCTGACTTTCGTTAGTCCGACCGGACATCTTTCCAGTCGGACTTATTTTCCGGAAGACACGCTATACGCACCTGGGCGGGAAAAGTGTTCACCCACTTCGCCACATCTAGTTCAAACCCCACTCCTGTAGAGAAGATCGATGCTTGAGGTAAGTGTCGTGTGCAAATCCTCGGTCAGATCTGAGACATAACCAAGGACCTGGGTCGTCCGTCACGCTCTTCAGAGTGAGTCTCTTGTGATCAGACTTGACTTGACTATTACGAGTAATAACCCACCGTGACAGTTCAGTCGCTAAGTCGTTTGGCAGATGGTAAACGGGATTAATCCCTGGGCACAAACGTTCTCAGTTGGTTAGAGCCTCTACCTTTACACGTTTTGACAAAATCAAAGCTGTATAGTGGAATCAAGTCATTTTTATACTTTCTAAATTTTGAAAGCCAATACAACTCTAAAAAATCCTTCAAATTCATGTTTATTATTCTGTGTTGTTTGATTTCATTAAATGTAAGAATGCAAATTGAAAGAAGAGTGAACTCTAGACTACTTTTTAGTACTCCGGTGACATCCCCATTCCGTGATCACTGTTGGAATCCTCATCGCTGTCCGAATCCGAAGCGTCCAATCCAGAATCGCCCACAAAGTCCGAGTCCAACTCGAATCTTGGTGCTTGTTGGGGGTCAGCGTGTTCTGGAGCTATGGCCCTACGGTTGGAAATATCTTCGATGAGGCGTACATTTTCGCGACTCTGGCGCTCGATGACACTGATGAACTGAAAAATCACACCGTCTCATGTTACACAGTCTCGTTTTACATAGTGTCGTGTAGGCTTTACTCTACACAAGTGTGGCTACATCCCACCAATCGTTTTGTAACGAACACGCTAGATTCAGTTATAGTTTAACATACGCGATATGATTGGTTAAATTTCAGATTAATTTATAAAACCTGGCAGTCGTGATAATTTTGACCACGATTTGACCCAAGAAAAGACATGCGCAAGAGTTGCGCAGAAGTTGACCCAAAAAGAGAGTTGCGCACGAGTTGACCTGCGCAGAGTTTGACCCAAAAAAAATCTCTCCCAACTCACGGATCATTTCTCGGTTGCTTGCAAGGCTAATGAATTATCGGATTGCTTTGGATAGGTGAGCACGAGGCCGAAGAACTGTGAACTGTGCATAATCATCGCCGACTGTACTAATTTAAGAATAATCCATTGTAGTGTGAGTTATTCGCTAAGCTTCGGCTGTGTGCGCTATTAGGCTAGCTACCTGTAGTAGATTTCTGCATTTTTTGCAATGAAAACTAAACATTACCCACCTTGGTTCATGGAGATTAAATACAACTATTGGCAATCGGAAAGAAACGATAAACAAAAGAGAGGGCTGAATAAAATTGGAAACGTTGAACAAACCGTAACGTAGAACAAATATGTCAGTCAATTTTTATGTTTTCTTTAAACAAATTGCAAATTCGTAATGCAATGTTATACATTTGTGAAACTTTACAGCATAATCTGTTTTCTGTAAAGTCTTCTGTAAGGCTTAGAAATGCCCAGGCTAGCGTATCCCCATGTCCGAGGTGGCAGACAATCCGGAACGTAAGACGTATCTGAACCGTTGGCTTCATCGCTCTGGCCTTGGTTTAAAGCCACTTCCAACGACGGGAGTTGACGAACTTGTCCAATGGCACTTTCGAAGGACTCGTTTCTTGACGTGTGCAAAGTTGGCTGTGCACTTGGTGGGGTCGCTGGATGATTCAGGTCGACTCGTTCGCTGAAAGTTGCATCTCTGGCCGTGCCTGAACTGCCGTGATTTTTCTTGTGAGATTTGGTGGTACGTTTCTTGGACTTCTTGGACTGTAATGGGGCTAGTTCCAGCACTCTTGCTCTCGATTCCTCTGCTATACCACGGCGAGTCAGCCAGTGAGCATGGAAGTCTTGAACCTGTAGCTCTTTTTGGCGATTAGATTTCACTATCTCGATGAGGTTATGCACACAGGGTCTTCCATTTGAACGGCGAAAAGTACCGGTACAGGGTTTTATCAAGGCTTTCTTCGTAACAATTTACACAGCCTGTTTCCACAACTTTGCGGTTTCGTTCGAAGCGTATCTGCTGACAAAAATCACTACCGCCGAGTACCGCTCAACTTGTAAGATGTGCGAAATTTTCCCAACATTTCGCTCGATATCTAAACTTGTGTTCTTGATGCAAGTTTGCCACGATGGCAGGAGTTTCTCGAAAGCAGTCAGCAAATTTCCTTTAGACGACACCAGCCATTTCTTGCATTTCGAGTGTGTTCCTTTGACTGGAGACGTGTTCCGATAGCCGAAATGCAAATATTGCGATGTCCAGCAGCGCACAATTTTTGGCTTGTATTTCCACCAGTGAAGATCGAGATAGTCTGCAAGTTCCGAGTTACATGACCGAATTTCCGTGCAACACTTTACAAACTCTTCCTCATCTGACGAATCAGCAGCGTTGTGGAACAAAGTCATAATTTCGCTGGTCTCAACAGTGTTCTCGTACTTGTCTTGGCCAGGAGCAGGGTTCGTATTCCCTACTTGGCCAAGGACGGTCCGGGTTTTGGCAAGAACATTTCGGTCCATATGCCACCGACAGACAAGAGCACGGACATCAGGAAACATTTGATCCAGTGCATTCATACAAGCTTGGTCGCGATCCGTGAGAATAATCGATGGCTTCGAAATGTTATAGGATCCAAGCATCTCCTTCAACTGTTGTAAAGCCCAGAGGAAATCTTCTTCTTTTTCGCCAGGTAAAAAACATTGGGCAATCGGCAACACAGTGTTCACGTTGGTCATAGCAATGATGTTCAGAAGTGGAAGATCGGAATTATTAGTCTTGTACGTGCAATGACGTCAGAATTCCAAGCGTAAAATTCTGTGATTCCAGGGTGAGACCAAAATAAAGCCCGGAGTCGCGAGGTTGCTTGGTCCACATCAACCTTGAAGAAAAAATTGTGCTCTTCCAATTTCTTTAGCAGTAGTTCAGTCGGTGTGTCGTCAGCCAGTGCCTCTCTGCTCCCAGCATTTTTCTTGTTCGACACATCCTCGTGATAATTGCTGTACCCGGATCAGCACTTCTAATCGTTGCAACAACCACTTGAGGTGACACACCGACAGCTGTCTGCGCAGCAACTAAGTCTGTGTGAGACAGGTCTGACGACGTCAAACGTTCTATATCTCGACGGCGATGTCCGGGGTGAAAGCTCGGGTCGTGAGAGGCAGGGTGGTTGTGGCTGTTGGATCCATTAAGGTGGACTATTTTACAACTTCCGGTCACATTGTTCGCATCAACCGCTTCAATTCGAATCTTCATCTTGCACCCAATTTTGCTTGTTCCCCGTCGCGTACGAACTCGATCTTCCTCTCGGAGGTGACGTGTGTTCTTGGTTTTGCCGTAGTGGTCGCATTGGAAATCACGTTGTCGAATTTCTTTTGCCTTGTTTTTCTTGTTGTGGGCCTTGGTCACGTCAATAACTTGGCGTCGGTTTCATGCGTGAAGCGCGGTCTCTGCCGCTTCATAATAATCAAAGACTTGTTCGGGATGAGGCGGAATGAGGTAACTGGAGATTTTTGCTGCCTGTGGTGCTGATGTTGGTGTTGAAGCCATAGTCAAAGAATGAATGGACTCAACAAGAGCAAAATTCAAAGGCAAATGTAGGTTTTCGCGTCTAGTTTTACAGGACCATGGGTTTCATAACCGAATAGCACAACATCTCATGCGTATGCGATGCAGACCAATGCTCCATAAGAGACCCCGTCAAACAAAATGATACTAATGTGCAATTAATTACTTTCGAAACGGAGCATACTACGTTGAAATTCAGCGTCTTGCGGTCAGTTTGAGCCCTCTTTCACTATGGGGTGTCTAATGAAGTTTCGAGCTACGAGCGATTGAAATAAATATCTCAGAGGTAAGAAAAAAATGCAAAATATTTTTTTTTGGTTATTTATATGTAAAACTTCAAGGCGGATCTGATGATATTTTCGGTTTTGTGAATGTGCACCGGAAAATAGCTAAAATAGGATTTTGTGGGCGATTTCTGCTATAAGTATCATTTTGATGGACTGTCCTTTTCGTGTTACATTAGTATCATTTTGTCAAAATGTACGTTAAGTGGACGAGTCCTTTCTCGCTTTCTTCTTCGTAGTGAAGCGTTTGGACTGCTTGGTTTTTGGCAAGCCTGACGTGTCCTCAATGTCGTTCATGGCCTGCTCGAGCTGCTCGACAAACGAAGGAGCATTCTGCTGCTCATCCTGTACACGTTTCGCTTCCAAAGCCATGTCTGCTCGACGTTTTAACCGGGCACGCTTGGTATTCTTCGACTGCGCAGCTTCATCAGCGGTAGGAGCCGCGTAAAGGGGGTCATCCTGGAATTCCAACGGTACAAATGGGCGTACTTTGCGCTGCATTTAATCGATCTTTTCAGCATTGGGTTTAGGAGGAGTGAGTGGCATCAAGTATTGCTCAAACATCATCGACACCTTGCTACTGGGAGTTTTAGTCGAGGCGCCTGCTCAGCTACCGACCCGTCGACCAGAAATGCGCTTAGATCTCCATCACTTGCCTCCACCTCTTCACAGCTTTCGTGCGTTTCGTAGTCATCGTCATCCACAATTAAAGCAACAGGAGACTCGTCTGTGTCTGACCACTCGCTGTCCGAGCTCACAGCTGCTCCAGATGACCCTGAGTCTGCAGCCTGTGCGGGCGTCAGAGGGAGGACGCCTTCGTTCGCAGGGTCTTGGTCCATGGCTGGTCGTACGCGCCCGTAATTTATTCTGTCAGCAACGAAAAACGCCGTTTTCTCGCTTATTCACTTAAATGCGAAAATGGATGGTCTGACTTCGAATGCGTTTTTCTCGAAAACACAAAAATGTATATTAGTATCATTTTGTCTGACGGAGTCTCATAATAAACACCAGAGTAACAACCACTACTCATTGAATAACCGCTAGAATAATATTCTCCACTACAATATTGTCGTTTTTGCTATAATTTGTAGAACCGGGAGGGAAAAGTGGCGTTTTTCGAATCGATTTGCAGTCATTTTTAACCAATCCTACATCACTTTGCATTCCTCCAGCAATGAGCCTGACAACCCCGGTCCGGCGCAGCTTTCCTCGACGAGTATCGCTCCAGGACAACACTCCCAGTCATGAACGAGTGGCACGAGGTTACAGTCCACGCCCTTCGCCGTACCAGAGGCGCCTTCAACAACAGCAAGAGGTGGCTTCCTCGCCGCACCAGAGGCAAAGCCCGCGTCTTGAGCAACAGCGTAAGCCGCTTTCTTCGCATGATCCGTTGATCAAGCTCTCGGTCGATGTACGATTGAAGAACACTGTCAACCAGCGTCTTACATCGGGATTGCGGATGAGCACGCACGCAGTTCAACGCGACACATGGGATGAGGTGAAAACCATGCTTTGGGGCATCATTCAGCTCGAGTTGAAGCCACTAGCTATTCCGACTGGAGAACCGCCAGTCTGGACGGTTGATGAGCATGAACCATCAATTGCGATGTTTGAGAAGTACACTTCTTTGGGACAAGTGCGAACGATCGTAAATATTTGCTGAAACACACGCAATTCTCTCAGTCTATAAGTACGGCAACGAGATATCCACCGTTGGCCAGTTTGCAGCCTTTGAAGATCAGTGCATCGGTCCGGCTGCTATCGATCGTGGGGGTGCTGCGACAGAAGAGCTCCACCAACTCATGATCACTACTCTCAAGAGAAATGGGATGCTACGTTTAGTGCACAAGATATGTCGTGGCGCCTAGCGCCCATTGACCGCCTGCTGAATGCTTGCCATCGCTGTCGCTTCCCGGTCTGAATGGGCGAGCGATTGGAGCTTCTGACTGGCTTAAAATGGCACGAATCGATTCGAAATCGATTCGTCAAAACGATTCGATTCAGGCTATTCTCACAACAATAACCGAATTAATTCATAAGCGATAAAAATAAAAAAATTGTGTTGACTATTTTTTTTTTGGTCGACACATATGTTTTTTACTCGAGCTCCGTAAGATTTTCCCATGACACAGCTTGCACTTTACAAAGCTTGAATCAAAGTGATGGAGATGCCCGTTCTTGCCCACTCAATGATACCATTTCGGGATCGGATCTGGGTCTTTATGAGCGCTCTACTGACACACAAGATCAGTCGGAAATTGCCTGCCATGCGTCTTTTCCTTCTCGGAGCGGTTCTGCTTTCAATCTCCAGTGCAACTGCATCTACCCTTGTCATTATAGAAGCTGTTTAGGATCGTGCAAAAGGGTAGGCGATCACTTGACACTTACATCCACGTTTCTCCAAAGGAGACATTCTACGCCCTGAGTTCTCTATTCTTTGACTCGACTAAGAAAAAATCTCTGAAGAGAACTTTTTTTTAGAGTATCAGTATTCATGCATGTTCTGTACTGGACCACCAGCAGCTGTAGCGACGACATTGAAAAGGTTCAGATCTCTCCGACGAGCCTCAATATTGCTAGTAGCAATTCGTACTTGAAGTTTAGAGGCCATTCACCGACGCGGTACACGCAAACGTTGAGTTTTTGGGCTGCTGCGACTGCTGCGAATACGGCGATGTCGGCTCGCGGCAACGCGTCGTTTCGTTCGAGCTCAAGCACGAGAAGTATTGACAATTGAAGTCATATCGATAATACCCATGGCGGAGCAACGTATATGTATCCGCCGTCTCGCTTGGTTAACGATTAATTAAGAACTCATTAATTCCTCAACGATAAAGCCCCGTTCGATAAGCTGTGATATACCTATATGGTATATGAAGTCCAGTGCATACAAGTTGTGCGCGAAAGCCTCGATTTAGGAGCCAGGCGCACAAGAAGACAACAATCTGGTTCTTAGCAATGGTTACTAAGGAAAAACATAATCGATATTTATTAGCACATGTATTGTGTTTACGTAGATACCACATAATCACGAGGAACTACTGTCAGCTCGTGAAAGTCGTCTTCGATGTGGACTTAACTTGGTACATAGTGCACTATATGTACTTTCAATACATGCATTAAGTTACATGCACATATCAGCACGAGGTTTGCCTCACAAGGTGCTACAGCTATTTTGTGGCAGCACGCGTGCTAGATCCTTGTCGAGAGCGGTACAGTAATAGTCGTTCAATGGAGATGCCCGTTCTCACTCAATGATTCCACTTCGGGATCGGCTCGGGTTTTTTCGACTGGCACGGGATCAGTCAGAACTTGCCAGACTGGTGTTGGGAACTTCCCAATGGGAAGTTCACTTTGCAACTTTCTCCCTCCCACACACTCAAGCTCCCCTCGAGTATCACTAACACTATTAGAGGCCACCTCTTGGGTAGAGGGAAATTCGAGCAAATGTTGATCAACAACCCGGCGCAGCTGAATAAGTACTCGACAAAAACGATCGCCTCCAAGATGAAGGGCACCAAGTATGGCGCAGAACTTCTGAACTATCTCAACGCGCGGTCACGAGCCGTCCGTGCAGGAGTTTTTTAGACGAGCGACAAATACACTACCGTTGTAGATGCACACGTTCTTTCCATCTTGTAGTCGACGTTGGATGACAAATTTCACGACAGGTTTTGCCAAGTTCTCGCACATTTGGCTTGCGTGAGAATGTCGATGACGTGGAGCTCCTCGATCCAAAACCGCTCGAATCCTGGATCGCTAGTAAACACCCAGTTGATTGTTCGCTTGTTGCATGGTGTCCTTTTGCCTTCAACATGTCAAGAAGTCGCTGGTAAGTTGAGCTCCCCATGACGAGAGAAGCTGCCTACCCGATCACTGCTCACACTTGAAAACGCTCTGAAGAACGACGACGATTTCCATGGAGCTTCAGAAGATTGAACGCCGGTTGGTTCAGTTGCTGGTGCTTGGACTGTTGCTGAGATTCTCGATGAACTCCGACCAAAGCCGCCAATACTCCTCTTGGATAACTGGAGGAAAGCTCTCAATACTTGGAGTGTTGTTGCTGTTGGAGTCCTCACGTTCAGTGTGCCGCACTCCAGGAGAAACTTGTCAGCTCTTGGCTCAAATCTCCTGGACGCTCGGAAAGACCCTGGTACAGTACGCGGCTCGGGGTTTCCAGCCCAAATTCCCGAAGTGGACGCTGCGGTTCGAGCTGGTACGTGCCGTCATGAATGATGCAGCAACGATGTTCGGTGATCGTATCGTGGATCCGAAACAAGCTCCGGTCTTCCGCTGGCACAGTGAACTCTTCGGGTCGTTCATGGGCTGGTTCGCACTGCGACGCAACAGGTTGCGTCTGGAGCCGGTCGTGTTCAAGGGTTTGGAGCACCTTTGGATCAAACCTTCTGCGTCTAAAGCCAAGAAGCGGTTGGTGGTGCTTTTCTATCATGGCGGAGGCTACGCAGTGTTGAGTCCGCGCATGTATATCCCATTTTGCTGTGATCTTCTTACAGCCATCCAAAAAGAACTCCAGTCGCAAACCTCTGACGTCTCGGTCGAACTCTTGGCTGCAAACTACCACAAGATCCCAGAGTTCCCGTTTCCAGCTCCAGTCGAAGACGCTGTGGCAATGTACGAGTATTTGCTACAACATGAGAAGCTAGAGCCGTCCCAGATCATTCTGGCCGGTGATAGCGCTGGAGGAGGACTCGTCATGTCCACTTTACTTCGGATTCGAGACGGGAAGTCCACTTGGAAGGCGAGTTTACCGTTGCCACTTGCTGCCATTGTAGCGTGTCCACTTGCAGACCTTACAGGCGACGAAGACCCGAGCAAAGCACCGAACTGTGTTCTCTCGCCCAGTATCATCGCTGCTAGTATTGACACATACCGTCCTATTGGTAAAACTCCAAGAGAGTGGGCAGACGCCTCGCCAGTGCATTGTGACTTGCAAGGGCTCCCACCAATTCTCCTTCAGGCTGCCAGCTTGGATTTTCTGTTCGATCACTCGGTTCGTTTGGCTGCGAAAGCGAGAGCTGATGGGGTGGGAAACTGGGAAATCGACATCCACGAAGGAGTTACTCACGTCTTCATGGTTTATCCAGAGTATATCCTGCCTTACGCCCGTGTGGCCATCCAGAGGATGGCAGCGTATGCAGTCAAACAGTTCTTGAATGCGTCCAAAGATTCACCAGCAGCGTAAGAAAAGCTGTTAAAACGCATTGATTGAGTCGAATTGAAAGTTGCACCACGTTACCGTCTTCTCCTGTCACTCGTCAAGGAACTTCTTTACTGCAAATGCCGCCATCTTCTGCACTCCAACGTAGCTGTAGGGCAGGATCCAGGACGGGAACAGCGAGAATACGTGCGATACACCCTCATTTATGTCCATTTCCCACCCTTCAGCGCCATCCGCCTTGGCCTTTTCCGCTAGCCTCACCGAGTCTTGGTAGAGATAATCCAGCGTTGCAGCTTGGATGAAGACGGGAGGGAGGTCGTGAAGGTCACAATGAACTGCTGAAGCGTCCTTCCACGTTGCTCCGTTCGAGCATGTCGGATGATACACAATACGCGCAGCTTTGGCGATGCTGCGTGTGAGGATGCAGTTCCGAGCACTGGTTGGGTCGATGCTTTCGCTCATGTCAACGAATGGACTTGAGACGATTCCAGCCAGCGGCAAACGCTTGCGAAGGTCGCGCAGGCGCAGTAGAGCTGACATCACAAGACCTCCGCCAGCACTATCCCCAGCCAAGATAACTTGGTCGGATGAAAGTCCTTCGTGATCCACTAGGTAGTCGTACATTGCTACGACCTCGTCTGGTTGCTTAGGGAAGCAAACTTCTGGAGTTTTGTGGTAATTAACCAGGAAGATATCTACCTGTGCATCTTCATTGCGAACTGCAACTCCCTCTCCACCGCTACTCCCAGTAAAACGCCAAAGAAGCTGTAAAACCTGGGACTTAACAGTGAAAATGCCCCGCCATGGACGTACATGACAACAAATCTCTTCGCGCTGCTCTTGTGATGATTATTTGATTTGATCCAGAGATGCTCCAAGCCGTTCAACTCCATCGCATACATTCGCCGCCCGTACCATTGGCAGTAGAACCAGCCCAGGAGTGAGCCCACCGCCTCACTTTGCGTCCGAATGACTTGAGCATGACGGGCGTCCCTGACCATGCGATCTCCGTACAATTCATTGACTGTTCGAATGACTGCACGCAAAAGCTCGAAGCGCAGTGTCCATTTAGGGAACTCAGGCCGAAATCCTCGCCTCACAAACCGCACGACCGTCCAGCAAGCAGCACTTGATACTCTCCCAGCAAGAGACACCGCTTCCCAAGGAGAGCGACACACACCACTGATTCCAGCCACTGTAAATGCCACTCCGATGACTCCAACCAGCAAACTCCACGGAATCGCCGGCTCTACCATGGCGATCGTCCTTCACAGCCTCAAATGTGAGCCCGAGCGACAGCAATGCTTGTGTTTACGCAGATACCTCCATATCCCACTCTTGTCAATCGAGTGACCTGTTCCGTTCAATAACATATTCCAGTTCAAATGCACGCACCACTTCTCGACCTGTTCGTGCTGGGCTGTATTTATCTACTCGGAACAGAGCTTGTAAGTTGAAAATGTCCCTACGTACCCTTCTCCGCGTCAATTCTGCTACATCTACTCATCCTTGGACCTCGAAGAAGCATCGCCGTACATTTCACGCAGCTTTTTCAGACGGTCGGCCTCACGAGCCTTTTCGGGTGACGGCGAGCTACTGCGACGTCGGTCATCGCCCTTGGACATTCCTGGCTGAACCACCACCACTTCGTCTCGCTTCGCTGGGCTACGAGAACGCTTTCTTGTCGTCCAGCGATCCAGCTTCAGAGACAGTGAGCCCTTGTAGCTAGCTGGACGCGCAGCATAGTCGCGCCCGACTGCCTCCGCCTTGCGTCGTTCACGCTCACGTACTTGCTGCAGCAGGTCTCCCGTAATATCACCACTACATGTAGTGCAGTAGTGAACAACAAATGCGTTAATCGAGGCCCTAAGCCAGTTAAACACACAAGGGTCTCACCTTGTTTTGGGTCGCGTGTGACTACGACTTCGGCTGCGGTTGCGGTTGCGTCGGCGGTGATCACGTGAAGAAGACCGTGACCTGCTACGAGATCGACGCGATCGCGAACGATCACGACGACTACCCCGGCGTCGGTCACTTCGACTATTACGATCTCGGCTTCGGTTTCGAGGGCGATCTCGATCACAACGACTATCGCGGCCACGGGAACGCGAACGAGATCGTCCAGCAGACCGAGAGCGAGTAGGCGAGCGTCCACGGCGTAGTTTGCCCTTGTCAAACTCGATGTCACCGAGGCTGACCTTTTCCGTGTTTCCATACGCCGGGAAGGACACCTGTCGGTAATACGGATTGCAGATAAGCAAATGTGCATGTGTCCTCGTCATTTTGGCACAACTTACCCAGAATTTGTTGCCTTCTTCCACAGAATCGATGACGGCATCGTACATCTACACAAACATCATGCAGAACAAATTAGTAGTATCAGCTTCTGGCCACGAAACGAGGGCATTTGCTTGCTTACCGCTGGTTCATTCTCTTCGTCCGCGTACATGGCACGGACCTTAGTGCCAGGCTTCAGGTGATCAACGATGGACAGGTTCTCTTTGGCACGCTCCTTCTTTCGGGAGAATAGCAGAAGCTAGCAATGGAAAAACACGTAAAATACATCAGTACACGCTGAGAGAAATACACAATACTGTCGAGAGGAAAAAAAAACACTCGACGGAGCCCACCGAACAACAAGGCTCATTTCCTGCTGAAACTCGACGCTGCATTTTCCAGCACACATCTTGTCAACTCACCTTTACTTTAATTCCGTCCTCAATCTTCTTCGGAATCCGCGGTAGAATTGTGCCGAAGTAGTTGTTCTCCTCCAGTAGACTAACCAGCCACTCTCCAATCGTTCTACAAGCAGCAACGCACCAAAGTCAGCACTTCTATCCAAGACTGCATGCTGCAGTAGTAACCTACACCACAATAGCAGCAGCAGTCTTCCTTACCAACCACAGTCCACAGACACCCAACTCACGTTTTCACGCTTGGGTTGGCCGACGCGTTAAACTCCTCCGCATCCTCCAAGAAGGGCTCGAACCACGTCCAAAGCTCCTCTGGGTCGCACGTGAAGCGGAGGTACAAGAATCCAACAACTCGGATGTACGGGGAGTCCTGCAGACAAGTCAAAATAGGTCATTCCACTATTTAACCCTTAATTTTCCACTTTTACTCACTGTGTGCCGCAGCAGCCCCTGCATTTGCTTGCGCGTGAGACGCATGAGGAAGAACTTGTGCAGTAGACAGAAGCAGGTCGACGGAATCCGTGCAGTGCCTGGAGACCAAGGTTCTGTGTCGAGATTGTAAAGGGTTAATAGATAACCAGGTACAGAATAATAATGATACCAGCTTCCTACCAGCATGGTCCACTCGATAGTAGATCTCGTCCACCACTTCATGGTAAGTTCTGAACTTGTAGAGCTCGTGGAAATACGCGGACTGCAAAATGTTCTGGTGTAGCAGCGTGTTCAGGTTGTACGTCGTGTCGTTGCCATAGCTGCAAGATAAGGAATTTGAATAGGTTAAGTAACAGGTTAAATCGAATAACACGCGCTGTAGGACGTTTTAAGAGCCCAGATCGACACGTACATGACCAACTCGTCGTTCTTGATCCGGCGCTGGGTCTCTTCAGGCGGCTGATCCGGTGTGCTCTGCTCGCGCAGGGATTTCTGCAGCGCGTGCCGGGTCAGTGCGGAACGCGACATGTGTTGTTGGGCTGCCGAGAATTAACCACTTTTCAGCAAAACAGTGTGGGACACACTGAATCGCATTGTGTACAAGTTGTGTCAGGATTACGGCGTTGATACAAAACGTACAGATTGTGTACGCAACACCTCATGCGCTCCATGCATCGCTGCAATGCGTTACGCACTGCAATGTGTCATCACGTGCGAGCTGTCGTGCGTCTGGCGTGGTTGACATGCTAGGAAGAATCCATCGGCAGAGCTTGCCCTTTGCGAGCTTCAGACAATTGAGGCGGGCGTTTCAAAGCGTTTTTCTAGCCACCTTCACTCAAAATGGCCGCCACATTACCTGGCGGATACGTAGATTTCGTCATAATTATCTCGGACAAGTCTCTAATAATTTAGCTTGGAGTGGGTCGACGGGATTCATGTCGATTGCTGTCAGTCGGTCGTCGATGGCGTTTCCTGTGTGAATGAATCTGCTTCCTATCGCAGTCAATTGGGGGTGGGGGGCTCTTCCTCTTGTTCTTGTGCTCTGGCAAAAAACTTAGCAGCTCTTCAACGCCTCCAGCCACATAGAAGCGTCCACGTCGTGCTCAGCATACACGTACAGCTCCTTGTGGTTCTCCAAACGAATACACAAGCCATGAGGGCGTCCGCTCCAGCGTGTGGCTGAGATCACCTCGAACTGCTTGTCAGCTTCCTGCGGGTCCGAGCTACGTTGAGAGCGGCTCCGTCGGATCGTCAAATGCCCGTCCGTCAGTGTCATGAAGCGCTTCTTCGAGCCGGGAAGCAGTCCGCCTCGTACGTACAAATAGCCCTGCATGTCGCAATCCTGTGCGTCATCCTCATCTTCACTGCTCAGCACACTCATGGCCATGTGTGTGTATGGGGAGCTGCCCTCTGCCTGGTACGAGCGCTGGGTCGACAGGTCACTCGCCATCGTCCGGCGGAGCGGTACCTGTCCCATCATCTCTCCGCGTGCAAGAGGCGCTTCCTTCAGCACCTTAAGCCATTGCTCACGAGATTCCTGGTCTCCGGCCTGTACGTAGAGCACGCGTCCGCTGTAGCTGGTAATTTTGAGTCCAAAGCTGGTCATGTCCGAGAGTTCAACCTTGGCCACACGTAGTCCACCTCTGACGGGGAGGTCAAGGCATTGGGTACCTCCACCCAACACGTCCGACGCAATGACACAACATTGTGTGTAGTAAGTGAGAGCAGCTCCATTCAATAGGAAGAAGCGCTTCTTCCAAGTTTTAAACGACTGGCCACGCTTCCATAGCCAACCATAAAACACGGAGCCTTTGAGATCCTGCGTCGGGATGTTCATCATCGTGAGGCGGTCCGTGAGGGAATTGGAGGCACTGGAGGCCGCCAACGACGAGGAAGACGACGACTGCGTCTGTGACAGCGGAGACTGCGCTAGTTTGCGCTTGCTGCCGCCATTGGGGCTGAAGCGGTGGTGGCTACTGCGCATACTCGGGTGGCCGTCGGGCGTCACGGGCGACACGCTGTCACCCAGGATGGGGAACTCGGAAGTGTTGGTATCGACGAAGGTTTCGCCGCTGTTGTCGCTCCGGTCCATCATACGATAGGCGGGTCTGTGCTGTAGTCGAAACCGAGGGGATCTGCAGCCTGGACGTCCGGTTCGCGCCGGCACCAACGCAGGGGCTTTTCGTGAATGTAATGACGGTAGTCGGCAGTCCGACTGAGAAATGGCTCGAGAAAAAGAAGACACCCGCCCAGTCTGACTCGCAGCACGATTTCAACCAACTGTTGGACGCAGCCAGGGAGTCAGAATTCATTTGGTTTCATTAAGTCGACATTTTTTGAAGTTGTCATAGTGAAAACAAGTCAAAAGGTTCATAGTACTGGGGGAAAAGCTCCGGGTCGTTTCCTTGAAAAAACCGCGATAACGATGAAAGGAACACGTTTTAAGTCGAGTCGATGCAACAACTCCAATTCTTACCAAGTCGCTCGCACTATCCCAGCTTTACCAGTAACGGTAAAGTTGATGTCGCATTCAAAGCAAATCTCCGCTTTCTTACTGTTGGCAGACTCTGTTCATTTGCCCCCGTTACTTCCATCTAGCTACGAGGTAGTTGTGCACAGTTAGACGCACGCTGGAAGCCTGAAAAGTTTGCTGGTTGACAGCAAAGTGGCGAGCAGCAAAACAGCAAAATCTGGCCGCTTGTAGCTCTCTGGTCGACATGGCGACAACGTTGCCTTCCCGCTCGTTTGCTCGTCCGGCAACGAACTGGTATGGAGCCCGCTCGAGTCACGCTCGCGTCCAGATCGTAGGCGTTTTCGGTCCGCTCACGGCGTCCTGCGATGATGATAAACTTGTCAATTGTCCCGATATAAATGCTCCAGAAGCACGTGAAGATGGAGAAATCTGCTGCTGGAAAATCACCACTTTTTTCGGACCTTCTCTGCCGGCTCAAAGTGGGTCAAATAATTTACCGCGAGTCGCCCACGAACCTGTATCAACTCTGTGCGACGGCCATTTTGCTGGCTGGCTGGTGGCAGCCTTTGGCCTTTGCAGTCTGCAGTCATTTCGCGGTGGATTTTCCCAGCGTTGGTCGCGGCGTCGGTCATCTCTATGGTAGCAGAGACCGCCAAAAGGGATTGCAGAGACCGCCAAAAGGGATTACAGAGACCGGGAGCAGACTGCGATTTGCCGGTGCCCTAACAACACGGCGGCGCAAATGGGATTCGGCGCCGGAGGATCATCCATACGCTGATTCACACGCTGCCAGCCGAGAGTCGGCGTCAACAGGTTCAGCGAAGCCAGCCGGGCGCCGGCTGGAGGGTGTTTCTCCACCTTTTGAAGAGCCAACACTGTTGGCAACAGAGACGCTGCAGGCACTGGGCTGGCCACTTCAAGGTAAGCAACACGCCACGCAGATGGCCAGCACGATGAAAGCAACCTCCACGAGGGAGCTGTGAGTCAGAGGTTGATAAGATCAAGGGACAATACACTCGCCATTGCAATACCATGGACTTGGGCACCACAGCACCGGCCGAAGCGCAACTTAAATTTTAGGGGCAACATTACAACTTCAACGTACGAACTGTGCGGGGTCTGCCGACGCGGCCAAGGCGCGCGGCAGCTCCAAGCTTCGCGCCAGTCGTGTGCGTCGCCAGCGCGAACGCCGAGCGCAGTCTGGACGAGGACGAGCTGAAGCAGCGAATTCACTTCTACTACTAGTAGTACAGAGCCTTACTGTATCTTCCTACATGGTAGCAACAAACTACGTCCAAAGGCAGTGGATGCATTTGCTCGTCTTAATACTATTGTCGCTCTTTACATCTTGGAGGGGTTGCGGAAGTGCTTGCCAGCGTACTTGGCGTCGCTGCCCAGAGCTTCCTCGATACGTAGAAGCTGGTTGTACTTGGCCAGACGCTCCGAGCGGCACGGGGCTCCAGTCTTGATCTGACCCGTGGCGAGGCCCACAGCCAGATCGGCGATGTACGAGTCTTCGGTTTCACCGCTGCGGTGCGAAGTCATGACACCCCAGCCGTTCTTCTGAGCCAGAGCGACGGCGTCCACGCTTTCAGTCACGCTGCCGATCTGGTTCACCTTGAGCAGCAGGGCGTTGCACGCCTTCTTGTCGAGAGCAGTGGCAATGCGCTTGGGGTTTGTGCACAGGAGGTCGTCACCCACAACCTGCACCTTCTCGCCGATACCGTCGGTGAACGACGTGTAGTGGGTCCAGTCGTCCTGGTCGAACGGGTCCTCAATGCTAATGATCGGGAACTCCTTGGCCAGATCCTTGTACAGCTGGCCCAGTTCCTCGCCGGTCAGCAGGTCCGTGGAGCCCTCCGTCTTGAAGTCCAGGTCGTACTTGCCCTCCTTGGTCAGAAACTCGGACGAAGCGACATCCATGCCGATGCCGATCTTACCGTCGTATCCAGCACGGTTAATAGCAGTCATCAGGAGCTCCACACCCTCGCGGTTGCTCTGGATGTTAGGGGCAAAGCCACCCTCATCACCGACGTTCGTGGCGTCCTGGCCATATTTCTTCTTGATGACGCTCTTCAGCTGGTGGTACACTTCGCAGCCCATGACCATAGCCTCCGAGAAGCTCTCAGCACCCGTGGGCAGCAGCATGAACTCCTGGAACGCCAACTTGTTGCCAGCGTGCGATCCACCGTTGATGACGTTGAAGCTGGGGACAGGTAGCACCAGGTTCTTGTTGCCAATCAGGTCAGCGAAGTGCTGGTAGAGCGGGACGCCCTTAGCGGCGGCACCAGCCTTGGCCACAGCAAGTGACACACCCAGAATGGCGTTCGCTCCCAGCTTTCCCTTGTTGTCCGTGCCGTCGATCTCGCGCATGAGGTTGTCAATGTCGCGCTGCTTGGTGGGGTCAGCGCCAATGAGCTTGGGGGCCAGCACGCTCTTGACGTTCTGCACGGCTTGGTGCACGCCCTTGCCGGCGTAGCGCTTGCCGCCGTCGCGCAGCTCCACAGCCTCGTGGATGCCCGTGGAGGCGCCAGACGGCACCGACGCGCGGAAGATCTCGGCGCTGCCCGACAGCGTCAGGTCCACCTCCACCGTTGGGTTTCCGCGGCTGTCGATGATCTCACGCGCGTGAATGGACTGGATCGTGCTGGCGTTGCGGGTGGCACCAATGGTGGAGGCCGCGCGGCGCAGAGGAGCGGAGGTACGAGAAAGCATTGCGAGGGAGGAGAGAGTCTTGCGGAGCTTGAGGCGGTTGGCAAAGTGAGTGACGACGGTTTGGAGCTGGTGGACGAACTCCTCGAAGCAGAAATCCGTTGCCGGGGAAACAAATATTATAATCAACGGAAAAGGTTCCCAATCATCGAGTTTTAAAGCAAAACTAAAACGGTTTTGTATTTAAACAGTGAAAGAATGCTGGCTGACAGAATTAAGATAAGTAGGGTAGCTACAGGATCTCTATCTTGTTTTAGAGGTGAGCAATGACGTTGGCAGCAGAAAAATAGCGATCTATGTGCCGGTGATGTGGCGCGGTGGCGCGTTTTTCAGCCAATACGAGGAAAAGATGGTGATTTATTGACCTATCACTGGCGAGAAGAGTGTGGGGCTGGATTTGAAGCGCGAATCCCAAGCACCAAAGTCGCTCGTACGTTGCAGTCAGATGGCTTGCTCATTCATTCGCCTTGAGGATTTGAAGCAGCTCCAAGCAGCCCAGATGCAGATTCCATCGCCAGATCCAACCCATTGCTGCGCCGAGGAAACCTGCACTACGCTCTATCGGAAATGCCCATTTATTCATTTTTCTCAATCAAGTATACTATGCTGCTGCGGAGAGTGAACTTTCGGCTGCTACACCTTCTACACCTTCCATCACCAGTTCGGTTTTAGCGGTTGCCGGTACGTCAGCAGCAGGCCTTGTCCAATTCAGTATTACACGGAATTGGCTGTACAGTGCGCGCCAAATCGATAGGACCCCCCCTGAAAATGCCCATAACTCAGTCAGTTTTTATCATTTTAAGTTGTAACACGGTAAGAAAGGACCTACGGGCGTTTGTTTTAGCGTTTTTGCACCCTAGTATGGCTCCATAATAAAACTGTTTTTTTGAAACGACACAATTTAGACCCCATGCTTCAATACAAATCCTATACTAATAAAACCCGCTCAAAGAAATGATATGACTGGGGATTTGTATGGGGACATAGTTCAAACCTCTGTAGAGTGAAGGTGAGTGCATGTATCATGACTCTGAATTACACAGAACATTGATAATAGATAAGTGCATATTTGCAGAGATCATATATGCTTTAGAGAGTTCTTATGCAAGGAATCGACATTATTATTTTGTCTCTAACATTTGAACGCATTTTGACTATGATTTGCTAAAAAACAGCCACTAAATGACTGACTGTTAAAGTGCCAGCAATTACTTTGTAACTCTCTGCCAATGGTTATGGCCTTCTCTACCAAATATGCACTTATCTATTATCAATGTTCTGTGTAATTCAGAGTCATGATACATGCACTCACCTTCACTCTACAGAGGTTTAGAACATGTCCCCATACAAATCCCCAGTCATATCATTTTGAGCGGGTTTTATTTAGTATAGGGATTTGTATTGAAGCATGGGGGTCCTAAATTGTGTCGTTTGGCAAAAAACAGTTTTTTGTATGGGAGCCATACTTTAGGGTGCAAAAACGCTAAAACAAACGCCCGTAGGTCCTTTCTTACCGTGTTATGGATCTACTGTCAAAACCGCAACTTAAAATGATAAAAACTGACTGAGTTATGGGCATTTTCAGGGGGGTCCTATCGATTTGGCGCGCACTGTAGTTGCTGCAGTAGTAATAATATCAATACAACACGCTGCAATAATAAAAGCGGCCGCAATAACTGCAATATGAATTAATGCTCCTGCTCGCTACCAACTGATGCCAATGTCGTTACATCCCACATATTCCTGTTCGCACGAAGAAACATGACGAGTTCAAAATTCGCTGGGAGCATACAAGTGCGTTGGGGGGTGAGCACAAGCTTGCACTGTGAAAAAAAAACGCTCACATGCATTCGAAGTCGGCGGCAGTTCCTTCAACAGCAGACTGTAGTTGGCACGACTGGGACGCTTGTTTGGCCCAGCAAGAAGAATCCGCGTCGCGTAGTCATCTTGGCGTTTCTTGCGCTTGTCTTCACACTTCGCCACCTCGAATGCCTTCACCGCATCTGCCTCAGCCTTTGAAAGCGTGCCACCGTTGATCACTTTGACGGCTGCCGCTTCAAATATAGGAGAGTGGACTATACTAGCGTTCGCGTTAAGCTGGGCACGCATCGTGGGGTACTCGCTAATAACCGAGTCAAAAAGCAGGCGGACATCCGCCAAATCGATATCGTCGCACTGCAGCTTCTTAGTGATGCTCTGGAACTTCTTCATGTGCTCCAGCAGCTCGAGGAGCTTGCGATGTGCTGCTCCTTCGTCATTGTTTAGACTGAGCGGGAGTTTTTGAGAATGAAAAGGTCACCATGCAAAAGGATTCGTACGTGTCCAGTGATTTAACCCCCCCCCCCCCCGCTCTCAAGCCTATTTTGACCCCCCGGCAAGTCTTTAACATGTTGTATAATACTACATGTTAAGGACAGTCTAATCTTGATTTTTGTATTACCTGTGATAAGTACGAGTGTAAAGTCTGTACTGCGGGAAGGCAACCTGATTGCTTGCACATCGTGCGCAGCGCTATGTACCAGCGAAGTTGTCATATACACCTTCTCCAGTCTCGCAGGTGGGCGTATGTTGTATATACTGCGACTAGTTTGGGCTTTTTTATTTGAAGTTGACACAGAGCAAACATTTTTGCCTAGCTATGCCATGCTTCAGTTCCAGAGGGATTGAACATCATGCTGCAAGCAATCTTTTTTTTGCGATTGTAATCATCAGTGTTCCTACTTGTCTTGTTCGCTACCATCGTCCTAACGCTTCTTACGACTCCTCCTCGCCCACCTCCTCCTCTTCCGCTTCCTCCTGCTCGTCTTTTTTCGCTTCTTCTTCTCCCTTCTGCTCGTCCTCTTTCTCTTCTTCATCTCCCTCCTGCGGCTCCTCCTTCTCTTCTTCCTGCCCCCTGTCCTCAGCATCTTGGTGGCCACGCGGCCACCAAGATCCGGAGTCTTGTCACAAATCAGTGAATCTATCTGTGTCTTGGCCTTAGCACTTTTCTGGCTTTTCTTGTTACAATATTCACCTACCCGCGTGCATTTCACGGTTTTTAACATGTTGTATTATACAACATGTTAAGAATAAGCCAATTCTGGTGTGGACCACTAATGTAGTCATATACAACGGTTGAGAGCGGGGGGGTTAAGGTAGTTAGGTGGTCAGTATGGAGTATAATGAACGCAAAAGAGCTGGCTTCTCGGGTTAGGACGTCCATCAGTTCAATTGTGTCTTGCCATTGCTATGCAAGCACTTATGTTATATTGTATTGCAATTTTCGAGAAATCATATTTTATTTTTTGTGAATATCCCAGTAATCCGTTTTTTTATTTTTAGAAACTGATTTTATCGATACTGAAATTTTTTATTCAGACCCCTGGTCAGCAGTGGCTTTGCCTCTGGGAACGTCATTTACGAACTGTCTGGCTGCAAATGCTGCCATCCTCTGAACTCCGATGTGGGCGTACGGAAGAACATATCCTGGAATGACCATGAACACATGTGGAACTCCTTCGTGAATGTCCGTTTCCCAGTTGGTGACGCCATCAGCTTTGGCCTTGGCATCAAGTCTCACTGAGTGTTGGAACAAAGTGTCAAAAGTTGCAGCCTGTAGGAAAACAGGAGGGAGACCTTGCAGGTTGCAATGCACTGGAGAGGCATCTGCCCACGTGCTTGGGTCGTCACGAGTCGGATGGTACGAAAGCACACTTGCAGCTGTCATGTTGAGGGGGAGGACGCAGTGCTGGTTAGCTACTTCGTCCTCATTCCAAGTGAGATCAGCAAGTGGACACATGACAATGGCCGCCAAAGGAAGAGGAAGATTCAGTTTCCAACTGGACAACCCGTCCCGAACACGCAGCAGTGTCGACATGACGAGGCCTCCTCCAGCGCTATCCCCTGCCAGAATAATCTGCGATGGCTCCAGCTTTTCATGCTGAAGCAAGTACTCGTACATGGCTACAGCGTCTTCAGCGGGGACAGGGAACTGGTGTTCTGGAAGCTTTCGGTAGTTGGCGAGGAAGACGTCCACGTCCACATCGTCATCTTCAATCTCTTTCTTGATCGCGCCTGCCAACGAGCTGCAGAACGAAATGTACATCCTCGGACTCAGCACCGCGTATCCTCCTCCATGGAAGAAGAGCACCACTAGTCTCCTTTTCTTCTCTTTGGCTTCAACACTGGACGTTTTGAGCCAGATATGCTCCAATCCGTTGAGACGAACGCTCTCGAGTCGCAGTCCATGCTGCCAACGAGCAAACCAGCCAAGGAACGTTCCGAACATGGCCGTATGATGACGGATCACCCGCGCGTGCTGCACGTCAACAATGCGTTCTCCAAATCTGGTAGCTGCGGATCGCATGAGTCCATGAAGCAGTTCGTAACGTAGAGTCCATTTAGGGAACTTAGGCTTGAAGCCTCGAGCCACGAACTGCACGGTGATTCTACCGAGCGTCCAGGAGATACCTGCCAATAGCTGCATTGTCTCCAGTGGGGTACGGCAGAAGCCTCGTGACGCCTCAAGCAGCAACAGTACGGCGATTGCTCCACTGGTGCCACTGAAGAGCCAACGGAGGAACGTACGACGTCGGTCGGGGTCTTTCCAGAGGCGGAGGAACGGGGCTAAGATAGATTGCATTGAAGATGTTAGGACGGACACGTTAACCATGGCTCGAGAACGGTTGGGGAATGACCATTGCTACGCTGCATCGTTGGACTGGAAGTGAAGACGTGAGTCCTCGTTGTCATTGACACAATATCTTGAAGGGGTACGACTATTGATGTAGCCATATCTTTTTACGAAGGTATTATATGTTGAAAACACAAGTCAAAGCATACCACTTGCTGTCTTGTATTGAATCCACTTACGGTACTATCGGTATTCAAATTCGCAGGTTCATGTTGAAGTTGTCTACTACTCGATAAATCTGGGGACGATGTCCATGACCTTGTAGGTGCCGTCCCATAGCATGAAGGACGAGATTTGTTTGTCCAGGCCATAACGTGCGAAGTCCGAGGGGAAGTCTGTATCAAAAGTCTTCCAAGTTCGGACGCGACCGTCGCAGTTCTCATCCCAGTAGAAGGCGATCCGTGTCTGATCCGTTTGAGGTAAACCTTCCCATTTCACAGACGACGTTTTGTTGTCGAAGATGCCCATGTTGACGCAGAGCTGCGACTGGTTAAGTTTGTAGACCCAGTGGCCGCTGGAAGTCCCGAAGTTCTTGTCCACGAAGAAGTGGACGGATCCAGCTGCTACGATGGTCGAGAACAACACGAAAGCAGTCGCTACAGTGAATGCCATGGCCTTTGGTCGAGTGCTGGTCTTGGTAAAACGAAGAATGAGAAGGCAAACCTGATATGTCCTTTATCCACGTGCATTGGCTGAAAGAAGACCCCCGCTGCAACCAGCACCATTCCAGTGTTCTGTTGCAGCGAAGCTGTGGTTTCTGCAGTCAAATCGAACACGTGCGTTGAGTTATCGTTCAATAACTCGGTGGGAAATCGTGGGGCTCGCTTTGATCCCGAGTTCGTTGTGGCCCGAGCGTGAAGCTTTCATTCTTAAAGTTCACTCGTGAAAGCCACTGCCCAACCCATCAACAACAGTTATGAAGTTTATCCAGATCTTCGCTGCCATCGTCGTGCTGTGCTGTGTTCAAGGCTGTACTGAAGCGAATCCCCCAGCTTATCATCGTCCAAGGTGTGATTCGTACAACCGTTCCCCCGAATGCAACTAGAAGCAGTAGCTTTGCACTGTAGCCCCCAAACGCAATGCTGACATCCGCTGCAGATAGGAGACAACTTGAACGTCGCCATGAAAATTACAGCTACCTCTCGAGAAACAATCTTCATGTTCAAAAATTGACCAAGCTTTTAGAAGTAAAAGTGAATCTGTAGCTATTGCCAGCGCAATGGTCGCCTAACACCTATCTTGTAGACGCGCTTAACAAACAACGTAGCTGCGTTTTCCAATAAATCGCAGTGGTCGCAGCGTAGCTTTCACTTCCGGCAATCACGTTGCAGGTTGTCGCGGCACTTGTACTTGTAGGCAGCGTTTGGGTCAGGGAGATTTGGCCCAGTAGCTTGGCCAGCGGCATTAACGTGGACCACAAGCGCTACAGCGGCTACAGTAGTTGGCCGAGCTTCATATCGGATACCAAACGGCCCGGAGCGAGGAGAATTGAAGAATGAACTGAAAAAACAAGGACCATGGGCGAAGGAAGGCCAGAAGCCCAATGTGCAGATGGTGATTAGAGCTGAAAGTGTTTAGTACGCTTGACGATGTGCAGCCGCCGATCTGTGTGAAAGTCTACGCTTTGAAAGCGTTTCTATCAGGTCCATGATGGACCGTCCATCATAAACCAGGCGAAGCAGGGGGGGGGGGCTGCCATACGGGTTACCGTACAGGAATTGTGCGCTTCAGTTGAAGCTGTACATGTCGTTGGGAATGCTAAAAGGGTTAAAGATGTGCCCGTCGTTCCGTTAAAATCCAGCAAACACTAGGCTTAGCCCCCGTTCACCTAGAGATCCCCCGACGATACAAAGCATCCCAATTTCAGTTAGCAATCGTAGTCCAGTAGCGTAAAATGTACATTGTTCAAACTAAAAGACCTTCGAGTATGTTCTCTACGGACAGCCATTTCCCCTTGACATCCACACTCACTGGCCTCGGACGTCTTTTTCGCCGCTTCGATAGATTTACTACAACGCCGATGCTAAACAGCGAAGTACTGTATACCTACCTGTACAACCTAAGCACAAATACCAGTAGTCAAAAGGTGTGACGCATTCGTCAACTACGAATGGTCTTGTCGTAGCTTGAAGTCGCTACGTCATAGCAGTACCGTACTTATGTCATCATTTACCTAGGCTAGTTGTAGAGAGCGATAGAGTTCTACAGTAGCTACATGTAGCCACTAATTTGCTTTCGAGGGAATACAAGGACTACCCTGCATCGCCAATACCATGAGTTCCCTTACAAAAGGCGGACTATTTCCAAGCTGGCACTTATCCAGGAAGCTTTTCGAAAACCAACAAACCAAATGCACCACCTGTTCCAATTCGTGTCCATTCACCTGTTTAACTCCGCACGCTTTATCAGTGGCCTCGTCCACGGGAAGCGCCATCAACTACTCGGTGTAACGGGGCGGTGCTCCTTGTTTGTGGTAAATGAAACTCTGTCTATTAAATCTGTGTGGCGCCCGGGTCGGGCGCCGTGGACCAACAAAACACAAGCTAATCTAATTGGTCGCCGTGGTGCACGGCGACCGTGTGACAGAAGCCCGTCACACCACTCCCCACCTTAGAAAGAAGCCTGAAGAGCTTCTCAATCTTCAAATTGCTTCACGATGAACACCACAAGCCACACCTACGCACAGACTCTCCGAGAGTGGCCGCTGCACGACTGCAGTGGCTTCGAGGCCCCGCTGAGTCCCGACGAGATGCGAGAGTTGTTCCGACGCTGGCGTTCGACGCGGGGCAAGCCCGTCACCGCGACGCTCGCGGTGACCCAGCGCTCGCTTGATGCCGCGTGGACGGCCTTCGTCCGACGCTGGAACGCAGAGGGTGCGCGACGTTTCATGGCGACAATAGAAGACCGCGAGGAGACCCATCAGCGCCACGCGCTGGGAGAGCTGGCGGCGCGCGTGTGCTCGCTGTCCTGGGACGAGGATCGTCCTTGCTGTTACGTCCATCACCTTGAAGGCTGCGCCGGCTGTCGCCGCTTTGGAACGCCGCGACCGGGCGACGCTGACTGGGCGCAAATCGTGAAAGAGTATCCAGAGACTAAGGAAGAGAAGCAGTGGATCGAGCTGTATCGCCGGTCGCTGTACGAGGCTAGGCGCGGTTCGCTACCGCGCCCTGAGGATCATCCCGCGCCAACAGAGCCGCCTCGTACGCCTCAACGAGGCCCGGAACGTCTTCGAGGAGGGTGGAGCGAGGCTCCCAGCTGTCGTCCAGCGGACCTATCCACCGTACCAGGTACCGGCGAAAGCTCGATACCCCGTCGCAGTGACGAGCGCTGCGACCACTGGTCGAGTCATCGTGGTCAAGAATGGCCTCCACGATGTGACGAACGTCACCATCACGATCAACAAGGGGCCGGACCGTCGCGAAGGAACCGAGCGCGAGTGGGCGATGGAGCGTCGCCTGGAGCGCCTGGAGCATCGCGTTGACCAGCTGGAGCATGAGAATCGGGTCTTGCGGCAGGAGCTGTGGGTACCGCGTCACGCGGTACCGGATTATCGCTAGGAAGCGACGCTGGGTGGTAGCGGCGAAGTCGACCGACGTAAAATGTAGGGTGTAGCTTGATTGTAGGCGGTAGCTGTAGCCGATAAGCATCTCCAATGACTTTCGACACCTTGAACGGTCCAATGAATCGCGGCGCGAGCTTACTCGCGCCCAAGTTCGTGACGAGCGTTGGGGAAATCCCATTGGTAGATAATAGGACTTGGTCTCCAACGTGGAATGTTTCCATGTTACGGCGCCCGCTGCGGTCGGCATTCTCCTTCTGGCGATCGACGGCTGCAGCAATCGCATCGCGGACGTAGCGGACAATTGACTCACGCTGTTGCACGAACTCACGGACAGCCGCAGCGTCGCTTCGCTGCGGCGCCGCGTTGGGCGCAAAGTTTGCTGGCGGAGGCTCAGTAGGCGCGACCGGATCGGGGGCAGTGTGAAGCTCGGCTGCGCGACGTGGACGCGGGTTGATTAGCGTCCGACTGGTCCAAGCGGCAACGTCCCGTGGAGAAGCAGTCGCAGCTCGCGCGGCGGCCCGTGTAAGAGGACGCTGGCTTGGGATCCGCGCGGAAGACCTCGTGCTCACCGCGTTCACATTCGGGACAGCGGCCATCTCGTGCGTCGCGACGGAGGCACCACCAGTGGGGTGGCAGTTGCAGCGTCGTGATTCTCGGACAGTTGAACTGGAAGGGCGCTCCAGCCCAAGGAGCGCCGGAACGCGCGGGTGACGGCCGAAATTTACGAAGAACGGCGTCAAGCCAGTTGACGCGTGCACGGCATTATTGATGGCGAACTCCACCATCGGCAGGAAAGAGCTCCATGACTTGAACGACGTGGCAAAGCTGCGTAGTACATCTTCGACGACTCGGTTAGCGCGCTCCGGTTTGGCCGTCCGTCTCTGGATGCGACGCGGTGGACATACTCAGCCGCGTCCCCAACAGCTTGAAGAGCTCCCTCCAGAAGGCGGACGTGAATCGAGGATCCCTGTCCGACACAATCGAGGACGGAAGACCGTGGTGGCGATACACCACGTCAACGAAGAGCGCAGCAGACTGTTGCGCAGTGATCGAGGCTGCTACCGGAGTGAGATGAACCATCTTACTGGAAGCGGTCGACGAAGACCAGAATACCCGTACGACCTCAGGTATCCTGAGGTAGGCCAAGACGAAATCCATGCTCACAGACGACCACGCATCAGTGGCGACTGGAGAGCGGTCGGAGCGGGGCCTGCTTTGATGGAGCCGGTTTCACGCGCTGGCACGCTTCACACGAGCGCACCCACTTCCTCACCCACTTGTACATGTGTGGCCAATAAAAGTCGCGAGAGAGAGATGCAAAGGTCTTCTCGCGACCGAGGTGGCCGCCACTTGGGGTGTCATGGAACTCGTGGATCAACCGAGCTCGGAGGTCGTCGTCAAGCGGGACGACGACGCGGGGGCAATCTTCTTGGTCGACGCGGTAAGTCAGCAGCGCGCCTTCAAGTGAGTAGCGGCCGACACGAGCGCGTGCTCGTGAGGACAGCTTGCGCTCAGCTGAGCCACTGGGGTTGCGCAGGAAGTCGATCAGCTCGGAACAGGACGCGTCATCTTTATACGCGTCGACGATCAGGTCACGTAGCGGTGTGGTCGCTGTGACTTCAGCGGCAGCGACGCTTTCGGCGATACAGACGGAACAGTCGTCATCATCCTCGTCGCCAACTGCGTGGCGGCCGCGCTGCACGTAATCTGGCCGGCGTGAAAGCGCGTCGGCGAGGATGTTGGACTTGCCCGGTTTGTAATGCACGACGAAGTTGTACTCGGAGAAGAGCGATAACCAGCGTGCCATGCGCTGGGACAAGTGAGGGCTCTTCGTCGCTGTCCTCAGCGACGCGTGATCTGTGTAGATTGCGAAGGACTTCTCGCCTAGGAGATACACACGGAACTTGATGAGTGCGTAGCGCATGGCAAGCAGCTCTTTATCATGGACCGGATAATTCCGTTCCGCCTGCTTCAGTTGTCGCGACTGGTAACTCACCACTCGCTCGCGGCCCACGTCGTCAAACTGCATCAAGGCACAGCCGATCGCGAAGTCACTCGCGTCGCATACAACGTGGAACGGCTTGGAGTGATCTGGAAGCATCAAGACGGGCGCGGTCGACAAACTCGTCTTCACCGCGTCGAAGGCTGTTTGGTGCTCGGGGCGCCATGACCACATGGCGTCTGCCTTCAGGAGTTGAGACAGCGGTTGGATGGTCAGCGCGAAGTTCTTCGAGTAATGGTGAAGATACGTCGCGAGCCCCAGCCACTGCCGGAGCTGCTTCTGATCCTGAGGCACGGGCCAAGCGCAGATGGCTTCAATCTTCTCGGGGTCAGCACGGACACCTTCCTTGCTGACGTAGCTCCCGAGCACTGGGATCTCGGGAGCGCAGAAGATACACTTATTCAAGTTGGCGTACAGCTTGTTCTCTCGCATCACTTCGAACACCTGCCGCAGGTGTTGCAGATGCACCTCAACGTCCGTCAAGCCTCGTTCAGCACGGCTGTGGATGAAAATGTCATCGAAGTAGCTGGGCGCGAAGTCCCGGTACGGGCGGAGCAAGTTCGACACCATTCGGTTGAAGGTAGCAGGAGCATTCTTTAGCCCCTGAGGCATCACAAGCCATTCCCAAAGCATTCCACTGGGCGTGCTGACTGCAGTCAGCGGTACGTCATCCTCCCGCATCAAGATCTGATAGAAGCCGTCCATCAGATCAATCGCGCTGTATGTGGTGCTGCCCGACATGGTGTCGAGCACCATGTCTTTCCTCGGGATCGGCGTCTGCGCCGGGATGGTGGCATCGTTGAGCTTATTGAAGGCGTAGACGATCCGCCATCCACCGGTTGCTTTCTTCACGCAAAATGTCGGACTGGAGTGCGGGGACAAACTCTCACGGACGTGGCCGGCTTGTCGGCGACCCTCGAAGAAGGCGTCGATTGCTTCGACTTGATCACGGGGAAGCGGCCACTGTCTCGTCACGCAATACTTCGCACCAGGCACGAGGTCGATCTCGTGTCGGACTCCGCGGTCCGGTGGAAGGGCGGCTGGCACCTTATCAGGGAAGATGTCGATGAACTCGCGAACCAGGGGGGCGACTGGGTTGCCGGCGGCTTCGAGTGCCGGCAACGACTGAGCCAAGTAGCGAGCCTCGCGGGCGGACTTAGGCTCAGCGCCTTTCGGGCGTTCCCGGGTATTGGACGCTGGGTCACCAGCGTCTACATCGACAGCCGCGATCGTCGCGGTGTTGTCCGCGACGATCATGCAAACCTGCTCGATCTCACCATGCTTCAAGTCGCGGAGAAAGTGTTTCCAAGACAGACCAGGCAACTTGGTGATCTCTGATGCATCGCACGGCGGGCGTGCAACTTCGACATTGTGCATTCGCGGGATCGATGCCGCGTCATCCCCCACCAGAACGGAGATAACCTCGGAGTCAGACGCGTCTGACTCATTCGGAGGAACGCGGGGTCGCCGGGGCTTGCGACGGCCACGGCGACGGACTGGCCGGGTAAACACTTCCGTAGCAGGCAGTGGGAGACCACGCTCGACCAAGTCTGCTGTACTCAGACGCCGAGACACGACATCGGCGTCAACTCTATCAGGGAGCCCCTGCTCAACCACATGCGGGAGCCCCTGCTCGACCGCGCGTGGGAGACCACGCTCAACCACATCTTCTTGTTCATCGTCAACGGAGAGCCGCTGCTCATCCGGGCGTGGGAACCCCTGTTCGACCACGGTGTTGTCTGTTGCCGAGAGCCGCTGCTCATCGGGACGTGGGAACCCCGGTTCTACCACGGTGTTGTCTGTTGCCGAGAGCCGCTGCTCATCGGGACGTGGAACTCATGCTCGACCACGTCAGACATGTCTTGAGTCACCTGCTCAAGACCGGCACACGTCACAGGCTCGCGAGCACCCGAAGGGCCATCGCTCACTTCGGATACAGCGGGAGTCATGGAGTTGGGGTCCGCGACTGCAACGTGCGGCCATCGGTTGGGCGTCCCGCGCAGGGATGTCAATACCGCATTCACATCAATGTCGCGCGGGCGGACGGTTCGAGCCAACCAGTCAATATGAGGCTGGTGACGAGCAAGCCACGGGATACCGAAGACACAGTCGAAGGATCCGCTCAACTCGATCACCAGAAAGTCATCGGACCCATGGAAACCGTCGAACTCGTAAGAGAAGGTGGCAGAACGCCGCGGGACACGCCGCGGCTTCCCGTCAGCATACTTTACAACCATGTGGCCGGGGCCGTCCCTAACTCGCGTGTCCGCCGGTAACACCGACAAACTCTCGGCGCGAACGAAGTTGTTCGTCGCGCCTGAATCCAGCAGGGCGCGAAGCGGACGCTTCGCGCCATTGACGTGTATACTGAGGATGATCAGTCTCGGATCACTGCCGGAGGTGGTGGCAAAGAATTGCGCATGAAGCACAGGGGCTGGGAGGAGGATCTGCCACCAGAGATCCGTCTTCCACATCACATCCAGTAGGGCGCCCCGCACCTACTGGTCGTCGCCGTTTTTGGGTCGGCGACCATATCATCCGCATCGGCGGCAACAACGTGTGCGAGTACCGGCGCAGGGGCGCGGCACACAGCCGCGCGGTGTCCGAGTTTCCGACAGCGAAAGCATCGAAGAGGGCGTGAACCGCGACCAGGATTCGGAGCTGGACGGGCAGATGTCGTCGGCGAGCTGTCATGCCGACGACCACGATAATCTTGGATGGCGTCAATCTCCATCGGCTCGGGCTCCGTAGTTGGAGGTCTGGTGAGAGAGAATGCCTCGGAGGCGGACACGCTGTAGTCTTCTCGCAGCGCTGTCTCAAACGCTTCCTCCAGCGAGTCGGGCGTCTTCCGAGTCAGATAGAAGCGCTGGTAACCAGCGTTCATGCCAGAGATAAAGACATGGACTTGAGTCGCCATGTCCACCGGATTTGTCGTGATGCACGACACCAAGTGACGAGCCCGTTGGATGTACTCGAGCATGGACATCCGTCCCTGCTTTAGCGAGAGGAACGCCGAGCGTTGAACACGCTCGTCTTGAGGGGGCTCAAAGGCCAGGCGGAGATCGCTCTTTAGTGACTCCATCGTTTGAAAGCAGGAGGGGTCGGCTACAAGCTTGCCGAGCGCCCACTCCTTGGCCTTCCCAGTCAACTTGGACAAAAGGAACCGGGTACGAGCGAACTCGGTAGACAGCTGCCGAGCTTCGATCGCGATGTCGATCTCGCAGAACCAGCGGTTCAGCTGGAGGCGAGCGGCGCCATCGCCACTGTAGCAGGAGACATCGAGCTTCACGATGTCAGTCTTGTTCTTGGTCGGCGTGGGAGTCGTCGCACGCCGACGCAGGTCGGCGAGCTCACGCGCCATGAACTCGTGAGCAGCCAGTCGTTGATCTTCTTCCGTTCCGGCAGTCAGCAAGGTCTTGATGACTCCTTCTCCGGACACCGCGGCAAGGCGGTGTAGCGCCTCCCACTCGAAGGCGGACAAGTGGGGGAAGCTGGCATGCTCGAGGGCAGCACCAGCCCCTTCAGTGAAATAGGAAGCGTCGTTCATGGTCGTGTGGACGGACTACTAAGTGCTACCAGATGTAACGGGGCGGTGCTCCTTGTTTGTGGTAAATGAAACTCTGTCTATTGAATCTGTGTGGCGCCCGGGTCGGGCGCCGTGGACCAACAAAACACAAGCTAATCTAATTGGTCGCCGTGCACCACGGCGACCGTGTGACAGAAGCCCGTCACACTCGGGTTGAGTTGCAGCAAGTTTCCGGACAATCTCAACCGGCTAAAACGTCTGAAATACGCCGATGGCGCACCCTCTACACAAATAGTCCTTGTCATATTTCACCAGCTCCAAACCAGTTCATTTTTTCTAAAAGGGCACAAGTTTTGCACGCTATATCAAGCAAAACTTTAGGTTGAGCGAACTTTGTTTGCTCCAGCGCAAGATCTGCACTGTAGGTCCTACAGTATCAGCTCCTGTTGGTCATGATACCACAACAACCGACGCTTAAGAAGTTCAGCAGACGCTTTTCCACTCTCCCTTTTTTATGGGATTTACCTCACTTGCCTCTATCTCCTCTTGACAGCAGCCTATTATCTCATTTGATAAAAGTCACAAGAACTGATCAACTTCACGGTTTACGTCTTGATTGAGTTCGCTTCATTATCATTTGTTGAACATAATGCTTCGTTTTCAGAGGGAGGCTCATTTAACTCAGTGATAGCAAGTGGCTTCATGTCGCGGAGCGGATAGTTGTTGGGTGGGAGCTGCCCTCGTCAATCCTAACAGCAAAGACCCTGGTTTAATGCTGTAAATCAATGCCGTGCTAGCACGACCAGAACAGATAGGGAGTTTAAAGAAATCACAATAAATGCGTTAACCATTGGTAGCCTATCCTAGTTCTTCATCGTTGATCACGAACTTTCGCAATCAGCACCATCACATGATAAATATACAGTCCTGTTGACATTGCGCCGCAATTTGCGGGAGCCGCACGTTCTGTAGGCTCAGTCAGTATGTGCTAAGAACGTGTATTAAATAATTTACTCGCCAGTGCATCATGCGATATTTCAACGACGGTGTTCTGCTACTTGTCGTTGCCTTCCTCGCGGCAATTACCGTAGTTTCATCGCTCACCCCCACCGCGAACATTGTCAAGACTACACTTCCATCAGAACGTTAAGATCCGATGACGCGACAGTGGAAAATGGTCGTAAAGACACTGAAGAAAGAGTTGGTTTTGGTGGGGTATCGTTGAATATGGAGAAACTGGTCAACAAATTGTTCAAGGGGACGTCTTCTACCGAGAGAGCAGCGAGCTGAAGTCTGAGGTTCGCCCCACAGACCTATTCAAGACCCTACGGCTTCACCCTGGTGTCGCAAAACTTGATGATAACCCGGAACTTGCTCAGTGGTTCCGATTCGCGGCAGCATACAGGAAGAAACACGGAGACCAGATGCTTCCCGACCTGGAGATTTACTTCATGTTACTGCGTCAGTATCCAACCAAAGACGTGACTTCCCTTCTCCAGTCGCTCAAGCAGACTCCAGGCATGAAGCAACTTGCGACTAGTATGGAACACTCGCTTTCTGGGTCGTGGATCCACACAAATCTGAACCTCAAGACGAATCCGGAGGACCTTTTCAACACGCTACGCCTGAAAGAAGCTGGGTCGAAGCTGGATGAAGTTCCAGTGTTCCACCAATGGCTTAAGTACGTTGACAGCTACCGCATTATGAAGGGGGATCACTGGTTCAACGACCTGGAGATGCTCGAATTTTTTCGGAAGACAATGCCGGAAGAAAACGTAGTGACACTTCTTCATTTACTCCGTCGGATCCCACGCATGGAGACACACGCCGACAAGATGCAGCAATTTCTCTTTCTCAAGTCTCAATCGAGCCACCAGTTGATGCTCAATGTGTGGCTTAAAGCAAAGGAACGGCCCGAAAAAGTTTACAACATGTTAGGTCTGTCAAGTGTCGCCATGAGTGGCTACCACGATACCGCAAAGGTTATTCAGTGGCTGCGATATACGAAGCTGTTCCGGGATAAAACATCAAACCATGCGTTCTCTGACATTCAAACGGTGCATTTCTTGCAGAGGGAGCGACCGCTTCTCTCGAATTGGGATCTCGTCACACTATTCCAAGTGCTCAAGGAGACCCCCGATTTGAAAAGGCAGGCGGAGAACATGCAAGCATATTTTTTTGGGAAATGGATGAGCAGAGGCTTTGAACCGAAATCTGTTGCAAAGAGGTTGGCGATCCCCTACTCGGTGGACGTTGTGTCTTTGCCGAAGAGTGACCCCAAACATTTGACTTGGGAGGCATTCACCCTTTATTTTGCCGAGAACAAGGGAGGAGAAGCGATGCTGAGGAAAGTGAAAGAAGCTTTTGCCAAGGAGAACCCTACTGGTGCACTTGCAGCAGCGGAGAAGTGGAACTAATTCTATACGTACAGTATACACATCCACAATTTACTTGGTTTTAGCTGTGCTAAGTAAGCGCTGCAGGCAGACAAAAATTCTACAGCCTCGTTTGTGACGCACTTTCAGTCGTGGTTTACCGTGTCGAGCATGGTAATTTCATTCTCCATTTCACTCGTAAAAGGGAGGTAACTTCAATGACAACTTGTCATACCTTTTTTGAAAAATACAGGTCTTCGCAGTAAATTTCGGGCGCTGTGAAGAAGAACCAGTTCTGAAACATGCTTTCGATAACTCAATCTCCACCTCGGTATGGAGAGTTCCACAACGGCGTCACCTCACCAATAGTCAGATATCTGAAACTGCAGCAGCTGAGGTGCCTTTCAACACTTCTGCATCAAATACATGTACATACTTGTCATCAGTTGAATAATAAGAGACGTTGACATTGACAATGACTAAGCTTACACAAACTCACGACAACAGATACAACAACTTAGAACGCCGGATCTGCACATGGAAGTTGTACAGGTATTCGGACCGGCATCAACTGCCTCACGATAATTCTTCGAACTACGATTCTAATTATGGGTATGTACTAGTAGTCTACCATTGGAAGAAGACAAGTCAGCTAACTAAATACAAATAACTAGTTCTGCTTTCGACAACTCATCTCAGTGTGGAATCTCCATCTCAGTGTGGAATCTCAACTCTTAAATAGTTTTCAAGGGAGTCCCACAAGATCGGGAGAACGTTCGCAAGACAGCCACCAACAGTCAGATATCTGATACTGCAGCAGCTGAGTGTCAACACTTCTGCATCAAATACAGTCATCGGTTGAATAATTAATGAAGAGAACGTTGACATTGACAATGACTAAGCTTACACAAACTCACGACAACAGATACAACAACTTAGAACGCCGGAGCTGCACATGGAAGTTGTACAGGTATTCGGACCGGCATCAACTGCCTCGTGATGAAGCCAGCGAACCGTTCAATACCCACAGACGACTGTGGCATCATGAAGTGCGGGAAGAGTGTGAACACGTGCGGCATGTGGCTGTGGACATCCACTTCCACCCGAACGCCATGATTCCGCGCGTTCTTGGCCAGTTGCAACGATTGTTGGTGCAGAATGTCGAACTCTGCAGCTTGGATAAACAGCGGAGGAAGCCCACGTAGATCTGTGTGAAGCATTGCGCCTTCCTTCCACGAAGATTTCGGAGTGTCGACAACGCAGAAATCTCGAATTGCGTCCAGCATGGACTTGGAGATGAAGCAGAACTCGGACACGGCTACGTCGGCCGACAGATCGGCGTACGGGCAGTTACACAGCGCAGCTAACGGCATCGTTCGCCGTGCTCTACGTAGTCTCAGTAGTGTCGCCAGTACCAGACCGGCACCTGCGCTGTCGCCAGCCAGAATGATGTTCTTGGGCGACATCTTCTCGTGTTTTACGAGGTAGTTGTACATGACCATGGCGTCATCTAGAGGCGTAGGGAAGGTGACCTCCGGTAGTTTCCGGTAGTTTGCTAGTAGAATCTGCACGTCGATGGTGTTGTGTCCCCAAGCAGCGAGGAGCTGGTTCTGCACTTGAGTTAGTAGACGACTGGCGAATTCCACGAAGAAGCGAGGACTGAAGAGTGCGTAGCCTCCTCCATGGTAGTACAGTATTACAACCCGTCTCTGGTTGGCGGTCGTCTTGGAACTGGTGGTAGTTTTCAACCACAAATGCTCCAATCCATTGTACCGGAAGCTCTCGAGGTTGTTGCCATGTCGCCAGCAAGCGAACGCCCCCAGTAACTGGCCGATGAGTTCAAAATTACGTCGAAAAGCCAATGCGTTAGGCATCTTGAGGATGTGACCACCATTCCGTTGACCCGCAGCGAACGCAATGGCTTGGAACCATTCGTACCATAATGTCCACTCTGGGAACTTTGGCTGTAGTCCCCTTTTCAGGAACTGTAGAATGGCTGTATTAGCTGCCGAAGCCACTTGAGCTGTCAAGCTGCAAACGCCCTTGAAGGACAAGCAGAATGGTCGAAGTAGTTCGTGTACTACCAGTAGTAGCACCAGTTTGGCCAGTACGAAGATGTGGGCTAGGCCGAGCCATTGCAAGTGGGTCGCATTGACCCACAGAGAGATCCCAACCACAGTGAGGAAGACTGGGAGTGTGTACGCTGCACCGTAGCCGACAGCCCTCCCACTTGTGAACTTGTGGACGTGTTTGCGGAGGTGGTTCCTGGCGTGCTTCATGGTTGGAAGTGAGTGCGAGGAAGGAAGTTCAAGACTGAACGAGGGTCAGAGAGGATATGCCATGGGTACGATCGAGCTCGAGCGTTTTAGATCGTGTCCCTCGGATTTGCATGTCGTCGCCCGTTCAAACTGCCGAGGTGACGCCGCGAATGGGATCCATCGAGTCCAGATGGCGACCACCTTTTGAGCAACGCCCCGGAAGTTAGCGGAGCCCTTGAGCTTCCATATTGAAGACGGAAGTCCACTAGAGTTGATGGTAGAAGCGATGACTGCGCCGGCCTCAGCTGTGCACAGGAGTCGAAGGCCAACGGTTGTCAAGACTGCAACTTCCATCCGAGGGATGGGGCGTCTGCAAGTCGCTGTTTGCACTACGCCGCAATAAATCCGAGTCATGTGGCCACTGTTTACTGATGCAACGAGATGACGCTAGGGAATGGCTTCGTGTTATGGTCTCCGAGCTGAAAAAGTAAAGGGTTCCTTACCTGGTGTGCGAGTCTACTGGACCTACTGGAAAAGACGGCGGTTGATGAGTTTGCGTGAACTTGAACGTGTCATCGGCGTCTCGAAGTTTGTACTTGACGCTGTTGTTGCCTTCCGCTGGCGTTTCAGTCTACGAGAGGTTCGAGGAGCAGTCGTAACATGACACACTTTACGTTCACTTTTCACCGCTGACTGTGCTTCCTTCAGTAGTTCACAGAAGGAGATCGCAGATTCTTCGTCTTTGTCGCTCGTGACGGAGTCCTGGAGATCTGAAATGACATTCAACACGAACGGAGTGAGCTGCAGTGGAGACTGGCGATGGTTGTTGGGCGATTCTTGAGCCAGGAGGACGTCCATGTTGTCGAAAAAGTGCTGGCAGTCGACGTCCAGCTCAAACTCCAGCAAGTCGCCGTCGTAGGTGCTCAGGAAGTTGGAGATCCACGTGAAGTCGTCTGCAGAGACCATAAAGTTTGACTCGCAATGCCAGCTCATGATGACAGCTCTGTACACGAGGAAGCGTGTTCTACACTATTTTCCTTTGGTTAATAGTGCTTTAGAGAGAAAGTTCACTTCCAGAATCTGGAAAAATAAACATCCAAGCACGATTTTTGAACGGCGTGAGTCTCTATTGGGTGTCTGCGTCAACTCTGGCAGTACCTTTACTCCTCGTCTTCGTCGCTTTTGTCCGCGTTGACGCTGTCAATGTCCTCTATCTGCGTCGGTGGTTGGGCTAGACGCTTGAACCACGCCTTCTTGTGCATTGTGGCGAACTCTTGTACGTCGAACTCGTCTTCCAGAGACCCGTAGCTATCGGCTGTCTCGAGCCAAGTTCGGCATTGCTGTAGGATGCAACAGTTAGCATATCCATTTGATACAACAGCCTTTAACAAGGAGCACCTTACCTCTTCGTTTTCGAACGCGGGAGAAGCATACAAGCAGGCCAAATAGTAGCCGCCAAGCTTGTCGTGGAAGTGGTGAGCAGACCGCAGCACCTCTACAGCGTGTGTGAAGCGAGCACCTCCATTTGTCTTCTTCCGCTTTTGTTTCTGCTTCTTCGGGTGTCGACCCGCTTCATCTTCTGTCTCTGGGAACGCTCGCACAAACGCTGCAAGTCCTTTGCCGAGAGTATTGAGCAAATGGGGCACACGCTCATCGATCTCCTCCTCTTCAGGTTCTTCCTGGTCGTGAGTATCCTTCCGCTTGCAGATTTCGTGGCACTCTTCCAGATTGAAGCCGACATCAGTCAGCAAGCTTCTGTATTGAGCCTCCAGATCGTCGAACAGCTCCGTCCACTCTTCGAGAGTTGGTGTTCCGCGCAGAGAAGCCCTCGACAAGCACCTTGCAGCCAGATAATTGGTCATCTCCATCAGAGGCTCAGCACTGTCAGAGCTAAGAGCTGTTTCCAAGGAAAACACAAGTTAGACCAGAGCATTAACAAATAGCACTCTCTGTAACTCGAAAACTTACAGATCGCCTGCTGGTACAGTGAAAGTGTGCGGCGGAAGTCCTCCACACTGCTCTGGTCTTCCATCGGGCCTTGAAGCACAGCTTCCAGCAACTTCGCCTCAGCAAAGTCTCCTGCCGTCACCTTGTCGTCGTCTTCGTCCTCTTCTAATTCTTCAATGGACTTCTGAGCACCTCCCTCTTCCTGCTTGGCTGTCTCCTGCTTGTAGATCTCCTCCAGCTTTTCACACACCTGTAACGCCCTATTGTAGTAGTGTTTCTTAGCCTGTTCACCTCCGTCCTCCTCCAAGAACGTGACTAAATCCCCTCCTTCCTTCAGAGCTTTTGCAAATTGGAATCTGGTTTCAAAACTGGTTCCTCCATCCACTTCCACTGCTTTCTGGAATTTACAAAGAGCCTCGTCCAAAACCTCTCGACTCTGAGTCTCTGTAGCCACAATAAGCAGCGAAGAGCCCCATAAAGAGAAGCCCACAGGTCCCAGAGCAGCATCTGCTGCGTCTTCGTCCTCTTTATCCTGACTCAACTTCAACATCTGCTGGAATTTGTCCGCTGCAGCGTCCGCCAGCGTCGGATCTTCATTGAGAGAGGCCAAACGAGCCAATGCCGTTCCCCAGAGGAAAAAGGCGTCCAGCTGCTTCGTAATTGGCAGATTTCCATGAGTTTCCAGCAGCTTCTTGACGCGTTTACCGATCTGCCAAGTTTCTGATCCATAAAAATTAATTTTTTGTTGAAAATAAAACATGAGTAAAAATTACGCACGTTTTTGAGATGTTTCTTCTTCTTGTAGCAGGTCGTTGATGCTAGAGAGTTCAGTGTCTACTGCATCTTCATCGTAAGCTTCAGTATCGTCTTGGACATGTGCTGCTTGCTTCTTGGTGGCCGTGGGGCTCGCGTCGTCACTAGTCGATCGTTGTCGCTTTACCGCCATCGCTTTACAATTAATGGTTAAAATTCAATTATTGGGCAAATGAATGAATCGTTTTAAATTGTTTAAAACACTTAAAAGTATTCGGTTTGAAACATTTTCTACAGTAATACAAAGGACAAGGCTTACACGACATTCAAAACTGGTGAACATTTGCAGCAAAGACTGTCATTTTTCCTCGAGTTCTTTAAAAAAACTGTATAGCTGGATTGACGTAAATACAATTTGCCATCAGTCAAAACTCCTGTCAATCGGATCAGTAGTCATAAATCAAAAGTGTATCGCCTTTTAAAAAGGTCGACATTCCTACATTTACCAGCTCCGAGACAACGATGATGCATTTAGGCTGTGTTTTGCTGGGGGAGGAAGGCAAATTCTCTGTTGCCATAGACCCCATTTCGACGGTATCAGACTTGAGACAGAAAATCTACAATGAACGGCTTTGCCGCTATGCGATCGACCGTAACTCTCATATCCAGCTTTATCTGGCAAAGACCCCTAACGGTGAATGGATGACACCAGAAGATGCTGCTGTTGCCCGGTTAAACAACTTGGAGTCGTTGGAGGACTACGGCACTAGCGTACGATACAAGAACAAGACGTTTGGTCACTATCAACTGTCGATTGAAGACGTGAGTGAAGATTTTGAGGTAGGGAAGGTTCATATTTTGGTGAAAATCCCCAAGGTGCGCGTATTTTGCGTTGGAAAATACATCTGCCCTTCAACCAGTATGATACTTCACTGGAAACGTACGACAGAGTGGGGGAAATAATTCAGCGCGACTGTGGCGACTACAGTCAACAAATCCTGACAAAAATTGAAGAAATGTACCAGCTCAATACGCAACCATACCCGTTAATCTGTGTGCAAGGTTCATCAGGAGTGGGTAAGACCCAACTCGCGTTTGCTTTAAAAGGATGTCGGCCGTGGTTTTACTCGCCTATATGTGAGGTTGATGGAAGCTCTCAACGGGTTTATCTACAGTTTGTGCATCTATCAGCTCGGTTCCGCGAAGCCAGGGCGATGGACTTATACCACGAAAAAACTGAAAGCGCCATTTTCGACCCGAATTCTTCATTTTACCAGAAAGAGGAACTGTGGACGTACGGCTGGATATGTGCCTTATTGAAGTATTGCAGCCTGGAAGAGAACCAGCAATCACGTATGATCCGGTTCGAAAAGACATTGGAATTCCCTGTGAGCAAGTGCAATCGTAAAACTGTCGATGCTGTACGGGATGAAATGGTGGCGGAAAACAAACTGCTGCCATTCTTCATTTTGGACGAGATGGAAATTACAGAAGGTAAAAGGAACAAGGCAGCTTTCCAAGTGAATGTCTTCCGTACGTGTCGGTTAGTGCTGATAGCAATGGGAAAAGATCCTGAACTCAGTACGTTGATGGATCTGTCGAACAAGAAGCAAAAGTGGATGACCCTTGTTCCACGTTTCCCACTTTACCGGCTCAATCCTTTCGAGATATCGACGGAACAAGCAGCTTGGGATCAAATGGAGCAGCAATATCCTATCGTGAAACGTATCGCGGAAGGTTCTCGAGGGAGTTTCGCTACTGCTTTTGTGCAAAGTGTTGTCCGATATGCGCGTTATCACACGGGTTGGAACTTACCCGATCTGCTGGACTATGCATTAGAAGAAGTTGGCACCAAAGTGCGCGACGAAAAGAAATTTATGGATACTCAAACGGGTCGAAATGCACATCTGAAGGCGATTTCGTACGCCTTAAAGTCCCCGGAAACATCCGAATCGACCATGACACAAATGATGGAAGTCGAGGCCGAGGCGATGCGTGTGCATTTCGCACAATTTGCCGATGATAAATTGACTGACGTAACAAGTTGCGACGGTATCTCAAGCGTCCACGGTCAAGTGTGGGTGCCGCGCTGTAGTTTCCCGATTATGGACGAGGATCTGCTGTTGTACCTGGCGATTTTGGGCGGGAAACCGTTTTCGGGCTACACTAAAAGTTCCTACATGCATTATGTGTCTGCCTCTGACTGCATTTCGACGTGGCAAATGTTCATGATGTACCAGGGAGGAAAAGGTTTTGCTACTGACGAAGTTGTAGATCCTGAAAATATCTTTAATTCGTACGAGAATGCAGTGGCGCATATGATTTTCTGTGCGTCTCGAAGGAACGGAGTGCAAGGGATTTCATTGAACGACTTTTTCAGTGGATTGCTGGGTGAATTCCAGCGTTATTTCGGGACAATGACAATGACAGAAGCTGGCACGGAGAGCAAAGTTACAGTCAACGATTTGTTGGAAGGATACACTGCGTTGGAGATCTCCGACACGAAGATCCCGTTTTTATCCCCACCTAATGCGAAATGGCCAGAATTTATCCTTGCAGCAAACGAGAATGGATGCAACTTCGGCCACCTAACGCGCACCTCGGACAAGGTTCAAGTTCAAGACTCGAAAGGCGAGGTGCTTCTCACTTGTGACTGCAAACACGGGACTGAAACAGTGGACAGTATCATGATGAGAGAAATCATCGGTGGGTTGAACGCTGTGTGGGAGGAGAAATGGTGCGACTTTCGAGGACGTGAGAGATGGGCGATCGCTCTGGTTTTCTGTTCGGAGCTGGAGGACTTCACGTGGGAACATGCAGGTGTTGGTTGCATCAAGATTAATTGCCATAACTGCATACTTGACTGGATTTCCCAACCAAAACGGGGTAAACTGGTGATCGTAATGGAAACAGGGTCGTTACCCATGACAATTGTTGAAGCGATGGACGAGGATGTGTTGTATAGTTCTGATGAGGGATAATTAAAAATATGAAATCCATCGTCAGCAAGCAAATCTTTAGTTGGGTTTTGCCAGCAATTTATTGTCTAAGATCCGAATTCAGACGTTCAGTGATGTATTGGCTTGGACACAACAGCGACAGCAACTAGTTTCATTAGGACATCCAGGCAGTTTTTTTTTCATCGTCTGCGCAAATTCGTTTTCTTCGTAATTTCTGTGTACGATTTGAGTTACTAAACTTCTTGAAGTATTGCACGTAGGTATAAGAGTTTTACAGAGCAAAATTAGTATGGCGACAGTCTTTGGTGCAATTGTTGGAAGCAAGTTAAAATCGACGAGATGCGTCTGTAGCTGAATTGAAAAATGTGATCAAGAAGGAAAACCCCAACACATTCCAGTTCGACGCCATGCGCTTATTCAAACCGAGCTGAATGATGACGAGGTGGACTTGCAGCTCTACTTGACGAAGAAAGGAGAGGCTGACGGAGGCTCACGTAAAGGAAGGAGAAGGGCGAAAATGAAGACGATGAAGAAGAAGCCGAAGGGAAGGGCTTAGTGGATGTGCTAGTGGTTAACCCACAACAGCAAAGCTCCCCCGACTACAACATGAATTTATCGGAGCTGCTCCTTCTCAATTCCAGACGCTTCGACCAGCTCTTGTTGATTCTGTCCCCAACCTTCTCTTTCCTACCACTGGAGAGTACCGATCGTTGCTATTTTTCCGAGCACTCCGTTGTCTGGTAAGAGTACGCTCTGTGATTTGCTCTGCGACCGTCTCGTGAAGACGAAGCCGGGAAGCCGTCGTCGTTCAAATTCTCGGACTATATAAAATCGGTCTACACTTGTGAGCTCGACAAGTTTTGGGATGCCCTTTGTGAACATATTCTCTTGATCGATGATGCTCAACTCACGTACGATGATGATCCGAAGAGGTCTCTGATACCCCATCGCTCTTCACTGTCGGATACCTCTCGGAATTTGCTGCCATCGACACTTGGAACGGCCGCGTCCTTCCTGTTCTCTTCCGTAGGATGCAGTAGCGCTGGTGATTAAGAGCACTGCTCTAAGAAAGAGAAGAATGAAAGTCTGACGCATATGGGAAAAGAGGGAGGGGGCTTGGGATTTCGGAAGCAACTTGTAAAATGAACTTCTAGGCAGTGTTGCTGTGTTCATTTGACGTCGAACCGATCTCGAAATGGTATCATCAGACGGGCAAGAACAGGCAACGCAGTCGGTGAGGTGACATTTTCTGCAAGGAAAGGTTAACATTGTCGATACAATGTTGACATGGACAGAAGTTGGTCCATTGAAGCACCGCCGAATTGTTCGTATCGACAAGAAAGAAGGTACTCTAAACCAGCAACACCTCGCTGATATTGCTGCTGAAGCTGCAGCGATGGTCCTGCTCCAGATTGTGTGATCGTAGTGTATCTCCAAAAATGACTGGTTCTCCAAAATGAAAGTTCGAGCAGCTAATTTTACGACATGTCCGGCACCAGCGTTCATCCGTTGATGACCTCAAAATGCCGCTTTCTCGTTAAGTTGTGGAAGGCCACTCAAGTGAAGCTGCACGGGAGCTATTCCGCCAATCGTGTGCAAGACTTAGCCAAATACACCCGCGAGACGAGTTGGCTTCGAGCAGTTGTCGTCTCCATTGGAATACCAGTACCTTGTCTTCTCGTGACGCTTCTGATCGATATTTTACCTCTTGCTGATCCGTCCAAAGGCGTCGAAGCCAATAAATTACTCTTCGTACGTGAATATTACGCTTTCGTAGTGATGACGTCGCTTGCACTTCACCAGTTTCGGAAAGGAGTGTCTCTCCTTCCCTATTCGACGTGGAAATTAGTCCGAGATACTCTGCTCATATCTGCTCTAACTGTTTCTAGTCTATATGGACTGACGCTGGTTATTGGTTTCCCATTGCCTTTCACGAATGTGGTTGCGACGCCAACGTGGGCTTCTTCTGTAGCTTCAGCGATCGCAATTCAATGGGCTCCTAAACTTCAGACAACGCCGAAAGCTGGTAAAATGCTTTTTGGGACGATCAAATTGTGGCTATGTGAATTTATGCTGGTTTTCATCTATCCACCGTATTTTTACGTTTTTTCAACAATCTCCACCATCAAAGCGAAGATGGCGTTTGCTCTACTTCTCCCAGCACTGAAACTACTGATGCGTAATTTATTCTCCCGTTCGGTTGGTCATTTAGGTGATGAAACTCCAGGGCTGGTAGTTTTCCACGCTGACGTCTTCGGCTCGTTGTTCGTGGCTTATTGTATGCAGAATTCGCCTTTACTCTGGATGACGTTGACTATTATGGCTGTGGACATCCTCGTTATGGGAATATCTCTAAACGATCTTAAGAAAATCCACAAAGAACTGGTAGTTCTAGAACGGAGATTGGATATCTGGAACAGCCACCATAACGCGCTGGAATACATCGTAATTAAAGGAAGAAAACCAACAGCACTAGATCGAGCGAGTGTGTTGTTAGCTCATGAACAAGGTCCTTATCTCTCTCAGAACCGGTCTTTTGCGAGGATACTACCTGGAGAACGAACAGGACCAAATACACTGGACTTGATAGGGAAGAAAGTAAAAGGGTCTGTGGTTCTAGTGCAGAATACTACTTCGCGTAGTACCGGTAGTACAGCCCCCCTGTCGATGAGAGAAGTTGGTCCAACTCAAAGCCGACTAGCGCGTGTTTCACTCAAGCGAAGCTACACCGTAAAACTTCGACGTCTGCTCTACATGGTAGAGTTCGTTCTACTCCTCAACTATGTCGAAGTTATCATCCCCCTGGTTTTCTGTAAGTTTTACTCTACCACATCTGATTACAGGTAGTTTCTCACTTGAATAATACTTGTTCTTCAGCAATCTACCTGGTAACGACGTACCACCTGCCCAACCGAGCGTACTACCCTCTTTTCGACGGAATGGATCAGCATCAATTACTCCACACACTGAGCAACGTCCTTCTCTACTGTTTCCTTCAATTTCTCTCCTTATTAGTACTGATCGGTTCACTAAAACGCATGTTGGGTCACTCACCAATTCAACATATCGCGTTTGTACTGGAGAAACAAGTGGATTGGGTACAGATGTGTCTGGTTTTCTGGTTGTTTTACACCGCGCAAGGATCTTTGAAGCATTTAGGTGAGTCAATACATTTGTTGTCGTAAAATTACTCAGAACTGACGTGTATTATCACGTAGGTTATGACTACTCATTCCGATTTTCCTGGCTGTAAAAAGACAACTCAATTGTCTTACGATTGCAGAATCTGATAACCAGTAAAGTCGTCACTCCTACAACAATGAAAACCACCTCACCATTCTTCATTTTCAATCCAACCTTTGCAAGCTCAAATCTAGAATGAGTGTAACTGAGATGGTCCGTCTTGTGACTATCGTTGCTGTATGCTCTTCCCCACTGGTGCACGCCCATGGGTTCCTGTCGTTTCCAGCTGCCGTCTACAGAGATCCGTACACTGCTACGTCGTTTGTGACGACGATCACTGAGAGTATCAACCCCAGTGTTTTCGATGGGAGGAAGTGGAACGACAGTCCGGAGCTCAACGCCGCAACGTTCGCTTCTGCCTTCCATCACTCCAACTTCTCATCTCTGCGTGAGATTGTGGACCTTGTGGTACTTGATTGTGGGAATACTAAGGATAATATCCCTCCTGTTAACGTCACGGGGGCTTCGGAAGCTCGCTGGCAGAACAACGAGGAGCACAAGGGATTTGTGGAGTCTCACCACGGACCGTGCGAAGTCTGGATTGATGATCGTCTGGCACTGCATGATGATGACTGTCGCGCTGCTTTTACGACGTATCCTGCTCACTTGCCGGTGTCGTACAATGAGCTGTGTAAAGGAGAATGTCAGCTGACGTTCTACTGGTTGGCACTGCATGAGCCGGCGTGGCAAGTTTACAGTACGTTGTCTGGTTTTTCGTGTCGATTTTTGTGGATTAACTTTGTGTTTAATGCAGAGGCTTGCGTCCCTATCGTCAATGAGCCGTGACAAGTAGTTGGGATTCTACGAGGCATGTGTCGAATTGGCGGCGTTGGATAACCACACGAACTTGAAAGTATAGTCGTAGCCTGCAAAAAAAAAAAAACTTGGGTTAGAATTAAGTTTTTAAACTGATTCCTACCAAATAACTTGCCAAAGTGTTGCAGAGATGTCTGTACATTGTAGAACAGATTTAAGATGAGGCTAAGCTGTACGTAGTCTCGTTGTTTCTCAAGCACAAAAGACAAGTGCTGGACTGGAGAGTGCCCGAACATTCGGGCCAGAATGATCAAGATAAGCAGTGAAATAAGCTGGAGCAGGCAGTAGAACAGCACGTTGCTTAATGTCTGGAGGAGCTATTCCTGCGTCATTCCGTCGTAGATACTATATTAATCGCGATTCGGGAGGTAATACGTGGCAACTAAGTAAATAGCTGAATTAAAAAGCAAAAATGTTAGAACGAAAACCTTACGAGCAATTTACGAAAACTTACAAAAAACAAGAGGGACGATGACCTCCACGTAATTAATCAGCAAAAGAAACTCCGCCATGTACAGCAATCGCTCAATCGTCCGTACACCGCTCTATGGACAGGTGCCACCTCCTGTGTTTTCATTATAGGAAGGACTCGAATGTTCTTTCGGAGAGGTTTCCTCCACCCACCCGGGAACATTTTGAGGGACTATGTCAAGGGGTGAATATTTTGGTGAAAATCCCAAAGACGATCGAATGCCCTGTAGAATGGGGGTCTAATCACACAACAGCTCTGCAAGATTACCAAAAAGTGGGGGACTGATCCAACGCGACTGCGGAGAATACAGTCGACAAATCCTGAGGACAATTGACGAATTCTACCAGTTCAATACTCAGGTGCTCCCATTTATTTGCGTGCAAGGTTCGTCCGGAGTGGGGAAGTCTCAACTCGCCTTTGCTCTAAAAGGACATCGGCCGTGGTTCTACGCGCCTGTGTGTAGACTTGGTATGTGTTCCCAAGATATTTACCAATGCTTCTGTGACTTCTCGAGCAATTTTCGGAGCGTCATGACAATGAGCTTACCTGATGCAACGTCTGAAAACGCCATATTTGATCCAAGTTCGGCATTTTATGAAAACGAGAAACTATGGGCGTATGGCAGGAAATGTGCCTTGTTAAAGTCGTGCAGGCTGGACGAAAATCAGCAGCTATGTATGGTCCGCTTCGAAGCGATGATCAAGTTGGATGTAACGAAATGCGATCGGAAAACTGTCGATGCTGTACGTGATAAAATGTTGGAGTTAAAATGTTGGTGGAGAAAAAAGATCCTGCCGTTCTTCAACTTGGACGAAATGGAGGTGAAACAAGGCGAGAACATGGCACCTTTCCGAGTGAATATCTTCCGTACGTGTCGTCTGGTGGTTGTTGCAATGGGGACGGATTCTAAGATCAGTACGTTGATGGATCAGTCGAATCAGGAGCGACTGTGGATGACACTTGTTCCTCGCTTTCCACTTTACCGTTTCATCCCTTTCGAGGATGAGAAGAAACAAGCAGTACAATCGATCAGCGGTATCCGGTCGTGAGGGAAGGGTCTCGAGGCCGATTCGCCACTTTTTTCGTTGAAATCGTCGTCAAAAACGCTCGGGAGAACCCCAAATGTAGTCTGACTGAGCTGTTGGGTGCAAAATTTCATGGCGAAAGCCGCTGGAAGAATTGCGCATCTGAAGGCGATTTCGTACTCTCAGTGGTCTCGAAGTTCCCGAAAGCAGTAAACGTAACCACTCGGAATGTTAAGGTGGAAACGGAGGCGATGCACGCACACTTTGCCAGTCTGAATTGACTGAAGGAACAACACGTGACGGTATCTCAAACGTTCAAGGTGTAGTGTGGACACCGCGTTGTTACATCCCGAGTATGGAGGAGGATCTGTTGCTGTACCTCTCGGTTTTGGATGGGGAATCTGGTTTCAGCTTACTCTCGTGGTAATAATTCCTATGTGGCAAATATTCATGAAGTACCTGGAAGGAAACGATTTTGCTACTGATGAAGTTGCTGTGGCTGAAAATGACTTCAAGACGTACGAGAATGCAATCGCTCATATGATTTTCTGCGCCTCACGGACGAACGGGGTACTCTGAACGACTTTTTCAGTGGATTATTGGGTGAATTCAAGGAAGATTTCGAGATGGTGGCAATGAAAGAAGTTGTCACGGAGAAACAAGTTACAGTCGTCAATTTCTTGGATGGATACACTGCATTGAAGATCTCCGAGACGACGATCCCGTTTTTATCCGAATGCGAAATGGCCGGAATTTAACCTTGCAGCAAACGATACTGGATGCAACTTCGGCCACTTAAACCGCTCCTCGGACAATGTCATTTACGTTCAGAGATCTAGTGGCGACGTACTTCTCGTTTGTCACTGCAAACATGGGGCAGCACTTGTGAATAAAACTATGATGGGAGAAATTGTCAGCGGATTAAACGTTATGTGGAGAGAGAAGTGGGTGGTTTTCTGTGCCTAGTTGAAAGATTTTATGTGGGAACACCAGACGTTGGCTGTGTTAAGATGAACTACGAAAGCAGCATGTCCGATTGGGTTTTCCAGCCGAAGCGGGGCAAGTTGGTGATCGTAATGGAAACGGAATGGGTACTGAAGACTGAAGGAGTTGAAGTGTAGTTTTTTCGGAAATTATTCCTACCGCTTGTTGATGGTTATCAAACTTACGATGAATGATCGCACTCAAGTTGTTTTTGCCACCAGCTTTCGGCAATCGCGGGAATATTCGCTTCTACAGTCCAGTTGATGGGGGTTGAACTTGTTTGGAGGCGGGAGATCCGAGTGGTAGGCCGCACGAACGTTCGGTGAAGCGTTGGCTTGGACTCCAAAGAGCACAACAGCGGCGATCACGGCTAGAAAAAACTTTATCAGGACAGATACCGTCGATGCGTTACCGGTTGGGTCAGTTGGATAATGAACTCTAGCCGAGTAGGGAACAAACGCCCATCTTTTTCTTTATCTTCCTAACGTATAAAACACGTAGGATAACTTTGCACGCAATGAGAGAATACGTCTCATAGATGACTACATAGCATGAACGTTAACCCCTTGGTTCCCAACGTCATAACTTACGGCTTTACGAAATCGTACGTCGTAAGTTACGACGAAAAATCTTCGAGCAATAGAAAATGGCTCGGAAAAGGGAAACCAATACTTTAATGAAGTCAATTTTTTCTTGCCCAAAGAATAAGCTGCTGGAGGTCGCACGGGAAATTGCAGAAATCGGACAGGGCTAGGGTTTGTAAGGGCGTGGGGTCCGGATCGCAGCTGATTCATTATTCCTGAATTTTCCCGATGGCGCGCATCAGATCCACTGGACGCAAGAAACCTGCCGTTGCTCGACACGACGTCGACTTTCGACATCTCTGGAGGCAGCTACGAGAGGTGGGATGGAGCTCCAGACGCCCCAAGGGCCTCGAGACCGACTGGACCTACATAAAGCCTGGCAGTTCGGTAGATGGCACGGTTGGAGTCGACTTCTTTGTTGGTGAGGCTGCTGTAGTGGCGCATGTTATTGAGACCGGATTGCTGGTAGCTGAGGTGAGTCGTTCATTTGTGATTCGGAGTAGAATGTAAGACTAAGGCTGATGATTGTTGCAGGATGAGGCGTCTGGAAACGACGACAACTTCGAGAATCAGAGCCATAGTGATAAAGAGGGTGGGGCTCAACGTGAAGCGCAAGCCTGTGAAGATGAAGTGCAAAACGAGAATTTGGTGCGGGCGTCCCAGATTGACACTAATATGGAGCTCTCCCAACACACAATGGATGCATTATTTGGATCTCCAACACCGAGTGAGGTAGAGCTATCACAGGGAGCTGTAGCTCGTGCATTTGACATTCCGCAAGTTGGCCTTCAGGGAGATCTTTCCGAGCCGGATGTACTGGAAGGGGCAAGTCATTTGCAGCACTTGTCGGGCGCTTCAGGGGCTGAAAGTTTGGAGTTAGACGTGCCTGTAACCAGGCAACTTCGACCGCGACGCCAGTTCAAGCACGATGTAAACTTTGTAGAGGAGAACGAGAACCCAAGTGATTATGAGCAGCTGAGCTCTGGAGAAAGTGACGGTGATACGATAGCAGACAATGATGATGATCCACTGCAGCATCGAGGAATAGATGTAGGTGACGATGCCATCTCGGATACGGATGCTCCGGAACTGGACGAAGCATTCCTGGCTTCACTAAGCATAGGAGACGATGAAGGACTAAGCCGAGAAGCTCTCGCGAGAAGACAAGAGGCTCTCCGGGCAATGCGTTGGACGCCACCTTCATCGAACTTCGAATTCGAAGCGGACGTACCCGGGGCTTACCGGTGAAGAAGCACAACCCGTTGCTGACCTACGGAAGCTATGTAATTCACCCCTCGAAACCTTCTTTTTCTTCGCACCGAAGTCTATGTGGGTCAATATTTGTGAAGAATCGAACCGTTACTGCTCGCAGCAGATCCTCCCCAGAGCTGAGCGGATGCGCGTCAAGCAGACCGAGCGACGCGGGACGCCAACGGAAACGGTGAAGCAAATACGGCGTCGGCTCCGAATGAAGCCAGCTTACGCAACGCACGAGATTCTCCATGTGATGGGTCTGCTGGTAGCCCATATGCTGTGCCCTCCACAACGTCGATTTGCGCAGCACTGGTCCATGACAGAAGATGGCGCCGTTCCCGCCGGGACCTTCGGCAGATATATGGCAAGGAATAGGTGCCAAGACATTCTTCGAGACTTGCATTTCGTGGATAATGAAAGAGATCAGACTCGCTACAAGTTGAGGAAGCTTCGCCCGGTTGTCGAGAAGTTACAAGAGCGTTTCCTGGCCGGTTGGACGCTGCCTGCAGTTTTTTCGTTCGACGAGGGTGTTTTGCCAGCGACCTCTCGGCGAAACACCACCAGGATGTTCATGCCGGACAAGCCGCACAGGTACGGCTCCAAAATGTTTATGACGTGTGACAGCAAGACGGCGTACTGCCACAGGTAATACTGATTTTTTTTTGTTGATTTTTCAATGATGTAACTTACGACTTTGAAGCTGACCTTATTCTGCTTTGCCGTAACTTTATAGATTCGAGATTTACGTTGGTAAAATGAAAGCTCGCGATGATCAGGCCGACACATTTGATCACAAGACGGGAGCTGCTGCAGTAATTCGCAACCTCAAGGTCGTGCTCGCAAATGATCGCCAAGCCTTTCACGCAGTCACGATAGACCGTTTTATTCATCTATCCATTAGCTATTGAGCTGCTTTCGATGCACGTGTACGTCGTCGGGACGGTAATGACTGGGCGACTCGGGTATGACCGCAACGTTGTCGAGCCACGAAAGACCCGGCCAAGAAGTATTCCGCGGGGCTCGTTCACGTTTTCACGCTCGCTGACTGTGCCAAGTATGATCGCCTTCCACTGGTGGGATCGTAAACCGGTCCACTACCTGTGCACAGGGTCAGTGATGACGGCATCCCTTATCAACCGCAACGTGAAAGGAGAAGGACCAACGACGGTAGCGTGTCCAAGGGCAGTCAACGATTACCAAGAATGGATGGGCGGAGTGGACGTGCATGACCAACTCCGCCTCCAAGCCTTCTCGATCCAGACGTCGGTTCGTTTTGCAAAATACTACAAGAGCCTATTCTTAGGTCTCATTGATTTGGTCATGGTGAATTCCTACATCTCACACAAGGCTGCGTGTAAATTGACGAACACACCGGCGATGAAGCGTGGTGAATGGTACGCTGTGCTCCACAGCCAGCTACTGCAGTTGAAGGAACAGGATTTTGCAGGGGTGGCGGTCACACCTTCACCCGGAGGCAAGAAGCGAAGACGGAAACGCGTTGGGCATTCCCTAATCCAGTTCGACGACTGGGTTACAGTATCTGGAGTCCAAAAAAGGCGCCAGCGGTCTTGCAAAGTATGCGCATTGCTCCGTGGCGATCGCAAGAAGTCGTTTCAGACGACCTTCTACTGTGAGAACTGTTCCGTAGACGACGCCAAGTGCTACCTATGCCCAAAAGCACGACGTGAGTACAGAGGTACGATGAAGACTTGCTTCCAGATATGGCACGATGATTTTGAGTGCGGGTTCGCCATCCCACCTACCTTGGGCAAGCGCGTTGTCCTCCGGCGTCCTGGAAAGAAAATAGGTGTGCGGAAGAAAACACGGCGTGAGCTGCTTCGTGAAGAAGAGGGCGAGGCGGACGACGAGCTACGTGGTGATGGTGAGGAGCTCAGCGAAGACGACAGTGAGTTCGACCTCTAGAAACGCAATGATCAGCTATCTTGTGTGTTGTTATAAAATAAACTTTCTTGAACCGACGTACCTTTTGCCTCCTTATTTCTGAAATGATTGGGTTCAGAGTCCAACTATCTTCCGCACTTCCTTTTCTGCAATCCCCAAAGTTACGAGTTTGAATCTCCACTGGACAAAAGAAAGTTGTGTATCTTACGACTAAGCCTAAATTTCACCTGTACAAATCTATATACCTACCCGCATGTGGATAGTCTACGACTATACAAACGCCTTGATAAAATGTACGTCATAAGTTACGACCTTCGCTTAGCGGTTCCGAGGTACGAATCCTGGGAACCAAGGGGTTAAATTACCTAAAAGAGCCAAAACGTGGTCTGCACCCAAGCGATCTGTTTCTCGACAAAAGCCACAAGTTGAATCGGGGGAAGCCCAAGCATCCGTTTCGTCACGAACAAGAGCAACAACAGAGAAAAGAGCTGGAGCAAGCAGTACATCGTGACGATATTCAGCGTCTGAACGAGTTGTTGCCCGTCCACATGGTCGAATACAGTGTAATACTCTCGGTTTGGCAGGTGGTACGTGCAACATTCACGATCCCAATTATCGCATTTGGGGGTACGTAGTGTTTGCTGTACTTACAGAAAACAAGACGTATGATCGCCTCAACGTAGTTAATGAGCAGTAGGAACTCCGCCATATAGTGTGTATCTTTTATCAACTGAAATCCGAGCTGATAGGGTTCTAGCAATTTGTGCCTTTCCAGCTCCGTTATCTTTGCTCGTTGGTCCTTTTCCAATAGGGTGTATTCGGCCTCTTCCAAACGTGTAATTACCCAGCAGAAAGCAAAATACAGTGGCGTTTTGCCAACGGTATCCGTAGTTTTTAAAAGCTTTCCGAGGCATGGATTCCTGTTTCAGTTTAAGATTGGATAAAAGAGATGACGATTTCATCGATTGCGTCAGTTCGTTAGTTTATGGTCCCGCAATCCTGTGAAGTTGTTAGGCCCGTGAGAGCTATTCCCAATGAGTTTATCGTCAATTCGACGGCTCAACTGGATTGGTTCCACACGCTCCATCTCAATACTTCAACCAATACGAAGTATCTTTCAGTGCCAGCCCCATCGTCACAGCGTCTGCTATCATTGTCTCCAACGTTGTCCAGAATGAAGGTGTACTCTGCATACAGTACGAGAAAAACAACGAGCCGAAGACGTCGGCATTGAACAGCACAAGCTGAGGGATTTCATCGCCTAAATGGCCCACCGCTCGAGCGAAAATGTTCCTCATAAACATTTTTATCATCGGTAAAAGCCCATTTGAGCCTTGTTAGACAGCGTCGTGTACGTGTAAAAGTACGGAGGCTACGTGAACATGAGCGCCATATTGTCATGCCAACCACAATTAACGTAGCCCATACAGGAACGACATTCAACGTTGTGAAGGGGACTGGGAAACCGATTGTTGTGGCGAAACCATAGAGAACCCCACACTTAACGCTGCTACAATTAAAGTATCTCGGATAACGTAGCTGTTAGGAAACGGCAATAGACGTAAACCCGTCCGGAACTGGAGGCTAACGAGACTTGTCATGACGATATACTCGTAATACTCACGCACAAAGAACCACTTGTTGGCTTGAATCCCTTCAGAAGGTTTGGCAAGTGGCAAAGCGTCAATTTGTCACGATTAAACAAGGCAGGAGTTGCAATTAAAACTACAACAGCTCGCATCCAGCTCGTATTTCTAATGTAATTCTCTAAATCTTGAACACGCTGTTCCGAGTAAGCTCCATGTAGCTCCACTTGAATCCACTCCCATATTTTAAACAGCGACGACGTGTCAACTTCATTTGCACCTCGAAAAACCTGCAACTGCTTTTAGCCACGATTGTGTTTAAAGTGCTTAAAGTTGAAGGCAATACTGACTTCTGATTGGCTAATGATGTTGAAGTGTCTAAACTAAATGCGACCGGCCAGTTCTTAAAAGATCTTTAAACCAATGAATCGAGAAGATAGTATACAGGATGAAGATCAGGATGATACAACGTCCACATTAAACGGAGATGAGGGCCAGCAACAGGATGAAGAGTCCAATATTCGTATTTTCCTACGTGTTAAACCATCACGTAAACCTTCAGGTTTTTTCTCTTGGGATGAAGACACTAATATGATGAAATACGATATCCCAAGAGACATAGCAGCTGGTTTAATCAACAATTCCAGAACATCCTACAAGTTCCGATTCGACTCAGTTATTGGGATGGAAGCTAAACAAGAGGAAGTTTTCGATCGGGTGGGAAAACCTTGTGTTGAAAGTGCTCTAAATGGGTTTAACTCGACTGTTTTCGCCTATGGCCAAACTGGTTCGGGCAAAACGTTCACTATCACAGGAGGAGCAGAGAGATATGAAGACCGTGGACTGATTCCACGTGCTTTGTCTTTAATCTTTGAAAAGATGCGAAATTCCAGTCAAGAACAGATCATCGCGCAGATTTCGTATTTGGAGATTTACAACAATCAAGGATACGATTTACTGGATCCGAATCATGAATCTACGAAATCTCTGGATGATCTGCCTCGTGTAGCCATGTTGGAGGATGAAGATGGCAATTGCCATCTGAGGAATCTGTCCATGCATCCAGTGACAAGTGAAGAGGACGCACTTAATTTGCTCTTTCTAGGAGATACGAACCGTGCTGTGAGTGAGACGGCAATGAATTTAGCATCTTCTCGATCGCATTGTATCTTTACAGTGTCTTTGGAGACGAGGAGAGTGGGAAGTGAAGTGGTTTTACGGTCGAAACTGCATTTGGTGGATCTTGCAGGGTCTGAGAGAGCTCACAAGACGGGAGCGAAGGGACAATTACTGCGTGAAGCTGCGTACATTAACACGAGTCTTCATTATCTGGAGATGGTCATTGTGGCATTACATGAGAAGAATACGAAAGGAAGAACGCATATTCCGTATAGAAACTCTATGATGACATCGGTACTGCGTGATTCTCTTGGAGGAAACTGCAAGACTGTCATGGTGGCCACTGTGAGCCCTGAGAAAGATCAAACTGATGTAAGTATTTATTGGTATGATTTGGATTTAGACCGTTCCTAATGTTTGGTTTACGTAGGAATCTGTGTCGACGTGTAGATTTGCGCAACGAGTGGCTCGAGTGAAGAATGATGCTCGACTGAACGAGGAAGTGGACCCCTCAGTAATTATCCGCCAGTTGAAAGCCCGCGTTGCTAGTCTTGAAGAGGAAATAGCGATTCTCAAGGGCGATGTGGTACGTCAAGTTCTGAGTAAATACACCTTGACACTAAACTCGTGGTCTTTCGTAGAATGAAGGTGAAGAGTTGAAAGACTACGAAAAGGACAAGCTACGGCAGAAATGTTTGGATTTTGTTAACGATTCCGAACCGAGCGCACATTTATCCATGGGGGAATTCACCTACACCAAGATGAAGGCTTGCTTTGATATTCTCAAGAGTATGGCGAACGCTGCCGGTGCAGCAGCCGCTTCTGGTGGCACTGGAATTCCCGGTGTGAAGCTCATCTCTGCTGGAACTGGAGGCAACAACCAGGAGCTTGAACAGCGTGTAAATGAACTGGAACAACTCGTGCAACAGCGCGACAACGAGATTGCTATCATGGTTAACATGATTCGAAAGAAAAATGACGGTGCAGTACCAGCAGAGCTGCTATCCAGAAATTTCGTGGAGTACACAAGCAACCAAGACGAGCATCGAGAAGCAAGACCCCAGAAACAGCCAGTGAAACAGCCTGGTGGCTACGCTTCGACCATGGTAGTTGATCCAGCTATCCTTGAAGATCCGACGAAGGCGTTTGAAGCTTTCAAGGCACAATATCCAAAGAACGACGCGATTCGAGACAACAAAATCGCGCTGAAACGCAAATATGACAGTGCCAAAGCCCTTGCCAGCGAAGTAAATGACGCTCGGAACCAGATTAAGGCGTTGACTTTGAAAATTGACAAACTCCGGAAGCAACAGGCCATAGCGGACGAAGGTTTGATTGATGTTGGAGGAGAAACTGTCGATACAGAAGCAGCAGCAGCTCGAGCAGAATTTGAAGCAACCGAGCAGAAACTCAAAGAAGAAATCGACATACACAAAGTCGCGTACAAGAAAGGATTCAACGAACTCAGTGAGCTCAAGAAGGAGATTCAACACATCCAGAAGATGTTGGAAATGGGCCGCATCAAGTTGCAAAAGGATTTCGATCTGTGGTACCAACGGCAGGGTAAAGGAGCTCTACTAACAGAAACTCTGTTAGCTCAAGGGAAGCCGGAAGGGAATCAATCTGTTGGGAAACAAAGGTCGGAGATGTCTGTACCAACAAAATCGGTGTCGCCTGAGAGACCAGAGAGTATCCCAAGAAAACCAACATTTGAGTCGGATGGGAAGAAATCACAGCGTTCATCTGTCGCCAGGCAAAGTACAGCCAGGTATGGGGACTTTTGCAACTACCGATGTGTTTAAATGAGCCACTAACAATGAGTTTCGTTTCTTAGCACCGTGGAGGAAGACGTGTCTGGGTTTTATGAAGCACTGGATATCCTCAAACGTCGCAATGCAAGGAAGTAGAATCCTACTCCGTCCAAAAGGGAAGCCACAGAAATAATGGAGGTCTCTACTTTTGCTGAGATAATGCAGACAGAATTTCGATGATCTTGGAGGAGTTTCAACCGGTTTTCTAAAAACACCTGACGTTGAAAATGCTCGTTCGTTACTGCACCAGTATTCATTCCGCTTCGTAGGAGAAGGTTGGAAGAAAAAAATGTCCAAGACAATGGTAAATGGTGTTGATATCTCCATGCTGGAAGGCTGGATGATCAAGATCAATAGCAACCCTAGCTTCTTCGGCAAGAACATGAACCGACGATGGTTCAAAGTGGGTTTCGTTCCTGGATCAGGTTCTCAGGAGAAGCTCGTCATCTCTTACTCTACCAGCAAGTGCGTTCTGTAATCCCTTATCAAAATATTCCAGCTTACTTACATTTACCTTTTCAATATGCAGAACTGCGAAGGAACCGAGAGGTTGGCTCTACGTTGAGGATGTCAGCGGCATCTACTGCCGTCGAGTAAGTCAAATGTCCTTCTTCACTCACTAAATGTACTTACCCTACTGCGCTCAGGAAATGATTGAGGTTGTAGCTCCATCTCGGACGCTTCGACTGAAAGGAGAGACTGCAGTCGAGCATCGTCTCTGGTCCGACAGTCTTTACAAGCTCTGCAACCCACCAAAACCTGTCGCTGCAGTGAAATCGACACCAGCAGAATCGAGACGGGAACGAACGTCACAACCGGAACGAGAGTCAAAGCGGGAAGAAGAAGAAAATCGGGAGCAACGCAGGCGCCGATCGGGCCGAGAACGTGAGCGAGAGCGAGAACGAGAACATGATCGGGACCGGGAACGAGAACGAGAACGAGAACGTGACCGACGAGACCGAGACCGAGCCAGAGAACGTGACCAAGAACGCGACCGGGAACGAGATCGGGACCGTGAACGTCGATCTGGAGAGGACGATAGGGAGCGAGGAAATCGTTCTGCCCGATCAAACCGTCATGATAACGATCGTGATGACAGGGATAATCGACGAGAGCACAATCGCAGCCATCGTCGCAGCCCTCGAGACGACTACGACGACTACGACGCTCGAAAACGCCGCTCCCCGTCGCCAGAGAAACGTCAAGTCAGACGCGAAGAGCGCCAGTCATCACGTTACTCCCAGCCATCACATCATGAAGAGGAAGAGGAAGAGGAGTGTATCACCAGTCGTACAAGCAAGTTTGAAGAAAGTGACGATGACAGTAGTGAAGACGATCGTGACAGTCCTCGGCCTTCGACTACCAGCAGCTCTCGCAGTTTACTCGTAGCTCAGATCAAGTCGGGTTCTTCTTCCGAGGCTTTAGAGACGGTGCAGTGTAAGAACATCATGTCCGACAGCGAAGAGGAGGATGACAACTACCGCTACGAAAGCAAGCAGGATCCGGAAGAGAGTCCTCGAGATCCTGTGACGTCGTCAACTAGTCCGATCGAGGATGACGTTAGGGAGGAACTACAGCACCTGAACCTTCAACAAACAGTTGAAATTCAACCGTCCAAGCGTAAGAACTCAGAGTATTTCGACTCGGACGAGGAACAGGATCAGGATCAGGAGCCCCGTGCTTTATCGTCGAAATCCAAACCAGCAGTTGACAATGGGAAGACACCAACCTCCGGTGTCGCAGCTGACAACAACTTCGCCCATGACGACTGGGATGAAGAAGAACCTTCCGCTCCAGCACCAACGAAAGCTTCATACCCAGTACGGATTTGATAGACTTTTTGCTTGGTCTGATGCTTCTAACATGCACTTGTGTCTTGTAGACTGCTCTGAGCCACGGAGTTGCTGCCGATACCAACTTCGTTCATGATGACTGGGACGATTAAACGGTCTGTGGTTAGCAACAACAACAAAAAACAGTGTAGCTCAAAGAGAACGTCTTCACACGAACCGAACCTTGCTAACAAAAAGCGTTATTGAGTTAGTGCGCACGTTAAGCAGTTACCTTCCAAATACTGCTAGAAGAAGTGAAGTCTTCTAGAGACGCGAGCTGGTGATCACTTGGTGGTAGCTTTCACTTGTCAGTTGCTCGTATTTGTCTTTGGATCGGTTGAAAACCCACAGACGGTCGGTAACCTTGGACGGATCCATTCCTTCCTTCCGCAGCTTGGCCTTTTCATGCTTCATTGTGCCAGTGACAGATATCGTCTCGAGCTTTCGGATGAACAGCGGCATAGCGAAAGAAGGTAGTTTTTGCTTCACGAACGTGGCGAACTCGTCCAAGTCGAACGTCTTCTCTTCGAACACCATCGCTGCCATACACGCGCGACCATCGTTGCCTGGCACTTCAACGCCGTAAATGCAGATCTCACTGAGGCCAGGGAACTTGGAGACTGCCTCTGCAACCTCATTAGTGGCCACATTCTCTCCCTTCCAGCGGAACGTATCACCCACGCGGTCAACGAAGTGCCAGCAGTGTCTTTCATCCTCCTTGAACAGATCTCCCGTGCGAAAGTACATGTCTCCCTTCTTGAACACGTCGGTCAGGACCTTTTTACTTGACTCTTTCGTGTTCTTGTAGTAGCCCTGAAAGCCTCGAGCTGGATCTTTCCGATTCACCTTGACAATCAACTCGCCAGGCTCGTTAATAGCGCACCACTGCAGGAAACCCTTGTTGGACCGGATATAGTCGTCCTTCTCGACGTCGTACTTGACAATGGCCACTCCAGTGACTATGTTGTTGATAAATCCACGTCGACCGAGATGTCCCTGATCCGCCTTGGTCGTGCAGGCATTTAGCATGCCCATGGGGCCTTCCGTCGAGCCGTAAAACTCGTAGACGGACGGAATTCCGAAGCGTTCTTGAAACGGAGCCCAAATATCAGGTCGCAGTCCATTCCCGAAAGCTGCACGCACATGATTCTCCTTATCGTTGGCTTTAGCCGGCGCATTGAGCAGATACCGGCACATCTCACCGATATACTGAATCACGGTGCAGTCATACGCACGTACTTCATCCCAGAACTTGGTAGTCGAGAACCGACGAGAGATACATAGTGTAGCACCAGAGAAGATCATCATTCCCACGGCCAAGTTGCCTCCGGATGTGTGGTAGAGCGGCAGTGCACAGTACAGTCGGTCATACATGGACAAGTGCATCGAGTACTTGAAGGCCAAAGACCGCAGGATGATACTGAAGTGGTTGACTCTGGCTGCTTTCGGTAGACCCGTGGTACCGCTCGTGTAGATGAGTAACGCCATGTCGGACGTCGAAATGTTGGCATTACGACGAATAGATTCTGGTGGCCTCTGCGTCGTCATCTTCTTCAGCTCAACATCAAACGATAAGGCTCTAGGAAGGTACTTAGCTGCAGCTTCAGGCGTTAAATTCCCTACAAAACACACACAAATGCTCAGCATCTGGAATATCCACAGAGTAGTTCCTCATCACCTACCGTTTCCATAGATATGAAAGGTGACAGTCTCCAATTGGTCAGCCACATCCTTCAGCTTGTCCGCCAGTTCTTGACCCACAATCATCCACTTGGTGTCAGCAATTTTAGCACAATGCACAAGTCCATCAGGCTGCAAATGGGTGTTCAGTAGTGCCGTGACGACTCCGATCTTGGCCAGTCCCAGCCACACAATCACGAACTCCGGTCTGTTCTCCATGAGCAGAGCCACCGTCTCCCCAGGCTTGAGACCCAATTGCAAGCCCCAATGAGCCACTCGATTGGCAGCTTCGTCCACTTGTTGGAAACTCAGGATACGCTGACCGAACTGCATACAGGGCTTGTGTGGCCAACGACCAACACTCTGCTCGAACAGGTCAGGGATCAACATTCCGTTGCGTGCGTGACGCTTGGCTTGTAGTAATGCTACTGCCTGCATTCCGGAATGATACAAATCGGAAGAAATTAACAGTTTTTGATCCACGTAATACCCTAATGCTGCTGCTCCAGCCACAGCTAAGAACTTGGTAGGGACGTTGAACGGTAGAACGGGTAGAACAGAAGCTACGATGGCCCACGCGTCCGTCACAGAGGACGGAAGGCTACTCGGTAGCAGGTCTGTCATTTTGTGCCTCTTGAAGCGGATTCGATACTGACGAGAAGATACCGACGCGAAAAATTCGTTACCAGTAAATTGACTTGGATAAAGTATGAACTGCTTAGTCCGGCGGATCAGGTTCTGGGATGCAACACTTCAAGTAGCGGGACAAGTATTATACTATTAGTATAATTACTATATTACTACACCTTGCTTGCAAAAGAAGCTGTGTCTTTCATTCATTTGCATATATAAGGAGAACTACAAGTTGTTTCTCTTCTACAAATAAAGAGAAGCATCTGTAGTACAACTGACTACGAAAACTACAAAGCCAGCAACAGACTTAAGCCTCGTTGAGGACGGTCGTCTTGATAATGCGGCTAGTCACCACGTACGGGTCCATGTTGGACGCCGGGCGACGGTCCTCGAAGTAGCCCTTGCCTTCAGCCTCCGCCACGCGAGGAATACGGATCGACGCGCCGCGGTTGGCCACGCCGTACGAGAACGTGTCCATGCTGGCCGTCTCGTGGCGACCGGTCAGACGACGCTCGTTGCCCGTGCCGTACGCCGCGATGTGCTCCTTGTGCTTGAGCTTCATCTTCTCGATGGCCTCGATGATCTTGGCCATGCCGCCCTCCTCGCGCATCGCCTTGGTCGAGTAGTTGGTGTGGCAGCCGGCGCCGTTCCAGTCGCCAGGAATCGGCTTCGGGTCCCACGACACGTTCACGCCAAAGTCCTCGCACACGCGCAGCAGGATGTAGCGGGACATCCACAGGTGGTCGCCCGACTCGATGCCCGTGCACGGACCCACCTGGTACTCCCACTGGCCAGGCATCACCTCGGCGTTGATGCCGGAGATGTTGATACCAGCGTACAGCGACGCACGGTAGTGGGCGTCCACTACGAGACGACCGAACACCGAGTGCGCGCCGGCACCGCAGTAGTACGGACCCTGAGGACCGGAAACCGCCCTTCGGCCAGCCGTACGGCGTCACGTTGTCCTTCTCGAACAGAGTGTACTCCTGCTCGATGCCGAACCACGGCTCCTCCGCCTTGGCCGCCTCCATGACGCGAGCGGCGTCAGCACGCGTGTTGTTGGCGATGGGCGTCATGTCCGGCTTGAGGCAGTCGCACAGCACCAGAATGTGCTGGCCGCGACGGAACGGGTCCTTGAAGATGGCCACGGGACGCAGCAGCACCTCCGAGTCCTCACCGGGTGCCTGGCCCGTGCTGGAGCCGTCGAAGTTCCAGATGGGCAGGTCAGCCACCGACTTGACGGGCTTCGTCAGCGTCTTGGTCTTGCAGCGCAGGTCCTGGCCGGAGCCGCCGATCCACACGTACTCGGCGAGGGTGACGCTCTCGGTGACCTCGAGGGTCATGTATTGGTCGTACACAGCGCGGTCGAGCTTGCTCATGGTGTTAAGGAGAAGAGGAAGAGGCTGAAGACTTGGAGCTGGAGCTGCAAATTCAGCAATGATTTTACGTACGTTGTGCAGTGCGAGGAGATCGGAAGGAAGAGGCACGAAGGATTTCGGCCGTGTTGATTGGCTGGGTTCACTTCAACTTCAACGCGCCAATCAGCGGGAGGCACATACGTGGCGGAGTGTTGACGATGTTCGTCTTGCCTGCTCCGACACCGGTAGAGTTAACGACCACCTTGATGATGTCAAGCGCTGCTTGGTGTCGGCAGAGTTTTGTGCAAAGCGCTGCAGGCTCTTCCGGATCGCCTGGAAGCCACTTCAACAGACCACAGGATAAGCTGTCGTGGAAGATAAACACGCCATCGCGCGAGAATGTGGCTTGGAGCGCCGAACCCGAAGCGCAATGCCCAGCATCGAGAAGATTCAGCTGTGGCGACACCACGGCAGATAGCCACTGAACCTCCGTCGTTTGTGCAAACCCTTGTGAGGCAGAAGGAAGCAGCTCAGCTCGTGGTGGGTATTTCAGGGGATGTGGCCCTCAAACCCATCTTCCACAGAGGGAGCGCAATGAAGACTGACCCACGTGCATCTGCCAACAACCGAGAGGCTCTCATGAACGAACCCCCAGCGCTCAATACCTCCATGTACGAAGCGGATGACGATCGTGAGCTGCAAAGGCAGCCAGCTCGTCGGACTCAACGTGTTCTAGCGCTGCATAGAAGAGCCCTCGTCTCAAACTTCAGTACACGAACGCCATTCCGGTGCACGGTCACCTGCTTCAATGCGCTCGGCCCTGATCGTAACGCGGAGGCAACAGAACGCAGCAATTCCTGGCAGTGTGCGGCCCACGAAGGGCTGGAAAGCGCTGGTTCACAGCGCCGGCATCCAATCTGCCGCCGCCCAGCATGCACATCCTAGCAAAAGTGGCCGAGCCGGTCTAAACTGCACCACGTCATTTTCGCGGCATAGACAGGTCGAGTGGCGCCATAACCGGGGCATTGTATTTTTATTGGCGTGACGCTTGGCGCGTCGATCATCCGCATAAACGTGTCTTCTGAACGGATAAAGTATGAGAGGTTTGAAGATACTCGAACCTATTCGGGGCCATAGTCAAACCTAGTACAGTAGTTGAAGTGCTTGCGCACTCGCAGTGCAACTGCGCAAACACCGGCAAGCATCGCACCAAGCCGAGTATGCAGACTACGAGCTTGCTCCAAGGATGTCTTGGCTGACCTTCACGCCTCCGTCGAACGCATGACTATGCCGTGACTGAGTTTGACGCCACCTTCGAGTGTCACTCGCTCAGCGGAGTTCAGTTTAGATGACACCATCGATTGCTTTCTTTTACTTGTATGCTCTAGCAGTACATCTCAATAGTGTACAAACAACGTGATATGCTTTGGCTTGGGCAAAAAGCATGAGTGAAGACTTACGGCAAAGCATCCCTCAGCAAGTTTTGCTGTTAAAAACTCGCACAAGCTGCAGATCATCAAGTGTCTGCCTGGTATCGATACTACCGCTGTAGGGAAGTGTATTCGCGCGCCGTTTTCGAGTAGTCGCGGCTTTCATCGTCGAGACCCGTCGACTCACCAACACTTTGGTGGTAAATTGCCGCCGGAATGTGCAGTGATGCCCATTGCCCCTCCTTGCATATCAATTCTCAGAAGATCCACAGCGTTTCTTTTCCGACTGTGACGCAGGCGTAAAAGAGGAGGGTCGACCTCTTCAACAAAACAAGGTCATTTTCTCAAATATATTTGCTTTATCTATGCTACACAATCTGTCGCCCCTCCTCGCCGATGCTGGTCACCTAAAGCTCCGATCTTTCGCTTCCACTCGCACTCGAGTCCTCGTCATTGCCCGATTTGCAGTGGACAACCAAGTTCCAAGCTTCTTCAGCCTCTTCCTCTTCTCCTTAACACCATGAGCAAGCTCGACCGCGCTGTGTACGACCAATACATGACCCTCGAGGTCACCGAGAGTGTCACCCTCGCCGAGTACGTGTGGATCGGCGGCTCCGGCCAGGACCTGCGCTGCAAGACCAAGACGCTGACGAAGCCCGTCAAGTCGGTGGCTGACCTGCCCATCTGGAACTTCGACGGCTCCAGCACGGGCCAGGCACCCGGTGAGGACTCGGAGGTGCTGCTGCGTCCCGTGGCCATCTTCAAGGACCCGTTCCGTCGCGGCCAGCACATTCTGGTGCTGTGCGACTGCCTCAAGCCGGACATGACGCCCATCGCCAACAACACGCGTGCTGACGCCGCTCGCGTCATGGAGGCGGCCAAGGCGGAGGAGCCGTGGTTCGGCATCGAGCAGGAGTACACTCTGTTCGAGAAGGACAACGTGACGCCGTACGGCTGGCCGAAGGGCGGTTTCCCCGGTCCTCAGGGTCCGTACTACTGCGGTGCCGGCGCGCACTCGGTGTTCGGTCGTCTCGTAGTGGACGCCCACTACCGTGCGTCGCTGTACGCTGGTATCAACATCTCCGGCATCAACGCCGAGGTGATGCCTGGCCAGTGGGAGTACCAGGTGGGTCCGTGCACGGGCATCGAGTCGGGCGACCACCTGTGGATGTCCCGCTACATCCTGCTGCGCGTGTGCGAGGACTTTGGCGTGAACGTGTCGTGGGACCCGAAGCCGATTCCTGGCGACTGGAACGGCGCCGGCTGCCACACCAACTACTCGACCAAGGCGATGCGCGAGGAGGGCGGCATGGCCAAGATCATCGAGGCCATCGAGAAGATGAAGCTCAAGCACAAGGAGCACATCGCGGCGTACGGCACGGGCAACGAGCGTCGTCTGACCGGTCGCCACGAGACGGCCAGCATGGACACGTTCTCGTACGGCGTGGCCAACCGCGGCGCGTCGATCCGTATTCCTCGCGTGGCGGAGGCTGAAGGCAAGGGCTACTTCGAGGACCGTCGCCCGGCGTCCAACATGGACCCGTACGTGGTGACTAGCCGCATTATCAAGACGACCGTCCTCAACGAGGCTTAAGTCTCTGGAACTTCTCTTAAATTTGTACTTGAGCAATAACAATCAAGAGCTACAAGCATAGCTCCAATGAAGCTCTATATTTCACAAGCAAAGTGCTTCACTCTATCGCATTTGTCTACCTGCTACAGTAGCTCACTGCTGCTTCGACTGCGTTTGCGTTTCTTCTTGTGGCTCTTCTTGTGGTGTTTTCTCTTGTGTCGACGACTGTCATCGCTGTCGCTCTCACTCGAGTCACTGTCACTCCTGTGTTTCCTTTTCCTACTGGAGGAATGTTTGTGCTTGTGCTTCTTCTCCTTCTTCCTCTTGCGTTTCTCCTCTTCAGAATCTGAATCTGAGTCGTAGATCGCCGCTAGAGCTTGAGGGTTCAAACCGCTTCCCGTCACGTCCTTCGCCACTTTGGAGCGCGACTTGTGGCTCTTGCGCAGCGATTTGTCCCTCGACGCGTCCAGCTTCTTGCGGAATTCCTTGGAGCGATGGATTGACGCGTCCTTGTCAGCGTCGGCCTGCAGCTTCTGCAATTTAGAGCCCACGAGCTGGTCGTACATCTTCTTCAAGGTGGACTGGGCGTTCGCGCTCTTGACCATTGACCGCCCATGGTCCTGCAGCTTGTGGCGCTTGCACGTGCCCGTGTAGCACTGTGGACACGTCGACATTATTAGTGTAGACTCTAACCGCATTTCTAACTGGTCTGTTCATTACTGTATAATGTGATATCATTGTATACAGGTCCTGTGAGATTATACACTGTCACCGATGTAGACAACTCGACGGGGGGGGGGGGGGGGGGTAAAAGCCGTAGGGCTCCATACAGACCACTTGCGCGGACGAAGCTTGGTACGGGCATGGAGAACTATTTGACACAGCTTGTAACGAATTTACAAGGTGAAACCTACCGTGTATAGTCAACGTTTGGACTGATCGCTGAGGATAACGTTACAATACGGACCGGCATCGTTATATTCCTTTCAGCTCCGAAGCAGGTGAACGGCACAGAGCGAGACACCAGTCGTAGTGGTTGTTAGCCATAGATCCACTGCATCCGGCCCCTGGTCTCGTCCTAATGACTGCACCCGTCGTGCAAGAGAGCTGACTCGTGATGAACAGCAGGAAAGAGGCTCTGGTTCGATAAACTTTCTTTGGAACGAGTCATCCCAACAATTATCGCCCCATCCAACCATGCCACGAACACTTTCTAAAAGTCCTCCTGTCCGTGCTTGCGCCGTCTCCAAGCTTCATCGACAACCTGCCAGGTGTGCATTTTAGGGAGCGATTGCTCTCTCTCCAGCAGCGCCCTTCTGGATATGCTGGACCGCCCGACAGACACGACAGGGCTCGGAGCACGAACGCCCAGCTAGCTCAGAGAAGACCCCCCACGATCTACGCCCATGTAAACCGCGTACTGGGCCGAATTGCTGTTGCTGCTGGTGTGACGGTCCCGCTCTATTCCCATTCTTTTAGGCGCGGTGGGGCTCAGCACGTCAACTGCAGCGGTGCGCTCACGGCGCAATGGATCTTTGACCGGGGTGCCTGGAACATGAGCACGACAAACAAGGGGTTTAACTACGTCTTCAACACCAGCAATGAAGACCACAAGGTTAGCAAGATACTCAGCGGACACGAAGCCAACGCGTCAGTGGTGCTGCAAAACTTGGCAACGTTCGACTCGCAGACTCGCGCCAGGATCGCTAGTTTCCAGCATCAACTGTTCAGCACCAGCCACGGTCTCCAAACATCACAGAACAATATTAACCAAGCCGTTCAAGATGTGCTCACTGCGACTGTGATCCGCCACCATCCGCTGCTGAAAGACTTGAACGGTGAAGCTCCAGCAATCAAGCGGATCGATACGTGTGTTTCCGAGGCTGGATGCTCAGTTGGGGGGCTACTAGCCTGGTCATCTCATCTCGCGCAGCCCGAATTTCCCACGTCTAGCATAATCCATCAAGCACGCAGCAACCTCTCCAGCAACCGTTACCAGCAAGCCCAGAACAGAAGATCATCAATCACCAGGCCGCTATCATTAACCACTTTATCGAGCACGTGAAGCTTCAAGATGCTCGCATGGAGACTCTAGAGACTAACCTGAACAACCCTACACAAGCTACTCACAAGCGGAAAGAACCAGACACTAGCACGAGCGATGTCAGTCATGCCAAGAAAAAACAGCGCAGAGTCACCTTCATGCGACTTGGTACGCCTGGTATGCTCACGAACCACAGCTTTGGCGTGCACCAATCTCAAGGCAGTAAGTCGGATGCAAAGCTGCTGGTTGCGTGCATGAAGCCTGTTCTTGGATGACGGCTTCATGCTCAACCCAACCGCGGCAGACTTCCGCGACCAAGTGATGAAGACTGGTACCCGCGCTGAACACGCTGTCCTCGCGTTCCTGGAAGGACACAACATCCGCTCTCGTGGATCTAGTGCCGTCTTAAAGCACCTCCGTGCTCTCCATCGCGCAGGAGCTCTTAACGCCAGAATCCAGCTACATGAACAGCTCCTCCAAACACCAGCTACTTTTGATCCCACTCCTGGACACATCCAGAACGTGCTCGATCAAGTTACCAATTAATGGTAGACAAGATACAGATCAGTGGCATACAGCACGCTCTCGTCTACAACCCGCACAGATACCTTTACACGCAATCGCATCCACACGCACATGCGAATCAGCTACCGCATATAACAACGCTCCTTGCCACACGACGTCACGCGATGCCAAACGACGCACATCACGCAACTGTTTTTGTGTCCTGAGAGCTTCTCGCTAGCGTGCAGCTTGACGTTCTAGCAAAATTGCCATTAGAAATACCTCAGCCGGGAATCGGACCCAACGACCATCCCTTTCGGGGGCTCTACCACTGAGCTATGAGGTGGGGATTAGTACAACTCAAGACAGGGGTTAGTACAACTCAAGGCAGGGGTATACTCGTTGGAGGGCCGAGTGAGAATTAACACCACCACAGTTCTTCGTGGCGAACGACAACCCTGCTAGCCATGCCGAGTTCGACACAGCCCCATCAATACACCGCACTCCTGTAGGTGGTCAATCGGGCACTGACTCAAGACAGCGCGCGTCGGCTTTCAGGTGCTGTGAGCGTCATTCATTGGCAATTACGGCTCTTCTTACAGTTTAACTTAGCACTGTATGCCCATAAAATTTTCAATACGATACCAAATCGGCATCTATTAGCACTTGGGTTTTGAATTACATACAAATGTCTAAACAATGTCGGAGACGTCGGAAGTCGGAGGTGCTTTGGTATGGATGAATATCGTATTTTTTCCGACAGACAACTTAGTAGGATTGTGCAACGAATGAAATGAATGGCACTCTGACCAATCACGGAGTCTCCATTCACTATTTTCATCCAATAAAACCAGGTAAGAAATTAATAAATTTAATACTAAATGGAAAAGGAGCTAACCAACCGCTTAAAGATAAAGTTTTAGTTCCGACAGCTTCCGACAAATATTTGTCGGAAGCGAGACACAACATGTATATGCAGATAGTGAAATGTAGTCAAGTATACACTATTCAAATATCCTCATAATTACTACAAATAGGCAAAAACCTAATATAGGACGTTGTGGAGCTGGTGGTCCTCCACACTCTGAAACAGCAGAAGCGCCAGGCAGGAACCAGTATGAGTATCTCTGCACTCATCCCTACGAACACGCAAAAAGCGCGCACTACAGGGATCAGTGCTTTCGAGCGTATGCTTAAAGCAGAAAATGTGTCTATGAATGTAATTCAAGCCTGTGTAGTTAGTGACAGCTCCGGCAAGAGCCTTGCGGCCATCATGGACCGCTTTGGCTACTACCTGGCGACGTATGAAGGTAAGAAAGGTAAGTTGGCGTCTAACACAGCCATTTCATACTTTAGGAACGTTAAGCATTGGTTTTTTGATGAGCATCCTCATCTTCGGGTTCCCACCGAGTTAATCCTGCTAAAGCAAGGCAAGACTTTAGAAAAACATTGCTTGAAACGTGACAATGGGGATTTACTAACAGCTCCGCCTTGTACGAAGGCGGATTTAAGTGCGCTAATTCGCTATGTGTACAGGACGGCCTCTGTTGCTACCGACTACGAAGATGCGGCACTCGCGTGCCTTATGTGGCACTGTTTTGGGCGCTCCTCGGATCTCGGCTACATCAGCAAGCAGCACATCACAATGTCAGCAGACAACATTTTCTACGTACGCATGCTTCGCGTAAAAACCGCTGAAGAGCAAGGCCTCACCCTCGTACCTGACCGCGACGATTTCCTCACTTGCCCCCTGCACACGCTTGCCGTCGCTCTGGTGATGCAGGAGGCGCCGTGTGCCTCGCTGCTAAGTCAGCTTCCCTCTCTCACCACCACCGCACCAACCTCGCTAGGTGCTGGAGCACCTCTGCTTGAGGTGCTGCGAGTTAGCGTCGCCGATTGCAACGACACTGCACTGGAATTGGGGGCGTCCACGTCGCTACCCAGCATCGCCACCCTGCCACCCACACTAAGTCCGCCCAGCCCCAGCTCGTCCCAAGCCACCACTGCCGCCCTACCAGCTCAGCCTCCAGCATCAAGTCCCGCAAGGTGCAGCCAAAGTCGCGGCGAGGACGGAGTCAAGCGTACGTCAACCGCTTTTTGAAGCGGGTGGCTGAACTCGGCTGGAGCAACCAGCAACCTGACCTCGCACTCCTTTCGCCGCGGAGGAGCCCAGCACGCCAACGGAGACGAGCGCCTAGCTGCACAGTGGATCTTTGACCGGGGGTCATGGGATATGACCCGCACAAACAAAGGGTTCGCTTATGTCTTCAACACCCCGCGCGAAGACCGAAAGGTTGCCAGAGTGCTGAGCGGCTGGAGCGCTGACGAAGTTCCGTTATCGTGGACGTTGCAGCGCTGGATCATGGTGCACAGGAACGCATAGCGCGCTTGGAAGAGCTGCTGTTCAGTTCCTGCATCGGGCTGGCAGACGCAAAGCTAAACGTTAGTCGCAAGGTCATTGGAGTGCTGACAGCTTACCTTATCAAGTATTTCCCGCAAGTTAAGGCGCAGGCGCCTGACACATTGTTCGTTGCGCGTATCGAGGAATGTTTGCGCGTGGCTGATATCCCGGTCGCCGACATGCTGGCTTGGTCAATGGCTATCAATTCCGCTGCTGCTGCGAGCCCTGAACAAGCACACGAAAAATCGGAGGCAAAGAGCAACTGCTGCCACGCTGGGTGTCACCATGAGGCTGTCATTAGCGAGATTATTGAGAGCAACCGGCTCATGTCTGCGCGTCTGCTCGCGATGGAGGCGATCGTCCTGAAGAAAGCGCTACCTGTCAAGAATACTAATGAACAAGGACAAGAACAAGCGTCGTCAGAGCAAGCACCACCCCCAAAGCGAAGAAAGAAAGCTGCTACAAACCTGTCATCGCTGTGGTATGAGTGGTACACGAGGATTCCCCGTGTCTGGCATTCTAGCGACCGCCAGAAGAAGTCCGACTATCGCCTGGGCGTTGCGTACATGAAACTCTTTCTTGATGGTGGATTCGAGCTGCGCGAGGAAGCGGTAGACTTCAAAGACCGTGTCCTCGAAGTAGGAGAACGCGCTGAAACAGCCGTCCTTGCGTTCTTGAAGAAGCAGAAAATCCGGGCAAAAGGAGCAAGCAGTGTACTGCGCGAAATGCGCAAGCTTCATCGATCTGGCGCACTTGACAGTCGCATCATGGTATATCGCAGCCACCTCGCCCTGGAGAGGATCGTCGACCCAGCGCCGGCTGCTTCACAAGATGTTCTACAAGTAGTGGGACAAGAGTTAGCAGCATAATGACTCAATACGATAATAAGCAGGTTAAGCCGACAGAAGGGACTCGAACCCTCAGCTCTTTACCATCAGAGCTCTGCACCTGCAGTGCCAGCGGTCTTGAGTGGCTTGCGTCTGCACCTTCAAGCCGCACGACGTCCTCCATCCACACGACATTCTCACGCGGTGATCTCCAACCGCACGGCTTCCTCCTCCAGCTCCTCCAGCACGGCGTCCTCCTGCAGCACGGCGTCCTCCTCCAGCACGGCGCCCTCCTCCAGCACGGCGCCCTCCTCCAGCACGGCGCCCTCCTCCAGCACGGCGTCCTCCTCCAGCACAGCATCCTTCAGCAGCTCAGCATCCTCCAGCGGCGCTTCCCGTCGTCCGGCACGCCGTCGTCCAGATCGTCTGGGCATCCGCACAGGAAGCTTGCCAGCGCCACCCGTGTCTCGTTCAGTCGCTGTTTGAGAGTGGGGAGAAAACTCAGACAGGAAAAAAAAACCTCCCTCTTAGCGAGGTTTTTCCTGCTTGTCGGAAATGTCGGTGAGTCGGAACCGTCACGATATGGAACCCCGCGATAATTTGCCGCCCACAAAATATGATGACGATCACACCTTCTCTGCTCTACGTTCGGCACGCAAGCGTTCCGCCTCCGCTCTGTATTGCGAAGAAACTAAGTAGGGAACACTCGTGAATACGCTTACGCCGTCACACTGTCCCCAAAGCTTCGCTCGAGGAAATCCGTCTATATCCGTGTAGCCCTCATTCGTCTCTTGTTAGCAACACGCCAAGCGATTCCCAGCACACCAAAACGCCAGCCAAGAGTCAACGACGGCGACACGGACACCCACCAGGAAGTGGTCAACGCAAAAATCGCCTAGTAAAGCCCAGCGTAGTTATCAAACCTCAACCAGCACCCGCAAGGATCGTGGCAGTAGAAGCACTACACAATCTCCTTGGCGCGCTGGAGACTTAGTCAGTCCACTCCCGAATGGTGAAAATGCACCACCTAATCGAAATCAAGAGCAAGAAATGAACGTGATTGCACAACGTTTCCTTTACAACATGCACAAGATGCACAAGCCGCAACACTGGCGATTTATACAGCTCGTTCGCAAGGAGGAGTGTTCTGGCATTGATATGCTTAATCTTCGGCCGGGACATGCTCGGTGTGCTTTCTGCAACAAGTGTAAAGTGGAAATTACGTTTGAGAAGTCAAATACGTTCAATGTTATCAGGCACATGAAGAAATGCCATCCCAATGAGCTCAAATGAGCTGTCGCAGAGGAGAAAGACCAAAACGCAAACCGAAGTCATAAAGGGGTTCACCAAAATACTGAAGGTTTGTCAGACATTAATCCCCAAGAACCGGCCACCGCAGCAGAACAATCTCGGGCGGATTATCTCGCGTCAATTTGGCAAAAATCGATGCGGCCATTCTCGATCGTGCATGATAAGTACTTACGAAAATATGCTCGATATCTCAATTGGTGAGTGAGAATTCCAAAGTCGTGGAAAACCCGTGAAGGTGTTGAAGTAATAGCAGCAAAACTCCGTGAGACTTTGAAGGAAAAGATCGGCACCGAATGTCTCTACTATTCCGCTTCAAGCGATATTTGGACTGCTAGAAGCAAGCTCGCGTTCATCAATTTTACTCTTCACTACTTGAACGAGATGTTCCAATGCCAAGTTAGGTACCTTGAGTAAAACTTTTATCAAATCATATTAGTGGTTCTCACGGTTAGCAAGTTTGCAGTTTGCAGGTTTGCTGCTGTAACCAATCAGAGAGATCCTACAACTTCCAAACCGTGAGCAACATCTGCAGTTTTCCTTTGCTGCAAGATAAGTTTTCTACCAATGATAATTAAGCGGTGTAGGGTATCGGAGAGAGAGTTTTAGTCCATAAGAATCAACAGCATGGCAAGGCAGGGGACAAGAGCTCATTCGGAGATTTCAGACGCTGTATGCTACCTTAGAAGACTCGAGTGACGAAGAAGACTCTGAGGAAAAGATCGAAGAACCAGCTTTTGTCTCTCAACTATGCAGTACTCGGTATCTTTTTCGTGACACAGTTTTAAGGCCTCAAAATGGTATGCTGCTAGACTTTTTCGTAGGTATGCGTGCGCGTCGAGACCTCCGAAATACACACGAGCGCTCCCATGAACGTTCCTTGATACCGGTGGGGTAGGCTTTGAGGTGATCTGCAAGGTAGCCGATCAGCAGCAGCATCTCATCAGTTCTCCATCGCTTGTTTGGCATGGTTGCCGTCTGTCAGAGCGTAAAAAGCCAGCTGGCAACTGATGGAGGGTAGGAAACGGTATTTTAACCAACGGATGACAAACTGCAGGCAGGCAAACCACCGTGCGTTCTCCGACGAGTAGGGTAGCTTGCCTACAGCCGACTTCTGCAGGTTTGATTTGATTGGATAGTTTTACCTGCAGCCATCAAACCTGCTAACCGTGAGAACCACTATTGTAGAGGCACTGGAGCATATCATGACTGAATGGGAGCTTCCACTGGAAAAAAATGTGTCGGGATGGTGCTACTAATGGGGTCAAGGCTTGTGAATTACTGCAAGTCGATTCCATGTCATGTTTAGCGCGCTGCTTACGCCTCATTATCGGATCGGGCATCGTTAAAAAGAAAGCCGGCAAGTCTTCCAGGGAATTAATGACTGCTGGGAGAACGGATGCAGATTTTGATGTTGTTATTGAGCAGGAAGTCTGCTAAGGAATTGACGCGTTCATTACTGATATTTGTGAATCAGCTCGCACGGACTTGGAAACACTACGTGGCGTTGTCGAAAAGTTTTGCAAAATGGCAATGTTCCTTAGTCGCTCTGTAAAGGGCTGACTGTTTAAAACCCCTTCAAACCAAAGAGCTTCTTCCTAAGACAGACTGTGCAACACGTTGGAATAGTACTTATGCCATCTTGCTACGAATGCTAGAGCTAAAGGGTACACTAGACAGTTTTTTTATCACGTTGTCAGAACTGGAGAGTTTTCGGGATCAGTGGAGGAATCAAATGCTGAGCATTGGCTGACGATCCGTTGTTTGGTTTATTGCTTGAACCTTTCGTCAAAGCATCGGACGACTTAGGTGGTAAGAAGTATCCTAGCTACACTTGTCATCGCTGTCCCCGTACTTCGCTCTATTGAGAGAAAACCGAACGACGCTGAAATGTTCGAAGTGGCAATTAGGAGAGTCGACAGCGAAGAATATGCTTCAAGGAGGGCTCTCATGCAGTCAGTTCGGAAGGATTACGTGGATTTTTCTGACCGGTTTCACTGCAACCTACCTAATGAATTGCTATGAATATCAGTACTAGACCATCGCTCTGCAGAACCGAAGGACTTAAGCCTTGACGAGGCTAATTTTGCCATTTCTCCGTTCAAATCCGCTGAGGAAGGATATTGCAAATAATAATATCAATTCTAAGAAACACATGGTGATGGAAACGGAGGTTGAAGCATTGACGACTTCGTCGAATCAAAACTTGGCACGAATGATGGACGTGTTCAGTGGAGGAACAGTTGAATATCATGAGGAGGAGATAACAGTAGATGATGAAGAGATTCTTGTTGAATGTGAGTCTCAAGTTAGGCGATATTTGAACGGTGCTCACGGCACTCGAGTGACTACGGATGCTCTACTTTGGTGAGCAGAACGAAGGACCAAGTACCCAATCATAACTGCCCTCGCTCGAAAGTGGTTAGGCTGTATCGCCACACCAGTGCCATCCGAACGAGCTTTTTCGAAGAGCGGGGACGTTGTTACGACTAAGCGGTGTTCGCTACCAGCAGACATCATTCGTGATACACTGTTTGTGAGTGAAAACTACGAGGAGGAGAGTGAATGTGACACTAGCGACGGAAGTGACAAAGATGTTGGGGGCTGAGCGTCTCTCGACTTTGTAAAGAATGACCACGTTGATTTGAATAATGAAAATATACGAGCTCAAAAAATGTAAAACAAAAATCTGTGCTGTACTGTTAAGTCTTCCCAATTCCGTGGGTGCCAATGACATAGCCAAAGTTGAAGTAGTCATTAGACAAGTAGCCAACAAAATCGATTCTATGGAAGTGTTCCCCACGAGAAGGCGAGAGCTAAAAAAAAGTGGCAAGCATGTACTCCAGCTCATGCATCATATAATGCCCCCTTGAAACCCTCCTTCAGAACGCCACGTAAAACTGGCGTTTATACGAACGGGAAAATCACAGTTCTGAAATCCTTGTGCTTAATACTGCAAGTGCGATGGACACATAGTTGTTAGTCTTGGTTCGGATCGCTTTGAAATTTGCCAGCGAAGGCATGTTATAGCTATGACAACTTACCGAAACTTCACCAGGCTGAAAAGAACTGAGTGAACTAGTTCCATGTTATAAAGTTACAATAATCGAGTCAGACAACAAATCAGTAAGTCAAGATTTTATCTAACAACTCATCGCATCGGCTCTATCCATATCAACGGTCACTTTATGCTTCTCAACTCGCTCGCTCACGTAAATGGATGAATTAATTGGCGGCGAATCGATATGTAATCGCTCTACCAGCACGATAAGCTCTGAGAACAACATTCACTATAGGAATTGACCGCATCCTGCAATGTAGAGACTCTACTACGTGCCAGCCACGCTCTTCGCGAATCTGGAAACCTACAAACGCGCCGTATGGATACACATGCACTAGCCGGACGGCTAGTCGCATGCGTACAACACCGCAGCGCGCACCGTCTTGACCAGGTCGTGTGTGTACTCGCTGAGCTGCTCGCGCTGGAAGTGGATGAGCAGTGGCTACTAGGATAATGAGAGGACAATTTACGGTATTTAAACCAATGATAAATATGTGTTTTTTAGACCATCGAAGCAGATTGATCGTTACGCCATCGCAATCACTTCGTTAAAAGTCGTTTGGATAACAGTGAACGTTGAAACCACTCAGCATTTAGTGTTAGGGGATGAATAGTGTTAGTTTTTACATATGGTTATTAACACTAATTTGTGTGGGCTCTGAAAGGCAAGAAAAATATTTAAGGTAGGACGGCAGAGAAAAGCTCAGACCAATGCATGTGCAGCTCAAACACTTCCTACTATTCTCCAAGAGCACTCGCCATCCACCACCTTTGTAATGCCTTCTACTCACGACACGAATTATCCTGCCGTACCAAGCACACGTCCGTTGATATCCCATGCACCACCTACCGTTTCTACTCCGCAAGTGCGTTCGTCAAAACGACCGGTTACACTTTTTTGGGATCAGTTCCTGGATTGAACTGGATCTGGTTCAATAGCCAAATAGTCCGAAATGCAATTTGACTGTATACAATTTTAAAAACTCTGATCAAGATCTGTAGTTTCGGATCAATGAAATAGCGTACTCATCAGCGCTTGTCGTCTTTCTACTGCCCTTTACAACCCAGCTGCGCGCTGCGCGCGATCCCAGCCACCCCTTGCGGCTCGCTACGCTCGCGAGTGCAGACCCTAAGCCCGCTCCGGCTTCGCCTTCGCTTGATCTGTCGGCAGCGCTGGGGTTTAAGCCCGCGTGCTCCGCACACGGAGCATTAAACCGCCAGCCAGAGTTCTCCACCGCGCTTGTTCTCGACATTGTGCGCTAGAAACACCGCAAAAGTACGGTCGGAATTTAGACTCTTGCTTCACGTATTTTGGGACTATAGTACAACTTTTTTTTGAGCAGGTGCTCTGATCAGAAACTATACCGCTTATATTCTGATCCCTGATCCAATTCCAGTTGCAATCTGATCCCATATGAATTCTACCACAACGACCATATGCGGCGATGAATCGTAGACGACTGGCTCAACAGCAACGCGACTGCGCGTGGAAACGCTGGCCCACACGAACTTAGTGCGCCCGGAACTGGTGAAGATGACAAAGTTGAAGTATCAAACACTTCAGGAAAACGCAAACGACAGGTCCGACACGCCGTGACAAAGAAAGAGTGATTGTTAATTGCTGAGAATGAAAAAAGCTTTCTTTTCATCAGACTTGGAATAACCGCGAAGGATGTTTAGTACCTTGTGCTGACCCAACCAATCGCATGTCGGTTCAGGCTTTGCAGTCAGGAACAAGAAAGTACGTCATGCTTTCACCAACGCAGGCTCAGACGCAAACCCAGTCCGGAGAGCGGTTAGAGGCTATTGTTCAAGAATTCCTTCAACGCAGGCTTATTTTTATCATCACTAACACTATTTGTTTGTACCACAGATAGTAACAGATACTACAGATCAAGGCACAAGAAGCGGTGGGCATCGATTGACGGCTTCCAGACGATATATGACGAGACCTGTGAAGGAGAGCGACGCGGCGAGCGCCAGTTTCGGGGCACAGAGAGCCTCATATTTCCTGACGTTTGCGGAAAAGGTACACTGGTACACCGTACCCACTTGTGGGTACAATATCAGTCTAGCAATACCGACTTCCATTGTTTATTGCTGACAGCGATGTCGATCTGTAAGAATGTATAAAAAAGACGTAACAAATGCAATGTTTGTTCAACGTCATGCTTCATTGAGAATACTATCGCAATTCTCACAACTGTCGAAGTCTCTATCGTCATCTACCTGTCCTACAGAGCGATCAATAAGATTTAGGCGCGCCAGTTCGTTCACTAATTCTGTAACGGGGTTACATTGAAGAGTGACTTTAGTCACTCTTCCGAAGTGGATACATTTGGTGTGTCACACATCATGGTGACACGTGGCAGGTGGCTCCGCAGCCACCTATCACCTTCTATATAGGTTACACTATAGATATCTTTTAGTTTGTATTGCAGGCCAAGCTAACAAGTATCTATATTATATTCAGTCTTAAATCTACCTAATCTTTAGTTAGTCTCCCTAAGTCTTTGGGGACCGAGTGAACTGCCGTTCACTAGGAGTTTGTATACTCCAAACCTTCCTCTGTGTGAAGTGCTGTGTGACCCCGTCACACTTAGTAGCACTTGTAGTCAATCCTACGCATACGCGGGTAGATTGATTACCTGAATCCTCTGTGGCCAGAAGTAGTTGGCCACCATGGATAGAAGTGAGTTTTCTCACTTGACCGACTCTCAGTTTGAGTCGGTCCGGAAGATGGCGGGCATCTTTGGGATGGATGCCTTCCGAAGCTTGGCGGCGGCGACGCCGGCCGAGCAGGTCGAACGCGTGGCGGCGTTCGACATGTACGAACGTGGGCTCATTGAGCACGTTCGAGGAACCTTTGAGGCTCCTGTGGTTGAACCGAGGCCGGTTCAGCCCAAGCCTCTAAGACTCAAGGTTCTTTCCTATGAAAGGAAAGAAGGTGAAAACCTTCACTTCTGGATCCGAGAAGTTGAGCTCGCCATGGAGGCGGCTCTCATCTCGGTGGAGCGACTTCGGGTCGCTTTCGCGCTGTCTAACCTCGGGGGTCGAGCGAAGACATGGGCGTACACGCGCGAAGCGACGTCGCCTGGATGTTTTACATCCTGGGCCCAGCTGTGCGAACAGCTTCGGGCCGCATTCCTCCCGGCGAACTATGAGTATCGCCAGCGGTCACGCTTCCTAGCCTGCAAGCAAGGGAAACGTGACCTGCACGAGTACATCCAAGAGATGCGCGTTCTCGCGGCATCTCTGGTAGGGAACCCCCTACCTGAACACATCCAAGTAACTGTGTTCATGGACGGCTTAAGAGTAAGCCCGGCCCGCACGCAACTGTTCCGCGTGCAGGTCAACACGATGGAGGAGGCGATTCAAGTCGCGCTCCAGGAGGAGTACAGCCATACCCAGGCTCAGACCCCTGCCTCTGCGTGGCAAGGTCACAGCGGGCCGACGACGGCGTCGGCCAGTGCTCCTGGGAATGGAGCAGGCTCGGGACCAGCCCCTATGGACTTGGGGCTCGCCGAGCAGAAACGCATCCGCTGTTTCGAGTGCGGGCGTTTCGGACACTTCGCACGTGTCTGCCCCTCTGGGGGCAATGGAAGAGGTCTTCCAAGCCTCAAGGCTCTAAGGGCCGCTGGAAGAAGCCGGCGCCCAGAGTCAGGGAACTCCGGGGACCAGTAGGGGCGGGGCGCCCTACTGGGAAACACTAAGTCCCCATGCGGGTGGTGCGGGAGGCACACGCAGTGGAGACTTAGCCCCAGAGAGTCTTGGGACTCTCAAAGCGGAGAAGGGCAGCGGTGGGCTGCTGGTGGTACGCGAGTGTACGGGGTTTAACAACCTTTAGAGTCTTGATAGACTCTGGGGCGAGCAAGAACTTTGCTCGCCGACAAACTGTCGCAAGGAATCGCGGCAAGTTTGACGACGCTCTACGTGAGAGCGAGGGAAGTGGGCTAGTCGCCGTACGACTAGCCGATGGTACGGTGGTGGAAGTACCAAAGGTCCAGGTGGACCTGGCTGGGAAGTTTGAGGACTTCGACAGCGTGGAGTCGTTCATTGTCCTCGAGATGGACAAGTGCGACTTGATCCTAGGGATGCCGTGGCTTGAAGCACGAGCCCTGGATCGATTGGCGCGGCAAAGCCATTGGGGCTAGCCGGCCTGCAGTCTCTGACAGAGCTTTGGTGAGTCATGTTCCCACCTCTGTCAGGACTAAGGGCGTTCGCTGGAACCGCCAGGACGCGGCAGCGTCCGAGGAGTATTTGGGGGCTGGTGTAGTCGGTGCTACATCGCCCCACACGAGAAGTGATCGTGGGCCATGGATGGCCGGGGCAACGGGCGGAGGCCCTTGCCCTACGTGTGGAGTCTGCAACGATAGCGGGGCCCCACGCACGAAGTCGCAGCGACGTACAGGCTGCGACTGTGGTAGTGCCGGAGCACTAACCAGGTGGGTAACTTAGGTCCACAAGCGGATCAAAGAGTTCCGCAGGAAGCCAAGATGGCTCGCGAAGCCGAAGTAGTGGCATCGCCAGGCGTACGAGAAGTTCGACGCCAGGTCGCTCAGACCATAACTGATGCGGGTAACAGAGTTCCGCATGGAGCCACGAGGGCTCGTGATGCCGAAGTAGTGGCATCACCAGGCGTGAAGTAGTTCCACGCAAGGTCGCTCAGACCATAACTGATCAGGAAGACACCAAGGGTGCTTCCGATGCGGGTAACGCAGTTCCGCACGGAGCCATGAGAGCTCGTGATGCCATCGTAGTGGCATCACCTGGCGTGGTAAGTTAACCCCACGCCATGGTCGTAAGCCGGGGTTGGTAGAATACCATCCCGAAGAAGTCCACGAGGACTTGGGACAGGAGCTAAAGGCTCCTAGGTCACATTCGGTCGAAGAATGCTATCACATCTTCGACGGCGTGACCAGGCATCGCGTGAAGGCGGGGGCCGTCGAGTTGGCACCCCTGCCTGAGGTATCAGAGCTATTGAACCTCGAGGACGTCGCGATGGAGGACTTCCTGGCCGAGTTGAAGGCCGGGGAGATATCGGAGATGGTTCTCCTTAGGCCGGAGCCCACTCCAGAGGAGTTGAACTCCTCCTCAGTGATGGACGAAGACGTCCTGGAGGAGTTCCGGAAGCAACGTGCGTCGCGCACGGGCTCCGAGATTCTGAAGAATCCAAAGGATCCGCTGTATCCTTTAGTGAAGGAGTTTGAGGACGTGGTGTCCAGGACCCACCCTCAAAGCTCCCACCAGACCGAGGGATCAGGCACGAGATTGATCTCGTGCCAGGCACAAGTATTGTGCCACGCGTCAATGGCCCCGGCCCCGAGAGCAGAGCGACGTCATTGACGCGTTCTTCGCCGCTAAGGCGAAAGCGGGAATGGTGCGGGAATCGAAGTCCCCGCACTCGACGCCAACCTTCTGCGTTCGCAAGCCGAACGGGAAGTGGCGTATGGTTCATGCTTACAATAAGCTGAACAGCGCGACTGTGCCAGCACAGACGCCGATCCCTCGCAAGGATGTGTTGTTGAACAACATGGCCGGCTGCACGCTGTATAGCGCGCTGGATCTGGTGGATGGATACTACCAGATCCTGATGCGGGAGTGTGATATCCCGCTCACGGCCGTGAGCACGCCGAGCGGTATGCTCTGGGAGTGGCTAGCGCAGACGTACTTTGACGATATATTCGTCCATAGCCGTGCCGAGGAGGCAAGACGGCTATAGAGGTGCATCGAGAGCACCTCCGTCGAGTGTTTGAGGTCATGAGAGCTAACAAGCTCTATGCCAACATCGACAAGTGCGTCTTCGCAGCTGAGGAGATTAAGGTCCTCGGCTGCTTCGTCAGCAAGAGCGGATCCTGACAAGGTCAAAGCCATTGCGGCATGGCCTGTTCCTCGGTCACAGAAGGACCTGAGGAAGTGGTTGGGCTTAGCCAACTACTTGCACAAGTACAGTGCTGGCTATGCGGGACTCGCAAAGCCTTTGTCGGACCTTCTGAAGAAGGAGGCCGAGTGGTGCTGGGAGCGCCAGCACCAGGATGCTTTGATAGCATCAAGGCGAGCTTGCAATGCGCGCCCGTCCTGGCGTTGCCGGACGATGCCAAGTCGTTTAGCGTTGTCTGTGACGCTTCCGACTATGCAATTGGCTGTGCGCTATTGCAACAGGACGATGAGGACGAGATAGGGTGATCTCGTTCCAGTCCAGGCAGCTGAAGGCTGCCGAACGGAATTATCCCGTTCACGACAAGGAACTCTTGTCGATGAAGTATGCCCTTGTCAAGTTCAGGGTGCATCTTCTGGGCTCAAGGCCCTTTGTGGTCTATACGGACCACGCGTCCTTGCGGACAGCCATCCATACGCCGCACTTATCGCAGCGGATGGCGCGTTGGCTGTCATTCTTCGCGGAGTATAACTTCCGCGTTGAATACAAGCCTGGCAAGCTCAACACGCTTGCCGACGCTTTGTCGCGCAGGCCCGACTATGAGTTCGCTCATATTAGTCGGGCCACGACGGATCTTTACGATCGAATACGCTTGGCGTATCGGGACGATGACGCTCTCGCCCCTATTGTGCGGTATTTGTCCGCTGGCACGGATGCCAAGGTCGAATGGCTTACGCCTCGACAGCGGGCACGGCTCCACCGCTATGAGTGGGCCGATGGCCTGCTCCACTATCGGGTGGCGCGGGTCGTTGTTCCGAACGACGAGGATCTGAAGTATGATATACTTCACGAGGGAGAAGACCTATCATGGGGTCTCTCTGATGTTTTGGTGGGCCCACATGTACAAGTGGGTGGCCAAGTACATCAAGACATGTGAAACATGTCAGCGCGTGACCCCAGCGGGGCACGCGTCGGCTCCGCTGCAGAGCCTGCCAGTCCCACTGGACTGCTGGAAGTCGATGAGTCTCGACTTTGTCTTCGGCCTTCCGGCCGATGACCAGAAGAACACCGGCATTGTGGTGTTTGTATGCCGGTTGAGCAAGATGGTGCATCTTGCTCCGGTCTCTGAGACCATTACCGGGGAACAAACTGCGAAGTTGTTCCTTGATAGCGTCTTCCGCTATCACGGGTTGCCTGAGACTGTTGTCTCTGACCGCGACCCGCGGTTTACCGCTGCGTTTTGGAAAACGCTGTTCCAATTGCTTGGAACACGGTTGACGATGTCAACAGCGGACCATCCGCAGACCGATGGTCAGACTGAGCGCGTCAACCGAGTGGTTGAGGACGTGCTGCGCAGTGTTTGCGCTGAGGCGCCGCGCTCTTGGTCAGCGCAGCTGCCTATGGTTGAGTTTGCACTCAACAACGCGGTACACGCGTCAACGGGGTTCACGCCGTTCTACTTGAACAGGCTTCGGAACCCCAGGTGCCGCTCACACTGGGTGGGGCACCGCGGCTTCGAGTAAGTGGGGAGAGGCTCGGAAAGAGCTTTCCTCCCAGGTTTCCAGTGGAACCAGCCGCGTTGCGGAAGAAGTTGTCGACATTTGTCGGCAACAGGCTGAATGTGATCAGCCGGGTGCGAGATGCAATGGCACTCGCACAGGACAAGCAAAGGAGTACTCAGACCAACATGGGAGAGGAAACTTAAGTGTATTTAATGTGGGTGACTTAGTGCTACTCGACACTAGGAACCTACCTCTTAACTGCTGTTGGCTCCACGGTGAGCAACAAGTTGAAGCATCGCTTCATTGGACCCTTTAAGGTCCTGAGTAGGCACAGTGCTGCCTACACGATCGACTTGCCTAAGTCGATGACGACCCACCCGACGTTTTATGTGGGTCGTCTGAAGCGGTACCATGACCCTCAGGGTCATGCGGCCCCTCAAGAGGTTGACGGCGGCCGCGAGGAGGAGAGTGAACCTCCTCGACGCGAGGTTGAGCGTCAGGCGCCGAGCGCCCCAGGTAATAGGGAGTTTGGTGACTCCCAGGGGCGAAGCCGTACCCGGTGGAAGGTACGAGCGGTGTGGATACACCGAGGGGCCAAAGGAGTAGGCCCCTGGGCGAGGAGTCGAACGACGACTGGGAGTACGCGTACGGTTGCGACTCCCGGCGAGACATCGTCGCCTGAAGGTCGTAGACCTCTTGACGAAGAGAGTCAAGTGCCCGCGAAGGGGCACTACGGTCTACACGACCATGAAGATCCTGCATCGCGAGACGCAGGTCTTCCAACTGGCGCAAGACACCAGGCAGGTCGGCTGCAGGGGCAGCTTGGCCGCCATGCTCAAGACCAAGAGCACCCTCAAGCGCAAGGACACGCGCTCGGAGGAGACGGATCTCCTCCTGTTGCTCAGCAACAAGTTGGTCAAGAGGCCCAGTCGAAGGCCTCTGAGTCCCCAACGTCGGGGACGGCTCGAAAGAGCAGTCGAGCGAGGCCTCCTCCGGCTTTGCTTGACCGGAACGGAGAACGCCACTACCATGTGGAGCGGGTTCTCCAGGAGCGGCGTCGCGGTGGGAAGCGCCAGCTCCGAGTGAAGTGGCGCGGGTACCCTGCGTCGCAGAGTACCTGGGAGCTGATTGAGCGGCTCCAGGTTGACTGCCCGAAGGCTGTCGCGTGCTGGGAAGAGGCACGGCGGCAGCCTCGTAAGTAGTCCGCGGCTTCTTAGCCGCTGAACGGGGTTGGAACACAGATGTATGTGTTCCATACCCGCGCTCATTGTGAGCGCTGGACTGAGAACTCAGTTCTCCAGTCGCTCCATCTTATGATGGAGCTGCCGTTTTGCCTACGAGGTGGGCAAACTGGACACGAAGGTCCCGGAGGCGGAGGATGTCCTCCAGGTGATCTTAGTCACGGAGTTTGTGGTACTCCTGGGTTGACTTGACTGTCAACCGGACCCATTGCCAAAAGAGGTCCTCAGCGTCGACCCACGACGCAGTGTTCTCTGGGAGAACCCATGGGTAACCCCATGTGGGCTTGAGACCACCCTTAGTCTCAGGCTTCTTGCGAAGCGAGGTGAATTCCTTGAGAGGAATTCGGTGCTGTGCTAGAAGCACACACCTGGCAACAGAGAGGTTGCCTTGAAAGAGAGGTTCTTTCTGAACCAAGGCCCGCTCATAGGCGCCTTTGGAGGTATGGCCCCCTATGAGAGGACGCGGGTCCTGGAGCTGCTCGAGATACGCAGCAGCTCCCGAGCCTTGATCGGGCGGGTAGTCCCGCTGGTGGACAGAGTCCTCATCGTGTTGATGAGACCCACCTGCGACCGTTGGTGCGGTGCGCATTGGCTGTTGAGCAGCCTGAAAGAGCTCTTGCTGCTCGTCGAGATTGTTAGTGATCTCTTGGGACTCACGAATGAGTCCCTTCTCCTCATCGTCATCGTCTTGACAAGGAGACTGTGAAGCATGACGCTTCTTGGAGTTGGTGCTGGGCACCTTCTCCTCTGCCAGAATGGCCCGGGCGCGTTCGCGCCCTTCAGCAAGTGTCAGATGTCTGACAGGTGGTGGCGTAGTGTCGCCACCACGGCCGCTGGTGTTGTCGGGAGACTTGGACGCGGTGTCCTTGTCTCCATGGTGCTCCTCCGTGGTTGGAGCACCCGCCGCAGGCTTGCCCTCGGCGTCGCCGTTGTCGCTCTCGTCGCCCGAGTAGCTGACAAGAGTCGCTTCCTGTTCGGAAGGACTCCAGGAACCGGGACTATGGTCCCTATACTCGAACCGAGGATTCGGTCGAGTATCAGGCGGTAGGGACGGAGACCTACTGCGCCTTTGGCTAGGGCTAGCCGTCGCAGCAGTGCTGCTGGGCGAGATAAGAGCCCTGGAGGCCACATCGGTGGCCTCATGAAGTGCCGAAGCCTTGCCGCGAGGCTTGGCTGGCTTGGAAGTTGGCTTTGCAGCCTTCTTCCGTGAAGACGCTTGCGCGTCTGGGTTTGCACCCTTTGCAGACATGTTGCTGGGCTTCCAAGGAAGCCTGGTACGCGTTGGCAGTGCGCCCTGTGCTCTGTGAGCAGAAGCCGCAGCGATAAGAGCTGGCGGCAGGTCGATCGATTTTGACATTGAAGAGAGAAATGTGAAAGGGATTTTCTCTCTTCTCTGATTGGACGAGAGTCGAATCTAAGTGGGGGAGGATGTAACGGGGTTACATTGAAGAGTGACTTTAGTCACTCTTCCGAAGTGGATACATTTGGTGTGTCACACATCATGGTGACACGTGGCAGGTGGCTCCGCAGCCACCTATCACCTTCTATATAGGTTACACTATAGATATCTTTTAGTTTGTATTGCAGGCCAAGCTAACAAGTATCTATAATATATTCAGTCTTAAATCTACCTAATCTTTAGTTAGTCTCCCCAAGTCTTTGGGGACCGAGTGAACTGCCGTTCACTAGGAGTTTGTATACTCCAAGCCTTCCTCTGTGTGAAGTGCTGTGTGACCCCCGTCACAAATTCACTGGCGACCAGATCGACCTCGGTCATGTCGAGTCCAGTCTTTGAATAGCCAGCAGTGATTGTACTTAGGCTCAGCTCGTTCCACGCTGCATCGATCCACTTTGCCACGGTGGGGCGGTCATCCTGAATGTCATTCCAGGCACTCGATTCCTGAGTTGCGTGCGTAGATCTTCGACCCAGTAGCCGCGCATTTTCTCCTTGAGCGGCTTATTCGCAAATGCAGTATCACAGTAGAAATTGGAACGCCCTCCCCTCGCAAATCATTAATCCACACCACTAGCTCCTTCTCAGCCTCCAAGGGGAGGGAGGTCCCAGTACCGCGACGTCGGGCCTTCTTCTTGCGGCGGCATTTGACGGATTTGCATGCAGCCTCGATGTGGCCAAGTCGTTTGCGTCACTGGTAGAGGAGCTTGCGTTGCTGCTCATGAGCAAACGAATCCAGCGCTGGGAAGAATGTGGCAATAACAGTATTGGTATCACCACATTCCACCCAGGCAGATAGCATTTTCAGCTTCTCGCCCGCCGAGAATGCTTGGCGCTTGCGAGGCATGGCGCCAATTTAATTCTGGGGCAAGCACGCAAAGCGGGAATGCTTGTCAGTAATAAATAAAGGAATGCGAAACTGTGATTTGATTGGACTAGCGGTCTTGTCAGTTATATGCAGTCGTCGGTAATAAACAAAGGAAGTCGGTACTGGTAGCCACTGCAAGAATTAATACCACATTTCTATGTAACCTGTAACCTGCAAACGTCAGTTTAAGAAAAGTGGATTAGCATCGTAAAGAGCTTAAGCATACTACGACAGCGTAGCGAACGGATCGTTGGTAAAGTTCATAGACGACTGTCTCGGAGGTGCGTGCATTGGAGCTGCAGTCATGAACGGAGAAGCTTGTTGTCCGCCAAAAGCTCCATACGCTGGCATTGCATTGGATTGTTGTCCGCCAAAAGCCATCGGAGCAGGAGCCATTCCGAAATTGTTGCCAACTGTGTTGTACATCATTGGTTGTGCTGGAACCATCGCACCGTAGAACCCTCCCGCTGCTGAAGCTGCATTGTACGTTGGGAAGGCCATTGGCGGAGGTGTGGGTAGAACCTGAACTTTCTCCTTGGGGGCCATTTGACGCGCTTGTTCCATTGTCTGGTAGCTCCTGGCGGACCGTTGCACTGGGTTCTTCTCCTCGGGCTTCAAGTTGAGGTTTACCATGTCGGACGACCACAGATCTCCAGATGCGGTAGGTTCTCCCTCTGTTGGTATAGGCTCGAGTGAAGCTTCCACGGGTGCAGAGGTCTCTTCGACTGGAGCAGGCGTGAAGTCAAGACCCGACAACATCGAAGTGATGTCCTGCTGGAACGGCTGTTTGGCTGCCATACTGGGCATTGAAGCAGGCAACGTGGACATACTAGCGGGCGTCAACGACGTGGGGAATCCGTCGGAATCCGTGAAAGCTGGGAAAGCTGCAGTGGTCGTAGCATTTGAGGCTGGAGGGCTCTGCCACATATCGAAAATAATTGGAGCTTCGGCTACAGATTTCGCCGCTGGACGAGGTGGTGATGGTGGTGGATTGGGAGCAGAAGCCACAGTCTTCGCGCGCTGGCGGGATTCCTGAGCTGAAGGAGAGTACATGTTAGGAACTTCAGGAAAACTTTGAGAAAATGTCGACTACGTACAGATGTACTCAGGCTTGGGATGTCCACAGGCTTCGCAGATAGGAGCATGAGGCTTCTCGTTCACCAGTGTGCACTGAGAGCATTCCCATGGAGAGAAGGAGTTCTCTCGGGAGGAGTTACGACTGCCATTATATGATCCGTTGGCGTAGTTGTATGTGAACGAACTGTTGCGCGAATTGGAGCCTCCAGTGGTGCGTGTAGCCGAAGTCACACCAGTATCTTGTGACTTCTGGAGCTTCACGGTGTCCAGACGGTTCGGTAGGCGACGGAAGGACATCCCGTCGACGATCAAGTCTGTAATTTAACACATCAATGACCCATTTTTCATCCGCTGAAACCAGAGATCCGTTATACGTACCATACATGTCGTTGAGGTCCACTGACGGTTTGATGATAATGTGCACGCAGTGGCCTCCAGCCAAGTTGAACACGTAGTCCCAGTCTCCAAACGAGAGCTATCATCAATGGTTAGTTAGCTTCCAGTAACTCAACTTAACTGCGTCTAAACGTACCGACTGAGAAGTGTACTTGACGATTCCGTCGACTCGCAGCACCTTCTTCCCCGATGCCAACGAGTGCGTCAATGAGATCTCAAACTCTCGCCCTTCTTCGACTTTAAGACGCCACAGCACACGCTTCTTGGAACTCTCAATGGTCTTGCCCACATTGGACAGTTCGTAGTACAGTGCAGCAGCCCTGGCGTTCTTGGCCTTGACAGTTCCCCATTGACTTTGCCACGACATGGTCGATACTTCGGACGAGAAGCAGTTGAGCAGCAGTGAGAGCTTTCGAAACTCTCGGCTTCTTGCGAAGTCTCCACTAACGAGTCGTTACATGCTTGTTGTACCAGTACGAAACGCCCCACTGGAAGTGCGTTGAGCCTTCAAACGCTGTATTTTTAACGATGTTTTCGCTCAAGTTGGTCCGCAGAGGCACTGGAATGAGGTCTTCTGGTACAGACAATTGCGGTTCACAGGGTGCTCCGAGTCGAGATCCCATCCGTTTGTATGATTGCCCTGGTAGAAGCAGTTGGGGCCATTGCAGTAGCACCGGAAGTTCCGGAAGTGGCAGTCAGCGTCCGTTGAGCAGCCGTCTAAGTGGTACGTCAACGGGTCGTCATCCTTCCCTTTACCTCGAGTCACGGGGAACTCAAACTTTGCGTGTACTGGGTAATGGTCGGAAAGGTCGACTAGTGCCATCTTCCTGTTGCTTTCCGGTGCTGTCCAGTCGACTGTAAAGCGCTGAACTTGATTCACGTGAGCTTCGAGAGTTGGAATGGTACTGGGCTGCTGGTAGGGAGCTACAGAGAGATGTTAGTGATTTTTTAAGCAGTTTGGATATCACGTTGGTAGGTGGTACCTTTGCTATACAAGACGTAGTCTAACCATTCCAGTGGACAACACGGGCAGTAGCACATTGTATCTGGTTCGAGAAACACAAGCCAATTCGGCTCGGCAATGCCAGAGTGCAAACCACACGTCGTCCGTGTAAGCAGCGAAGGATAGAAGACGCCGTCCTACAAGAATTAAACCTTATCAATCAACAGTAATCATCTTCAAAACCCTCGGAGCAAACCTTTGCTGGTCCCCAGTTCGTCACGTATTGCGCTGAGCATTTGTTACTGACAGCAGCTCCGTCACGACCTACCAAAACGTTGGAGTGGGGGCTGAATCACACACATTAGACAATCTATCTTCAATTAGCTACGATATAGGCAGCACGTACTCGCTTGTGAACTCCTGTTTCCCAATTTTACGAGGTTCACGCGCACCAAGCAGCTCCACCAAGTGTGCCACTTCATCACCAAAAGTATGATTGTCCACGTTGAAGTCCCCTGCAAAGATCAACGGCTACACCAAGCAGCAAGTGACGGTCTGCTATTCAATTGTTGATAAGACTATGTAGAACGTACCTCATGATGCGGGATATCCATGGCATCGACGAAATTGCGCATCTGACACATTCAAACTGTTAAAACTCATCCTCCCACTATCTAAACGATGTGGTTTTACCTGTTTCGCTTGCTGAATCCGATCCGACCTCCCTTCTGGTGTTGACCAAGCCTACAACCACAGCAAATAACACGTAAACATGCTGTTTTTCATCAAATATCGGCCCTAAAATGCTCACCTGCATGTGCGTTGCAAAGACATTGAAGATTTTGGATGAACCGTCAATTGTCTTCAACAGTCTCGCGTACTTGACCCCCTTGGCTGCCAAACAGTCCGAATAGTGGCACGCACTGCGATACACGTGCTGGGCTTCTCTAATGATCGGCCACTTGGACACGACCATCACTCCTCCGTTCAAAAGACTCGTGAACGGGTCCGGATCGTGCAGAATCGTCGTGGAATAGTTGAATCCGAATGCCCGGAATTGCTCTAGCATCTGATCCCGTTGCATCTGAATATCTGCTTCTGCGAACGTCACAGCGTCGATAGTAGTTGAAATACGGTTTAGAGACTCGGGGACTCGTTGCAGTCGCTCGCTCTGACCGTCCTTGGACACTTCGTACGGCCGACCGAAGAGGTTATACTGTAGATAGTAATTCACACAGTTAGCAAATCAATCGTAGTAACTATTATTATTACTGAAGTACTATTTAATTGATACCTGAAGTACTTCGAAACGCATACTATTGACGCTTGTAGCAGCCATATTATGGAGGACAGGCATATTGTATGTCTGTATGTTGATGGTAATGTTACTCGTGTGTACTCTCAGCTGACCGAGAGCTACGTCAAGCAGTAGGGAAGACACAAGAGCGACGAGGAAGAGCGTCATATCTCCCCTCGGATCGGATGAACTGTTATGATAGCGCTCTATTCAAGTTGGTAGGGATTCGACTAAGTACGATAAAAGGCAACTTCAACCTGTAACTATAACATCAGCTCCTGTAGCCACCCCGGGCGCAGCCTCGGTTGAATTCCTTGTTCAGAGGTGGGATGTTGTCGGCGATGACAATAACTTGGCAGAAGAAAGACAGCGATGACGATGTGAAGGAGATTCATTGTAGACTGAGAGTGCCTTGTTGCGTCGGAAGTTGTCAGTTAAGAAATGAACGGCTGGGACGATGGCCTCACACTCTCGTGATTGAACAGAGCACTTGTCCAACGTTATGACAGATTGCGTTCGAGAGAGAATTTCACCGTACACTGTGCGGCATACAATACAGACTCCGGGGAGAGAGAAACAAAGCATGGCCAGCATAATTTGCGGCGATGCACTGGTAGCAGCTCGATCGTGGAACTAAGATACAAAATAGAGAATGTTTCAGCCGAGTAGGGAATTGCTCTAGCAGCACCAGCTCCCCTTCGCCATATTCTACACAGGAGAACGAGAAATCCGTTCTGATGTGGATCGCAAAAACGACTTCATTTATGATGTTCAAATCGATACACGTGATCGACTAGGGTCAATGACATCCACGATTGTATGTCCCGCTGCAGTGTTCGGGGATGTATTTCTTGTTCGAAGGTGGGAGGCTTGAAGTGTAATCCTGTCCGGCAGCAACGTCAACTTGAGCAGCGGCTAGTAGAACGGAAGCGATCACGATGTAGGCGAGATTCATCGTTTTGGTCAGGGCTTGTTGCGTTTAGGGCGAATTGGGGAATGGACGTTTGCGGAACGAGATCCCGAGTGCCTGTCGGATTCACTTTGCCTTTAGAAGACAACAAGTAGGCGAGCAGATCTTGCATTCTTGCATAGATTGGTAATGGATCGTATACATTTGTTGTGGGATTAGTCACTGCAGAGAGACGGTGGATCACGTCGAAGCATAGCGTGCGTTGTTGTCTTTACTCTCACGAATTATCTACCGGTAATGGCCGCACATTTCACAGACCTGCCAAATCTCCGGATCAATTGAACGAACGCGTGGCGATCCAGTACAGCGAGTTCGTTCGTGAGCTGCCATCGTCGAAGAAGCTCATGTTCTGCACCTTCGTCCACGCATCCGTTGGGTCAATGATGGCCAGGTCCAGGTACGCGTAGCCCTTCCAGCGGTCGTCGATCGGGTCCTCAACACGGTCGAACGCCTGTTGCTGCAAAATTGGGTACTCTTCCCGGACATACTCAGGCCCTAAGAACGCGTCCGTGATCGGTGTGAACGGGATCATGTTGATCAGGTGCATGTGCTCCACTTGAGGCCCGAACCACGTCGTGTATGACACCTTCGTGGCAGCAACTTGACCCGTCATCTTGTTGGCAGCGTAAATGGGTTCGTAAATGTCCGAGGTAGATGGCATCTGCCAGTACGTTTGGGCCCCACGGATTTCGAGCGCTAGAAGGAGGTGGCCCATGTGCTCCACCTCGGGGACGTTGAAGGACTTGCCCACCAGGTACACACCGTAGTAGGCGTTAATAGCTTCACTAACACTCTCCTGCGACTTGCCGCCGTCCAGCGTGTAGACACCACTAGCAAAAGAGTGGCTGTCGAACCAGGAGAAATGACGCGTGAACGGAAAGAAGGTGCTGTAACAAAGCAAACAGTCAGATATCAGTGAAGTAAAAGACATCCCAATTGTATACATACTCGCTCTGGTCAGGGCTGGCAATATCACGAACAATGGACATCACAACGGCCTTGTGCGTCTTGACAAACTTCGGGCGGTACTTGCCCACAACAGCGACCGCATACAAAAAGTATCCGTAGTGGAAGTGCTATAAAACAACAACGTATACAATCCAACGTAAGCTCCTCACAACCCACATAAGCAAATCTACACCAGGGTAATACGCACGTGGTCGTTGTACCAGCCGTTGCCGAAGTCGGTCATCCAGAACACCCCCTTTAATCCATTGAGCGAGCACAGGCCGCCCCAACTGCGGTCGTACACGAAGTGGTCACTGTTTTGACCAAGCATCCACGGGGTCAGCCACTCCTCCAGTTTGTTCAGAATATCGTCACGAAGCTCCTTCTCGTCAAGTTTGTCTGCAATCAGAACCAAGCGAGCTTGACGGCCAATCTCCTTGCCGAAGTAGTACGGGTCGTCCGCCTCCGGCGTGTAGTTGGAGTCGTTGGCCAGGGCAACCTTGATCGCCTCCAGACACTGCGGCTGGATTTCCACGTTTTCTTCCTGGAACGAGGCCGTGGGCAGCGTCTCCTGCATCTCCCAGCAGCTACCAAGCACTGCGGTCATGTTGGATTTCAGCGTCCGGTGTCCAAACTGTCCAAGGACATGGAAAACATTACTGCCAGGCTTGAATGTCGCGGCATGGTGAGGGTTCGCCAGCATCAGGAGTTCAGCAGTCGAAGTCGACTTCAAATTCGGCTCTCCCAGGTCGGGGAACCTCTTGGTTTTCCAGCAGAACGAGAACGAGGCAGTGGCTGCGTTGACGTCCGTGGTAATCGAGGAACCCACGGGGTAAATGGGTGCACCCTTGTCTAAAGCATCCACAGCAGCTTGAGACGCTCCCTGGGGGACAATAGCCAAACGAGCAGCTCCAGAGTAGAAGTCCGTGTCCACAAGACGGACGTTGGTAGGGGTAGTGAGCTCCCCGCGCCAGTTATACAGCCGGTAGTCCTTCTCGTTGGCGAACTGCAGCTGCAGCGTGCGCTCCTTGTCAAAGTAGAGAATCCACTTCTGCAGGGACTTGCCCGTGCCGTGCGCGCTCTCTCCAGCTCCGTAGACTTCGAGATCCAGTTCAAACCTGTTACTGGTCCACGTCTGCAGCTCGTTCCACTTGGCCAAAGAGTCCGTGTCCTGCACTTGCTGGCCATTGACAGCTAACACTGTAGCGTTAAACTCCAGCACAGGGAGCACGTTCTGGTACTCCACTGTGATGTACGGGGAACCTCGCACCATCGGCACCTTCATCCACTTCTTGTCTTCTCCATAGTAATACTGCAACAGCACTGACAGTACGTCGAAAGCCACTACATTTCTAGACGTGCTGTTGCCATCTCCCAGTAACGCACTAGGCGTGTCATTGTTGGCTAGTGCCTTGTGACTATAAGCCGTGAAACTGGCGTCCACATTGAAGTATTCTGTGATAGAATCCTTTGTAGCCACACGACGAGAGTCTCCGTACGAGATCTCCAGTCTCTTGGGCAGACTCCGCACTGTATAAGGACTGAGAGTAACTTCACCCCCTCCAGCATTGAGTCCGTGACTATCAGCCACCAGGAGATTTGACCAGAATTCGTTGGTAGGTAACGAACGACCAAATTCATTGCGTCGCACGAGTTTGGGTGGAATTGGGTGGAGCTTCTCCTCAAATGGCGGCCGCATCGTCAACAGTTCCCCATCTGTGAACTGAATCTCGACTGGGGCTTTGGTGGTGGCAATTCCAGAGCTGGAAGAGGAGGAAGAAGACGAAGAGTTGGCGCCGTCACTGGCCAAGAGGATGCAGATGGTGGCGATGGCTACGAGCCCCAAGGGGACGATCACGTACAGCGCACGATGTTGGAAGTTACGTCGTAAGCGGTAGTGGATAAGGTACCTCGCGTGGGTTAATTCTGCGCAGCGAGACTGTACGGCACTGATAGTAAATCACTTTTCCTTTTCCCTTCTAAAGCGTACACATTCAATAGGTTATGAGTTCCAAGGACGCTGGCGAAGTCTCGCCACGACAGACACCTCCGCTACCTGCGAAAGAGGTTGCGCCAGGTACTGGTGGCGGTGATCCTGCTGCCCACGAAAGGGGTAGCTCGCCTGATGAAGGAAAAGCCGCTCCCGGAATGGAGGATATGATGGTGCTGCTGAGGCAGCTGACCTGACCACCAAAGGTGAACATGCTGGAAGGCGGTCACGCCTCGGGGAGCGCCGGTGTCCTCCTGACCAGCCGCTGAGGCGAAGCGTCTTCCGTCAAGAAGCGATTGAGGAGGGCAGGAGCCTCAGGATGCAACAAATGCACGTTGACGAGCTTGGAGGTGGACATGTGGGCCTGGGGTCAGACTCCTGGAGGATGGGCGCGTGCTGGCTATCTTGACCACGAAGTGGACCGCAGGGTTCCACAGTACCAAGCGTACCGCCGCCCCCCGGTCAAAGCGCACGCGCAGCAACAGCCACAACAACAACATGCTGAGCCTGTCATGGCAGCTGAACCACGCGTCCCCCCCTGCGAGAGGCTAAGCTAAGCGCTACGCGCATTCGACAGACCAACGAAGGTCTACAAGGTCTGGGATCTGGCTTTGAACAGTGGGCATTACTGTTCATTGAGCAGGTTGAGATGGCCGAGATCGCCTACCGCTATCGCTGGACGGAACGGGCGAAGGTCAATAAGTTCGCAGAGCATCTGCGAGGCAGAAAGCTGAAAATGCTTCCATCAACATGTGCAGCGGTGGTGGAGCTGCCCAGCCAAATCTTTGGTTCGTGATGGAACAAATGAATGCGGCGTTCCGTGTGAACATCTCAATCAGCAGGCGATGATTAATGTTTTTCCAGCCCGGAAGGAGAGCTCGCGTACATGGAATGACCACTTCCTTTACCTGAATGCGCTAATGGGGCTACCAACGCGTCGCCGAGTTTGGTGCTGGAAAACGTGGTGAAAGTACGCTGACCCGGATTTGAAGATCGCTATGATGGCGAGTACGACCCTACGAGGCCAGACCCAATGCAACAGGCAAGTGAGCTTGTGGCGTGAAACCAAGCACTGAAGGACGAGGACAAGACGTTCGAGGATCAGGAAGGACACAGTCAGCACCGTCACAACTGGCAGGAAATGCTACAGAATGTGGGTGGCAATATCCCGGCCACATCCGGCGCGATTGTCCTGAAAAGAGCACAAGAACGATGGTGGTGACGAGAGTAGATCAAATGGTCTTTGAATGTTCAGGAACATGGCCTCAGGACTGACGACTGGATATTGGACAGTGGTGCAAGTCGTCATATGGTGAACGACAAGACGATGCTCAGGGACGTCACGGAATGCCACGACGCGGAGGAGAGTTTTTTCAGCCCGATGGCACAAAGCTTGAGTGACGCTGGAAGGAACAGCTGTGCTTAAAGCGATGGTGGACGGCGTCAGGCCGAGATCACCACTGAGGAACGTCTACTATGCACCTAAGCTGGCCAGGAACCTGATGTCAGTACTGCTTGTTGCTGAAAATGAGCTGCAAGGTGGCTGATCACAATGGCTGTGGCAGTATTGAAGGCAACCCTACACGAGTGGTGTTCTACGCGGATATCAAGAGCAACGTACTGGTAGCAAGAGTGCAATGTGGTCGACAGCGCTCTGTGCAACAGATGAAAGAAGTTGTGATGAGGCGCGGTGGTGGAGGAAGACCGCCATCTCACCTCTCGGGTGTTCAGAAGGATACTTTGGTCGGCTTTCACGAGAGTTTGGACATCTTGCATTTGATACAATCGAGCGGATCGCGAAAGACCCAGCCTCTGGGATTAGGATTACTAGCCACAAGCGGGTCAACTGTCGTGTATGTGCTGAAGGCAAGCAGACGCGTGCCCAACAGCCGACGAAAGACACTGGGGAGCATGCTCCAGTTGATCGTGTGGGGGCGGTGATTTGCAGTGACTTGAAAAGGCCCTGTTACGCCCCGAGACCGACGTGGAAATCGATACTTGGTGAACTTCGTGGACCATAAGTCCAATTACTGCCGCGTGTTCTTGGCGAAGACGAAGGATCAGGCCGCCAAATACTTCCGAACAATTTCTGACCTGGACGAGAAACAATTTGGGTGCAAGGTTCGTGTCCTACGTACTGACGGAGGTGCAGAATACAACAACGTGGACGAGTTTTTGCAAGCAATCAGGGTGGCCAACGTCAGAAGAGGCAGGCAAGGAACCAAGCTGCCAACGGTAAAGCAGAGAGGATGCGCCGAACGGTGAAGTGAACATCGTGCGCTGCATGCTGTTTGCTTCCGAGTTGCCACTGACATTTTGGGGAGATGCGGCAGAATATGCGGTCTATGTTGAACCGCAGTCCACCCGTGCAAACGATGACCGAATGTCGCCGCTGGAAGTGCTCTCGGGACGTGCGCCAAGTTTGCAAGACATTATGGTTTTGGATCTGCTTGCGCTGTATTCGTTGACACTAGCAAGAAGAATCTGCAAAAGCGTTCTCAGCGTGGAGTTGTGATCGGAAAAAGCGACGAAACAAAGGGGTATCGAAGTATACTTACCGGAAACTTAGCAAGGTTGTGGTGACCCGCCATGTAAAGGACATCGAGACGTTAAAACAGGCTGACAGCGACCGCATTTCACAGCAACTAATTCTTGAAGAACTTGCAGAAATGGCCAACGGTAGAGCAGAGTCCTGGCGCGAGCAATGTCACGCGGAAGACGTGGAAGAATGCGCCTGAAACTGGAAATTCTAAAGGAGACCAAGCCACGTCGGTCACAGCGCGTGAGGAAGAAATCTGTTCGACGCCGTGAAGCTGATGGAGATGACGACGGAGGTCGGAAGGAGCACTGGTCTCAAGTGCTGTACATGTGGAAGATACTCATGCGGATGATAAAGGAGCCAGCAAATTGCTGCTGCCAGACGTTGCGCGGAAAGTGAGAAATGGCGGGCCGCGGGCACGAAGAAATTGCTTCTCTGAAGCGAACGACGCCATGAAGGGAAAGTTGTGAAGGTGTCTCCGGGTACCGCTCGACTACACTCGAAATGGGTATATAAGAGAAGAAACGGGGATGGCAATGGCAAAATCCAGCGCTACAAAGCTCGACTCGTAGCATGCGGAAATGAGCAAGTGTTCGGTATTGACTACTTGTTCACATTTGCTGCGGTGATGGAACTGCCAAGTGGAAAAGCTGTGCTTGCACTTGCAAGAATCTGGCGCGTGCCAGCGAGGCACGGTGATGTGCCGAATGCGTTCGTGAAGGCATCGACGGAAGAAGGCAGAAATCTGCCTGTACATTCCCGACGGAATGGAGTTTACGGCAGCTGAGCTAGCAAGCTTTGGGTGTCAAAGGAGCGTTAGATGAACTCGGCATTGCTCGGAAGAAGCCTTTATGGGCTTAAGCAAGCTGGAAGGCTGTGGCGTAAGTTACTGCACAAAACGCTTGTTCAGGTCGGATTCAGGCAATGTTTGTCCGATTCGTGCGTCTATGTGAAGACGGACGTTGGTGGAATAACTGTTGTGGGGACATACGTTGACGATTTGCTGGTCACCGCTACTTCGGCGCCGCGCGTCGGCTCATTTTTGCTGATATGGCAATCCTGGAACTCAAGGACTTGGGACCAGCATCGATGTTCCTCGGGATGAGGATCAGCTACGACGATGAGCGTGGATATACGATTGACCAGAGCATGCCATCACGGAAACGCTGATCGCGCATGGCTTAGAAAATGCCAGCAGCGTTCGACTGCCTATCGCAGCGGGCGATCCACCCTTTGACGACGATAGGAAGTTACTGCCTATTAAGTCGGCTCCCGATGGCAAAAGACCGACGGTGAAGGACTTTCAGGCCTTGGTTAGGAGTCTCCTGTGGATCGCACGTGGCACAAGGACTCCCTGACATTTCGTTTGCTGTTCACCGCGCAGAGTCGAAAGACTCGCACGCTCCCTGCTCAAGACTGGAAGCTAGCGAAGCGAATCGCACGGTATTTGAGTGGAACGCGTGGTTTGAAGTTGCGCCTGACGGATGATGTGCAGATGGCGCGAAAGAAATTAATTGTCCGTTTGTGTTGCTGGTCTGATGCAGACTTTGCTGGAGACGTGCAAGATCGCAAATCTGTCAGCGGCGTCATAGTCCAAGTAAATGGAATGACGATAGATTGGGAGTGCAGGAAGCAAAGCCGCTGTCGTGCTGTCAACTGCAGAAGCGGAGTTGTCGCAGCATCTGTTGGCAGCCAAAATGTGTTGGAGTTTACGCGAGCTGTTCGGAGAGATTGGCTTAAAGGTAAAGCTGCCAATCAGATGATGATGGATAACCAGGCAGCGCTGGAACAGATCACCAACGAAGGCAAGCTCGGGGAGGGCCAAGCACGTGGATATCAAAGGTCAAATTCTTGCGAGATTACGCTGAGCGAGGTGTCGTTCTGCCACGTACGTCGGAACCGCCGATATGTTAGCGGACTTGCTGACGAAAGCTCTTCCAGGAGAACGAAAGTACTTCAACTACGAGAAGATCAGGTTAACTGGTGGTGATGGAAACCTCACTGCGCAGGGAAGGAGTGTTGGAAGTTACGTCGTAAGCGGTAGTGGATAAGGTACCTCGCGTGGGTTAATTCTGCGCAGCGAGACTGTACGGCACTGATAGTAAATCACTTTTCCTTTTCCCTTCTAAAGCGTACACATTCAATACACGACGCAGCGGGGGGCGACTGCTCGGTGGAGGGGAGCGGCCCTGCAACAGCGGGGAGTGCTCGGTGGCGGCCATGACTGGCGAGGAGCTCCTGTGTGGTGGCGAGGCAAAATAAAGAATGATCTGATCTGATTCTGCTTGGTTAGGATACTTACGTATCCTCAGACACCGTGTGGTCCACACCACGTCCCATGGTGTTGTAGACGAACGGCGCCTGGCTTGTGCGCCGTACAAACGCGCTGTCGCCCTGTGAATATGGCACGAGCTGCATCAAAAGGTTTTTACATGCTCGTACCAAAAGCGCATTTTGGGATTTCCCAAGTCGTCACTCAACCCCTATTAGTACTCAACTGCGAGGTGAAACTGTAGCCATGATACAAATGGGACCTTCAATGCACCGGCTTTAGGTGCTGACGATGTTGCCTGCTCTGACACCAGTAGAGTAGACATACTTTGACGATCTTAAAGTGATTTATTTGGTAACGGCGTCCTGCTGGCGTGGTTTGAGGATAGTGTTACAAAAGCTGCGCTGCTTTTGGATACAAGAGCTTCGTTCATGTATTCAATTCGACGTCTGCAGTTAGGGATTCCTAATGGCATCCGCGGTTGTATGGTCCGCAGGGCGTGGGTTTCTCGTTCGGAGGTGGGAGATTGTAAGCCGTGCGCAATTGTTGTTCAGCAGTGACGTCAACTTGGGCAATGGCCAGAAGAATGGAAGCGATCACAATATGGGCGATGTTCATCGTACTGCGTTCTTGTCGTTCTTGCTCGGGTCTCTCGAGAGAGGAGGCAAATTGAGCAGTGAACGTTTAAAAGCACGGCGGGGCAACAGATCATAGCATCGTGTTGGGGTGGGTGTTTACGACAGGATTTACCGCAACCTTATTACTGTACAACATCACATCATCTTAGGCAACCCTGGAGCAGAAGAAAGTTGATTAACAGTTATCGGGCTTCTCGGTTTGCTGCTAAAATAAAAAACTGGAAATCACTTGACCAATTCGCTATTACGTGTATGAGGAATCGATGTTCAGGAGGAGGTAAAACTTCAGCAAGGCAACCCTGGAGCAGTAAATCATGTTCACAAACATGCTGTCATCAGATCTGATGTCCCTTACTACACGCTATAGTGCTACATGTATTGTGAGTTAAATCCAGAAAAGGGTAACTTACACGAGTAAATGGTTGGCCTTACCATTTCAACCTTTCACCAGTAATTATTCGGATAATCGTGTGTGCATTTTGATGGGAAATGACGTCCTGGTGAACCTGAATGTAGTTTCGGGAGGGAAGTGAACATACTCCAGTGTACCAAGTGTGCCATTTGCAACACCTTTCCCTATTGGCACCCCAGGAACGCTCTTCACTTCCGTTCCGGGTGTCACACATTTGAGCCGACGGGTTCTGGAGACTTCCCGGAGAAGAACTTTCGCCTGTGTCAGGTTCCGTCACGGTTGAGTGACAGGAAGGCCAGTGACCATCTTGATCGATGGGTCCAGCCTAAAGGAGGTTTTGTGCCCGAGGCTTTCCTCCTAATTACAATCAATATTACTTTGGAATTTACCTTCTACACAACAAGTCTTTTTACCTTCTTACCTCTTGCTGGAGAACAAGAACACTCGACGCACCAAGAAGACGCTGGAGTACCTGCACAACAACAAGGAGCAGGAAGACAAGACAAAGGACAAGTGTGCTAAAAGCTGCTAGGTTATGAGCCCAAGCTCTACTTGGCTGTGATCGAGTAAATAAGTAACGACTACGACTGCAACGAGATAAAATGGCTGCTGTCAACCGGTGATTCAGGTAGCTCAAGGCCCCAAGGTTTGAAGGGACTTTCAGGCTGTACGAAGTGGAACTCAGTTGTATCTGGAAGAACGTGAAGCGTAGGATGTCGTGACCGGAACGGAAACCCGCCACGCCAACGATCAAGAACCAACAAGCAATATTCGACAGGAAGAAACCGACTTGCTAAGAGGCTGCGATCCTGCGAGATTACGCGGGTATCAAGACGACGAAGTAAACAAGATCTGCTCGATGGATACCGCGAAGGCAATGTAGGATACCATCACGGCTGATAAGACGCAGAAGAGAGACTATTCGTACATGGCGATGCTGCGGGCGCAACTCTACAATACCAAGCACGTGAAAGGCCAGCCGCTGACCGAGTACCTGACGGCAATGAACAGACTTCGGCAGCAGATTGGCAGCATGGAGTGCAACTCACGTAGTGGACGAGGACGAGATGTTGAGAGTATGACAATGGGTGTGACGCTGTCGCATCCGGAGCTCGTGGAGCAATTCGACTTGCCGGCTTTGATGATAAAGGCGAGGAACGCCGCTGACGCTACGGCAATTTACAGACGAACGTTGAGGTCAAAGGATGAGAAGTTCGAATGGCTGAAGCAATGCGCGCGGTGAAGTTGGTGAGCCACAAGCAGTGATGTGCGCTACGCCTGCTGCTGGAGAAAACGAAAAAGGAACAAGCGGAGCGGGGAGCGTGGAAGAAACGCAAGTGTTTCCACTGTGGCAAGCCTGGACACTTCAAGCAGCAGTGCTGGCACTATTTTGAATCAGTCAAGAAGGTCGAGAGCGACGAGAAGAAGTCGACGACCGACGAAGGACAAGAAGAAGAATAGAAGTCAAGAATGAAGACAAACCAGGTGTGAAGAATAATATGCTAATCCTGAACGAGAATGCACCAGAAATTATACGACGATATGCAAGTAGCAGCAGCGACGTGACGATGATGAAGACGACGGAGACTTTCCATGGTTTGGAGATGGTGCGAGGTCGACGGCGCAGGCAATCGAAACGCGTGGATGCTGGACTGCGGGATTTAAGTTCGACATGTATGTGTCGGCAAGAACTTATGCTCGAGCGTGAAGAGAAGTCAAAGGCAACGTTCAAGGTCTGGACTGGTGAGATTACAAAGGTGTAATGTATTGGGACGGTGAAGCTGAACCTGCCGGACAAGAACGGCAAGATGGTGGAAGTCGAGCTACAGGATGTGGAATTCTCGCCTGCGGGGAGCGTCAACTTGAGTAAGTTTAGGCAAGCTGGAGAGTGAGGTTGGACGCCTTCGTTCAGTTCGGCTGAAGTAACGCCTCGCAAGTGTTGGTTGGATTCTGCTGTTGGACGACTAGGAGGTTCGTGAAGCGTATGGCTCTCACTACTGGTTGGAAGCTGGATTGCCGGATGACATGGTAATGGCGGCAACGTTGAACGCCGATGCCAGTCCGCTGATGCGGTGGCTTTTTGAGCGCCCAGGACGCGGAATGTGGCCGCGATTAAGGCTATGAGTGGACCAGAAGTTGGTGGACGGCATGGACATTCCTGAGGAGTTGTTCAAGCCGTTCCAGTGTTTTGACTTGCATATCAGCCGAAGCGACGGCGCATGAGCTACAAGAAGAGCGCAAAGAACAAGAGGACGACGGTCAGCTACAGACGTCTGATGTCGGACCACATGTGACATGAGCAAGTACATACCTGGGTCTGGAGGCATTCGCTACTTTCCCAGTTGATACAGGACGAGGGCTCACGGTATAAGTGGTGCTACCCGATTGTGAATAAGAGCGATGACCAACGCGAACACGATGAAGCTGATGAAGAAGTTGATTGCACGCAAGGTCATCGGATAAAGACTTTCTCAAGCGACGGCGGTGGTGAGTTCGTGAACACGGAGCTCAAGAAGTTTCTGGAGGAGCACGGCATTGATTTTGTGCCAACTCACGCGTACACCCAGAGAACGCGCTTGTGGAAGCTGAACGGTGTACTGGCCAACAAGACTCGGACAGCTATGCAGGCGGCTAACATGCCGAGCAAGCTGTAGCCTGAGGTGTTACAGTACATTGTGGATAATGACACGCGAGCGCGCAGCCAAGGCACTGAACGGACTGACCCATCGGAGAAGTTGTACGGCAAGAAGCCGGACTTGACCAAGGATTCGTGTCTGTGGTGCTATTGGATTTGTGTATGTGCCGAAGCGCAAGGATAAGCTTAGCCCGAAGGCTGACCCGGCGTTATTGCTGGGATTCGCACACACCTCACCAGGTTATCGGCTATTGCATTTGAGGACTGGGAGGATTGTGGAGGCGCGAGATGTGAAATTTCGTGAAGACGTGACAGTAAGCAGGAAGTACCTGGACGCGCTCCTAGCTGGACAGCACAAGACGTATCAGCACATTCCGTTTGTGCCTCTGCCGGTTGAATTTGTGGCAGAAGAGCATTTGCATGAAGGAAAAATGCGTGTAGTGAAGGAGAGTTTGCCGGACGACGTGAATGAGAAGTCCATGGCGGATGACGACAATTGCTATGTGGAAAGTTCGTCGAGTGAGTCGGAAGGAGATGAACTCGTTGGAGAACCTGTACAAGTGAGACCTGAACGAGCTGCTGGACGAAGAGCGAGACGGCAGCGTGCTGTGAACCAGCAACAACAACCAATGAGAAGATCCAATCGATTACGACGACAAAATGTAAGGCTTAGTAACTATCAGTTGCTGATGGGTGCCGAAGTTGAAGACCCGGCCAACGTCGAAGAGGCAATGGATTCGCCGCAGTGGAAGGACTGGGAAGATGCGATCAAGAACGAGTACGCGTCTTTGATCAAGAACGGAACCTGGAAGCTGGTGAATCGCCCTAAGGACGACAATGGACGGTGGATCAAGGTCATGACTACCAAGTGGGTCCTGAAGGTGAAACGTGATGAGCAAGGCAGAGTGCAGCGCTACAAGGCGAGACTGGTCGTACATGGATATGAACAACGATTTGGACATGAATACTGGAAGACATACTCACCTGTAGTACGCTGGATGACAATGTTGATTGTGCTTTTGCTGGCTCTGTTGCTTGGACTGGAGGTCGATCAAGGTGACTTTGAGACGGCATTCCTGAACAGCAACATGGATGGTGCAAAAGATTTACGTGGAGCAGCCTGCAGGTTCGACGACGGAACTGGCAGGGTGTGTTTCACTGCCAGAGGGTCTGTACGGATTGAAACAAGCTGCTAGACTATGGTATCTGACTTTGCACAAAGCGCCTGAAGAAGCTTGGCATGAAGCGAAATTACGTTCGACGTGGGCCTGTACTACAAGTGGATTGATGGACGGCTCTTGATGGTGACCGTGTATGTGGACGACATATTAATTGTGGAACTCGCTGCGACGTCGACAAAATGATGAAGATGGACTTGGCCGACGAGTTTGCGTTGAAGGACATGGGACAGGTGCACTACTTGCACTGGGTATGGAGGTGGATTACGTGCCTGGGAAGAAGCTGTGCATCTCGCAGACTGATGCACATTGATAGATCCTGCAAGTTCCAGATGAAGGATGCTAAGACGGTGAGGTCGCCGCAGCAGCTGACAACGAGAAAGTCCTGCCGATTAGAACGGGATGAGAGCAAGACTAATGATAAGAACTTGGAGTACCAGGAGTTGGTTGGTGCGCTGCATGTACCTTGCTGACGTGTACCCGCCCGGACATTTCTAATGCGGTGCGGAACCTAAGTCGACATACAGGAAGCTACACAAGGAGAACTTTGCGGCTGCCAAAGGGTGCTGAGAGTACCTGAAGGGTACAGGATGTATGGGCTGGTTTACGTAGGTAAATGACTCGGACTTGAACGAGGGTTTACAAGTGAGCGCATATTGCGATGCGGACCATACGAACTGCCCAGATACGTCACGATCGGTTACTGGCTACGTGCTTCCAGCTGAATGGCCACAGCTTTGGATTCAAAAGCAAGATGCAAGCGTCCGTGACGGATGATACCTGCAAGTCAGAGTTGGTGGCTGCAAGTACATGTGTGGAGGACTTACTTTGGGCGAGAAGCTGCTCAAGGGCTGAAGTTCAAGCCAGAGGTTGCGAAACTGCTGATGGACAATCAAGCGGCTATTAAGAAAGTTTGTTCCGACGCCGGCAATTTCGACGGCGTGAAGCGCTACGCTAAGAAGAGTCGGAAAATTGCGGAGCTGGTGATGAAGAACAAGGTGGACATCGAATACGTCTCGACGGAGGATAACGTCGCTGACATGTTCACCAAGGCACTGGGCCCGCAGCGATTCGAAAAGTTGCGAGCGGGACTCGGGGTGAAGGATGTTGAGGGCGCCAAGGAGCGTCAGAACACAGAGGAAGGCGTGGTTGAGCGTCCGCACGATGGTCAAGGCGTGGTAAAGCGTCGAAGCGTGCGTCTGGCCAAGAGCCAGGATACTAAAACTGCGGTCAAGCAGTACATGGCTAACAGCCAGGATGTTGACACTGTGGTCAAGCAGTGCATGGCCAAGAGCCAGGATAATAAAACTGCGGTCAAGCAGTACGTGGCCAAGAGCCAGGATGTTGACACTGTGGTCAAGCAGTGCATGGCCAAGAGCCAGGATAATAAAACTGCGGTCAAGCAGTACATGGCCAAGAGCCAGGATATTGACACTGTGGTTAAGCGGTGCGTGGCCAAGAGCCAGGAAATTGACACTGTGGTCAAGCAGTGCGTGGCCATGAGCCAGAGTAATGAAGCTGTGGTTGAGCAGCGCAAAACGTTGGCAGAAGATCGGACGAAAAGCCATGAAGCCAGCGGAAGTACTGTCTAATGTGATTCGGCCAAGGGCTGATGTTGGCAGTGACACGGAGGCTTAGTTCCCGGGGAGTTTGAGCCGACGGGTTCTGGAGAACTTCCCGAGAAGAACTTTCGCCTGTGTCAGGTTCCGTCACGTTTGTTTGACATGAATGCCAGTGACCATCTTTATCTATGGGTAAAGACTAAAGTATGTTTTGTGGACGAGGCTTTCCTCCTAATTACAATCAATTTTACTTTGGAATTTACCTTCTACAGAACAAGTCTTTTACCTTCTTGCTTACCTCTTGCTGGAGAACAAGAACACTCGACGCACCAAGAAGACGCTGGAGTACCTGCACAACAACAAGGAGCAGGAAGACAAGACAAAGGACAAGTGTGCTAAAAGCTGCTAACACAAGCGTTTGCTTTGAAAACAAATGCATCACTGCGGCCACAACAGGTCATGTATCAATTTGATGCGCGACTGTAGTTAGGGGTTACTGGCAATCGGAGGTGCGGCTGCAACTGCTGTTCAGCAACGACGTCAACATAGGTGAAGGCCAATAGGACGGCAGCGACAATAAATGACGTGGGTGATGTTCATCGTAATGCGGGGCTGGTTGAGTCTTCAGGATCCGGGAGTAATTTGAGGAATAAACGTTGGAGAGGCTCTGGTACATGTACAATATAATGAGCGCTAGCGCCGCATTGAAATGCACAAGAAGAACACAGCGGGCATTGATTGCCCCAACGATTTTACGAAAGTGCATTGGCCACTACAAATTCGTGGCAGTAGGTAAAAGTCTGCAAATCGTTGCCGAGCTGTCATGAACAGCCAAAAAGTTTATACCAATGGTACCCGCAGTAAAATCTGTTGCTGCACTGTGGATTCAACAACAGATTGATCGAGAAGAGGAAGGACGAGTACAACACAGTTTTTCGAAAGAAAAAAGGAGCAAAGCCTGTGGCATTGTTAACCCTTCAACCCCCATATGTTGGAGCCACCAACATAATGGGTGTATAGCTCTTGAAAACCTAACCACAGCATCTATACGCATGTTGGAGGCTCCAACATATTCAAATTTAGACTATATTTTTGTATTGGAAGCAGCTCAATACTAAAAACAAGTGGAAAAAAAGTGAGAGAGAAGTGGCGATGCACAGGGTAGGTCAGAATCGAAAAGGAAAACCGACACAAATGGATAAAGACAGAACATTATCTGATCTGTAACGAAATGCGAGTGCTGTTTCCTTGCTATGTGCATCATTACTTTGCAAAAGTAACCTTTCTGAATTCGTTAACAAAGAACATAAATTCCTGTCAATACATTTCCCATTAGATTGTACCCCCTCTAAGCGCATCACTGGTCTTGATTGTTCTCACAAGCAGGGCCCATTCTGTATATCTTGATTTAGATTGATGGGAATAACACTACTAGTGCTGCTACTATTTTGAAATTATTTTCAAGTGCATTATATTTTACTGTAATCTAGTGACCTTTGCATGACTGTCATATACGTCGTCTTCAGTTTGATCATTGTGCCCAGTAAATCCAAGCATGTCTAGCTACAGCCATATTTTTATAATAATACGTAAATACAAAGGTACATGCGTGAGGTGAAGTAAGCAAGTGATGCGTTCCTTATACACTCTCTTTGTACGACTGAGGCATGCATTTTATGAACTTGTGTTCGTGCAAAAACTTGATTTTAATAAAAGTGCATTTCTGAAGGTTGGATCCTCCATCATACTGGATCGTACTTAGCAGCGATTTTGCCTACATATGGCGCAATATGTTAGAGTCGCCCGTCTTTACACGAGAACAGAAACTGTAGTTTCCCTACCCCTCCGCCATAACAAATCGTACTTAGAGTAGACATATACAAACATCAAGACTAATTATGTTGGTGGCTCCAACATAATGATCAAAATATACCCCTCGATTTTTTGACGGGGGTTGAAGGGTTAATATCCGGATCAGTAAATGATATCGGTGCGGTGTCAATTGGGAATGCTAGAAAAAGCCGTGCTAAGAAAGCTGACCGGTGCCGTATGAGGTCGTTGCGGTGGAGGACATGGGAGAAGCCTGAGGAGCTGACCGGAAGCGACGCCATACCAGGTACGAACAGGACACAGCGAGGTTGAAAAGTCCGCAGGTTACCCAAATGTGACGCTTTTGCGCGAGTAACACACCCGAGAGCACCAGGATCTTGGGCACCGTGATCGCCCACGCGCCGGCGTTTCCGAACGGGACCACAAACGGGCGTTCCGTGTCCTTCTCAACGTATTTGAGGCGCAAGAACGCGAAGAACTCCAGCAACAGTGTGAGACTGAAGTTTGCAGAAGCGACAGAGAACAGGTTAGATATGTACTCCCCATGGTTATGAGATCTAGAAATTTACCACGTACTTGTTGAAAAAGGTGTCAAGAACCACGAGAAACGCGAACGAGAAGTTCATGAGCACACCTGTAGTCACGGTTTGGAAAATTACTGCTGCAATTGGCGTTCCGAAGCGCTTCCACTCGATGGCAAGGAATGAAGGAACCATTTTATAGTCCACCGTTGCCCACAACGCGCGGGAACTGCATGCCATCACGACGTTGAACTCGCCTAAGGTTGCCACAACTGCAGCCATGCCAACCCAAACGCCCAGCCACGGAGCAATAGTCATAGCGATTGTCTCCAGAGAACCTTCGTGCCACTGCGTAAAATCCGACTGCACCATGATACCAGCACCAACTGCCAAATACAAGAACAGTTAAAATGTCGGTTAAAGCACTCAAGAACGAGTTAAAATCCTGTGACAACGTACCAGGGAAGGCGTAGTTGATGGTGATGAGAACCATCGCGATCAAAATGGCAATGGGGTAAGTCCGTCCGCCATCCTTCACTTCTCCAGCTACACAACCCAGCGAGTCCCAGCCTGTAAAGGAATAACAGCATCAGTCCAACGCACGAATTATTATTCTCCAAATCTACGCAGTGCCCACCTTGGTAGTTCCACAAGATAGTGGAGAGGAACAACGACCAGTCGATTTCCGGCGCTACACTGCCCCACGTGGACAAGTTAAAGGTTTCCACTGACAAGGGCTCCAAGACGAACGGCGCTAGTACAAAGAGCGACATGAGCACCGAAGCCAGCGCCACTGCGCGCATTCCAACTGCATTTGACGTGAACACGAGCAATAAGGCTGAGCATTTCACCAGCCATTGCTCCGTGCCTGACAGAGTGTAGCCATATCCTGACTCCAAGAACGCTTCAACGTAGCTGCAGAACAGCACTGGGTACGTGGGCAAGTCACAGACGTTGCTGGCGATGCTGTTGAAGGCGTTAACCCAGCCTGCATATTCTCCCAGTCCGCGTCGCACCCACAGAATGTAACCTCCGTTCTCATCGATCATAGTACTGAGTTCCGCCGTCATCAACGCTTGTGGTAAGCCCCAGGTGAAGGGTAATAGCACTACAGCCAGTAGAACAGGATAAGCTCCTGCAGCTCGTACAGCTTCTTCCACTCCAAAAGGTCCAGCAGCTACAGCAAAGTAGGCAATGAAGCCAAGTGTGATATGGTTGATGGTGCGAGCCTTCGTGCGGCCCTGCTTCCTGGCCTGTTCCTCAATCTCTTCATACTCCAATTGGCTCTCCAATAGATGATGATGGCCTAAGGGACTTGGCAGGTTACGCCATGACTTGAGTGGAGAGCGGTCGGCGGACGACGGTGGCACCAGGTGCAGACTGTGACTCTCGTCCCTCGAGTCGAAGCGCGTACGGATCTCCGGAAGGTTCGAGCTGGTGGTCATCGTAAATGCAATTAGGGGTATTTAGGCACAGAAGTGAATGCCCACCGCTCGTTGCGCTGGCCTGTCGATGCTGAGTAAGTGGACGTCCAGCTTTAGGTGCTTGCTCACCCGTTACCTGGCTCGGTCTCAGGTCCCACGTTTGGCTCGCCAATCATTTTCATTAAAAAGTGAAATGGCTACATAAAGTTCAAGATACATCAGAATGACTGCGGTCTACATTGACCCTCGAAAGGTTGTAGCTCTGCCGATACGCCACTTGTCTTAGAGGAGGTTGTCTGCGACCGATGCCTGGACAAAGTATTGTACGTTGAAGTGGAGTATTTCTTTGACTTTTGAAAATATCGTGACAAAACAAATTGGATTCAGTTCGGCGGATTAAGGTGTGCGTAGCACTAGGCGGAGGCTTCAGGCATCTTGTAACTGATCAAGACAGGTCTGTTCACTGGCATGTATGTAATTCGACACACCTCTGTAACTTCGTGTTGACACGTTCCGAGTCGGAACTTCTGACTAGGGTCGAGGACACCCACGGTTGTATGTCCCTCTGCAGTTTTCGGGTGGGACGCGCAACTGCTGCTCGGCAGCAACGTCAACTTGGGCAATGGACAGTAGAATGGAAACGATCGCAACGTAGGTGAAGTTCATCGTATTGGTATCTCGGGCCTTGGGATCAAGAAGGCAAATTGAGCAATGAATGTTTTGAGAATCTCGAATGCCTCTTTCTTTTAGCTTTGTCGGCGACAGAACTTCATGTACAAGAGAGGGGAAAGTTAGTTCGTTTAGTTTTACTTCTATACACTACGCCAAACACTTAGCCTGCGATACAGGTCATACGTGATCGCATGAGCGCCCGACATGGCAACATGTTCTCGTTGGTTTATCTGTCGCGTAGTTTTAAGAGATTGCGTGAGAACGTAAAGTTAGTAATAAACACTACGTAGTACTATTTAGTACATAGCAGGCTGGATCCGTGTGTGTTCAATTGTTCACGTTACCATGCTTGCCGACACTCACGCGATCGCTATCACCGCATCCAAGAATGCGTATATCGAGACAGCTTTTCAGTTTATCCAGAATAATGAGAAATCCTCGCGTTCAACACTGCGAGCACAGGCTCTCCCTGGACGCTACTCCCGGAAACAACTGCCCCATAAACCCCAGTTTGATTTGTTCTAGGCATACGTTCTGTCCGTTGATTACTTGGCTAACCATTGCAATTGCCTGAGCGCCTTGCAACAGACTCAGTGCCTGGATCGCGTTGAATGCGGATGTGACGGTAGTACAGATACCGCTGAGAAACTGGCGGATCGTCAACATTCCAACTGCGAGAGTGTATAATTTCCGTACAGAAAACTGATTTTCAGAGGTGCCATGTGTATGTACATCAAATTAGAAATCATCCCTCTTTAAAATGATAAGTTACTCCTATCGCTTTGGACGATGTATTTGATGATTGCATCCGCCAGTTTCTCAGCGGTATCTGTAAAAGGGAAGGCTACAGGTGCGATGGCATGTCTCCAACGAACAGGTGATGAGTAAACTGTTCGGCGTTCAGATGAGAGCCGTTGATGCTAGCACGATGCTGCTCACAGTCCCTCCTATCGTGAGTGTGAGTCCAATAGTACATGTAGTTAATCAATAGTAATTTTACCGAGGTATACTACCAGCATGTATTAATAATACATGTACTAAAGTACTACTATCCACTGGCTGGCCCGGCTATGAAAACTACCTTTCTAGACTAAATCACAATATGACCCTCTCATTTAAGTACGATGGATTTATTTGTGGTATCCGCCATAAAAAAGCCACCCACTTTCTATCCGATATAACAGGATCTACTCCATTAGGTGCGATTCTCATTGTAATTTTTCGCGTCGGATTCCCGACGCGTAATGTGATTTGGTCCCTAAATTTCGTGTTTTCGCGTGTCCTGGTCGCGTTCTATGCGCTGCCTCGACTACTTCTTAGATCTACCAGACGCACCTGAAGGTCTTCTACATGCGTACCGAGTTTCAGCTTTAGATTCGCCTCTCAGCGTGCTCTAGACTTCGGTCCGATTCTTACGCGAAAAATAACGATAGGTTATGGTGTATCCATGACACAAAAATGTCATCCGATATAACAGGTTCTGGAATCTGATTGACCCTTACAAATTTCAAGACAACAAGGGACTAACGTTAAAATACCTGTCCCGGCTGTGTAAAACTTGCCGCCAATCAGCGACGGTCGATGCATTGGCCAATCAGAAAGCATTGCTAGTCTGGTGGTTGCGAGGCTTCCACTCAAAGTTCAGTATCGAATTCGACGACAAGGCGCACAGCAGATTTCAATTCCAGGCCGAGCACGTACACTCCTGTTTTGTATGCTCATCCAACAGCCCGCTTGCACTCTTCGATGTGTGCCAATGGGTATAGTATGTAGCAGAAAGCGAGCGTTGCGGTGCGAAGGCGGTGGAGAGTGCATCTCTGCTGTTCCGGAAGCCGCATGCACTGTTGCATCGCTTGGTGCGGCGCTGTCCGTTCAAGTCGATGCGGTGGTCGTACATGTCTGTGATTTGTTTGTATTGGTTCCGTCCCTCTTGTTGCAAGATACACTCTGTTCTTTTCTTCGCCCGTAGAAAAGTCCAATTTTTTTCACTTGCTAGAATGAAGCCATTCTAACTCACCGCCGCGTTCATCTCTTCCAAGGAGTCAGTGAGCGCAATGGTCTTAAGGGTGGCGACATGCTTATCAACTCAATTCATATCTACGTAGTATATGAGCTAGCTGCATGCTAACTAGTAGTATTTGAATCGAAGTGAGGAAAAACACCTTTGTGGAGATATTCAATGACGTTCACAATAGACTACAATTCTCTGATCGATCCGAATCAAAGCGATTTCTGCGCTACTTTGGGCGCGGACATGTAGTAGTATCCTAATGCTGAGGTCACTGTAGTCAAACATAACTTACTACAGTAGTACTATACTACGGCTACACTGCGACCCGCATTGTACTAACTTAATACATGTGGAGACCGATCTTAAACAACTGGGGTACTTGACACCTTGAGCTCATGGTCCAGTATCGAGTCTTCATCCGCGGAGAAGTGGAAATGGCCATTCACACTCTTACCACTGAGCACGTGCGGCAGCCAGAAGTGGTCATCCGCCCACATGTTCTTGTATGGAATGTCCGCGAAGTCATACCATTGCGGCTTCATCTCCTCGCTCTCTGACGGCTCGCCCGAAAACTGTTGCGTCAGGAATACGTGCACTTCCTAATCGATAATTATCACAACAAGTGAGCTCCTCATTCTTAATCAGAACCTGGAATTGCAGTCACGCACCATGACTTCTGTAGCCTGTTCAAACGAGAAAAGCAGTACGCCACGTAGCTCCAGATCCTCCACTTTAACGTCCACGTTGGCCTCCTCCTTGATTTCCCTGGCTGCGGCAGCCGCGATACTGGCGTCCGAGGCCTCCACTTTACCACCAAAGCCGTTCCACTTGCCCATGCCGAAGCCACGCTTCTTCATACCCAGCAGAACCTGCTGGGAGGCTGTGCCATCGCGCACAATGAGCGCCAGCGTGAGCAACTTGCGCGGGAGCGACGGCACTGCGAGGACCATGAGCGATAGGAGGTTGTACGTCACAAATGTAGCCATGTGCGTAATAAATCAGACAAAAACTGATGTCTCCCACTAAATATTGTATAATTCTATAAACGCATATAACGTATTCAATCAAACTCTTCATTATGTTAAAATGACCTCTTAGAACACATTCATTTGAATTTCAGATAAAGATCGTAATGGCTGACGCCCACAAAATGCCAGCATACAAACTTCAAGTCATTGCACTTTAAAGCGGTATCCTCGACTCATTTGCAGAGAAACAAGCTACCGAGCACATCAGGAGTGTTGGTCAGTCCCCTTCGGACGTTCTCGCCGGTCAAGCTGCTGCTGTATCTCGCCAATCGCTCGCCCAGCATGCTCGGGATGCTGGCGGTGGCGGTGTTGAGCGTCTGCGTGTCGCTCTCGCTCTGTGTGGTGCCCGCTCTGGCGCGTTTCACGGTCTTCCCGCTTCTCTCAGGGCTCATACACAAGTTCGCGGCCGCTTATCTGACTGACAGCATCCAGGTTGAATACTTCTTCGGCTCCTTCGAAGTGCGCAGCCGACGCGGCAGCTCTGTGGCTTCGGAGCTGCTGCGCGGCGTCACGATCTCGCTGTTCTTTGTGAAGCTGCAGAGCGAGTTCCTCAAGACGTTAGCGTTCACGAAGCAGGGGCTGGCTCCTGTGGAGCTGCACAGTGTCAGTATCAAGAAGATTGTTATCCAGTTAGCTACGACCTGGAAGGTGGTGGTGAAAGTGGAAGGTGTGGCTGTGGATGGCCACATGGTGGACCCTAATGTGGAGGGAGTGTTTGAGCTACAAGATGCTGTGGCCATGAAGCTTGCTGAAGCAGCCAATTGGGTGAACCTGCTTGTGGCTGATCGCACCAAGACGGAACTGTGGCAGAAACAGGAGGAGGAGCAGGCCAATGCACCACCTGGAACTGCTCCGAAGACTTTCTCCTTCAAGGATCGCGTGTTGCAGCAGATTGCTGCTCAAGTGGATGTCCATGTGAGCGATGTGAGAGTTGCTATCACTGGTCTTACGCCTGGGGTTGCTGCTATTGACGGCCACGACGATGAAACGGAGGAAAAGGACGATGAAGAGGCAGAAGTTGCCACGACCAGCTCCATCCCCGTTGTCCTCAAGCCCACGCGAGTTAGTTTCTCCATGAAGTCGTACGACTTACTTACGGATGCACTACACGACGTAGGGGATGAAGCTTTGCGGTTGGTATTGACGTCGGACGAGATTCTTGTGGAGCACGCCATGAGCATCAAGGGCATGAGCATCTGTGCTGCAACTGTTGACGAAGAAGAAGATGACAAGGCTGAGGAGAAGATGAAGCAGGACCCACTGAAAGGCAATGGCGGAATTAGGCCTGGTGAGACCCCTTTGTTATCGTTCCCGGGTTTCGATCTAAAACTCACGGTGCCACCGATGCCACGGTTGCTGGGTATTGTGGAGAATATTGCTCCTATCCCATTGAAGAACCGTTTGGCACAAGTGGAGCTGGTGTCGTCGTCAGTCAACAACATTTCAGTCACACGTGAACTTCTGGTTGGTGTGCTGCGGGACCTTTTTGTTCCGTACACGGACCACCAGATACTGGTACAAGGAGTGCGTGCACTTGAACATGACGAGACTGTGCGTAAGCCAATTTCACAGGAGGACGAGTCCTTTTACGTGGCTAACTATGACCACGTGGATAGCGACAAATCGTTGTCGACTCAAGAAAAGAAAGATCGCAATGAAAAGCTTCACACGTTAGAAGCAGCAATGACATTGAACAAGATTCTAAAGTTGCGAAGTCGAGCGACAGGGTTGGCCAAGTATTACCGGAGCAACCAAGACGAGCTTTCACTTGCGGACTATGTTGCGGTCGTGCAGGAGAATGCTGTTAAGACGAACAACATCATGTTCCGGGCCATGCAGATCGCTCTGCGGTGGGACAACATGAGCATTGGATTCGCTGAACGTGGTCGCCAGGTTGCTGAAATGGTGGTAGTTGGATTTGGCGTCAATGTGCGCGTGTTTACGATCGCGGAAGGAGACGAGAAACAGAAGCTTGACGTGGACATGGTGTTGGGCCAAACCACCTTTGTTGTGCATGTTGGGACTTCAATTTTGAACCCTGTTTCGCCGACGGCAAAGATTATGTTTGCAGACTTCAGCAAGGTAGCCGCAGAATCGGACGCAATTACACCGCCGCAGATGCTCACGGCTCGCGTAAGCCAATTTGTAACTGGTAAACAGGATGTGCGTGCTGCCGTGAACAACGTGAAGTTGGTGCTCTCCGCACGTGCGCTGGAGCATTTCCTACTGTACGTGGATCGACTGAGCACGAAGACGACCCAAGTGCTGTCAACGGCGCGACCGCCGACTACACAAGTGGCTCATTCCGAGTCATCGCCTGCTCCAGTGGAGGTTGCCAAGAGTGAGGTGGAGACCGTAACAAAGGAAGTGTCGATGTCTCCGTTCAGCTTGCTTGGTGGAATGCTGCTGGACCTGGACGTGAACATGAATGACTGTCACATCCTGCTTCTACCCACGCAATCTTTCTCGAAGTCACTGTTCACGGACATTAACGTGGAGACATGGCAAAGTGAGTACGTAGTGGATTGTCGCGTGGACATGCCAGCAACTTTGAATATTCACATCGAGAGCTCAAAGGTAAAGGAGCTGATGGAATTCAGTGTTCACAGCTTCAGCATCGGAGCCCAATATGTCGAAGGAGCGAAGGAGGTTGAAGCCATTTTAGCCCCAACAGGCATACTTTTCCAGTTCAAACTGGAGCAAGATGCCAAGGACCCATTGATTTGCCACCAGAGTGTGGTGATGCACATGCCAGATGTCTTGATGGCTGGATCGGACCTCAGCTTGTCGTTATTGGCGTCTTGTGGTGAGGCTCTCGGCAATATGCAGACGACGACACCTGACCAAGCACGTCTTCGACTTGAAAGTCGTATGAAACAAGAAGAAATTCGGCGTCAGGCAGAGGTTGATGCCGTTCTCGACCGCTTGCATCGTCTTTTCAATGAAATCGATGAAAACGGAAACGGTCGCATCGAGTTGGCTGAGCTTCTCCTCCTACTGCGCCGCGTGAAGGTTGGCGACACTCTGCTAGAAAGTGAATTGGAATATTTCGTCCGTGAACTGTTTAAGGAGATTGATCAGGATGGAAATGGATTCTTGGAGTTCCAAGAGCTGCGGGACTTCTTGCGCGATGACCTGCTGTCTGACGAGGCTGCTGCAGATTCCGGTACATCAACAGGAAACGGCAGCAACTCGCTCAATGGCTTCCTCAACCTGCGTGGTAATGAATACCATTCGTTCGAGGTGATTAACAAAATGTGCGAGACGAAGATAACGTCATCCGAACAGCTTGCAGAGTGGATCAAACGTCCTGCATTTGTAGGACGGTTCTGGGAGCTGTTTGAAGCTGAAGCTCGAATCAAGAACCACTCACTCGGTGACCAGAATCCCCTGGATGTACAAAAGAAACTTGTTCGTCTGTTGAAGAACTATGACGCAGCAAACCTCATTTGGGACGCTATGGTACTGCCTGCCGTTGAAGACAACTGTACGGACCACGTTATGTGCGAGTGGTTACTGCAGCCGTTTACACACTGCGGAGGTATTAGCGAGTATCAGAGCGCTGCAAAGGTGATTGCGAAAAAGAAACGTGATGGCATTTTCAGTGCAGCGCTAGAAGAAGCCGAGCACCTGGTAAGCAAGCTTACGCAGAACACAAAATCGGTGAAAAAGGAGCTTCAGTTCACAACAGATGTAAAGATGGGAAATCTACGGTTTGTTCTCACGGACACGGAGCTGCCTGCTCGCTTTTGCCGCGGCGATTTCGTCATCAAGGACGTCAAAATGTCGATGGAATTGGTTGGGAAAGAAATCGACGAGATTGGTCCTGTCGATTGGATCGGTTTGGCTACTTCCAGTAACTCCGACTGGACAGTGCTGTTTGGCTTCAAGATGTCATCGTCGTGCTACAGTGACACCGCCAACGACATGGAGAATATCATTGAGCCGTGGGATTTGGTTGCTGGTATCTCTTCTGGAGCTGGCGAGAATGGATTTTCTGTGTTGATGGAAGCTGCCAAGCGTTTCCAGATCAACGTTACTCCGAGTGTTATGAAGACATACCGCGCTCTGATGGATGCTCTTGATGGTGAGGCTCAGCAGAATGCTCTGCAGAAGCACCAGGACAGTTTTCAAAGCACTACCGCTGCGAAGAAGCACAAGGACACTGACTGTCTCGTGCAAAACTTTACGGGATGCAAAATTACTTTGAAGCTTAACGGCAGCGACGAGGCGATCACAGTTGAAGCGCACAATCGCTCTCACATCGAAAATGGTGCTTTCAAGGATGGTGAGGCCACACTGGACTCGATTGAAATTGATCAGTGGGGTGCTAGCAACAGCGCTGTAAAGCTGCCGTCTTTTGGAAATGTTAGTGTTGGTGTGAGTACTGAAGAGGCAGCACCGTCTACTCTGTTTGTGACGGTGTTTTCCAGACTAGAAAACCCGCGTCGACAGCTGATCGTGCTCCGGTCCAATACGTATTTCTGCAACCACAGCTCCGAGTGCTACGAGGTAAAGTACTTGAGTCTTGCGAGCGAGGGCAGAAAGTCTGTTGAATCCCCCGTTATCAAACTGAGGCCGAATGAGCGTATCTCACTGCCGCTTTCGCTTCTGATGGGTATTACGGAGTTTTACGCTCGTCCTGAGAATTACGAGCACTGGATCGTGAAGACTTCCCTGAACAACGACATGCTAACATCACCTGAAGCGATCAAAGATCTTGAAAAACACGAAAGCGAGCGTGAGGCGAAGAAGAAACAACGTCGAGGCGGTACCATCGTCTATGGTGAGACCGAGGAAACATGCACCAGTGTCATCAAGAGTTTGACTCCGAACATGATCGTTCGTCGTTGGTACCTGCGATCGCATTTTGAGTGGGAATTGGCGCTACTGCCCCCGTTCGTGGTGCGCAACTCGCTACCGTACGAGATGGAATACCGGCTCATCGAGTACAAGACAATGTCAGCGAAGGACATGAAGGTTGAATATGCTAAGGTAGAAGCGCTTTTACGGAGTGAGAGCGCACCCGAACTTTCAGATGGTGTATTGAGCGGCGTGGTTGAATCAGGCCACGACACGGAGGTTTCTGGTGTTTCTGGAGAGTATCCTGCATATCTGTCTGTTCGACTGGTTGCCAAGAAACAAAGCACAGGCAAGCACGTGGCGTCTCCATGGTCAAAGCCGCTTCTGATGATGATCCACAAGGGAGTTGAGCAGTTCACGACATCGCGAGAAAATGTGGAAGTTGACACTGGCCTCACGTTTAATATTGACCGGATCACGCTTCCTGGTTACCCTCGACTTGTACGCTTTTCGAGTCCTTACTGGATTGTGGACAACACGTCACTTGCGTTTAGTTTCGCGTCAACTGAGCCTGGTGCTAAGCGGAGTTCATTCAAGGCGATGGACACATGCGCTCCGTTCAGTTATCCCATCATGACGTCGCTGACACAAGATCGTCTAAGCTTGAAGCCCATTGCAAATCTTAACCGCCGACCAGAGGCGTGGGGTGCGCTTGGCAATATGCCGGAGACGGCTTACAAGGCTTCTGCTATGTCCGAACACGCCATTAAAAATGCGGAGTGGTCGGAACCGATCAACACGACTGCTATTAACACGATGGGCGAGGTCGTGTGCGGACCAAGTGTCTTCAGCGTGAAGATGGAAGGATTGTATGGCCTCTTTGAGCCGGGTGTCTCGCTCACGCTGAGCCCGCGGTACTTTGTGCAGAATCGCCTGAACCAGAAGCTGTACATGCAAAGCTTTGCGTCACACGATAATGACCCACAAAAGGTCGATGATATGTTCCACAAGCGGAGCGTAGAGGAGGTGAAGCGGTTGCATCTTGCGCTGGAGGATGGCCAGACTACGCCGCTATATCACTTCGGGTCTTTGAAGAAGGGCGAGTCTGGAGATCAGAGCCAACGTTACGTGTCATTTTCGTTCTCCGAGGAATGGGGCACTGATGCTGACAAAAAGAACTGGTCGTTCGCTATTCCGATCAATACGGCGGGAGATCTCTACCTACAGGTCTACTCGTCGGTTCGCCAGCGCTATCTGATATGCCAAGCAAGTGTGCAGGTGGTGGACATGTACGTGTATGTGGTTTTGACGGATGTGTCCTGCGCTCCCCCATATCGCATTGAAAACTACACACCATTTACTGTCGACTGCGCACAGTTGGGCGAATCCTCCATTTTCAGTAGAGGGCAGAAGGAGATGGCCGCTACTATCAAGTCTGGCGCGTGGCACGCGTTCGCTTGGTTCAATCCACTGTCGAAGGAGCGTCATGTTGAGCTCCGCCTCTCGCATGTGGATGCCCCCAAGGCTCAGACCAAAACGTATGATATTGACTACGTTGGCTACTTGGATCCCGTTACCATGTGGGTGTCTCGTGATGGCGAAAAACAACGTCCAGTGGAATTGACAGTTCAAGTTGTGGTTGAAGAAAGCACTCGAGTTCTGAAGATTGCTGAGAAGGAGTTGGAGTTGAGTCTACTGGAGAATCAGGATTCGGAGGGAGAAGGCGACTTCCAGCACCGTCGGATGCTTTATGCGTCGTCATGTGATGTTGCCTTTGATGGTTTTGGCTTCTCCTTGTTTGATGGATTCCCACAGGAGGTATTTTTCTCGTCGGTCGATGTTATCAAAGTGCAAAAAGCTCCTGCCTCGCTGGAATGGACACTTTCGGTATTGCACTGCCAAGTGGACAACATGCTGGCAACCGCCAAATTCCCTGTTATCATGAACCCTGTGAGTTCCGGCTACAGTGACAAGTCTGTGGGTAAAGAGCCCGAGCCGTTCCTGAAGCTTGTGCTTGACGCTGATCTCGAGGCTCGTTTGGGAACGTTCAAACTGCTTGAATTCAGTTTGGGTGATCTGGCGGTGAAGGTGGATATTGATTATTTGGTGAACCTTGTAAAGTTGCTGGAACCGTACTTGGTGTCAGACGCAACCATGGCTCACCGCTCAAGACTGACCCTTGAGAGCACACTGCAACGCCGTGCCCCGCCAATGCCAGTGATGTTAGTGACGGAGGACGGAAGTATCCAGACGGATCTCGTGTATTTCGACATTTTACGCATCTCTTCCTTGTCTGTGGATTTGGAGTATTCGATCACCCGCAAAGATATCGTCTCATCTACTGGAGGTGGCCACTCGGTGATCTTCGGCTTCCTGAGTCAAATCATTGGTCTTATCGGATCTAATCTGAGTGGTTCGCCGACTTTCAGCTTCAGTGAGATTGTGATTGTGCGCTGTTTTTCAACAAAGCAGCGGCTTCAGAACCAGCTCGTTGCGAACTATGTCCAGCAAGGCGTGATGCAGGCTTACCGTCTTGTTGGCAGTGCAGATATTATCGGCAACCCGATTGGCCTTGTTGAAGATTTGGGATCTGGTGTGGTCGAGTTCTTGAAGATCACGAAGGGCGAACTGACTGGCGATGCTCAGACTCGCGGAGAAGGAGTCAAGGTGCTGGGCAAGACTATCGTAAAGTCAGGTGCATCTTCCGTCGCGAAGATCACAGGCACACTAGATAAATTTGTGGGCGAATTTGCTGATGACAGCAGCGCCGCGACGCCAAGTGGTGATGATTCGTCGAGTGACAATGCTGGCATTAAGTTCGCGAAGGACCTTGGCCGCGGATTCACAGGAATTTTCACGAAGCCTGTGGAAGGTGCCATGAAAGGCGGCGTAACTGGGCTCGTGCAGGGCACGGTGCGGGGTATCACAGGTCCCGGTGTTGTTCTACTGAAGGGTATCACGTCTACGTCGCACAATCTTGCCCTTGGTGTTCGATCTACCGTTGTAGATCGATCGCCGTTCGGTGGCCGTCGTCGCAAGCCGAAACTCATCGAGAACGGAAAATTGATCGCGGAGTTTGACGAAGAGCATTACAAACCGACATTGTTGGATCTAGAAGTGCTTGGTGCGAACGGTCTGGATTCGGATAAGTCTTGCGACCCGCTGTGTGTTGTGCGCATCGATGGCGTGGATGTGATGAAAACTGCCGTCATTTATAACACGGTGAATCCTGTTTGGCAAGAAAAAATTCAGTTAGCACTGACAGGCGAGGAGAATGAAGTTCAGTTCGTGGTGAAGGATTCTTACGGAGGAACTGTGGCCAAGACCGTCGGGAAGTGCATCCTGAGTATGACACAGCTTCAAGAGGATTTTAAACCACCCGAATATGCCTCTGATTTGGCTCAATGGGTGCACACACAAGTGAAGCCTGGAAACACTAAGAAGAACGTAAGCCACGTGATCACGGAAAAAGACTACCCGCTAGTGATGATCAAGAAAAACAGTTCGAAGGCAAGTCACGCTGCATCTTTGGGAGACGAGAAGCACCAGGTGTTGGTGACGGTTCTGTCACTACGAGACATGGTGGTGACGAGCTCTACCGGTAGCGGTGTGCTCGGTCTGGGTAACCTGGGGAGTAGCACACCCAACATTTCGCCTTATATTTCAGTGCACGTTGGCAAGACCTCGAATCGCACGAACATCGCCAAGATGTCATTTACTAAGGACAAGAAGAAGCAGTTGGGAAGCGCGTCGTGGAGAGAAAGCTTTACGTTCCCGTTGACCGCCAAGGAGCTGCACCGTGGCGGCGCCGACTCCAGACTGGTGGTATCGCTCAAGGATCAGAGTATTCTCATGGATGCGCGCCTCGGTTCTTCGACTTTGGAAATCGATGCTTCGAGAATCAACGCGCCCCCGACGACTGAGGAGTTGGTGCTGAAGGACCAGTCCGGCCAACCAATTGGTTACCTCACTCTGAAGGTGGAAGTTGCCGGGTCAGCCACGTCGTCGCGTTCTTTGTCGATCCACTCTCTCGTGTCCGCTGGTGATGACATGGCAAACCTCCCTCCTGATGCCGTTAAGGCAGGCACCATTCGTGTATCCTGCGATTTCGAGTAAGTTGATCGCTCTTTCATCCATTTTGTATTTGCATCTGTGTACGTGTCAGTGCTGTAGCTTTCGTTGCTGGGAATAATGCAGATCAATCCGACATGACATTCCCTGGAATCTCCCAACACTTCCGACTATAACTTCAACCAATTTCATTGCTTCCACGCTGTCTACAAGGTACTACAACGACAACCTCTCGCATACAACCGACAGTTCATTTAAGCAGAGGCAGGGGTGGCAACTCCAGCTTGCACCACGTGTGCGCCGTCACCGATGCGCGTCAGGAAACTCGCTGGCTTGGGCAACTCCGAGCCGAACTTGTCCACCGGGTATCCGGCGTCTAGCGTCTCCATCAGTTTCTGCGCGTGCTGCTGCTGCACGAGCGCCACGATGCAGCCGCCGAAGCCACCGCCCGTCATACGCGCACCGAACACGCCCTCGCAACCGCGGGCAGTCTCCACCAGGTAGTCCAGCTCGGGAGTGCTCACCTCGTAGTCGTCGCGAAGAGACTCGTGACTCTCGAACATGAGCTTGCCGGCCTCGGCGTACTCACGCGCACGGATGTGCTCCACGGCAGCCACCGTGCGTTCGTCCTCCGTGATCACGTGGCGTGCGCGGCGATACACCACCTCATCTTCCAGAGCCTCACGCACCGAGTCCAGCGCCGGCACCGTCGCGTCACGCAGGTGGGTCATCTCCGGGTGGCCGTGTGTCTGCAGTGCCTTCACGGCGGCCTGGCACTGCATCACGCGCTCCTTGTACTCGCCGCCGTTCAGCTCGTGCTTGACGTTCGAGTTGCACACCACGATGACCACGTCCGGGTCCTGGAACGCCACGGCCGTCGGCTCCTTGGTGCGGCAGTCGATCAGCAGTGCGCAGTCCTTCTTGCCGCACGAAGAGATGAACTGGTCCATGATGCCGCACGGCACGTTGCAGTACTCGTGCTCGGCCGCCTGACAAAGCAGCGCCTTCTGGATGGCCGACACGCCCTTGATCTCGAAGAGGCTCTCGAGGAACGTGGCGAAACCCACCTCCAGCGCTGCAGAGCTGCTCAGACCGCTGCCGAACGGCACTGTGCTCACGATGGCCGCGTGCACGCCCAGAGGCTCCGAGCGGTTGAGGTGTTTGAGGTACTCGGCCGTAACACCTTTGGGGTAGTTTCCCCACGATGGCTGCGTCTTCTCCAGTTGCTCCGTGTTGTCTGCGGCGAACTCCAGTACTTGACCGGGGAAGCTCGCGGACACCAACTTGGTGGTGGCGACAGACTTAGCGGGCGCACGTACGCCCACCACCACCGTCGTCTTGTCCAGTGCCAGTGGACACACGAAGCCGTCGTTGTAGTCCGTGTGTTCGCCGATGAGGTTGACTCGACCGGGTGCGGCCGCGATGGTCAGAGCCTCACGCGGCACGTCGGCGTACTCCTTGAAGGTGGAGTAGAAGAGGTTCACGGCCTGCTCCACGACGTTATCGGATCCGGCCATGGTTTGTCTTGTGTGAATATGTTGTGTTTGTTGCTTGGGTGCTCGGAGAGGAGACAATTGCAAAGTGAGCATGCAAGTACCCTGCCACTCAGTTACGGTGGAATTCAAGCGGGACGTGAACTGCAATGACACCAATAGTGGTGACGTTCGAGGCTCAGAGTTGCCACGCGCAGGCTCTTCAAGGTGGGCCTTGGAATCGTCGCGATCAGCAATAATTGGAATCAACCGACTTGGTGCGGACTACAATTATTGCGTGGAGCAAACGACAACAATAGTGTCGCTGCAGTAGGGCTAATGCTCCTTGTAAGATGCGAGGCCGCATGTTTACCTACGGTTGGTGCATGCATCCGTTTAAGCGATAAGTGCTATCTGCAGACGAAAGAAACGTATTCAGTACCTCCGTAACTTCAATCACGGCCACATTTCGTTCTGGATCAACTTTAACAGTAAGATCACAGCCTGGGGCACTTCTAAGCTGGAGCTTGTGTCAAGTTGCTGCATCGTGTAAGGAATCCTAGCAGCACTCAGTCGTCCCCCAAAATGAGCTTCCTCAAAACGATCTGGTTATACCATGCCTATTTGTCCAGCTACAAAGTTGAACTGCGTTGTGTATTCTGAAGAAGCGTCAAAGACCTGACAAACTTCAGGAAGTTCGTCGCCACTGGCTTTGGTACTGTTACGAGGCGAACCTGGCAACGTAATTGTGCTGCGTGATGGCTCCTTTGAATGCTGACTGGGGGCACCCTATCGCTCCGGTTCACGGCGCAAGTCTCACCACTGGTGACACCAGCGCTACAGGCTACAGCACATAGCTTGTCAGTCTTGAGCCCAGCACTATGAACGTGTTTGAAGTTGGGTCAACGACGAATCGTCGTCGACGATAGTACCGGTATCGGTACTTGAAGTTGACAGAAAAGAATGCCTTAATTGCGAACGAGTATGACTGTTCCACAGTAATCCAATATTTACGACAACTGATGCTATCTTAACGACACAACTATTCGCTTTATACAAAATACAATTATTGCAATTATTCTCCAGCACGACATAATTTGACAACTGTCGACGTTCTTCAAACGCTCATTCAACATCAAGCGTAGCACGCGCAACGTACGTGAAGCGCTACTACAAGTACAAGTGGCTGCACTTGATTCACATGTCCATACCTCAAAGATGCATGCAACAATACTCCCTTCACTTTGTAATTGTCTCCTTCCTGAGCAACCCAAGCAACAAACACAACATATTCACACAAGACAAACCATGGCTGGATCCGATAACGTCGTGGAGCAGGCCGTGGACCTCTTCTACTCCACCTTCAAGGAGTACGCCGACGTGCCGCGTGAGGCTCTGACCATCGCGGCCGCACCCGGTCGAGTCAACCTCATCGGCGAACACACGGACTACAACGACGGCTTCGTGTGTCCACTGGCACTGGACAAGACGACGGTGGTGGTGGGCGTACGTGCGCCCGCTAAGTCTGTCGCCACCACCAAGTTGGTGTCCGCGAGCTTCCCCGGTCAAGTACTGGAGTTCGCCGCAGACAACACGGAGCAACTGGAGAAGACGCAGCCATCGTGGGGAAACTACCCCAAAGGTGTCACGGCCGAGTACCTCAAACACCTCAACCGCTCGGAGCCTCTGGGCGTGCACGCGGCCATCGTGAGCACAGTGCCGTTCGGCAGCGGTTTGAGCAGCTCTGCAGCGCTGGAGGTGGGTTTCGCCACGTTCCTCGAGAGCCTCTTCGAGATCAAGGGCGTGTCGGCCATCCAGAAGGCGCTGCTTTGTCAGGCGGCCGAGCACGAGTACTGCAACGTGCCGTGCGGCATCATGGACCAGTTCATCTCTTCGTGCGGCAAGAAGGACTGCGCACTGCTGATCGACTGCCGCACCAAGGAGCCGACGGCCGTGGCGTTCCAGGACCCGGACGTGGTCATCGTGGTGTGCAACTCGAACGTCAAGCACGAGCTGAACGGCGGCGAGTACAAGGAGCGCGTGATGCAGTGCCAGGCCGCCGTGAAGGCACTGCAGACACACGGCCACCCGGAGATGACCCACCTGCGTGACGCGACGGTGCCGGCGCTGGACTCGGTGCGTGAGGCTCTGGAAGATGAGGTGGTGTATCGCCGCGCACGCCACGTGATCACGGAGGACGAACGCACGGTGGCTGCCGTGGAGCACATCCGTGCGCGTGAGTACGCCGAGGCCGGCAAGCTCATGTTCGAGAGTCACGAGTCTCTTCGCGACGACTACGAGGTGAGCACTCCCGAGCTGGACTACCTGGTGGAGACTGCCCGCGGTTGCGAGGGCGTGTTCGGTGCGCGTATGACGGGCGGTGGCTTCGGCGGCTGCATCGTGGCGCTCGTGCAGCAGCAGCACGCGCAGAAACTGATGGAGACGCTAGACGCCGGATACCCGGTGGACAAGTTCGGCTCGGAGTTGCCCAAGCCAGCGAGTTTCCTGACGCGCATCGGCGACGGCGCACACGTGGTGCAAGCTGGTGTTGCCACCCCTGCCTCTGCTTAAATGAACTGTCGGTTGTATGCGAGAGGTTGTCGTTGTAGTACCTTGTAGACAGCGTGAAAGCAATGAAAATTGGTTGAAGTAATAGTCGGAAGTGTTGGGAGATTTCAGGGAATGTCAAGTCGGATTGATCTGCATTATTCATGCTACGAATGCAAATAGCTCGGCAATATCGAATTAATTTTCAAGAATTATTATCCAATTAATGATTTGAGCTGAAAATGACACACGTAGCTGTTCACGTGTCCACATCTCGCAAGGCCGTCTACCTCGATCAGGTATGTCTGCCCCCAATATACGTCTCTACTAAGTCTTAAACACTCACTGTCCGTGGTTTCCGCAGCTGCGACGCCAATTCCAGTCCAACAGTTCTTCTTGGCAAAATACTATTGCCATCCTCCAGAGTTTCGACCACAGTCGAAAGGTATGATAATTATATTGTTTTTACCACAGAAGCAGTTTTCTAAAAACAATAATTGTGATGCAGTTGGCTCAGGAACAAGTTTTCTGGGAGACTTTCACGCTGCTATTAGCAGTGATCGGCATTGTATGTGTCAGTGTGGAGGGGGAACTACTTGGAGTTGAACTGGCTCAGTTAGTTGAAGAAAGGAAGACTTTTACTTCCTCAACGGAGACGAATTCACTCGTCTACTCGACACTGTTCATTGTGCTCAAGGGTGTGCTCTCGGGCACGTCGGGGCTACTTCTCTATGCTTTGGTCATGCGATACCGTACGGAATTTCATTTAAAGATTTTTTTTATAGTTTTGCTAATTATTGTGCATGTATCTGACGCCAGGGGCTGTGTGCAAGAGCAAGATTTTGGCGAAACAATTGCCTCCCTATGCTACGTTTTTCAGCTCGTGTTCAGGTCTAAGGAGGTTCGTTATTGGACTTTGTTATTTGAAACTTTGCTTTACCAACTTTTGATTTGGTAGCCGCTTTTTACTCGAGGCGCTGGTGTGCACACTTCATATGCCACTTCTTAGCGCTGACCGTAAGATTTGGCGTTGGGGGGAGTATGATGTGCTTTGCCTGGATCAATTAGGTATGGGAGCTTGAAGTTTTCGCTTTGTCAACGATCTTCTTCTAATACTATGCGCAGATGTTCTAGTATTTGCTCGCATCTATTTGTTGGGTCGGGTATTGAGAAACCAGTTGGGCCTGAACTCTGGGTCGCACGAAGCTCGTCTAATCGGTACGCTGAAGAAATATTACGGCGAGGTTTTTAAATTGGCTTGATTATTCGTGTGCGGTTCTGTAGGTTCCATTCATCACGTGGATTTATCGTCAATTTGGCTCACGATCAAGTTCTCGTTCCAGAAGTTCCCTTTCGAGGTGGCCTTGGGTCTATTAACTCTGGATTGGTTCCTCACTTCGGTCGCTCTCAATTTCTTTGAACGGTACGCCCGTATGTATATTCAGTAGACTCATTGATCTTTTACTTATCGAAGATAACTACAGGGCTAGTAACCCGACGGAGACGAACGTCAGCGATTCCTTTTGGCTGACAATCGTCACGATCACAGGCGTCGGGTACGGCGACACGTCCCCATGGACTTTAGGCGGCAAAATCGTCATTGCAACTGGAGGAATCATCGGCGGAATGGTCATCGCGTGTCTGCTGCGCGTCATTCTCATCGACGCGCTTCAACTGTCTCCACAAGAACAAACGGTACTGGATGTCGCTCGGTTCTATCGGTATGTCCGACAGCGAAAAGAAGGAGCTACTGTACTGGTGCAACGAACTTGGAGATGGCATCGCGCTAAATCAACATCAACCAGCAGCCAAACACGCAACCAGAAGGTCCGTCTGTATGCAGCAGCAGAAGCTTTTCGACTTCTCCGATTCGCCAGTTTATCTTCCTCCTCCAAGGCAAGTATGACCGATGTCGTAGTCAAGAGAGCTGAACGACTGTGTGAAAACATCGACCATCGCAGTGAAACAAGCTGCGAAGAACTCAAGCAGACAGCAGAACTCTTCCACTCCATTGCCAGCTCATAAAAAAATATCTTACGGTAATCTACAACTTTTTCCCTATCCCTAATACGGAATCTATCTCAATTCCTGGGACGAGTGGATGGAATGAGCTTCACGCGTGTCATTCAGCGCCGCGCCAAGGGCCTCAACCTCACGCCTTACGTGTCTCCTCTGTTATTGCGTCTTCATCCAGACACGGTGCAACGGCAATCTCCCGCTTTGGCGCAACAAAATGAACAAGCACTAAAACAACTCAACGTTTTCCTGGAATTGGCCACTTTCGGCTGCAACAACGACGCTTTCAATGCTCGCAAACAGGTTTTAGCTCTAAGTGAAAGTCGACAAGCCATTGCATCGGAGGAACCGGTGCGTTTCCCATTGGTTTTCCACGTCCCGACTGACGATTTCGAGATTTCGGAACAAATCGACGGATTCGTGGAAGTGCAGTACACTGTGGAGGTGCCAGGACGTCTGGTGAAGCGCACATTGGCCAACCCTGGACGGTCGATAAGCGTTAAAAGCGACCCGGAAGCAGCGTTGCAAGCTCCGTTCGCACGGGAGTGGCAGCGGATAACGAAACGGATTTTACAGGATCTGTTCCAGGTGGCACAAGTACCTTTGGTTGTGGAGGAAGAAGGAGAAGAGACCAAGAGAACGGCATTGGCTGAGTGGTTGGACGAGGAGGAAACAGTGGCAGATCAGGCGGATAGACATGGAGTTCGTGTGGGGGAACACAATAGAGCGAAGAAGAAAGAACTTGAGCAGTTTGACAAGGTTTTCCACAAGATGTTGACTCGCGAGAAGAATATCGTGCATGAAACGACGACGGGGCTGGAAGACGGGCCGAGTAAGTGTTGCCGGTGGTATTTTATTTGGTATGTAGTGATTAATTCTTGATGTGCAGCCTCCCAACATGCTGTACTTACTAGTCTGCTCCACTCGAGGCTTTTCCTGCCTAAGTTTACGGACCCACACATGAAGAAGAGCGCGTTTCATTGGATCGCCAACTTTTTGCTTCTCAACTTCATGGAGTTGCGTCTCCACAGTCTCGTGTGGAACAAAGTGACTGTTCTTCTTACTGCCGATACTGAAGTGAAAGAGCCTCAGACCTTGTGGAATGAAGAAGCACCTGAAGAAGGAATGGGCATCCTCATTCCGATTGGAATGGATATTGATACGTTGATCGATTTCATTTATGACAACATCGAAGATCTGGAATTTGCACTGGAAGAGAAAAAGAACCAGGCTCATTCAGCCGCTAAAGAACAGCAGCGGCTTCGAAGAGAGAAGAAGAAGAAACAGAAGGGGAAAAACAAGAGAAGAGGACACTTTTACCAAGAAGAAGTAGACGCCATTTTCAGGAAATAAACATATCCGAGCCTTCTTCACTACGTAAGAATAAAGTTACGTCAATTTCCAGCGGAAATCCATCAAATGCTTAGAGAATTTGTGCGAGCTCGTCTCGTAAGCTACGGAAGCCTGCCAGTTCATCATCAAACATCGAGGTCGGCGCAACAGTTGCCTGTTTGTCGGAGGTTTGGTCGGTTTCTCCTTCCGAATCCGCACACTTGGTCAAACGTGGGGCGTTCTTCAGTTGATGTAGGAAGTTGCCTACAGACGCGGTGTCCAACGACGCGCCAGTACTACCTACACCAGTGGAGGCAGAGTCAGCTGTCGTAGTGCTTGATCGTGTCGTCGACGCGTCGCCTATAGCGAACGGCAGCATCATATCTGTGCCATCAGCGTCCGGATCATCACCCAGACTGTCACTTGACCCCCCACCAACATCAGCACTTCCGGACAATGACAGAAATCGTGGACGGCCTCCAGAAGCACTTCCTGCGCCATCAACTACCGCCAATCCAAACGCATCGGGTGTGTCAGGGGAAATCCCCCAGGCCGTTACCCCGCTGTCGCCAAAGTCCGGAGAGAATCCGCGCTTCCTTGCAGAGATCAAACCGGCTGATGTCGATCGTTTCGCTCCGTGAAGGCCCAGTTGGAACTGATCCGTAGTGATAAAAGTTGGAACGTTGCTTGAACTGGACTTGAGTTGGCTCTTGCTGTACGCGTAGCCTGGAGATGTGGACAGCAATTCACATGGATTCGCTTGGAACGGAGGACTCGCGGAGAATACCGCCATATCGTCTGTTGTGGGGTGCAGCGTGCCATTAGGGCGGATCGCAATGGCTTCGCTTTTCACAGGAATTGGTGTAGTCACCTGTGCACCATCGCTCGGAGCACTGTCATTCTCTGGTTTAGATTGCAGAGTCATGCCAGCAGATTCAGCATGATCAGACACGAAGGCCCCGCTGAAGGAGCTTTTTCGGCGTCGTGGAGCTTGAGGTTGCACGTGCGACTGTAATCCGCTGTCGAGGGTAAAGCTGTCAAGTGATCCTGGCATCGGATGGCTCTCATTGCCAGCGAGAAAAGGCTTGTGTGGCAGTCCAAATGAAGTGCGGCTGTTCCGCAGCAAGGAAACAGTCTTGGGGTGGCGGGGAGGAGTCGATAAGCGATGGTACGCTGTGTTACTGTTGCTGGTAGGCGGGTCATCGTGAAGAGAAGATTGAGAGACGTGCAGTCCATTATCAGCATCCTGGCGACTCGTACCCTCCCAAAGCTGCTGCTGCCGCTGCTGGAAGGCCAATGATGGCGAAGAGGAGTTCTGCTGCTCCCGTTCAATAGCAACATTGCCGTATCCGTATGGAGCCGCAGTGACGTTAGGATTGGCTGCTGCACCCCGCAATCGAAGATCATGTTCACCTCCGTACGAGTGCGCATGTTGAATCAGTTTGGCGGCGCTTTGTCCCTCACTGTATCCAGTTGCAGCACCTCCTCCAACGATACCAGCCTTGCTGCTAACACGTGGTATAGCCATTGGCTTCGACACTCCAGCTTGAGGCCGCGCCACTACTTCATCATCAGCTTGACTATCTCCCACAGGTCCCGTGGTACTGAACTGCTGCGGTATTGGGATCGAGCGAGGCGACGATCGGCGGCGCTGAAGGACGCCAACACCAGCACCAAACTGCTCTGCATCGCTTACGGGTACAAACGAATCCGTGCGTAGATCTGTGACTCTCATGGGCGAATCCGCCATCGCTGCAGTCGTCCGCAACGGCACTGGCGCACTCGCAGGCGTCAACTCTGGCGATCCTGGCACATAATCCTGGATAATGAAGTTATCCTGGAACAGCCTCGACTGTTCCTGTCGTTCTGTGAACTGGTCACAGTCGCGTCGATACACTGCGGCCACCTTCAGCAGTCCAAACGGAGTCGTAATCGGGATAAACGAGTACGCATTCGTTGCTACGTGTTGAGCTTCAAACGCCCTCGGAGCGTCAGTTGCAGCAGCTGCGTGCATCGAGTAACTCAGCATGGAAGGGTAGGCTTGTGCGAATAATCTATGAGCCGGAAGTTGCCGTATGAAGGAAAACAGCGCACGTAGCAGCACACTGATGCGTTTGCAGACTTCCTTAAGTTGATCAATGACATCCTGTGTCGCACCTAAGTGGGTGGCGTCTTTATCTGCCGCGAAAGTGACGTTCCAGCGCTCGAGCAAAACTTTATGTCCGTCTGCTTCCCAAAAGATGTCAATGGCCAATGGGAGCCCCACATCTTCCTTCCAGGCCGTCATAGCGTCTCTTACTACTGGAACTTCCTCAATATCCAGGTTAAATCTGGCTCTGCGACTGCTACGACGGACATCTGGCTCTGCTTGGAGGCTCACGCGACTCTGGACGATAAGTTCTGCCGCTTTGTATAGGAATTCAAGCACTACTTGCTCTGTCTTGGCTCGGCCTGCTGTAGTAATATGAATTTTACACGTTAAATGGAAGAAATACTATAAAATTAAATACTACCGATGGACGTACTGGAGGAGCGAGGAGGGTAACGTGGATTGTGAGCGTTGTAGCGACCTCCAGAGGCTGAAAATTGCTTAGGAGGGGTATGAGACGGCCTACTTTGATTGGACAAGTCTACGGACGACATCATGTCCTGGAAGAGATGAACAGAGAGGCCTAAAGGTCGAGGAATTCACCGTCTCCTTGTGCTTCTTCAGTGAGAATTATCAGTTACGAGAAAGTAAATCGACATGTGATTGGCTCGTTTTAGATTCTATAAAACCTTACCCTAAATAGTGGAAGGACCAATAACATACGTTCATTTTTACATTTAAATCGACTAAGGGTTCAGTTTAAAAAAAAAATGTATCCATCTCATGAGCCAATCAGAAGCCACCTGATATTTCCGCAGTCTGGCAGTGGAGGGGCCGAAGAATTGCTATAACCTCCTACGTTTGGCGTGGGTGTGCACGTCCCCCAGCATCTTCCCTTCTCTCACACGTCCGCTGTCATGTCCACCATCGTTTTGCACCGTCGACGGCGCAAGTTGCAGTTTCTAGCGGTGTCTGTAGCCTTCGCAATGCTCGAAAACGTACAGGTGCTTGCGTCATCAACAGGTAGCGACGTTCTCGAGCGCTGTAAGAATCTACAGAGCGATACAGCAGTGCTTACGACACCCACAGAGACAGACCTACCTACGGACGTGGCAACCACGCTGTCCGCGTATTCTGAAGCTTCCTGGAACGAACTGAACGACGTCGCTAAGATTGGACTGCTGTGGGTACATGGGTACGTGTTTTCAGGAGGTTCTAGCAACGGGGACAAGGCTGGAGACGCTGTAATTCAGGTCTACACACGCTGTAGTAATGGATCAACAACAGGCGTGGAAATGGCGAGTATTGGGGTCTCGTTCGAGGATTTTACAGGTCAAACTAGTCAATGTGAAGCAGCGAACTGTGGTTCGTACGACCAGGCTACCAACACCAATTGTGTAGGTAGTTTCAAGAGTACTATCCAGTGTGCAGTTGATACAGGGACTACTACGCCATCTACAGCCAGTGATGTGTCAATCTGGTCCTCAGCAGCATCAGCAAGTACGATTCCGTACCCTCAAGTGTACGAACACAGTATTACGTTGAGTGATACAGCGACGACGTTGCAACTAGATTCGATCCACATGCGAAATGGAGACGCAGGTGTGTCGTGCGGTAACACTCTGGACGCTATCATTCCGTGTTTAAGACTGGGAGATGTGACGTCCGGGACAGGTTCGTCTAGTGGCAGTGGGTTCTGCAAACCGATGGTGGATGCAGAAACAGTTAAGAGCTTCCTCGAGTCTGTCAGTGCAGTACGAGTTGATATACATTCGGATGGCAGTGAAGAACCAGAGGGAGGTGACAACATGGCGCTGATTCTAGGTGCAGCAATTGAAGGAAGCGTCCTCCTAATTGTTGTGGCTTTAGTCGTTTGCTGCTGCTGTCGCAAGAAGAAGATGCAGAATCAACAGCACGTGGAGACAGCAGCTATTGGTGTATCGCAGGAGACGACGAGTTCTACTAGATCTGCGCTGGGTTTTATTCCTCGTGTGATCGGACGACGTGGGAAGAACAGCGATAGCAACAGTGACACGTCGTCCAATGCCGCTACAAATGTGAATGTGCAGACGAATCGAGGGAGGAGATCATCCTGGTACACGTTTGGCAACACTAGCAACCGAGAGTCCGCTATTGGACGTCGGTCGTCCATGGCTGGGACGTGGGTGGGTGCTGCAGGTGGCGGGAAGACAGTGAGCGAGTACTGCAACGAGTCGGAGATCTTGACGGACTTCATGCAGGATCCAGAGGTCTTTACCAAGCGCATCGCCTTTGACGAGCTCACGTTTCTGCGGATGTTGTCCAAAGGAGCGTACGGTGAAGTGTGGCTAGGACAATTGGAGACGCGGCATGTGGCCATCAAGCGCCTTCTACCGGAGAAGTGTCAGTTCACAGCTAGTTTGGAGCAATTTGCTGGTGAGATCCAGCTCATGTGCACGTTGCAGCACCGCAACATCGTCTCGTTCGTGGGTGTGAGCTGGAACCGCTTGCAGAATCTCTGTGCTGTAGTAGAGTACATGGAAGCGGGGGACTTGGACGAAGTGCTGAAGAAGAACCGAGAGAAGTTCACTTGGCAGCGCGAGAAGATCTCCATCGCTATGGATGTGGCTGAAGGCTTAGTGTACTTGCACTGCCTACGACCAGTGGTGGTTCACCGCGATCTCAAGTCGAAGAACGTGCTGCTGAATCGCAAGTACCACGCCAAGTTGAGTGACTTTGGTGTCAGTCGCAAGACGCACGTGAACGAAACGATGACGTCAGGTGTAGGCACGTTACTGTGGACAGCTCCGGAGATCATCGAAGGCAAGAAATACTCAGAGAAAGCAGACATCTATTCGCTTGGTGTGGTGCTTTCAGAAATGGATACATGTGAGGCGCCATTCTCGGATGTGACGTCTGATAAAGGGGAGCGATTGCCAGGTATGCAGATAGCACAACTGGTGCGTTTGGGGAAGATCCGAGTGACGCTGCGTAAGGACTGCCCACCCAACCTTCACAAACTGGTCATGGATTGCACACAGCTGGACCCAGATGCACGACCAAGCTCCATGCAGGTTGCTTTCACTCTGAAGAGTATTATTGCTCCAACGCTTCGGATGTCGTCGTCGACCGCTACGACCGCTTCAATATCGTCCTCTTCTGGTTTTCCATCGAGCGGTCAGTCGTCCGTCAAAGGTAGTCGTGCGTAAGCAGAATGTCTCCTCAATGTAACGTTGCTGCTCACATATGGCACGAGCATGAGATTTGCTGAGCTGGGCACGCGATCACGAAATCGTTTTCGTGCGAAAATGTTTCGTGACTTGAGGAAAAGTTTTCATCGTGGTGAAGTCACTTCCAGCTCGTTATTCGTCATTCTGCTAATTAATCCATACCAAACAAGTTGCAACAAGCCATGTTCCACCCTCCAAGCTGCGAAACGATGAGCGAAGAAGTCATTGGGACTATTCTCCTGCGGAAGCAGCCACAACGTCATTTCTCCAGTGTTACTACAGCAGCGAGACAGCGAAAGAACAGCATGAGCTCGATACTGACGGGACCCAACGTCTCAATTGCCAAGCGCCTATTGACTATGGACGAGCTCAGGACGATAACAGATCAAGAAACTCTGGCCAAGTTGGGACTTCTCCTGAAAGACCGTCGAGAGCGTCGGAAGATCATCCAGCAACGGCATCAGAAGAAAAAGGCAAGAATGGCCGAAGAGCTCATCGACTACGTACCAAAGCTTCGGGAGGAGGTGGAGAAGCTGCAGTTTCGGCACAACAGCTTGAAGACCAGAATGACCAAGAATTTTATCTGGTCTGTGGCTTCCGAGTACTTCCGTGTCTTTCAGCATGGATTTCCTCGGCTAGAAACATCGCAAGCGGAAGCTATTGTGTTCCTACGAGCGACTATGGCGAGCGACGTTAGTATCGGCATCGTCTCCGGTATCGACGCGCTAGTAGAGCGCTGGAAGGTTTTTGCACGAACGTTTCCAGACGGCGCCGTTCAGCTCGAGAGATTAAATCGAATATCCGATGCCTCTCTCGTTGCCACTACGAGCACACGCGTCCTTTTAACGAGAGAAGCGATCGAATCACTATTCCCAAGGTTGAGAGAGAACAGCACACGTCGAGATGTCATTCTCAAGAAACTACTGGGTCAGTCTGTGGTTCTACGTGGATCCAGTCTGTGGATCCAGTCTGTGGTTCTACGTGGATCCGTTCGATTCCACTGGGATAGCGCAACCAAGCGCGTGGCAGAGTTGGTGACGTGTATGGAGATGATGCCACCGATGTTACAGCTGCTTGGTAACTTGGAAGACGTCCGTCGCCTTTGCCTTTCATGGAGCCTCGGACCTTATGATGTAAGTCGTACAAACCCAGGTATTTCAAAATTGACATGTATTTCTTTCAAGAATGAGTTTCTATCTCAGTAGCATGCTTCAGGTAGTCTCCATCGACCAGATTGCAGTCAGGCTTGACAAGGGCCTGGCTGAATGTCAGAGAAACATCTTTCAAGTTACCCAGAACCTTCAGCATAGGAGACAACATATCTCCTTGGGAGATCAATCGCACCACCCGGTTGCTAGAACAGTCCCAATCGAAGCGCACAGACACAGGCATGACAAGACGTTGGCCTAATAATCTCCCAGCAATCGACGACAAAGTTTGACGCTTACTTGTCGCGAGGTGGGGGAACATTTTGTGCACTGAGAACCTCGAACTCGTGACGCTTAAAGTGGCGGTGGCAACAAGCGCGTTCTCTCCGACCGAGTCTAGTCTCACAAGTTGCAGTCGAACGTCCTGGAAGAATTCGGTGAAGACACGCCAGTTCCTGGCCAAAGCCTCCAAGCCGATCGCATTGCCAGCGTCCATTTCGGGAGACATGGTCGTTCGTAGGAGGTCTAACTCAGGCATTCGGTTCCCGTTCGCCAAGACCAGACCCCGACGAAAGACGCGGAAGTATTCCGACGCGACAGACCAGATCATTTCTTTCGTGGAGGAGACCCCATAAGACAATTGGTTGCGACGGCATTCGAGACTCTCGATCTCAGTTGTAAGTTGTTGGTTGTCCACTTCGAGCTTGGAGATGCTATGTCGTTGTCGTTTCCTGTAACGCTCCTGATTTCGACGACGACGTTCTCGATGGTAAACCTCGATGTCGACTTCTCGAAGCCTTTTAAGGGAGATACTCTTGTTGTTTGCAGTAGTTGGTTTCCCCAGATTCTTGACGGGTAATGGAAGTTTTGAGTGGTTTGTCAATTGTCCAGCTAGTTCATGAGAGGATTCGGAACGACGCGGAGTTCAAGCTCGCTCGACGACACTGTAAATGACGTCTTCAGTTAGACTTTGGCTGTTTCGTGGAGTGAGAGTGTAGTTTTCCATGGTAAAAAAAGTGGGAAATGATCGACTGCCAGTAGATTGGGAAGTGAGAGTCTGGCACCACGAGACCAGAAAGAGTGAGATCCCTGGGGTTTGTCAAGTGTTAGACATGGTACTAGGTACTTGTTTCAAACAGACGGGAACAAGTTGTTTGCTCCCGTCTTTTCACAGTCTTAAACAGTCATAATCATCGTTGGCGCGTATTTGGTCACTCATTTACAAGGGTTTTCGTCCCCTCGAGGTTGAATTCGCGCCGTGATCTGCCAGTGAGGGAGTCACGTCCAAGCAATTGGTGAGGAGCTGTCTACATGTACCTACTTCCGTTGGAAATAGTTATGGCACCCCAGCGTAATCATAGAGGATTATTGACAAACCCTGTTCAAGTAGTACTTAGGCAAGTACTCATTACGGTGCGGATGAGTGAGTGCAGCTCCAAGTACCACTGCAAGTAGAGTAGATTCTTTTGCTACCGACGTTGAACTAGTTTAAAAAGCACCGTTTAGAACAGAACACACCACCCTGATGTCCAATTTTTCTTTTTGTGCGGCTTGGATCGTCACCATAACAGTAAGAACTTGCTGAAGTTTTGGCACAGCCATTTGAACTCAAAGTAACGCGATACTACTGTTTTTTTTTTCTCTGAAAACTCCGTATGAAGTCGTGCAAATGGCTAAATCTGAGTTTCATCCGAGACTTACTCGACGAAAAGCCACATCCATTGATCCAATGATGTGTGACGAACCCAGTTCCTTTGTTCGCTAGGGGGCGTATAGCTGACAATGCTGCGCTGCGCTGTCTCGCCGGGTTCTTATATTTCTTAGGCTTCTTCGTAAGAATCAACACCTCAACACCGTACGGGCTCAGTTCACCTGCGCCGGAACTTCGTTCCTATTTGTATTCAAATGTAATAGAGCTTTCACCCTTTACTCTCAATCGTTCGTTCGTCCGTCCGTCCGTCCGTCAATCTTTCGTTCGTTCACCTTGGCTGACGTCCTCGTTTCTCAGGCACTAGTGACCGTCTTTGGAACTCCTCGCTGGCGCTACTAGTGCTAATGACCCGTTCCCGATAGCCCGTCGCCAACTTCACGTCCAGGGGTTCTTCCGTCCAATGCGTAGTCGTATCAGCCTCCACTCGGTTGTCGTCCAAAGCTACCAGTCTCAAACTCGTCCTACTCGTTCGGTATACTCACCTTCTTCCCGCTGTTCCGTTCGTTCGTCCGCTTTGCTCGTCAGCTGATCGTCCACCCGGCTTCACTCGTTAGCCGTTCTAGGGTAGTCGTTCGTCTTCTTCGTCGTCGAGTGCAAAGTCTCTTGCTCTCCGCCGCAATTTCCGTACGTCTTCGCTTCCTCGTGGCAAATTCTCTACTGTTCGCTCCCTCGTTGCAAATTCTCTACTCTCGCTCTCCGTTGCAAATTCCGTACGTCTTCGCTTCCTCGTGGCAAATTCTCTACTGAGAACTCCGTTTCGTTCATCCAGGTTCATCGTTTCGACCGTTGGCTTGGTTTCTCGATGAGGGTGAGTGCGTTTCTCTTCCTCGTCATCAAGATCTTCGCCGTTTTCAGCATTCAACAGTATTCCGCAGGCCATTCGCCAATCATCATCATCGATGTTAGCCGCAGTCGTTATTTCTCCTTCGTTCCGACCGTCTAGCGTGCGTCCATCGGTGACAACTTCAACTTGTGGCGTTCTTCGAGCTCGCCCATCAATTCCATCCACCCGTACGACATCAACTTCTGCTGTCTTTTCAATATACGTCTTGATCCTGTTACAGATGCCTCCACGGTCATGGTATTGTTTTCATTCACTTGTGATGGTTAAATTCATCTAGGCACCAATATTTTTTCCCCTTACACGTTTCAAACAAACCAAACCGAAAACTATTCTCCCCAACTCGAGCTTGCCATGAATGCTGTTGCTGGTACAGGATTGCTGCAACTGAGGAGAAAAGCTTGCCCTAAATCAATTCCGATATTAACTGCGGCAGCGTGCTGATATGCTAAACAACGATAAGTTGGCAGAAAGCCGCGGTTTTACCGATAAAAGTTTATTTTTTTCATAGCCAGACATTCCTTTGGATCCTAGAATCACAACTGAAGCTGATACATAAGTAAACACACAGTGTGTGTTTACTTATGTATATGTATGCGACACACACACTATTGGAAGAAGAATTTAGTTGATTAATAATTTTTGGACTTCTCGTTTTGCTACTTAAGATATCAAAATTTGAAATCACCTGATCAATTCGCTATTGCGTACGAGGAATCCAAATACGATATTCAGGTGGAGATAGAACTTCAGCAGCCGGTGGTTCGAAACGGAGTACTCCGTAGTACGGACTCATCAATACCAATTTCAATAGTAGATAAATGGACAATGTCTGCGAAAGGAACCTAGCACTGCTTGTATGCTCAGTCTCTCTACTCACGTTTCGCGAAAGTGTATATCGTTTCGAAATCTCCACGTTGCATGAAAAACGATAGCAGTATGGACCCGCCACAGAATGAAAAGCGTATTGTACCGCTGCCTCCATTCCAGCTTGAGATCGCTCGGTTTCGGGAATAGTAGTAGCCATGAATCTAATAACGCAGAGAAAATTTGGTCCATGGAGCCCAAAGCGATCGCTACATCTGATCTAGCGCTGTGCACGATAAGAAGCAGTGCTCCACTGTCTCGGTCGCTGTGTATGATTCTCTAACGCATTGCTGGACAGTAAGGTTGAGAACCTTCAAGAAATATAATCGGGAAGAACTTAGTTTCTTTTCCAAGATTTCAGTCCAAACTCCGGTTATCTCGAGTGGAGGCTCGTACTTCTCCAACCATAGGGCGAGGTAGCACTCGATCAAATATCTGGGATAGTTGGTGATACAACGCGAATATGTCCGTCGCAACGCACTCGACGCACTATTGGTTGCAACTTGCAGTCCATCATGAAACTCAAAAAAAAGAATTCAAAAACCGTGGAATCGTCATTGAAGAAATCCGCCAGGCATAACTTCTGCATAGCTGAAATCCCTCAACATAGATGCTTGAACTTGATATTTCCTTCGCCCAACGGCGTTGGCGGTAAGCCTTGTGTGTGCAAAACCTGAAAATCAACTGATGTATTCCATCACATAGGGACGTTGGATAACTTTTGCTCGTGTAAGCTGTAGGAACATCCATTTGGACTCGTTTCCAGTCACTGTTTGGGTGGATTCTGCAGAAGAAAATTCCTTCCCGGTCTATTTCTTCAAATAAATAAAAAAATCACTGTGGTTGGTAAGATCATGCTGGAAAACGAACAAAACTGAGAACTCATGTACGAGTGGTCTCCATGGTGTCATCTTTGCAAAGTTTCATGGCCTGTGAGAAGCCCATCCGATAGGAACATTCGTAAACATATTCCAGCGATTACCACAACACCAACTATTGCACAGAACTTGCTGTCGGATTAGTCATTTGACAATTTTACAAGCTCCTTGCAGACTCTCTCGAGTGGTATGCAATTCAGCACTATTTGGCCACCAAACGTCAAGACAAATACTCAACGAAGTGCCAGTCTACGCAACTTATCCTACCGAGAACGCCAGAGGATCTACAAACAGCGGTATCGAATCAAGCAGCAGACGTACCAGGACGGTCTAGAGAATACCAACAAGCAGCTCCATGAAGAAATCAAACAGCTACAAGTTCGACTACAACGCCTTCCCTGTACTACCACTAACTCATCAACGATGTGGACTGTCGCGACGGAATATTTTCGTCTGTTCCAACACGGACTACACACTCAGTACGAGACACCAACAGCCCAATTAGACTTCTTACAGGCAATGACAGTGCCGGATGTCAGTGCTGGTACTGTCCAAAGTGTCGCTACTATCGTGAGGAACTGGGTCGTCTTCACTCGCTTCTTCCAAGACATCGACATGCAGCTCCAGAGCTTGAAGAAGGTTGACGACTGTGTTCTCCTCGCCTCAACGACCGTAACCATCACTCTTTCAAGACATTCATTGGTGCATTTATTCCCGCATTTGTTCTACGGTGGTGTTCTACGGGGAATACAAGGTGTAGAGAGCAGAGTCTACCGGATTGCGAAGAAATTGATCGATCAACAGCTCGTTTTGAGCGGATCTGTACGTTTTGACTGGAATAATTCGACGCATCGCGTGGAGAGAATCGACAGTGAATTCGACATGATGACGCCGTTGTTTCGGCTTCTCGACAGTATTGAGGACGTGTCGTTCGTGTTCAATGGTGGGCTCATAACCTCAAGTTTCAACGTTATTCGTACAGTATGTCCTGAATTGGAGACACCTTCGGTCAACATGATGCAACTTTAATCATTCATTGGTTAAAATAAAATTCTCCATTCAGTCACAATTCTATTTTCAACCAGTCGTAAACGTTTGTAGCTCTTCAGAAGAACGAGAACAATGGGCGGGTGTCCGACCATGATCCAGCGCCGTAACAAGGTGGCGCTGCCCCCAGGCTACAGCCAACTGGTGTGTATATCCCCCCTTTAACCCCATTTAACGTCACTAACCCTCTATACAGCATTGGATGCGACTGTGTCAATCCGGTCAGGACTTGTCCGGACTTGGAGGAGGACCCCCACGTCGTGCCATTACTATGGAGGAAGTGAGTCGTCACAACACAGAGGAGGACTGCTGGAGTGTATTGGACGGTAAAGTCTACAACATGACACCGTACCTCAAGTTCCACCCAGGGGGTATCGCTGACCTCATGTTGTCGGCTGGAGGAGACTGTACCGATCTGTTCAATGAGAAACACCCATGGGTGAATGGCCACAGTATGCTGGAGAAATGCTACATTGGACAATTAGACCCAGACTCCGTGGTGGGTTCTACCAGCTCGGAATCAAAATTCGCACTGGATAAAACCCAATGGCGAGCTTTCACGTTGGCTTTCAAGCAGACTGTGAGTCTACACACTGTTAAGTTCACATTCGAGTTACCTGGTAATAAGCTGCTTGGACTGGAGATTCCTGGTCAACATCTTAAAGTACGAGCCAAGATCAACGGTCAGATGATTGAGAGAGCTTTCACACCCACGTCCAAGTTCTCCCAGCCGGCATCCTTCGATTTGGTCGTTAAAGTCTACCCGGACGGCGTCATGAGCAGTTATCTGGACAGTTTGGCGATAGGGGATAGTATTGAAATGTTGGGGCCACAGGGTGTGATCGGTTACCCTGAAGCAGGAGTCGTGACTGTCGGGGGACAACCGAAGCTGACGAATGTTCGTCACGTAGTGATGATTGCTGCCGGTACGGGCATCGCCCCCATGCTGCAGTTGATCCGAGCGATGATGGAGAACAACAAGGATACGGCGAAGATCACTCTGGTGGACTGCAACCACTCGCTGAAGCACGTCATCGGGCTCAATCAGCTCGAGCCACTTGCCAACATGTTCCTGGACCGCGTGAAGATCCATCACATCCTTCACGAAGCCAGTGATGACGATTCAAGTGAATTAGGTTCGTTCCGAACGGGGAAGCGTCTGGATAAAACGTTGTTGAAGGAATTGCTACCGAAAGCGTCATCTGAAGTGGCAGCTTTCCACTGTGGTCCACCAGAATTTGACGAAGCTGTACGTGTGATGCTGAAGGACATCGGATTCAAGGGCGATCAGGTTTTCATGTTCTAGGTAGAGTTACATATAATAGATTACCCAGTTGAACATGTCAAAGAAGTGTTTGGCTTGGTGAAAGATAACTACGATTGGGACATTGCGTGTAGCCCTTAGAGTCTCCGTTTCCTGCCAGGATGGTGAAGACGAACGTACTTGGTATGTTGAAGTGGTTGATCTCAGAGGACCGATACACGCCGACAGAAAATTCTTGCGCTTCAACGTGGCTCGTGAACGGACGTCACAAGTCGCACATGGCTCACTCCAGTGCACTTCCCGGTAACCTGTGGAGCTTCCAAGCTCACATTCGCTTTGACTTCACAGAGATCAAATCGACTTTCGACTATGAGCAGTGGAATCTTCCGACGTCGAGAACTTCAGTGTCACCAGAGCGAAAGTCCAATGAACGACCGAGCAAGCTACGTTGCCCGTCACGTGAGTGAATTGGACGTACTTAGTGCTATTGGTGCAGTCGTAAACGCTTCCGAAGGACGAGGAGTGAGTGACTTTGTGCACTGTGAAGACATTCGAGCAACTTGGCTGAATGCTATGGACCGAGCGTTGTTGGAGCGTCACCTCGTTCGACTGCTCCAGTTCTCTCCATCCCTTGAAGACGCACGACAATATGTTCGTGGTGATAAACCACTAGACGTTTACACTTCCTTGATTCACTGCACAGTCTTCGCACTGATCGGTCCGGTTGAAGAGCTGCAATTGAGACCTGAACAGCTTTCGAGAGCGCTGTATTCCGCTCGCGAGAAGATTCTTCCAGTGCTCATGTCCTGGCTGTTTGAGGACGAAATGGACTGCTGTGTGCTGAATGGAGTTGAACGCAAAGTTCTGGATGAAATACGGTCGAGAGTACTACAAGACCGGGAAGCAACTCGAACGTTCATTACTGAGCGACTGTGTGCGTTGGAGAAACAGACTCGGACTGTGAAGGCCACGCACATTCCTGAGACTTTCATTTGTGATAGAGGAAATGTCTCTACTGTCGGGATAAAAACTTTCATGAATGAACTGGAAGAGATTCGGAAGCTGCACACTTCGTCTTCCAACAACCCACTGTGGGAGGATATCCTCGATCCCTCATTGCGTTGTCGAGTCTACAGCGGAAGAAGCGGTATGACGAAGTACCAGTGGCTTCCAACCGACTTTCGTGTCGGAGTTGATGGAGATATGACGACGTTATCGCCACTGCATGGATCAGTCCATCCACTGGATTTCCCAGCGTTATACACGACAATTCCTCGGTTTCTTGAAAGCCTCCTACCGCTCTTCGAGCGTGTACTTGGGAGTATCACTACACCAAAACCACCAGTACCTCATGACATTGGCATCGGCTCCAGTCACGCCTCAAATCGTACAGATGAATCGATCAAACCTTACAAGCTAAGAGGGCGACAACTCCAAGTCGTCGTAAAGCTGTCAACTGTTCGACTGGATAAAGACCATCCAGTGTTTTCGAGTGGTTTAGATGGACAATGCAATCGAGGGTGGCGGCAGGAAAGCGACAACCATGAACACATTATTGCAGTGGGTTATTACGTCGTGCGTTCCAGAAACATAACTCCCCCGAAGTTATCGTTTCGTGCATTTACTCACTGTCCAGAAGACGCGGGTTTAACCTCGCAAGTAGATTCATTCCTGGCCTTTGGAGAGAGGACATCAGCGTTTTACGATGGCAGATATGGACGTCAATTCTTGCAGCCGTGGGGGTCATTAGCATTGCACGAAGGTCACTCCATTGCAGTTCCCAGCTTCCTCGTCCATCGGGTAGAACCCTTCGAGTTGTGCAATCCTTCAGACCCTGAGGGTGGAGAGCTCACGGTATCAACGTTCTACCTTGTGGATCCTTCTGAGAAGCCGATTGTCTCTACTCGCACTGTCCGTCCAGATCAATGGCACCAAAGTCAGAACTTTGTCCGAGCAAACGTCGATATGCTGCGTTACTGCTTATCCATCCCGTTCTTCCCTGACGAGATTGCGAACACAATCATAGGCTTCGCCTCCAGCCACGTATCAGAGCACCAGACGCAGCTTTCTCGTCAAGAACTGCTCACCCATCGGCGAAAGATGCAGGAGCTGCGCTTTTTGACGCCGTCATTGCGACTAAGTGAGATGAAGTTGGATCTGGACTACTAAGTAGATTGGCGTGTCTTGAAATATTTGATGAAACGAAAGGTGCAGTCAGGTTGGATGTGTGAATTACTGAATAAACGCGAGATGTCTTCCAAATTGCCCAGAAGTTGTAGGACGGGCGATTTGGCTGATGAGACTCACGATTCGACTCGGAGAGGGCAGATGATGATGCCCCTAATTCTTTCATTCTGCTCCCGGGAGCACCTGGACAAATACAACCTGTGCTAAACAGATAAAGTAATGAAGTTTTTGCATCACCTTTATCTTGCAGCATCAATGGCCAATGATCAAGTTGCAGTCTGGCTGGATCAAGGCCTTCCCAAAGACGAGATAAACCTGCTCCAAGTTGCCTAGCAGCTCTCTGAATGGAGTCACTATATCCGCTTGAGTGATTAAGGCAACCATGCAATCTTCAGCGCTCCAGTTAAAATGCACGGAGCCGTGTATCACGACACGGCGATCGACCAGTTTTTTTTTTTTTTCAACAATATGAGCCCATCGACTTCTTTTGCGACGATCCGTGCTATCTCTTCTCAGATGAGGGAACAGATATCGTCGCTCTTAGGAAGTCCAACTCGACCACTGGAACACCCTCTGTAGCGAATAGTCCATGCTGAAAGACGCGGAAATACTCCACCGCGACGGACCACATTGTCTCCTTCGTTAAGATTCCACACAGAAAGCTGTTGCGTTCGTGAGAGAGTCACTACGTAGCTTCCGCTTGGTTTCGTCAAGGTCTTCCATCAAATTGCGCTGTTTCAATCTGTAGCGCTCTTGGTTCCTGCGACGACGTTCTCGCTGATAGGTTTCTAGTTCTGTATCGTCGGAATTGGTGGAGCGTTCGACTGGTGCGCAGTATTGGGCTCATCTGCTCCGACGCGATGACACACGTTGGAGAACGTTGCCAATGACCGGTGTTGTTGGGGGAATCGTGAAGTGAGGTGAAGACTCAGGGTTGGTCCCTGCGTTTGAAATTTATCTGACTCATAACCGTGACTCATACTCGACCGTTGGTGGTTTGTCAGCAATCACCATCCAAGAGGAGACACGGGTCATAATCGAATGTGCAGGGATAAATGCTGTGCAAACGGCCGACAGCCACCGGGAGTTGATTTAACTGTTGAAGCTCATTTCTTCCGATCTTTGCCTACTTTTGCTACGCAGCAACGATCATGTTACTTGGTTAGGCAAACTTCTTGGTCAAAGCTCATTCTTTGAAGAATTGGAAACTGAGGTACAGGCGATAGCGAAATGAGTTCACCAAAATTAACTTCTTCAGTATTCTTACAGTGAATAAAACGATTCAGATTTTCGAGAGAGATCGTCGACAAGTCCATCAAAAAAAGTCTACCGATAGTTAGTTACAGATTAAAGCATTATGGTCCATAAATCCGAGCGTTGAGTTGAGGTGCGTAACGCTGAAAGTATTACACGACTTACTCTATAATGACAAGTTAACGAAATAGATCTGCAAACCTGCGACGTTTCGAGATGGGTCCACAAACACGAAAGAGATCGGGGTCCGAGTATACATGCGCCTGGGGTCAATGACTGTCATCATTCCTCTGCTAAGGTGGAATTCATTCTTCAATTCTCCACATTCACAACAAATCGATCTATCCTGCAGACATCCAGCTGACCATCTCCAATGAAGTTTGTGCTCTTCGTAGCTCAAGCGAATGCGGCGCCGAACGTACGAATGGAGTACCGTTCCTACCGCAGGCCCGGTCAAGGTTTTACGTGCCGAGGTGCCGAAGCGAATACTCCCGTGATTGCCGAAGGTTGGAGGATTCTCCTGTCGAGGATTCAGCTTGAAGAGTGAGAAGCCTGGTACAGTCTTCCACAGTAGTTCTGGTTTCAGGATAAAAGCCCTTTTTTTAAAGCACTTCGAAAAACTGTCTCCAGGTACTGCAATTTACCCATCAGCACATGAATAGCGGGTACTTAGCGCCAATCTTGCCAATATTCCGATGCAAAGCCTTCCGCAGAGGAATGAGGTAGAACTCGAGTGGTGGGTGGCTTGAGCTCGAGGTAGGGCCGCCTGCAGACAAACCCGTGATACTAAAACCAGAAGGAGAAGAACCAGACGAAATGGGAGATGTCGTTGCAGACGTCGCTGGGGTCGGAGCACGGGAACCAGAACGTGGCGGGTGGTCCGACAGGTAGAACCAGCAGCTGAACAGAATCGCACGGATGTCGGCAGGTGTCGTCAATGGGAGCAGCTCTGCGGTCTTGCTCAGAGGTGGAGGCAGCCAATTGGTAGCGCGCAGTAGCCGCATCAACTCACACGAGAGCGCCAGCTGGTTCTGGTTGCGCATATAGGGCGGCACGTCCACGTTTTCCACGCTTAATTCGCCCTTGACACTGTTCCAGTGGCCTAACAAGACGATAAGCGCTGACTTGAACACCGGTACAAGGCGAAGTAACTGAGAAGAGCCCAGCACCGTCGACGTCGAGATGACAGCGCGTAGCAATGGGAGAAATGCCGGGAAATGGTTCAACCACTGCTCCACGCGTAGATCCACGTCGAAACTCGAGCGATTTGGCAGCATATCCTTGTAAACTTCATCATTAGGGATGCCGCAGCATGGGACCACGCGCTCCAAGAGCATATCCACCACAATCTTCAACTGTCGCTCTAGCTGTTCATCGTCAGCAGCATTGGACATCATATTAGCTTTCGTCTGGGTGTCGGCCAGCAGACTGGCGGCAGTTTCAGTTGAAGCAAGAAGCTGGGAGAAAATATCAGTCGCAAGCACACTGCAGACGCGCGCGGCGTGCATCTCGCGCTCCCAGGAGGAGTCCAGAGTCTTCCGGTACACCAACTTGGCCTCTGGAACCTTCGTAATCACCTGGGAAGACTGTAGGTTGGTGCACTTGGAGCTGATCGTTCTCTCACAGCGAATTATCTGGCGCTGATCTAACTGCTCATTGTCCAAATCAAAGTTCACGCTGTTGGGGAAATGCGTGGGGATGCTGGTCGCCGACGTCGTGCTAAGCAGAGAATCTAGCCACAACGACGCAAACATGCTGTAAACGGAAGACGGATAGTGCGCCACACCGCCACTTAGCGCCAACATACGGAACAAAACCATCTTGAGGGTTTGCAGGCGACTCGGGAGAGAACTGTCCTTGGCCAAACATAATTTCCTCGAGGCTGCATCCCCCTGCAGCACCAATTCTGTCCGATATTGCCTCAAAAGCGAGAAAAATACCGTAATAAGTTTCCGTATGCAACGGTATTGCCACGCAGGGTCCTCCAAAGATAACAATGGCGTTCGAGATACTAGTGAAAGCGCTCGTGAAGCCACCAACGGGTCCTTTGAGCGAGCCAAATCCAGAAACCCCTCCCAGAACTCCACACCACGCACTCCTTTCCATAAGCTAAAATAATCTAAACTCTTCGTCCAGCTCGTTACGTCAGCTAACTGCTGCATACAAGAGCCGTCTTGATCTCCAGACACACGCATCGGTAGTTCGTTCCCAGCTGTGAGCATATTTTCACTGCCGTTTAGCTTCAGCAACGTCTGAACGAGGCTGAGAATACGTCGTTGAGTTCTCGGAGCTGCAGCGTGGCATTCGTATACGATGCTCTGAATAAAAGCGACGTAGTCAGGGGATGCTGGGACCAGCAGCAACGTCAGTAATTCACAAAGCGTGCGGTCTGCAGGCTGAACAACCGTTAGAGGGGCAGAGAGTGGTAACTCGTTGAATTCCGCCAACAGCAACTCGGCCTTGATTAGCTGCTCCGTCACTTCTTTCCGAGAAATTGACTGTGCAAGCAGACACAGCCACTCTTTCCATTCCTCAAAACGCTGTCGAGCTGTGTCTTTGGAGACCTCTTCAGCGCCTTCCATGCTGTCATCAACCGGTTCTTCAGCTGGAACCACCGCATGGAGATATCGAAGCGTACTCTGACAAATATACGGGAGGAAATGGTAGATTCCCTTAGCGAACGCGAACGATGTCTCTGATCCCGCGAACTTCGTCAACTTCTTCTGAAACGAGTCCACTGAAGATGCGAGTGCTGGAGACAGATCGGACTTTACTGACAGGTTTTGAAGCAGCAATAGCAGCTGAAATCCAGAGTTCGAGAGCTCAACGCTTCGCTTGACGATGAAATTAAGCAGCTGATCGCCCAGATCTCCCTCTTGCTGTTTGGAAGCTCCATTAGCGTTGATTTCTTTCTCAAACTTCTTGGCGAGTGTGACAACCACTTCATCTGTGATGATCCACTGGAGACTGTCGTCCCAAACACGTACAAGAACGGCCGAGTCACCCGCCAAAGCCACAAGTCGACGTACAGTGAGAAGTCCTTCCGTTGAGTCACCTACACAATCCTCCACCACATCTCGAAGAATATCCACCATCTGCGCCGGATTTTTCGTCGCCGAAAACTCCAACACCGGAAGAAACGTATCCACTTGCCCCCGTTCTACCTGAGCTTTGTCAATAGCTTCTCGAAACAAAAACTCCTGCACAGTGTACGAGTTCATCTGAGCGATAGCCACCATCACCCACGTCCAGTTCTCTGGTGCAGACCGGGCCAAAATCCAATTCAACACCTGAATCAGCAGCTCTTGACCTGTTTCCTGCCCCCCACTGAGCACTGCACGTCGTAGAACTGCCACCACTTGACTGTAGAGCGGCTTAGTTGGTAATTTCCCCACCGTTTCGTCGAAATTGACCGGCTTATCTTCATCCAGCACCAGTAAATTCTGGACGGAGTCCTTTTCGTCCAAAAGTTCACAGAAGCCCAGAGAGAGCTTAACGATGTCCATAAGGACATTTTTCCTGCTGAATTGAGTGTTGACAATGCGTTGCAACTGGTCCAAAGTCTTGACAATCTCCAGCTCTTGAGCGGCATTATTGACAGCTGCAGCTGCAGCTCTGGCTCGACGGCTCTGTTTTCCCTTCTTCTGACGCTTAGGAGCGGGTGCAGCCTCAGTGAATAACTTAATTAAAGCTGTGTGGAGCTGCGTCTGTAGCGTCTGTAGCTCTGGAGTCTGCAGTTCTGGTATTGTGGACGTTTTTGACACTTGGTCCATTTTTGACGCTTGCTCCATTTCGACATCTTCGTCTTCATTTTGGACAGAATCCTGGCTAAGTACGATTTCTTCATCCGTAGCTAGTGGAGAGTTCATGAGGCTAGAGAGACCGGAACGAGGCGGAGGAGGAGGTGAGACAACGACACGAGGCGAGACAACGTCGTCTGAGAGTAGCGAGGACATGGGGACGGCGTGGGAGGCGCTGGAAGACGCCTCGTCCCCAGACTCTGGCGCAGCGTTCATAAGGAGTATTTTAATCTCTACCCTCTAGGCTAGTGCCGTGTCTGTGTGTCTGTGTGTCTGTGTGTCTGTGTGTCCGTTGTGTGTGTGTTCAACGTCTTAGCGCATAAACCTGCGTAGCTACCTGTCTCTCCATTGTGTACATGTACGTATTCTATACTGTATTTTCCCATAGTGTAGCCTATCCCTACGTTCTAGACTGCTCTCAGGAATGCCAAAATTACAAATATAGCCCACTAATGATAACCCTCTCAATGGCCTCTGATTGGTCCGCACACCCGGCCACAAAATAATTGATTGGACAAAATGAAGCTAAGTACGATTAAAATGCTGAGCTGCCCCTTTACAGACCGGTGATTGGCTGAAATACATCCTACCGAGCGAAGCGAAGGTAGCACCTCGGTCAACGGGCGCGCGCGCCGAAGGTGTGGCGCCGGTGGTGAGTAGTGGGGCGAACTGGAACAGTGAGCACCACGGGTTTCAACCAAACACATACAAACCGCCCGCAAAAGCGGGCGGCACTCGGCTAAAATACATCCTACCGAGCGAAGCGAAGGTAGCACCTCGGCCAACTGGCGCGCGCCGAAGGTGTGGCGCCGGTGGTGAGTAGTGGGGCGACGTGGAGCTGTGAGCACCACGGGCTTCAACCAAACACATACAAACCGCCCGCAAAAGCGGGCGGCACTCGGCTAGTCTCTACTCTCTAGGCTAGTGCGGCGTCTGTGTGTCCGTTGTGTGTGTGTTCAACGTCTTAGCGCATAAACCTGCGTAGCTACCTGTCTCTCCATTTTGTACATGTACGTATTCTATACTGTATTTTCCCATGGTGTAGCCTATCCCTATGTTCTAGACTGCTCTCAGGAATGCCAAAATTACAAATATAGCCCACTAATGATAACCCTCTCAATGGCCTCTGATTGGTCCGCACACCCGGCCACAAAATTTTCATTAGACAAAATTAAGCTAAGTACGATAAAAATGCTTTGATAAGTACGAGCTCGCAGCTTTTACAGACCGGTGATTGGCTAAAATGCGTCCTACCGAGCGAAGCGAAGGTACCTCGGCCAACCGGCGCGCGCCGAAGGTGTGGCGCCGATGGTGAGTAGTGGGGCGAACTGGAACAGTGAGCACCACGGGTTTCAACCAAACACATACAAATCGCCCGCAAAAATCGGGCGCCACTCGGCTAAAATTGCTTCGATAAGTACGAAATAGTAGCTGCGAGCTCGCAGCTCCCACTGGTGATTGGCTAAAATGCATCCTACCGAGCGAAGCGAAGGTACCTCGGCCAACTGGCGCGCGCCGAAGGTGTGGCGCCGATGGAGAGTAGTGGGGCGAACTGGAACAGTGAGCCCCACGGGTTTCAACCAAACACATACAAACCGCCCGCAAAAGCGGGCGGCACTCGGCTAAAATTGCTTCGATAAGTACGAAATAGTAGCTGCGAGCTCGCGAGCTCGTAGCCCCCACTGGTGATTGGCTAAAATACATCCTACCGAGCGAAGCGAAGGTACCTCGGCCAACTGGCGCGCGCCGAAGGTGTGGCGCCGGTGGTGAGTAGTGGGGCGAACTGGAACAGTGAGCCCCACGGGTTTCAACCAAACACATACACACCGCCCGCAAAAGCGGGCGGCACTCGGCTAAAATACATCCTACCGAGCGAAGCGAAGGTAGCACCTCGGCCAACTGGCGCGCGCCGAAGGTGTGGCGCCGGTGGTGAGTAGTGGAGCGAACTGGAACAGTGAGCACCACGGGTTTCAACCAAACACATACAAACCGCCCGCAAAAGCGGGCGGCACTCGGCTAGTCTCTACTCTCTAGGCTAGTGCCGTGTCTGTGTGTCCGTTGTGTGTGTGTTCAACGTCTTAGCGCATAAACCTGCGTAGCTACCTGTCTCTCCATTTTGTACATGTACGTATTCTATACTGTATTTTCCCATGGTGTAGCCTATCCCTATGTTCTAGACTGCTCTCAGGAATGCCAAAATTACAAATATAGCCCACTAATGATAACCCTCTCAATGGCCTCTGATTGGTCCGCACACCCGGCCACAAAATTTTCATTAGACAAAATTAAGCTAAGTACGATAAAAATGCTTTGATAAGTACGAGCTCGCAGCTTTTACAGACCGGTGATTGGCTAAAATGCGTCCTACCGAGCGAAGCGAAGGTACCTCGGCCAACCGGCGCGCGCCGAAGGTGTGGCGCCGATGGTGAGTAGTGGGGCGAACTGGAACAGTGAGCCCCACGGGTTTCAACCAAACACATACAAACCGCCCGCAAAAGCGGGCGGCACTCGGCTAAAATTGCTTCGATAAGTACGAAATAGTAGCTGCGAGCTCGCAGCCCCCACTGGTGATTGGCTAAAATGCATCCTACCGAGCGAAGCGAAGGTACCTCGGCCAACTGGCGCGCGCCGAAGGTGTGGCGCCGATGGAGTGGGGCGAACTGGAACAGTGAGCCCCACGGGTTTCAACCAAACACATACAAACCGCCCGCAAAAAGCGGGCGGCACTCGGCTAAAATTGCTTCGATAAGTACGAAATAGTAGCTGCGAGCTCGCGAGCTCGTAGCCCCCACTGGTGATTGGCTAAAATACATCCTACCGAGCGAAGCGAAGGTAGCACCTCGGCCAACTGGCGCGCGCCGAAGGTGTGGCGCCGATGGTGAGTAGTGGGGCGAACTGGAACAGTGAGCCCCACGGGTTTCAAACAAACACATACAAACCGCCCGCAAAGCGGGCGGCACTCGGCTAGTCTCTACTCTCTAGGCTAGTGCGGCGTCTGTGTGTCCGTTGGGTGTGTGTTCAACGTCTTAGCGCATAAACCTGCGTAGCTACCTGTCTCTCCATTTTGTACATGTACGTATTCTATTCTGTATTTTCCCATGGTGTAGCCTATCCCTATGTTCTAGACTGCTCTCAGGAATGCCAAAATTACAAATATAGCCCACTAATGATAACCTCTCCATGGCCTCTGATTGGTCCGCACACTCGGCCACAAAATTTTCATTGGACAAAATGAAGCTAAGTACAATTTAAATGCTGAGGTGCCCCGCTTTACAGACCGGTGATTGGCTAAAATACATCCTACCGAGCGAAGCGAAGGTAGCACCTAGGCGGACTGGCGCGCGCCGAAGGTGTGGCGTTGATGGTGAGTAGTGGGGCGAACTGGAACAGTGAGCCCCACGGGTTTCAAACCAAACACATACAAAACCGCCCGCAAAAGCGGGCGGCACTCGGCTAAAATTGCTTCGTTAAGTACTAAATAGTAGCTGCGAGCTCGCGAGCTCGTAGCCCCCACTGGTGATTGGCTAAAATACATCCTACCGAGCGAAGCGAAGGTAGCACCTCGGCCAACTGGCGCGCGCCGAAGGTGTGGCGCCGATGGTGAGTAGTGGGGCGAACTGGAACAGTGAGCCCCACGGGTTTCAACCAAACACATACAAACCGCCCGCAAAAGCGGGCGGCACTCGGCTAGTCTCTACTCTCTAGGCTAGTGCGGCGTCTGTGTGTCCGTTGGGTGTGTGTTCAACGTCTTAGCGCATAAACCTGCGTAGCTACCTGTCTCTCCATTTTGTACATGTACGTATTCTATTCTGTATTTTCCCATGGTGTAGCCTATCCCTATGTTCTAGACTGCTCTCAGGAATGCCAAAATTACAAATATAGCCCACTAATGATAACCCTCTCCATGGCCTCTGATTGGTCCGCACACTCGGCCACAAAATTTTCATTGGACAAAATGAAGCTAAGTACAATTTAAATGCTGAGGTGCCCCGCTTTACAGACCGGTGATTGGCTAAAATACATCCTACCGAGCGAAGCGAAGGTAGCACCTAGGCGGACTGGCGCGCGCCGAAGGTGTGGCGCCGATGGTGAGTAGTGGGGCGAACTGGAACAGTGAGCCCCACGGGTTTCGACCAAACACATACAAACCGCCCGCAAAAGCGGGCGGCACTCGGCTAAAATTGCTTCGATAAGTACGAAATAATAGCTGCGAGCTCGCAGCCCCCACTGGTGATTGGCTAAAATACATCCTACCGAGCGAAGCGAAGGTAGCACCTAGGCGGACTGGCGCGCGCCGAAGGTGTGGCGCCGATGGTGAGTAGTGGGGCGAACTGGAACAGTGAGCCCCACGGGTTTCAACCAAACACATACAAACCGCCCGCAAAAGCGGGCGCCACTCGGCCATATTGCTTCGATAAGTACGAAATAATAGCTGCGAGCTCGCAGCCCCCACTGGTGATTGGCTAAAATACATCCTACCGAGCGAAGCGAAGGTAGCACCTCGGCCAACTGGCGCGCGCCGAAGGTGTGGCGCCGATGGTGAGTAGTGGGGCGAACTGGAACAGTGAGCACCACGGGCTTCAACCAAACACATACAAACCGCCCGCAAAAGCGGGCGGCACTCGGCTAGTCTCTGCCCTCTAGGCTAGTGCCGTGTCTGTGTGTCTGTGTGTCTGTGTGTCCGTTGTGTGTGTGTTCAACGTCTTAGCGCATAAACCTGCGTAGCTACCTGTCTCTCCATTTTGTACATGTACGTATTCTATTCTGTATTTTCCCATGGTGTAGCCTATCCCTATGTTCTAGACTGCTCTCAGGAATGCCAAAATTACAAATATAGCCCACTAATGATAACCCTGTCAATGGCCTCTGATTGGTCCGCACACTCGGCCACAAAATTTTCATTGGACAAAATGAAGCTAAGTACAATTTAAATGCTGAGGTGCCCCGCTTTACAGACCGGTGATTGGCTAAAATACATCCTACCGAGCGAAGCGAAGGTAGCACCTAGGCGGACTGGCGCGCGCCGAAGGTGTGGCGCCGATGGTGAGTAGTGGGGCGAACTGGAACAGTGAGCCCCACGGGTTTCGACCAAACACATACAAACCGCCCGCAAAAGCGGGCGGCACTCGGCTAAAATTGCTTCGATAAGTACGAAATAGTAGCTGCGAGCTCGCAGCCCCCACTGGTGATTGGCTAAAATACATCCTACCGAGCGAAGCGAAGGTAGCACCTCGGCCAACTGGCGCGCGCCGAAGGTGTGGCGCCGATGGTGAGTAGTGGGGCGAACTGGAACAGTGAGCCCCACGGGTTTCAATCAAACACATACAAACCGCCCGCAAAAGCGGGCGGCACTCGGCTAAAATACATTCTACCGAGCGAAGCGAAGGTAGCACCTCGGCCAACTGGCGCGCGCCGAAGGTGTGGCGCCGATGGTGAGTAGTGGGGCGAACTGGAACAGTGAGCCCCACGGGTTTCAACCAAACACATACAAACCGCCCGCAAAAGCGGGCGGCACTCGGCTAGTCTCTACTCTCTAGGCTAGTCCCGTGTCTGTGTGTCTGTGTGTCTGTTCAACGTCTTAGCGCATAAACCTGCGTAGCTACCTGTCTCTCCATTTTGTACATGTACGTATTCTATACTGTATTTTCCCATGGTGTAGCCTATCCCTATGTTCTAGACTGCTCTCAGGAATGCCAAAATTACAAATATAGCCCACTAATGATAACCCTCTCCATGGCCTCTGATTGGTCCGCACACCCGGCCACAAAATATTTAATTGGACAAAAGTAAGCTAAGTACGATTAAAATGCTGAGCTGCCCCGCTTTACAGACCGGTGATTGGCTAAAATACATCCTACCGAGCGAAGCGAAGGTAGCACCTCGGCCAACCGGCGCGCGCCGAAGGTGTGGCGCCGATGGTGAGTAGTGGGGCGAACTGGAACAGTGAGCCCCACGGGTTTCAACCAAACACATACAAACCGCCCGCAAAAGCGGGCGGCACTCGGCTAAAATTGCTTCGATAAGTACGAAATAGTATCTCGAAGCTCGCAGCCCCCACTGGTGATTGGCTAAAATACATCCTACCGAGCGAAGCGAAGGTAGCACCTCGGCCAACTGGCGCGCGCCGAAGGTGTGGCGCCGGTGGTGAGTAGTGGGGCGAACTGGAACAGTGAGCCCCACGGGTTTCAACCAAACACATACAAACCGCCCGCAAAAGCGGGCGGCACTCGGCTAGTCTCAACACAGTAGGCTAGTCCCGTGTCTGTGTGTCCGTTGTGTGTGTGTTCAACGTCGTAGCGCATAAACCTGCGTAGCTACCTGTCTCTCCATTTTGTACATGTACGTATTCTATACTGTATTTTCCCATGGTGTAGCCTATCCCTATGTTCTAGACTGCTCTCAGGAATGCCAAAATTACAAATATAGCCCACTAATGATAACCCTCTCCATGGCCTCTGATTGGTCCGCACACCCGGCCACAAAATATTTGATTGGACAAAATGAAGCTAAGTACGATTAAAATGCTGAGCTGCCCCGCTTTACAGACCGGTGATTGGCTAAAATACATCCTACCGAGCGAAGCGAAGGTAGCACCTCGGCCAACTGGCGCGCGCCGATGGTGAGTAGTGGGGCGAACTGGAACAGTGAGCCCCACGGGTTTCAACCAAATATACAAAACCGCCCGCAAAAAGCGGGCGGCACTCGGCTAGTCAACTTCACAGTAAGATCATAACGTGTCTGTCCGTCGGTCACGCCCCTTTCCACCGGCCTGAGCCTTTCGAGTGGCATCTTTTTTGGTGCGTGTCTCGATACATTTCTATACACTTTTCTCCTATCAAAGCAGCTGCACCTACCTTATTGACTGGAACCTTCTTTCCAGAAATTACAAAACTAGCACTGTCCACGTAATTATTCGGACTTATCTGGATTCGAACCTAATCGGATTTTTGAACCTAATAGAACGAACTTAATCGAATCGAACCTAACAAACCGTGACGAGGAAGTCTGGCGCATAGCAGAGTATAAGTGCCTGACGTGGCTGGCGGAGTATCTGATTTCGAACGGAAAAACGCTACATACGTATGGACTTCCTGGTCTCGAAACGTACAGCGACGTTTCTGACGAAGTCGCACGCCAGTCTGCGGATCCTATGGATATTGTCGCGCAGGAGGTAGCCGCGTACGATCCAGACGACCTTGAGAGAACTGCGACGCTTGCGGATCGGATGAACCAGAACCAGAAAGACATTTTTGACCAAGTCATCGAAGCTGTAAACCGCCCATTCGGTGGACAGAAGCTGGTTTTTGTGGACGGCCCGGGTGGAACTGGTAAATCGTTCTCTAGCTCATGTCCGTCTACAGAGAAAGGTGGTGATAGCAGTGGCTTCCAGTGGAATCGCAGCGACGTTGTTGACAGGAGGACACACAGCACATTCTACATTTCGGATTCCGCTTAAACTGTCCGAGTGTTCAACATGTAGTCTGACTTGGCAGAGCCAGAAGGCAGAACGGATCCGCAAGGCAAGTTTAATCATCTGGGATGAAGCTCCTATGATGAATCGAGCGTGTTTCGAAGCTGTGGATCGGTCGTTCCGGGATATTATGAAGAACGAGTTGGAGCCATTCGGAGGCAAGGTCATGGTTTTCAGTGGAGACCATCGACAGATCCTGCCTGTGTTGAAGGATGCTACTCGGGCAGAAACGCTGGATGCTTGCTTCAAGTCTTCCGCACTGTGGAGCCATCTACGACAAGTGCGTCTGACGGAGAATATGCGTGTTCAGACGGCTCCGGACCCAGCAAGCGCCGCTGAATTGGCAGAGTTTTCCGACTTCTTGCTTCAGATTGGGGAGGGTCGATATCCAGTCAACTCCGATATCAGTGAGAACGACATATGCCTTCCACTCGACATATGCATCATACCAGGCACACGAGGGGAAGATCGATGTAATGACGAAGAAACCAAAGAGAACGAAGACATGGAAGCACCTCCAAACTTCAATCTTCTACCACCAACGGAAACATCTGCTGACCGAGATGTTGATGATCCGGATGAGAACAGGCGTAAGCGCAACGTCAATGCGCTTATTGATGCAGTGTATCCCGGTGTTGGTGACGACAATCTTCCGGATGACTACTTCGTTGAACGAGCCATTTTGGCACCAACGAACGCAAGTGTGAGGCGAATCAACGACATGGTCTCGGAACGTCTATCAGGAGAAACAAAAGAGTACCTCTCTGTTGACAGTCTCGAAGGTGTTGCGGATCCAAACATGTTTGAGCCAGAGTTCTTGAACTCACTGAATTTCTCTGGTATTCCGCCACACCGGATTGTATTGAAAGTTGGAACTCCAATTATCATGATTCGCAACCTGAACAGCGACGCAGGGTTGTGCAATGGAACACGACTTCTAGTGGTGTCACTGCGTGAGCGAAGCATTGAAGCTACGATTATGACTGGGCCGTTCAAGGGAAAGCGCGTATTCATTCCGCGCATCATCTTCTACAATGAAGATGACGACAAGGAATTCCCGTTCAAGCTTCGGCGAAAACAGTTTCCTGTGGTTCCGGCATTTGCGATGACAATCAACAAGGCCCAAGGACAGTCTATCCACCACGTGGGGATCTACCTCGAGTCCCCTGTGTTCGCGCATGGACAGCTGTATGTCGCGTTGTCGAGGGTGACTTCACGGAAGGCGATCAAGATAGCCGTGGACCCGGAAGCTATCGACGAGGACGGGAACGTACACACCAAGAACATTGTCTATCGGGAGATCTTCGAGTTCTAAGTGCATGATTTCATATTTCTTTTGAATACAATCTCTTTGCGGTTCTCATGTATAAAATCCTTGAACCATGTAATATTTTCAACTTCAGTGATCTTTTTGAACCTTACCAAACTACTGGGACCAACCATGCCCACGCGCCCGCGTAGCGGGCGCCCAGAGCGCTAGTATGAGATGTATGTTGATGTGGTGTGGTGGACATAAATGACAGCATTTTATGGCGTCGATGATTTATACGATAGGTCCACTTGCGTTTACTCTGAAGGAGAACTCTATTGGGCAATAACGGAAATCCCTGGGTTCCGACTCCACGCTCAAACTACGATTCAAAAGTGCGTTTGGACATTGAGCGTACTACCGGTCATCCAAAAACACGAGCACTGCCAGTGTTTTAGCACTGCTGTACTGGCATGTCCAAGAGATTGAAGTACTAAAAAACGCTATTCATATAACGCGTTCCGAGATGACTGCAATTTACGCCACGAATTCCTGGGGCCAGCTGCTCGATTTCGAACTTCAATTCGTGTTCGCCTGGAACATGTTCTGCTCACTTAACAAGCTCTTGAGCTGTTTCTCCTTCTCTCGAACAACCTGTTGATACCAACTCAATTGCTCTGCAATTTAATCCCTGGGCTGTACAGGGTTCCGAAGCACCCCGTCAACTTGACGGTCAAGCGTCAAGTTGACAGTCACTTTGGTCGCCATAAAGCAAGTATGACTGACAACAGTACTACCGGTCATCCAAAAACAAGAGCACTTGCAGTGCAAAAAGATTGAATTGCGTAGTACCAAAAACGTTATTCAAATAACGCGTTCCGGGATGACAGCAATTTACGCCACAGACACAGGGTTTTGCAGTCTACCATGTGAAAGCAAGACTCGCCACTCTTCCTCTGCTATAATAAACTGGAAGTCATTCTTCAATTGGCCTCGTCCACAACAAACCGACCCCAACGTTCGCCTCCAGACGTCGAATTGACCAACCCCAATGAAGCTTTCCCAAGTCGTGATCATCGCTGTTGTCTTCTTCGTAGCTCAAGCGAGTGCTGCCTCGAACGATCTTCCACCTGATTTCACACCCGCCCCCTTGTCACCCAGCCCCGGTCACGTGTAGTGCGGCACTACTAGTGCCGAAGCGAATATTCCCGCGATTGCCGAAGGTTGGAGGATAATTCTCGTGGCGAGGATTAAGCTTTGTTGAGAATCCCACCAAAAGCAGTCTTCTTCTCAGTAGTAGGAGAATAAGAAACAAATGGAACAGGTTGCCAATTTTGTCCATACTTTGATGCAAAACTCGAGCAGTGAGTGGCTTGAGCTCGTGGCTGCTGCATTAATCATGCTTTTAAGTCATCAGCTCATTCACATAGTGTTGATTTTTTTTACTACATGTAGCGGGGTTTACAAGAGTGAACTTCATTCGCTCGTACGCATATCACTTGTCCATACGACTGGCACGACGAAGTTGCAGTCAGGATTGATGCAAGCACAGTTGAAAACGGTCGCTACATCTTCTAAATTGCCCAGCATTCGCAGCAAGGGCGTCACCATGTCCGATTGACTGATTAGTCTCATCACACGGTTGTTATCGCTGTCCCAACTGAAATGCACTGAGCCACGCATGACAAGGCGTTGATTCAGCAGTTTCTCAGCGATTCGGCTCCGCTCGCTCGCTTTCCCGTAGCTTGTCAGGTGCAGGAAGATGTTACTCAAAGAGCTTTTAGTGATGGTGATGCTCGTGGTGGTCGTAGCGACTAGCGAGTTCTCCGCGATCTGGTCGAGCCGATTGAGTTGGATCTGAACATCTGCGAAGAACTGCGTGAACACCGTCCAGTTCTGAGCCAAGGCCTCCACGCCTTGCACCGTTCCAGCGTCTAGTTCTGGGACCATTGACGCTTTTAGAAAGTCCAGACCGACAGTACGAGCTCTCCCCACTGCAGGGAGGCCGTGTTTAAACACTTGAAAGTACTCAACAGCTACAGACCACACTGTACTTCCAGTTGCAGGCCTCTTTGCCGAGAGGATGTCGCGTGTGCGTTGAAGCTGTCGAACCTCCTCCTCCATCTCATGATTGCGGATCTCTAAGGCTGCCATCGATTGACGCTGCTTGGCCCTGTATCGCTCCTGGTTCTTCCGACGACGTTCTCGATGATACGCCGCGATGTTTTCTCTCATTTCGTCGGCGTAAGGGAGTTTCCCTGGTGGTAGAACGGGAGGTGCTGGTCTCCGCCCGGTAGTTTTTTCATTCGGACTAGAGGGATGATCATCGGTGAAGAACTGTCTGGTGGATGACTGGTCAGTGACGTAGTTGAGGTTGTCGGAACGGAGAGTAGTTTGGGAGCGCAGAGAGACGTCCCCAATGACGTTTGAACTCAACGAGTGAAGGTTCGACGGGAAGAGCGAGTTGGTCTGCTTGCTGTGGCAGGTCTGCAGGAAATTGGGGACTGAATCACTGAGTGAGTGAGAGCTGCGTCGGTCGTAATCAAAGTGGTCTAAAGACCTAAAGACTTGAGTCGATTCAGATCGCAATCAAACTGGTCTTCATCAATGTGAGTGATCTCACATCATGCCGAGCGCATCGTGCCCTTCCATCCAGCTGGGTACACACAACAGATGCTGTGCATGCGAAAAAACCCAGCGCCACTTCCATACTTACTGCTGACTTACATGTAGTACTGGTGTTCAAGTTGGTGCCCATCGTCTTGTTAAGGCCACTGGAACAGCGTCAAGGGTGAATTGAGCGTGGAAAACGTATATGTGCCGCCCTACCAACTGACGGCGCTACGAATTGGCTGCCACCACCTCTTAGTAAGACCGTGGGGCTATCCCCATTGTCAACATCGAGCAATTCTCTTCAGCTGCTGGTACTACCTGTCGGGCCACCCACCACGTCTGCAACGACGTCTCCTATTTCGTCTGGTTCATAACTGATAGTAGTAAGCTTCGCCTGGTTCTTCACCTGATTGTTGCAAGTGCTGTAGTAAGCTTATCACGGGGTTGTCTGCAGTTTAAGTTGCTACATCGAAGTATGGGGGGTTCAATGTGGGCATCAATCTCAGCAGATCACTTGTCCAATACACTCGGAAACCCTCGCTTGGGTTATCGATGAGCGCTCTGTGGATTACAACCGCTTGACAAACCCAACAGAACACCCAGTTATCGTTCAAGTCCGTAAGAAGTGCCATGATTGGGCCATTCAAGGACACATACAGTTTCTTTTCCGTGAGGACGTCACCAACACTAGGTAGCACTCAATTTGCTCAAGAAACAACTTCCGATGTTTCTCATTAGTCTCACCATCGGCGCGAACACTACACGTCCAGTCGAACGGATCATCCGCTCATCCCAGCAGGAACGAATTGTATTAGCAAAAGTCACTACAGTCTTCAACTGAAGCCTAGCGTGCCGTACTGTTGGTAAGTAGTTTTCAACCACATTCATGTACATTTCAACCATTAATGTGCCAGTCCTCCGTTTTACGAAAAGCTCTAGAAGATAGACAGGGCCGTGACAGCAACCGTAGCCACCGACATCGCAAGAGCGGCCATGGATGCCGTAGCACTGGCACCACTGCTGCCGTCCGTAGCACCGGAAATGGACGTGTTGGGGTTCTCTTCGTTCGAAGGCGTACGCTTCTCTCCAACAGCTGTGCTTGGACTGAAGTGCTCGTAGCTGTTGGCCTTGATGCCGTTGCACACTGGCTGAGCGATGGTACACTCAAGAAGAGGGACTACAATACAAGTCGGGTTAGTCATAAGTATTTTTGTCGAAACAATCTTCACAATGGTTTGCCTTACCCTTGGGTGTAGGAGGCAACTCGCTCGAGATGTTCTTAGGGCAAGTCATGATCGTATCACGCGTGGGCGTGTAGCTGTCGTGCTCCACTGTCGAGTTCTTGGTCGACGTGTACGCTTTCTTGAGGTTGTCGTACTCCGGGTACGGTGTGAAGACGCACTCCGTGAGCTCATTGTCACAGTCGTCGGGCTGGAAGTAGCCCACTCCGTACTTACCGGCATCTCCCGTCTTCGTCAGCTTCTTTGCTTCGACCAGGTTGGCAATTTCCGTGGTGAACTCGAAGACGTTTCCGCCCACAATCTCATCCGTCATCTCCTTCTCTTCGTTCATCCACTTGGCGTCAAGGAACGAGCGCTGGTTCTCATATCCGTCAATAGTATTGATGCCCTTGTTACATCCGAACTCTCCGAACATCAAAGGACGAGCGTAGCCAACTTCCTTGTACTCCGACATGAGTTTCTTCAAACCCGTCGACTGCGAGTATTCCAGGTGAGTAGTTGGGTCGCACTCGACGTAAGGGTTAAATCCCATCCACTCAGCTCTAGTGTTCTCATCGTCATCCACAGCACAATCGTAGTAGGAAATCCACTGTTCACGAGGAGGAATGTCGGCAATATCCAGACCAATCGGCACTTGACGCACAGATCCCGAACAACTCGCAGCGTAACTACGAGTATCACGCAGGAAAGCCTTGACACATGGAGCTGTAGCTGTACCGTCAGCTCCGTTCTTCACCTGCAGGTTGTTCTCGTTACCGACACTGAAGCCCAAAGTATTGTCGTACACTGCAAAGGCGTTGTACACCATCTGCGCACGGGTAAAGAGGTCCTTTGGGTAGCACTTGGGTGGGACAAAGTCCAGCACGGAGCAGTTCTCACACGGAGCAGTGATACCCACGAGCACGTAGATACCAGCATTCGAACATGCACACATGAACTTGTCGTGGGATTTACTAGGGTCCACCGAGTACAGTCGAATCGTGTTGACACCCAAGTCCTTCATGACTTCCAGGTGGGGTTTCCACACTGCTTCGTGGTCATCTGCAGCCCAGTCGTAGTTACTCACATCCGCCATTTCTCCACTGTTGGGTCGGGGGTAGTACGCCATTCCCTTCATGCGGAACTCCTCTCCAGTGTCAGAGTTGAAGAACTTGTTGCCTTTCGTGATGATCGGAGCCACCCACGCATCAGTTGGGGACACGGCAATAGCCGCACAAAGTGCAGTAGCGGCACAAAGGCTGCGAACACGGAGACCGAAGGCCATTTTGGAAGAGTTGGATGCTGGTAAAGAAGTACTGAAGTCTCAGTTAATCCGGTCGCTTCTCGTTTCGAGCAGCAAAATTGGAGAATGAACTGTGCAGTAAAGCTTATCGGGAGAGCGATGAGCTGATGTCAGGATTTGCCTGAACTGTTGGCAATTTTTGCGCATACTAAAGGCTGGATACTCGCGCTGCAACTTGTCGTTTTTTGCTGTTTGTAGCGATTAATCCCAGCTGCCACACATAAGCTGGTTGGCTCTTTCGCGTGGTGACAACACCTGACAGGCTCTGTAACAGAGCCTGTTGCTCTCTGCCCAGGCCGTTGGGAAGCACTGACGCCACACGACAACACTGACAAGATCGTCCTCTTGTCCTTAGGATCGATGAAAGGCAACAATCACGCGTGTGGCACCACATTGCAACCACGTACGGAGACATGTACAACACCGAGAGATCGGTCGCTACATATCCGTGGGAAGTACTAGTATTCTACATGTACAAATGTACCACGTCGTTTTTCGTACAGAGGTGGAGGCTGAAAACCCTCGACATGTCCTATAAAGCTCTGCTACGCTTAACAAGACGTGATTTCAGGCGTTTGCTCCATCGTCTGTCAGGTGTGGGAAGACGTTACATGTACTCAACTTTTTGGTGATGGTGATGCTTGTGGGGGGTGGTGACGACTAGCGAGTTATCTGTCGGGGCTGAATGTCTGCGAAGAACTCTAGTTCTGCCGTGTCTTGCACGTTTAAGCCATTTTGTTTCCGACTTAGCTATCAATCTCAATCTCTTTCCCAAGTTCGATGTTCCCTTGTGTAGATGGAAGACGATCAAGAACATACATCTTCTTGACGTGTCGCGATCATTTCTCTTTCCAGGTGCTCAGAACTTGAAAGCTACTGCAGGAATCAAACGAAACTCACTCTCAACTAATGGGATTCGGCTTCTGTATCGCAGTGTTAGTACTTTGCAGTGCTGTGTCTCCTTCCCATGCATGGCTATCTCCGATCATCACGAAAGGGAACAAGTTGTTCAATTCCGACACTGGACTGGAGTTCCGTATCAAAGGAATGGCGTATTACCCCCGACCCAACAGTGGAGAGATGGCGGATGTGAGCAACTACGACTGGGCTGCAGATGAGCACGAGAGTGTGTGGAAACCTCACCTGGAGGTCATGAAGAATCTAAGCGTCAACACAATTCGACTGTACTCGATCGATCCCAGTGTGTCTCATGATAAATTCATGTGTGCTTGCTCGAATGCCGGTATCTACGTTCTTCTTGGTATTCCAGCTCCGTAAGTGTTCGACTTTAGGATAATATTGTGCTTAAGTGTTTAACTGTGATGATCGTTGCTTTTTCAGATGCGAGAATTGTTCCATCCTGGACTATAAACCGCCCAAGTGCTACCCGGATGATCTTTTCACTCGAGGGCAAATGGTTTACAACGCTTTTGCAGTGTACGATAACACTTTGGGTTTCAGTGTTGGCAATGAAAACAATTTGCAGGTGAAAAACGGAGCTGACGGCACCACAACTGCTCCGTGTGTCAAGGCTTTTCTGCGAGATATGAGAAGTTACGCTGCGAGTTGTTCGGGATCAGTCCGCCAAGTTCCGATTGGACTGGACATCGCAGATATTCCACCTCGAGAGCAGTGGATCTCGTACTATGACTGTGCAGTGGACGATGATGAGAACTCTAGAGCCGAGTGGATGGGATTTAACCCTTATGTTGAGTGCGATCCAGCTACTCACCTGGAATACTCGCAGTCTTCAGGCTTGAAGAAACTCATGTCGGAGTACAAGGAAGTTGGTTACGCTCGTCCTTTGATGTTCGGAGAGTTTGGATGCAACAAGGGCAAGAATACTATTGAGGGCTACGAAAACCAGCGTTCGTTCTACGACGTAAGTCAGAGTTTCTACTGTATTCTATCGGATAATTGACACGCTCTCTGTGTTCAGGCGAAGTGGATGAACGAAGAGAAGGACATGACGGACGAAATTGTGGGTGGAAATGTTTTTGAGTTTTCCACTGAGGTGGCGAATTTGCTGGATAGTGCAGGTATTGTGTTGCAAGTATTGTAGCGAACAATGACTTCCTGTGCTAACAATATTCTCAATAGCTCTAACGAAGACGGCGGATGCTGGCAAATATGGTGTTGGCTACTTCCTGCCGGACGACTGTGACAATATCAAGATTGAGTGCGTGTTCACGCCATATCCAGAGTTCGACAACCTCAAGAAAGCGTACTCGACTACCAAGAACTCAACTCTAGAGCACTCCAGCTACAGTCCATCGCGAGATGTGATCCTGAGCTGTCCTAAGAACATGTCGATCGAGCTGCCGACAACCCCCGAAGGTAAGCTTACAAAACCATTATGAAATTGCTGGTATGAAAAGCATCTTGGTAACATATTGTCACAATACTATCGTGTATAGTGCCTGTTTTGGAGTGCTCGGTGGCGCAACCAGTGTGCAAGGGCAAGAAAGCCAACGCGTACGATCATGTTGCTTCAAAGACGAAGGTTGGAGACAAAATTCGTCCAACTAACGGTGAAAGCAGCGCTGCTTCAGCCCTCAACTCTTCGGATAGCAGCACTTCAACTGCATCGACAGGCTCGACAGCGCTCCTTCCAGCTGCGGCAGTCCTTGTCATTGCCATTTGCTTCTTCTAGGCTGGAATAGGCCCAATACCCACAATACACACGTTTGGTGCATAGCTGAAGGTTTCAAATTCCATACTGCATGGTCGCAGCTTCATTGACGGTCGTTTCGATCTGGAAGGTCAACGCTATAGCTTGCAACCTTCTGGAGTATGCGATGGAGAACCATTTGTACGGAATCGCCGCACGTTATATGAGAGGCAACACCAGTAGTTCACTCCGATCTGTTGATCATTCTCCAACTTACTGCCAAGTTCTAACCCCTCTGGAATGGTTTTCAGTCGTTGCATCCGCCTTGCTGCTCTAGGAACTGCAGTCTTGGCTTCTCAAGCGGATGCTTGGCTGCCTCACATCATCACCAAGGGCAACAAGTTCTTCGACTCGGAAACCGGCCTCGAGTTCCGTATGAAGGGAATGGCCTACTACCCTCGGCCGAACGCAGGAGAACTGGCCGACGTCGGGAACTACGACTGGGCTGCAGATGAGCACGAGAAGGTCTGGGCACCACATCTCAAGGTGATGAAGGACTTGGGCGTCAATACGATCCGACTGTACTCTATTGACCCAAGCGTATCCCACGACAAGTTCATGTGTGCGTGTTCGGAGATGGGGATCTACGTACTGGTCGGTATGACTGCGCCGTGTGAAGAGTGTTCGGTATTGGACTATGTGCCTCCGAAATGCTACCCGGAACATCTTTTCACTCGAGGGCAAATGGTCTACAACGCCTTCGCTGTGTACGACAACACGTTGGGCTTCAGTGTGGGCAACGAGAACAACCTGCAGATAGAGAACGGTGCTGACGGAACTGCTACAGCTCCGTGTGTCAAGGCGTTTCTTCGCGATATGAGAAGCTACGCTGCCAGTTGCTCCAGTGCTGTGCGGCAAGTGCCTCTGGGCTTGGACATTGCGGATATTCCTCCACGATGGCAGTGGATCTCGTACTACGACTGCGCGGTGAATGAGGATGAGAACACTAGAGCTGAGTGGATGGGATTCAATCCATACGTCGAGTGCGACCCCGCCACGCACAAAAAATACTCACAATCTTCCGGTCTACAGACGCTGATGGCCGAGTACGCTGAAGTCAAGTACGCTCGACCAATTATGTTTGGCGAGTTTGGCTGTAACAAGGGCAAGAACACGATCGACGGGTACGAAAACCAGCGGGAGTTCTACGACGTAAGTTGCAATCTTGATTTTTGTTTTCAAATAGTATTGTAGATCTAACACTACTCTTCTGCTACAGGCGAAATGGATGAACGAGGAGAAGGAAATGACGGACGAGATTGTCGGTGGAAATGTGTTCGAGTTCACCACGGAAGTCGCCAACTTAGTCGACAAGACAGGTACACACACACCTTGTTCCTAAAGTATTCATCATATTCAAATATTGACAAACGTACGTACAGCTCTGGTCAAGCCTGCAGACCCCGGCAAGTACGGTATTGGTTACTTTGAACCGGACGACTGCGACCACGATACGATCGAGTGCGTCTTCACCCCGTACCCCGAGTACGAGTTCTTGAAGACGGCGTACACGACTACCGCCAACTCCACCGTCACATACGACAGCTACAAACCGACTCGTAGCAAGATCCTGTCGTGCCCCAAATCCATGTCCATCGACCTCCCTCCCACGCCCAACGGTACGTTTACTGTTCGTCTACATGTTGAAGTTGACTTCAAGTCCACTGACCCGCCTGTTCCCCTCTTCAGTGACAGTATTGGAATGCACGGCGTTGCAACCAGTGTGCAACGGCAGCAGTGCCAACTCGTACACTCACACCGACTCGAGCACATCTATGGGGGAGAAACGAACTCCTTCGAACGGTGACAGCAACGCATTGAGTTCTTCCGACAAGGCGAAATCCACCAAGAATTCCACAGCATCAACCACAACACTTTCGACTATTACCCTTGTGTTGACAATCTTCGCTGCTCCATTCATTCTGTAAAATCCCGTAGCATTAGTGGAAATCAAATGAACGTACATGTATGGCAGTCGTACTTAGTTGAAAAAAAGTACTTTTTTGCACAACGTCTGGTCACTTTGGCGCGTTTTGCACTGTCAAACAGGAAGAGCGAAGGAGGAGGAGGGGCGACACCTTTTTGCGCCTACATTGCCATGAGCAGGAGCTCCTCACGCAGTCGCTCACGTAGTCGCTCCCGCAGTCCCAAAGCTCTGGAGAGCACGAGCTTTGACCAGCTCCAGGCCTTACGCAACGTCCAGCTCATCGAGCGCAATGAATACCCGCTCAAGCACTTGGCACAGGAGAAAGTGAGGCGTAAAGCACGTCGAGACGAAGAGGAAGACGAGGACGACGGCGCGTTATGCTTCTGTCATTATCCGGACGCGGTGGAGCGCGAAGAAGCGGAGCGAAAGGACGAGCTGCTGCGTCGCTGTGATGACGTGTCGTGTCTGAACTTCGCGACGTACGTCGAGTGCTCTCCGTCGTGTCCTGCTGGCCAATTTTGCATGAATCAGAGACTACAACATCCTGAGAAATACCCACATCTAGAACCGTTCAAAACGGAGCACAAAGGCTACGGAGTTCGTACCAGACAACAGATTACTCAGTTGAGTATAGTGGGGGAGTATGTGGGGGAAATTATTGACCAGAAAGAGCTGGCGAGGAGACTAAAAAGCGTCCCAAGACACGAACTGAACTTCTATTACTTGTTACTGGCTCCGGGTGTGTATATTGACGCCAGGAATAAGGGAAGTTTTACGAGATTTGTGAATCACAGTTGTGAACCGAACTGCAAGACTGAGAAGTGGACAGTTAAAGGGGAAACGAGGATCGCAGTCATTGCTCTAAGAGATATCGACGTGGGAGAAGAACTGACGTTCGATTATCAGTGGAAAGCTCTGGGATCCAGACAGATTAAGTGTTGCTGTGGAACGCCCAGCTGTAAGGGAGTCATTGGCACGCAGAATGACACAGTGCAGAATGCAGAGGAGCAAACAGGTTACTGGAGAGACCCAGAGAAACAGGATACAGGCAAAACGCTGGTGGGGACCCGCGTTCGTGTCTTCCTCTCATTGGAGGATAAGACGGAGTACGACGTGCAGCTCATTAAGGCGTACGATGACGAGTACGATAGATACGAGGTGGAGGATCTTCTGGAACCTGCAGGATACGAGACAGACGAGAATGACACTGAGGAGGAACAGGATGTGGGTGAGAAGCAATACGTGCAGCTCAAGGGGGACGGGTGGCAGATATACTGTCCTCCAGGGGAGAGAGAGGGGAAAACCGTATTTGCCATACCAAAAAGACAGATACCGACCTCGTCAGGAATGTCAAGTGCAGCTGGCAGTCGAGATCCATCACCAAAGAGGGAAACAACGTCGCGTACTCCGTCTCCAGTGGCGATGGCGAGATTGGAGAGCAGTTTCAGTACTCAGAAGAGGAATGAATTCGGAGAACTGCTGGATCGCGACGGCAAGATCGTGTCCAACAAACTTTTTGTCAAGTTTTTGCCCAAGGAGTATGATGAGCGTATGCTACGCGGTTTGTTTCTGAGTCGAAAGCATCCAAATGCGCTGGTACATGCAGACGTGTTCCATTTTCCGGATGGTACTGGTTGGGCGCTCGTGGAATTGGCAAGCAACGAGCTTGCGTCTTCTTTCCGTCGTACTTTGGATCGCCGGAATTTGCTTACCAAGATGTTGCGTGTGTACCCAGCGGGAGCCAAAGACCTGGAGAATTTCCGCTACCAGAAAACGAAGGTCCAGGCTCTGCGAATGGCAGACAAGAGTAACGCTTCCCCATCAGTAGAAAAGGAAAACGCTCCGGTTGTGAAGAAAAACGTTCCGTATTGTTTTGGACGCAAGCTTAACTGGATTGTCACTGAAGAGGAGATGAAGAACCTGTCGGTACAGCAAGTGCTATCTACATCACTGGAGGAGACGCTGCGAGTGAAGTACGTAAAGAGTATCTTTCACATCGCCAAGGGGCTACGTCTCGACCGGGAGGATGCCACCAGTGCCATCATCGCGCTGAACAGGTACTTCACGTTCCACGTGATGCCCATGGAGGTTGACATCTATGCTGCAGCAATGCTACACTTGTTCTTGAAGGCTCACGCTCGGAAAGTATCGTGGATAGCTTTCGTGAAGGAGGTTTATAAGGCCAAGCATGGTGCTTCAGCTGCCGAGCGCCTCACTGCTGCCTCCCCAGAGTTGGGTGTTCTTAAGCGCCACCTCGTTAAGGCGGAAGGAGAGCTGCTGGAAGGATTGCACTATGATGTCACAGGAGAAGACCCGTACGCGTTACTGGACCTGCTTACGACACGCAAGAGCACGAAGAAGATCGTAGCGCTTTCTCAAAATGGCCAAACAAGTTCGTTCCCGGCCGAGGTTCAAAAAGAAGCGAAGCACTTGGTGGCGGAGGCGTTGCCGTTGCCCATTTGGACGCACACCCCAGTGGAATGTGTGATGCTCAGCGTTGTTTACGTGAGTGCTGCAGTGACCGAAGCTTTGAGTTCTAAAGAAACCTCTCCGATCAGCAAGATCCCGGAATTCCTGCCTCAGCTGGACCTGCAAGCTAACGCCAGTGAGGCGCGCATGCTGCTCGATTGCTCTTTATTACTCTGCTCTCAGCTGAAAGACCGATGGTTGCGCTTGGAGAAGCAATCGAAGGCAGCTCAGCAGAAGCAACCGAAGGATACAAGCTCAGATGAGTACGTTTTGCAGCAGTATGAAATATCCAAGGACAAGAAGGGTGTGGAGATTTCTGAACAGATAGCTCGGTTGCTGAGGCAGTGGATTAATCTGCCCACTTTATCCAGTTTGCCGATTAACTCGTCCGTTCTAAGCTCAATCCTAACAGTGGCTTCTGCATCTTCTGAAGGGGGGAATAATTCAACGCCCACGCCCTCGACAATTGGAGACAAACGATTTATCACGTTCAAGGCGATGGGCAGCCAGGTAGCAGGGCCCAGCTCACCTGATCAAGCTGAAATTCTCGATGTCATCTCAGCATTATCCATCTTCCCAAAGAAATCTGCTGGAGGTGCCAGTGATGAAGATATTCGCCTACACACAAACGATATTACCAAGATCGAATCTATCCGAAAACGAGCCTTCTTGGGCGTTATCTCAAGTGAAGTGAACATCGATTTGGCTGGCCAACCGGTGTATCTGCAGTCATGGCCGTACCTGGAGCAGGAGGTATTTTTCACGGAGGAAAAAGGAATGAATGAGGCCTGCTTGCGCGAACTATCTGCAGCAACCACCCTCTCGTCGCTTTTACCAGATCGATTTATGAAGCTCCGTGGGATTGTATTCCCTGGTGACCAGAAGGACCGTAAAGGGAATAATCCAGAGGCGAACAGCACTGACGCAGATGAGCTTGACCTGCTTGCAGCTACAATTGATGACGACGGCAATCCACTGCCTGAAGGTTTGGATCGTTTGACCCGACAGAAGCACTATTTGGCGTTCGAGCAACCGTTGCACATGTTTTCTGGGATTTTCGAGGCTCATGTATCGCTGTCTCCGGAGCTGCGCAAGAAAGCCATTTTCGATATGCTGCAAAGTCTGTCTGCAGTTCATGACCAAGGCTACGTGCACCGCTTCGTTGCTCCATCACATTTGCTAGTATTCAAGGACTCTGTCAAGCTGGGCGGATTTCACGCCATGCGGAAGATCACAAACATTAAGCCGAAGGAAGGAGAAATCTTCTCCATTGCAGCCTATGAAATGACTGATAGCGAGCGTAAAGAGCACTGCTATGGCGCGTGGCTGTATGTTACTGCGCCTGAGGTACTGCTCGGCGAGAACAAGTACACGTGGCGTGCGGATGTCTGGTCGGCAGGCTGTGTGGCGCTTGCTATCCTTCTTGAGAAGGTTCCATTCCTTCAAGGGCAAGACCTCAAGGTGCAACTGGACTTGATCTATCGTTTGTGCGGTACGCCGAGTATGTCGTGGGAAGGTGCACACAAATTGCCGCTGTACAATGCGTTCCGGCCCAAGCACGAATACAAGATGCGCCTTCGCAAAACGCTGCTGGAGCAACGCTCGAAGTTTCCAGACTTCCCAGAGGACGCTATCGAGGTGCTGGAAGCGATGCTCCAGTTGGACCCTGCGAAGCGCAGCACGTTGAAAAAGCTTCTCGAGATGCGGTACTTCGACAGCGTTCGCGGTGAGCAAACGTTCGACTTTAGTGGGCTACCGTCGACGTTCCCAGTGCAAAAGAAGAAGCTTGTGCAGCACTTGCTGAAATCCAAAGCGAAGAAGCAGCGGAGTGTTGGCAATAGTCGTAATAGCACTTCGTCACGACCACACCATCACTCCTCACACAGACACAGCAGTAGTGATCGCCACAAGAGATCGTCGTCTTCAATGCATGACAATGGGGACAGAACGAGTCATCATGACCGACACAGATCCAGAAGTGACAAGCGGAAATCCAGATCACTATCTACATCACGACGAGATATCAATCATGCCACTGCTGCTGCTTCGGAGGACGTGGAGATGCAGGATGTCAGTGAACACGTCCCGCTACCAGCTAGCTTCACGGCCTCCGCTGGGTCTTCATCCTCACTTCCGATCGACGAGAGTTTGCCTCCTCGTGAAAAACGCGCAAAACTTGGCTGGGGTATGGGACTGAACTCGAGGCAGACTTGAGTACAGTTAGTTGGGACCTGCGTTAGAACACGTTTGGCAACATGACACGAGAACGCTAACACATCAGACAAAATCCTATCGCGTCACGTGCAAAAAATCAATAGACTCTGTTAGCAGATCTGCCTTCCCATTCCGAAGTTCGAGAACCGAAAGCATGGCCTTAGGCAAATAGATTGCCGAAGCCCGTATCGAGGCACTTTTCGTACGAATCGCGGCGTCGAAGCTTCTCCTGTCCCTGACGGTGGCGCCGGTACCAACTTGTCTCGGCAACATACGTAACTTTCTTCGTCTCTGGCTTCGCATTGTCACTTCCCGCTTTTTTTAATCGCACAGCGAGCTCGTCGACGATCTCCACCATTTCCTCCTGAGACTTAGCAGCTGCGAGAGCATCGCGCAAGTCCGAATGAACACGCAGATCCTGGAACAGGATCTTGAAAAGGTGTGCACGAACAATTTTGTCGCTCGCAGGAGGGTATAGCGTTGCGAACTCAAGATATTGTCTTGCTAGCGCCAGAAATGATGTGTCCTCACCTGGTGTGTTGTTGGCCTCGGCAAAAAGGGCCGGGTTTTCCAGCAGCCCTTCAGAGCTCATGACACCGTCGCAGCCCGTCTCCTCCAAGCAACGTGCAATGTCTTCGTGTGTCTCGATACCTCCGTTGGCAATCACAGGGATAGTCAGCCGCTCCTTAATGCGTCGGATGATATCCCAATCCACCTCACGCACTGCTGTCTTATTCATCTCCTTTGTGCGTCCATGGACCGTCAACAAGTCGCATCCAGCCTTCTGCAGCATGTCTGCGAATTCCAGCGTTTCATTCTCGTCAGGAAACACACGGATCTTGACCGTGACAGGAATATTTAGGCCAGCGCTTAGAGTTTCCACAATAGACTTAACCGTGTCCTTGTCATGCATCAGGAACGACCCGTAATGGCCCTTTCGGGCGATTCCCTGCGGACAACCCAGGTTCAGATCCACAGCGTCGCAGTGGTCCTCCACCATTTTGGCTGCAGTCAGAACCGTCTTCGGGTCATTGCCGCAGAACTAAAGAAACACTTATTGTCAGCGATATATGAGTAAATTACATACAGAAATGGCAACAGACCTGCACGACCAGTGGTCGATCTTTAATGTGGCGTTCAAACATCTTCTCTCGGTACTCAGCGCTCTCTGCGAACAGGCGACTGTGAAGCATGGGCGTATAGCAGCAGTCAGCTCCGTTCTTTCGGCACAGCATGCGGAAGGCCAACTCCGATTGATCCACCTACAATAAAGGAAAAAAAGTCAAGAGTGATGGTCATTTAGTTGAGGACCTTCAACTGCATGTTATAGTGGCTCCATGCAGCAGATTTCGTCCGTCCTCTGTAGATAAATGACTACATCATCTCACCATAGGTGCCACAATGCGCTTGGGCGAGCCAATGGCGCGGTAGAAGTCGTAGCCGCGCAGCTTCACCATGCTCGTCTCGCCTGTTTCTTGATGCTCTTCCTCCATTTGATGCAGTGATCTGCGATTGGCTAATTTAAACTCAAGTGGACCACACAAAACTCATTTCTAGCCAATCACAAATTTGTTACCGTTGCTCAAACGAGCGCTGGCAACGCCGTCTGTTCCACCAAGTGCAGCCGGAGTGACCCCGTGACCATCACTCCTGCATTCCGCACTCGCGCACAACAGGTCCAAGGTGGAAGGAAGATTGCCATGGGCGACAGCGCGGCGGCTCTTTGGGAGAGCGAGCTGCTGCGCGCTCGCGATTGGCTTGCAGCTACTCGCACGGACAAGCAGCAGGAGCATCTTGAGCTCTTTACGCGGGTCAAGGCGCACATCGCTTACAAAGATCACCAGAGATCGCTGCAGAGCGAAGCTATAGCGAGTGAAGACGAAGATGACACGGCGTTAGATTTCCTGGCAGACGTTGATGCATCAGATATGAGTGCTTTACTGCAGGCTGAAGCCGCTAAGGCTGCTCCAACTGTAGAAGATATGCCACCAGTGGAGAGCGTCATGCCAAGTGCTAAAGACCTCATGAGACCTCTGGATATGCCTAATGATTTGGCATCACCCAAGTTGAAGCCCAAGGTGAAAGCAGTGCCTATGTCGCAGCTAGATCCAAAGGCGTTGAGGTCTTCAACAACGGCAAGTGTGACAGCAGGAGCGATATTGGGGGCCGAAGAGGAAGTTCAGAAACTGATGGTTAGTTTGGATGTGACTTTACCGACGCATTTGGACAACGAAGAGACCAAAACAGAAGAGAGCACACCTCCTCACTTATTGAAGAGTTTTGGAGGAGAAAGCAAGGCGGGGAACCTTGGACTGCACGTAAGTGGAAGTAGGAAGTTGGAACAGTTGAAGTACATGCAGCAAGCGTCATCCAAGAGTCCACAAGATCCACATAAGAAGAAGGCAACTATCTCAGCTACGACAAAACAGGATGATGATGTTACCCGAGAAATGCTGAGTTGGGTGACGGGATGCCGCGATCCAGAAGTGATTAAACGAAAGGAAAATCTGCGACGGAAACGAAAACATCCTCATCGTTACGGTATGGCATCGGAGGAGGAACAGCGACAGGTTCTGATGAAGGCCAAGCGGATTGCACGCGACAGTGATAGTGAAAGCGAAGATGACTTCAGCAGTGACTACTCACCAGCAGAAGATGATGAGATGCCGGAAGCAGATGAGCCCGAAGTGGTGGATCTACTTAGTGATGATTACCTGGATAGTGACGATGACAAACGGCCTGCAAAGCGAAAGAGGAAGCGGCTGCGTCAGACAAATACGTCTGCAAAGAAGAAAAACGTTCGATCACGAAAGCCTGCTGTCACTCGAAAACTAAGCCAGCCCGACTCCAGCAGTGAGAGCACACCTCCTCCTTCTCATATGGAGATGCGAGATAGTCCCGCAGCGAGTGAAGCTAGCCAAACTCCAGCAATGACCAAAAGTGCATCGACCGAGAAATTGATCGACGGGGTCACGGGCAAGTCAAATCATCCCATTGAACTTTTGTCCAGTGATGATGAATCAGACAAAATCATCATTTCAAAAAATGTGGGAATTCGTGCTGAACACGAACTGCACGATGAAAACCTTGTCTCGGCAGAATCCACGAAAGCGGCTCGTGCAGCTGATGAGGTATCCAAAAGTGACGAGCTTGGACGAGTGCAAGAAAGCGAGGTATTGAATACTGCGATGCAGTCTTCAGATGCAGACGGAGACGATGCAGATATTTCGGACACGGGGACAATTGATTTAGAGGAGGAAGATTTATCACTTGGGGCCGAGGACAACGATGATATAGCTACGAATGATGACACAAGCAACTTGGATTATCATAACGAACAAGGCGAGCACGAAGCTGGTGCTGGTAAGAAACCGTGTGTGATGACTGAAGGGGCAATTGAAAGGGAGGAGAAGACTAATCAAGAGCAGACTACTGTGCAAGCGGACAATGGAGCCAAGCAAAGCGAGAACACGACTGATAAAGTGTTGCCTAATGCAGAAGTAGACGATGAAGATGTCTCTGAAGCTGAGACGGAGATACTGGACGATGACGACGAGCCAGATACGGACGACCTCGGGCTTGACTACAGCGATGACAGCGATTCTGGGGGTAATCCCGCACGTAACGGAAATAACACCACAGGGGCCCGAAAGGATGGTGCAGTATCCAGCGATAAAAAAACTCCTGAAGCTCACGACAGTAGTGACAAGAAGGAAAATACGCCAGATTCGTCGAATGCTGGAGTCCAGCAGTTTTTCGATTTCAAACCACTGAAATTGAAGCCGAAGGCCAATGTCACGACGACTGCACCAAAGCCGCTTCCTGTTCACACTTACTCCGAAACTCACGCGAAGACAGGAGGCAGTGAGTTGGAAAAAGTTACAGGCGACCGCCAAAAATCCCCTGTTACACCGGCAAAGTCAGCAGGTTCCAACGGACTTCGCCCAAGTAAAAAGCCGATCGCTACCACCACTACGTTTAAGGGTAAATATGCGGTGACGAGGAGAAGTACTAAAATGCTGAACCCAGGGGATACTCCTGGAGCCAAACGACAGGCAAAAAGCCAATATACTATGGTGCCGACGAAGAAGGTCAGCAGCGCGAGGGACCTGGACAATGTGCCATTGGCACTTCTGGCGAAAGAGTTGCAGAAGAAACCAGACGACAACCCCCAAACGAAGTATCTTTTGTACGCTGGAGCCAAGAAAACCGAAGATATTCCTACTTTTACAGCAGATACGTCCCGTGTTGCTCCGAAATCTCGCTTTGGCGGGGGTAACAGTAGCTTTAACGCGAACGCGTCTGCAAAATCAGATTGTCAGGCGCCATTAAATGGGCGGCAGTCGCTGGTGAATGGCAAAAATGCCCCTCAGCAGGGCGGATACAGGCGAGAGCCTCAAATTAGTATTTATGATGCGCTGCACATGGACGGACAAGAGAGTGCAAGCGATATTCGCGACGGGACCGGCTACAAACGTTCCAGTCGCTTTAAGAAGATGCAGGAAGAAGCAGCGCGAAATGGCACCCCAATGGTTAAAAGCCGGCTGCAGAATACAGATTGGGACAAAATTCCAATTCCAAGGAAACTACCGCAAGCTGAGAAGTCTACTCGTGATGTAGTATTGCCAAGTCCACCAAACAAGAATGACTACGGTTCAAGGAATGTAGGAAATACTCCAAACAAACGTCGCAAGAAAAACTCAGGGTCATCGAACAAAAACTCTGGACCAAGCTACTATGGACCACAAGCCTCAAAGCCAGAAACAAAGGGCAGGTATGACTCGCTTTCGCGTGGTAATCGAGGTCGGGAACTCAACAACTACAGGCGAGAAGATGATCGTTGGAGAAAGCGCTCAGCATCACCATCCTCTCGAGATCGAGACCGTCATGATAGACGTGAAGATCGGAAGCGCAGGGGGTCATCTCGTTCTAGGTCTCGCTCAGTAAGCCCTCGAAGTCGGGACTATAGCAGTAGTCAGCGCCACCAGGGTTCGCGTTCTAGGTCCTGGTCTCGTGAGAGGTCAAGCGAGCGTGATTCTCGCCGCACAGAGCGTTCTGGCTCTAGCTACCGCGATCGAGATCGACAATCTAATGGATCGCTTTTCTCGGATGGTCACGATTCTACGAAGAAGGGGTCTAATGAGCCGCCGGAGCTGGGTGAAGTTCGCCAGAATGGTAAACTGGAACATGCTGATAACTCCGTGAAGAAGCAGAAAAGCTCTGCTGTCATGGAAGCACCTGCTTCGTCAGATGCCTTGGCGACGTTTGACGACGATGGTGATAATATCTACATCTCGGACTCGGACGATGATGAGAAGAATTTGATTAAGGAAGTTGAAGATATTCGCTTCGACCTCGACGGTGTTGCTGTGGATGAGGCCTTGATGTCGAAGCAGGTATATGTGACGGGGTTGAATCCAACGCTTGTTGCTGAGCAGATCGAGGAGGACTTCGCTCGTTTCGGTGTTGCGGTGAGTTGGCTCCGACCGACGTCAATTATGGATACGTTGCGACTAACCTTGATTGTGGACTTGAATTGAAGGTTGATCGCGAGACAGGATTTCCAGCTATCGACCTATTCCCAAGCCAACGAAACCATCTCTGTCGTGGCGATGCATGTGTGACGTTTGAGACGGAGGATGGAGCTCAAGAAGCGGTGGAAGAACTTAACGGTAAGACACCGGACCTGATTTCTAAGGATTTGGTTGAAAACTGTAGACCAATAACCAATTTGTTTTTCCGTTGTGCAGCGAAAAATGTCAAGAACTCGATGATTCGTGTGAAGAGAATGGATATTCATACTCTGCGCATTCTCAACGTGCAATTCCAGACTGTGCGCGATACCTGGAGGTGCACTGAAACTCGCTGCCGCGCTGACGTGAGTATATGGACTGGCAAGTGCGACAAGTGTGGGCGAAAACGCGTGTATGCACCGAGCAACGTCAAGATTGGAGCGGAATCCTGGTTGTGTTCACTGTGCGTGTTGCGCTGTATTTGTATCTTACCCTTATTTCGTTTTCTAAGGTGTGCTACTGTGTTGATGTCAAAGTTGTTTTACAGCGAACGACTCATTCGCTACAAGTTGTCTCGGCTGCAAGGAATCGTTGCCCGAGGTAGACCGCTCGAAGCTTTACATGTCCTGATTTCGTTGGGAGGAGTATCTATCCGAGCGCATACCGCACGGTTGGCGCAAGCGTTGCAAGATGCAATGACCGCAAACTACTCGGTGTAGCGGGAGGGAGATGGGAGCAGCTAGATGATTGTCGTTCTTGCATGTTGCGTCTCGTGCGTTGAGTTTGTGCGTGTTGGTGTGATAGTATGGAGTGTCCTAGACGTGAAATCCAGGGGAATGAGTGTGGGGTGGAGATGCAAAGCGAACGAAGAAGGAGAGAGAACATTATTCGGGCCGAAGCCAATTACCCGTAGCCAGCAACACCAGCTTGAATGACAGCGACAGCAGTTCTGCAAACCATACTAGCAACAATCCTCGATCAAACCAAAATTGCAGACAGCAAAAAGCATGCAATGCAGTGTAACTTGTACACAGCTCACGTGCAAAAGTTGCCGTGACGTCAGAGCACTCTTTCGAGGGGAAATTAGTGACTATTGAAGTGGGCGCATACAAACGCCAAGTCAACCTTTTTTATGTCGCCGCCCCCTTCCAGTATCCAAAAAGCTCAAGAAGCAACCAAGCAGCTAAGCAAAACCGGAGGAAGGACACCCGGAAGCAGAGCAGTCCGACGCCAGCCAAGAAGTTCCTGTCGTCGTCTTCTCTCTCTCTTCCCTTCGTCCTCTCCTCTCCCCACTATCTCCACCACTTTCCACCTCGACAATGTCTGCCGCTCCCGAAGGTATGACGATAACCGCATCAGAAAAACCTTCTCCTTGAATGAGTTTTATTAATTAACACGAGTTAATATTGATCAACTGCAGAGACAGTGACTGCCATGGAGGAAGTCCTGGTGCCGCCCACACCGACCCCTGCGTCCACAAGCAGCGGTGGCTCTGGAGGCTCTGGTGGTGACAAACCGCTGCCGCCTCGTAAGGAGCGCAGCAAGTCCCGTGACGCTGGCAAACGCATGGGCGGTGGCCAGAAGGCGTCCTGGAAAGTGACGGAGATCCCGCAGGCCGTGCCATCTGACCAACACGACCCCAACTACGACAGCGAGGCGGAGGAGAACGTGGTTCTTGTGTCTACGGTGGCAGGTTCCCCTAAGAGCAAGTCGACGCCCACTCTTGAGCCACACGAGCTGGCAGCCAAGGAGCTGGCGCTCAACCCGCCGCCGGAGGTTAAGAAGCGCATTATCCAGATTTTGGAGGAGTATTTCACAAGTGGAGAAGCGGACGAGGTGCTGAGCTCGCTCAACGAGCTGGACGAGCCCGAGTTCAACTACGAAGTGGTGAAGCGTGCCATCACCATGGCGATGGACAAGAACGACAAGGAGCGAGAGCTGGCGTCGCGCCTTCTCTCGGCGTTGTATCTGGACGGACTCACTGCTGGACAGGTACTGATGGGCTTCCGTCGCGTGCTGCTGCTCGCTGGCGACTTGCAGATTGATATCCCCACGGCCAAGAACATGTTGGCAATCTTCTGCGCTCGTGCAGTGGTGGATGAGATCCTGCCACCCAGCTTCCTTGAGGACCCATTCATCACGAGATACGCCCCCGAGATCGCGGCGGAGGCAATCAAGAAACTGAGCATCAATCACGCCACTGCACGAATGGAGAAGGCTTGGGGACCTGGCGATGGACGCCCCGTTGAGGAGCTCAAGGTGGCTATTGACCAGCTTACCAAAGAGTACCTGCTGTCGCGCGACCTCGAGGAGGCTGCGCGCTGCGTCCGCGAGCTTAATGTGCCGCACTTCCACCACGAAGTAGTCAAGCGCGGCATCACGAACTCGCTGGAAGAGGGTGGAGAAGCCAACAGTGCGGCTTTGGCGTCACTGCTGGCTTACCTGGTCTCACACGAGGTTGTGTCTACGGGCCAACTGATTAAAGGCTTCGAGCGCTTCAAACTTGTTCTGGACGATGTTGCACTGGACATTCCGAACGCGGCTACGCTGTTTCAGGACATCGTGGCGCGTGGTATCAGCGACGGCATCCTCCCCAAGGACTTTGACGCCAGCGCGGCCAAGAAGCAGTAAGGCGGAGGAGACCCTCGTGACAAAGGGCAGCGATGTAGTCATTGCGTGGTGAATGAGCTTGAAGTGGCCAGGCAGAAATATGCCTTGCTCTCCTGTTACCTACAGACGCAAAATACAATGCCCTTGTTTTTTTTCGTTGGATGTTGAGTAAATTAAGATAGGATGCCTTAGAACGGGCTTTGTTTTGCTTACGAGCAGCATGGGTCCGCCGACACGGGCACCTTGGCGGTATCCTTGCCGAATACGAAGAAGCTCGTCATGAAACCCACCACAATACTAGTGATGAGCGTGAGATCGTACGTCATGACCACCAGCATGAGCAGATACGCGAGCAGAATCCGCACGCCGCGCATCAGAGCGTCTCCCAGATGCGTCCAATTGTCCACCTTCACAGACGTAGATGATGTCGATCGTACAGGCATTAAAGCCGACGTTGGATGGGCCCGTTCTGCACTGGAGAGAGTCTCCATCTTTGCGTCCAGCGTCTGTAGCAGCTCTGGCCGTTCAGGATGCACTGCGGACTCCTCTGTCTGTGCATGGGAACACTTCTTGGAGCTCTTGCAGTCCCTGCCCAGCTCCGGATCGTAGAATGTTCCTCCATTGCCTTGACTGACGCCGATCTGACCCATCGCAATAGCAAATCGACGCTTGGCAATGGTCTTGGACTGCTGCAGTTGACAGCCATCGGCCGTCGTCAGGTATTGGGACAGCGCAGCCAGCAGGAAGACCAGGAGACACGCCATTGCCGCACGAGAGACGCTCGTAAGCCCCCAAGTCTCGAGCCACAGCATGGAGCAGTCGTCCATCGGGTCGCGTCCTGCCCATTTGAAGCCTGCTGTGCCCATGAGCGAGCCTGGGCCCATGCAGAAACCCTCGTGCATCATCTTAGCAGTCGAAGCGGAAGTGAGCGCTTTGGGAGTCAGCAGCGGTCAAATTACATCTGGGTAGAGAGTCCAGTCGATAATACCTGCCACATCAATAATACTCATAGAAGACAGAATTCACACTGTGGACTTCACAGCAAGAAATGTTTTGCACTGGAAGCTCCAGTGAAGCTGCCAGCCTAGGATAGCGTTCGAAGGAATATGTTCAACTACTGCTCGCAGCAGCTTGTGGTTGAGGTGGGAAGTGACCACCAAAACGTTGTCCCGATGGTACGGTTGTTGTCTACAGAAGGAGCTTTTGCAAACTTACCATGACCGTCATGAGGATGAAACGGAGATGGTGGTACGTGGTGTTGCTCTTGCCTGGTAATCTAAATGCTAAGGACACTAGCCTCGAGCGAGTCAACTTCACTTGGTTGAGATACATATTAACATTTACAGGTTCTCCTTCACACCCATTCATCAACTTCCACAGTAATCCTTTCTATTTCGTTGTATCTCTTTACTCAGGTTTACAATCACTCGCATTTCTACGTCAGTGTGCAATTTGCCAGGAGCTCCAAAGGAAGCGCAAACATTCTGACGTCTCTTCTCCTCTGCCAGGGCTTCTTCTCCTTCTTTAGCCATGGCCAGAAGATCCTACAGCTTCCCCACTGTTTTCCTGCTAGTTACAGTGCTTCTCGCTCTCTATGGGGCTGTTAAAGCCATGCACATGGACGACATGCCGGTACAGAGCTGTTCTTTACCTTTTCTACGGTCCTATAAGTCCTCTAATGCTGGTTAATTACGCTCTGTAGGACGACCCAGTCAGTGGCAAGATGGTGATGAGTAAAGCGTACAATTTTGAGCTTAAAAACGGGCAAAGACTGAGGTTTGCGAGCCAAGACACACTGGACGCCTTCATTAAAGACCCGGTACGCTCTTGTTGGTCTACAATTACAAGGAAGAAGCGCTCTAAAACAGTGTTTTAATCTCTTGTTATTTACCTACAGACAACGGGGTTAAAAGGTGTCGATTCTCCTCCAATTCACAACCATGAGAACGACCACGATAGCGTTTTGTGTCCAGTATGCGGCATGGAGTCGTCCCTCTCCGGTGGACCGCAAGTGGTGATGACTCACGGAGACCAGGCAGTACATACGTGCAGTATGACGCACGCACGCGAAGTTTACGCCGAGATTTTATCATTCCAAGCCGTCAAGGAAGCTGCAAAAGAGGAACACGGCTTCTGCTCTGGTCCAGGCACGACGATGCTCAACGGTTTTTCGCTCAGTGGTAACTCTACGCCCTGCATTCTGCTCTGGTTCCCTGGTTGGGTGCTGGATTCACGCGTGCGTTACGTGTTTGGCGGACTTTTGGTCGCTTTAGTGGCTGTTTTCAACGAGTATCTGCTGCAATTACGTCGTGTTCTACGCAAGGAGAGCAGTGTCAAGCGTCTTCTGAGCAGCAACGCTCCACACGCCACAGAGAGTGCGCAATTGCTGCGTTCTACTGCTCAGAACATGCCTCTAGCTGATTCCTGGGGGTCTGCGTGGTTCCGTACGTTATCTCCGGAGACCCAACATGGCGTACACAGTCTCCTACATGGCGTGACGCTTTTCGTGGCCTACATGCTGATGCTCGTGTCGATGACGTACGACTTGACGTTGCTTCTGTGGGTTGTGGTCGGTTACGTGGTAGGGCACTACGTCTTCGGGGAGCGTCGTGAAGCTCCACTTAGTTCGGGGGAGATGGAGACGAATTTCCCATAGGTTATCGTTTTGTTTTTCTCCTTTTTCTCACCATTCATTACTTCTCAACTAATATATCGACGTGAGTTGCGTCTTGCGTTACTACGACAACAGACACTGCTTAGTGAAGCACTAGGAAAGCAACACAAAGCATCAAGACTTCAAGTGAAATGGAGACACGAGCACCAGCGCTGTCCTTGTCCTTGGCAGTTGAAGATCCACTACCTTTCGATGACGTTGTCTCGCCCTCGTTGAGGTCAGCCAATGTACTGGAGTCGAAGTTGTTGGACTTCTTACCATCACAAACAGGCTGGGCGACGGAGCACGATAGAGCCTCCACTACAGAAGACAAAAATTAGTTTTCACTACTTCACAATCGTTTCAATTGGAAGCAACACACCGTCGGGAGTATCGGGTAGATCCATGGAGAGAGCGGATGGGCATTTGAGAGCTGAAGTTCGAGTTGGAGTGAACGAATCCATTTCGACAGTCGCGTTCTTGGTTGTTGTGTACGCCTTCTTGAGGTTGTCGTACTCCGGGTAGGCCGTGAACTCGCACGTGGTGTTTTCGTTATCACAGTCGTCTGGTTGGAAGTAGCCCACGCCGTACTTGCCTTTGTCTGCCTTCTTGGTAAGTTCTGGAAGATACAAAAATGTCAGTTAAACCAATATGTAGATTCTACCATCAATATTTATTCTCAACGTACTCTTCTCCCCCTCGAGGTTGGCAATCTCGGTCGAAAACTCAAAGACGTTGCCACCCACAATCTCATCTGTCATGTCCGCTTCTTCGTTCATCCATTTCGCCTGAAAAACAGCAATACACATATTTTTATGATACAATCCAAAAGAATAAAGAAAATGCTACTTACATCGTAGAACGTGCGTTGATTCTCATATCCGTCCATTGTGTTATCCCCCGTGTTGCAGCCAAACTCACCAAACATGATCGGACGTGGGTACGCTGCGTCCTTGTAGTCCTTCATCAGCGTAACTAACCCAGTGGATTGCGAGTATTCTGTGTGGCCTGTTGGATCGCACTCGACGTACGGATTAAAGCCCATCCACTGTGCTCTCTCATACCCGTCCCCGCTACCACTGGAACTGTTGTTGCCTCCTGTACAGTCGAAATATTGTAGCCATTGAGCTCTCGGTGGGATATCCGCCATTTCCACCCCAATCGGAACTTCCCTCAAACTGCCAACACAACCGTCTGCGTACTCTCGAATGTCTCGGATCATCGCTTTAATGCAGGGCATCACCGCTTCTCCAGTGTCTCCATCTACTGAGATAAGGTTCGGTTCATTCGCCACACTGAAAAGCAGAGTATTGTCGTAAACAGCAAAGGCGTTGTACACCATTTGCATGCGGGTGAACATGTCGTCCGGGTAGCATTTAGGTGCAGCCACATCGGCCACAGAGCAACCCACACAAGGTGCAGCCATACCCACCGACACGTAAATACCAGCTTGTGAACAAGCACACATGAAATTGTCATGGGCCTTGCTGGGGTCCACAGAGTACAGCCGAATGGTGTTGACGCCCAGATCTTGCATCACTTTTAGATGCGGTTCCCACACATCTTCATGCTCGTCCGCAGCCCAGTCGTAGTTGGTCACGTCAGCCAGTTCCCCACTGTTGGGTCGAGGATAGTAGGCCATTCCTTTGATCCGGAATTCCAGACCCGTTTCGGAATCGAAGAGTTTGTTACCTTTTGCAACAATTGGAGCCAACCAGGCAGAGGAAATCGGCAGGAAAGCCAAAAGGGGGAGCAGTCGATGCAGCATTGTGGTCAATGGACGGTGGAATTGTGAAAGACGTTGAGGGCTGTCAAAGCTTTGATTGTCCGATCGTGGATAGAAATCAGATTGTAGTCAATTGGATAGGATCCACTTGCTGTTCGACAAGTTGAAGTGGAAAACATCACACAGGAAGTTATTATATTTGTATAACAAATATTAATACAAGTACTATTTACACAATGTCAGTCTTGCGCCATCATATTGATTGCGGGATCTTATGCTACAGAAGTCTGTGCAATTTGTACCGAAGCAATCCGGAACGGCGTTACCGCAACCATGTAACGACAGCACGACAGCGCTTAGTGCAACCATATCGCCTAAAGCAACCTCAAAACATATGTTTTCAACCGTAATTTATAATAGATTGCACTGCCACGTCGCCATCGTCATCACTTGAGCCGTAGATTACATTGAATTCTCTAAAAATAGAGAAATGTGTACCACACAGTAGTGTGTGCTACACTCCATGTACATGTGTGTCACACATTCTTCATACTTCTCGTTTTTCAACTACACGCAAGGGCCTCACGACGATGGATAGAAGATCGCTATCACACGAACTGGTACGAGCAAGACGCGAAGAGCTCACGGACACAAAACGCAAGCTGGAGGAGATTGGGGAGATACTGGAACAAATACTCAGGGTTCAGATGGAGCTAATGGCCCGGATCGAGGAGAATGAGGAATGCTTGTACGCTATGGACTCTGATTTGGGCAGTGATGGAGTGGTTCAAGACAGTATGATGTCATTTGGAGTGCTGCTAGAGATGGCAGTAAATAGATTAAGAAACTAGGCAGTGAAGTGAAGCTGTATTAATTGTTTAAGCATGACTACTTGAGCTGATCCTGGAGCTTCTGATCTATTTCAGCTGCTGTAGAAGCATCAACTTTCGGCATTCGACGCTCGCGGGACCGCAACAGCATCAACCATAGCATCCGCAAGCGCATTACGTCGACGTCTGTCTAGCTAACATTGTAGCAATGCAGATCTGCGTTCCCCGCAACGACGCTATGTGCGTGAGCGACGATCAAAACACCACAACTGGAGTTATCAGGTTGTTGTGGGGCATCCACCCAGGTTACTGGATCGACATTCATTTTTTACTCCCTGGATTTGATGACTTGTGCCAGCGATTAATAAATCCTCGCAGCCCCTCTCGCTTGTCGCCGTTCCAAATTGTCTCCATTTCTTCGTGATAGCAGTCGTCAATAAGTGGTTCATACATATGAGGCCGTACATGAAGCTCGCCACCGGAAAGCTCGAGCTGAATGATAATAATACCCCAGTGACTGCCACTCAGATTAACGGGATGCACGACGAACTTATAGTCGCCAAGCTGGTCCCGTGGAATTGCTGGCCAACCAATTTGCCATAAAAGTGAAGACACCACGCAACAACCCCCCCCCCCGCGGTTGCTGCAATTTCACTCAAGCAGAACTCGATGGAACTGTCAGAGAGCCACCCGCGACAAACACTTCCGACCAGCTCTTCGAAAGGAATGGTGACCTTGTCACACCTTGTAGCGAACGCGCTGCGAAGACGACAGTTTGTAAACTTCGAGATCACTTCGTTGGTGAGAGTTTGATGGCGCTTTCGGACAGTTTCGCGCGTTACACCCCAAGTTTGCGTTTCCTTCGCGAAAAAGTCAACATCCGAGTCCAACTTTGACCAATTGCGTTCAAGCCACTTTCGACCTTCGACCCATGACTTGGCCTTGGCCTTCACTCGGTAGAATTCCGTCGATGCATTAACGTATCGACTGCAAACGAAATAGCAACCATACTAGTAAAGCGACCCCATAAAGCAACTCCAACAATTCAGCAACCTTACCTGCAGAACTTCCATAATTTTGGATCAATGGTTGCAACAATGTCAAGAAGAATTTCTTGCTGTGATACACTGGGGACGAGCTTGTCAGGTTCACGCTGTTCCTTTCGTGCAGTAGTAATTGCAGCCTCCATTGACCGTGTGAGATCAGCAGGAATAACGAAAGGATGAATGTTGTCACCAGTTCTCATAGCTTTCCATTGGCACTCGATGACCCGCGACCTCAAGTAGACGTCTGTCAATTGGACCGGGTATTTCTCCATAGTTGTCAAGACATGCTTCACGTTGGGTGTGTTGCGGGCCCAAATTATCAGCTCATCAAGCTTAACAGTGAGTCCGGTTGGGTACTTGTGGATAGCGAGTCGAGCTGAGGTTATCTTGGATTGACGGAGCTGAGTTGGAGTCGACCGCGATCGATTTCGGCGCTTCGGCTTTGGGACATTGATCACATCTACTTGACGAGGCGAGGGTGCTTCGACGTTAGCTTCTATCTTATCGATAGGTGGCGTGGCGCGTTCAGGACTGGAAGCAGCCAATTGGGTAGAAGTAATGTCATCTCCACTACTTACACCGTCCGTGACGTCCTCATTAATTTGATTTTCCAAAGCATTTATCAATTTTGCTGTTGCAATTGCATCTGCTGGATCTATAGTTGAAGCCACACCTTGGTCCAGTTCATCATCATCATCACCGTCTTCACAACACGGTACTTCATCTGTTTTTGCTCGAGATTCTCCAACACGTAGCCCCTCCTCTATCGTACTTTTCCAAGTCTGTAACTCTTCATAGAAGTCTGCACTTCCCAACCTCGACAAGTGTTCCAGCAGAGGCTCTACCATTGCTTTCGCGAATGAATACTTCTCAGCAGAAGAGAGAACAACTTGGTTTGCTCGTTCACGGCGGCGCAGACGAACATACACGACTTGTTTCAGGGGTGGTGTTCCTGAAAGCTTTCCGGTACTGGAGGCGTCCGGCAACATTAGCTTTGGCAACCTTAGCTTTGACATGCGCACAATTGAACGCAGCATATCGCCTGCGGCAGTGAGCCCTTCCATTGAATTCAGCGCTGCCGATGTACTCCACCGTTCCCAAATAGTCATAACAGGAAGCATCTTGAATCCATGTCCTTTGTGTGCTAAGTGCATAATGTGACGGCATGGTAAGTGATTGCTCATTGAAAACAGGCAAGTGCATTTCCAGTCCAAGTCGTCGCACTCGAAACTCTGGTTGTGGCAGGATACCGTCCAGGTCGAAAGCGACACAGCCTCACACGTTGTTTCCTCCATCAGGTTCACGAATTGCTCCCATTCTCGCTTCAGTTTTTCCAAGACGTGTGCTGAAATCCTGCTTCCGACTTTTCTCAAGAAAGTGGGTACTGTTTGAGGCCTTCGAGGCGATGAGTGAAGCTGCCCAACCTCCGAGACTATTTGCTGGATAATGGTCATCTGGTGCTGGAGCAACCCTGTGATAGTTTGGTCAATCCTAGTCTTCAGACCAAGCAGCATCTTCAGTGTTGATTCCAGTTTGACTCGATTCTGTTAGTGGTCTATTACCCGCTGTAAAATATTTCCCGCGAGAAAAGTTTGACCACTTTTCGTTACAAGAGTTCCCGTTTTTGTCGAAATACGCGAAGAAAGCCTGCTTCTTGTTGCGGTGACAGAAATACTTCAAGTTCCTGTAGTGCGTGTCGTAGGCATCTTGTGTTGAGCTGAAACAAAGCCGACGTTAGTGAATTTATTTGTTAAGTGAGCGATGGTGACATACCTGTAAAGAAGTTTTATCATTAAGCCCAGCAGTTCTTTACCCTGAGCTACCTTGATTCCGTAGACAGAACGCTTCATGACCTTTTTCCAATAGGAGATGGCGTGAAATTGGCAAAGCAAAATCTTTGCCTTCGGGAAACACTCCTCAAGCACTTTCCATTCTGTAAAATCGTTGTCGATCACCACAATCACGACATGTTCCCAGAGCGGATTCTTCTCCTTGAAGTACTCCAGAATTGTTGAGATCGTAGTAGCTTGTTCATTTAAGCAAATGAAATCGACCACAGGAAATCCACGACTGTACATGTGGTGACTACCAAACTCCCTACAACATGACAGAAGAAAGAAGAGTTCAACAGGGTTGCAATAGTGGGTAAGGTTGCTGAAAGGGTTGCTTTATAAGAAAGGTTGCTGGAAGACGCACCCAAATGATAACCCAGATTGTTCGTCCCATGAGTAAAGTCCATTGCCAACGTTTCGCCCCAACGCTCGAACATCATCTTCTGGACCTTAGTCTGCATAACCACCCCACATGTTACGTCAAGCTGGTCTTGGATAACTAGAACATCGCTTCCATCCAACTGCCGTAGTGCGTGGAGCATATTCTTCATGTGGTCTTCGCCAGAATCCTGACCGGCGATGCTACGAAGAAGGTTTCGCGTCTGCTGTGGAGTCACTTTGCAGCCTAATCATACATATAAACCCATGAGTATGAGTATATATAAATATATTCTCAAGCACCTATTTCACGTACCAAGACGATCGTTCAAGAAGTTCGTGATGTGCGTAGAAGACACACGGGCATCAGCTAAAGTCTTCACGTCTTCGCGATCTTCGTCATCAAGTGGCAGAGTCTTGGTTGTGAGGTAGGATGACGCCTCGGTTCCGGTAGTTGGATGTGAGTGCGTGTGATTCTACAAAACAAGCAAATTTTAGACTGCCGCAACCAAATATAAGCACCTCATCACCTACCTCATTCCTGACCATGATCTTGAAAGTATTGTCAGCACACCGGTTGACTGCGGCCGTTAGCCTCGCTTTGCACTTGCAATAGCGAGTCTTGCGGTTGCGGTGGCCTTTGGATCTGGATGCCTGGGATACTCCGTGCGTGCACCGGTAAATTCTCTGGTAGAACTCGAACTCGCTTGGAATTTGGTCTTCATGAGTGCTACAATATCACGTGAGTTAGTCAATTCAGTAACAAATATCAGCATTTCAATCATACCTGTTGTATAGAGCCGTTTTCTCTGAACTCCGCACACGAAACTTGAGTCTGTTCTTCTTCTTGTAGTTGGAGAACACCTCTTCAAATTCCTCCCAGGTTTTATACAACATATTTGTCCCAAATGCAGGCACAGTATTTACGATCCCATCATCACCTAGGTTCATCGAATCCAGTTCTTCGCGGTGTTTGCTTGCACATTTTTTGGAGAGTATTCCGAGATAGCCAATGGCTCCTCCCCACTGTCATTGTCATGCGTAACATTCAGCCTCCTGCGCTTACGGAAAGCGGGCTGTATAGCTTCGTGGGGTGAGTGACGCTTTAGCGAGATACCAGAGCCTGTCAAACAAAACCCAACCATTAGCAATGCATTAATTTTAGTCAAAATACACGGCTTCTTATCGCGACCATACCTGAAGCTTTCCTGCTTTGAGCTCTTGACTTTCCTGCTAATATGCAAAAGTAACACCATAAATCAGCAAAAAAAATTTACAAACAAAAGCATTGAACAGTATCGGCTTACCGGCTTTTGGCGCATCTTCCTCGCACGATTCGTCCGCGGAAGAGGCGTCGCCTTCATCACCGTCATCTTCCACCTCGTAGTCCTCGTCGCTGATGTCGTCGTCTTCAATTCCCAGCGCATTATACGCGATCTTCAATTTTGCATTGACGCTTCGCGTTCTCCGACCTACCAAAGCCCAATTCCACAGCTTAATACCAAATTCACAGTCTCTAGTGGTGTCGCATGTAACGTACCCGTCATTTCCAGCTCTTAAACGGTCAGTGGGGCGCCGGTGTCGCTTGATTCCTGCTCCAACTGGCGCGATGTACGCAGGTTCTCCTTTCAGCGCGAATTTCTAAATGAGAGGCTAGCATTGATCGTACTTACTGAAGTCGTACTTAACATATGATGTACTGTACCTATTTTTCTGGAACGAAAATAGTTTTCAGAAAAATGGATTTATATTACTCGCGTAATTTTTGAAATGTGTTAGAGCAACCACAAATGTGTAAACGCAACCATAAATGTCGCATAATAAGGTTGCAGTAACGACTCCGAGCAATCCGTACATTTGCACGCACATTTCGGTTCGAAGCTTGGGGCAATTATTGTAATACGTGGCTGAGGACGCCCACTCATCAGTCGCAACAAAGCGGCGAGATGCAACAGAGCACTGTGTGACGGAGTGGGTCGTGTCGTTGGGAGAGCATGGCTTGGGATGTGTTTCGGTCTTTTCCATGGCGTTTGAACGTGCTCTGCGACTTATCCATCCATAAAAACATTCACGGAGACGTTGCGTTGCTGGCCCACCTCAGCTTTGGTGACGAAAGCACTGGTGGAGAGTTTCTCTTCATAGTTCAAGCGTGGTGAGCGCCTGCATCTGCAGCGTTTAAACGCCATGCGGTCGCTTGGAAAATGCTACCACGAGTGACGATGAACACGTACACAGCCACCTCGACGTCGTCGACAGCTATGGGCTCCGATATTCAACAGTAATCCTATCGGCTGAATGCCAACTTCTATTTGGAAATGTACTGAATCTTTACCTTCGATCGCCTGTATGCTGACCGAGTTCAAGATCCTACAGCAGCAGGTCAACGGATGCCTTGACCCACTCGTTTAAAGCCCCACAAACCAAGCTGTATCGAATGTCGCGCTGTTGTCCGTGGCTTCAAGTGTCCGCTTGTGTGGACTTACAATTCCTCGTGATGTGTAACACAGGACTAAGATAGGCCAAGCCCACAAATTGCCTTGACGTTTCTGTGCCAGCCTCCTCGCCGTATGTCTGCCTCTCCACCGGCTCAAGATGTCTACAAATAACGACGGAAAAAGACGACGGACTCAAAAAGACGTCGTTAGTCTAGCAATGTTCATCCGACCACCTGGTGAAAAACTCACTAAGAATACAAAAACAGTGAACCATTTTCCGCAAATCATTTCTTCGATTGGTTGAATATTATTTATAATAGCTGTAAACTTTGCTTTGCCGATTCTATTGGATAAAACTGAATTTTGTAATGAGCAAAAATTGGACTTTGGGACATAGATTTCAATTTTGAGCCAATAGAAAACAGTAATGCCAGACGTCGTGTTTTTCCGTCGTGTAAGCTGCCTGTTCTTAACTATTGAAAGCACTAACATTTCCCGGCGGGTTTTTCCGTCGTTATTTGTATTCCTATATGCGGGACGGCATTTGGTAATTTGCCCTGTACCAGACACTTCATTTATAGTCGACCACCAGGATAAACCATGCAGCTGTGGGGGTCTTTGGCTTTCGCGCTCGGTCTCCTCTCCAGTGCTCAGGCTCGCAACGTGACCGCCAACTTCGACATCCTGTCGTACAACGACGTGTACGAGATGCTGCAGGACACCGTGGAGGGTATCAAGCTGGGCGGTCCTTCTCGTGTGGTCCCCATTGCCAAGAGCATGCGTGAAGCCAACCCCAACACGCTCGTGCTGTTCGCCGGTGACACCGTGTCGCCGTCGCTTTGGTCCACGCAGTTCAACGGCCAGCACATGGTCAAGGCGCACAATGCCATCGGTCTGGACTTTGCGTCTCTGGGTAACCACGAGTTTGACTTCGGTCTCGAGAATTTCATGAACGTGTCGTTGGCCTCCAACTTCCCGTGGTTGAACGCCAACTGCTATGAGAACGCCACGGGTCAGTTGCTTCGCGGCACCGTTCCGAACGCCGTCAAGAACCTGACGGACGCCAAGAACGGCCACATTTCGATCGGCCTCTTCGGCGTCATGTACGACATGAAAGACACCAGCAAGGGGTTGTACTGGAAAGACCCGATCGCAGTCGCCCGCGAGCAGGTGACTGCTCTTCAGGCCCAAAAGGTCGACTTTATCATCGCCATGACGCACCAGGACCTGGCCGACGACAACCGCCTGTCCAAGGAAGTCGCCGGCATCGACTTTATCATCGGCGGACACGATCACACGTCGATGCTGCAGACCAACTACGGCACGCCGTACCTTAAGGCCGACTTCGACTTCCGCTCCATCTGGCAGTCGCACATTGAGTACTACGCCGCGGACGCCAACAATGACCGCACGTCACTCATGACCCACCAGGCCATCCCCATCGTTGAAAGCATGCCGACCGACAACAATCTGGACGCCATCATCGCTACGTACCAGGCACAAATGGACGCGCTCGAGGAACAGATCATCGGCAACCTGTGTGAGGACCTGGACCTCTCGCAGAGCGTCGTGCGCTCCGAGGACTGTAAGATCGGCCACCTCTTCGCCGACGCCGCACTGCAGTACTACGGAAACGGCTCGGCTGACATCGCCGTCATGAACGGCGGCGGGATCCGTGGCGACAAGGTACTGTCGGCCGGCCCTCTGTCGTTGGGCGAGGTGCTGTCCTGGTCGCCATTCGGCAACACGCTCATGACGATCCAGACAAATGGCGCGTCCCTCAAGCTGTTCCTGAATCATGAAATGGTCGGAAACTGCGGTGCCAACGTCATTCAGCAAAACGGATTCTACGTGCATCCGTCCGGCTTCAACTACACGTACACGTGCACTGGTACCGGCGCCGGTAAGGTGTCGAGTCTGACGTGGCTCAACCACCCGACCAAGACTGGCGACATTGCCGACACGGACGAGTTTGTCATGGCTCTCAGCAACTACCTGTACACGACTGAGTTCGCTGTGATCGACGGTGTGAGCGGTACGGTGAAGGTCACGGAGGCCGAGGCCGAGCGTGTGGACTCAGCTCTTGAGGCCTACGTCTCTAAGCTCAACAACGGCACGGTGTGTCTCCCGAACGAATTGCGCTCGTCCGTCTCGTTCTAAGCTTCTGATAGAGTGCAGACAGCCACAGATAGACCAACACCATTGCAGCCAAAATATAAGCAGCAACGAGACTTTCCTAGACCAACTTGATGATGACTCGTGCCATCGAATGCGTGAAATTTTAGTGAGCTCATACGCAATGGGAAAGACTGAAACACATCCGAGCTCCAATGCGATTGTTGGAAATGCTTGCTGCATCAATTATTTCCGCCGTAGTTATTGCTGCATGTGGCGACCACCCATGGCCATTTTCGAGCGCGCATGCAGTTGTGAGATGTTGTCGCCCTTCACCCACTGGTGCCAGTAACAGAACTCGTCCGAATACAGTCTCTCCTGCAGCGTCCTCGTCACGAACTCGGCGTCCTCATCATTCTCGGTAGATTCCAAGTCATAGCCCACGGACGACACGTACGTCGGGTGCATCTTGGTCTTTTTAGGGCCCCAAGGCTCGTGAAAGCGCAGCGTCAACTCACCGGTGATCGGGTGCGTCACCACCACGGGGGACGTGTGAACTTGGCCGCTCTGCTTGAAAAGCGACGTGCGGTACTCGAGTGAAATCTTTTTAAGACGCGCCACCGTCGCCTCGGGCAATGCTGATAGCAACCGACGTGTGTCTGTGATGATGGTGTTACCGTGCTTCGGGTCGTCTTCAGGCGGTGCGGCCTCCACACAGTGGAAGAACATGAACACGGGCGCGTCGCCCAGCTCTATTGACTCGGGCGTCTTTTTCTTAAACATACCGTCGTAGTGGAACGACATGGCTTCGAGCGTCTGTGCCGGTAGAGCTGTGCCGGCCTCCGTTTTAACGTCGAAGATGTTACTTGCTGCGAAAATTCCTTTAGGCCACTGCAGCACGTCTCCCCAGCGTTCGGTGGCTGTCTCGAAGTCGTCGCCCTGCTTGAAGCCACGCAGTGTCACCAGTCCGTACGATCGCCGAAAACGCGACAAGATCGTGACCTTGCAACCGATGGGGTAAACCCAGTGTTGCGAAAATAATCATGGAATATGGAGGGTGTACCACTTTACCCTTGGTACCACCTGATGGTCCATTATCCATTAACGGCGATTTCCCTATCACAACTACACGCTCCGCTCTACTTCGTCCAGTCTAAGCTGACGCTTACGTCGCCTCGATTCCTCTCTGCGGCGAATAGCTTCAGCTACGGTGACCTCGTTCCAGAGATGACGATTGAAGCGCAGATACAGAATGAGCTCTAAAGTATCGGGGAGCATTGCCATTCTTCGGTTGCTGTAAATCAGTCCAGCCAAAGAGAATAGACGCTCCACGTCGTCAGAGGTAGGTGGAATCCAGTCGAGATTTAGAGCATCTCCACCGGCAAGTCGTAAACGAAGTTTTATCCTAAAAGTAGCTGTTAAGACTTGAGAGCAAGTTTTAAGCAATCCAGTGGTAAGCTCTAACGAGGGTTTTAACTTCAACAGGTCCTATAGGGTGGTCCACAGGTCTTATCTTAAGACCTGAAACTTAACGGATAGTGTGGCGCACACACTTAAGTTTGCGCGAAGGTGGCAGTCGAAATATGGGGAAGGGACCGGAATGGAGCGTTGACGAGACTGTGCAGCTATGTAAGTCATGGCTGCATACCTCACAAGACCCTATTCGAGCCGCCGGTCAGAAGAAAACCACGTTCTACCAGCGCATTTACCAGCACTGGCTGGCGCACAAGAGTCCTGCCGCGGACACTCGGTCTGAAGCTGCTATTGCCGGCAGGTGGAAAAACCTCCAGCCCGAAGTGACTAAGTTTGAAGGAATTTACTGGAAGGTTAGGAGTCGAGAACGCTCTGGTTGGAACGAAGACATGTATGTGACAGCTTCTGTAGAGATCTACAAGGACAGACACAAGCAGCCTTTCGAGTTTCTAGCTGCCTGGATGGAGCGTTTACCACGGCTAGACCCGCCGCGCTTGATCTTGGCGTTTGCTGTTGCACTTGGCAGGACGAAGATGCGGTAGAACTCGTCGTCCGAGTCGTGACCTTCGAAGAGAGGTGCTGTTCGCCCATGGTAGCCCGTCCATTCGTCTCTCGGGAAGATTCTGGAATGGCAGTCCTGATTGGGCGATATGAACATATAAAACTTGCTGCTGCAGAATCGAAAGCATGTGGAGTTTTATTGTAAACTTCAGAACATAGAAGACCCCGTTAGAACTTTGAGTAGAACTTGCCGGTGGAGATGCTCTTACGTATTTTGGCTCAAGATGCTCACGCTTTTCTTTCATGGCAGAGTCAGCAAAACCAAGGATCTCGGGATCGCGGAAATTTGATCCAACATCTGCCGTCCTCAGGAAGCGGTTCAATGACTTTTTCTCCGAGCGAGTGAGCTCGTTTGCGCGGCCATCTTGCACTTTCACAATGCCGTTCTCAACGTCGGGTACCTCGACTACCTTGGCCCCTTGCGAAAGATGCTTCACACATGATCCTTCTTCTTTAAACACATCGAGCAGCTTGTCGAAGAGGATTCGTGCATCCAGTAGAGTTACTCCATCTCTGTTTTGAAGCTTCATGCATACCGACTGGAACTTTTCGAGGTCGGTCAAGAGTGCTATGATGTTGACTCGCTCTTGTGGTGTCAGAAGCAGCGGAGCTAGCCCAGGAGTAGTGTCATCGAGGTCTCGAAATGACGAGAGCAAGCTGAAGGTCTGTATACAAATGCGAGGTACCATTGCCAAGGACCCTGGTGAGACAGCTACCTCAATAATGGTGATGGGTAATGGGTATGGAGGGACCATGACCATTAAATTTTGACAGCACTGGGTAAACCTCCTCGATGGACTTGCAGAAGTTCTCGAGACGTGCGAGTGCAATCCTCGATGCGGTCGGTTACATGTAGCGGACCCAACACTTTGCCGCCGTGGTTCGGCGTCTTGGTCGGGAATCCGGGCAACACTATCGTGATTTGGTTCGTTGTGATCCACGAATCGGCCGATCGTCGCCTCTAGGAAGCGCTTGCCCTTGGACTCGAACAGGTCGATGGATGCATTAAAGCGGCTCTGCAGGTCGGAGAATTTGATCAGAAAGTGTGCCGTTCTTACCGAGCCTTCAGAGTGTAAAGATTCAGCGTTGGTGGATCAATGAAATTGAAAAATGACATTCAACCGTTGAGCTTTGGAAAGCTTATCGATCTGATCCCTTGTTCGTTGGGAAGTTAAACATTTTTCGCCTTTGAAAATACTACTACTAGTAACAAACTCCAACGATACAGAAGTACCGTGACTGATAACGTTGGAATTTGTAACTACGTTATCGGATTAGCACCACTGAATCCTGTTGGTATTGAGCTTGTGTTGTTGGTGGCAAATGCCGAAGTGAGTAGATTAAAGTTAACAAAACCTGTTCTACTCGTCCTGTCCTCCTAGTAGCTCCACCTTGTTGCGTCCTCGTTGTCGCTCGAACTTAGCCGAGTGTCCTCACACGTCGACCATCCAAGTAAGCGGCCTCTTCTTTAGCCAATAGGAGAACGGTTCCGTTGAACCGTTCCAGTGAACCGTGCATGAGACGGTGCACCGGTACAACACTCCCACTCACCGCTAATGCACGATAGCCTTGCCCTTGATGCCTCTTGCGTCACGCAGATACTTCAGCGTCTTGTGTTCCAAGTGCCTTCGTCAGCAAGCCAGCCAGCTGCTGCTTCGTGTCAATATAGTCGACCTGAACCGTTCCGTTTTCCACGTTCTCCCTCGTGAAGTGATGTTTGATGTCCACATGCTTCGTCCTTGATTTGTATCCAGCGTTCTTAGCTAGTACAATTGCTCCTTGGTTGTCTCCCCAAATCTGCGTAGCGTTCTTCTGCTCGTGCCCCATGTCTTTTAGCATCGCACGCATCCAAAGTACCTCCTGCACGCACAAACTCAGCGCCATGTATTCCGCTTCCGCCGAGCTGAGTGCAACCGTTCGCTGAAACTTCGACTTGAACACTACTGGAGCGTTCCCCATCAGCACAATTGTATAAATTTCACCCTTTTAGCGATGGCGACCCAAACGCCTATCGTCAATGTTCGTTCCCCCGTCCGCGTCGGAGAACGCTTCAACCGTTACACCACATGGCCCACCTTGGTATACGATTCCGTGTTCACGAGTCGTCTTCAGGTACCGCAGCACACGAATAGCTGCTTTCCAATGCTGCTGCCCCGGGTTCTCCAGAAAACGAGACAGCTGTGTTACCACGTAGGCGACTTCCGGGCGTGTACATGTCGTGATGTAAAGTAGACACCCGATGAGAGAACGGTACGATCTCGACCGCATCTCAGCACGCTCCACATCCGTTCCAGGTGAGATCGCAGCATCACTATAACCTTGAGGAACACGTCGCGGAGTATAGATCTTCTCGTCTGTCGTATACGAGAGCCACTCCTGACAGAACTCAGCAAGAGGTAGCTGCCAGAAACCTTAATGAAATAGAAAAGCCCAAAATGTTGTTTTCCACGTGCATTATCCATCACCAACAAAAGTATCGACATCACAGCAGCCATGATATCCGTTCTCGAACTAAACGCACGATAGTCCGCAGTTTGACGCATGTCCATTAGCTCTTGAGACTTTTTGACGGGTAGTACAGGGATTTGTTTGTTTCACGAAGCTTCTGCCGCAGGACAATCTTCTCCGCACCGGTCGCTTTATCGCAATCGCTTAGCCAGTGCATTTCCTGGCACTTCGGGCATAGCGACGGCGGATCCTCACGCGAAACAGGCTGCTTGTCGTTATTCTTGTTGGTCTTATTCCCGACCTTTCGCTCGCCTTCTGTTGAGTAGACTTCTTCTCCGAGTTAGCGTTGGCAGGCTTCTTTGATGAAACATCTGTCTTTCCAGCATCCTTAGCAGATTTGGGCAGCGCAGGCTTGTCCTTTACTGTCATCCTCATCCGTTTATTCTGCTGGAAATGGCATTCGTGCTCCACAGCCTTCTCATAGACCAGCGTATACAATTCTTGAATACTCTTGCCAGCCTCCTTATGGGTCCAACGGACAGCATTCTTCACTGTTTACTTCAGAACAGGAGGAGCCAGGCTTGAGATTAAAGGCTTGCACTTTTCAGCTTCTCCGTCAGCGCCAGAGAATACTTCCTCAAGGCCATTCTCCAGAACGACTTCCGCAAAGCGCTGAAAGTAAGACAGTACGCGAGCATCCACATCACTCTCCTTCAAGTCCATCTGCAGCTCCTTCGAGAACAGAGCTTTAAGTCAGGAAGGTCGTCGTTCTTGACTTTTCCCAACAGAGTTTTGATTTCGGCGATTAGCCGCTCCTCAGTGACATCTACGACGTCCATCCGAAGCCACAGCGTGCAGAACGTAGATAAGAGGTTCAGATCAAACGTCTCTTTAACACCCTGCGTCACCAAGTTGTAGTCTTCACCAGAACTCCTACAGCGAGCCCTCATCTTGGCTTCATACTCCTTGCGACGTTTGTTCCATTTGACCAAAGCTTCGTGAGAAATAGAGCACAACTTCGGCGGCAGAATTGGCGCAAAAATGAGTACTGGTACCATAGAAGAATGTTGGTAGGACTGCTCCTCGTCATCCACATCAGCTTCAACGGCACGCCGCTTCGACATGACGAACGAGTAGTATCCTTCACAATTGGCGCCGACATTTGATCAGGGCAGCCGCAGTGAAGACAGCAGTTTAGCTAACAAGTCATGTACAACGCTTTCGAAGTAGTACGGCCCACTAAAGAATTCTTTGTAGTGTTTTCCGGAGGTTGAAGCAACACCAAACACAAAGCAATGCCGGTGGCGATCCTGCAGGAAACTTGTAGCCAAGTGCATTGATGCAACTTGTGCAGTAGCTAGCAGTTTGTAAAGTGAGAGGATAGAATAGCCGTCACCACCCTTCCGAAAGTATACAGTCCTTATGCTGATGACAGCATCAGGGGCAACACGCAAGACAGCCAGAGATTCCACTTGGATCACTGGCGGCCTGTCCTACAAGATCCATGAATGTTTGGCCAGGTGGAGATTGCTGACTTGGATGCACCAGATTCAGACATCTCTCCGTCTGTGATCAACACGGATGTACCAGGTTGGTCACTGTCTGTTCGTCAAACTTGATAACGGCGGAATCCGGCTTGATGCCAACAATTCACCACAACGAATTACACTCCATTTACATCGCCAACACTAATATCAGTTGGTAAGCATCCACGCATCAACGAACAACACGTTTCCACATTTTGCAAAGTATTAGCCAGCCAGATTGTATATATTTCACCCTTTTAGCCGATAACCCAAACATGGATAGAAAGTAGCTCGTAGCCACCACTTTGGCTTCTCGCCCAACGAACACATACTCTCGCTACAATCTACGCCACCCCACTGCAACGATGCCTCGCGCCAAGATTGCTTGGACCCTTGTAGCTGAAGACCTCTCCATCTACGACAGCAACATGCTGCTGGAATCGTTCAAGGACTACGTTGTGAACAAGAGTGATCTAACCTCGTGCTCGCTGTGCTCCGAGCCGGCACCGCATAACATGCGCGCGAAGCTGTTGCTGTGCAAGTGCAAGGCCTGCAAAACGATAGCCCGTACGCACGTTGCCCATGGAAGGGAAGGGTGCAGATCTGCATCCTGTCGAACGTCGTGAACCTGTGGGAGGCGAACCAGCACGTTTCGCCGCTTCGCTCTCCCCGTAGGCGCGTCTGACCGAGGCAATGAAGGCTTTTGCCCGAGACATATGCACCTACACTGGCGACAAACAAACAGGTCTCGGTTCGCTACATCATGGATGATGCGGAAAAGCTCAGCGAAATGCGGTGGACTCAGTGCTCGGCGTGGATAATGAACTCGTCAATTTGATGTGCTACTTTCACATAGCTGCCAAAGTCTATAAACATACCCGTGGTATCCCTATAAACTTGCTGTTCAAGTTGCTCGAGATAATGCGGATATGCACTATGCTACATCGGAAGCTGAGTTGGAGCTTACTAAAGCGCGATGCATGGAAAGCTGGGATAATATTCCTCAACTCAGCGCCTTCGCTACCTACTTCAGGTCGGTGTGGCTGAACTCGAAGTTCCATCGCTGGCAGGCCTTCCACACGCCACGCGGTTTTGCTGCTACAAACAATCCTATAGAGCAGTTCAACTGCGCTATCAAGCGCGATTACACACTGCGTGCTCGCCTCAAAATGGGAACCCTCATTGGTCATCTCCTACTCTGCGTAAAAACGGAGGGTGTTCGGGGACGCCCAGTCGCTACTGAAATTCAACCGCGCCCGGATATGGTTCGACGCGTGCGCGAGATGACGAAAGCGAAGACCATCCGGGAGACAACGCCTATCAAGCACTCCATTGGCTTACGGACTGGCGATGAACATCTGCCCGCGACGTCAATAACTGTGCACGTAGTGTCAGACACGTTCGATCGCGTATACGACCCGCAGGATCGCCGCACATAGGAGGAGCTACCAGTGGCGGTATGCCTTTCCGTCAAAAATGCAAGGATGGAGACGGCAGGCGTACCGGAAACGGGTTGGCAAGTTGATGTTGTTGCGCAGACGTACTGCTACCGTGTGTACCTGAACGTTGGCTGCTGCGTCCACCTATATATACGGGCTGTGGAGAGTGTTACTCGTATTTTGTCAGAAGACGTACACACCCCTATTTGCAGACGGCTTTGCGTAAAAAGGCCCGGATGTCCATGACGAACTACATTCAATTGTGGCACCAACATAATTCCACTCAGATTTGATCAATCGCACCTAGCCGAAGTCACCCGAGTGATGGTGTGTTACACATTGGTAATCCTGGTCTCGATGGCGCCACGCGGCACGGCATGCGCGCCGACGCTCTCGCAGACTCCCAGGCGCTACACGGGTCGAACAGCTTCACGGGTGGACCCTTTCGCTTATTATTGGTGTCAAGCTCAGTGCGCGTATCCAGTTACCCCAGCAAATACTAGTTGGTGATGATGAAAGGAACAAGAAAGGGCAGCCAGAATGTTGCCCGTGTATACTGCACTCTGTGGGTATCAGATAGCGTTTGGAGGCACTTCAAAGCATAGTAGGAAGAGGCTATGAGCGGCCACAAGGAGCCAAGGTGTGATCATCGCTCGGGGGTGAGCTGTAAAACGCGGTGGTAGGAGGTTTTTGCCGGCGCATGCCAGGCTCAAGCCTCATCGGTGGCGGTCGGTGGGTGGGTGGGTGGGAGACCGCACAAATATGTAATGTAAGTAATCCTGTGAATTATATTGGCTAGCTACTTACAGGCTATTGTTTCTACGCTAACTCTAGTGCATTCCCATTGTTTGCAGGTCGTCCAGCAACTTGTTGCTCGCTCGCTTCATGGCGAGCTCGGTTTTGGCCGCGGTACACGAGACGTGCGCGACCACAGAGGTCAAGCTGGTCCCACACGGACAGCCCGTATATATAGGTGGACGCAGCAGCCAACGTTCAGGTACACACGGTAGCAGTACGTCTGCGCAACAACATCAACTTGCCAACCCGTTTCCGGTACGCCTGCCGTCTCCATCCTTGTATTTTGGACAGAAAGGCATACCGCCACTGGTAGCTCCTCCTATGTGCGGCGATCCTGCGGGTCGTATACGCGATCGAACGTGTCTGACACTACGTGCACAGTTATTGACGTCGCGGGCAGATGTTCATCGCCAGTCCGTAAGCCAATGGAGTGCTTGATAGGCGTTGTCTCCCGGATGGTCTTCGCTTTCGTCATCTCGCGCACGCGTCGAACCATATCCGGGCGCGGTTGAATTTCAGTAGCGACTGGGCGTCCCCGAACACCCTCCGTTTTTACGCAGAGTAGGAGATGACCAATGAGGGTTCCCATTTTGAGGCGAGCACGCAGTGTGTAATCGCGCTTGATAGCGCAGTTGAACTGCTCTATAGGATTGTTTGTAGCAGCAAAACCGCGTGGCGTGTGGAAGGCCTGCCAGCGATGGAACTTCGAGTTCAGCCACACCGACCTGAAGTAGGTAGCGAAGGCGCTGAGTTGAGGAATATTATCCCAGCTTTCCATGCATCGCGCTTTAGTAAGCTCCAACTCAGCTTCCGATGTAGCATAGTGCATATCCGCATTATCTCGAGCAACTTGAACAGCAAGTTTATAGGGATACCACGGGTATGTTTATAGACTTTGGCAGCTATGTGAAAGTAGCACATCAAATTGACGAGTTCATTATCCACGCCGAGCACTGAGTCCACCGCATTTCGCTGAGCTTTTCCGCATCATCCATGATGTAGCGAACCGAGACCTGTTTGTTTGTCGCCAGTGTAGGTGCATATGTCTCGGGCAAAAGCCTTCATTGCCTCGGTCAGACGCGCCTACGGGGAGAGCGAAGCGGCGAAACGTGCTGGTTCGCCTCCCACAGGTTCACGACGTTCGACAGGATGCAGATCTGCACCCTTCCCTTCCATGGGCAACGTGCGTACGGGCTATCGTTTTGCAGGCCTTGCACTTGCACAGCAACAGCTTCGCGCGCATGTTATGCGGTGCCGGCTCGGAGCACAGCGAGCACGAGGTTAGATCACTCTTGTTCACAACGTAGTCCTTGAACGATTCCAGCAGCATGTTGCTGTCGTAGATGGAGAGGTCTTCAGCTACAAGGGTCCAAGCAATCTTGGCGCGAGGCATCGTTGCAGTGGGGTGGCGTAGATTGTAGCGAGAGTATGTGTTCGTTGGGCGAGAAGCCAAAGTGGTGGCTACGAGCTACTTCCTATCCATGTTTGGGTCGCCATCGCTAAAAGGGTGAAATTTATACAATTTGGCTGGCTAATACTTTGCAAAATGTTCGTTGATGCGTGGATGCTTACCAACTGATATTAGTGTTGGCGATGTAAATGGAGTGTAATTTGTACTATTTAGGTAGGGCGTTGCCCATGCCTATCCCCTTTTCGCGTTCGATATCGCGGCTGCTTGCGCTTATATCCCGTTCGTATGCGTCGTGAGCGCGAGGCAGTACCTCGATAAGGCTCCTTAAGCTGCTTCAATCGGTTCTCTATACATTTCCCCAGTTTTAGCACTGAGCTCGCTCTGTGAGAGAGAGCTTTATTTCTGAACCAAAAAGACTGACTTTTGTACGGAGGGACTGAAGATTCAGATTCGTGCCCATAGAACTGTACGATTGCACTGAAGACTGGTCTACCGACCAGTAAAAATCGTCTACCAAAACCACCTACCAATCAGAGAGCTCGACCTCGATTGGTGCGGAAAGCTTCCTCCCCCTTTTCACTTTTGCATCAGCTAACTAAAGCATGACTACCACCTACAACTGGCGCCTTCAAGACAGTATGCGCGGCGACAAGCTCATCAATCGCAGACTCGACGCATTCCCCCCCCATGAAAGTGCTTGCCAGCCAGCTGAAGCGGTGCACGGTGTGTAAGGTAAACTTCGACGAGCACCGCATGCGCTATCGCATTTTCGGCTGCGGATCCGACTCCTGCTTCGACTCCGACACAGCGTGCGCGTTTAGCTAAACACAGTGTCCTGTGAGACTTTTCAGCTATGTCACGTGTACCAACATCGGCACCACATTTCAACGGGCAGGCAGACCAAGAAGCCCAAGTTGTCGAGGTCGATAAAGCATTGATCCAGGATCTAGTTCTGCAAGATGTGAAGCCAGCACGCATCCGCAACGAGTTAATAGATAGACTCGAGCTCACAGCAGATACACTACATGCTCTTAAGCAGATCCAAAACTTTGTCTACAGCTACAAGAGAAGCAAGCTTTCCAACACAGATTTAGTGGAGGAGATAGTTGAGATTGCTGCAGGAACTCCGTTTGCTGAACATCTCCCTGACTCTGCAGCCTTCACGTTTGGATACTGGGCAATGATGGCCGCATTGTTCTCGGCGACGGGAGCGATGAAAACCCATTAGTGATCGGCATTACTACAAAGTTTCTTCTGAAAGCTGCAAACCGAGATCCCAGTACGTTCATATTTCCCATGGACGCCACTTTTAAGCTAGTGCTCTGTGAGTACCCTCTCATCGTCTGTGGAATTTCGGATTCGCGCCAGTTCCACCCCTTGACGTTTTTCATTACGTCGCAGCGCACAGGGGTACAATACGCGCATGCACTATAGAGTCTGATGAGTTTGTACAAGGGAGTGGTGGGAAAAGACCTTACTGTTAGCTATTTTATTGGCGACGCAGAAGCGTGAAACAGACGCAAAGTGAAACGAGCTAGGACTGACGGGAACAGTCAGGGAGGGAGGCCTGCGGTGGTCAAAGCTTAGACTAGTTAGGACGCCAGTAAACGCCGCGTTCACAGTTAAGTACACGTTAGAGTTATAACATTCTGTTAAAGCTATTTCTTGTGTTGGAGTGAAAGGTTGATTGTGTAAGGTATCGCTTGCGTAAGGATAAGTTGAATCTTAGCGGCGTCTGCGCATGACTTCGACATGCCTCAGATTTTCACTAAATAGGGGACGGAGTGAAAACTGTCACCATAAGCTCTGATTATCCTTGTGCATGCATGCTATGAGGATGAAATGAACGCTTGCATGCGGATAGTTCGTAATATTAGAGCCACGGCTGCGCAGGGAGTACACAACTTCAACATTATCGATTTTTACTAATGTGAGCTTAGTGCCCAGCGTCACAATATGCTCTATACAACATTTTCAAAACATACTAGGATGTAAACAAAGCTAAAATGTGAATAGTTCGCAACATTAGAGCCGCGGCTGCGTGGCGAACACCACACGAATACCACACTTTTTCTATTATCCTGGAATTGTATTAAAGTTTATTGTAATGCCATTATCCTGTCACGGGAGCGACATATCAAGTAAACCGTCTGAGCGATGTAAGTAGTAGACTTTGCTCAAGGTGTTCGTGGCTCGCAAAACGCTCGATACAAAGATTCAGAGCCGCGGCTGCGTAGAATGTTAAAAATTTAGATGCGGTTATGCAAACAAAACATTTGAGCGAGCTTTTTCGTGTCGATAAATTTTACATGCAATGTGGTCTTGCACAACTGTCGCTAGTACAGGTAGATACAACACGAGCGATTGAAATAACCTAAACTCGTTAGTAGAAAGCTGCGGCTGCGTGCGATGCCAAATTTAACTTTTTTCGGTGGTTGTAATAAACAGCAAGAGTTACACTAAACCGATCTGACCATTTTTCGTTTTTGGCGAATGGGAGATCAGTTGTCCCCTAGTCCCTAACTGATGAGATTCTAGTACTACGGTAGGTATGTGGTACAATAGTCAGACTTGGAGGTTCTCGCTCTGTGATGGGTTTGCGCGTGCGCAACCGTAGGTCGCTACCCATTTTTTGGGCACTAGCAAGCACATATATTGATATGACACTTATGTCATCATATCTGTATGAGATACATATGATGTTGCAATGAGATGTGATTTTAATACGCCTATGATACTATTTATAACATGTAGAGTATTCTTGTCATACTTTTCAATGCTGGGCTTTGCGTGAACAATCAGAACGACCGAAGGACACAGTCTTCCTTCAGTAGTTATTGGGTATCGATCATCATCTGCTCGGGCCGGTGCTTCGAGCAGAAGTTCTGCTTCTTCTGTGACGCAGGTCGTTTGCACCCGTCGAACGCACAGCGCTTGCCGCCCCCATGCGTCCAGCACAGTCCCTTGGAGATGGTCGTCTTCTGGCAGTTGGCCACCGAGCACTTGGTGCCTCCACCGTGCGACCAGCACAAACCGCGCGACTTGGCACCGCGGTTGCAGCCACCCACCGTGCACAGTGTAGCGCCGCCGTGCTTCCAGCAGAGACCGCGATGCTTGGCACTGGCCGTGCAGCCAGATTTGGAACACGCTTTACCACCGCCATGGCGGAAACAGAGGCCGCGATCGATAGTGTAGTTGGTGCAGCCGTCGATGCAACACTGACGCGCCGCACGTTTCTCTTTGGCTGTGAGTTTTCGCTTGGGACTCCTGTGCTGTTGTTTGGACGAATGCGTCGGTTCCTGAACCTGAGACGGACTAGCACTGGCGCTGTATATGGGTGACAGTAGCGCCTTGTTGTCGTCCAGGATGAAGGCCAACGAGAACTTGGGCGTGCTGCACGCAGGTGTCGTTGGCGTCTCAGCCAGATCCCGGAGGCTGCCACTGCGGGGACTTAGTGCGAAGTTGGTGAAAACAGTCAGCGGAGGTAGTGCGAGGCTCGCCATGCTGCTCAATACTCAAGTGCTATCGATCCGACTGTGTGTGTGTACAGTATGTGTGTGTGCTGCTATAGGCGGATTGGGGAGTGGGTGTCAAGGACTCGAACGGCACAGCAAACATCGATGCTTTTCGCTGTCAGGATCGGGCGGCACATGACTGGGTTCCAGTATGGTGTCTAACGCCGAGTTGATCTCGGCCTATCCTGTGGACACGTCGCTGAACACAGCGAGCAGCTGGTTCACGAACAGCACAACATATCCTTTTGCTCGCGTCACTTGGACTTTGTATGGATCGACGATGTGTTGGGCACGAACAGCATGAGATGACAGAAGTCGTAGCATTGGTGTTTGAGCTGCTTGCATTGCTACACGTGTCAAGGACAAATGCGGAGAACAAGTTCGCACCACGTACTTGTTGCTTGCTACATGTATCCCGACCTATCGTCGAACCAACAGGCTTTAGGCAACAGCTTCACATGCATAACAGCGCTACATGCATTGGACATAGGCTATGGCAGACTCGTTCTCGGCTTGCCAACTGCCAACACTCGCCACCGTCACGAGGAATGTCCTGAGCATGGCCAACTTTGCTGCGTAATCGTTGTGTGTCACTGGCCTCGCAGCCACGCACCTGCAAAATGGATCCGCCAAAGGCAGCGAAACCCGATCATTCTGCAGGAACGAAACAGACACGAGATCTGGACAGGGTGAGCTTGCTAACCCACATACATGCACCGGACGCTGGTGCAGTACGTCCGCGTCTTCGTTAGTCGATCGCCACTACGCGACTTGTCCTTCATTTTTGCTGTTTGAAAGATGAAGATGCAACCATGACCGATTCCTGAGATAAAAGTTGCAAGTCGGTGACGTAAAAGAGCCGCTGTTGGGGGCATCATCTCTTGTGGACATGATTATGAAGGCGAAGCACTGCAAAAAATCTGACAGTGGCATAAGATATCAAGGATATTTTGGCTCAGTATCGATCAAATTATCATCTATCACGTAAGGCAATACAAATACAGAGGTAAACTTCAATATCATGCACATTTTCAATGGTGCAGTCCAATCATGGATTGACGACGTCACGGATCTCAGGGGTTCGCAGGTTGCCAGCCGCTCTTTCAAGCAGAGCAAAAGGTGCCTGTCTGAACGGTGTGCGCCGAGGAGCTGGTACTCGGCGAACTGTCGACCTCCACAGAGGTTGAGCGAGCCGACAACATACTCGACATGCAGCTTGCAATGTCCTTGCAGCGGGTGGCACAAAGTTATAGTGTGTTGCTCGTCGAACGTCTTAAATCGAAGGTAGTGAACACCATTTGGCTGCTGAAGCCTAGCAGACACGCCAACGCTCCTGTCGCCACCACTGTCCGATCGAATCGCCCCCCCCCCCCCCCCGATGCCTCTACAGTACTTGCGGTATGTCGTCGAGATCGGACCGGAGCGAACAGAAGAAAGATTCTCACGCGGCTTGGCCATTTCAGCGCCCGCCCTATCATGAGATGCACGAAATGAACGGCAAAACGCTCACAGGCCACACACGAAAGGCTCCGCGAAAGGATAGGTTGCGCTGTTCGTGCCGCGAGGCTCCTGCCAGCTGCGATGCAGCCAAAGACGGACAGGATTGAGCGTCTTGGCGCGTTAGACACTGCTGCGGCATAACATCTTGGTTACTGCGACTAGCGGGAGAAACGCGTGTCACGCTTGAGACGAAGGCCCACTCGGCAATTTCCTTGGCGTCGCTCAACCAAAGCAACAATCTTAGCTAAAGCTACAAACGCGTCATGAGCAGCACCACTCTGCCCCCTCTCCACTCGTGGACCAGATTCGCCTTGTCAGCGCACGCCAACCCCGTGGTCATCGACAACCCCATGGTTTTCCACCCAGCACCGAAGTTTCACCACGCACCCAGCAGCCCTGGATCCCCCAAGCTTGCGTTGTCATTTATCCTGGATGATAACCACCCGTTGACACCCCCGGCCGCAACCCGACTGCAAAAGACGAGGATCGCGCCGACACAGCACCCCGTGACCAAGGAGCGTAAGCGCAAGCGCAAAATGACTCCAGCCGAGAAACGTGCGGCGCGCTCGTGCTGCATCGAGGGGTGTACCAACTACACTATCGACCGCGGACTCTGCTTCCGCCACGGTGGTGGTAAGTCATGTTCAATGCCCGGCTGCACGGCCAGTGCCAAGCATCGCGGTCTCTGCTGGAAACACGGCGGATCCACATTGTGCACGGTGGATGGCTGCACGCGTGGAGCTAAGTCGCGCGGTTTGTGCTGGTCGCATGGTGGAGGCACCAAGTGCTCGGTGGCCAACTGCCAGAAGACAACCATCTCCAAGGGACTGTGCTGGACACATGGAGGCGGCAAGCGCTGTGCGTTCGACGGATGTAAACGTCCGGCGTCGCAGAGCAAGCAGAACTTCTGCTCCAAGCACCAGCCAAAGAAGTTCAAGCCTATCACGGTTACTATGCAGTGCACACAGTAAAGAAATCTACACTCCCCTGTATCTAAATACAACGTTAATAATGGACTCATATTGTGAACAATGTTGTTGGGCTCCAACACTAGTATTAGCTCGCTTTATGAGCTTTGATGTAGTAGATAATCTCTACTATATCGTAGTACTATATCACTAGAAGAGCCATGATCTCAATCATATTATATGATTCAAACTTTGACATACCGTATCATAAAACTAGCTCCATACTCATAGAAAAATCATAACCACCATTTATTTAGTGTAGAAAGCGACGCAACACAACACACCCTAGTTAAAGTGAATGCGACGCATGTGACGGCCACCCATGCCCAACACTGTGCGCGCGTGCAGCTGCGAGATATTGTCCATGACCACAAACTCGCCCTTCACCCACTGGTGCCAGTGCGCGAACTCCTCCGAATACAGTCGCTCCTGCAGCGTCTCCGTCACGAAGTCGGCGTCCACGTCCTTCGCGTTCGACGCCGGGTCGTAGCCCACCGACGTCACGTATGTCGGGTGCATCTTGGTCTTCTCGGGTCCCCATGGCTCGTGGAAGCGCAGCGACAGCTCGCCGGTCATCGGGTGCGTCACCACCACGGGGGACGTGTGAACTTGTCCGCTCTGCTTGAAAAGCGACGTGCGGTACTCGAGTGAAATCTTCTTAAGGCGCTCCACCGTCGCCTCGGGCAATGCCGACATGTGTCTGTGATGATGGTGTTACCGTGCTTCGGGTCGTCTTCAGGCGGTGCGGCCTCCACACAGTGGAAGAACATGAACACGGGCGCGTCGCCCAGCTCTATTGACTCGGGCGTCTTCTTCTTGAACATACCGTCGTAGTGGAACGACATGGCTTCGAGCGTCTGTGCCGGTAGAGCTGTGCCGGGCTCTGTCTTAATGTCAAAGATGTTGCCGGCCGCGAACGTTCCCTTGGGCCACTGCAGTACGTCCCCCCAGCGCTCGGTGGCCGTCTCAAAGTCGTCGTCCTGCTTGAAGCCACGCAGCGTCACCAGTCCGTACTTGAGCACGAGATGTCTGATGGCGTCGCGCGGCACGTCCATGATGGAGGGGGCCGGGAATCCTTCTATGGCTTGAGCGATGATGAACATGTGCGTGCGGATGAGCTGGACGTTGAGTGGGGCCCACTGCGCGACTTCTTCGGGCGTGCACGGCGGTCGCTCGACGTATCCCCACTTGCGTCCGTGTTTGTAGACCAGGTCGTACTTCTCCGTGTTTACATCCTTGAGATCCATTGCGTGGACCGTTCCATCGATGTCTTCACAGATGACCGAGTGCCAGGGCGTCCGAGGAGTATCCATTCGTTTGGAAGGCAACAGGTGGATGCCGAACTTTGGTCCGGCGTTGTTGTAGCAGTGGATCGAGACGCGCACGGCGTGGGCGTACTCCTCCGCTACGAGCGACGAGAAGCCCACGTTGCGCAGCATCATCTTACGCGCCACTTCATCGCAGCCCTTGCGCATCTCAGCCTCCGACTTTCCTTCCCAGCGGTCGGCCATGTCCCGCTCCATGAACTGCGAGAACGAACGGAAGTTGTTGCCGACGTCGGGCTCGTTCTCGATGCGGGCGTCCATGTCCATTTGGTTGATGTGGAAGCGCTCCAGCACCTCCTGTACCGGTTTGTCCGTCTTGGTGTAGTTCTCGAGGCCATCGAACTGGATGTGTGTGTGACCGGCATCCTTCACGAGCGCCTTCAGGCCGTTCTTGTACGCGCGGATGTTCTCCAGAGAAGCACCCACGAGATCGCCGAAAACGCGACCGTCGCTGAAGATCGTGACCTTGCAACCGATCGGGTAGACTTCCTCGATGGACTTGCAGAAGTTCTCGAGACGTGCGAGTGCAAGCCCTCGGCGCGGTCGGGTAGCGGGCCCAACACTTTGCCGCCGTGGTTGGGCGTCTTGGTCGGGAATCCGGGCAACACGATCGTGATTGGTTCGTTGTGATCCACGAATCGGCCGATCGTTGCCTCTAGGAAGCGCTTGCCCTTGGACTCGAACAGGTCAGTGGATGCGTCAAAGCGGCTTTGCAGGTCGGAGAACTTGGTCAGGAAGTGCGCCGCGACGGCGTTCTTGTCGATGGTGGTGTGGTCGTTGACGCTCGAGGACTGGGTGGTAGCGTTGGGTGCCATGGCGGTGGAAAGTGATAGCTGGATCAGGGCACACTGCCTGGTGGTTTGCTGGATCGGGACTGGGTAGTTAGATACGACTTGATTTGAAGACGCGAAATTGGATAATGAGCTGCTGGTGACTGCCAGTCAACAATCGATCGGATCTGCTTTCGGTGTATGCTGATTTCGGAGTCTCGTTCTGCGACGCGGTGTAAAGATGACGCTACAAGTAAAATAACTGTACATGTACAGGCATTATGTGCCGCACGCCTTTAGCAGGCACGTGTCCTGGGCCTTCAATGGTCTTGCAAGCCGGTGGCTTTGCACTCGACAGCGCGTTTTTGGAGCGGAAACCGACAGCGCTGGTGCAGATTACCAGGCGTGGGTGAAGCACAGCGAGGCGTCCCGTGCCAAGCCGTCATCCGGTCAAGAATCCTATCGCTGATCATACATGTACCATATATGTTGCGTCTTGTCGGTGGCGAAGTGGTACAGTATGATACCACTGGTATCCCACTCCCACATCAATGACCCAGGTGATGGTGCAGTACCGTGGTTGATAACGTGGGAATGTGCTGCTCATCCTCAATCGTGGAGAGCTGCGATTGGCGGAATTTGCTGTTGACGGGCGGCTCGGATTCGTATTCAGGATCGTCACAAGGATACGCTTTCGTGTCAGAGCCAGACGTCGCAAAAGCAGCAAGACGACTCGTACATGTAGAACGAGTGCTGCTATCGCTGGCTACACGCATTGTTATCACGGATTGCGATCACGAGTGCCGCTCGGAGTGGTGCCCTCGACTGGATTTACAACCACGCTCTTATGATACTGCATGCAAGAGGTAACAGATGGTGATTTAAACCGATTCTTCACTACATAGCCAGCGATGCATCCAACTACAAGAACTCTAACGCAGCCATCGCATGAAAAGCGATCTACATCGAATTTTTTAAGTATACTCCATTAAACCACCAATAGTTCTTTCTTAGTTGAAGTGGATACGACGCATGTGACGGCCACCCATGCCCAACACTGTGCGCGCGTGCAGCTGCGAGATATTGTCCATGACCACGAACTCGCCCTTCACCCACTGGTGCCAGTGCGCGAACTCCTCCGAATACAGTCGCTCCTGCAGCGTCTCCGTCACGAACTCGGCGTCCTCGTCCTTCGCATTCGACGCCGGGTCGTAGCCCACCGACGTCACGTATGTCGGGTGCATCTTGGTCTTCTCGGGTCCCCATGGCTCGTGGAAGCGCAGCGACAGCTCGCCGGTCATCGGGTGCGTCACCACCACGGGGGACGTGTGAACTTGTCCGCTCTGCTTGAAAAGCGACGTGCGGTACTCGAGTGAAATCTTCTTAAGGCGCTCCACCGTCGCCTCGGGCAATGCCGACAGCAACCGACGTGTGTCTGTGATGATGGTGTTACCGTGCTTCGGGTCGTCTTCAGGCGGTGCGGCCTCCACACAGTGGAAGAACATGAACACGGGCGCGTCGCCCAGCTCTATTGACTCGGGCGTCTTCTTCTTGAACATACCGTCGTAGTGGAACGACATGGCTTCGAGCGTCTGTGCCGGTAGAGCTGTACCGGGCTCTGTCTTAATGTCAAAGATGTTGCCGGCCGCGAACGTTCCCTTGGGCCACTGCAGTACGTCTCCCCAGCGCTCGGTGGCCGTCTCGAAGTCGTCGTCCTGCTTGAAGCCACGCAGCGTCACCAGTCCGTACTTGAGCACGAGGTGGCGGATGGCGTCGCGCGGCAAGTCCATGATGGAGGGGGCCGGGAATCCTTCTATGGCTTGAGCGATGATGAACATGTGCGTGCGGATGAGCTGGACGTTGAGTGGGGCCCACTGCGCGACTTCTTCGGGCGTGCACGGCGGTCGCTCGACGTATCCCCACTTGCGTCCGTGTTTGTAGACCAGGTCGTACTTCTCCGTGTCCACGTCCTTGAGGTCGACCGTATGTGGTGTGCCGTCGATGTCTTCGCAAACGACCGAGTGCCAAGGTGTACGAGGCCGCCCAGACTTCTGCGGAATGAGATGGATGCCAAACTTCGGCCCAGCGTTATCGTACTGGTGAATGGAAATACGCAGCGCATCCGGGTATGAGTCGTCGACTAGTGCGGAGAAGCCCACGTTACGATGCATCATTTGCTTGGCAATCTTGCCACAGCAGCGCTTCATCGCCGTACGGGACATCCCCACCCACTGCGGAGCTAAGTCACGTTCGAGGAACTTACAAAAGGAGCAGTACATGTTGCGGATTTCAGGCTCCGTCTTGATACGAGCGTCGAAATCCATATGCAAAACGTTGAATCGCTCGAGGATCTCCGGGATCGGATTGTCCATATTCTTGACGTAGTTGTCCATGGAGTCGAAGGAGATGTGTGTGTGACCCGCCTCCTCCACCATCGCTTGCATCTCGTCCTCGAATGCGCGGAGGTCGCTTAGACTCACCCCCAGTAGGTCGTTGAACACGCGACCGTCGCTAAAGATGACCATTTTGCATCCAGGTGCATACATTTCCTCCACTTCACAGCAGAATCGCTCCAGGCGCTCCATAGAGAGCTCTTCTGCACGATCCGGCAGCTTGCCCAATACTTTGTCAGTTGAATTGGGCGACTTGAATGGGAAGGACGGCAGCACGAGCGTGATCGGAGCGCGGCGCTCGATCAGCCGCATCACGATCTTCTGCATCTTTGGCTTTCCCTCTTCGTCGAAGCGGTCGATTGGGGCAGGGAAGCGACTTTGAATCATGGAGAACTTGTCAACGAAGTGCTCCCAGATCTTTGTTTGCTGCTTTTCGGTCCACACAGCAGAGGATAGATGAGCGTTGTGCGAGTAGGTGTGTTGGTCGAGGTTAGGCGCCATTTCGGTGGTGTGATACTCAAAGAGCACCGTGTGGCTGTGTTGAGTTGAGGAGTGGCGAGTGAAATGAGGAATGAAAGGTCCCGCCTTGCCACGTCAAACGTCCAATCCAGTTCAACAGGCTACAGAGGGAACTTTGGTGAGCTCAATGGCCCATTGAGCTCACCATTGAATGGGATTCAAAGAGCTGTCACTGCTCCGGCGAAAAAACTGTGCAACGACGATCGACAGAAAACACAGGAACGTTTACCCACCACTCACTCTTCGTCTTGCATTTGTTTTGCTATGAGTGCACAGTAGTGATGACAAGACAGGATTCTCGTTGTACCGGTATTTGCCCATTTGTCCGTCCACCCGATTTCACTGATCGCACGTATCCTTGTGACTGTAGACGATCCAAATGTCAACTCATCCGTACAGAACATGGACCATTTCGCTAGCAAGTGCACACCAGCAACAGCTCGAGCTCAAATTCGTGCAGCAGAAGAACGGTGACATCACAATGACGCGTACATTCCTATAAGCAGCTCGATGGACCGCTATCCCGCACTCAGCAAGCCCTACTGTACACGCATCTGACTCACATGACTGCCTTGCAGCCAAAGGTGGTGCGAGTAGTAGGATAAGTGGTGCGTATTACTCGAGATATTAAAACGAGAGCATGGTCATCTCCGCTCGCATTATCCAGGTCCGCCGGATTCGCTAGCTCGTCACAAACCGCTTCCACACAGAGCCTACGTCTTTGAAACCATCCTATTCTTCAATCGCTGGCTCCACCTGATGTACATGCTGAATTAGTATTGCTCTAAGAAACCCACAACATGCAGCTCATTCTGATATTTTCATACTAGAGCGAGTATACAGCACATAAATGCAAAGTCTTCCACTGAGGTACATGTAAATTGATGTGACCTTGTCGGTCGAACTCATATTCTACAACACATGCACATGAAACAACCGAGCTGAATGCGACAGAAATATTACGCCAACAACCTGCACCACATATTCACCACCCGCTGTCACACACTACAGTTGGTGATCGAGATGACTTAAAGCACCAAAATCTTGAAAGCTCGTCGCAGAACCCCTGCACTCTTCACGCTGCTTTCGCGACGTCCGGCTCTGGGCACGCCAGCGCGGAAGCGTATCCTTGTGACGAACAGAAGATCCCGCGAATACGAATCCGACTCGCCCGTCAACAGCAATTCCACCAATCGCGGCCACGATGAGCCCGAATCTTGACGTTATCCCTCACGGTACACCGTCCTGCCATCATCGCACCACTGATGATCCGGCAGGACGCAGCATTGTATGACCAGCGACAGGGCGTAAAACGGGACGTATCGCTGTGCTTCACCCACGCCTGGTAATATGCTCTAGCGCTGTCGAACACTTCCGCCCCAAAAACGCGCGCGATGTCAAGTGCAAAGTGGCGGTAGCTTTTAGTACACATGCCACGTGCTACAAAAGGCCAGCAATCTGGGGTGATAATTAGCAGGGCACCACAAGCAGCTCCGATCGATTGTTGACTGGCGGTCACCAGCAGCTCATTATCCAATTTCGCGTCTTCAAATCAAGACTACCCAGTCCCCAACCTGCAAACCACCAGGCAGTGTGCCCTGATCCAGCTATCACTTTCCACCGTCATGGCACCCAACGCTACCACTCAGTCCTCGAGCTCCAACGACCACACCACCGTCGACAAGAACGCCGTCGCGGCGCACTTCCTGACCAAGTTCTCCGACCTGCAGAGCCGCTTTGACGCATCCACTGACCTGTTCGAGTCCAAGGGCAAGCGCTTCCTAGAGGCAACGATCGGCCGATTCGTGGAGCACAACGAACCAATCACGATCGTGTTGCCCGGATTCCCGACCAAGACGCCCAACCACGGCGGCAAAGTGTTGGGCCCGCTACCCGACCGCGCCGAGGAGCTTGCACTCGCACGTCTCGAGAACTTCTGCAAGTCCATCGAGGAAGTCTACCCGATCGGTTGCAAGGTCACGATCTTCAGCGACGGTCGCGTTTTCGGCGATCTCGTGGGTGCTTCTCTGGAGAACATCCGCGCGTACAAGAACGGCCTGAAGGCGCTCGTGAAGGATGCCGGTCACACACACATCCAGTTCGATGGCCTCGAGAACTACACCAAGACGGACAAACCGGTACAGGAGGTGCTGGAGCGCTTCCACATCAACCAAATGGACATGGACGCCCGCATCGAGAACGAGCCCGACGTCGGCAACAACTTCCGTTCGTTCTCGCAGTTCATGGAGCGGGACATGGACGACCGCTGGGAAGGAAAGTCGGAGGCCGAGATGCGCAAGGGCTGCGATGAAGTGGCGCGTAAGATGATGCTGCGCAACGTGGGCTTCTCGTCGCTCGTAGCGGAGGAGTACGCCCACGCCGTGCGCGTCTCGATCCACTGCTACAACAACGCCGGACCAAAGTTCGGCATCCACCTGTTGCCTTCCAAACGAATGGATACTCCTCGGACGCCCTGGCACTCAGTCATCTGTGAAGACATCGACGGAACGGTTCACGCCATGGATCTCAAGGATGTAAACACGGAGAAGTACGACTTGGTCTACAAACACGGACGCAAGTGGGGATACGTCGAGCGACCGCCGTGCACGCCCGAAGAAGTCGCGCAGTGGGCCCCACTCAACGTCCAGCTCATCCGCACGCACATGTTCATCATCGCTCAAGCCATAGAAGGATTCCCGGCACCCTCCATCATGGACGTCCCGCGCGACGCCATCCGCCACCTCGTGCTCAAGTACGGACTGGTGACGCTGCGTGGCTTCAAGCAGGACGACGACTTCGAGACGGCCACCGAGCGCTGGGGGGACGTACTGCAGTGGCCCAAGGGAACGTTCGCGGCCGGCAACATCTTTGACATTAAGACAGAGCCCGGCACAGCTCTACCGGCACAGACGCTCGAAGCCATGTCGTTCCACTACGACGGTATGTTCAAGAAGAAGACGCCCGAGTCAATAGAGCTGGGCGACGCGCCCGTGTTCATGTTCTTCCACTGTGTGGAGGCCGCACCGCCTGAAGACGACCCGAAGCACGGTAACACCATCATCACAGACACACGTCGGTTGCTGTCGGCATTGCCCGAGGCGACGGTGGAGCGCCTTAAGAAGATTTCACTCGAGTACCGCACGTCGCTTTTCAAGCAGAGCGGACAAGTTCACACGTCCCCCGTGGTGGTGACGCACCCGATGACCGGCGAGCTGTCGCTACGCTTCCACGAGCCATGGGGACCCGAAAAGACCAAGATGCACCCGACATACGTGACGTCGGTGGGCTACGACCCGGCGTCGAACGCGAAGGACGTGGACGCCGACTTCGTGACGGAGACGCTGCAGGAGCGACTGTATTCGGAGGAGTTCGCGCACTGGCACCAGTGGGTGAAGGGCGAGTTTGTGGTCATGGACAATATCTCGCAGCTGCACGCGCGCACAGTGTTGGGCATGGGTGGCCGTCACATGCGTCGCATTCACTTTAACTAGGGTGTGTTGTGTTGCGTTCGCTCTCTACGACTGCACTAAATAAATGGTGGTTATGATTTTTCTATGAGTATGGAGCTAGTTTTATGATATGGCAAAGTTTGACTCATATAATATGATTGATTTCCTAGTGATATAGTACTACGATATTACTTTGAAGCGTCTCTAGTAGTAGAGATTCTCTACTACACCAAAGAAAAGCTCATAAAGCGAACTAATACTAACCGGCACTTCAAGTGTTGGAGCCCAACCAACACAATATGAGTCCTTTATTAACGTTGTATTTACTACATGTTAGATACAGGGGAGTGTAGATTTCTTTATTGTGTGCACTGCATAGTAACCGTGATAGGCTTGAACTTCTTTGGCTGGTGCTTGGAGCAGAAGTTCTGCTTGCTCTGCGACGCCGGACGTTTACATCCGTCGAACGCACAGCGCTTGCCGCCTCCATGTGTCCAGCACAGTCCCTTGGAGATGGTCGTCTTCTGGCAGTTGGCCACCGAGCACTTGGTGCCTCCACCATGCGACCAGCACAAACCGCGTGACTTAGCTCCACGCGTGCAGCCATCCACCGTGCACAATGTGGATCCGCCGTGTTTCCAGCACAGACCGCGATGCTTGGCACTGGCCGTGCAGCCGGGCATTGAACATGACTTGCCGCCGCCGTGGCGGAAACAGAGTCCACGGTCGATAGTGTAATTGGTGCATCCCTCGATGCAGCACGAGCGCGCCGCACGTTTCTCGGCTGGAGTCATTTTACGCTTGCGCTTACGCTCCTTGGTCACGGGGTGCTGTGTCGGCGCGATCCTCGTCTTTTGCAGTTGGGTTGCGGCCGGGGGTGTCAACGGGTGGTTATCATCCAGGATAAATGACAACGCAAGCTTGGGGGATCCAGGGCTGCTGGGTGCGTGGTGAAACTTCGGTGCTGGGTGGAAAACCATGGGGTTGTCGATGACCACGGGGTTGGCGTGCGCTGACAAGGCGAATCTGGTCCACGAGTGGAGAGGGGGCAGAGTGGTGCTGCTCATGACGCGTTTGTAGCTTTAGCTAAGATTGTTGCTTTGGTTGAGCGACGCCAAGGAAATTGCCGAGTGGGCCTTCGTCTCAAGCGTGACACGCGTTTCTCCCGCTAGTCGCAGTAACCAAGATGTTATGCCGCAGCAGTGTCTAACGCGCCAAGACGCTCAATCCTGTCCGTCTTTGGCTGCATCGCAGCTGGCAGGAGCCTCGCGGCACGAACAGCGCAACCTATCCTTTCGCGGAGCCTTTCGTGTGTGGCCTGTGAGCGTTTTGCCGTTCATTTCGTGCATCTCATGATAGGGCGGGCGCTGAAATGGCCAAGCCGCGTGAGAATCTTTCTTCTGTTCGCTCCGGTCCGATCTCGACGACATACCGCAAGTACTGTAGAGGCATCGGGGGGGGGGGGGGGGTCGATTCGATCGGACAGTGGTGGCGACAGGAGCGTTGGCGACAGGTTGCTGTCTGCTAGGCTTCAGCAGCCAAATGGTGTTCACTACATTCGATTTAAGACGTTCGACGAGCAACACACTATAACTTTGTGCCACCCGCTGCAAGGACATTGCAAGTTGCATGTCGAGTATGTTGTCGGCTCGCTCAACCTCTGTGGTGGTCGACAGTTCGCCGAGTACCAGCTCCTCGGCGCACACCGTTCAGACAGGCACCTTTTGCTCTGCTTGAAAGAGCGGCTGGCAACCTGCGAACCCCTGAGATCCGTGTGACTAGCTCCATCGTTGCATCAAGCAGAGCACGTCGTCAATCCATGATTGGACTGCACCATTGAAAATGTGCATGATATTGAAGTTTACCTCTGTATTTGTATTGCCTTACGTGATAGATGATAATTTGATCGATACTGAGCCAAAATATCCTTGATATCTTATGCCACTGTCAGATTTTTTGCAGTGCTTCGCCTTCATAATCATGTCCACAAGAGATGATGCCCCCAACAGCGGCTCTTTTACGTCACCGACTTGCAACTTTTATCTCAGGAATCGGTCATGGTTGCATCTTCATCTTTCAAACAGCAAAAATGAAGGACAAGTCGCGTAGTGGCGATCGACTAACGAAGACGCGGACGTACTGCACCAGCGTCCGGTGCATGTATGTGGGTTAGCAAGCTCACCCTGTCCAGATCTCGTGTCTGTTTCGTTCCTGCAGAATGATCGGGTTTCGCTGCCTTTGGCGGATCCATTTTGCAGGTGCGTGGCTGCGAGGCCAGTGACACACAACGATTACGCAGCAAAGTTGGCCATGCTCAGGACGATACTCGTGTACGGTGGCGAGGGCTGCCATAGCCTATGTCAAATGCATGTAGCGCTGTTATGCATGTAGAAGCTGTAGCCTAAAGCCTGTTGGTGCGACGATAGGTCGGGATAGCAAGCACCAAGTACGTGGTGCGAACTTGTTCTCCGCATTTGTCCTTGACACGTGTAGCAATGCAAGCAGCTCAAACACCAATGCTACGGCTTCTGTCATCTCATGCTGTTCGTGCCCAACACATCGTCGATCCATACAAAGTCCAAGTGACGCGAGCAAAAGGATATGTTGTGCTGTTCGTGAACCAGCTGCTCGCTGTGTTCAGCGACGTGTCCACAGGATACAGTAGGCCGAGATCAACTCGGCGTTAGACACCATACTGGAACCCAGTCATGTGCCGCCCGATCCTGACAGCGAAAAGCATCGATGTTTGCTGTGCCGTTCGAGTCCTTGACACCCACTCCCCAATTAGCAGCACACACACATACTGTACACACACACTGTCGGATCGATAGCACTTGAGTATTGAGCAGCATGGCGAGCCTCGCACTGCCTCCCTTGACTGTTTTCACCAACTTCGCACTAAGTCCCCGCAGTGGCAGCCTCCGGGATCTGGCTGAGACGCCAACGACACCTGCGTGCAGCACGCCCAAGTTCTCGTTGGCCTTCATCCTGGACGACAACAAGGCGCTGCTGTCACCCATATACAGCGCCAGTGCTAGTCCGTCTCAGGTTCAGGAACCGACGCATTCGTCCAAACAACAGCACAGGAGTCCCAAGCGAAAACTCACAGCCAAAGAGAAACGTGCGGCGCGTCAGTGTTGCATCGACGGCTGCACCAACTACACTATCGATCGCGGCCTCTGTTTCCGCCATGGCGGTGGTAAAGCGTGTTCCAAATCTGGCTGCACGGCCAGTGCCAAGCATCGCGGTCTCTGCTGGAAACACGGCGGCGCTACACTGTGCACGGTGGGTGGCTGCAACCGCGGTGCCAAGTCGCGCGGTTTGTGCTGGTCGCACGGTGGAGGCACCAAGTGCTCGGTGGCCAACTGCCAGAAGACGACCATCTCCAAAGGACTGTGCTGGACGCATGGGGGCGGCAAGCGCTGTGCGTTCGACGGGTGTAAACGACCTGCGTCACAGAAGAAGCAGAACTTCTGCTCGAAGCACCGACCCGCGATGTTCATTACGAAGTAAAATGTGCAAGTCAAACTAATACTACAGTAAGGTAAATCATCAATTTAGGGCCATCAACCAATTTAGGGCCGTATTTTAACTGCCAATCACGTGAAGTTTTTCACAGAGCAAGTACTTTATTGGCTAAAACACACTAAATACGAATACCTTCAAAAATTAAATTTGTAAATTTGGCGCGAGGTGTCATGGCTCCAGGCGATGACAGATCAGCCGCCTACCTGGTTGGCGGCGAGCTTATTGAGGGCCCATTATGGGAGCAGGGTTGTCGCGGGTTCAAGTCCCGTTAATTCTCCGCACTGATTTGGTAAGTAAAGCATCTATTCAACCTCACTGTGCAAGACACTCGACTAACATTTTGTTGTTTAGAATACAGCTGAACAAGTGATATGCGCTACATGTACTCTTCTACACCTTTACCTGCAGTTGTAGTAACAGCTTTCTTAGACGACTTGGTTTTTGATGCCAGCCTCAGCAAGTTCCTGGAGCACTTCATGGGTAAACAGCCTCCCCCCAACTGCGACTCGTTTACGCTTTGTCGGCTTCTTCGGCAGGTTGGCCAGTCACTTGACTTTTACTGTTTGTCCTCCGTAAGTTAATTTCCGTCGAAACTTGATCACAAATGGAAATATAAAAGGTGAGGGTGAATAACCCAAACCTCAAATGGTCACAAAAATGACACTCACTCAGCGCTTTCAATACTGAAAGCAAGACTAAATTCGGCCGTAAACTGATTAAGTCGATTTTTTTCTTCTCCACGGGCATGAGCTTAATTTCATTTGGTCTGCTACTACAAAAAATTGAGAAAAAATCTCTGGTTTGCGACGTTTCAGAAACTGTCTCACTTTTTATCAACGCATAAGTAGATGCCGAGTAATTCGAGCATCTTTTATCTCGGCCCATATTTGATTTTTTACCTTAGTATAGTATTTATCCAGGAAATTGAGCGCCATCCTAAAATTTTGTGGTTTATCATTGGCTGCCCTGCGTCAATGTGCGTGGACACGCAGAGGACAATTCGCGTCCAACTATCATTTGTTCAGAAGGGGCTCCCAAGCGCGCGATATACAGACAGCTTTTCGCCGGCAATGCAGCGGCACTGTCATTGACAGCGTGTATGTTGGCACAACAAACTACAAGTGATAACCTTACAGTCAGTGCATTCATCGAATGAAGCGATACAATGGGGTTGTGACATAGTGACGTGAAGGTCGGAAGAAAAGTGTTTTTCTTCAGACGATCCCTTTGAAGTTGACGAATTTTTTCAGAGGAGACAAACCAACGATGAAAAGAGCCTCGTGTTGAAGTTGACTTTGCCAACGCTCTGTTTCAATGGAGTAAACTGCTTTCCATTTCCTTAATGGTCTCCTTTATGCCTTGCTACAACTTTCACGAACAATTTGATGCCCAACGAGACCTTCATTCAGCCTCGAATTTTCCCTAAACAGCCTCGGCATGGAAGTTCCCCACGATGAGACTGCTAACTAGTCCGCATTGTGAAGCTGCGCGTAGTGGGTTTCACACAAGTTATGTGTGCGCTCGTATGCAGGTTTATTGCAACCTTCTTTTCCGCAGCGCTTACCCCCGCCGTGAGCCCAGCAGAAGCCGTTCGACACGGCCACTTTCATGCACTCAGAGTCTCGGCACTTGGTTCCTCCGCCATGCGCCCAGCACAGACCACGTGCCTTTGCCTTCTTATCGCATCCGCCGCGTTTGCATTTGACCGAGCCGCCTAATATCCACATCAACTTTAGGATTCTGTCTGTAACATTTCAAAATCCAGATCAACGCACCATGTTTCCAACAGCGTCCGCGATGTTTAGCACTCGAATTACAACCTTCCACTGAGCATTTCTTGCCGCCCTAAGCAAAATACTGTGGTAAATAATACAAATTCCTCCTGCTTTCGAATTTAAAGTCACCAATACGTACACCATGGCGACAACAGAGTCCCTTGTGCACAATGTAATTGCTGCAGCCTTCGTGCTTGCACATACGGCGGCGCTTCTTGTCCTCTTTGGCCTCTCTATCCTCCTCCTCGGTCAGCACAGGGACGTTTAGGATAAAGGGCAGCCCAAACTTGCGCTTCTCGTCAGGTGATGGCGCGTCTGGGGGCTGCCCATTTCCTTCTTCGAGATCATTTGCGCCCGCCTCCATGGCTGCCAGCGGTCTCGAGGCAAACTGAGCCCGGAATGAGTTGCGTCGGTCTTCATATCGGCTGCGAGGCGAGGTCCACACCTTGCCTGCAACACAACCCTGATATGGTCGTCTGTTATGCACGGGAAACGAAAAAGTGCGCGAGATTTTTGTGCGGGACCAAACCAATATGCAAGCTGGGCCGAGGCGAAGGTCGCCGATATCCTTCCGGCGCTTCCAACGTGCTGACTGGGAAGCCAGGTCCCAGAGCTAAAGTTGCGCTTTCGGTGGCATCTTGGGACCGTGCAGATCGTTGTGGAAAATTAGCCATTCGACGGATCGGAACTCTTCAGAGTTTTGTCGTGCATGCAGAAGTCAGATAGCTGGGGGTGTGTAGGATGTTACCCGTCGTTCATGACTTGAGGTACAAGCTTTGGAGGCTGGTGTACTGGCATTGGAGCGCCACGTTATCCTATGAAACACTTGTTATCTTCTTCAATGATTCTAGACCTGTGTACACACCAACGGCACGAAGATGTGAGTCCATATGAAGTCAGCAAAGAGAAAACTACAAGTTGCATGCCTGTGAATTCAACCACCCTCATCTGCGCTTCACAAAGTGTCTTTTTGTAAACGATTAAATATCTGTGTCTGCATTAGCACCTGCCTGGAGTGTAGCTGGTCGTAAGCCCACGGTCGAACATTGTCTTCCCATTCCGGACACATTTCTTCCTTCCTGAACCACGACTGCATCCGCTGAATGGAACTCGAACCTCTTCACGAAACTGACGATGTAAACAGCAAAACAACTTCTATGGTTGACGAGAACGTGCAACGGTCATATGAGACTCTGGCGTAGGAGCTCAGCTTCACACCGCCGAATATAGCGACACCACTGAAGGCGGATGAGAATCTAAACTAAACTTACTCCATCGCTAATGTCGTCAATACAGCAGTTTACATGCAGATATTAGTATGCATTGTGAAGGGTGCTAACTTCAAGATAAACTTCAACTATCAATTGTACAAGATGCTTGCTTTTCAGTGGAGTCTCCACCGACTTAAAATCTTCGACTAGCGATAAAGCTGACAAGACTAGTGCACAGTTACCCTCAAGTTTTTAGTTAGCGTGTGTGGCAATCAACTCAACTTTTCCTGGTGAATAAAGCGCAACTACTGCAAGAGAAAACCTTGCTGCACCATGATTTAACCCCCCAACGCCCAAGCGTTTTTTCGTAAATAAGTGAATATTTCACATGTTGTAGGATACAACGTGTTAGAGACACCGGACACTTGATTTCACTATAGTCCCGCTAAGGTACGTAGTCCTTTTCTGAAAAACGCGACATGCGACCTCTCTGCAAATCCTCTATGTACAGCGTGGCTTCGCCGTTCATGTTGTAAGAGAGCTCATGATATCGCATTTGACAGGGGAGACCGGTGTCCTTTTTATCAAGAGACTGGCCGAAGTAAACAGAAACGCTGCTGGAAGAGGACACATCATCGCACTACAAGACAAAACCGATGCGTTACATATCTTTGTTACCGTCGCCCAAACTGCCACTACTCATCATGGCAACTCTCGTAGTCGTGAGCATCACTCTCGTGGTCGCCAGTGTCTGCACTGCTGCTTGGTGAAGGTGCGTCGTCCTCAGCTTCGTCTTCTTGATCTTCGTCTCCTTCGGTTTCATGACGCTTGCGCTTCTTGCCACCACCAGTTCCAGCAGCCCGATTCTGGATATCGCGCCCGCAGCGCGGGTTAGGACGCTTTGATCCATTCTCCCACTTGTTGTGCCAAATCTGGAAGCACGTCATGGAGTTGCCAGGGTAGTGCTTCCACGCCTTATTGCACAAATACAAGCTGCAGCAAGCCCATTAGACCGACTCCCCACCTCCGTCCTCCATCGCCGATAGTACGTACCGAGTTTTGTCTGACTGGCTGCATGCAGAGCAGTAATACTTGGTAGCGCGGCGTTCTCCGACCTTGCGCTTTAGAATAGAACACACCTTGCACTGCCGTTGACGGCGCTTACGAACACCATTGACAATCTGCCAGTCTGGACATTCAACTGGCTCATGGTTCCTTGGTAACGGAGCCAGAAGTGCTGCATCCTCATCCTCGTCGGCTTCTGGATCTGACTACAGGAAATGTCATACTCTTGTTAATATACAGCATGTAGCACATCCAACATGTATATGTCTTCACAGGGCCCATAAATTCATACAACATGTGACACATCCAGCATGTATCTGTCTCCGCAGAGCCCACATATCCATACAACATGTAGCACATCCAACGTGTATACTTACCCCTTCTGCGAAGTCTTCTTTGTTCAGCTGCAGGAGTTGGGCATGCAGTTCCAGCAAAAATTCAGCATGTGAAGCTTGCTTGAGATCCATTCTCTTCTGAGCCTCTCTGAACACGATGTAGGCATTCACAATAGCCACGTCGACAAGCCCCATGAAGATTGCCTTGTAGTACTTCTTGCACCATGTCTGGAGCTGCAGAGAATATCGCTGCAGACGAAGCTGGTCGTGGATATCGACTCCACCCATCCAGCGGTGGTAATCACGCACCATGGCCGGGCAAGGAACGACGTGGCGTCTTCCTCCAGTTCCTCTCGTGCGTCTCCCTGTCAACACACGACTTGCACGGTTAGAACAGATCGTAGGGAACCAACTCGTAGCGCGTACATACGGCAGGTTTCCATAGCTCGACTTGAACCTGTCCCCAAGAATTGCACGGGTTTTCGGTCCCACCAGACTAGCCCCGTCATCAAAGCACAATTTCGTGCCACGGCCATTCGCGTTGCGCCATGCTCGATCCGCTGAGGTCGATCTCGGTTTTTCTCGACAATTTCCTGGGGATAACCGACACGATCACCTATAATAGTACCAATTGAGTACACGTTGCGCTGCAACCGTTGAAAAGCCAGTTGAACTGACGTATAAAATCTGTCAGTAACGACAAGGTGATAGACCTCATCCTGGGGAGCGGGTAAGACGGCTTCCAGGTTACGGATCACTGCAGACGGCCCGGTGTTTGGATCTGCTGAACGCTGGCTTTCTGGCACATTGCCAACTTCTGCTGCGTGTTGCGCCTTTCCGCAGTACACCTCAAGTCTACATGTTGTAGCAGACATCATCAAAAATGAAACACACAGTCAGATACAACATGTTCACTTAGGCCAAAAAAAAATGCGGATCCGCTTTGGACCCGCATCGTGTTCATACCTCATGCAATACGTCGTAGACGCACAACACGTCAGGAACAGTTTGGTTCCCCACTTGTGAGGCTTTGCCTTGAGATACTGCCGCGTTGGATTCTTTCGGTTGCGTGACGGAATAATTCCCTCATCGAACGATATGACGGGCGGAGTAATGTATCCCCTCGGAAATCTCTCCTGCAGCGTGTCAATGACAGAACGCACCTTCCAAGCTCTGTCCGACGCAGCACGGACGTCGGCGTTGTTGGTGAAATGGAGATTGGCCATGATATGCTCGAACCGATGGCAAGGCATGTAGTCGTTGAAAGTGCCTCGGGGCACAGCTCCAACCCGTTCGGTAGACCAATGGTCTCGGAACCGTCGACGCTGCGGGTTCAGCATCCGCGCCATCAGCAACCCCAGGACATGTACGATCTCGTGGGGCTCGATGTCGTCTTTCTTGGCCTCACGCACCATGAACTCTTCCCTTGATTTTTTGCCCGGTGTCCTTTGCTTGTCATACATCCTGTCGACACGAGCGGTCAGGTTCTGCAGGAAGTACCGGTTCGACTCTTTTGCCACCTGCCGCCAGAACTTCTTCGGCATGAAAAACAGGAACAAATCCAGCGGAGACTCTGCCAACTGCAAAACTTCAGATGTCGGTCCAAAATCGCCAGAGTACAGGTTCGGATACTTTTCATCCGGTGGAAACTTGGCGGGGTCTACATGTCACCACATACGAGATGATACTGTGAGAACATGTTGTACAATACAGCATTTTCCGCACGTACCAAGTTCCCAACCGCTTGCTCGCATTGCCTTCATGCTTTCATCATCTTGTGCGAAGCCCACCATCTCATCCTTACGCAGCTCTCTCCATTCCCGGGACAGACCACCAGTATCCGAATCAACAACAGCTGGCTCGATCTCATTTAGATCGGTGCCATCATCACGAACCGCTGCGTCCGTTTCCTCACAGCTGTCTTCATCACTTGAACTCCCTTCATCATCTGCGGTTTCATCCCCGTGCCTTGCCGTGGGTCGTTGTAGCTCTTCGTCGTCATCGTAGAAGCCAATCTCCGTCTCAGCGTCTTCACAATCTGAATTGAGCACCTCGAATTCTTGCGACTGTGTTGGGATAGATTCGTCGACTTCGCCGTGGTGAGTGCAGGAGTTTGCCGGTGAGCTTGGCCGTGGAACTTCACTTGATTGAGGAACGGTACTGGGTTGTGCAGCGGTACTCCTATAGTTGCAGCAATACAAATCGGCAAGATCAGCATGTTGTATGGCGCACATGTTGTATCCATTTTGAGTAAGCATGTTGTACCTGTCGTCATCTCCATAAGTTGTATCATCACGCGGTGGACTAGTTGGATGTTCTTCATGCTGTTCAATCCTACATGACATACAACATCATCGGTTAGTACATGTTGTATCATGCCGCCTGAAGCAAAGTTGTACCTTGTTGCGGGTGCAGCAGGTGATGGCGGAACCTCAGCAATGCCCACTGTTCCAGGAGAAGCTTCCGACGTCGTGCTCTCCACTTGTGGGCTCTTCGGCGGGGTCGTGTTCTTCTTCTTGGCCTCTTCAATTGTCTTCCTTGCACGCGCGTGCTCCAAAGCGCCATCAACCTCGGCAGCTGCAGACGCAATGCAGCGCTGCTCAGCTGCAGCGCGTCGCACAACAGTCGCCTCTTTGGCAAGCTGTGCGCCAGTTAGCTTGCGAGGCTTTTTAGTAGGGGCCTTCTGCTTCGCTTTCTTCTTCGTCTTACCCTTGGTTCTCGATTTGTTGGACCTTTCTTCCTCAAAGCCGAGTTCCTCCTCCTCCCCTAGCACCTCTTCGTCTTCGTAGTCACCGTCGTCTTCATCGTCGTCTTCGTCTTCTTCGGATACGAACTCTTCGTGAAGCGACTTGGTTATCGACGACTTCGTCCGTCTTGCTGGGGCCTTCTTGCCGGAACCCGCCACGGTCTTAGCTGCCACCGCCCGCCTCTGCTGCGCGATGGTGCGCTTCTGCGCCCTCAAGTACGACACATCCTTGCCCGTTGGGGGTCGTAATTGGGGTCGGGGCGTGCGAGCTGACGGCAGATCTGCGTCGTCGTCAAAAGCCACGTCGTCCTCCCTGTCCCCAGCCAAAAACGCAGCATGTTCCTGCATCATTCGCTTTCGCTCAGCTGGAGGCCTCCCCTCCAAACGTCGGACGAACCTCTGGTGCTCGCTGCGAGTCTCGCGCGGTCGCGGGGTCTTCGGTGGCATCCTCACTTCTTTCTTCTTCGGCGTTTTTCCAAATGACTACACACCACTGATTTCGGAAGGGGAGGGGGGCGGGGATGGGACAGTTTTACTGAGTCTTCTATGTACTAGAGCTACCTAGCCCTGTGCATCGGGAAGGTCGCCCTGTTATGCTCGGGATTTGCCTATACTTGACTTTACTATACTGAGGCCGGTTTTCGAGCCAATCCCTATTCAAACATGTTGTATGTCTTGGACATACAACATGAATCATGTTGTCAGATACAACGTTTGGGCGTTGGGGGGTTAATAGATACGAACTTGCAGCACGGTGAAGACTTACCAAATAACTAGTCTGTCAAAGGTTACCTGCTTGCTTTTGGCTAATGCTTGACTTCTGCTCTTTTGCTTCGTCCAACTATCGCTACTTCTGCTCTTTTGCTTCGTCCAACTATCGCTAAAACGGTGATTTTATCTGCATCCATTCCAACAAGCAGCCACAGTCAGAGACCCAAGTTTGCACTTCAGCGTTACGATATACGTACACTTCAAAGTAGTCTGTATGGCGGAGTTGCTCATAGTGATCTTCACAAAAATTGCTCGTACGTTCATACGCCGGCTTGTTGCAGCCATTGTAGCCGCAGCGCTTCCCGCCACCATGAGCCCAGCAGAATCCGTTCGACACAGCCACCTTGATACACTCAGAATTTCGGCACTTGGTGCCTCCGCCGTGTGCCCAGCACAACCCACGCGCTTTCGCTTTCTTGTCGCATCCATCTTCCTTGCACACCACCGAGCCACCTACCAACGAGACAGAAATCGCATCACGTTGACTGTTTTCCGAAAGATACAGGACGATTTCTCGACGCAGTTCATTATTTGAGCGACGCACCGTGTTTCCAGCACAGTCCTCGATGTTTGGCACTCGTGTTGCATCCTTCCTGCGAGCACTTCTTGCCTCCCTATGCAATCACAAACGGCAACAGCAGACCGGACGGCCAAAGTGAGTTGCACCTTCACGTTGACGACCACCGAGAAGCTTTGTGTCCACAGCTGATGGACGTCAAGTCACAAGTTAAAAAAGATCTTTCAGCGATGGACCCACCCCATGACGACAACAGAGTCCCTTGTGTACGATGTAGTTGTGGCAGCCTTCGTATTTGCACGTGCGACGGCGCTTCTTCTCCTCTTTAGTCAGCTCCGTCACCGTCTTCGCTGTTGTCTTGCCACTGGTTTTCATTGGGGCGACCGCAACGTCCTGGATTTGAGCTGGTGGACGAGCTGGTTGCTGAATGGGGACATCCAGGATGAACGGAAGTCCGAACTTGCGTTCATCCTGTATTTGCTCCTCGTAATTGCCATCACGTTGCTGCCTGTCGCTAGAGACAGCTCCGTCATGGAGTTTGTTCTCGTCTGGGTGTCCTTCTTCCATCTCAGCTGCGTTCCTCGCTGCTCGCTGTAGAATGAATGAGGCATGGGCATAGGTCTCCTGATCTGCGGTCTGACTTGTGGTGGGTACCACTGTCCCAAGTGCGGACGTCCCAAGTCTCAATAACGAGTCCTTGTTCGGAAAGACTACAGTACGTGAAGGACAATCACTGTTCCTTCTTTTCCTGCTTTTAGGCGATGCCAGGTCTCAGCAAAAGGGCATTGCTAAGCCGCTTTGAGTTTTCTGAAATTTCGGTGGGACTGGGCGGGACAGCTAGACCATATCGGCGAGGCCGTGCGCGTGAAGCTGCCCTTGAGGGTAAATAGGGGTCATTTTGAGACTGGACACCTAGTAGTCGAGACTCGTCTTGGTCTAAAAGTTCCAGTGATTCTTCTTGTCCCTCTTGGCGTTGCTGCTTTAACGATCAATTCTGCACTAAACGATGCGCAGACTGCAGCGGACTGTTGCGATGAAACGGTCGTCGAAGGATTTCTAAGGCAGACTTTGTTGACGGTGCTCCCATATCACGTTGTTTGCCTCTGAGTGGCTGCGGATGTAACGCCTTTGAACGCTATCGGATACCAGTCCGTTTGCACCCGCAACAGACCTGACCAGTTCGGATTAAGCGCAGGAGATGTTAGATCGACAAAACTACACTTCTTAATACAGCAACGAAAGGATCACGATACACAGTGAGCAGGCGGCAGCTGAAGCATTCATCCGGGGGAGATCTCTCTTGACGGATATTTTGATACCGTGGACGTTGAGGACTTGGTGGGCTAAATAATGTCGACGACCGGTTTGACTACAAGACCGGGTTTAAGTTTTTTTTTTGCGTTTTGGGCCTGGAACGAGTTTCTGGGTAGAATGTCCTCACTAAACCTGGGATCTATCTCGATGGTGTGACCTTGGATGGACTTTATTATGAGGCATGTCAGGATCGGTCGTGCTAACGTGGAAATTTGCGATGGAAACACGTTGAAACGCTGCTACAGGAACTTACACGTTCTGGCAATTTGGATCGCGTGAATGAAGTGACGAACAGTTGTGCTCCGGTTCTGTGACGAGGCTTCAGGAAGTTGCTATTCACCACCGGAATCGTCCCCTTTCTGGTGGAATAGCTGCCAGATGGCTCAGGTCAGCCAGGCGATCAATTCCCGTAAAGCCTCCAGTTGTTCAGCACTGAAGAAGCATTACTGACGATACAATTGGTGAATTTGAATCCGAGAAGATCATCATTGCCCACTTGTTTCCCGGTTTGGCAGATAATGCGCGGCACCTCGAATCCTATTTTGTTTCCTGGGTGTTTTGTTTTACTGGGAGTCTCGGTGTCATCCTTCGACGTCCGACTATACCATTTTACCGGACAAGTACGTTGATTCTTTATTCTACTGGAATGTTTGAAGCTCCGACAAGCGATCATGTCTAGGAACCTGTGGATACTACTCACCACGCTGATAACTGCGATACATACCAGCGCGAATAAACCCTATTGAAACTCCCGACACAATCGTCGCGATTCGTGGATCAAAACATTTCCAGCGAAACAGTAAATGACGTGGATATTTACCAGAAGGTGGATACGCTACTTTTGTTGCTAACACTGCACAGTCATTCCCGCGGATGAAGTGCCTTGGATACAAACTGTCCGTATGCGACTATCCGAAAGTAGCTATCTGTTTTATCACGATCTACCTAGATCACTTGTGATGTGGTGAGAGCATCTGGTACAGGAAATACTGGACTTGGTCATCGCTCAAACTCTCCTTCGAGTGAATAATGCGGCACAAGTCCGTCTCCATGAGCGGCTGGATGATATACAGGTCCTCGAAGTGCTCATAGTCCAGTGGTCGCTGCAGCTCATGAAAGCCCATGAGACATGGGTGTGTGCCGATTTCGCTCATCAGCTTGATCTCCCGTAGGGCTAACAGAGCAACCTTCGGGTGCCGCAGGAACTGACCTACTGTACAAGGTGCAGTGACACTGCCAATCCGAACCAAAGTGCGTAGTTGATCCGTCAGCACTTGCTGCTCAGTCGATTCATGAGTCAAAGCATCGTTTAAGATTTTTAGCGAAACATTATGCCAAGTGGAGTTTTGGATATCGTCCGACAGCTTTCAACTGACGGATTCCCAGCCAGAAGATGGACTAAATGCATTTACAGTGTTTGGTGCGCCGAAGCTGTGTGAAGTGTTTTTGGCAAAGGTTGTGTGTCCGTCCATATGCTGGCTTAATACAGTCTCTTAGAGCGCAGCGCTTCCCGCCACCATGAGCCCAGCAGAATCCGTTCGACACAGCCACCTTGATACACTCAGAATTTCGGCACTTGGTGCCTCCGCCGTGTGCCCAGCACAACCCACGCGCTTTCGCTTTCTTGTCGCATCCATCTTCCTTGCACACCACCGAGCCACCTACCAACGAGACAGAAATCGCATCACGTTGACTGTTTTCCGAAATATAAAGGACGATTTCTCGACGCTGTTCATTATTTGAGCGACGCACCGTGTTTCCAGCACAGTCCTCGATGTTTGGCACTCGTGTTGCATCCTTCCTGCGAGCACTTCTTGCCTCCCTATGCAATCACAAACGGCAACAGTAGACTGGACGGCCAAAGTGAGTCGCACCCTCACGTTGACGACCACCGAGAAGCTTTGTGTCTACAGCTGATGGACGTCAAGTCACAAGTTATTAACTTGAAGTTAATCGCTATGCCATTTCTGAGGACCACTTCGGAATTATTTGGGATGGGATCCCATTCCCTGAAGAACTGAAATCATTGCCTCGCCGTTCAGTTCCAGATCCTCGCAATGCAGATAGATATGTTGGTAGTGTCGATGGAACGAATTTATCACACTTTGAGTGCTCAATTTTTCTGTTTCCGTCTCCTTGAAGTGAATCTTGTTGCGTAGCCGCCAAGTAGCATGAAAAACAATAGCAGTTTGTAGTGTTGTTTCCGGTCTGCATTGACATCTCGTGACTGCGGGAAAAGTAGCAATCGTCAACTTAAGTCGGCTGTGAAAATTTTGCTCCATGGCACCCACAGTGACTGCCACATTTCTTGTAATCATGGGCACAAGAAGAAACAGTGTTCGAGCGTTTCAATCGCTACACACGACTCTCGAACGCACTGCTGAATCGTTGGGTTTAGTGTTTTCAGGAAATATAACCGTGACCCAACAATAAGGTCTCCAAAGAACAATCGTAATAGGACATCGTGCACCACTGGAACTAGACATCTCCGTAATGATAGATATTGGGATAAGGTAGCATGAATGCGCATTGGAGGGCATCCAAGTTCACTCATCGGGTGAGAAGCTACTGCTCGAGTCGGTTGTAGTAGTTTGTTCCAGTCATTCCGCCGAAGATTTGGGAAGAAAATCACGCCTTTGTCTGTTTACACTCCGCATGAAGGAGGGAAAGGTCCTCGTGTCGAAGCTCTTACACCTCCTGCCTCTGGGTGAGGCAACACACGTCGAAACACTTGAGTTAGTTGCCGGCACAACCTAAATATGTCATTTACTTTGATCTGCATTCCAACAACGGCATCACCAGACTGCGAATCTTGCAGAAGAAATTGAAAGATGTGGGCCACTGATGAGAGGCTAACTATGTGGTCAGGTGTCATGGATTGTTGTGTTGGGCTGTTACCGTGCTATGAAGCTGGATCGGGGAATTGGGTTTTAGGCAATCCGTGGACTTAAATCTTTTTCTTTGTCCTACGCTTGACGATAAAAGCAATTTCATTGTCTGTGTAGGCTCTACAGTGCCTCGTTTTATTTATTCGTGCAGAGTCTGCACGAATAAATAAAACGAGGTAAATGGTTACGAGAAGTGGATGAATTCGTAGTGAAATTACCTATAATTAGCTGTGTTGGAATTCTGCATTACTGGGAGGTAATTTCTTTCCGACACCGGCACAACCGACAGTGTAAGACTATCCGGACCACTGGTCAAAACATAGCAAATTGTTGCGTATTACCTACAATAGAAGCAATAACTTGAATTTTCAGAAAACCTCTCCGCAGTGAATAGTACGTACACTTCACAGAAGTTGTCGTGGCGCAGCTGAATGAAGTGCTGCTCACATAAATTGAAATGACGTTCGTACGCAGGTTTGATACACCCATTAATCCCACAGCGCTTGCCGCCGCCGTGAGCCCAGCAGCGACTGTTGGATACAACCACCTTCAAGCAAGAGGGATGTCGGCACTTCGTCCCGCCTGCACAATCCTCGAGCTTTGGCCTTCTTATCGCACCCGTCTTCTTTGCATTTAACCGAGCCACCTTGCAGTAAAAGAACGCCAAGTCTGGGTCAGTACACCCATATTTTGATGGATTCAATGTTTTCTCATATCGATACGCACCATGCTTCCAGCAGAGTCCTCGATGCTTGGCACTTGTATTGCATCCTTCCAGCAAACATTTCTTACCACCCTACACAATCATATTAAAAACAAATATTTTAACTTCTTCCAGTAGAAAAGGACTGTAAGACAAGGGCAACATACCCCATGGCGACAACATAGCCCCTTATGGACGATGTATTGTGACATCCCTCGTGCTTGCAGGTGCGACGGAGTTTCTTTTGTTCCTTAGTCAGTTCCGAAGTTTTTGTCTTTTTGGTTGACCTGTTACAGGCCGAAGTTGCCACAGCCTGGTCCTCCCCAGGCTGCGCAGCTCTGTGATGGCGAATAGGCACACTAAGGATGAAGGGGAGACCAAACTTGCGCTGGTTATGGACGCTAGAGTCCGCGATCGTATCGGTGAGACGTTCTTTCTCCATCTTTGACTGTGCTCGATACGAGACTGGAGGTCGACTGACGGATAGGAGTCCCACTGTATGAGCTGAACAAGATGCTTCACTTTGCTTAGTTCTTATGATTCAGTTGGGCGTGATGAATTCATTTCGGACTGCGGATTCTCGTAAACTTTGTTTTAAAATGAAGCACGTAAGCTTCAATATACTTTTAGGAATTCCTGGATGAATACCAGTCATTGATTTCTACTTCGCTGGTATTCACAAGCTTTCCAGTGCGTGCATTAAAACAGATCTCCGATTAAATTCCAGCAATGCAGTTGGGCTGTTTTTTTTTTCTGCTGTCCCATTTGGAAATTGTGGTACATGTACATCAGTACCCCTAAGTAATAACTACTACTGCATGCTCATATTTTCCGCGCCATGAATCATGGCCCTTATCTTAGTAGGTAACATATACTTCAAGTAACACAATTAAAACGACGTAAGACTTACCTATTCATCTCCCTTTTAAACCCTACTCTTTCACGTTAATTGCTGTTGTTCTGGAACGATATCCTTCCTTCATCATTCACACTAAAATAATCAACTCAAGTCGCTAGGCTTGGGGAAGATAGCAACGAATGGCTACACCACAAATAGCAGTTCGTGCCCAAGGTAAATTTCTCTGTTGCTTATTGTGATTTCTTATACAATAAGAACTACAGTAGCGGGTTTATTCAACACGCAGAATGCACAAATTCCTCTGCAGAAACCACAATCGAACACGAAAACATACCCTCAAGTTGAGGGCCTCAACCATAAGAATTCCGGCAGTTTCGCTAGTTTTGGCCCGACAGGTTTTGATACCTCTTTGTCTCACGTGAGAAATCATCCGATCCAAATAATTTCCAAGAGGTCCCCAGAAAGGCATAGCGCAGAGATCAAAAGAATGCGGACCGACATGGAGGCGGTGGCCTCCTACGCGACCATTTCCATCGATACTGCGCAGCCTCAAGAGGGCGTGGAAAGGGAATCAATTATGGCCAAATTTGGCCTTCCGTTCATCTTGGATGTCCCCATTCAGCAACCAGCTCGTCCACCAGCTCAAATCCAGGAAGTTGCGGTCGCCCCAATGAAAACCAGTGGCAAGACAACAGCGAAGACGGTGACGGAGCTGACTAAAGAGGAGAAGAAGCGCCGTCGCACGTGCAAATACGAAGGCTGCCACAACTACATCGTACACAAGGGACTCTGTTGTCGTCACGGGGTGGGTCCATCGCTGAAAGATCTTTTTAAACTTGTGACTTGACGTCCATCAGCTGTGGACACAAAGCTTCTCGGTGGTCGTCAACGTGAAGGTGCAACTCACTTTGGCCGTCCGGTCTGCTGTTGCCGTTTGTGATTGCATAGGGAGGCAAGAAGTGCTCGCAGGAAGGATGCAACACGAGTGCCAAACATCGAGGACTGTGCTGGAAACACGGTGCGTCGCACAAATAATGAACTGCGTCGAGAAATCGTCCTGTATCTTTCGGAAAACAGTCAACGTGATGCGATATCTGTCTCGTTGGTAGGTGGCTCGGTGGTGTGCAAGGAAGATGGATGCGACAAGAAAGCGAAAGCGCGTGGGTTGTGCTGGGCACACGGCGGAGGCACCAAGTGCCGAAATTCTGAGTGTATCAAGGTGGCTGTGTCGAATGGATTCTGCTGGGCTCATGGTGGTGGGAAGCGCTGCGCTCTAAGAGACTGTATCAAACCAGCATATGGACGAACACACAACCTTTGCCAAAAACACTTCACACAGCTTCGGCGCACCAAACACTACGTAGTGTAAATGCATTTGCTGGGAATCCGTCAGTTGAAAGCTGTCGGACGATATCCAACTCCACTTGGCATAATGTTTCGCTGAAAATCTTAAACGATGCTTTGACTCATGAATCGGACAGTTTAACTGATCAGCAAGTGCTGGCGGATCGACTACGCACTTTGGTTCGGATTGGCAGTGTCACTGTCTCAGTAGAAGCGAGCATTTCGTGCTAAAGCAGATAGCCAGACGCGGAAGTAGAGCGTCTCCCAAGAAACGAAAACGTCCAAGAAAAAAAAAACTGACGAGAGATTTGAATTCGAGAAGACCGTCATTCGCTCAGACAATTTTACGTCAAAGGAATCCTACTGATTGTGCCTTTAATCCTTGGCTATATCGACGATGTGAACAATCTTCTTGGGAGAAATTAATCGCCTGGAATTATCTGGTACGTAGCCGTCCCACAGAAGTGGACCTTTTGTCTCGGTTAGCCCGTCACATAACAGAGCACAACTGTTCGTCATGTCATTCAGGCTGATCCAAAACGTTTGGTAACATTACGGAGCCGCATCTCATCTCCAGTCAATTTGATCCTTATATTCAAGACCCAAATACCTGAAACATCGCTCACTCAATGTGTTTCAACCAGGGGATAGCAGAAGTAGAAGATCACCGGTAATTAATTGTCCGCTCAAATGAACTGGGCATCCGTAAATTTCTGGCTGGTGAAGGCATTTTCTCTCAATTCAGGTTCAACTTTACACGACATAAAACATCATTTATGGCCGCGTAAGGATATTGTATAACGCCGCTGGAGGATAGTCAGATGAGAGTCTCCCATTAAAATCCCATTCTATCTGATAACCTCACCCAATTTCAGCCTTGCATTGATAACGAGATAAACGTGCAAATGGACTTGAGCCAGAGAGAAGCATTTATCCGGCAGTGAGCAGGAACAAAGTGAGGGCGTGCCACAGGAAGTTGGTCGGAACTCTTTGAAGCGAAAAGCATCCATTCATCATACCACCACAGCCGCCAGTTTTCGTCGTAGCTCGAGATGGAAATATCAGTTATTTGCTGGCTGGATTCGATCCGCAATGGGTCATACAGTGTTATAGCCAACTACAGTCGCGATTCGGCATCCAATAGTAACGAAAATCTGAATCTTGTATCTCACGCCGATATCTCCATTTGCTCGTCAAAGTGCTCCAACTAGCTTCTGTTGAACAGGATCTTGCTCGATATATGTTATGCTAAAACACGTATCGCGAGTCACCTTACTACCCAAAATGCCTCAACTGCTCGCGTCGGTGATGGTGGTTAAAACTTGGTATGAGGAATTCATGAAGAGTCCAAAGAGAAACGACTTAACGTTACAGATACAGTCACTTAGAGGCAGACAACCTGATGTGAGGAGAACTCACCCTGATTCATGGGAGATGTCCGTTTTCTCTATTCTGGTGGTGCCAACGCTTAAAAGACTAGCAATCTCTGCGTGGTTTACTGCTCAACGGACGCTCTTATAGTAAGGTTTCAGGCCTACGCGACGTTACTGACAGACGATGTATTTGTTTGTAGATCGTTTTGCTCTTCGAGTTCTATAAACATTCGACAACGCTACGTGCAGTTTCAGGAACACTAAAATCAGAGATGAGGTATCTCCTTCCCTTGTTTTAGCTGCTCGTGGTGTCTGACGCAGTAATTGTGTGTCCGTTCATATGCAGCCTTCTTGCAACCGCTATACGCACAGCGTTTCCCACCGCCGTGTGCCCAACAGCAGCCATTGGACACAGCCACTTTAGTGCAGTGGGAAGTGGAGCACTTGGTACCTCCTCCATGCGCCCAGCATAACCCGCGGGACTTCCCTCGACGCTGACAGCCTTCGACAAAGCACTTCACCGAGCCGCCTACAAGAAGATAAAGGTCAGTTTTGATGAAACTACAATTCCTAGAGGAAATCTCACCATGGCGCCAACAGAGCCCTGCGTTCTTTGCACTGGATTGGCAATCCGCAAAGGAACACTTCTTACCTCCCTACAGTCAAAACGTGAACTAAGTATTTGGGTGTTGTGCTATACCATTCAGATGCAAAATCTTACGCCGTGTCGGAAGCAGAGGCCCTTGTTGATGATGTATTTCCCACATCCGACGACTTTGCACTCACGCGAGCGTCTCTTCTCCTCGTAGCTGAGTGTCTTTCTCTCTTTTGACTTACTCGAGGTATCCTTGTCAGCGGTCCGCTTAGCGCTGACTCAGCGGATACATTTGCTGGTGTCGACTGGTTTGTACCGTTATCTGTGGGCGAACTGCTCCAAGTGGCTTGTTCCGACTGCCTGGGATTAATCAACCTCTGAGACTCTGACGACACGGTCTCAACTGCGTTCATTATGAAGCCTAGGGACCCCTTGATGTTGGTGCCACTGCTGGGCCACGCAGCGTCCAATGTGTTGACTGGTAAGCTCAACATGGCTGGATTGACAGAAGAGCGTGTGTTTGGTGGTGCGAAATGATAAATAGATCCACCCCACGCTGGACCAGTGGACCAGAGACGACGTGGTCGAAATAACCGCCCGCAATATGCTGAAAGGACAGGAATGCACCCATCGGTGTCTGAACTATTGGGTTCAACTCGACTTACAGATACAAAACGTGATTTATCTATACGTTTGGGGTTAGCTAAGATTCATCTAACAGCTCGGCGTTTGGTGGCCACATTGGCGCATGGTATTCAGCTCACTTTATGTTACCATATCATTGCAAGGATTCAAGTGTTTTTGCGTACCGGTACTAAAACTCTCTACTCAACGGGTTATACATGTACTGTACACGTTTAACCCCTCGTCTCCCAACGTCATAAGATATGACATAAACTACGTCGTATCTTATGACGTACTATGCGGGTTTGGCTCGAAAAGCTACTAATACTTTAATCAAGTCATTTTAAAAAATTAGGTCAAACAGATTTTTGCTGAACGTCCAGAAATAGGGGGTGCGCGGGAAATGTAGGGGAGGGGGGTCAGTTTTGGGAATCACGGTGCTCGCGAACCGTTCATTCCAAGTTTGCCGGATGGCGCGCATCCGCTCCAGTCGTCAACGAAAGGCCGCCGCTACTGCCGCTGCCGCAGCCACCGCGAGAGACATCGACTTCGGTCACTTCTGGCGTCAGATCCGCTCTGCTGGTTGGACAGCCAAGAAACCTAGCGGCCTGCAGAACGAGTGGAGCTATACAAGCCCGGATGGCACCAATGTGCTGATTGGCGAGGATGCCGTTGTGAAATTTGCTGTGGAGTCTGGCATTTTAGATGGAACCCCCCGATAGTGACGTCGACGAAGATGCTCGGAGTCCAGTCAGCTCAGATGAGCAGGTTACAGTTCGCAAATTGACACCAGTGTCAAACTATCGCAGGGTACACCATATCAAACCTGTTGGGTACATCAAGTGACTCAGATACCTCGTTATCCCGGTCGGCGGTCTCGCGAGCATTTGATTTGCCCTCAGAAGACCTTTTACTGTGTTATGAAGTCGCTCTCTTCCTGAACAAAACCTTTATTCAGGGCTTATCCTCTTGACTTCCTCTGTGCTCTCCTGCGCAGATTCGACTCTGAGGTTGGTAACCAACCTCTCCTTCCTAACATGCACGATAGTCGCTCGCAGCTCCTGTAGATCTTGTTCAATCCCCTTCGCAGCTCTCACCAGCCTCGGTTGACACTGCATCGTCATTCTCGCTACCAGCAACCTCAAAATGAGCAGGGTTGCAACACGCCGCCCTCCGAAGACAATTCTGCTTCGGAATCCTCACTTCCCTGGTTCATATGCCTCACCGAATGCAGCTCGGCGTAACTCCCGTGGTGTAGCTTGCACATCAGGGCACATATTAATCATCTTCGTCAGCTGGCTAATTTTCATCGAGTTCAGCGGTTTAGTGAATTGGTCCACAGGATTTTCGCCTCCATCCACCCTCCGTAACTTCACAGCTCCCTGTGCAGATTGTTCTCGCACGTAGTGATATCTTAGCTCAATATGTCGCGTCTTTCGGCTATAGGATGATCTGCTAGTGCCAACGCCGCTTGATTGTCAACACCCAAATCAAACTTCACAAGGTGATTAGGCACGATCTCCAGCAAAATATTGGTCAAAGCTCGTCCTTCTTGGCACGCTTCACAAGAGGCTACGGCTGTACTTTGAGCCACCACACTCTGCCGACGTGCTGCCCAAGCAACAGGTCCTCCAGCGACCACCATGACGTATCCGTAATGCTCTTACGGGTATCTGGACAATTTCCCCAGTCGGCGTCACAAAATCCATCGATTTTTATCGTCTTCTCGCCACCTTGTTTCCCAAAGTAGATGCCTCGTTCTTGTGTTGCTGCGAGATACCGAAGCACTCTTTTTACTGCTCCTTTATTTGGTTTCTCGGTAAATCTGCTCAAATACCCAACACAATAAGCCAAGTCAGGACGTGTACTCATAGCGAGGTACATTAGTGACCCAATAGCAGCTCGATAGGAAATCCCGGGCTCTTCGTCTCCGTCAACAGCACTCTTCAGCTTCAAGTTCGTCTCCATAGGTGACCGGCTACCATGCGCACTCCCAAATCCAAATCGCTCGAGAACTTCCTTTGCGTATTTTGACTGGTGGAGAAACATCCCATGTTCATCATCCTCTACCTGAATACCCAAGTAGTTGTGTAACCGTCCTTGGTCCTTAATCCCGTAGCTCTGGTTCAGTTCCTCAAAGAACTTTTTCTTCCAGTCCTCATCGTTTGTCCCACACACCAAGTCATCAACGTACACGAGAAGAATCGCGGCAACTCCGTCCTTCCTGTACGAGTACAGACATGGCTCCGTAGTACTCTGTTGTCATCCACGCTCTGTCAGCCAAGTGTGCAGTTCATCATTCCATTCTTTGCCACTTTGGTGCAGTCCATACAGTGCATTTTTCACCTTGTACACCCACCCTTTGTCAAAAGGGAATCCTGCAATTCTCCGAATGTAGTGAACTATCTGAACTATCTTGAGCTTCGCGTTCAAGTATGCCGCTCATGGACTCGATCTTTGTTTTGCTCGGACAGTACTGCCACGTACGCGAGAGCAGCAAATACAGCAAATCCCATGTCGTCCAACTCGCTTGGCGTCTCCGGCACGTCAACTTCGACAAGACCAGTCTTCCGTTCATGTTCAGCAGGAGGTTCTGAGCTCTGGTTTTCTTCTGTAACTTCGAACACTATATATTCTCCGTCGGAGGTTCTCGTCTTAGCCAACTCGCTTCGGAGGTTCTCGTCTTAGCCAACTCGCTTCTCGCTGCACCTCATCATCTCTCTTGGGGCTTGTCGTCGTCGTACTTTGTTCCGGTATTTCACCTTTACGCCCCCCTACGACTGGTGAGTCGTAATCAGCTCTTCCTTATGTAGTTTGATCCGGATATTGTTCTCTCGCCCACTCAACGACAGCCTTGTCAAATGTATCAGCTTCATGTCTGTCTCGGTAGAGAATTTTCTCGTTGACAGAGACTTGTCCTCCAAACTGTACAGAATCCTCACTGGGTAGTACACCTTACACCCAAGTTGTCCCTCTCGAAAACCCAGTACAAATCCCACCCGGCAATTGTCAGCAAACTTACGTCTTGCCGCTCCGACCTTGGTGTGCACGTAAGCCAGTGCCCCAAACTTTCTCAAGTGGTGAATGTCCGGTGTTCTCTCCCACATCGCCACGTAAAGAATGCCTTCTATCGCACTCGAATACGATCTGTTCTTGATATATGCCGCGTAATACAACGCATCTACCCAGAACGAAGTAGGAAATCCAGACTCCTTCATCATTGATTTCATCATCCCGGCGAGTCTGGTGACTTCTTTCAACCATGTTCAGCCGCGAGGTATTGGGTGGAGTCGCCGTGTGCGTTATTCCTTGAGATCGGTACCAGTCTACGATCTCTTCGTTAGTAAAGTCCCCCCCCCCTTCAATCGGAAAAGATCTCCTTCACTCGGTCTTGTGGCCACTGCCTGTATGCCCACGACACGTATCTCTTCATCAGCACATTTATCTCTTGTGTCAGTTTCGCCTTAACGGGATACACGGTCAAATAGCGGGTATGCGCGTCCATAATGACCAGTACTGCTCTAAAGCGAGTACAATTGTAATTCTTCGGTGAAAAAAAAAGATCAGCAAATACTAGTTGGTTCCTCTTCTTGATGCCACGGTCAAGCTGCTTCATCGGTGTTTTCGCTCTCTGTTTTCCGAGCTGACACGCCTCACACATGTCAAACTGCCACTTGCGCAGTGTCATGCCTTTCACCATACATTCATCCGCCATTTTCTTGACGAATTGTGGGCACAGATGACCTAAACGATCATGCCACGTCTTCAAATCTGCAACGCCATCGCTCAGCGCAAAATTAACCACACTGCCAGGCTCGCCATCCAGATCAGCATCTGCAGAAAGTTGTTCTTGGCTTCGAAGATCCACAGACCTGAACGATGTATATCCGCCTTCTGTGCACACACGCCGTTCTTACTCAGCGAATAGCGTCTCTTAGCGTTGTCATACGCCACGTCAAAGCCTTGCTCATGTGTCTTGGACTGGGATAGCAGGTTCTGATGCTCTGGGGAGAAAAATACGTTCTCCAGTCGGAGCAAAACGACCTCCTCGTCCACCTTAACCCACAAGTCCACAGTATCGACTCCAACAGGTACTGCAGAGCCACTATACCCTCGTACAATCGCTCGCTGTTGCTCAGCGGCTGAAAGGTCTCGATACGTGACAAAGTACCGTTTGTCTCCTACAAGGTGTCGATTGGCGGCACAGTCGAAGATCCATCACCCAGACGAGTACTCTGGTTGATTCTTCTCATCGACGGCTAAAGTTGATTCCTGGTCTTCGTTTGATCCTCAAGCCTCGTCCGTAGCACAAACACTCCGCTTACGGTGATTAGCCTTCTCCATCATACTTTTGCTAGCATTTGGACAGTTCTGTGTGAATCGAACGAGGATCTTTCCCGGAGAGGCGACATCAGCCACGAAGCCGAAACAAGCGACAGGGGGGACCTGTGATGCCCAGATCTGAGTCGAATCAGACAAAGGTACGATGGGTCCCGCCGAGGAACAGGCAACAGAGACACCTGCGGAAGGTCTAGTGGAGCGGTGTTCGTTGGTGATCCGAGTCCTACCGGGTGGAAGAATGGGGAGATCAAGGGTGTTCTCGCGCGATCGGCGATGGCGGGGTCCCAAGTGAGCACGATCGGCTCCCTCCGGCGCCCTGAAGCCTTCTAACAACATGATCCTGATTCCCCGGGCGGCGACGAAGCGGGATCACGTAGTGATCCTCTCCCGTTTAAGTACGAGATCAGCTCCGGATCAAGCTCAGCCCCAGGCCCGACGCAGACCCTTCTGGTGGCCTGATCCGGATTCTCCGAACGACTACCAAGCGGGATCAGGCAGCGATCACCTCCCCGACTAAGTGCGAGATCAAGTCCCGATTAAGTGCGAGATCAAGTCCCGATTAAGTGCGAGATCAGTCCCGATTAAATGCGAGATCAAGTCCCGATTAAGTACGAAATCGGCTCACGATCAGGGTTAGGGGAACCAAGCTAGGGATCAGCTATGTAGCCAGTGTCATGTGATCGTAGGATAGTAAATCAGGATGGGATTAGTAGGCATAGGGATAACCATAAACAGAATCGAATTTGCCCTGAACCACTCAAGTGTCTTCGCTACGCCTGGAACCGGGAACTACATTGGCCCTACAAGCGTCAAGAAGGTAAGGAAACGTGACCTAGTATAGCGGTTAAGTCTGGATAATATATTGGCCAGCTTTGCCCTATCTAGTAAACTATCCTTTAAGTGCATACATCGGATCGGAAGGAATTGGTTGTTTGGCCTAACGATTCCGTCGAATCTCGCCCCCTCAAGACCCCCGCTATCGGAAGCGGCAAACAACGGAAAGGAAGGGACTAGATCCCAAATATTGGACCATTGGAAGACCTGGATCAAGGACCAGGCACCCGGATCAAGGCTCGAGGACTCGCCTACGACCGGGATCAAGTACCCCGAGGTGGAGTGAAGAACTTCCACGCTACCTCAAACCCCTGCGTCCCACAAGACCTTCTTCCGACCTTCAAGACATCTTCAGAAGTCACCTGGAAGAGCGTAACCCGCCTACCGACGGGTACACGAGGTGAATACTACACACAGCTAGATCACGGGTCATCGGGGGACCCCCTCCGTTAGTCGGTGTCTGGGCGCAAGTGGTGATCGGGACCTGCCTTAACGAGATTTTGGCAGATCCGCTCCACCACAGTTCTTCTTGATATGTCCCGGCTGATGGCATCCATAGCAGTTTCTTTCGCCGCGATCTCGGTAGTGTTGCTGGGCTCTCTCTCGGCGCTTTCCATTTTTTTCCACCACTAGAGTCCCCAGAAGTATCTCCACAAGTGTTGTCTTTACTCGCAGCATTAGACCCACTGCGTGATGCATCTCCAGACCCACTGTTGGCTTGCTCGTTTTGGCTGTGAATTGTGCGGTTGGAGGCCGTTTCCCTCCTTTTCCACCTCGTTGGTCTCCTTGGTTCTGGTCTCGGGTGTTCGGCATCCTATCAACTTGAGAGTTCCTGTCTAAGGTGAGGATTATCGCCCTAGCTTCTTCAGGAGTACTTAGTGTCTGCATTCCTCCTTGGAACATCAGCGTCTGTAACTGCTGGTAGTAGTGAAACTGCGAAATCGACCGGATCATTAGATCAACCATCCAAACGTCGCTCAAATCCGGGTCCAACGCCGCTAGCTACTCTCGCAGAGACATCATATATGACAGGTGATTCTCGACATCAGCTCCTGGACGACATGACGCAATCTCCAGTTTGTTGCGCAGCGTTCATTGCGTGTACAGCCGTGTCGTGGGATTTTCCTGTCCTTCGAGTCAACTGGTCTTGCCGAGCCAGTATGTCGCCAACTACGATACTTTTATCGCAGATAGCATTCATGGGCCATTCGTTCTCCTCGACTTGGTAGCACATGAGATATCGACTCATCTGGCGCTTGTACAGTTGCCAGTCCCGCCCATTCCAATTCACAGGACACCCCTCCTGATTCCACTCCACATCCGGAGGTCTTCCTGACGATGCTGAATTCGTTGCCATCCGAGTCTTTGGGCTCATAACCCTGTTATGAAGTCGCTCTCTTCCTGAACAAAACCTTTATTCAGGGCTTATCCTCTTGACTTCCTCTGTGCTCTCCTGCGCAGATTCGACTCTGAGGTTGGTAACCAACCTCTCCTTCCTAACATGCACGATAGTCGCTCGCAGCTCCTGTAGATCTTGTTCAATCCCCTTCGCAGCTCTCACCAGCCTCGGTTGACACTGCATCGTCATTCTCGCTACCAGCAACCTGAAAACGAGCAGAGTTGCAACATACGGGACGCTTCGCAACTCGAAGAAGCCGCTGTTGGGTTGCAGTTATTGTCGGGTGCATCCGGAGGAGAGCGCGATGCCGAAGCAGACCACGAACTTCCCTGTGACGAACGCAGACCAGCGCGCAGGCGACAGCGTGACAATGTGGAGGACGTCAACATTGTGCCGGACAACGAGGGCTCAAGTGTGTTCGAGAGTCTCAGTTCTGATGAGAGCGACTGTTTTGCCTATGAAGATGCTGATGAATCCATTGTTCAAGGAGATGACGATAGCGACGATGTTATCTCCGACGGCGATGCCGTCGCAATAGATGAGGCGTTCATCGCCTCTCTACAGTTGGATAGTGATGAGCCGGATCGCAGCAGCCTACAGCAGCGCCAAGAAGCCTTGCGAGCAATGAAGTGGACGGTCACCTCGTCCTTTGAACTGAAAGATGTTCCAGCCTATCCAGGTCTGACTATGGAAGACGCTCAGCCCTGCAGCGAGTTGCGCAAGATCAGTCACTCGCCGCTGCTAACGTTCTTTTATTTCATGCCGACCTTGTGGGTGATGATAACCCAGCAGACAAACTTGTATGCGCTTCAGCAAGTTGATAGACGGGCTCAAGCTATCCAACAGCGGCGGGGGAAACAAGGAGACCGCCGGCAGGAGTCATTGAAGAACATAAAGCGTCGATTGAAGTCCAGTGATGAATACCAGCCTCATGAGATCCTTCAAGTCGTCGGTTTGCTGGTTGCCCGTATGCTCTGCTCGCAGAAGCTCTTTGCTTCTCACTGGACGTTAGTAGACGGCGCGATCCCTGCGGGAAGTTTTGGGCATTACATGAGTCGCAATCGCTGTCAAGACATCATGCGTGATCTTCATTTCGTCGACAACCAGAGCGAACGTACCAGAGACAAGCTGTGGAAGCTGAGACCGGTGATCACTAAGATGCAGCAACGGATTAGAGAAGGGTGGTCGCTGGGTGCTGTCTTTTCGTTTGATGAAGGAGTATTACCTGCTACGTCCAAGCGAAACACTACCAGAATGTTTATGCCTGATAAACCACACTGCTACGGGACAAAGATGTTCATGACGTGTGACTCTTGAACAGCATACTACCACAGGTAACAATGCTTACATTTTTTTATGTCGTAACTTACACCATCGATGATTCTGACTATGTGCTATGTCGTATCCTACCAGATTCGAAATTTACGCAGGAAAGCGCAATTCGGATAACACTGACAGCAGCTCATTCGATCACAGGACGGGGGCAGCTGCTGTGGTTCGGAACCTCAACATCGTTCTTGGAGAACAAGTTCGACAGCGATGGCATGCTGTCGTCATCGACAGATATTACAGTTCAACTCCACTCGCGATCGAACTGTTGAAGATGAACGTGTACGTAGTGGAACTTTAATGGTCAATCGAGTTGGGGTGGACAAGAATCTCAAAGTAAAGAGTGCAACGCGGCCTGCTAGTATTCCTCGGGGCACTTTCACCTTCTCGCGTTCGGTTGCTGTGCCTGCAATGGTTGCTTTCCACTGGTGGGATCGCGAACCAGTTTATTACCTGTGTACCGGGGCTGTGATAAAGGCGTCAACGATTGAGCGAAAGGTGAAGCAGGTTGGAGCTATTACGGTGCCTTGCCCATCAGCCGTAAACAACTACCAAGGTTGGATGGGCGGAGTTGATGTACATGATCAACTCCGCCTCCAAGCCTACTTCAAAACGACGAGACAACAGCGGCTGCATCACGCAACCGAAAGCAGTGTGGCTTCTTGAGCACCCTCATCATCCGCAATTACCGCTTCTTTCTGCCGCGGGAAAGACGGCACACTTGCTCCAACACGTCAACCGCAGTTAGTTGAGGCCCAACAAACATCGCCCAAGCCTTGAAATGGCTGTAACCACCACCCATCTCAACTCAAATACAGCAGTTGAGGTAACTGGGTCCTAGCTCAAACCTATCCATGTTTGAGTTGACATACAACCGAACTGACGCTGAAACACGCACGAAAAACAGACTCCGAAAGTTCTCTAATAGTTGTGAAGCACCATCGACAGCAGCCGAGTGTGCTCGTCGGATTGACCTCTGACCTTTTTTGTTTAGCATGATGTTATACTATACGAAAAGCTCTCAATTATATTATTTTATATTATATTATATTAATGAAGTACTACTTGATATTACTAAATTAATACCGGTCCGAAACGCATGGTTTCATTCAGTTACAAGACAAAACTACTACCATGAAACATGGTTACTATCGATTACTGGTGGTGGCAGTACTACGTTGTCGTGCAACAGGTAATAAGTTGATTAACTGGTTACTTGACTATTCTCATCACTGGAAAGTAAGTCCCCGGAGGGACTCGAACGCCTGCCAAGTGCGTAGCTTGTGGTGCGTACACCAGTGGACCACCAGGAGGCCCCTATTGTCGTGCTACAGTAAACTGACGTGTCATGACAAGTTAAGGTCCTTACCGTCATTGCACATTCTCCAACAATAGCAACACCACAATAGAAAATTATATGCCTGCGTAACCGGAATACCTTACACGTTCCGTCAATGAGATTTTGACGACAGCCAGTGTCCACACACGAGACAGGCGGGTTTCATCAACGATGATGTTGAGGAATCCGTAGTACGAACTGGTTACAGCTTTTCATATATTTTATTGGCTCAAATTTACACATCTGGTATAAACAAAACTAAATATCCTCCCTCGCTCTAACGCCGCTGCAATATGGCCAACAAAGGCACTCATTCGCTTGGAGGTCAATTGCAGAGTCATCATCAGTCTACGATAGCCTTCGCTACACCAGTGCCAGGCAATCTAAGCATCGACCAAGTACGAAACGCTTGTACAGCCCCCAACACGAAGAAAGCATACCAAAGTTATATCAAGGGTCTCTCGCAATGGATTCGCGCAACGCAAGATGCCCCAGATGATTTTTTCGAGGAGGACGGTAGCCTGGATCTGTCTATCGTTTTGCCATCCCATTTCGAGCAGTTTCTGATGGATAAGATGAACGCTGGTACCATTAAGGTCTCAACACTTAGTGGGTATCGGAGCGCTGTCAAAGATGTATACAGACAGAAGCGAATTGATCTTCCGACTGAGTATAATAATGATCTCAAAACGACTGTCACAGGGTTAAAGAGAGTGGAGGCTGAAAATGATCAAGCGGGACGTGAACGTAGGCCAGACAAGGAGCCATTGACGTTTTCAGTGTACATGCAACTTGCAGAACGAACGCTTGCACTTCAGGACAATGGGTTTGCTCATCTCTTTCTTTTGTCCCAGTGGAACTTGATGTGTCGATCAGTTTCGGTGGAAACTTCACATTTCACATCTGCTGATGATAGTGTTGGATGCGTGCTGCATAAGACAAAGACGAATCAAGAAGGAAGTGGGCCCAAGGACCCCCGCCATATATACGCCAACCCCGAGAATCCATCTTGCTGCTGGGTGCTTGGTCTCGGAGTATACTTTGCGTCAAACCCATTACTACCTCCTGGAAAGCTTTTCCCGGGCTCTAACCAGAAGTCACGTTTTGGCAAGGTAATTGGTCAAATGTTGGAGGACATCACTGGGCAGAAAATATTCGGGACACATTCGATCCGAAAGGGCGTCGCAACTTTCGCTAGCAGCGGGAGTACTGGTGGTCCATCAATTGTGAGTGTGTGCTTGAGGTGCGGATGGTCTTTGGGTGGTGTTCAGGACCGTTATTTCCGTTTGAAGCTGCAGGGGATCAATATTTGGGTCGTGTTGTGGCTGGACTGCCACAGAACAATTCGAAGTTTGCTACGTTGCCACCTCACTTTGCTGATAACAGGGATGATTTCATTTTGGATTGTACCGCTCAAATGTTTCCTTCAATGGTTGGTGATGCACATATCGGTTCAGTATTGCATCTCTGTCTGGCTTCCTTAGCACAACATGCTGAGTATTTACGCAGAAATGTCTCGCAAAAGCATCCACTGCTGTCTTCTTACATTTTCCGATGTCCCGACATTATGGTAAAACTTCAGAGTATGCTAAGCACAAGTGAGAACACATGGATGCGAGCGACCGGGATTCCTCCTCATGTGGAGCTCTTTCAGCAACATGTTGAAACGCGTGCTGCATTACGGCAGCTACCAGAAGTACTGCTAGATGGTGTGTCGAAGTTACTGGAGGAGCGGTGCATGGATCAGCGTATTACACGGGAATCATTAGGAGTGACGATACGTACATTGTTGGAAGAGGCAGGGATGCTGCGATCGCCCAATACAAACAGTCAAGACACTACACCTCATCGTTCAGGCAATATTGCTTATCACTGGTCTTCCGATGGTCGATTTCATAGAATGCCTGAAGGCTTCGAGTTTCCCCAACTTGATGCACTAGGAGTATGGCGGTTGTGGTGGCTAGGTAATCAAGCGTCGGGCTTTCCTCCGTTTCGAAGTTTACACAGCTCAGACTTTGCTACTAACGTAGAATACCGAATAGTACGCGGCGTTCTATTGTTATTAAACGCCCTCTTCAACCAACTAGGGCGTTGTATTTGATGGGCGTTCAATTCGTACCTCTATTCGATTCCGCATTGTTGAGTACAATAAAAACAACGAACAATGAATTTACCATCAACGCCAGCAAATGGATTTAGTGTTATGTTCTTCGAGAGCTACTCATCGATGCAGATCTCATCGAGCGCGTCCAGCAGCTCGCTGGAGCTGTCGCCGCCATTGTCACTGTCGCTGTTGTCATTGAGTGTGGCCCAGGCCACTCGAAATTGTGAACCGTAGACGTCATGCTTACTGATGGACCAGTCGTTTGGATCGTCAATGAACCCGCACTTTCCAATGCTCTTTTGCACGACGTTGTCAGGGACCTGGCGCCATGCATTCGACACCCACGAAACCACTGTCTCCAAGGGGGGAGGGCGTGGGTTTCCGGCCCGGGTATAGCTCACTTGGCCTGAACATTTCCACTGGTCGATGAGCACCGACATGTGATCCTTAAACGACTTGAAAATGCCCACGTCACCAGCCTGAAGACAAGGAGTTAGGCCGCCAGGAATAACGGCCATCTTGATGCCTTTTCCTCGCAACGCTTTTTCACTTCTTCGCCAATATGCGCTCTCATGGAATCTCAAACAACCTACTGGCCTGTTGTTTGAGTAACTTGCGGGAATCGCTTGTTTTTTTATGCTGCTTTCGTCTAGCTGGCATCTTGGCGAATGATGCAAAACAAACATGCTGCTCGCGTTGTCCGGGGAGGATTCACGGGTGAATGAGCATTGTCAGACTTGTTACAGCTGCAGAGAACTGGAATTCTGCCGCAACGTAAGTCAAACTGCCGAGAAAATCAGCTTTGTTGACTACAGTGTTCAATTAAGAGGGCGTTCAATTTGAGCGCGTTCTATTCTTTGTATAACGCCCTCGGAGACCGCGTTCAATTCGTAGGGCGTTGTATTACTTTACCGCGTACTATTCGGTATTCTACGTTAGTAGCCGCAAGATGTTTTCCGAGTGGTCCGTGCTGGTTAGGCATGTAACGACTGCCATCGAGACCAGCACAGGCACCAAGATGCAGCACCCAAAGACCCAAGAGGAAGCTGATTCCCTATACAAACTCGGAATGTCGAACATTCTACTGAAGCCATCCAGCCATCCGCACAAGCAGCGACCGGAGCGAGCTGTTACTACCTTGCGTCGGAACGGGCTTAATTTGGAGTACCTTCGAATGAATCGAGAGTGGGTTCACAAAAAGGATGAAACGAGAGCGAGAATGAATGTCGAAAGATGAACCGGGAGTTGAAGCTACAAACGGATTATATCTGAGGATGTTTTGTGTTGGGTTGGGTTATTGAGCATAACGTACGTGAGAGAAGAACATTTGAAGATGGATAATGCTGTAGTGACTAGTGAAGACAACGTTAACGTTATTTTAGCGGTCAAAAAATAAATATGCAGGTTGTAGTTCAACGCCCGCTTAACCTACTTCTAGCCTGCTTTCATTGCGTGGACTGGAACGCTAATACGTCACGACTCCTGCGATATCAACGCCATGAGTGTACGCAAGGTTGGTGCACTCAGCAAGTTCTTGGCACTCCAGTTTGAGCTGCTCGTCGTTCGAGAATTTAACGACCCAGAAGTATACCCCTTCTTTATCGCCCCATGCCGGCACCTTTCCAAGCAAAAATTGCTCCTGCTCTGAGCCATCACTGTCATGTAACTTGAATCCTCGCAAAATGTTCCAGTGAAGCGGCTTTGCTGGAAGCTTTAGGAAGTCCTTAATGAGTACATCCACAGAGAACCTGTGAATATTGTCACCTCCTCGAGTTAGTGCCTTCGGTTGCTTCCGCTGTCCGCCACTCAGCTTCCGCGTTGGCAACGAATTTAGAATGCTGTCGATGGTAATGTCCCCAATCAACGTCATAGCAGCTATCACGTGAGAACACTGCCACCCTGTATGTGAGAACATCGCGCAGTCGCAAGCATACTTCTCTCGAATAGCAATAATCTATCAAAAAGGCATGCAAGTAAGAATATAGAAACACAAAAACGTCATGACCTTCATACCTGTGCGTCGAGTATTGTGGGTGCTGCACACATTCCCGAGATGGAGTCAGGTTTGAGCATAATGACTTGGTGGATGGACAGACACTGGAGTTCTGCATTTAATACTGTCGTTTTCTTTGGCATTTTCCCCTTTAAGGAATTCCGGTATCTGGACACGAATCGACAGAGTAGGAGGTTAGACATTCGACGTGTAATGTTGATCAAACACTGCTACTGCGTACTTCGTTGCTCTATCACGGTTAAGTGGCGTGCTGTGGATATTCCGCACAGATACGACAAACTTGCTGGCATTGAAGAGTATGGCCTTCGCGCAGCGAGTTCGAACGTCTTTGATCAAGTAGTAGTTACCTTTGTCGCTTAAAAGCGTTTGGACTTCACGACAACTTCACTAACCAGTGGACCTGGATCACAAAACAGTAGAGTTTACGATAGCTAGTTGATAATCTCTTCAAGTACAGAATGACTTACCTTCACCGAAGTGGCGAATAATCGACGCTGTTGGCTGGATTTCCTGGTGACGTAGAATGCGCGGAATAGAGTCATTTAAGACAACCGCCGTGCTGACCCTCAAGTTTAACACACACGCTTGCTTGATCACACTATGATGAGCCTCCAATGCGTTTTGCGACGGTGTAATTCCAGGTTTTGCAGCAGCATAATACCAATTACCCCAGGTTTCTCCTAGATAGTATCCTTGGAACCACTCCACGTATTCAGTTTCGCCCTCATCACACCAGTACTTCACGAACAGCTCAGACAATGAGTTGAATTGCTTTTGTGAGCGCGTCTTATTCAGGTACTGCAAGTCGGGGAGAATATTATCCTCGTAAAACGAAGCGTTGGACAACAGCTTCGTCTTTTCCCTGCTCTTGCGCACTAGATGAGGGTAGCAGTTCAGGAGCTTGATGTCTGGCCATACGTCTTGAAATGCATTGGCAATGCATTGAGCTCTGTCGAGGCTTCCAAATGAAAGCTTCAACTCGACATCCAAGAATATTTGCGCTTACTTACAAGCAGAGCGGAACATGGCAGAGTATGCAACTTGGTGCTCAGTTTTGACAAACAAACATGTACATCCAAGGAATGAATGTCTTCGAGTACACGTTTCGCTTGTAGTGCGTCGTGTACGTGCCAAAATCCACGAGCGTCCAGCCGCCTAAAAAAAGATGTTAGTATTCAAGTAGAGCAATATACACATCAAACGAACCGAAGTGGAGTTTGTACGTGCCGTCAGTGGCTCCGAGTATGCCGTCGCTTTCTTGGACCATGACAGATCGAAATAAATTTCGAAAACATTGGTGGGATGTTAAAACGATACCAAAGCACTTTGCAGGCTGCTCATTTTGATCGACAACATCGTGCTCAAACACGTCCAGGACAATGAGCCCGTGCTTAAACTCGGTGTCTTTTCTGTCAAAGTCGAGAATTTCCTCAGACGAGCCGGGTTGCGCATCATTATCAGTGCGACCAAGAAAAACAGAGCGTGTAGTGCACATTCGCTCGTTACTCCACTCCAGCAACCTTACAATGTTGTGAATCTCCCACCAATCTATAATCGGCAGACATTCAACCCGTGAGTTTTCTGTTAACACGTCACATATTGGCAGAAGAAAACTTACGCTTTTGCTTCTTCCGAAGGGCCGATTTTCGGTTTTTTTTAACTGGATATACGAGGGGATGATCTGTAGCCGCCTTGGATTATCGGCATAACGTTGTAGGAGTATCTTTCGAGTCTTTTTGGGGCCACTGCCGTACAGAAGTGAGTCAACTACCTTTCTGATAGCACCATGGATACCGCGGCGCCGAGGCAAGGAATTGTCAGCATGGCTTACGGTACCATCGGATGTAATTTGACTCTCTTGACGAGAGGCCGATTTCGTATTGGTCTCATCCTGGATGACATGTTCACCTCTCATCTCCAGTGTATACGTAGTGTTTCCATGTTCATCTTTGGACGGAGATAGTCGGAGGGAGTTCGATCACCCCAGATGTGAAAAGCACCGATAGGCACGAACCGAATTACCGTGGTTGTAGATTTGCTTGTAGAAAATCGACTCATCCAGCATGTCAATTCCTATTGTGGCTTCCTCCAGGCTGTTGAACTCTCCAACTACCAAAAAGTCTCTCCTTGCCACGTTTACTGACGTGACACTCTCCTCATCGGAAGAAGGTGCAAAGTCGCTTGCTTCGTCGCTATTGCTGTCGATAGCCATGTTGGCCTCGAGCGTGAATTCTAGAATGAAAGAAACCAGACCAGGGCAGCGTTCTCTTTCTACATGTCTTAAAATAGTCTATTCCGTTGCATATTCATATGGAATAAGATTATCTACTATCAATGGATCGATGTTACCAAGTGAAATTTGTACAGCACAGCATATTATACATGTATGTAGGTACACATCCTCAGATATAATACGTTTGTAGCTTCAACTCCCAGTTCATCTTTCGACATTCATTCTCACTCTCGTTTCATCCTTTTCGTGAACCCACTCTCGATTCATCCAAAGGTACTCAAAATTAAGCCGCGACCCCTTGCGTCGAATCCGCCAAGCATTGCATGATGCTAACCCACAGGCTCAATCAGTTCCTTTTCATCACAGAAAGCGAGCCAAAAAGGGGTAAACAGTTAGTGTTAACACTCAACCAAAAGATCATGACTTTCACTTTGCTGTTTGTACCGTTGATCCGAGGCGTGTTGTGGGACATCCTGTTGTAGTGCCGTACCAAGTGTCTCCCAAGTGCTTTCTTTTAGCCAATCAGCATCAGTTACTTCATTGTCTGACGAATTGGTTACGGGAGCTCTACACAAGTCATTGACGCTGAATACAAGGAAGGAAATTGAAGTTTGAATAACTGGTTATTCCTGGTTGCTACTTGGCTTGACTATTGAATTCTGAAGATTTGATTGTGATTGTGAATTGTTTGAATGGGATATTGAATTTTCGAAGGCACTCGTTGCTGCGCCCAACTAAATAAAATGTGACGAGGCTAATGCACCCACCTGCGCCCAACCAACCCACCTCCCAAATGCTCCCAAATGAGCTACAGCTGAAAAAGCCAGTTGAAAGCCAGTTCAAGATGTTATACGTATAGTCGGATACCAAATGCGTTTCGTGTGTGAACGATTTCAAAGTAACTTTGCTCGCCCTCTAGCACAGGCGCCTTCTACAATCACAAGTGTAAGTTATTTGTTGTGGAGAAGAAAGTTGATCATGAACATGTATTTGGTGTTTATTTGTGTTTTGAAAGCTAGCTCAATCTTCCGTGCACATATAACATCAGGATCGAGCGCCGTTCGGTTGTGTGGGTACTGGTTAAAGGTGTACTTGTTCAGCGAGTCGTTGTGGACCAACCTAGCCGTGATAATCTTCCTAGGAACGGAGGCATCCTTCACTTGGACGCAAGCATTGATCTACGGTAACGACATGCACCCAATTAGCACAAGTATCCCAAGAGTACACTTGAAGCCCAACTAAGCCCAACAGAGGCCCAACTCATACCCAACTACACCCCAACTGCACCCAACCCAACCACACATACCTGTGCCTTGCATACCATAGCCCTCGACTGAATCCGTTTTCTCTTGCCCTTGCCACGCGCCTTGTACTTTCCCGAGTGCGTGCAAGCAAACGTCTTCCATAATTCTTCCACTCCAGTGGGAGTAAAGGCTTCGAGAGAGAAGTCGCACGTATCTTGGCGTTCCTGGCAGTTTGTCCGTACCCGAAAGCACTGTTGTCATACAAACCGTAAATAAAAGAGATCAGCATCATATAGACGGCAGCCACGGGCACTTCACACCATCATCATACCTGGTAAGTGCGCCGCATATACTTGGTGTCAAGGTCGTCCCAGGACTCGAACTCCCACCTGTACAGCAGGGCAGCGTGCAATTCGACGTCTTGGTCTTCATCAGCGTCGCTCAGCACAAGGCGAGGATGCGTGGATCTTCTGACGACCCTGCTTCGACTGCGATGTGTTGGTACTCGCACTGCTCGCCGTCTCACTGGCAGAGTCCACCCATTCCTCGTCACTCGCCCCATTCTGCCCCCTTGCTTTATTTTCTTCAAATGAGTGGTGCTGGCTCGGGTATACTAAATGTATACATCAACTGCGGACGGATATTTATATATCCAGCTGACGGGGTAGGTTAAAATATGATTCAAATTTAACCTAACCCAGTTGGGCGCAGCACTCACTCTCATTTTCGCTAATCATTTCTTATCTGGAAAGTAAGTCCCTGGAGGGCCAGGAGGCCTTGACGCTGAATACAAGTTGCAGACATATCAGTTGGCACGAAGTTGCAGACTCGTGTACATACGCTGCAGTCTATGATTGAAGGAGTGGTTATGCCTTGTGGAGAATTCTGCATGTAGTAACAAGTAATTTCGACAGTACACTACTTCAGGAAGTGCCAGCTCTCTCTACGGTGCTACCGATTCGTCTCGTGAACAATTTTAAACGAGACAGAAAGCATTCTCAGTTTAAGTCGCAGGCAATTTAGTTTAGGCACTCGTTGCTGCGCCCAACTAAAAAAAAATGTGACGAGGCTTTTGCACCCACCTGCGCCCAACCAACCCCAAGTGAGCCCATCCGGATCCCAACCACCCCCAAATGAGCTACAGCTGAGAAAGCCAGTTGAAAGCCAGTTCGAGTTGCTATACGTATAGTCGGATACCAAATGCGTTTCGTGTGTGAACGATTTCAAAGTAACTTTGCTCGCCCTCTAGCACAGGCGCCTTCTACAATCACAAGTGTAAGTTATTTGTTGTGGAGAAGAAAGTTGATCATGAACATGTATTTGGTGTTTATTTGTGTTTTGAAAGCTAGCTCAATCTTCCGTGCACATATAACATCAGGATCGAGCGCCGTTCGGTTGTGTGGGTACTGGTTAAAGGTGTACTTGTTCAGCGAGTCGTTGTGGACCAACCTAGCCGTGATAATCTTCCTAGGAACGGAGGCATCCTTCACTTGGACGCAAGCATTGATCTACGGTAACGACATGCACCCAATTAGCACAAGTATCCCAAGAGTACACTTGAAGCCCAACTAAGCCCAACAGAGGCCCAACTCATACCCAACTACACCCCAACTGCACCCAACCCAACCACACATACCTGTGCCTTGCATACCATAGCCCTCGACTGAATCCGTTTTCTCTTGCCCTTGCCACGCGCCTTGTACTTTCCCGAGTGCGTGCAAGCAAACGTCTTCCCATAATTCTTCCACTCCAGTGGGAGTAAAGGCTTCGAGAGAGAAGTCGCACGTATCTTGGCGTTCCTGGCAGTTTGTCCGTACCCGAAAGCACTGTTGTCATACAAACCGTAAATAAAAGAGATCAGCATCATATAGACGGCAGCCACGGGCACTTCACACCATCATCATACCTGGTAAGTGCGCCGCATATACTTGGTGTCAAGGTCGTCCCAGGACTCGAACTCCCACCTGTACAGCAGGGCAGCGTGCAATTCGACGTCTTGGTCTTCATCAGCGTCGCTCAGCACAAGGCGAGGATGCGTGGATCTTCTGACGACCCTGCTTCGACTGCGATGTGTTGGTACTCGCACTGCTCGCCGTCTCACTGGCAGAGTCCACCCATTCCTCGTCACTCGCCCCATTCTGCCCCCTTGCTTTATTTTCTTCAAATGAGTGGTGCTGGCTCGGGTATACTAAATGTATACATCAACTGCGGACGGATATTTATATATCCAGCTGACGGGGTAGGTTAAAATATGATTCAAATTTAACCTAACCCAGTTGGGCGCAGCACTCACTCTCATTTTCGCTAATCATTTCTTATCTGGAAAGTAAGTCCCTGGAGGGCCAGGAGGCCTTGACGCTGAATACAAGTTGCAGACATATCAGTTGGCACGAAGTTGCAGACTCGTGTACATACGCTGCAGTCTATGATTGAAGGAGTGGTTATGCCTTGTGGAGAATTCTGCATGTAGTAACAAGTAATTTCGACAGTACACTACTTCAGGAAGTGCCAGCTCTCTCTACGGTGCTACCGATTCGTCTCGTGAACAATTTTAAACGAGACAGAAAGCATTCTCAGTTTAAGTCGCAGGCAATTTAGTTTAGGCACTCGTTGCTGCGCCCAACTAAAAAAATGTGACGAGGCTTTTGCACCCACCTGCGCCCAACCAACCCCCAAGTGAGCCCATCCGGATCCCAACCACCCCCCAAATGAGCTACAGCTGAGAAAGCCAGTTGAAAGCCAGTTCGAGTTGCTATACGTATAGTCGGATACCAAATGCGTTTCGTGTGTGAACGATTTCAAAGTAACTTTGCTCGCCCTCTAGCACAGGCGCCTTCTACAATCACAAGTGTAAGTTATTTGTTGTGGAGAAGAAAGTTGATCATGAACATGTATTTGGTGTTTATTTGTGTTTTGAAAGCTAGCTCAATCTTCCGTGCACATATAACATCAGGATCGAGCGCCGTTCGGTTGTGTGGGTACTGGTTAAAGGTGTACTTGTTCAGCGAGTCGTTGTGGACCAACCTAGCCGTGATAATCTTCCTAGGAACGGAGGCATCCTTCACTTGGACGCAAGCATTGATCTACGGTAACGACATGCACCCAATTAGCACAAGTATCCCAAGAGTACACTTGAAGCCCAACTAAGCCCAACAGAGGCCCAACTCATACCCAACTACACCCCAACTGCACCCAACCCAACCACACATACCTGTGCCTTGCATACCATAGCCCTCGACTGAATCCGTTTTCTCTTGCCCTTGCCACGCGCCTTGTACTTTCCCGAGTGCGTGCAAGCAAACGTCTTCCCATAATTCTTCCACTCCAGTGGGAGTAAAGGCTTCGAGAGAGAAGTCGCACGTATCTTGGCGTTCCTGGCAGTTTGTCCGTACCCGAAAGCACTGTTGTCATACAAACCGTAAATAAAAGAGATCAGCATCATATAGACGGCAGCCACGGGCACTTCACACCATCATCATACCTGGTAAGTGCGCCGCATATACTTGGTGTCAAGGTCGTCCCAGGACTCGAACTCCCACCTGTACAGCAGGGCAGCGTGCAATTCGACGTCTTGGTCTTCATCAGCGTCGCTCAGCACAAGGCGAGGATGCGTGGATCTTCTGACGACCCTGCTTCGACTGCGATGTGTTGGTACTCGCACTGCTCGCCGTCTCACTGGCAGAGTCCACCCATTCCTCGTCACTCGCCCCATTCTGCCCCCTTGCTTTATTTTCTTCAAATGAGTGGTGCTGGCTCGGGTATACTAAATGTATACATCAACTGCGGACGGATATTTATATATCCAGCTGACGGGGTAGGTTAAAATATGATTCAAATTTAACCTAACCCAGTTGGGCGCAGCACTCACTCTCATTTTCGCTAATCATTTCTTATCTGGAAAGTAAGTCCCTGGAGGGCCAGGAGGCCTTGACGCTGAATACAAGTTGCAGACATATCAGTTGGCACGAAGTTGCAGACTCGTGTACATACGCTGCAGTCTATGATTGAAGGAGTGGTTATGCCTTGTGGAGAATTCTGCATGTAGTAACAAGTAATTTCGACAGTACACTACTTCAGGAAGTGCCAGCTCTCTCTACGGTGCTACCGATTCGTCTCGTGAACAATTTTAAACGAGACAGAAAGCATTCTCAGTTTAAGTCGCAGGCAATTTAGTTTAGGCACTCGTTGCTGCGCCCAACTAAATCAATGTGACGAGGCTTTTGCACCCACCTGCGCCCAACCAACCCCAAGTGAGCCCATCCGGATCCCAACCACCCCCAAATGAGCTACAGCTGAGAAAGCCAGTTGAAAGCCAGTTCGAGTTGCTATACGTATAGTCGGATACCAAATGCGTTTCGTGTGTGAACGATTTCAAAGTAACTTTGCTCGCCCTCTAGCACAGGCGCCTTCTACAATCACAAGTGTAAGTTATTTGTTGTGGAGAAGAAAGTTGATCATGAACATGTATTTGGTGTTTATTTGTGTTTTGAAAGCTAGCTCAATCTTCCGTGCACATATAACATCAGGATCGAGCGCCGTTCGGTTGTGTGGGTACTGGTTAAAGGTGTACTTGTTCAGCGAGTCGTTGTGGACCAACCTAGCCGTGATAATCTTCCTAGGAACGGAGGCATCCTTCACTTGGACGCAAGCATTGATCTACGGTAACGACATGCACCCAATTAGCACAAGTATCCCAAGAGTACACTTGAAGCCCAACTAAGCCCAACAGAGGCCCAACTCATACCCAACTACACCCCAACTGCACCCAACCCAACCACACATACCTGTGCCTTGCATACCATAGCCCTCGACTGAATCCGTTTTCTCTTGCCCTTGCCACGCGCCTTGTACTTTCCCGAGTGCGTGCAAGCAAACGTCTTCCCATAATTCTTCCACTCCAGTGGGAGTAAAGGCTTCGAGAGAGAAGTCGCACGTATCTTGGCGTTCCTGGCAGTTTGTCCGTACCCGAAAGCACTGTTGTCATACAAACCGTAAATAAAAGAGATCAGCATCATATAGACGGCAGCCACGGGCACTTCACACCATCATCATACCTGGTAAAGTGCGCCGCATATACTTGGTGTCAAGGTCGTCCCAGGACTCGAACTCCCACCTGTACAGCAGGGCAGCGTGCAATTCGACGTCTTGGTCTTCATCAGCGTCGCTCAGCACAAGGCGAGGATGCGTGGATCTTCTGACGACCCTGCTTCGACTGCGATGTGTTGGTACTCGCACTGCTCGCCGTCTCACTGGCAGAGTCCACCCATTCCTCGTCACTCGCCCCATTCTGCCCCCTTGCTTTATTTTCTTCAAATGAGTGGTGCTGGCTCGGGTATACTAAATGTATACATCAACTGCGGACGGATATTTATATATCCAGCTGACGGGGTAGGTTAAAATATGATTCAAATTTAACCTAACCCAGTTGGGCGCAGCACTCACTCTCATTTTCGCTAATCATTTCTTATCTGGAAAGTAAGTCCCTGGAGGGCCAGGAGGCCTTGACGCTGAATACAAGTTGCAGACATATCAGTTGGCACGAAGTTGCAGACTCGTGTACATACGCTGCAGTCTATGATTGAAGGAGTGGTTATGCCTTGTGGAGAATTCTGCATGTAGTAACAAGTAATTTCGACAGTACACTACTTCAGGAAGTGCCAGCTCTCTCTACGGTGCTACCGATTCGTCTCGTGAACAATTTTAAACGAGACAGAAAGCATTCTCAGTTTAAGTCGCAGGCAATTTAGTTTAGGCACTCGTTGCTGCGCCCAACTAAAAAAATGTGACGAGGCTTTTGCACCCACCTGCGCCCAACCAACCCCCAAGTGAGCCCATCCGGATCCCAACCACCCCCCAAATGAGCTACAGCTGAGAAAGCCAGTTGAAAGCCAGTTCGAGTTGCTATACGTATAGTCGGATACCAAATGCGTTTCGTGTGTGAACGATTTCAAAGTAACTTTGCTCGCCCTCTAGCACAGGCGCCTTCTACAATCACAAGTGTAAGTTATTTGTTGTGGAGAAGAAAGTTGATCATGAACATGTATTTGGTGTTTATTTGTGTTTTGAAAGCTAGCTCAATCTTCCGTGCACATATAACATCAGGATCGAGCGCCGTTCGGTTGTGTGGGTACTGGTTAAAGGTGTACTTGTTCAGCGAGTCGTTGTGGACCAACCTAGCCGTGATAATCTTCCTAGGAACGGAGGCATCCTTCACTTGGACGCAAGCATTGATCTACGGTAACGACATGCACCCAATTAGCACAAGTATCCCAAGAGTACACTTGAAGCCCAACTAAGCCCAACAGAGGCCCAACTCATACCCAACTACACCCCAACTGCACCCAACCCAACCACACATACCTGTGCCTTGCATACCATAGCCCTCGACTGAATCCGTTTTCTCTTGCCCTTGCCACGCGCCTTGTACTTTCCCGAGTGCGTGCAAGCAAACGTCTTCCCATAATTCTTCCACTCCAGTGGGAGTAAAGGCTTCGAGAGAGAAGTCGCACGTATCTTGGCGTTCCTGGCAGTTTGTCCGTACCCGAAAGCACTGTTGTCATACAAACCGTAAATAAAAGAGATCAGCATCATATAGACGGCAGCCACGGGCACTTCACACCATCATCATACCTGGTAAGTGCGCCGCATATACTTGGTGTCAAGGTCGTCCCAGGACTCGAACTCCCACCTGTACAGCAGGGCAGCGTGCAATTCGACGTCTTGGTCTTCATCAGCGTCGCTCAGCACAAGGCGAGGATGCGTGGATCTTCTGACGACCCTGCTTCGACTGCGATGTGTTGGTACTCGCACTGCTCGCCGTCTCACTGGCAGAGTCCACCCATTCCTCGTCACTCGCCCCATTCTGCCCCCTTGCTTTATTTTCTTCAAATGAGTGGTGCTGGCTCGGGTATACTAAATGTATACATCAACTGCGGACGGATATTTATATATCCAGCTGACGGGGTAGGTTAAAATATGATTCAAATTTAACCTAACCCAGTTGGGCGCAGCACTCACTCTCATTTTCGCTAATCATTTCTTATCTGGAAAGTAAGTCCCTGGAGGGCCAGGAGGCCTTGACGCTGAATACAAGTTGCAGACATATCAGTTGGCACGAAGTTGCAGACTCGTGTACATACGCTGCAGTCTATGATTGAAGGAGTGGTTATGCCTTGTGGAGAATTCTGCATGTAGTAACAAGTAATTTCGACAGTACACTACTTCAGGAAGTGCCAGCTCTCTCTACGGTGCTACCGATTCGTCTCGTGAACAATTTTAAACGAGACAGAAAGCATTCTCAGTTTAAGTCGCAGGCAATTTAGTTTAGGCACTCGTTGCTGCGCCCAACTAAAAAATGTGACGAGGCTTTTGCACCCACCTGCGCCCAACCAACCCCAAGTGAGCCCATCCGGATCCCAACCACCCCCAAATGAGCTACAGCTGAGAAAGCCAGTTGAAAGCCAGTTCGAGTTGCTATACGTATAGTCGGATACCAAATGCGTTTCGTGTGTGAACGATTTCAAAGTAACTTTGCTCGCCCTCTAGCACAGGCGCCTTCTACAATCACAAGTGTAAGTTATTTGTTGTGGAGAAGAAAGTTGATCATGAACATGTATTTGGTGTTTATTTGTGTTTTGAAAGCTAGCTCAATCTTCCGTGCACATATAACATCAGGATCGAGCGCCGTTCGGTTGTGTGGGTACTGGTTAAAGGTGTACTTGTTCAGCGAGTCGTTGTGGACCAACCTAGCCGTGATAATCTTCCTAGGAACGGAGGCATCCTTCACTTGGACGCAAGCATTGATCTACGGTAACGACATGCACCCAATTAGCACAAGTATCCCAAGAGTACACTTGAAGCCCAACTAAGCCCAACAGAGGCCCAACTCATACCCAACTACACCCCAACTGCACTCCAACCCAACCACACATACCTGTGCCTTGCATACCATAGCCCTCGACTGAATCCGTTTTCTCTTGCCCTTGCCACGCGCCTTGTACTTTCCCGAGTGCGTGCAAGCAAACGTCTTCCCATAATTCTTCCACTCCAGTGGGAGTAAAGGCTTCGAGAGAGAAGTCGCACGTATCTTGGCGTTCCTGGCAGTTTGTCCGTACCCGAAAGCACTGTTGTCATACAAACCGTAAATAAAAGAGATCAGCATCATATAGACGGCAGCCACGGGCACTTCACACCATCATCATACCTGGTAAGTGCGCCGCATATACTTGGTGTCAAGGTCGTCCCAGGACTCGAACTCCCACCTGTACAGCAGGGCAGCGTGCAATTCGACGTCTTGGTCTTCATCAGCGTCGCTCAGCACAAGGCGAGGATGCGTGGATCTTCTGACGACCCTGCTTCGACTGCGATGTGTTGGTACTCGCACTGCTCGCCGTCTCACTGGCAGAGTCCACCCATTCCTCGTCACTCGCCCCATTCTGCCCCCTTGCTTTATTTTCTTCAAATGAGTGGTGCTGGCTCGGGTATACTAAATGTATACATCAACTGCGGACGGATATTTATATATCCAGCTGACGGGGTAGGTTAAAATATGATTCAAATTTAACCTAACCCAGTTGGGCGCAGCACTCACTCTCATTTTCGCTAATCATTTCTTATCTGGAAAGTAAGTCCCTGGAGGGCCAGGAGGCCTTGACGCTGAATACAAGTTGCAGACATATCAGTTGGCACGAAGTTGCAGACTCGTGTACATACGCTGCAGTCTATGATTGAAGGAGTGGTTATGCCTTGTGGAGAATTCTGCATGTAGTAACAAGTAATTTCGACAGTACACTACTTCAGGAAGTGCCAGCTCTCTCTACGGTGCTACCGATTCGTCTCGTGAACAATTTTAAACGAGACAGAAAGCATTCTCAGTTTAAGTCGCAGGCAATTTAGTTTAGGCACTCGTTGCTGCGCCCAACTAAAAAAATGTGACGAGGCTTTTGCACCCACCTGCGCCCAACCAACCCCAAGTGAGCCCATCCGGATCCCAACCACCCCCCAAATGAGCTACAGCTGAGAAAGCCAGTTGAAAGCCAGTTCGAGTTGCTATATGTATAGTCGGATACCAAATGCGTTTCGTGTGTGAACGATTTCAAAGTAACTTTGCTCGCCCTCTAGCACAGGCGCCTTCTACAATCACAAGTGTAAGTTATTTGTTGTGGAGAAGAAAGTTGATCATGAACATGTATTTGGTGTTTATTTGTGTTTTGAAAGCTAGCTCAATCTTCCGTGCACATATAACATCAGGATCGAGCGCCGTTCGGTTGTGTGGGTACTGGTTAAAGGTGTACTTGTTCAGCGAGTCGTTGTGGACCAACCTAGCCGTGATAATCTTCCTAGGAACGGAGGCATCCTTCACTTGGACGCAAGCATTGATCTACGGTAACGACATGCACCCAATTAGCACAAGTATCCCAAGAGTACACTTGAAGCCCAACTAAGCCCAACAGAGGCCCAACTCATACCCAACTACACCCCAACTGCACCCAACCCAACCACACATACCTGTGCCTTGCATACCATAGCCCTCGACTGAATCCGTTTTCTCTTGCCCTTGCCACGCGCCTTGTACTTTCCCGAGTGCGTGCAAGCAAACGTCTTCCCATAATTCTTCCACTCCAGTGGGAGTAAAGGCTTCGAGAGAGAAGTCGCACGTATCTTGGCGTTCCTGGCAGTTTGTCCGTACCCGAAAGCACTGTTGTCATACAAACCGTAAATAAAAGAGATCAGCGTCATATAGACGGCAGCCACGGGCACTTCACACCATCATCATACCTGGTAAGTGCGCCGCATATACTTGGTGTCAAGGTCGTCCCAGGACTCGAACTCTTACCTGTACAGCAGGGCAGCGTGCAATTCGACGTCTTGGTCTTCATCAGCGTCGCTCAGTACAAGGCGAGGATGCGTGGATCTTCTGACGACCCTGCTTCGACTGCGATGTGTTGGTACTCGCACTGCTCGCCGTCTCACTGGCAGAGTCCACCCATTCCTCGTCACTCGCCCCATTCTGCCCCCTTGCTTTATTTTCTTCAAATGAGTGGTGCTGGCTCGGGTATACTAAATGTATACATCAACTGCGGACGGATATTTATATATCCAGCTGACGGGGTAGGTTAAAATATGATTCAAATTTAACCTAACCCAGTTGGGCGCAGCACTCACTCTCTTTAGTTTAACGAGTCTTACTTTCCAATTCAGATGATAAGAAATCATTAGCGCTCGGTATCTCCTTCAAACAATTTATTACCGTAGTACAAATTACAATCAAACCATCTTTCCTGAGCCAAGAAGTTACATCAGAACCATCCGCTACTGATGTTCAAGTCGTGCAACCAGCTCGGCAAACCACTTCAGGCACGAGCTACACCTTGCGATCACGCCAAGCCAGCTTGCAAAAGTCTGCTACATCAAGGCAGTACAAGTGATGAGAAGCCAAAGGGGGTGGATGAATATGGTACTGTATGCATGATCGTGTTTATATACTGTACACGGCGTCTACACTAGCTCTTGCTCCTTAGTTGGCCATGGACCCAGGCGATGCGACGGCTGCAGCCTGCTGCTGCTGCTGTGTCCGCTGCGCGCAGTGCTCAGCGCACAGGTTGCCGTTGCGCTCGTACGCCGGTTCTGGCACGTCTCCACCAGACAACGCTTACCACCGCCGTGCGCCCAGCACAGCCCGTGCGACACCGCGATCTTGGAGCACCCGCCGTGCTTGCAGCGAGTGCCGCCGCCGTGCGACCAACAGATGCCGCTCGACTTGGCGCGCTTCGTGCAGCCTACCACCGTGCAGCGCGTGTAGCCGCCATGTTTCCAGCACAGTCCGCGGTTCTGGGCGCGGCAGTTGCAACCCTCGACGGAGCAACGTTTGCCACCGCCGTGGCGGATGCACAGTCCGCGGTCCACCACGTACTTCTCGCAGCCCTCCGACTTGCAGATGCGCGTCTTGCGCTTCTTCTTTGGCTGCGGTTTGGTCTCCTGAGGCTGGATCATGCTGGTGGTCATGGGAACCGACGACGCAGCGTTCGCGTACGGGTGGTACAGGATGGTCGAAGGAGCACTTGAGGCAGCAGGAGCAGCGTACGGGTGCTGGTGCTGGTTGACATGGTGGTGGTGGTGGTGGTGGTGGGCGTCAGCAGCTTGACGAGCCGGCGGGTTCAACAGGAACGAGATCGACGACGACGTGCGGGTTGGCGACGACGTGGCCGACGAGGCGTAGTTGCCCTGCGTCGCGAGTGTGCTCATGAGGCTGGGCAACGTGGGCAGGCGAGGTGCCAACGACGGCAGACGGATGGTGCGGATCGTGTGCGGTGCCGAGTACGGCTCGGATGTTAGTGAGGCGGCCTGTAGCAGAGGTGCCAAACGGGAGGATCCGACTGCAGCTTGCATGGTTGTCGATGAATGGAACGGATTGAGCTTGGTGGACAGGTTGCTCGCAATTTGACAATGTGCTGTTTTAACGTAGAGTTTTTTGTGACAACGCTTTTGGCGACTGGCAAGATGGATTTGGGAGATTTGCGGACTCGGCAATAACAATCGGCTCTCCAATGGACATGCACGGTATCCCCCTTATACAGTTTTTGCTGGGCAAATTCTGCGAGTCAGCGAGCATTCCTGTGAGTTGAATTTTAGAGTCAAGCTTGAGGCGTATGGATTGACTCAATCCAACCTGTTCTGGAGGTTAGTCGATTTCGGTAGGAGACGAGAACCTCCGATCATGGAGTCGGACAGGCAAAATATCAAAAACACAACACAATCCCTGATAAACACCATAAACTCTAGCAGAGCACCATGACAAAGACGACACATTCTGTCGCTGGTACGAGAACAGAGGGTAGGTTTAAATGTCTCAAATACTGCGAGTGGCTTATAGCCCTCCATTCTAGAACGCGAGGAGGTTCGGCCAGCAGCAGCAACCAGAGTACAGATATGAAGCATGTTGGCGCTGGACCTGGCCGTGGAGTTTAAAAGAAGAGGTGATAGTGGCCAGCCTGCACATGCTGCTGATGCTCACGATCAAGCCTGGCCAGCACGAATCTACGTACGGTGGAAACCCACTTGGTTGCAAGGTCGCTACGGCGGCTATGGAAGTTATCAAGGAGGAGAAGCTAGCCGAGAACGCCTTCAAGCTTGGCAACAAGTTCCGCAGCGAGATGAGAGAGTACGTGGTATCCTTTACCTGCTTGATATTGTGATCCTGATGACTCACACTGTTATCTATTGCTTTGTCTAAGCAACAAGAAGATCTATCAACGGCTACAGCGCAATTGAGTAAGTTATGCCGAGCTAGTGTTGATTTAGACTGTTGGTTTTGACATGGTGTGTGCTGTTGTGTGCTGGAAGTGTATGTATATGTAGAAACAATGAAAGGATTCAATGATGAAGAGTGAAAATGACAACGGAATTTAGCACTTCGATCAAAATGGCATGTTACTGTTTCAAAGTCGTTCAAGGGCGTGTCCAATGCTACGCGGGCGCCCTGCATTCCGAATGCGCTTCCTGTTTACCACCTGATTCATCTACGAAGCTGCGAGATTGCTGGGCGTATAACAAGTGGCAGCAGTACCCCATTTTGAAATGATACTTGCACGGGCAGTATGCGGTACCAAGATCGACGGGCCAGCCAGTGCGCGGCTGTCCTTCCACCTCCATTCGCGCGTAGTGAATACCAAACTGAGCGGATATCGCTATATCTTCTCTAACGCGGTTAAGCGCAGGAACAAACGTCCGCATTGGAGGCATCGCGCGCACGTGGACGAGCGCCGGATCAGCATCACCAAGGATGAAGTCAATGCTGGATCGGGTGATGGGGTTCTCTTTAAGGAGACCGCGCTAACGAAGACCTCGTGTACGCGTTTGAAGTGTCACTGGGCAGGTTGGAAAGAGCGAGAAGGGAGGCAGAGCCATCGAGCGGTGGCCGCAACACGCAAGCAGCTGTGCGAGAAGCATTCCAATCTTTAGCTGACGGTGGTGCGTGTAGTCACGCTTCAACGCCCGGTTAAACTGCTCAACCGGGTTGTTGGTTGTAGCGAACCCAGGCGGCGTGTGGAAAGCCTGCCAGTTCGCGAAGTTGCCAAGAAGCCATTGTGTCTTCACGTACGTCGCAAAAGCGCTTAGATCGGGATGCTCTGCCCACTGATTCAGCATATCTTCCTTCTTCACAGCATACTCCTCGCCACTACCAGCAAAATGCAGGTCATAGATTCCGCTGAATACCAATTGAGAAAGAACGGAGCTCATCGCGCGTGTTTTTTCACGTAGCTTTGCAACTACATGATAAAAGCACATTAGAGACACGAAGTTGCAGTCTGCAAATACACTTTGAAACGCCTTGAGTTGTGCCTTGTCCGCGTCACCTAGGATATACTTGACTTGCATTTCTGACCCATTAACTCTCGCGTACATGCGACGCAATGCAACAAGCGCTGTTGCAAAATGCGCTTCTTGCAGCTGCGACGTAATAAACAGCGAGACCAAGTGAAATGTTCGCGAAGCGTCCGTGATACCGCACACAAGTACCGGGTAGCCAACACTGTTCAGCTTGAACGTCGCGTCGAGATGTAGCACGAAGGTACCCGGATCGCGTGCAGAATTTTGCAGTAAGGCTTTAGTGGTCATGCCGACCAAAAACGGCTTGGCGTCAGAGCCGTTTCCTACCGCGGGAATACCAGACGGGTCATAATCATTAGTGAACGTGAAGGCATCGTGGTCGCCTTCGCGTCCACTAAATGCTGCAGCTCGAACTGCATCCACGATTGACTTGTGTTTGTCGTTGCCACCCAGGCGCGTTCGGCGGAAGTGATGCACAATGTTTTGCACTGTGCGTAGGCTAGGGAGTGCAGCAGGTTGGAGGTCAAATTTCCGCCCAAGTGCATGGAGAATACGTAGTGGCATTAGATTTTCACGGGCGAGTTCCGTGATGAAGTTGCGCTGGCGTGGCGTGATGCCAGCTTTTCGTGGAGCTCTCGCGCGAGAGTGGTGGCTTCCCAGCTCATACACGTCGACGCTGTCGATCTCCTGGCAGACTAGAACCTTCAGCCGCCAAGCACAGGGATCATAGGGGACAGCGTCCGTGCAGTGCTTGCAAGCACAGCGGAGTAGCTTGTAGCGCATTGAATGCGGAGAGCTAGTGCTGCAAGCAGTGCAAGGCATTAGCTGGCTCTTGACGGTCTTCCAAGTCTTCATTCCTTGGAGCAGGAGAGCAACATCTTCCGTGGACATGCCACTGCAGAGGAGAGTCCATGCGTGAGGTCGGGGCATAGTGGTGGTGAGGAAGGCTTGAGGTGGGGGTGATGTTACGGAGTGAAGATTTCCAAGGCTAACACGAGCTACAGCAGAGCTCGCTACACCAGTCAATTCGTCGTTTACCTAGATATGATTGGCTAATAATACAAAAATGACGATCGTGCATTGGTTGAAATAACTCACTTGTACAATTTACAGGGAAATAGACGTTTGCTGGCATATTAGTGTGGTCACCTTCCATTGTGATGTGATATCGAATATTCTATTGTAACGAAAACAAGGGGGATTGTGTTTGTAAGTGTTCATGGTGTTTTTCAGGGATTTGTGGTGTTTGCATATCCTTGTCAGTCGGACAGATAGGGTGCGACTGCCATCAAAGCGTTTGTCCTGGCTCCGCCGTAATCGGTCGTCAGAGCGCAGCCTAGCGAAAAGGTTCAAACGAGCCGATCGTTTGTCCAAATGTACCTGTGAGAAATAATTGCCTTTCATCAGTACATGTACTTGGTAAGCTCAGTTCATGCAGTGAGTCAACTAGTTGTTTCTTTCTAATGAGTAGCTCGTACTGAGTGTTAAAGCTCTGTAGATGTACTTATAATACGAATACAACGGAAGATACGGCGAGTTGCTGCCAAGTTACGATGTATGTATGTGGTATGTACCTAAATGGCATTCAGTAAGTGTATGCTACATATTAATACAGGTTTCTGCCTCAATAAAGAAGTTGGAGTCTGCATGCAAATGGCAAGGTTATAAGAAATAGACAAGACAGTTCGATTTAAAAATATTGTCAGTTCATAAAATGGTGATATGCAGCTCGGAAGGTTATCGGTTTTTTAGGCTTCTTTATTGAGGCAGAAGACTGTACACTGCAATGTTACATGTATCTATTTGGCTAAATGGATGCACCAATTGCTGCCAAAACAAGCAAGGCTGTGGCCATACTTGTCGGCAATAAGTAGAACTCTCAAAGATGATGTTGGCTGTGGCCATACTTGTCGGCAATAAGTACATGTAGAACTCTCAAAGATGATGTATATCTTGTCGCCTCGTGCCAACGCCTCCAACCTTCTGTTTAGAGGACGGAGAAGCGCTGTCAGCCTTGTTATGGCACCACAAATCTTAGCAGCACGTTGTGCTGTCGTTCAGCTAGCAGAGAATGAGCAGCTTGAAGTGGCAAGGAGTATCCAGGGTGGATACGACAATTTTTTTTCTCGCAAGTTTCGGTCCGAGTTTTGTGTGTTTGGTAGCGATTGGCTCTTTCATTTATGCCTTCATTTTCAATTCAATTCGTAAGGGGTATTTGTATGCTTGATTAATACTTGTACAGGTACTTGTTAGAGTTGTGGTGTAGCCGCCAATTTACACTGTACAGGTTTCCCCGCCTAATTTGCAACTGCATCAAGTAATTTACCTCGATCAGGGAGTGAAGATGCGGATGCGATTTGCTCTATCTGGTCTGCCAATGTACTGAGTTACATGCAATCACGGGGGAAATGGGATGCACGATGAAGGTTCAAGGAAGATAATCCCTCCCAATTTTTCAGTAACTCAGTACCTGATGCATCTATGTGATACCTGTGCAGATTTTGCATCCTGGCAGATTTTCTTGGTCCGACCCCTGCAAATTAGGCGGGGAAACCTGTACGATTAAATGGTGCGTTTATGGTATGCAGTGAAGCATAATCTTCGTCACTTCGTTTGGAATCGCTGAGTGACAGCCACAAGTGGCGATTCACCACTGGCGAGACGGCATCTGATGCTTTGCTGTTGTTGAATCAACTGCAGCAAAGCACCATGCCAAGTATTCATTGTCGGACAACGATGTACATTGTACACTGTACATGACACATTGTGAGCTTGCACCGGTACGTACCGGCAGTTCACGACACGGTCGCAGAGTTGAAGCATCTTCGACCAAATGTCCCGAAGTTACATCGGGAATTTCTTCCACCAGGAGGGCAAATGAACTCGCCTCGGGTGATTGCAGTGAGAACGGCCGCTTGAACGCATCTGGAGAAAATATACAGTACTGAAGGACTTTTACATGTACTTACCGGTATGCCACCAATGAAAATATTTGGGCGAGCCGCACAGTGCTGAGATGGAGCGCCATCGACATCGGACTTGTCCGCTGATCTGCTTCGTCCGGCTTCTCAACGAGAATCTCACGAATGGCAAAAAAGGCGAACAAAATGCCCTTGATCATAATCGTGTTTGCTCACGTTCTTAAACAACTTCTCGATGCAATGTCGCTGTAGGGGTCGTCGTAGAGCATGCACATTCTTAAAATGAACGCCTTCCATCTACTAACTAAAGTATGTTTGACTCGTTCTCGAGCTGCAGCTCGGATTCAGTCGCTGAAGCTTTCGGTGTGTTTATTTTGTTTTGCCGTCTTCCAGCGTATGCGAACTGAGATGACGACCACCCTGCCGATCCACTTGTACAGCATGGGATAGTCGCGCCGGCTTCCTCCTGCCACAGGCATGGTCAGGGTTGCAACTGAGTGGAGCGTGACGGCTTACAAAATATTAGGTATAAGTTCAATGTATCATACGGCACATTGCCCAGGAATCATGATCGACGAGATTTGAATCGGCCGTAAACGGCGACAGCTTACAGCACAGCGAGTGTAGCGAATTCAGCGGCCAGATGGACACCTACGGCCAATAAAAGCCGAAGATAATTTGGAGCTGGGATGACTCTTTCACCAATGGCATCTCCCGATAATCATCGATCGCTCGATCGACTTGAAGCCAGGCGTTGCTTATCCTGCAGGAACTGCTTGCTCGACGGATTCTGTGCAGCAGCGGCGCAGCCTCAACGCACAAAGCTTTGTCTCTGTGTATTGTACAGTGAATGTTCCAAAATGAAATCTGTGGTGACGATCTGCTTCTCAGTCCACAATTTCACAACCTTTTTTCAGCAGTTTACTGCATACATGTATGCGGCTGCCGGACCAGCGCAATGATGGCACTGCGCACTTTCTCGGACTCAGGCTTGTCCACCGGATGGATGCACACTTCTTCCTACTGAAATGGCAAAAAGCGAGCAACAACTCGGACATGTGGTTGTTTACTCTGGGCGACCCTAATCCAAATCCCAACATGAATCGCCTACGCCTCGCAGAAAATGTTTTGGGCTGCGCTAGTAGCGCCGCTACGATGTCGAGATAGGGCGCCGGTAACCAGTTGAAAAATGGTACAACTGATATCGCGGCTGAGAGCATATCAACAGTCTATACTTTAGATCATAACAGAATAGACGTTCTTTTCTCTCTACCAGTTGAAAAATGGCGTGACGCTCTCTGTGCCATTGAAAACGGACCGCGTCGAACTCGGTTGGTCTCCGCTTGGGGTGGGACAGACGGTTGTTTACTTTTTCAGCGAGGGTGGGCAAATCGTCCCGCGATTCACTTGGGGTTTCTTTACAGGCAAATCGCTCCATCCGCTCTTGCCAGTCGCCACAGCAGCCGCGACCAACAACTGGCGTTTGTCAGGGCATTTACGCTCCTGCATTGTTTTCGGTCACTTGCCAAATCGACACCAAGCGAGCAACCTGTCCACCAAGCTCAATCCGTTCCATTCATCGACAACCATGCAAGCTGCAGTCGGATCCTCCCGTTTGGCACCTCTGCTACAGGCCGCCTCACTAACATCCGAGCCGTACTCGGCACCGCACACGATCCGCACCATCCGTCTGCCGTCGTTGGCACCTCGCCTGCCCACGTTGCCCAGCCTCATGAGCACACTCGCGACGCAGGGCAACTACGCCTCGTCGGCCACGTCGTCGCCAACCCGCACGTCGTCGTCGATCTCGTTCCTGTTGAACCCGCCGGCTCGTCAAGCTGCTGACGCCCACCACCACCACCACCACCACCATGTCAACCAGCACCAGCACCCGTACGCTGCTCCTGCTGCCTCAAGTGCTCCTTCGACCATCCTGTACCACCCGTACGCGAACGCTGCGTCGTCGGTTCCCATGACCACCAGCATGATCCAGCCTCAGGAGACCAAACCGCAGCCAAAGAAGAAGCGCAAGACGCGCATCTGCAAGTCGGAGGGCTGCGAGAAGTACGTGGTGGACCGCGGACTGTGCATCCGCCACGGCGGTGGCAAACGTTGCTCCGTCGAGGGTTGCAACTGCCGCGCCCAGAACCGCGGACTGTGCTGGAAACATGGCGGCTACACGCGCTGCACGGTGGAAGGCTGCACGAAGCGCGCCAAGTCGCGCGGCATCTGCTGGTCGCACGGCGGCGGCACTCGCTGCAAGCACGGCGGGTGCTCCAAGATCGCGGTGTCGCACGGGCTGTGCTGGGCGCACGGCGGTGGTAAGCGTTGTCTGGTGGAGACGTGCCAGAAGCCGGCGTACGAGCGCAACGGCAACCTGTGCGCTGAGCACTGCGCGCAGCGGACACAGCAGCAGCAGCAGGCTGCAGCCGTCGCATCGCCTGGGCCCATGGCCAACTAAGGAGCAAGAGCTAGTGTAGACGCCGTGTACAGTATATAAACACGATCATGCATACCATATTCATCCACCCCCTTTGGTTTCCCATCACTTGTACTGTAGCACTGCTTTGCTGTAGCAGGCTTTGCAAGCTCGGTTGGCGTGATCCCAACGCATAGCTTGTGCCTGAATTGGTCTGCCGACCTGGTTGCCACGTCTCGCACGTAGCAAGCGATTTAGACGCAATCTGCGATTCGGCCCTCTCTATGAAAGCTGCTAGAGAGCAAGGCTTGCTTGCTGCAAGCGAATGTCTACACTGTAGACTCTACAGCACGCAAGCAGCATACACTTGCAAGGTGCAAGCGCTTGAAGCACCCAGCAAGAACACGCTCACACCAGCTGAATGCAATGCTTGGCTTCATCAGTCGCGGGTCACATGAGATGGCGTGATGCGCGTGTGCAAGCCGTTGAGTTAATCGACAAGTGCTCGCAACGTGTAAATTGCACGGCACGAATTGTGGTTTCTCGTGAGGAAATACATGTACTTCAAACACGTAGATACAAGTGCATGTTGTTCACAGCTTTGCACGGCAAAGCGTCTGACAACTGATGAGCTGCAAGCGCATCCAAGCCGTATTGCCGTGTGCTGCGTGGCGATGCCACGGCCGTTACCGCACAGCAGCATGATGACAGTCCACAAGTGACCGGCTCAGTCACAGCCCCCAGTCACTGTTCTGACGACTTGCTTGCACCAGAGGATGCATGTAATATGGAGATCGAGGTAACAGTAGCGGATAGTGCCGCTACCGAATGAGGCGGAGTCCGCTTCCATCGTTTCTCGCGGAAAAAAGCCGCTAGCTAACCGGCACGATTTGGTGGCCAACGGGGCATTGTCGGAGATCTGCTGCCCACTCGGCCTGGCCGTCGTAAATTAGAGTGCGGGTCTGTACGAGTCGACAGACGGATTCGACAGACTATCATATAGAGCGGCTACAGGCCAGTGTTCGTGGCCTGGAGACGAGCGCAAAGAGCAAATGGAGGTGTCATCTCCGGCATGGGGCCAGTCGAACAACGTCGGTCAGATTGGTACTACTTAGTACATGTACATGTAGTAGATAGACTCATGTTGAGCACAAGTAACTTAGCCGTAAAAATAAACTTGGCCAGACTATGCACAGTAGATAGGTACTTGTAGACCCAGAGTTTAGCTACTCGAGCCAAGTCTCAGTTGTCAGAAAGAGACCAAGTGCGCACATCAAGGGACGTCGCGTCAATAGTTTGAGCCTAAAAAGCACTATGCGTCCCATGTCGTTCCAAGACTTATTCGTTAAACCGGCTGATGCTGCGCGTCTACCGCCTGCTACGTCGTTGCTGTCTCCCACTTCGGCGTTTGATGGTCTCAGTGCAGCAGACACAACACCTAAAGGCTCGATCGGATTCATTCTGGACAATGGAGCTGTCAAAATGGAGCCGAGTCTCGTGAATGGAGCGGAACAGGGAGAAGTGCGACTCGCCACGCCTACTGCAGCTGTGAAACGCAGTCTACAAGAGACTTCGAACGATGCCGTCGCTCCAGGACCTAAACGCAAGAAGAGGAAGGCTCGCATCTGCAAAGAGCCTGATTGTGAGAAATACGTCGTGGATCACGGCCTGTGCATCCGACACGGGGTGGGTGCAGTCTCAAGTTGTTTACGGCGACTTCCTTCGGCTGTAGCTGACGTGTATCTCGGTTGACTGTTAGGGCGGGAAGCGCTGCAGCATCGAAGGCTGCAATTGCCGTGCGCAGAACCGAGGGCTCTGCTGGAAACATGGTACGTACCAGACTCAGAGAATCCAGCCTAAAAGACTAACTCCTTCTGTGTCATTATAGGCGGGTACACGATCTGCAAGGTAGAAGGCTGTTCCAAGCGCGCCAAGTCGCGCGGCATCTGCTGGTCGCACGGCGGGGGCACTCGCTGCAAATTCGATGGCTGCTGCAAGATCGCGGTCTCTCTGGGTCGCTGCTGGGCCCACGGCGGAGGTGAGCTCGACCTGGCGGGTGGCTGCTGGGCCTCAGACCTTCTAATTTCGTATTGTCGCACACACAGGGAAGCGCTGCTCGATCGACAAGTGCCGCAAGCCGGCGTCCGAGCGGACCAACAACTTCTGCACAGATCACTACACCTGGTACAGCCAACAGGGAGAAGCAGGCGCAGCTACAGATCAACGGCAGTTCCTGGCACCGCCCACACCGACGCAGTGAGGCGCACGTTCCTTCATGTTGATCATGGGTGCATAATCTCCACGTGTAATCAGAGTCGACTAACAAAAAATTCGAAGCCTGTGCATACTTAGGTCAAAGGCTACGAGACCAACTGCACTGCAATTGTCAAAGGTAGAGGAGTTTGTTTACCTTCCAACACCACAGACAGATGCGTGTATTGTGTCCTCGCCAGTATGATGAAGCCTTGTGACGTATGTAACCGTTTGTTAAAGCAATAGGGTGCCTCACTCCAGAGGCCTTGGATCGACATTCCTCAGATCAGAACGCTTCTGTGGCGCGGGCCAGCACCGCACTGTCGCCTTGCAATGGTTGTCACGCAAATAGTTTTGGCTTTCGTGTCGACAGGCAGTTCCTTTGGATCAGTTCCGCAACCTGCATCGATATTCTTGCTGCTTGACCAACGGCTTGATAAACGCTAAACGAGTGCTTTGGATTCCTAGGATGGACTTCATTTCAACCATAACCTTCCTCAGTGTCCGTGCATTGCTACATACAACTGGCAGGGAGAGAATTCACAACGTAGAAGTTCGTGCGTCGCCCTATGACACGAAGCCCAGCTCCATAGCAGCCTTGTCGGCTTGGTTGCAGATGTTGTCGTCATTACACAGATTGCGCACGTTCGTGAGCTTCTCCGGGTCCTTGAGCTTGATGGCAAGTTGCAGCGCATCACTGTACATATCGAGATGGATGAGCGTCTCAAACTTCTCGTCCACAGACGTGATGCGAGCCGTGTAGTTCTCCGCCTGCTGCTTCTCCCCTTCTTCCAGACACGCGATGGCAAATGCCTTGAAACCGCACGGCGGGTTCTTCTTCTCCATCGAGAACTTGTGGAGCGCATCCCACTGACGCGTCTCGGCCAGAGCTTTGATCTTCACGCGGTAGAAACGTTTGTCCGGGACTTTAAACTTCTTAGCGAAGGCAGCCACCAACGGGAGCAGCTTCGGCTCGTACTTACTGTCGCGCAGCAGCAGCTTCATCGTGTTGGAGATCGACAAGCCCACAAGTTTACGACGCTTCACGTTCTCCGGCTTCTCTTCCAGTTTGGCCTGCTCTTGAAGCAGCTCAATCTGCTCTTCAGTCAGCTTGGCATGCGACGGCAGCTTGGCGTTCGTGTACTTGGTAGTCGCGTCCTTGAGCGCCGTAACCTTCTCCTCCACGTCTGCCGTCTTGAATGAAAGCAGCAGATCGTTTTCAGCGCTTGCTACATCGGTCCACAGTGCAGGGCTACCGGAGCTCTTTGTGGCTCGGTAGTACAGCAGCATAAGGTTAATAGCTTCGGCATACATGGGCTCGCGGTTCAACACGTAGCGGAACTCGTCCTTGGAAGGAAGCGTGCGCTCCAAGTGGAATAGCGTCATGTAGATAAGGTCCGTGTTGTTGGACTCCAAGGATTTACGCAGCGCCAACTCGAACTCGCCCATAGACAGCAGCAGCGGAACCTGGTCGGAAGCATTTTCCTCCAAATCCAAGAACATCGTCGCAAGTCGACGGCGGTTCACCCGTTCGGCGCAGTTGGCGATGTCTGCGTACGACACTAAAGTCGCGTTCTTGAGTTTCTTACGCACCAGTGCCACCAGCTCTTCGTCAGGGACATCTGACGCCGCTTTGACTTTCTCACAGGCCCAGTGCACCAGTACGCGGTCAGTCGGGATGTTCAGGTACTCGCAGATCTTGAGAGCCAAGAAGTGGTGATGCATAGCAACCAACCGACTCACAACGACTTCGGCTGTAAGACGGTCGAACTGCGCGACAGTCAGCGGGAAGCCGATCTTCTCTTGACGCAGCGCGTCCAGTACGCGGATCTTGCGGCACATGTCCACGAACAACTCGGCATCCTGCATCGCGTTGCCTCCACCAGTTCCGGTGCCTCCCGGGAGTGCAGCGGAAGCATCCATGGCCGAGTCAACGAAACACTTGCCGTACGCTGCGGCACGCAACAATGTCGTTTGCGACGCGTAGTCAAACTCACTGCCTGCTGCGTCCACGCAGTCTTTAATAGCGTCTTCCAGCGCGTTCTGGCTCAGAATAAAGCGAATGTGTTCATCAGCCTTGGCGTCGCCTGAGTCAAACGCGTCCAGAGCCTGGTACAACATAGCAGCAGGAGCTGTGGAGCCCACACCCTTGATATTCTCCACACACGTCGGTACTCGCAGCACAATATCGTGCGAGGAGGTACTGTAGACCCTGCAGCAGTCCACTTCTTGAGCCAGAATGATGCTCTCCGAGTACGGAAAGCGAAGCCAGGAGCCATACGGTCCGACCATGACCAAGCCTGCACTAGGCCAGTACATCAGCACCGAGTCTTCTCCGCACCAGCACATACTCAAGGGACTGGCCTTGCTCTGAGTGTCGAAAGACAGGATCTTCTTGTCCATCATCGTATTCAGCACCGTCAAAATGCCGTCTTGTGTGAACAGAGCCATGAAAAGTCCATTAGGAGCGATTGCCACAGCTGAAATGGGCGCGGCGATGGATTCCTGCAGCTTCATGTCGTTCGCTCCGCCGTCTTTACTCACTACCACGAGAGATTTATTACTCGTTCCAAGGAGAACTTCCGGATAAATACTTTTCAGAAACTTGGGCTCCAAAACTGCCATACAAGTCGGTGGATTGGCATCCGATAGTCCACAATCTGGTAAAAGCGACACTTTCGGTCGGACAGAATCCACATCCAGCACTTGAACAAGAGCCATTTTCTCTGTAAGTGCCACTAAACCTCCACCCCAAGCTTCAAATGTAGCCACTTTGTCCGTGGAGCCTGGAGGCAGCAGGGAGAAGCGGTTCTCCTCTTCTCCCATCATACTGAAGGCCACACAAGTGCCACTAGCAAAAACACAGAGAAGACGCAACTCGTCGGTCCACGACATCCCCACCAGCGTCTCCCGCTTGTCCTCGAAGGGCGTCCAGTCCACAGTACCGAGTTTCTGGCCGCACGCGTTGAACAGTAGCAGTTGGCGCGCCAAAGGCGAGTCGGAATTCACTTTCACCAGCTTCTTCGGATCGCGCAGAAGCGCCACGGGCCCACCGAAGGGCGCACAAGCAGCCACGAAGTCACGCAGGTCGGTGACGCCCTCAGAGGCCCAAGTCATCCCGTACACAGCCCATTTCTGGTACTGAACTTTGCCCAAAGTGTGCCATTCGGTCTCCATTATGAGTTGGAGATCCGGAAGAATTAGGGGGACTACTTTTACTTACATAAATAAATGTGGTACACATCAAGTTGAAGTGGAAACATGGATACATTTTTAGGTTGTTTAGACTTGATGCCAAGTGCCATAGTCGCCTAGATCCTGCGGCCCGAAACTCATTCGCATGGACTTACGTAGTGCTGGTTCACGGTATAACTCGCTGGAGTCTGCATCAAGAGAGAGAAGAAGTTCTGGGTCGCTATTGGTTGGAAGAAGAAGAGCTGATGACTCGTTCAGGGTCTCCAGTCGTCGAGCGGGTGTTGAAGCTTCTTCGTCGCCTGCAGGAGGTTCCTCTGGTTCACCTTCCTCGTCGTGGTCCTTCGTGTCTGTTTCTTCTAGTGGCTGTAGACTGGAATTCAACATACTCAACGGAAACTCGGGTGTCTTGACGGAGCTCTGACTCGCGTTGTGCTCCAAACAGTTGTGGCTGCTACGGGCGATCATGTGGTGCTGCTGCTCCTTGTCACGTACGTATCCCCACAGTACGACGATGTACGTACCCATGAGCAACACCAACACTGCAGCACTCTGTGTGGTCGTGCCACGCTCGAGGATGAAGCCGCTCATGGCGCCTTGATACAGCAGAAGACTCACACACGTAGCGTGAGTGGCAGTACGCGCGATACTACCGCGTCCCTTGATGCGACGTCGGACATTCAGCAGCGAGTACTTGTCAACGCCGTGTTGCATCGCAAAGTAGAGCGTTCCCAGAGGCAGAATTAACGGCACGACGGTGCTGAACATGAGCACCACAGTCAACGTACTGATCTGCATGGCCGACTGCGTGCCTGTGTAGAACATGTCAGCCTCCACAGCTTGTACCTGTTCCCGAGGGGTCAAGGCGCGTGGCTTCGCCCATGAGAATTTGACGTACTCAGTGGCACGAAGCAGCACGAGAGCTGTTCCAAGGAAGCAGCGCTGGAGGATGTAGTCCACGTAGAAGATCCCCGAGTTATGCAGGAATAGCGTGCCGAGCATCCCTAGCACCTCACCGTCGTCCTCGAGATACAGAATGACAGCATCGATGGACATAAATGCAAGACTAGGCACGAAGATGGTGTTGAAAATCAGGTACACGGAAGCCGTGCGTAGGATCAGTCGTTCCTTGGCTGAGTCTGTCGAAATCGGCTGGATGCGGCCGGCAATCTGAAGCACGTTCAGCAGTACGGCATTGATCATCACCAGGATGAGTGTGGGGATGTACGTTGCCATCAGCTTCGCCATCCGAGGAGAAATCTTCCTCAACAGATCTCCAAGCTGAGCCACAAGATCCGACAGCGATTGCGCCGCACCGGTTGAATAGGACGAGCTGCTGGAAATGGCCGACGTCACTGCGATCGGAGACGTGAACAGCAGCAGAACCACGAGGATGCACACATTCACCAGTAGTACAACCACCGTACGCTTTGCAAAGGGGAACGACACGCTCTGCCAGTCGATGTCGTCCGGTTCAGGAGCTGCTTCGAGCTGCCACCGCGTTAGCCCCAGCTCACGCACATAACGCACCAGTCGAGGCTGCGCATGCTCTGGGAACCGAGCCAGGATCGACGTGATACTCTGGTTACGAACGCGACGGACAAAACGGGCACGGAGTCGAGCCGACTTGAAGATTACGAATGCACGCCCCGCGCCCTTGTTTTCGTGGAGAATACGAGACAGACACATCATCTCCCTCTCTCGCAGCTCCTTGATGTGGTTCACAAGCTGCTCCTCTTGTTCCTCCATCGGAACAGGCTTCGAGCACCATCGGAAGCAACAAAACAGATTACCAAGCAACAAACGCAGCGACGGGATCATCACACCGCCAGGCAACAAACGAAGCGACCATGACGGCTTCTCACCGTTGAGTTCACGCTCGTGCAGAATCTTCATGCGCGCCAGCTCCGTTTCCTCATGACGGCGACGAGCTTGCAGTCCGTGGAATTCCGCCAGATTAAACACCACACTCACGTCCTCAACGTATCCAGGGAAAACCTCGTCCAACAGACGTAGCATCCGCTGCTCACGGAGGTTCTTAGGCAGTCCGCGGTTCACGAAGAGCGACCTGTTGCTTAGTGCGGACGGCTGCATTCCGATGAGATGCGTGCGCTCCGGCGTCTTCGTTTTCTCTTCGACGTCCTTGTCATCGGCAATCAGAGGTTGTTTCTCTGGGTCTTCCGGCTCCTTTTCCTTCGTAGGTGATACAGCTACCTCAGGCGTGACAACTTCCTCTCCAGCGTTAGAATTCTTGTCAACTTCTCCTGCCGGTTGTCCCGCTGTAGCCACACTGGTGGCATTGGACATAATAGACGACGAGCGCTGCGTCAGTCCCGCCAAGTTGTGGGACCTCCTGGAATTGTGCGTCGGGATTGTTGCCAGCGCACTCAGTTGTCGGTAGTAGACGAGAAACACGAGCGACGTCACGTAGCACATAACTACTGGCACCCAAAGGTACGGGGACTCGTGCGGCATGACGCGGATCGTAGCGTGAGCGAAGGACCACCATTTGTTATCGTCGTCTTGCTCTGCATTGTCACTCCCCATTGCACTAGCAGCAGCGAGTTCTTCTCCATCCATTGCGAACAGATTTGTAGCTCCTCGTGAACCATCTGAAATGGCTTCGATGCCTTTCACTGCAGCTTCTGCAGCTTCTTCCACCTGTTCCATAGCGTTCGCCCCAATAGTAAGGTACAGAGGCAGTAATACCAGCATTGCAAAGACACTGAGGACGCCCAGGAAGCGAGCCGTGTACTGTTGATACAGCAGGTAGAAGGTGCCTTCAGGTCCGAGTCTCATCTCGACGTCCGTGTCTCGAATTGGAGTGTGCCACAGTAAATCTCCCCATTTCTTGAGCGTAAAGTGAGCTGCTTCCTGTGCTCTTGCAGATAAAATGGAGCTTGAACCGAAGCGGAACAGACTGAAGCGAGTGCTACGGGCGCCCGCCTGGAAAACGGCCAGCGCCACGAGGAACATAACGCCGTTAAAGCCTAAAACGAAGCCCATGCCTTGCCAGCCCATAGCTGCGTCCTTGGCTACTGTTGCATTGTAGTCCACGTGCCAGATGTTGTTGGACGGCGCGTTGGGCGGCGCGTCCTCCTCCATTTACGTCGACACTTTGAGGAAGTGAGCACTAGGACGATTTGAATATGGAGGGACTGCCAGTCCCGGACTGGGCTAGAGTCCTGATTCGGGTCGGCGCATACGAAACTATTGTCAATCGAGTTAGACAGGGATAGTATTTTAATAGAAAGGGTATTTATTTATACAGTGGAAATAATGTGGAAAATGGTAGAAGTGGAGAACTAATTGGTAGAGGTTTTTAGGTTGTCGCTACCAACCAACTGGTAGTTCTACCTGATAACGCTTTACGTTACGTTACGTTATTCACCATGCTAGTAGCTGCATTCCCAATGGTTTCAACTATCTGTCTTACAGCACCTTCTTGTTCAGTGCACGTGCAGTCTGGTGAATGACTTGGTCGATGATGCCGATGACCGTGAAGACGCCGCCGATGATGGCGCAGGCCGACGTGAGGAAGTGGTAGAACGGCACTGAATCCTCCGAGATGCGCACCGACATGGGCGACAGGTCGTAGCGGAACATGACGGACGGCAGGTCGTCTGTCTCCAGGTACTCGTTCGAGTGCGCCGTGTACTTGTACACGCTGATCTCGGACCCGTCACCTTGCACGTACGAGTTCGTCACCACCTTGATGTAGTGCACGTACGTGTGGTTCTTGTAGAACGACGTGAAGTCCTGGTTGTCCAGACGATGCGTGTACAGTTGAGTCTGAGCCTCGCGCGGCAGCTTCGACATCTCTCCGGGCGCCAAGTGCTCACCGAACCACAACTCGTTCACCGTGTGCGACGCGTTCACCAGTGACGAGTCCATAGAGTACGCCGGGTTCGCTAAGTGTACGTGGAAGTTACCAGGCACACGCTTCACGTACAAGTGACCATACAGACGACAGCCTTCGGGACCGACAGCCGAGCGAGCAATCGCCCGGCCCTGCTCACGCGCAGCCTTCTTGTCCTGCTCGAACAGCTCCTTCTTACGGGCCTCTACAGCATCCACTTCGCCAGCCATGAGCTGTTTGAACTTGTCCACAAAGGCCTCCACCGTACGGTCTCCAAAGTACATTTCCACGGGGGAGACATCGCCGTCTTTGTAGAACAGAATGGTCGGGTACGCACGGATGAACTGCTTCATACAGAGCTGCGGGTGGGCTTGACAGTCGACAGACGCAACACGTAGCTGCTGGCCATAGTGCAGCGACGGCAGTGTCTTGGCCACGCGAGTCCACACAGGCTCCAGACGCTTGCACCATACACACCATGGGGCGTAAAAGTCCACAGCCACGTAGTGGTGTTCCTTCAGGAAGGGCTCGAACGTCTCCTCATCCAGAATAGTGACAGTGGCGTCCGACTCAGGCAGATCACCGTACGTCGTGTCCTCTTCGAACTGAGGCATGATCTGATTCTCCTGAGCAAGACCGACACTGCGGCCCTTCTGGTCCAGTCGGATTTTGTAGATGTTGGACGTCATGTTGTGCTTGCGCGTGCCCGTCATGTCCGAGACGTCCACGGACGCGAACTCGCAGGGCAGGTCGGGCACTGTGATGTTGAAGTTGATGCGCATGGTCTGGTCCAGCCCCTCGTCCATGACGATGTCGTACTTGTAGTCCACCGTGAGGTAGCTGTTGAACTCGAGGATGAACAGCAGGAACATAATGAAGCAACCAGCGATGGACAGACTCACACCAGGCAGTGTGCTCACCGTCAGGTCCTGCAATTAATACATACAAATATGACATCATACATTTATCAATATTAACTCAGGAAATATACCATAAAGAAGGTTTTAAAACGCACCTCCGGGATCTTCTTGTAGAAGTCCCACTTCTTCAGCACGTCCATAGCGCCCATGATGGAGATTCGAGGTGTAGGTAAAGTCAGAAGAAAGGCAAGAAGCAGGCGGTTACAGTGAGCGTAAGAAGGTCACGTGGAGCGAGCTCTGGGCTGCGCAGTGTCGCCTTCAAGCCGTCCCGGGGATCTTTCTCGGCGCTGCCAAGCTTTTGCGGGTCTTACGTGGCGGTTCCTCGACGCAACTAATCGCGCATATCGTTAAACTGCATATTGTATTCTTTATAACAGTTTATTTATGTGTAATCATTCCACTGAACTTCAGTGACTGAAGTATTTGACCAATGACGACAACGAAACCATAGCAAATCAGAAGTCGTAGATAAAGCATTAGTTTTGACCTATGACAGAGAAAAAATCAGAGATAAATATTAGCCAATAAGACGATTGGACGAAAAATGAGCTTTTGGGTACATTGTACCATTCCTCTCATTTTCATTACCGGTATTACTGTGAATTATGCAGCGGGCGGTGCTCACTACGCGGCGCAGGGCGTTCTCCCAGCAGGCTTTGAGGCGCTGGGAAGAGGTTTCCAATGGCCGACGGGCGTCTACAGTGAAGCCTTCGAGTTGCAAAGCGCTGGAGCTGGACGGGAGGTCCTATCTATTGCCTACATTAACGCTGTCTAAAGTATCAGGGACGAAAGAATCGAAAGATGTTAAGGATTCGCAGCTCTTCCCTGTTAGAGCCAATCGCCCTACACCGGTGGTGTTGGACCTCCAACAAGTGTCCAGTGATGGTAGACAATTGTTGATTAATAGCGAATTGTAGATTTGTTTTCATTTTTAACATTTTTATTTCAGGTTCGCCGCATTCGCAGTCCATCAAGAAGCACGAGCTAAGGAATGAGATTCTACAGCTACAGGTCAGCTATGGTATTCAGTGTGTAAAGACAGCCTGGTGTTGTTATGCTGAGTGAGTGGGTCTTTGTGGTTTAAATTGCAGGAAGCTGGCTATATGCCTGTGGGGATCACCAACGCCAGTGAAGACGTCAAGAAAGCGGCAGCGGCAATAAATCTGCCTTACTTCATCGGGACGAGACTGCACTTGGGGCAGCAAAAGGCTGGAGTGACTGCTGTGGAGGCTGATGAAGACGTGTCGACCGCTACTTTCGTTGAAGAAGAAAAGACTGCAGCTTCAGGATCTGAGCAGTCGACAGCGTCGGTAACAGAGCCACTCCCAGCCATGGTCATCAGTCACTCGGTGCGCTCTGGACAGCAGGTGTTCGCGCAGAACAGATCTCTCGTGGTGCTGGGCAATGTGAGCTCTGGAGCTGAAGTGATGGCGGACGAAGACGTGGTGGTGTTGGGTACGCTCAAGGGCCGAGCGCTCGCTGGCATTGGAGGCAACGTACGTGCTCGTATTGTCTGCCAGAGCTTCGACGCCGAGCTTATTTCCATCGCGCACTGCTTCACGACGTGCGACGACCTGGAGCAGGACGAGACTGGGTCGTTGCAACGACACAAGCCCACTGCCATCACGCTGCAGGACGACCGACTGCATTTCGAGTCGTCCACTGGGTGACGTAACGAGAGAGCACACGCATTTCCACCATCAAGACTGGCGCTTGTATATATCTCCACTCCTACTCTTCCGCTACTTATTGGTCCTGCCACTGTTAAAACTCTTTTGAAATAAATAATCTTCTACACTGCTTCCTCCTTCCAGAGATGAGTGTCTGCTATAGCACGTGGCTCCGTGTCCAGGCCACTGTAGATCGGAACGTCTCGCACTCGTTCACGGCGTCCTGAAGATCTCGACGGTACTCGAACGTGCTCTGGCAGTCGCGACCGCAGAACGCGCTCGTATCTGACGCCACTGAAAGCGGGCGGAAGAACAGCAAACCGCAGTTGTAGCATGTCACTTGCGCCGTCTTCCGCTGCGCTTGTGTCCTGAACGTCGGATGCTCCGGGACGTCTGTAGGTGCCCACTCCGCTGTCTCCTTGATCTGCAGCTGTCGTCGCCATTGTGCACGCGCTCCTGCTTCTTCGAGCTCCTTCAACATGTAGACGCGCTGCCAGTCGGAGCAAAAGCTATTGCTACCGACAGCTTTGGCCTCTGCATTCTGCGGTTCTTCTACTGTCTTTGCTGTCTCCATATCTGCAGGACATGAACTTGCTCTCGGTCGGAGATGCAGTCGACGCTGTACGAACCTCCACGCACGCGTGTAGATGCTGCTCTCCTCTTCGGCATCGCAAGTGGTAGCAACGGAGCAAGTCGTGGCGGGTGTAGAGGTATATTGCGCAGGGGAAACCCTCGGGTTATTCGTAGACATTCTCATGGGAAGAAAAACTCCGAAATCTTTCCTGCTTCTTGAGTTGTGAGAAGGAAATTCAGGCCGGGAGTTCGAGTCTGACTATGACGTACGCTCGCTCGACCGACTGATACGAATTTCGTTTGACATGATTGAGAACAGGTGAAGGTTCTTCAGCGGGACAGGGACCAAGTGCGCCGAGAGAACAACCGCTGACGTTGCCCTATGACGAGCCCTGACGCTAAGTCGCTTTCTCGGTGTACGTAATATATATGAGACAATCCGAGGGCCGGAATGATGGTACCCGAATCCCTCTGTCACAGTCGTGTGGCTCACAGAAGACTTCCGATGATGTTCCTGCGCTCCCGTCGCCTATTGCCGTCTCTCGCTGCGCCTGCCGCGCTCCTGGCTGTGTCCACGGCGCGTCTGGAGGCTGCTGAGCCTGAAGCTGCTGCTCAACCTGCCTCTGCCCCTGCCGTGGACTTTGTGGGCGTTTTCGTGAAGAAAGAATCCGCCGCACGTCTGCGTCAACAGTTCCCGGCCAAGTTCGGCGCCGATGACGAGCCTCTGGTTGTGATTTTGCGCTTCCAACCCACTGAGAAGGAGAAGGAGGCCTTCGCACCCATTCTAGGCCGCTTGGCGAAGCTCCAGGTTAAGGGAATCGCTGAGGACGACCACGCGCAGACTGTACTGGTGTCTGTGACCACCGAAACGGGCGAATCTCTGGAGTATGAGGGCGCTGCGGAGCCTGCGCATCTGACACTGTCGACGTCAGCTGGAGGCCTCAGCGCTGGCTACTCGAGCGTGCTGCTGGAGCGTCTGCGCGCCAGTGACAAGCTGAAATATCTGCTGGACGAGCAGGAGACGACCTCGGAGTGGACTGGAGAGCTGCCAGCCTTTGACTCGAAGCACTTGCCGCTGTTCAGCCCCTTCCCGGCTGTTGAAGCCAAGATCTCCAAGGTGGACGGCAAGAAGAGCGAGGAATTGGCTCTGCAGGGAACCGTTTGCCTGTCATCCCGCTTCGACGCCGCCACGGGCGAGTGTCTGGCCCCCAAGGCCGAGTGCGGCTTCTGCAAGTTCATGAAGGCCGGTCCGTGCGGGAAGGAGTTCACAGCGTGGGAGGCGTGTCTGGACCGCTGCAAGAAGAGCGGCGACGACTTTATCGAGCAGTGCGGACCGCAGACGCTCGCGTTGCGTGACTGTGTGGACGCTAACCCGGAGTACTACCATGTGCTGAATGACAGCCCCGAAGAGGAGAAGAAGGAGGATGCAGAGGAGGAGAAGAAGGCTGAGGAGAAGGAGGTCGTGGAGGAGAAGAAGTAAGCTGCACATGAAACAACAACGCGAGGACGTTTATCTTAGAGAAGCAGCTCTGCTTTCTTCGCGTATGCTGACTTAGAGGCCGCAGGGTAAGAGCTCCATTCAATACGCCGTTTTATATAAGAGGGGGTGACTGGCCGTTACCCCCGTGTCTCGCCTTCCTTTTAACCTGTTTGCGTGTAGGCCCCGATGATCAAATGGATAGCAGACACAGCGCGACTTTGTCTGTAGGTCTGGATACGCTGATAACAGGTCTCAGCAGCAATGCACTGCCAATGTCATGGGAAAAATCTGCAGTGACACGTCGTCCTCAACTGGCGCAGATCCCATCAGGATCTCTATCAGTCCCTAAGAAGAACGGGAGTCTGAACCAACTGCCAACCCAGTCATTTCGCAAAGCTTCTCCGGGCGTTCGTCTGAATAGAGGAACGTCCAAACGCGTGACCAAAGTTCCGAAGTTAGCGTTTAACCAGACCTGTGGGAAACGGAGAGGAAGGAACGCGAGTTCGAACCAATTCAGCCTTGATGGAGAAGCACGACAGGTGAATGCTGGTGTGTATCTGTTGGAGAACGTCAAGACTGGACACCGCTACTTCGGCACGACCTGGGACCTGCAGAACGCTGCTGCGCAGAGTTTCCACGACTTACAGCTCGCTGTACATCCGCACCAAGCGCTAAGTACCTGTTTTAAACTGTACGGTGAAGCTGCTAGTGGCATTCGCTTCCGAATTCTCGAGCATGTTAGTCCGCCGTCATCTCCGCAGCCTCCGTCTCGCGACCAGAACAGTGTGAAGAGGAGGAGGATAAAACGCCGTGCAGATGAGAACAATAATGACAGCTTTGACGTCCGAGCTATGGAGCGGAAATTGGCCGCGCGACTTCGTTTCCACCAGCGGAAAACAGTTCGCCGCGTCGCGTACAAGCTCGTCCGCCGGTTCTTGGTGGTGCCGGTGCTGGCTCGCGCGTGGCCTCAATGGGTTTGCGTTACGGAAGGTTTAACCACTTGTGAGCGTGTTGCTGCCAGTGTCGAGATACAACGCGCTGCACGAGGGTATCTCGCTCGGATTCTGGTGACTGGAATACGTCGAGAGCATGCAGCGCGAATACTACAGCAGTTTATGCGCCGCTGCCACTTTACACTCGCCTGTAGACGGCGCGCACGTGTTCTCCGCGAGGTAAAGGCTGCAGGTGTTATTCAGCGATCGATGCGCGAGTTTGTAGCTTGTCGAAAGGCCAGAAGAAGGCGAGAGGGGGTGCGACGATGGCTTGCAGCTCGGAAGTTGCAGGCGTACATTAGAGGTCATCTAGCCCGGTGTCTTGTGAAACGTATGAGACTGGATAAGCTTCGAGTGCACGCTGCTATGGACATACAACGAACAGCTCGGGGCCATTTAACTCGATTGCAATTGCAGCGCCAACGCCAGCGAGTCACTGACCGGAGAGCTGCGATACAGATACAGAAGGTCTGGCGAGGCTACTCGACGCGAGTTAAAGTCACGCTGGGACGTCTTGGACTATTGTCGACCCACCGCCGTCCGGATCAACGTCCGCTGGACGAGCTGAGAGATGACGCAGCTAGAACAATCCAACAATGCTACGCACGTTGGCAAGCTCGGCGTCTAAAAGAGCAGAATGACAAGGCCACGACGATCCGCATGGCCTACCGCAACTACGTCGCCAGGAAGTTCGGCTGGGTGGCTTTGACGGTGCTTCTCGAGACGTCAATGGCGAACCGGATCCAGAGCGCGGCGCGCCGATGGATGTTTCAGCGCAGTTTCCGTCTCGTGGTCAAGGAATACCGACGTGAGAAGGCCGCTCTTACTATCCAATGCTTCGTCCGACAAGGCCGAGCACGGCGTAAAGTTCACGTTTTAAGAGTGAAGAAGCGATGTGCACAGGCGATCAGACGCATTCAGACGTTCTGGCGTGCGTGCTGGATGCTGCTCAAGCTGCGCGAACGGATTTTAACGCGGAAACGAGAGTGCGCAGCCAAACGGATCCAGACGACGTACCGCGCATGGGTGGCGCGACGCGAACACCTCGCTATCAGGGACTTAGCTCGGCGAAATGGGGCTGCTATCAAGTTACAGTGTTTGTTCCGCGCGCGGCAGGCACGGCGTGAATTACTGCGACGACAGGTGGTCCGGAAGTTGGGGGCATGTGAAAATTGCCGGTCTCAACTCGCGACTGTGTATCACTTTGAAGCTGAGAGCGAGCTGTGCGCTGCCTGTTGCGACAGTTTTGCCAGTCTGGGCGAATCCATCATGGAGACGCTCGATGTGAACGTGTATCGCCGCATATTGGTGCGTCTCGTGAGCGCGCAACGTGCCTATCGCGCCTTTCAACGTCGGATGCAGCTCCAATTCGGGACGTGCACGCTATGTGAGAAGCACGCCGTTCGTAGAAGCTGTTGGTCATGTGGACTTGGCCAAACCGGGAAGCCAGTGGGTTTAACGTTCTGCCGGTCGTGCGACGCTCTGTTTCACGGTCGCGCTGGAGCTTTGCTTCAGCACCAACGGAAGAATATCGAGCATGCGTACGCTGAAATCGCCGCATCGGTGACGATACAGAAGTACTATCGCAGGTTCGCTCAGCGCCACACGCTCACCGACCTGCAAGTTGCTCGGCAGACTGCAGCCGCAAAGCGTGTCCAGGAGTGCTACAGACGCCACCGACAACGTCGCATCACACGAGCCATTTGCGCGGCACACAGACAGCAACAGGCGTTCGAAGTCAGCGCTGCACTTACCATTCAACGGGTATTGCGAAGACACTTGGCTCGGTGTGAACTCCGCCGTCTGAAGCTCGAGCGCAACAGCGCGGTCAAAATTCAACGCGTGTTTCGACGGTATCAAGTCAGGCGCGAGTACTATGCGGCGGTTGTGATCCAAAGGAATGTTCGTGGCTGGTTAGCTCGACGTATAGCTGATGCCTTGCGGTGCGAAAAACTTGAGCGCCAGCTGAACGCTGCTGCGTGCTGCATTCAACGCCACGTTCGTGGGTTTCTTGCCAGGCGACGCGTACTGTACATCCGTCAGTACAATGCAGCGGTGTTGTTGCAATCCACTTGGCGCGGATACGTCGCGCGATGCAAGTTACGCACACTAAAGCTCGAGAAACAGCGGAAGTTCACCCAGGACCTCCACGACCGTCTTAATTCTCTTGCTGCTGAAATTGCAGAGCGCGCACGGGTTTCAGCCACTCGGATCCAGACGGCGGTGCGCGGGCGGCAGGCTCGAGACGAATTGCACAATCGAAAGCTCCACGCAGCGAGGGACGCGCGAGTGCTGCTTCGCAACGCATTCGTGGCACTCGAAGTGTCTAGTGCAACCTGCATCCAGCGTCACGTGCGCGAGCGTATCACGGATCTTGCTGGACGTCTACGACTACGGGCTCAATGCTGCGCGCGTTGTTTCTTGAGTAGACGCACGGTGACGTGGTTGCGGCTCGAGAAGCGATCAGCTGTGCGGATTCAGCGCGCGTTCCGATATTCTCGTGCCAAACGGCGACTTGCTCGCCTTGTTGATGCGGATGTGGCCGAAATCGCAAAACCTGCGGGGTGGGTTGAGCTCTTTGATGAGGAGAGCGGATGCGTCTACTACTACCATACTGAGACGGGAGAAAGCGTGTGGGAACGCCCACCGGAGATGGATGCTCCGACTTGGACGCCTGAAGATGCAGCCGGCGAGAGCGTCGGCGAGTGGGTCGAGTATTGGGACGAGAACGTCGGCACCTCGTACTTCTACAACGTTAAGACTGGAGAGGCGAAGTGGACGACGCCTGCAGGTTATACGAGCAGCAACCAGGAAGAAACGTCTACAGCTGACGCCTGGCCATTGGAAAACGGTGGCACGTACTTCACACTTCCATCACGCTCGATGCTGGAGGCTTCAACCGAGACAGGAAACCAGCAAATGGAAGGTTATGCGGACCAGTATTACGACTACAATGGAGAACAGGCTGCGTGGGGTGATGATGGGTATAATGGAGATGTCAATGGCGAAGGTGGCTACTATTACTATGGGGAAGATGCTGGTGAGCAGTTTGAGCCTGTGGACACTGAGTACGACATCAACTACAAGATTTACCTGACACAAATGCAGCAACAACACGAAGAAACAGACGACCAACAGGACCCCAAAGACGCTTTGAATAGAGTTTGAAGCTTTATTGATTGAACTTTGCTGGCCGCCCCTGACTGCTTCTCTACAACGTTTCTACAAGGGACAGCACGTACAAACTCTCGAATTTGAAAAGAAGATCAGTTACCACGATGGTTGGTAGGCTGCGGCAGCCTGGTTGGCCATGAGAGACGCCTGATTGCGCTGCTGCTGCTCACGATCACGCGTTTGTTGCTGGCGCAGACGCGCGGCTTCCATGTTACGTGCGACTTCTTCTTCGTCGCTCTTAGCGAAGTTGAAGCCACAGCCCATGCAAAACTTGGCCGTAGCCTTGCATTCCTTGCTGCACGTTGAGCAGTTCTTAGTGCTGGGCTGCGAGGACGGCGCAGACCACGATCCAGACGTCGGGATGGGCGCTGGTAGTTGCACAGACGCGTACGACGACGAGGGTCCAGTCGAAAATGAAGACGACAGACTCGGGGTCGATGCGGCAGGGACCACCTTAGTTCCACAGTGCAGACAGAACTTCTGGGTCGGCTTCAACGGTTGATTACACTTTGTACAGGTGCTTGGGGTTGGATCCGGAGCAGAGAAAGAAGAACTGGAGCTGACGGAGGACACGGGGGACGGAGCCATCACAGGAGTCGGAGCAGGAGTAGCAGCAGCAGCAGCAACCTTTGTGCCACACTTTGGGCAGAATTTTTGCGTGGCCTTGAGTGTGAAACTGCACGACGCACAGTTGTGGTCGCCACCAGGGAGTGAAGACGACGACGAGTTGGATGCCAACGAGTTCGTGCGCTGCAGCGGTGCTGAAGAGAAGCTGTTGCTGGATGTGAACGGAGCAGGCGACGAGAAGCTGTTACTGGGCGTCAGAGCAGCAGGAGCAGCAGCGGCCACTTTGGTTCCGCACTGCAGACAGAACTTCTGCGCCGGCTTCAGCGCGGCGTGACAGCTCACACACTCGTTGGCTGCAGGAGCCGGCGCTGCAGCAGTGGCAGTGGGTCCGGTCGACGACACCGACAGCGTGGACAACCTCATGGCTTCCTGCCTCAGTTGCTCCTCCTGTCTCTTCGCCTCAAAGGCCTTGCGCGCTTCCTCTTCGGCCTTTCGCCGGTTTTCTTCGCGTCGGGCCTGTTCTTCCCGAAGGCGTCTGGCTTCCTCTCTCATTTTCTCCTTAGCTGCGCGCTTTGCTTCCTGCTTCTTCAGCTCTTCCTGCGCCGCAAGAGCTTCCGCGCGCAGTCTCTCTGCTCGCGCCTGCTTTTCCTGCGCTTGTCTCTCAGCCTCTTCACGCCGTTCACGGGCCGCCTGTGCCACCTGCAGGTGCTGCTGTCTCTGCGATTCCAGTTCCTGTTGTCTGCGCGCGTTCTCACGCTCCACAGCGGCGCGCTGCTGCGCTTCATAGTCCGAGATCGCGCTCTGCGCCGACAGCCTCATCGCTTCAGCACGGTCGCGCGCGTCTTGAGCCTGGCGTTCGGCTTCCTCGCGGCGGCGCGCTGCTTCGTCCCGTTGAGCGTCAATGGCGCGTCGTTCATCCTCAGCTGCACGCGCACGTGCTTCATTGTCTCGCGCAGCTTGGGCCTCCACTTGGGCGCGCTGCTGGGCCTCGTACTGCGCGATCGCATTGGCCGCTTCCTGTTGGCTTGCGTCGGCGTGTAGCTTGGCCTCCTGGGCGCGTCTCTCCGCTGCTTCTCGTGATTGACGCGCGCCTTCGACTTCAGGTGACGGCGCGAACGTCACGTGGCGCACGGGGGCGGGCGGGGCCGGCGCAGCACCAGGAATCGCTTCACCTGAATGTTATTATTGAGAGATTTGATTAGCATTGCCGTTGTTGATCCGTAGAAGGGTGTTAAGGGCAATTCTTGCGTGGGTGGGTAGAGGAGAACATACCGCATTCAGGGCAGAAGGCGCCCTGTAGATCCGGGGCCAGGTAGGAGCCACACTCGCCGCAGAAGCCCATGTAGAAGTGTCGGAAGGGCTAAGAGGGGGGAGTGAAGTTGAGATGTGTGCAATGAGTATACACTATACGGTCCAAAGGTTTTATATGTAGCAAGAATTTGTGTGACTTTCCTTTGCTCGTATTTAAACGAAGTGATTCGATACTTGTGGATACAGTTCTGGATTGCTCACAACATGAGTCCGGGCGACGATGAAGTCGACCTTCGAGAACAGGTGAGGGCCGTGAAAGACAATGTTATCGGCCAAAAGACAGCATCAATATACGTACGGGGAATATGCCGCTATGTAGCATGGCTCTACAGACGGAAGAGACATCTCCTACGCGATACCTTTCTCGGCAGCTTGCGTAGCTGCGATTTGGAACAAGACGACTATGGAACTGCATCACTGAAGCTTGGCAGCATAGCTCGTTTCATGGAAGAGAATCGTGAAATATCACCTCTGAATTACGATCTTCACGAACCTGACGATTTTGAGGAGTTTTTGATGTCTATTAGTGGTAGAAGTGGAGGAAAACCTGGTCGATCGGTCTACGACTCGATGCGCTCGAGTCTGTTCCATCTTTACCGTGGATATGGGCAAACAATGTCACCTGAATTTGCGGGTAATCTGACACTATTTTTTAAGGGTTTGAAGCGCGACGTCGCACGACGCAATCACAATGCTGGTGTAAAGTTGACAGAGGGCAAGGAACCTCTTTCATTTTCGGTATTACGGCACTTTTGTGCCACGTTTCTCAAACATAACGATACTGAGTTTGTATTTGCTCACACCTTCTTACTTTTGAGCTGGAATCTGATGTGTCGCGCTGGAAACACGTCATCAATTCACTCCGGTCATTTGAGTTGGGATGGAGATGCATTAGCAATTCTTTTTGGGCATATGAAGAATGACCAGGACGGCACAAGACCCCGTGATGCCAGACACGTATATGCAAATCCATTCATCCCAGAAATTTGCCCGGTACTTTCATTAGCTATCTATGGCGCTGTTTTAGGACTCTCGAATTCCAAGTTATTCCCAGGTGGCAATCAGTACGACAGGTTCTCAAAAATACTGAAGCGAGTAATGGAAACAGAACAGATGAAGGAAATCCTGGCAAATGAAGGACTAGTGGCCTCAGATATCGGAACGCATTCTGCTCGAAAAGGGTCTGCAACCTTTGTCTCTTCGTGCTCCAACGGGGGGCCTTCTGCTGCGGCCATTTGTATCAGAGCTGGTTGGACACTACCTGGTGTACAAGACACTTACATCCGTTACGAGTCCGCTGGAGATCGCATTGTAGGCCGCTATGTAGCTGGTCTACCTTTTGATGATACTGGTTTTGCTATATTACCACCATTTTTTTCCGATGTTGATGAGTTTGTTCGTGACAACATCAACCTGTGCTTTATAAACTTACCTCCACACTTACTGCGGACTGGTGGATTTCTATTGGCGTCTTTAGTTTATCACTGGGAATATTTACGCACGATATTAGGCCCACAACATCCGCTATATCGGAATCCAGTATTTGGGAATGTGGAACTGATATATCAATTGAAACAGCGTGTTACTTGTCGAATGGCGTGGCCATCGGATCGAATAAGGCCCACTGGGGTCCCACCCCACGTTCATTTACTTGTGGCTATGGAGAAGCAGTCAACCCAACTGAAACGACTCGCAATCGGTGTCTGAACTAGGTCCAACACTCCTAGAGCAGATAACCACAGAGCTATCGCGCTGCCAAAGATCCCTGTCAACAACAGATTTGCATGCCGGTCTCTCGCAGGCGCTTGAAGGATGTGGAATTACCGAAATTTTAGAATCCCTCCGAAGTAACAATCATCATCAAATGCAGCACAACGATGCAGCCCACGACGAGGTTATCGACGAACATAGCGACACCCTCCAAAATGCACCACAAACTTTATCACTTGTGAACGAAAGATTTTCTAGGGTAACTGCCGACTTTCATATTCCTGGCATGTCATTGATGACCGCATGGGAGCATTGGTGCTGTGGTGATCCTTCTGGTCGAATTGACCATACCGTTTCTTGCAATGGAGGGACTTGTCCACAAGTAAGAAGCGAAAGACACTGTCAAATTATCGATGCATGATGATGGAGATACAAACTAAAATTCCCCACTGTTCCTGGATTTCAGCTCCAACTATTCAACAAGCTCGCGAAATGCTGCAAAGCGTACTGGCAAAGCTTCCTCTCAGCGATTTCACCCCCAAGAAACGTCAACGACGCAAGGATCAGCTCAAATGGTCTACCGCTCTCAACGTTATTCGAGCAAACCGCCGTACATCGGCCCGAACTGGATAGTGTAGCGAATGTAAAACACGTAAGTAAAAAACTTAAATATGCTGTGTTCATGAGGAGAGAGGGTATACCTTGTCGATGAGAACTACGATCACGAGTTGAAGAAGGCGTTTACTACCGAAATACGTGGTGGCACAGATTTCGTTTTTTACGGTATATTTATGTGCGCCTGACGCCAACGAATTCTTAGATACTTTGGATATCCCTGAATGGCCGTTATTTTGTATGGACACTCTGAGGCGATTTTCGAACTCGTTGGCGCACAGACGCACACAAAACGCAATGGCCGCAATACAAAGTGGAGGCCAGACGCCAACGAATTCAAGAGAATTATGTATACAGCATTAGGCCGATACCGCCACCCAAAGTTACACCGACTTCGCGACACTTCACAAAGAACTTGTAGTCAACGTGCTTCAGAAGCCCCATGGCAACTTGAGCGAGCAAGAACTTGATGACATAGTTGTTTGCATACACGGTCAAGCGAGTCTTGCCTTTAGCAAGAACCTTGGTTCGAATACAGTGCTCGAGCATAGAGTTGATCTGGTCGCTTCTTTTGCCGCTAGTAATTTTATCGTAGAGATAGTTTGTTTGGACACCGTCGTTCTCACAGAAGGTACCAATGCAACTCACGGAAAGCGGGGAGCAAAAGTACCACTACGAAGGAGGAGTGTTAGCCACGCTTGGAAAGGTTAAATTCTGCGAAAAGTCCATCACAACAACGACGTGGTCGTCACTCAAAGCAGACATGTCTTCCTTATACTCGATGCTACAAACAAAATGAGACGGTTTCAAACAAAATGATGCTTCGGCGCCATTTGGGATTTTCGAGACATCTGAAAACGAACTTAAGTGAAACTAACGGGAATGTAGTCTTTTGTATGTGTACCTATTTTTCATAAGTGTATCGGTTCCAGAAGGGATGATCTTTCCCATTTTCAAAGATGAGTGGCGGGGAACATAGTTCGCCCCCCGAGGTCCATGACCTTGGAGGTAGGTGAGGAGGTCAGCGGTGAGGCAGTAGTTGGCGACAGTGGATGCGGGGTTGCCAACAAAACACGGTCATCCTCGCGACTCTTGTTAGGATCGCTTCAGCCCGAACCAGAACAATCCACAGGTGAAGCTTCTGAAGACAGTTCCTGGGATCCAGCCACCGGGGACTCCAGCGAAGGTGGCGAACCTTCTGTTGAAGAGATTCTGGACGACCATAGTGATTTTGGATGGAAGCATCAATTTGAATAACGGAGACCTTCGCGAGCGTGTGACCGAATTAATTGGAGCCACCAATGCCAAACTTTGAAAAAAAAAAGCAGCAAATGTTCAACAGAGTCCGCCCGTACGTCCCTGAAGAGTTTGTGAACGACCCCATTTACTCTGCTCCAAACGACGAAGAAGAGAGGATCGCAAAAGAAACCATCCTGGCCCGCCGTAAGGCCGCCGTCCAGAGAAAGCAGAATGCTGCTTCTAAGAACCACAGCACTAAAGCTATCACGGAGGTTATCGAAGATCACATCGGGAACGGGAACGACGCTGATCAGACGAAACCTACTTCCAACCGATTGAAGCGTGCCAGGGAGAATCAATAGAACAAAATGTTCCCACTTATTCGAAATGATGCTTCCATCCTTTTCCCAAATACCCAAAATAGAGAATGAAATTACCCATTCTGATCAAAATATACCCTTCGGCTTTAAGAAGTAGTATGTTCAGTACAAAATATGAAGGTGTTCCTGGGCGAATTATAAGCTCTCCGTAGGCGCAATCGAATCAACGCAAGAAAAGGAACCAATCTATATAATAAAAAAAAAATCGAAAATGACGACCTCGGCCGAGGCAACTTTTTCAAACGAGCACACATTGGAGTGTACTCAACTATTTGGACATCTGAAAACATTAGAAGAAAGAGGAGATAACTGTCTTTGCGACGAGGCGTCTAAATCGCGATTCGTACTTAGGTTCGGAAGCATCATTTTGTTTGAAACCGTCTCAAATGATACCAACATCCCCTGTCAAATCTTGTCCGTAAATCAAAATGATATCAATATCCCTTACCGCATTCGGCGAGCTGACTCTGTCTGACATCCGAGAGTCTCCGTCTTCTCAGCACTAATGTCGTACCTCATGTCAGCATGGTATATTGAGCATAAATCACGCTAGTGGGGGACCGAATTCGGATAGTGGGGCATCGCAATGTCAGCAACTTGCGCATGGTTGAACGCGCCGGTTCCCTTACTCGTAGCCGAATTTCCTTTACGAATGTGTGCATCTCGTTGTAGATGGCGTCCCATGTAAAATGAGCTGGAAGCAAAGTGTACATCTCGCTACTGTAGTACATTTTCACGACACATTCCTTAGTTGTCTGCATTCGAACTCGTACGTGCACCACCTCTCCAACTTCCTCTGCAAATTCCCTAAACCACTTTAAAAGCCACCGTACGTCGACACCGCTGCATTCTTGTTGAGCGTGTTCCCGTGAGCCTTAGCGCCGATGTTTCCGTCACGGACGTGAGTTTTGTACCGCTGAACTGTCGGCGGCTTCACTCCGTAGCAACAAGCAAACGTAGATCTGCACACTTTACCAACGAAAGGGAGATAGTACGCAAATTTCTCTCGAAGTCCATTGCCCCGAGCTCGATCAACAGGAACCTGTATCAGCACACCTACGGCGTGTAGAGGCTGATGGAACTTTCGGTCCTCGTCATAGGGATAGAAAACACAGCAAAGACTCCACCTCCTTTGTCTTTCCCTCCACGCATGGTTCTCACATTCATCGATCCGAAGACTGGAGACTACCTGGGCATGCAGATCTTGATCCATCAAATAGATACTAATGTTCTTATCGCCACTAGAAGCCGTGTCCTCGCTTCCACTCTCGGCCGTGAGGTCGTTAAAAAGTTTCACGATCGTCAAGCTACGGGTAGCAAGACAACCTTTTGAGGAAGGGCATGTCAAGGATTCAAACCCGATGAGTTCACAACCCATGACTATTCAAGACGAGTTCATCTACGAGTCCATGACTACGCAAGAGATAGCAGCAACGACTTGCAGAAGAGATTAGCTAGTATGGAGTAGATAGTGAAGAGAGTAAGGAGCGATGGAGATGTTCGGTAGCGGTGGCTACCGACGCAGCTTCTTATTCCGGACTCAACCACATTGGACTCAAGTGAGTTCCTCTTGTTACTGCTCTGACCAAGCAGTTCATGTGGCTCTCCACGACCTCGAAGAATTGAGCGAGAGGCTTCACGACATAACTACTCAACGACCTACTTCCTCTTAAGTGCTACCAAACCACGCTTTAGCCGAGCTCAAGTGAGGAGCTCAGCTAAAGTTGGGACAGTCGCGCACGTAGGATGTCATGATGGAGACTCTGAGGGGATGACTACCACGGCGGGTGTTCTTTATGAAAAAAAGTAATGAGCTCAACACGAAACGACAGGATCTCAGGACGGTCAGGTGCACAGGAAGGAACCCTTTCGCTGCCTCTGAAAGCGAAAATGTCCTCCTTACACTATACACATGCTGTGGGCATCCACCAAGGGACCCCCTGTGAGCTAGCAGCCTTACGCTGACTGAGGCTTCACTGGATTGTAACAACTCGCGTTTCTGCATGATAGAGTAGTGCCTTCTGCGTTTTTTCTGCGAGGATAAAACCTCTCCAACAAGTCCTTCTACTGAAGTAGCTTCCACTACTTGCAGCCCTGGTTCGACTTGTTCGACTAGTGGGGGATCAGGGGGATGTTTGTTGCTGCCTCCATTTTACATACTGAATGGTGCAGAATTAGAGTGCAAAAGAGTCCAAAACTAATTTATTTATGATTGGTTAATTTTGGTGCTCACGCGATCTGTTAATTCCGTGCACGGTCGTTCTATGTTGAGTGTCAGTTAATTTTGTCGGTTGTAGCATTCAGTCCGTAGCTGTACCATGTACTTTACCGTATTTAATGACGGTAAAAAGCCAGTTTCAAAGTTCTACCCGAATCTGAAGGATTTCCTTGGTTGTTTTACGGTGAGTTTTAGCCATTTTGTTTTTTTGGCTGGGTTGGGTTGCTAAAAGATGATTTGATTCCAGCTATTCCAGCTGTTGTGATCTTCTGCAGATGCTCATGGTGCAGTGGGCTGCGGTAGCTTAGCGTCAGAGGAAGACGTAAGACTCAGAGAGCTAGTTACGATAAGACCTTTATAAGGATTAATAGGGCCTACACTAACGCCACTACTAATAACAACCTTTAGCCCCCCAACACTCACGCCATTTCTGGCCTCGTGTAAAGGCGTGAACATGTTGTTAAAAACAACATGTTAATGCCAGGCAATGCTTGATATTTGTATGGTCACCTTAAGTTCGTCTGGACAAAGATTTGGTTGGCCGTGTACAGACAAGTCTATCGCACGATTATGTCAAACATGTTGTAAAAGACGTCGACGCTTCAGACCTGCCAGCAAACATGTTGTTATTGACTCAATCTAAAATGCCCCTTTTACCGGAACTGCATTGTCTGTGGAAGATCGCTGCACAGAAGATAGACGTGCCGCAAAACTAACGTAGAATACCGAATAGTACGCGGTGTTCTATTGTTATTAAACGCCCTCTTCAACCAACTAGGGCGTTGTATTTGATGGGCGTTTAATTCGTAGGGAGCTCTATTCGATTCCGCATTGTTGAGTACAATAAAAACAACGAACAATGAATTTACCATCAACGCCAGCAAATGAATTTAGTGTTATGTTCTTCGAGAGCTACTCATCGATACAGATCTCATCGAGCGCGTCCAGAAGCGAAGTAAATTGCCGTTTCGTCCATCAGGATACCGATTCATCTCGCTCTTGTGCTTCTGCAAGAAGCTCATGAACGACACAGCACGCCCCACAAGCACGTCATCGGTCAGTGTGGTGAGATTGGTGCGACGGCGCAGGCTCAGACCGTTTCGCTTCATGAACGAAGAGACCAAAGGATCCGAGCCGCAAACCGAATTGGGTGCTCTTCCTTCTCCTCCTCGGTTCGGCTTTCGTGAAAGAGATGGCGAGCTTGGGCAGCGATTAAATCACGAGTCACCTTCTCCTTGTTCAAGCGTAGATCGTAGATCATCTCGAAGAGAGTATCCTCTGCCTCTCCCAAGACAGGACGCCACCCACCACCCTTCAAGACGCCGGCGGCTCCCGAATCTCCTCCCGTTTACGCCGAAATCCGCCACTCACGCCCTCGAAAATGAGGCTCCGCTCGACTCGGCACCCCGCCACCCTCCGTCGCGATCCAGTCAATTGCTTGTTTTTTTATGCTGAGCTCCACACTCTTTCGTCTAGCTGGCATCTTGGCGTATGAAGCAAAACAAACATGCTACCCGCGTGTCTGGGGATGATTCACGGGTGGCTGAGCATTGTCAAACTTGCTACAGCTACAGAGAACTGGAATTCTGCCGCAACGTAAGTCAAACTGCCGAGAAAATCAGCTTTGTTGCCTACAGTGTTCAATTAAGAGGGCGTTCAATTTGAGCGCGTTCTATTCTTTGTATAACGCCCTCGGAGACCGCGTTCAGTTCGTAGGGCGTTGTATTACTTTACCGCGTACTATTCGGTATTCTACGTTATTTTCGAAGCTGCAGTTGACACGCAATAGATGCATTACGCTTACTCTCATCACGCTATATAAACACGCGCCACACTACAAAAATAGCCTACTCCACCGCGTCTTCATCCACTTCCTCCGCATCTTCTTCCTCGTCGTCTCCTTCTTCCGCCCCCTCTTCCGCCCTATCTATAAAGTCGCGATGCTCCGTTAGTCTTCGCCGTTCTTCGGGGCTTCTCCCCGCCTTGAAAACTTCAGACTCCAGTCGGGTCTCACGTCGGGAAACCATCTCCTCTGCAAGTCTTAACTGTTTCAAACTGACTGGCTTTCAGCCAGTCATCGTCTTCGAGCAATCAACTTCATACGAAAAGCCCTGTCGCTGCAGTTAGACATCACATCTCCAGCCGTTTTTGCAACTCAAAAGTACTGTCGCTGCAGTTAGTCATCACATCTCCAGCCATTTTTTGCAACTCTTTGACCTACCCGCGTGCAAACTGGCAGAGACTGCACGAAATGTGCGTGCATTAACATGTTGCATTTAACAGCATGTTAGGAAAAAGTGCAAAAAGCGATGTTGCAATTAACTACCTTGAGTGTTGGGGGGGGTTAATAAAGGGACTTACCACATTAGTTACCACAATTGAACTGGATTTTCTTATTTGAGACTGTGGCGCACCAAATTAATCAACCATTTAGCGTTTTCGAGAGAAACGGCCCTGAAGTTGACCAACAGTTTTTCGTACCTATACGAATTCTTCGCAAATGGCCCTTTCACTTTTCAAAAATTCAAGCGAAGTGTATCACCTGACAACGGTACCATGGAGGATCTAGCTGCGTACGCGTCTGGAGATGCTGCTTCTGCCTGTAGCGGTGGTGTTCCCCCTCGCCCTGTAGACGTTCGCGTCCCTACAGACGCTGGGAGTGTGGAGGCAGAGGAGACTAGCGACCGCGGCAGCGACGATGTTGATGCAAACGACAGCAACAACTTCGATGACAGCGGCGATGGGGACTTCACCCTCAACTCCCAGGCATCTAGTGAGGACGAAGAGCCGGTCGAGCACGTACTGCAGGTGATCCAGTGGTTCCCATGTCAGTCGAGACTGTCCAAGCCATTTGACATGGTTCCTTTGCGACGCCGAAAGCCAACCCGAAAGCTACAGGTCTTTCCACTTTGTTATCACCCTCGCCCTATTCTTGAAAGAGAACTCCACCAACTGCAAAATCACTCGCATCGGTGCGCAAATGAAACGGTTTGTCGAAGTCAGGAATCGCTAGGACCGGAGTCGAGCTGATCTTGTTCTTCAGCGAGATGAAATGCTCGCGCAATTTGTCAGTCCACTCAATTTTTCGCTCAATTTTGTCGCTGGATGTCCGGGCTTGTTAGGCGTCTTCACACTCCCTTTCACTTTTTTCTGTTTCTTCTTTGTGTTCTCCGGCAATGTTCCATCGTCTGGCTGGGTCCTGGGACGCACACGTTCCTCTACCCAGTCGATTTCTGGATTATTCAATTTTAACCACGGCATTCCCAGTAAAATGTCTTGGTTTTCGGGGATGTCAATGACAAGAAAGTCACTCACGTAAGGTTTGAAATCGTCCATGTACAGTGTAAGTCGAATCGTCTTCGTTGGAATCATCAATTTCTGCTTTGCAGCTAACGTAATTACCATAGGCTCGTCATGATCCACAACGAACTTCCACAGCCCATTAGCCGTGCAAAATCTGGGGCTTACACCGTCAATTGTTGCACCACTATCAATGAAATTGGAATTCAAAATCCCGATGTCATCAGACGACCACTGCACCGTACTTCTTGTATGCAGCAAGCACCAATACTCGCGTTTATCCACTTGTTTTTCTGTAGTTTTCTTGTTTTCTCGTTCATCCAGTTTTACATCACGAAATGCAACATCAACTTCGTCGATCAGCTCTCCATTACGCCCACCTGAGTGCTCGACCTCGAGTGAACGGGCTAGTTTGACGACTCACTAGCCGCCGACGGGCTTGCCTGCTCGCTTCCGACCAGTAGACATAGCAATTTGTTGCAATTTTTGCTTCTGCTGCAGATGTGGTGGCTTCTTCTCAGGATGCAATACCCAGCAGTCGTCGAGACTGTGTACACCTCGTCGACAGTGAGAGCACAATGTCGACGCCGGTTTGCTCGACTGCGAATTCGAGTTTCGATTCGATCTCGAAGTGGCTCCACCTCGTGCTTGCTTGCCATTTCCAGCACGACCTTTTTTCTCGGGTGCATTGTTGTTCTGCTGTGTTGGGGTGGTGCTTGATTTTTCCTGAACGCCCCATTCGAGGAAACCTGCTTCAACAGCCGCAGTTAAGGACGTAGGTTGCTTGAGCTGAATAGCCTTCTTCATGGTTACCTGTCGATTGGAACAGATACGGATCTTGGACCAGGTTTTCAGGTGCATCAAGGATAGACATAGTGATGTGAAAATGGGAGGTGGTGCATGTGCTGCTGCATGTGTGGATCAAAATAACAGAGTCAGTTTTCAATAGGCAATGGCAGGCGCAGTTGCTGATCCACCGGTGCAAGGTGGCATGCGCGTCACAGGATCTCAGGAACAAGATGCTGGGTCATTAAAACGGCGAGCCAAGTCGTTGGAGCAAGGTACTGGGCAAGAGTCACAGGAGCAAGATGATGAGATCGATGCTAGGCTGGTGAAGAAGCATCGTCAAGAGCGTACGACGTGCTACTTCCAGGGCTATAAGTACACGCGTGCATGGGCTTCATCAAAGAAAATTGTATATCGTTGTTCGTCATTTCGACGCACGGAGTGCAAGGGGACTATGGAATTCAACATCTCGACAATGGGTTACTCCAATGCTCGGCCACATACATGCCAGGTCACGCAGAGTGCTCTTGGAATATCTGATGTCAACGATGAAATGAAAGCCATGGCAGACAGCTTGGCAATTGCTGACGTCGCTCGACCGGTAAGAGAAATATGGCAGGAGCTACGCAGCATCTTCTACGGTAATGGCAGCAATGTCATGGTTGGTTTGTCTGAGTCACAAGTGATTAACCGCGTGTATAGAGCAAGATCTCTTCACTATAGTGGCAACGTGCATGGATCGGTTGAAATTCCACCACTCTCGCTAGCACTCAATGAGTCAGTGTCGTTTTTCCACTTTCACTTTGTTTCAGCAAACCGCCAAGATCTGAACAGTCCGACACGATTACTGGGGTGGGCACATTTAGCGCTGGTGAACTTGCTTCGCTACCACAACGTGTCGCTCTTTATCGATGGTAATTTTCGTTGCGTTCCACGCAATTTTCAGCAATGTGTGGTTTTCATGGTTCACGACCGTGCTTCAGGACTGTTTGTCACTGTGTTTTACATTTTAAGCACATCTCGCTCCGCTGACGCGTATTGGGATATGATGCACTTTGTTTTCCAAGCCACTGACCAGCAACTAAGCCCAGGTGAAGTTGTATGCGACTTTGAATCGGCTCTAATGCAAGCAGTGCAAACTCAGTTCCGTGACGCTATTGTCTTGGGTTGTTTATTCCATATGAAGCAAGCACTGCGGCGAGCGATGAAGAGGTATGCTATACCTGATGCCGAATGCGCTGTAGCGATGAAAAGAGGCGTTATCGACATGTTGACAGTGGCCGACCCGGATCAAGTGAACTCACATGGAATTGCTTGGGCTCGTGCAGAAATTAAGCTTCGTTGTGAGAAGCAAGGCATCACGTATTCCAATGCGAAGTGGCAGGAGTTTTGGGCATATTTTAAGCGAACTTGGATTGATGAATACTCAGTGGATCTTTGGAATGTACACGGTCTCGATAACGAGCTTGTTGCACGTACGAATAACCCACTTGAGCGATTCAATCGCATTCTCAACACGCGATTCCCCACACCACACCCCTCCATGGCCACATTCGTGAGTGTAATCAAGCAAATTTCAGCCGAGTATGTGCAGCAGTTGGCTGATATCCCTCGTGAACGAAGCAAACGTGTTGTGCGCGAGACCATTGAGTTACCTGCTGCCATCGATCTACTCATGGCACTCGAGAATACGACCACAGCTCACTCGGATTCTACCTCATTGTCGGCAATTACAACTTCAGATAGTGGTACACCACATCACTGTCAGGAAGATGCTGCTGCTGCTGCAGTTCTGTAGTGATAGGACTTGATCTACTTAGCCAGTAGGTTGCTGTACCTTTGCATTAATCTGCGAGTGCCCTTTGCCTGTTGCCATGACTGATGAGAATGAGCTTTTAGTGCTGATCCAAGACCAGATCCGTTCTGTATCTGTTCCAATTTCAAATCTACCTTCTTCATTTCACTGGTTGACAAGCCATTGACAAACAGGTTCACCAGCTGGACCACACCTTGAAGCTCTCGGAACTTAGCGACGTAGCCATGATAGGTTCCAGACTGACGGAGTGGCAACAGTTGGTTTCTAATCTTGTCGTCAAAGTTTGGCTCGCGAAACTCACGTCTCATGTCAATTTTCACTGCACTCCGCAGCTTGACAATAGTCGAGTCCGTCATGTAGCACTCGTACCACGTCACAGCATTCTTGCGGACACACTGGTTCAACTCATTAACCCCTCCAGCCCGGCTGATTTTGACCTTCTTACGCTGCATTATGCAGCACAGTTATACTAGGAATTTGTATAGAACGTCGCTTAAAGGGCTTGGGAAGTGTGCACACGCTCGGCGATGGACAGGACACTTCCCGCTTACGCTGCATGTTGCAGAACAAATTGTATCCAGATGCCCCATGCAAAGCTATAATGCTGCAGAAGGACCGTGCAGTGTTGCACAAAGACCATGCAATTGGCCAGAGACCAGTCGAATATCGAGAAACCAAACTCGAATTTTTAGAAAATGAGAAGGCATACAAAAGCAAGTAAACCGGTACCGCAATCAGATGATTACCGCAAACAGGTTTCCACCTGTTTGCGGTAATCATCTGATTGCTACCGGTTTACTGCTACAAAAGTCCTATATACTATTTTACAGCGTTACGTCGAGAAACAGCTGATCAAGGAGTCAGTTCTGCTGTCTTCTGCTGATGGTCACATGCACCATACGAGCAATGCATAATGCAGCATAAGTTCGCTGCATAATACGACATAAAGTGACTAGCAAGGTAGACTATTCATTATTTTCCGAAGCTGTATGTGTCCTCCGTTTTTTTTCTTGGTGTAGGCGTTTTCTCAGTTCTCAAATGAAACGGATAGTTGGCGGGCGCCACTGTTGCAACATTTACCTGTTCATGAGCATATCTATCCTGCTGAATAGCATATTTTTGAAAAATGAAAGACAGCGTTTATGTCTGGCAAATCGTGAAGCTTTTTCGGTGCAAGATATTTGCCCATCATTTTTTGTATCTTGATTTCAGTATGCGTCGATTCGTGTGATTTTTTTTCACATACAAACATCAAGATAAATTCAACGTTACGGTGCATAATGCAGCTTAATAAAAAGGCCTAAGCTGCATTATGCAGCACTCCGGGTTGGAGGGGTTAATGAGTAGGTGATCGTGCTGGTCGAGGTTGTATCCCTTCTGCACAAAGTACCGCTCAAACTGAAAAATGAAGCTGTTGAGCTTGATCCCATCGATCAGACCGTCGAAAACGGGAGGATTTACGTCCATCATGCGCAAACGTGGCATTGCGGACGGTGTTGGTACTGGAATCCGTTGGGTTTTCCATCGGAGTTGCCATGTGGGCGTTAACTTCCGGACGTGCAATCTCCGCATTTGGCTGCATTTGAGCTGCCGGTGGTGGCGCATTGCTTTGGGGTTGACGATTGCCACTGTTCTGGGCATCTGAAGCCATTTGTTGGGTGGCTTGATCCATCGTGTGGGTTTGATTCAAAGTCGTCAACATGTTTGTCATTCCTTGGACGAGGTTTGCTAGTTTTCCTTGAATTTCCACCATCTCCGTAGAGAGTTTTGTCAGCGAAGTGGAAACTTCCTGCCTCAGACCTTCGTGCAGTGTCGCCATTTCTTGAAGAACACCAACCAACGCAGTTTCTAGCTGTTGATCAGGAGTCGGTTCAAGTGCTCTCATGCGTCGTCACAGTTTTCCAGTCGATGAGCAGGAGCTGTATCGCTCCGCAGCACTCGTCGCGCCGTGTTGCGAGTAGTCATCGCCATCAAGGTCTACTATGTCACAACTTTAGCTGAGCTCCTTACTTGAGCTCGGCTAAAGCGTGGTTTGGTAGCACTTAAGAGGAAGTAGGTCGTTGAGTAGTTATGTCGTGAAGCCTCTCGCTCAATTCTTCGAGGTCGTGGAGAGCCACACGAACTGCTTGGCCAGAGCAGTAACAAGAGGAACTCACTTGAGTCCAATGTGGTTGATTCCGGAATAAGAAGCTGCGTCGGTAGCCACCGCTACCGAACATCTCCATCGCTCCTTACTCTCTTCACTATCTACTCCATACTAGCTAATCTCTTCTGCAAGTCGTTGCTGCTATCTCTTGCGTAGTCATGGACTCGTAGATGAACTCGTCTTGAATAGTCATGGGTTGTGAACTCATCGGGTTTGAATCCTTGACAGCGACGAGCATGCAGAATGGCTGGAAGACTACTTGAACGAGAAGAAGGACGCTGCCACGGCATACGAGTCGCTACTGCGCCTCCTGCGGCGTTTTGCATATCAGCACGCAGTGATGGCAAAAAAAAATATGGAACCTTTTTTATCAAAATAAAAAAATAACAAACTTTTTTATTTTTTCGATTTAAAATTTTTACTTTTTTATCGAATGAACCCCGTCAAATCGAATTGCCAAAACACTGTTGCAACCCAAATAGTGGACTGCCCTCCAATTCGCCGTCCCGATCATTTTCTCTTCGCTGGTGGGCGAAACCTGGCTGCATGGCTCTCTTGTATTCCGGACGTTTGCATGCACTAGATCTCTCTTTTTGCCCATATTGAAATCCTGGTCCTAGCCAGCATTGTACTACAAATATGACCGAATAGCGCAGTGCCTTGTAATATGATACCTTTCGGCAATACAAATTTACAGTCACGTAAAATAGCACTTAATTGAAAAAAAGAAATTAAAACTTTTTATCAACTTTTTTATTTATGATAAAAAATTTAAAAGTTTTTACGGAAAATAAGGCATGTAAAACCCAGGTTCAGGAGCATGTATTGGCCATGTTGGAAGTAAATAACGGCGAAGATAAATTACAATACCGTCCGGATTATTTCACACACGTCCATTTTATTTCACGCACGTGCCTGCACGTTCCCGCGCGTGGCCAGCGCCACTCATTTCTCAACGTGCCGCGGACGCAAGAACCCTGCCTCCCCCCGCCGCTGCTGACGCTCCCGTGGCTGCTGCTGAAGCTCCTGTGGCAGCTGAACGTACGTACACAAGTGATAGACGACGGAATGACTCTATTCTCATCTTTTGTGTGGATTTCTAGTGTGGAACGAGTATCTGGTTGCATCTGCACAGCTGAAGCCCGTTTTGTTCTCCGCACACGCGCCGCCCCATCAATTCGTCTTCGCTTTAGTCGGGTACGCACGCATGCTGGCACGGGAGCCTTCGTGGTGTAATCTTTGAGCTGATGCATCTGCCACGTATTTTGCAGGTATTGACCAGGTTTTACGAACACATCCAGATATGGCTCGAACTCGGAAAACTGTGCACATCCAGAGACAGCAAAAGCTGAAGGAGGAGAAGGAGATGGCTGCTGCCGCATCAACGAAGACTGAAGATCACAAGGGTGACGTCGCTGCTGATGAAAATGCAAAATATACCCAACCTTCTCAAGAAGTTGATGCTGGAAGTGCTGGTAGCGATGCTCCAAACGGCGACGATGTTTCGGAAGCTGATGAAGCAGATGATGGTGACGCAGAGGAAGAGGATGACGAGGATGACGCGGATGACGAGGATGAGGAGGAGGAGGAGGAGGAGGAGGAGGAGGAGGAGGAGGAGGAAGAGGGAGGGGATGCGGAAGCTGATGATGCTGGCAGCGACGGTGCTGCTCAGAGCTCTTCGAGTGGGCGCAGCTCTCGTAAAAGATCTTCTTCGGACTACATACCCACGCTGAAGAAATTGCCGCTCGTGGGAACGCTTGGAGAAGTACTTAAAAGAGTACGAGGATCAAACAAATACAGTCATGGTGGTCAATGAGACGGTGAACACGAAGCTCTATAACTCCAGACTGAAGAAACAGGTTCGTTTCAAACGCGTGCCAGAAGCAGATATACCTGTCGTCCCCGAGTCGTTCAATCCGTTCAAGCGCGTGTACATTTGTACCCATGGATGGAAACCGCGGGCGCGCGCGTCGGGACGCCGTCCGGTGCAGCGAGTTCGCTACACGAGCTGTCCATTTCGGTTTGTCGCCCAGGCTGTCGAGCGGAAGCATGGCAAGTGGTATATTGAAGTGATGCACGTGTTCTATGGCCACAACCACCAAGTGACAGGCGAGATATACATGAATTATCTAGGTAATCGCCAGGTTCCGGATGGATCTCCAATAATGAGTGACGTGGAGGATGGTACGAGGCGGAAGCAAGGCAAGCCGCGTTTACGACTACATTCGGAGTAACTCGCCACATCGTGTCAACATGAACGATGTACACAACATGATTCGCAAGATCAAGCGAGCAGGTTTGTGGGTTTGAATGATTTGAATGTGATAATGTTCAACTAATACTGTGCATGGGATTATAGGAACCGAGCTATCGGACGAAGATCAAGTTGCTGAGCTTCTGGTTAACTTTCAGCTGGAAGCGGATGGCAATGTAGGAACTGTCAACGAGAACGCTCGTGGTGAAACCGCGGTGATATCCATCTCGTCTCAGCATATGCGGAAGATGCACAAGCGATTTCCCGAATTGTTGCTGATTGACTGCACACACAAAACTAACCGGTACGACATTCAGGTATTTCCCAGGTATTTAACATGTTTCTTACATGTTATCTTTCAAACTAGGTACAACTACCAGCTTTGCACTTTCATGGTAATGGACCAATTTGGCCGTGGGCAGCCTGTTCAGCATTCGGTTATAGAACGCAACGCCGATTGGCACATGGTAAAATCTATGGAACATTTTCAAGCCGTCAACGATTGGGAGAAGACAGAGGTCGTGGTCGTGGATAAGGATATGAAGGAGGTCGAGGTGATTAAGCGGATGATGCCAAACTGTCGTGTACTGCTGTGCCATTTTCACGATTAAGTGGCTGTCGAAGACTATCCGAGACAATAATAAGTTTGGTACATTTCCGAGTGATGTCCTTAAGCAGATGGATTTTTGCGTGCACAACATGGTATACTCCAGTTCACAAAGTGAATTTCACGACCACGCAGCTGAGTTTAAGAATTTAGCTGGCCGTTGCGGAGACCCGTCACTATGGCAATATTTTGAGCAGAACTGGATGCATAGTTCTGATATGTGGATTATGGCCGAGCGCATGCACCTACCTCACTTCCGCAACAACAGAAATAACAGGCTGGAGAGTTTTTTTGGCAAGTTGAAAGCGGACATTGAAAGAGCGTATTCAATGCGTGAGTGCTTAGAGGTCGTGTTGAAGTTTCAGCGTCGCAAGGAAGATGAATTTGCTGCGCGGGTGATGCCGGGTACTACGATAAATCACAACTACGGAGAGGAGATGAGCCAGCTGCTTGGTATAACAACTGAGTGGGTTGCCGACATTTTGTTTGAGGAGTACAAGTACGCAGTGGATCCGAAAAATGCAGCAAACTATGAATTTATCGACACGGATGCTAGTGTCAATGTCGTTCGAGACGATCGAACCCACCAGGTCGACAAAACAACATGGCTTTGCGACTGCGAGTTCTCAAAGACAATGCTGGTACCTTGTCGCCATGCTCTGATGTTTCGAAGGAAGTCTGACACCTTGCTTACGATTCCGTACGCCTCGATTCCATCCAGGTAATGGCCATGTTGTCCATGTTTCAGTATGGACAGCCTGTTTCGATTGTTAAGCTACCATGTTTTACCCGTGTTTTGGTTGTGTATTCTCTCTAGATAGCTCAAAACATCTCCGCTGGACGAAACAATTCTCGATGTAGACGTACCAATTCGTGTGGTCTCGTCTGCGGAGGAGATCAAGGCGAAAAAGCTCATGACCGAGAAGGACAAGTTCACGAGAGCCCAGGACGTCTTCTCTCGAATTTCTACGGAGTTAGCTGCCTTCACCGACACAAAGTTTGAAGCTGCAATGCATAACTTGGAGCACTGGTGGAGAGACTTCCGCCAAGGGAAGTCAGCGTCGACAGGTTCCATGATTTCTCTGGAGTCCGAGTCAAGTGAAATTGAGCATACCCAAGTTAACGTAGAGCCCGAGGATGACGAGGAAAAAGATGACCAGGTTAACAGTGGTGGCGCCGATGATACAGCTGGAGAAAAATTGACTGTCAAGCCTTTCAATTCCAGAGCACCTAAAGTTGGTCGCCCCAAGTTCAACCGTGCTAACGTTAACTCAAAGTGCCATGCTGATCAAAATGCATATAACGACGGCACGGTATTGCGCAAGGCACTCCGAGACAAAACGGTCGAGGATGTGGTGAAATATCTCCAGAAAAACAGACCGTCTCTTAATGAAGTGGCGTCGTTTCTCGATACTTTGGATACGCGCTTCAAGGAGCAGACCAAAAAGAAGCATCCAGAAGAATGGACTTCCTGTTGCCGGAACTCTTTACCGACTTCCTGAGAGTTGGGTGTGTCACGCTCTACAGCTCATAAAGGATGAAAAGGCAACGCATCCCCATGCCAACAAAGTGGATATTACGGAAGCCTCTGAGAATAAGAGCCACTCTGGAGATACAGAAGTCGATCTGGTTGTGAACATTGATGGCGTAGGAGATTTCAGCGAAGCTGCACTTTCGGCTTTGCAATACCTGTGGAACATGGGCAATACATGTGCAAGTGGATTACGCTGTTATTCGTGGCTAATGGGCAAAGTCGACTCCTCCTTTCCAGAGGAGGGTGCCCAAAGCGTTGCTGGAGAGCTGTCGCGGGCGTGGCCAGGAACTGGATTTCCGCTGGCCGGTTTTTCTTTCGATGTCTTTTGGGCAAATCTATACTGCTCCTGGGAGGGTATATGGTATAACGAAGCTGTCATCCACGGATTTTTGGAGACGTTAGCGCACGAGAACCTCAAGAAGAACAAGACAGTGTTTTTACCAGCTTTTTCCGGCCCGTTGAATAAGAAAAAAGTAGGAGAGCTGGTACCCAAGGCAGTTCACGAGGTATTGGAAACGGCTTCTGAAGAATTTGTGTTCTTGCCCATCAACCTGAATAGTGTTCACTGGGCGTGCATTGTTATGGACCATAACAACGCTACGCTACTCGGCTATGATAGCCTTGACAAGCCCAAGAACCACAAGATTCTCAAAGCCCTCGCGATGGAGTTGATTGCCACCTCACTACCTGGGTTCGGATACAAGGCGGTGCATAGCCCACTGCAAAAAGACAGCGATAATTGCGGACTCTTTGTCTGTCCGTTTTGCTGGAAGCAACTATGGAAAGAGGCTGGTAGCGATTACTCCAATGAAGGTCTGACGCGTCGCCGCTGGGATGTGTTGCGGCGATCGTCGACTACAGCACGAAATGCGAAGGACGCAACCTCTTCACGAGTTAGCTTGTCAGGTTGAACTTTACTCTGCCGAGCAAATACATTTGATATCTAGGTTTTGCCCAGGTTTTCCCCAGTGTTTTCTTTTTTTTTGGCTTGTCCGCGGAAAGTGTCTCGCTTTTCATCTGTATGCAAATAGGACAATTATGTATGAATGAAGAACAAATAACCTGACAGCCGACAAAAAGCTTCACTCATCAGTCGTCAATTTTGCGTGTGAACTGTCAACATGAATCCAGCACGTCTTTTTACATGTAAGATACATGGAGGAACTTTGATGACGTGACAGGAATCAAAAACATCACGTGATGCCTATCAAGAACAGAAATAGTGCGATTGGTAATATTACCGTCATTTATTCTCTCCAAAATCGCGTCTGCCACATAAATTAGTTACATGGAGAAAACATGGCAGACACGTGGACAATACATACATGTCTTTAAACCTAAACCTATTCAAATTTTCGAAAAACATGGGCAATACCACCTGCCAAGTTTTTATTGCCATCACTTCGTCCAGAGGACGGTTAAAGGTCACATAGTGCACGATCACTGCCTGGGAAGCGATTAGTGTTGTTAATTACCGTGGTATTACCTCCTAATAACTACCACGTGGGAATTTGGCAGGTATTACTGAACGGTAATAGGCCCAGGTGTATTGTAAAATTTGCATTTGGGTCGACAATTATCACATTCCGATGTGAACTTCAACGATGTCGTAAGCTAATATTCCTTGCCACACCACTATTACACAAAAGGTAATCCCACTACTACCGTGGTATGGAGAGGTAATACCGGCGAAGTGGTATTCCCACGGTATTGATTTCATCCAATACTAGAAGCGATTGAGGCTGAGACTGTCGCAAGCGCATTCAACAAGGCGCTCAGTACTAAAAAAACTGCCTTTTTTAATTTTGCCTCTATAATTTGCAAAACATAACAGTAGCAAAGCACCTCTTAAGGCAGTGGTACACTGTATCTTATAACTAAGGATAGTCGGTATCAGTAGCCGTAATACTGTAAAGTACAGGATACCACCGTTGGGAAATGGATTAACCCTCGAGTCAGCGCTTTGACTAAGTATACAAGTATACGTTACTTAATTTTTATCCGCTCGTCCAACTACATGGCGACTCCTAACGCTACTTCGTCTGTACATGTCCAGCTCCCGAGCCACGTCCAACCTGCAGCACCGGTCGCATCCTCTTCTCCCTTCGAATCGGAGTCGAATGAGCCATCTGTCACGTACGTGAGCGCTCTGGGAGCTTCACATGTTCCAGCGCAAATGGAGCTCCCTACCACAACTACTGAGAGTTGTGCTGACCCCCCGAGGAAGGGAAAAGGCGTCGGTAAACGCCTCACCGACCGACAGCGAGTAGAAATCCTCGAACTGGTAGAGAAATCCGGCGGCAGCTTGTCAAACGCTGAGATTGCGAGACGTTACGGTATCACACGAGCAGCAATTCAGAAACTTAAACAAAAGGGACCAGAAGTGCGGGCGAGATACCGGTACGGTAGCGCCCAGAGCAGAGATGAACGCAGACGTGGAGGCCATATACTGAGTGTTCCTTTTGAACGTGAGCTGTTTGAGTGGGTGCGAGGATTGAAATCTCGTAAAGTTCCTGTGCCGCCATCTCTTGTGAAAGAGAAGGCTAAATTGTTGGTGCCTAAGTATGGGCTTGGGAACTTCCAGGCGTCCAATGGTTGGTACTACAACTTTTGCAAACGATTTAACCTCTCGACTGGAGTTTTGATCGAGGAACGAGTAGCAGATGACGATTCCAATTTGAATGCGGATCAAGATCAGCTTCAGGAAATGCAGCAAACGTACGAACAAATTCAGCAGTTTCAGAACCAGCAAGTGGCTGCAATCACAGCTGCAGCTCTACAACCAGAGCATCAACGGGAGGAAGTAAACCAGGACAGAAGCGGTCGGATGCTTGCGCTTCTCGAACAGCAAAACGCTTTGCTGGAGCGGCAGAATAGTATGGTGGAAGAGCAAACCGAGATGATCAAGAAGCTCTTCGCGGTGGTGAACCAAAGAGGCACGACACTGTAGTCGTGGCAACAGACAATATGTCGTAGACTACTTGTGTGTGGTGAAGAAATGTGATAGGTAAGTTTCTATCGGATGTGGACAATTCCTGGGTTTTGGGTGGCATGCTGAAGTGAAGATGGTTTTAAACATTCTCGACTTTACACAATCGTCTTGAATTTGGTGGTGAAGATTTTGTGCTTACGTGTACGTCTATGCTAGGCAAACTCACTGGACGACACTACTGTACAGGTTGTTGATCACAGAGAAAGAAGTTACTGTCGGAGACGACGCTTGCAGCTCGTGGTTTTGCCCGGGACAATCGGCTCGGAAGCGGAAGAGCCCGCCACCTTACTGCCGGTCGTCTGGCTCTGGTCGTTTGAAGGCGGTGAGCCGGTCGATCCGCTACTCTCGTTGCCTGTCGAGCCGCCAGACTGGTTGGGGTTGTTGGCGCTGCCTTGATCAATGTCGGAAGAACCCTCGACCTGACTGCCAGTCACACTTGACTGGATGGGGTTGTCCGATAGAGAAGAGCTGCTGCCTTCGCTTTGACCGGCAGATCCGTCTCGCTGACTGCCGCTTGCACTGGATGGGACGGAGTTGCTGCCTGTGTCGAGACCCATGGATCCGCTGGGAAGACTCCCGGATTCCGATCCGCCTGGTAGCTTAATGGGTTCGTCACACGGCACAGAGCCTGAAGCGCTAGTGCTGGACTGGTCGATGCTAGAAGATCCGGCCACACTAGAGGTCGATGCGCTAGATTCATCCAGACCCGTGGAGCCCTGGGTCTGACTGCTATCACCACTGCGTGGGGTGCCGTCGCTGTTACCTGTCGGCTTCGAGCCAGTGTCAGCAGAGCCTTCACTACCAGGAGAGCTGCTTGGAACACCGCCGGAACCCGTCGAAGGTGGGATTGTCATGGCTCCTTTGCCCTTGGGAACGGAATCGCTACCCTCAGCAATCGCATTCGACCCTTCCACTTCACTGCCGGTACTGCTGGGTGTGTAGTCATCTCCTTCATCAAGCCCAGTGGAACCAGCCGGACTGTTTCCGGAGCTGCTCAAACTGGGGAGACCGCCCGTGCTGCTCGGATTGGAGCCACTGCCAGTTGAAAGACTGCCAGATCCGGTGCTAGGAGTGTTGCTGGGGAAATTGGGTGGGTGCTTCGGATTGAAGTTGGGGCTTGTGGGGTCGAACTCGCTTCCCGGTCCCGAGCTGGGGATACTGCCAGAGCTACTGGAGGTCGACGGCGTGATCGTCGGGTTCAGCGCGGGGTTTTTCGGGTTAAACTCGCTGCCAGATCCGGCGGAATCGTGAATGCACCCGTGCCCTTCGAGCCATTGCCCTCGTCAATAGCGGATGATCCGGCGACGGAAGAACCGGTGCTGTCGTACAAGTAGGCATCGTCGCTAGACGGTGGAGGGATGTGGGCTGGGTTGCCCTGCTCAAGAGCAGCAACGCTATTCAAGGCCAACGCGGCCGCGACGACCAGCGAGAGCGCTTTCCATGACAACATTGCGCCCGAGAGATGTGTGGTTTTGATGAAGGCTGTTGTCGATGCCTGGGCAAATTGAATAATGAACTTCCGGGTAAGCAGTTGCAGCGCCACTAGAGATATCGTGGTAGATGACTGCAGAATATATATACACTAGTAGCACCATAGGCTATAGTTCATTTTGCGATGGCAGAGAGCGACTGCGCTGTGAGGCGAAGGTGGCGAAGGTATCAGATGGAGCTTTCCATCAAGCCGCATTTGCTGTTCGATCCGCCTGGCAACAAGATGCATGCCGACTAGAGCGAGGAATTTCCATAAAGGAGTACATAGGTACTGATTTTTGTTCTACCACACCAAATTGGAAAAGTTCACTTGTATTTGGCCGTGTAGCTTCTTACAGATGTACTTAAGATGTACTTGGCGTTGCCTGAGTTGTTCCGCCAGGTACCACTACTATGAACGCGAATCTGAAACCCACACTGTTCTGCCAGCAATTTGACCCTGGTTTGAATCGCTTTCTGTGAACCAAACGTTTCGGTGCCAATGTTTCTGTATTTGTCATACGCGACGCAGAATAGTTCATGAGCGGGGTCAGAGGACTCAAGTTGCGTATCTGGTTGGCCCGAGGGTAGCTGCTTTCCCAAGGTGTTCCTCTTCTAGATCGAAAGCCAAACGTCGGCTTCTTCTTTGCGTTCTTGGTCATTGGAGTGAGAGTGAGGAAGTGAAAGTATTTGCGTTTCTCTTTTGAGTTGAAGGGGTGACTTACAGGAAACACTAAGTCTGGATGCGAGGATTCTTATTTACCGGTGTACATGTACATGTATTGGGAAAAGCAATTTGGTGTGGTAGAACAAAATCAGTACCTAGGTACTCCTTTATGGAAATTCCTCCGACTAGAGCGTTGCGAATGTATTCTGTGTGGAACGGAGAACTCCAGTCGACCGCATGGCACCAGACACACATTGGAGCCGCACGATTCGCCAAGGTGAGCCAGGCATCTGCTCCAGAGTCTTCGCACGAGACTTTCAGCAAATGAATTCGAGGAACAGGCTGTCTGTAGCCGTTCCAAGGTAACTCCGTACAGAAGTCACTCTTAAGGGCTCTGCAATCTGGTCGAAATGAACGCCACAACTTGCAAGCTTCTTGTCTGCCTTGGTACCAGAATGGAAGCCCAGATTGTGCCGCGGAAAGAAAGTGGGCGAACTTCGTCACGAAGGTCTCCGCTTCAAATGATGGAGTGAAGCTACCAATAGATACAACACTCGTAGTACGAAAGGCAACAGTTTGCTGCATGTAGTGCGTGCGAGCAGTAAAGAAGATAGCTTAACCCCCACAAACACAGTACCATAACGACTTGTAGACGACATTCTATTGACAGACATAGAGACGGAATAATAGACTGAAGAGCTACTGACATCTAGTTGCGGCGTAGACGACGCTTGCAGCTCGTGCCTGTGCTCGGGAACGTAGCCGACCCGCTACTCTCCGTGGCGGTCGAAGCGTCCGTCTGTGTGGGGGTCGAGTTGCTGCCGGTTGAGCTTGATTGGGTCGGTGTACTGGTATCACTTCCGGCCTCATTGGTAGGCGTAGTAGCCTCACTGCCAGTCTCACTCGTAGGGGTGGTGGCCTCACTGCCAGCAGTACTGGTTGGAGTGGTGGCATCACTGCCCTCTGTCGGCTGGCTAGCACTTCCAGCGAGAGACAGAGATCCCTCACACGGCTCCGATCCGGACGCGCTCGTCTCAATGGCCGACGAACCCGCAACGCCACTGCCGGTCGCAGAGCTGCCAGCGAGCGACAACGGTTCATCACACGGGGCCGAACCGGAAGCCGACGTTGATGAGCTACTCACTGAGCTGTACGAGCTCTGCTGTTCCTGGCTGCCGACCGTCACGTCAGCGGATCCATTGGTCGATCCGGAGGTCTCGGGGGTGGAGGCGTTGCTGCCCTGGTCGACAGCGCTTGAACCTTCCACGGCGCTGCCAGTGTTGCTGAAGGTGACGCCGGTCTTGCCGGGGGTCGACGTTGAGGCGCTGCCCTGGTCCACGGCCGAAGAGCCCTCCACGGCACTGCCGGTGTACAAGGCGTTGCTGCCACTTCCGCTTGGCAGAGCCGTGTCACTCTTGCTCGGGTACGAGTTGGACGTGCTGCTTTGGTCGAGGGCCGACGACGCGTCCACCGACGACGGCGTCTCCTGCACGACAGACTGGTCCGATGGAGTGGCGGTGGTGGCCGATGGTAATTTCACACCTCCGCCGTATCCCTGCTCGATGGCGGTGACACCGTTCATGGCCACAGCAGCCGCGACAAGCAAAGAGAGGGTCTTCCAAGACAACATCGGGGAGGTGGTTACTGGTTACTGGAGTTGTAGTGTGTTGTGGATGCCTAGGCAAATTGGAGAATGAGCTTCCGATCCGACTGACAAGGTAAGAGGCGCACCGAGTTGGTGAGTGCGAGTGCCTCTTTGCAGCGACTGACATCTGAACCACAGGCGCGAACGATGTCGGTCACCTGAGCGTTGCTCAGATCCAGCTGGACGATCATTTTTTTATCCAGTGCGATTTCAGTCGACTCGACTGTCGAGCGCATCGAGATGCCGACCATGAAAAGTTTTCACGAAAACACACGCGAGAGTCAAGGAATGCCAGGGAGTGGACCGGCGCACATGCCGTGTTGTGTGCGAGAAAGATGTTGTGTTGTGTTGAACGCTGTCACTCTCGTCCGAGCGCTCGTGGAAAGCCATACAATGGCTTGATGAGCCCTTGGCATCTGCTGCTGTCGGTCAGCATGAACAACGTGCAGCTGAGCATACATCGCGCTGGAAACGGTGAGACTGGCAGCCGCTTTCAGCGCGGATGACGCAGGTGATCTACGATAGCTAAGCAAGTTGTAGCTCGTGTGGGGCCAAGAAGTAGATGGTTGTTGCATCGGGATTGCTCGTGAACGCTGTTGGTTTGACGTTGGAGACAAGAGCAAAACGGCGTGTAGTGATCGCAACCGCTGTGCATCGCGGAGTGCACGTGTCAGACATCGGGTTCTTCGACTAAAGAAAGTTTTCAAACGTGACGCTGCTGAACGAAGAAAAGATATCCACATTGTCTACTCACACCCTCTCCTATAGACGTACCTAACAACAACACTCAAACTAACACAGGGAGGGCTCTTTCCTTCATCCGAAAGAGCACTGGAAATCACGAGGGTAGATTTACTGGCGGAGACGACGAGTGCGAACCTTGCACCCTCCACTCGGCGGGTGTTGACCGTTGCCATTGTCCGTGGACGATTCGCCACTGGTACTATCACTGTCACCAGTGATGGAGCTGTCTCGGTCGCTGCCATCAACGCTAGAAGGAAGTGACCCCTGACCAGGAGGGATGAGGCCGCTACTACTGCCGTCGTCACTTGGCGGAGTAGGAAACTCATTATATATATGCTACCGTCTTCACTAAACGGGGGAAAGTCCCAGCTTCCACTACCAGGGAACGGAGGAAAGTCGATGCTGCCGCTGCCAGGGAAGGGTGGGAAATCAATGCTCCCGCTACCGAACGGAGGATGTGGGAAGCCGTCAAAGCTTCCACTGCAGCTGTCGTCGTCGCCGCTCGGTGGAGGGTGTACTTGACCAGGTTGGCTGTCACTTCCTTCGTCAATTACCGACGATCCGCCCTCGCTACTCCCAGTATCACTGGCCAAGCTGTCTGTGTCGAAATCGCCGCCGGTGGACTCGGAGCTTCCGGTGGAGGTTGGTGTAGCTGTTGTCACTTCGGGAGTCAGCGATTGCACCGGTGACTCATGAGACGACGCTGTCGGTGGGGCAGTAGTCCAAACTCCCCCTTGTTCAACGCTTACGACGCCGTTCATAGCAATGGCTGCAGCTACAAACAGTGAAGCCGGCTTCCAGGATAACATGGTCGTTGTAGAGATCGGAGATTGTTCGTGCTTGCACAAGGTGAATTGAAAAATGCGCTAACGCAAGGCTAGCTTTAGAACCCAGGGTGGGGGGCACTGAGCTAGCTAGCCATGGCAACAGAGGATGCATGTACCTGAGGCATGTCTACTTCAACTTACTACGACACAGGCCAGGGTAAGAAAAAGATTTTCGCTAATATCCCGAAAGTCATCACCTACTTGCGCCGTCCATAGTGGGTAGATACATCCTCGTTCTGAGGTTTCGCTGCTCTGGATGTCCATGGCAAGGTTGCTTCTGACCAACAGAGTCCACCCACGCGCACCGAAACGATCCGTTGCTTACAGAGCCGACTCTAAAGCTGTGCTATTATCGTATCTCTAGAACTCTTCAAGATCTAATACGAGCGGTCGTCAACCATGCACTGGAAGCTGCAGATAGTGCTCGATGTACTCGTGTTGTGGCTGTTGCTGCTGCTAGATTTCCGGGATCTATGGTTCAAAACGCAGTGGATGGGACCAAGCGATGCCTTCGCCTTCACCACCAAAACCTCTGTCCTGTTGCTGGATCTGCCTCCGTCGGATGAGAAGATTCCAAGCGAAAGTGTGACTGGATGGCGTGCCTTCCATGATACTTGCAGTGATCTCCGTGTTCTCAGTGGCAGTAGCAAGAGTGGCGTCGCCCATTCTCACTACCTTCACGTGCTGGCTGGTAACTGTTCCGCTCCCGACGGACTTACGGAAGAAATGTCACCTCAGTTCTCAACGATGGTTCTAACCAGTGATATACGCGCAGACGCCATGGCATGGGCAGCCTGTAAGCTCTTGTATATCTCCCGACGACCGCCACTATGCCAGGACGTTATGATTACGAGTTTCCTACACAAATACCGGTTTGGTTATCCCCACGTGACTAGCGAAATGATGGCCGCTCCAATGTCAGGGGCCGAACAAGAGCTACGAGCGTTACTGGATGTGATCAGCAAGAGTATGCCACTAAGCAGAGTCGTGTGTGTGGGAGGTGTTGAAGTCAACAATGAGTCAAATCACGAGGAGCCTTTGAGACGAATCTTTGGCTGTGCTAGTCCAGACGTTCCTGGCAAAAGTGCGGCCTTTGTCGGCCATTTTGCCACGGGATTCGCAGCTTTACAGACGGATAAGGCTCGACTCACAGTAGACGAAGTGGACGTGCTGGGGATGCGCTTCATCTTCCGTCAGAACGCAGTTCGAAGCTACAAGTATCTTCCACCTCCGTCAGCAGCTTCTGGGGAGCAGGAATCGGCTTTTCGAGGTCGCGTGGACGTTAGTACAGCGCTCAACCTGAGCTGTTCCGGGTTTCTCTACAATATGATGATTCTAATCGATATGGCGCTACTGATTCTACACGTTTGGAGTGCCGCGGAGCTTCTTGAACGGCTCATTCTACCTCCACTACTACGCACTCCTACGAAGCAGGAAATACGAAACTTGGTCAGAGATGAAGGACGTACAACGCTCTTTGCGTGCTCTCTCATCCACAGCTCACCAGTAGCAGTTCTTACGGTTGTCTCCGCGCTTCTATCGTGGCTATTGCTACTCCCTCATTCTGCTGTGTGGGCGCTCGGAAGTGATGAGACGTCGTTCTCTCTCGCTTGGATCCACACGTTACTCTCGGGTGTACGTGTGTGGGTTCTTTTGCTGCTAGTGGTTCATTTTCTATGGGGTATCTTTGTTTTGATCGATGAAGGACGTGCCTACATGCTGGCAACCCGTACGTACATATCAAGTACCGAACTTGTGGCTGCTGTGGTTGTAGCTGGCTGTCTACTTCGAAGGCGTTTGTTATCGATTCTGCCTAAGAAGCACGACATGGAATTCCAGCGGATTGTGGATAATGCTGCTTTCCCTGGTAGTTCAGCAATTAGCAACGCTTTCGAAGACCGGATACGAATGCTACCTACCCATTCGCAAAACCCAGTGCTTTGGATGATCTACACGCCGTTGATTGAGCTGCTTCTACTGTCGCTACTGATCGTGGGTATTGGGATGCCTGTGCGCTATCTCTTCCACGAATACAGACGACGTAGAGCTACTAAAGTGGCTGCAGGTGTTCGAGTGAATGAAAACAAGGAAGTTGATCCACTGGCGTCTCGACGGAGACCTTCCATCACTGGTTTTTCGTCTGCGCAAGCTGCAATGGCTGGGTACAAGCGTCTTCCATTGGAAGAGCTACTGGACATCCCGATTCGATCGAAGCACATTGTTCGGAGCGGAGGTATCGGCAGCTTAGAGAAAACCATCGGTGACGAACAGTTCCTCTCGCCAGTGCAGTACCTTTCGCACGGTTTGTTGCTGGAAAACGACCGTTTTCTGAGCACGCGACGAGGATTCTACCGAGTGCTGCCTGTGCAAGAGTTTATGGATACGAGCGCCAGTCGGAAAGGCAAAGAGGTGGCGCCTAAGGAGACCAACGGGTCTCCAAAGCGACGTAGATACACTTCAAACGTCTTTGATTGAAATCAGCTACAGGAACTGTCCTCTACACGTTGAAGAGATAAGCAAGCTGTTGCTCATATTCGAATGCGTTGGAGGTTTCTACCAACAAGTTCTCGTATCTTCAGCTGCTAGGTGCAAACATCATCCAGGGCATGTGGCTGTGCACAGGTACTGCTGAACGTCGTAGCCATTCGGACACGTAGAAAACAGCTGACCAATCATTTCGCCAGTAAGGATATGATCGAGTGTCTCGACTCGCGTTGCAGGCTATTACAGTAAGTGTTTGATGTAGCTCGTGGTCAACTTCTAGTAAAAGCCTTCTACAAGCAGCGCGTGGTCAGCTTAGGCTTCTTCTCTTTGTTGCCGTGCTACGACCTCAGAGCAGATGTCAGGTCGTTCTGAACAGACCGAAGTTCGTTTCGGTGTGCGTGAATGGATGCTGAGCAACGGCTGCTCTGTTGTTCATCCACGTACGCGATCTATTCGACGGATTAAACATGCTTCCACGTGGAGATGTAGAACAACCGATCTGTGGCCAAACATTTGTCTCTTACAAGTGAGCTGAGCTTTCCTGTTAATTTGGGCGTGGATCCTCCTTCGGTGTCGACACAGGTTCCTTCGGTCCTTCTGGATCTTCAGCTTTTCCTTGACGTCCTTGATGTTCATCTGAAGCTCCGTCCTCCATATCCGATAGCTCATTCCTCAATTTGCCAAACCACTTACAGCACAAAACCACTCACTACTCCCTCTTTCAAGCCAATCATGCTATCCTGGAAAGTGCTTTCACTTGTTGTCGCGGCTGCCATCGCTATGAATGGCGTCGTGGGTCTTGAACAAGGCTACGGAGGAGGCATCCGGACCACTGCTCCTCCTATCGAAACACCAACGATCGCACCACCGACATCTACTGAAAGTTCCAGCAGTCCACCGACTCCAGCGTTGGCAGCGACTCAAGTCAAGTTGAAGGCTCATCGACAAGCGACGGGGGTAGCGATGCGTACCCTGGTGAAACCCCCGGCCCCGACAGCAGCTACGGTAACAGCTTAAGCTGGGATGGCTCGGCAATCAGTGGCGGCAGTGAGTCCTTCTCAGGAGGCAAGGTCACCAGTGGTGATGGTAGTATCGACTACATTGAAGTGCCGTCTGCAGGTTCACCAAGCAGCAGTGGCAGCATCGGAAGTGACGTCGGCAGCAGCGTCGACACCCCGGACCAATACTCACCTTCGAGCACCTCCGGCAGCGATCGGGACACGTCTACAGGCGGTGAAAACAGCACCGGGGGTGAAGCTTCGACGAGTGGAAGTGACAATAAGCATTCCTCGACGGGTGGATGCAAGGTCCGCACTCGCCGTCTTCGTCAGTAAGAGAGAAACAACACAAACCGTTGGTTTGACAAACCTCCTGTGTATATGTGAACCTGTTTTTACTTCCTACAACACGCAAGTTGACTTTAATGAAATCTGTTCTGTCATACTACGAACTGCAGCCCTTGCGGTTGACTCAACGTCTGTAGGACTCGCGAAGCACAGTAGTTGCGATCACTACATGCCGTTTTGCTCTTGTCTCCAACGCTAAGCCGACAGCTTCACGAGCAATCTCGACGCAACAACCATCTACTCCTTGGCCCCGCACACGAGCTACAACTTGCTTAGCTAGTAGATCACCTGCGTCATCCGCGCTGAAAGCGGCTGCCAGTCTCACCGTTTCCAGCGCGATGTATGCCCAGCTGCACGTTGTTCGTGCTCACCGACAGCAGCAGTCTGCTGAGCAGATGCCAAGGGCTCATCAAGCCATTGTATGGCTTTCCACGAGCGCTCGGACGAGAGTGACAGCGTTCAACCCAACACAACATCTTTCTCGACACAACACGGCATGTGCGCCGGTCCACTCCCTGGCATTCCTTGACTCTCGCGTGTGTTTTCGTGAAAACTTTTCATGGTCGGCATCTCGAAGCGCTCGACAGTCGAGTCGACTGAAATCGCACCGGATAAAAAAATGATCGTCCAGCTGGATCTGAGCAACGCTCAGGTGACCGACATCGTTCGCGCCTGTGGTTCAGATGTCAGTCGCTGCAAAGAGGCACTCGCACTCACCAACTCGGTGCGCCTCTTACCTTTGTCAGTCGGATCGGAAGCTCATTCTCCAATTTGCCTAGGCATTCGCAGTACACTACAACTCCAGTAACCAGTAACCACCTCCCCGATGTTGTCTTGGAAAACCCTCTCTTTGCTTGTCGCGGCCGCTGTGGCCATGAACGGTGTCACCGCCATCGAGCAGGGATACGGCGGAGGTGTGAAATTACCATCGGCCACCACCGCCACTCCATCGGACCAGTCTGTTGTGCAGGAGACGCCGTCGTCGGTGGACGCGTCGTCGGCTCTCGACCAAAGCAGCACGTCCAACTCGTACCCGAGCAAGAGTGACACGGCTCTGCCAAGCGGAAGTGGCAGCAACGCCTTGTACACAGGCAGTGCCGTGGAGGGTTCTTCAGCTGTGGACCAGGGCAGCGCCTCAACGTCGACCCCCGGCAAGACGGGCGTCACCTTCAGCAACACTGGCAGCGCCGTGGAAGGTTCAAGCGCTGTCGACCAGGGCAGCAACGCCTCCACCCCCGAGACCTCCGGATCGACCAATGGATCCGCTGACGTGACGGTCGGCAGCCAGGAACAGCAGAGCTCGTACAGCTCAGTGAGTAGCTCATCAACGTCGGCTTCCGGTTCGGCCCCGTGTGATGAACCGTTGTCGCTTGCTGGCAGCTCTGCGACCGGCAGTGGCGTTGCGGGTTCGTCGGCCATTGAGACGAGCGCGTCCGGATCGGAGCCGTGTGAGGGATCTCTGTCTCTCGCTGGAAGTGCTAGCCAGCCGACAGAGGGCAGTGACGCCACCACTCCAACCAGTACTGCTGGCAGTGAGGCCACCACCCCTACGAGTGAGACTGGCAGTGAGGCTACCACGCCTACCAATGAGGCCGGAAGTGATACCAGTACACCGACCCAATCAAGCTCAACTGGCAGCAACTCGACCCCCACACAGACGGACGCTTCGACCGCCACGGAGAGCAGCGGGTCGGCTACGTTCCCGAGCACAGGCACGAGCTGCAAGCGTCGTCTACGCCGCAACTAGATGTCAGTAACTCTATTATTCCGTCTCTATGTCTGTCAATAGAATGTCGTCTACAAGTCGTTATGGTACTGTGTTTGTGGGGTTAAGCTATCTTCTTTACATGCAGCAAAATCGTACATGTACTACGAGTGTTGTATCTATCGGTAGCTTCACTCCATCGTTTGAAGCGGAGACCTTCGTGACGAAGTTCGCCCACTTTCTTTCCGCGGCACAATCTGGGCTTCCATTCTGGTACCAAGGCAGACAAGAAGCCTGCAAGTTGTGGCGTTCATTTCGACCAGATTGCAGAGCCCTTAAGAGTGACTTCTGTACAGAGTTACCTTGGAACGGCTACAGACAGCCTGTTCCTCGATGTCATTTGCTGAAAGTCTCGTGCGAAGACTCTGGAGCAGATGCCTGTCTCACCTTGGCGAATCGTGCGGCTCCAATGTGTGTCTGGTGCCATGCGGTCGACTGGAGTTCTCCGTTCCACACAGAATACATTCGCAACGCTCTAGTCGGCATGCATCTTGTTGCCAGGTGGGTCGAACAGCAAATGCGGCTTGAAGACACCTGCAGACTTGGAAAGCTCCATCTGATACCTTCACCACCTTCGCCTCACAGCGCAGTCGCTCTCTGCCATCGCAAAATGAACTATAGCCTATGGTGCTGCTAGTGTATATATATTCTGCAGTCATCTACCACGATATCTCTAGTGGCGCTGCAACTGCTTACCCGGAAGTTCATTATTCAATTTGCCCAGGCATCGACAACAGCCTTCATCAATACCACACATCTATCGGCCGCAATGTTGTCATGGAAAGCTTTCTCGCTGGTCGTCGCGGCCGCGTTGGCCTTGAACAGCGTTGCTGCTCTTGAGCAGGGCAACCCAGCCCACATCCCTCCACCGTCTAGCGACGATACCTACTTGTACGACAGCACCGGTTCTTCCGTCGCCGGGTCTTCCTCTATTGACGAGGGCAATGGCTCGAAGGGCACGGGTGCATTCACGATTCCTCCTTCCACCGGATCTGGCAGCGAGTTTAACCCGAAAAACCCCGCGCTGAACCCGACGATCACGCCGTCGACCTCCAGTGGCTCTGGCAGTATCCCCAGCTCGGGACCGGGAACCGAGTTCGACCCCACAAGCCCCAACTTCAATCCGAAGCACCCCCCAGCAGCACTCCTAGCACCGGATCTGGCAGTCTTTCAACTGGCAGTGGCTCCAATCCGAGCAGCACGGGCGGTCTCCCCAGTTTGAGCAGCTCCGGAAACAGTCCGGCTGGTTCCACTGGGCTTGATGAAGGAGATGACTACACACCCAGCAGTACCGGCAGTGAAGTGGAAGGGTCGAATGCGATTGCTGAGGGTAGCGATTCCGTTCCCAAGGGCAAAGGAGCCATGACAATCCCACCTTCGACGGGTTCCGGCGGTGTTCCAAGCAGCTCTCCTGGTAGTGAAGGCTCTGCTGACACTGGCTCGAAGCCGACAGGTAACAGCGACGGCACCCCACGCAGTGGTGATAGCAGTCAGACCCAGGGCTCCACGGGTCTGGATGAATCTAGCGCATCGACCTCTAGTGTGGCCGGATCTTCTAGCATCGACCCGTCCAGCACTAGCGCTTCGGGCTCTGTGCCGTGTGACGAACCCATTGAGCTACCAGGCGGATCGGAATCCGGGAGTCTTCCCAGCGGATCCATGGGTCTCGACACAGGCAGCAACTCCGTCCCATCCAGTGCAAGCGGCAGTCAGCGAGACGGATCTGCCGGTCAAAGCGAAGGCAGCAGCTCTTCTCTATCGGACAACCCCATCCAGTCAAGTGTGACTGGCAGTCAGGTCGAGGGTTCTTCCGACATTGATCAAGGCAGCGCCAACAGCCCCAACCAGTCTGACGGCTTGACAGGCAACGAGAGTAGCGGATCGACCGGCTCACCGCCTTCAAACGACCAGAGCCAGACGACCGGCAGTAAGGTGGCGGGCTCTTCCGCTTCCGAGCCGACCTTCCCGGGCAAAAACACGAGCTGCAAGCGTCGTCTCCGGCAGTAACTTCTTTCTCTGTGATCAACATCCTGTACAGTAGTGTCGTCCAGTGAGTTTGCCTAGCTACAATATATATACTCCTCATTCCCTAACTGAAGTTGAAGCGGAAGCGAAGTTGAAGTCAATTAGCCAATCAAAATTCATGTTTCAAGGCAAGTGAGGGCAAACTCAACACGTTACGCTTAACAGCAGCTACCCGTAAATGGCGTCCTTGGCTACGCCGTGTAGCTTGCATACCATTTCCGCAGTGGCAACGGCACGGACATCATGTTGATCCTCGAACGAGCGGACTTTCGTGCTAGCTCAGGGCACCCGCTTGCTGCGTTGAATAGTTCTGTGAACTCTGTCTTCGGAAACAGACCATCAACACTTGGAATACAGATACGCAGATCCAGATCCCCGCCTTCACCCCCAATCAGCCAGCAATGAGTGTCTTCCGTACTACTGAAGTCGTAGCTGTCTTCATCGTTTGACACGGTGTAATTTTCACCATTGAACACGACGCTCACCTCACTTTTGTCACTGTCTGTCCAATTCGCCGTTGCCACTACCGAGTCCAGCTTATCAAACGGCAGCGATTGATTCGCAGTCACACATTCGGCTGTGACGATGACATCTCCATACCCCATCGACGTCATGACCCACTTGAAGCCCCTTCCGTTTGCCAACACGACGAACTGTCGACTAGGGAGCGTCACGCCGGATCTAACCACCAACGCAGCGTCAAAAGGAAGCCAGGTGTCTTCATTTTCTCGCGGGAAGAGAACCCCGTCCAAGCTGAAGTTGCTGCCGTCTCCTTCGACGTAGAGCTCGCTCGCATTGCTCATCTGCTTCAACCACTCAACCAGTTTCTTCTGCGACGCCGTGAGGCCTTCCCCACTCGTCAATGATGAGTGCGATGTTGAGACGACCGGGCTCCCTTCGTCCACAACTGACTGTTGACTAGTGCGATCCAATGCAAGAACCAACCCAACGGCGACCAAGATCAAGCCCATCAGAACCACAAAAGGAGCCCACGAGCACGCATTGGACGCAGGTCGCTTTTCGACAGCAGAATCTCCGTCGGTGTTGTCATAGCTCGAATCCAGCGAGACCGTACTCAACGGCGCTCGCTTCTGGCCCAGCCCTTCACTTTCACCCTCCATTTTGGCAAGTGCGAATTGGAGAAGAAGCCTTACGGGGAGAAGAGTGGGGGTGTACGACAGCGTCGCAGCGTCCCAACCAAGAATCAACTAAACGAAGAATTCAAGCAGTTAAATTAAAGCATCAAAGTTACATGAAGATTGACGCAATCCACGAAGTCACTTGCACTTGATGTCTCTGTTCACGTCTCGCTTCAAGCAAGCATTTATGTGTGGATCAGCGCAGCAGAATGAGCAGGATTCACCCGTGGTCATAGGTGCCTCAAGATACTCACAACGGTTTAGTCCTTGGAACGGTTGGTCTTCATCAACTCCGACGTCCGTCAATATTTTGAGCTCCAAAGCCGAGCGTTTGCCGTGGATCACCAACCACGGCTGATCGCCGCTGTTGCTGGTAGTTGAGACCGTAACATTGTTAACGTGCAACTTCGCTCGGAGCCAGTCCTCTGCGCACACCACGAATGGCGAGCTGTAGAACGTGAACTGTAGTGGTTTGCAGTTGACGTTAAAACCTTCGTAGTCTTGCGGTCGAAACGCGCTGTGCACGGTGTCTGCTACCGTGTGCAATGGCGGAAGGTCCTGCGTCGTTAAACACGTTGCGTTCGCGCCGCTTACATCCCGCGACCGGCGGTATCCTCGATGGTTCGTCAGCACGAATACCTCGCTCGTATTCGTGTTCGTGACCTCCATGCGTCCATCGAAATGGAGGCGACGTGAGCACTCGGAGAAACGCGGACGTAGTCGACCCGTCACGTTTAATCGCTCTGTAGAACTCAGCAAACTCAGGTTAAACGCAATGGCGGGGGCGTTCTCCAGTGCCGAGAAGACTGCAGTGGCTTGGCGATGCGCAGTCGACATGGACGTTGCAGCGACCCAGAGACACATGAGCACGTTGAGCACTACGAACACGGCTAGGCCGAGGCAGATCGAGTCTCGTGCCGTCCAGCGCGGCTTCGTGATTGCAAGTGGAAGCTCCATTCAACAGCACCAAGAAGAAGATCTTTTCAATGTACAGCACTCTTCCCAATATTATCAAACGCCTATCTCCTACCTACACACAACTACGACTCATAAAATAACTGGCAGCAACGGGCTCCGATGAAAAGGATCCAGTTCTGTCTGGGACCAGGCCAGTTGGATGTCATCCTCTTCATCTGCACCCGTCCCACAGCACGCCACGGCAGAGCTGAACTATTTCCTAGCCCAATGTGATCAATGGCCCAACCACCAAGTTCTCCCACCGCAGCGCTAGTACCAGCACCTCACGCATCCAGAAGGCGGCGTCTGCCTGTGTAGCTGAACCTAGTGAGCCTCCGTACTCGACTTCAAAGCCGCGGATCGGCTGGCCCTCCACTTCTGGTAGTGTCGTGAATTTCCACCAGATGAAAGCCTTGGACCAGATGACGCACTGGGACGGCGCTGTGGTGGCACCCGACATGATGTTCAGGTCGTCTGCGTCCTCTGGGTTCATATCTCGAATACACACGAGGTGTCCGTCCGGCGTCTTGGTGCGGAACAAAAGGTAGATGGTGTGGTGTACCCAACCGTCCACCGTGTGCTTGATCTTGCGACGCACCACCACCACGTCGTTCTCAAAGCGCTGCAACACCTCCACTTTCACCTCCAGACTGTGGCCGAAGTAGCGCGTCACCTGGTCCTGCACAGCACGCATCTCCCAGCTGCGAGCAGCTAGGTCCTCGCTGCAGTCCTTGGCGAACGTCTTGTGGAACATGAAGTTGACGTTCTTGCCTTCCAGTTTGCGCTTCTCGCGCCAGCCGCAGATCTCCAGACCACTCGTAACGAAGTCCTCGCTGTTGGAGAAGGCTTCGATCTCGAGGAACGAGTCGCGCATGATGCGGAGGCACATTGCCTCTTCCATGGGGCGCCACGAGCGTGGCGTATGGAGGTCGAAAAGCTCCTCAGCAACCGATTCAGACGTCGTCTCCCGCTGCATAAAATAAAAAAATGTCAGATACGTCCATTCCGATTTGAAGTCAAAAGACAGCGGCGTCACGTACGTGATCGTACTCGAGCTGCAGCATCGAATGGAAGAAGCTGTGGTCGTCCAGTGCCTTCCTAAGGCTGTAGTTGTGGTTGGTAAGGTGTTGAGCTTCCATCGTGAGCTCCGAGATCTTCTGACGGATGGGACTCTCAGCCTTGACCCCTTCACAAAGCTCCCGGATTCGGAACTCCATAGCCGTTACAGTCTCCTTCATGGTCATCATCGTGTGCTACGCAAGTTGTCAAACAGTTAAGAGACAGCGACAGAAGACACCACCAAAACAGAGCACAGACATGTCAGTCCATCAACTGTCCATCATGCTGACTCAACGTCTCAACAGCCGACGTCCAAGACACCGGTAAACCAGTAAAAAAAAAAAACACTCACCTCTCTCTTATGGCGACTGCGTCGTTCGTAGCTGCGTAGTCGTGCCTTGGCCTCAGATGGTGGCGCACGCTTCGGCTTCTTCTCCTTTGCTTTGGCCGAAGGTTTACGGCCACGACGTTTCTTCTCTGGTCCAGGGGGCGCCACCACGCGCAGCCCAAGAGGAGGCAACGGCGCCACCGCCGACGAAGGGAACAGCGCGTCTGCGTGCATGGAGGCGTCTGCATCTGGCGCGTGCTCCATCATCATGGTCATGACTTGGTCCGGGCCGCTTTCGGACAATTCTCCGCTCACCAAGTCCTCGTCCAATTGGTCCATAACATCGTCCTGTTCATGCGGACTTGGGGCAGCAGATGAAGGTTCATTCAGTGCGGCGTTCCAGAGGGAATCCAGCTCGTCCTGCTCCTCCGCAGGGCTGCCGTCCACAGGCTCCTCCTCCTCCGACAAGGTCCCCGGTAACATGATGCCCAGGACGGCGTCGTCTGCGTCCTGCTCCAGCTGTTCCAGCCCCAACTCGCCCAGCTCCTCGTCGCTCAGCATGAGGCCGCTGAGCTCGTGCGCGTCCGTGCCGGGCGCGTGGTGCAGCGCCTGCATCAAGTCCAGCATGCTGCTTCCCTGTTAAGTACGCTGTTCTTTTATTTTCTTGGCGGTTTGGACGCAAATCAGACTCTGCAGGACTCACTCTGCAGACTCGAGTCTGAGGCGGCAAAAACGATACTAGTACTGAAGAGGAAGAGGCTGGGGGTAGCGCCCCGTTCACGTCCGCACCGCCGACACTATAGTTAATTCAAGATTACAGCCAGTCTGACGGACCGGAACGGTTTCACTTGCGCCCAGTATACTTTTTTCAAGTTCAACTTCCTCATTAGCGGCTCACGTTAAACTAGACTGGAAGAAAAGCTGCGCCGGCTGGAAGCAGGGTTAGCTTCTGAGGACAGCCCCCGTATCAGTATAGCCGTATGGTATTGTATAGCTGCTGCTGGGCGTCCTGCCGATACCGGTGCGGCAGCGAATGCTCCGTAGCGTTTCGACGCTTTCTTCTGCTTGGCGGACACTCTTCTTCAACGGGCCCGTCTTCCTCACACCTACCCTCCTGACGCGCCGACGTAGTCGGTACAGTGTACCACTTGCATACAAAAACCAAGTGGGCGAAAAAGTGTCAATTGAAATTCAACCAAAGGTCGCGCGTATCTTTGACTCGGGGGTAATGAAATTACACGAATGGTGGAGCACTTTAAGCTACAACCACGTGGCCTTGCCTGCCGGCGCCAGTATCCACTCTCGCTCTCTTGCTGCGTGAATTCGCTCTCTGCTTATGACAGAAGAACGCCAATACGAACGAACAGATGATGGTCGCTGCCGCTTCAACATGAGCTGTTGTTAAATACATTGCGTTTCTCGTGCTGCTCCGCGACTCTTGTCAAGCGCCGATTAATGCGAGGAGCCTGCTACGGCGGTAAACGCTTCAGGTTATCCTCCGCGAAAGTCTTGAGTCAAGCGTCAAGGCTCTTGACAGCGGCAGGTAGTAAATTGCTATACGTATTACATGAAGTAGTGCAAGTTGCAACGAATCATTGCGAACTGTAGCGACCCCCAATGGCACATGGATAATATTGTGGATAGCAATCACTTTCTACCAGTTTTTGAAACAACAGGTAAGAGAGGCATGACGATCTCTGCAGACAACAAGTTGGCGTTGCCAAGTTGGCTTTGTCATGGTGCCCAATAATGGAGGCGTATTTCAGAATGTGGCAGCAAGTTTACTTTAACGCTTTAATCATTGAAGTATATTTCACTTGGTTTCAGTATTGAATACGTACCAAATGTATCTTCAATATGGCATACTGAAAGCGAGTCAAAACTGCAGTCTATGCGCTACCTCCCGTCACGTGTCTAAGACGTGTTCAAGATCGCCGCTCATTCTCTTTCATGCAGCTTTTGCTGGCTGTACATGTGTCATTTCTTGCACTACGATCGTTTAACGTGCATGGACGCCGCTGTTAAACGCCGTTTTGCTTCTGCCGCACAGCCGCAGCAGCTTTGCCGTAGCTTTGCCGTCGTAGCTTCACTGCTGGCGCTCGTGTTGCAGCAATTGCGCCAGCGGCTCTGCGTGCAACGCTTCGGCGACGATGTGTGCCTCAGCCCGATGACCAGTGGTCATTGACCACCAGCTTCAGGATGTGCGGGATGCGCAGCGCTTCGACTCGACAGGAGGAGCTTGCTTCACTTCGTCGCGTCGCCTCTGTCACGCGTTCCGGTTCGCCGGCGTCGGTCATCACTGGGCAACTGAGACCGACCGAGATGGACAGCAACGGCGGATCGATCCCGTCGAAGGCGCTAGAAGCGAGTGGGGAGTTTTCTCTCACCATTTGGCCAGAACACTGCGTCATTGGCTCTCCAGGTCACAATATCGTGCCGGATGTACTTGCTTCAGCTTTGGAATGGACGAAAAAGTCGTTGAAACCAATTCAGTACGTGATGAAAGGCGGTAATCCGTTCACGGAACACTATTCAGCACTGAAAGCAGAGTACGAACTGCCGTACGACCCATCGACCAGGTAATGTACTGAAATCGGATCATGTTGTGGTTAGGAATGGTTAATAAGAGTTGCTTTCCACAGTCGGGCGAGGCACTCTCGCATTGCGTGAATTACACCGTGCGCGACCTCGTAGCTGCGTGGCCGAAGAAGAGACGGAGTGACCCGGTCATTCTAACGGACTGCTCTTCTCCAGTGCCAGAAGTCGAGGAACCTGCAAAAGTAATTAACGATGTGTCCGAGTTTTGGTATCAATTGACTCATGGGGTGTTGGTTTGTGTCGGTGAAGCAATTTCTGCGGGATATGGCAGCGAAAGGGGTGTCTTTGACCACTTCAATGGAGTTTATGGTTGGAAAATATGCAAGGTACACCAGATATTTTCATGGCAATCAAACAGTAAATTAACGACGATGTTTCTTTCTGCAGCGAATTTTAAGCTCCATCAACGAGATACCACATTTCTTTTTTCAAAAGATGAAGTATATATTTTCTTGTGTATTCTATTGTACATACCCGTTTTCTCAATCTGTTTACCAGACAAGCAGTCCTGCGGTTGGAAAAACGACGTTGGGCGGTATCGCACTGGGCGTTGCACCCTGTAGTACGGCATGCGAATCTGCAGGGTGCCGTCCTCGAAGATCTGCTGAGTGGCCTCCTCCATGTTGAGCATATTCCGTGGGAACTGCTCGGCGATCTCGAAGCGGCCGAAGGTTGGTGCACCACTGAGGCGCGACATCATGATGTCCTTTTGTGTGGGCCAGCGGAAGCCACTGACGCGGAGGACTCCACTGTGTTCGTTCCACTGCACTCGAACATTCTCCTGATCGACGTTCCTCAGACGTGCAATGAGGTAAATGCCGTCCTGACGGCGTTGTAGCTGGTAGTACGGCCGCAACACTGGTAGCGAGTTGACGTCGACATCTACTAGAGTCTGCTGGTTCGAAGTTCGAAGCTGGTTGGAGCTTTGGCGACTTTTTCGGCGGAGCAATCGGTTCTTCTTCTTCTCCATCAGCTTCATTCTCACTCTCCATCGATTCGTCCTGCTTGGTGTCTGCAACCTCCTCCATCTCTTCATCTTCCTTTGGGTCCTCTTCAGTCTCAGCCTCGCTCTCTTCCTCCCCACTTTCCTCGAACAGAGCTTTCACGTGCATATCGTCCGACTCGAAGTCACTGTCACTGGGTGTCGAAGATGCAGGCGTTTCGTCTTCAAAGCCACTGAGCAGTTGCTCCCCGAACTGTTTCAATTTAGCACTGCGCTCCTTGAATGTGTCCGCTTGTGGTAGCAGCTCCTGTACGAACACCACCAAAGCTTTACGAGCACTCTTGATCTCTGCGTCTCCGTAGCTCAAGACCCCGTCCAAAATCGATGAGGTAGCGCGTCAGCAGCTCCGCCTGCTCCTTCACGCGGTAGTCCGAGCTCTAGTCGCATCTTCTTGACGGTTTATTGGTAGATTAATCCGTGGGAGACTTACAGATAGTGCTCATGGCAAAAGTTAAGATTTCTTCGAAGTGTTAAACGCTACTGTAGCTGTTGTTGCTGTGCTGAAAGTTGAAAAGTAAAAATTGCGAAATCTCTGTCTGCCGACACACGGACGTTGCTGAGGCCTGTGTTACCGCAGCTCAATTGTTGTTTCGGTGAAGAATTGTGGTGATAACGTTCCTCAAGTCATCTAGGTTGATTGAGATGAGGTGGTTTCCGTTCAAACCAGCAGGTAAAGCGACACCAGCATAAATCGCTCCAACTGGAAACGTCAGCGGAGGTGCGGGAGGATAGCCATAGCCAAATTCCACTTCTTGAGTCGGCTGACCACGCTGATGCAAGATAGCAACTCGACGCTCAGTCATTGCTCCAGGGAAAATCTTGATCCCGATGGCCACTTGAACAGACGTATGAATGCTCATCCAACGCCGGAGTTTGGCTCGAAGGCCCACTAAACTTTCGTTCTTGTAAGCAACTTCGATAATCACGTTTGGGAACGGGTTGTTTTCTGAAGCCGCCAGCACTGCTCCGCCAACCTCCAGGTCCACAGGGGTGAGACTTGCATCAGGTTCTTGGCCACTATCTCCAATCTGGCACGTAAGTCGTCCATCGCTCACAGTGTCAATGAGATCAATGTTGTTCCCCGCGATCTGTATTTGCTTGGAGATGGAAGATCGAATTTTATCTGACGCACGTTCGTGGACAAACGACGGCAGGTTGTAGATCACCACTCTTCCCCTGTTCGTGCCATCATTCAGAGACTCAAAGTCCCACCGCCTCAACCGTCCTTCGTTGAGGTTGAGCCATCGCTCGAAGTCTTCCCAAGTGGTGGCAGCACAAACGACGCTAGGTATCTCCATCTTCATCAACGAATGGAGCTGAGTGTTCCAGTCTCTCGCGCAGATCATCCTTAGCACTGTTGACATCACTTGCGACCTGTCTTCTTCTTCTCGTCGGCATCGTCGGTGTGGATACTGCGGCTACAGGCGGTGGCGATATGGATACGGTTGCACTTGCTGAAGCTCTTGTCGATTGGGTTGCGCTTGTTCTAAGTCGTGCACTAGCATTGGTACTTTTTCGGAGAAAGGGGCTCACTTTTCGTACCGGTGCGAGTACCGGTGATGTTGTATGTAGGAAGTGGTTTTGTCGGAGCTCTTGCTGGCTATAGGGTGGATTGGAGAATGAACGGTGTGGTGGTTTGTCGGATTAACGAGAAAATGCTGCATTTCAACGTATCTTCTTCTCTTTTGATAGTGGAAATTCTCGAGAAAAAAAAACGAAATGGCTGCGTTGCTAACTAACTCGGTTACGGAAGCTGCATGACGATCTGGAGGAACTTCACTTCGCCGCGTGGGCTCTATCACGCGTTCCGGTTCGCCGGCGTCGGTCATTACTGGGCAACTGAGACCGACCGAGCTGGACAGCAACGGCGGACCAGGTGAAGAATTCCTGTGTTTATTTTCTTATGTTTTGTCTCGCTACAGCGCAGTAGCAAGCCTAGCAAATAAATCCCAGCGCCACCACTCAGCTCACCTGCATGGCGTCGCTTTCAGTCGTGCTTTCAACCGGTGCAACGGGAGCTCCAGCCTCGTCGCCGCTAACGGGGTCCTCTCCTCCAGGCGTCAGCGATAACTCATCAAATCCGAGTTTCGACAGGGTATTGTCCATCCGCTGGCGCTGGCGGTTGCGCGCACGTTTCTTGGCGTCCTTCTTCTTGCGGTCCTCCACCTCGTAAATAGTGCGATACACCTCCTTGGACACCTTCTCCTTGAGTAGCGTGAAGAACACGCCACCGGACGTGCGTCGTCGTGGCTTGTACTCATGAGAGACCTCGTCCACCACGAAGAAGAGCTCGGGTTTGCCACTGGCCAGCGCGTTCACTGTTTGCCCGCCATCTTTCTCGAGCCGCAGCGTCTCACGTAGAATCTGCCAAGACACTTTAGGCCCCACGTGCTTCACCACGCGGTGGAGCAGCGCCACTTTAGGCTCCTTCAATAGATCCGACATTATCCGCGGCATGTCCTTGGTCAGCGGCTGCTTAAGATTGTTGCGGCGGCGCTTGGACTTGCCGTTTTGCCCATTGTGCTCCTTCTTGTGTTTGGGGTGTCTGTTTTTCTTCGTCTGCGGCGAGCTCATGGGTACAGTGGCATCTGTTCTCACAGCTACGGGTGCTGGAGGCGGAACCACACCAGCAATAGCGTTTATAGTGTCCATTGCGAGCGAAGATGGTGGCGCTACAGTGGCGTTCATAGCAACATGTGCAGATCCGATTCAGTCGGTTGGCGCTAAAACTAGCAGCCAATCGATGAATTTAGCGCATTTTAGCGAATCAATTTAATGTAGCCATGTGACGCTAAATTGGAACTTGCTCCAGTTTCGACTGACAGGGCAGGGGGATATAATCTTATATCTCCAAGTGTGCTGACGTAACCCAATGTTGGGACTCGGATCCACCGTAACTTGTTTCTTCATGTGGGCCAGGATGCAGTTGGTCCTGTTGAAAAGAAACTCATGATGCATTGGATTGGCTTCAAAAGCCAGTATCCAACCTGGAACATCGGTGCCGACCGGGTGGCTGCTCTCGGATGGACCCATCATCGAAACACTCTACTCTCCAGCGGATTCCAGGGACACGTACATGTAGCTTTCCCATTCTTGAAAAATGATAACCCAGAAGATGGGAAGAGATTTCAGAGACGAAGAAGGCTTCGTCGATAAGCTGTTTGTTGCTGCACCGAGTCACCGACAGCATCTTGCCACGCGGCAGTCGCTGGTGCTGGTATCAGTGTCGGAAGTTCATCTTACAGATTTTCAATTGAAATGTAAGTTATAGTTACCAGTAGTTGGCAAATTGCAACTTGCAATACATGTACGTAGACTTCGAATCGAGACTGGCCTTTGCGGCATTTATCACGGGATGTGTTGGATCCGTCTCTGTGTAGGCTGTGTTTGCTGGTGAAGTGCTACAAAGCGCCCAGGCTGCAGAGCTCACTTCTCAATTCACTCCGAGCAGTTCAAGCCCACTCCAACCACCACCGAGACCAACTCCAATGCGTGTCTGCTACCTTACATTGCTCGCTGCGACCACCATCCTTGCAAGCTTTGGAAACGTCTCCGCTGAAATGGACTTGGACCAGTCAAAAGTGACCTCAATAAACGCTGTTCGGCCAATCGAGGCTGCTCGGATGAACAGCAATCGGTTCCTTCGACGCCGCAAAAATTACGAAGGCGAAGATGCTGCCGAGGAAGAGAGAAGCGGTTTTGAAAGACTCGCCGCGCAACTGGGAGATGATTTGCTGCCATCAATCCGGAAGATTGCTCACATGGATTTAGGCCGAGCTGCTCTCACCTTGCAGCAAATGGGCATCTCATTTGACAACCGCATGCTTATCCAGGCGTTCCTAAAGCTGAGCATAGAAGACCGTAAGGCAGTGTTGCTGCTGATTAAGTGAATGATAATGGGCACGCTTTCCAGAGAGTACATTCTGGTCAAGAATTTGACACACACCTTGCTTGTTTGTTACTTTGACTATAAATCCTATCAACGGTCTGAGGAATATGAGTGCGAAGCGGGAGTTGGCAATCTACCGGTAGTCAACACGTACAAGCTTTTTTGCCAGGTAGGACCCACTGTACACAGGTTGCCCAACTCGTCCATGATCGCGAATCTACCCACAAAAACAGGCACTATGAGGTGCAGGCTGAAGTTCTACAGCAATGTCAAACGTAGACCAAGCTTTAGGGTTGTTTTGTGTCAACTTGTTGACTAGAAAATAAAGGGATGAGATCGACCACCAGATTCCCACACCGAGGGGGCCTGAGCTGGTCTCGAACCACGACATACTGTCCTTGGATCGATACAACACCGTGCTCTATCGATGAGAATCTCGCTTTGTAATTCGCTTCAAGCACGTCACTGGCCTCCACTCTAAAGAAATCAACTCCAATGCGCATTTGCTACATCGCCTTGTTGGCCGCGACCACAATCCTCGCTTCGGCAGTGTCTTGTCAGCCACGAACTTGGACAGTCGAAAAGGACCCTTTGTCCAACCGATAGAAGCATCCGGAAGAATAATAAAATGGATAAGACTAAGGCTGCTGTCCACTTGCAGCATGGCATCTCAAGGGTACGCACGAAGCCCTCCATGCGTTTATTCAGCTGGGTAAAGAAGACCGCAAATGCTGATCAAGTAAATGCTAAATGCAACAGGCTGTAGTATTCCCGGGGTCGAAATTTCAAAGTCGTTAACACAAGGCAATGCGGGGGCTAGCCCGCAGGAACTGTAGCCTAGTGTATTGATAAGAAATTGAAGAGTGAGCTTCGGCAACGAGCCTCCACTCAGAGAGAACGAGTACTTGAAGGCAGAACTCCTTGAAGTTGCTGCTCGCCAAGCAATCATTCCTAAGGATACATGTAGCTAGACATACAAGCTCCAAGTGCAAACAAAGTCAGCCACTAACAGCCTGACCTGTTATAACATGTAGAACATGAAGTTGCCTCAGCTGATGCTGTAGGACACAGTCTGTGATGTCTGCTTGGGGAGTGCGCAGTCTGTTGCACGTTAGAACTAAGCTTTAGAGCCTAGGTTCTACTACACTGCCCCCGAAGCTTAGTTCCCCACGTCTTCCTCTGGAAAACGTGCAAGGGTTCAACTTCGGCATCATTGACCTTGTGTAGATTCACATTGGTGAAGCTACGGGGTTCCAACCGTACGCGCCTTGCGTTTGCGGCTAGATCGTCGTAGTTGATGCCGCTGCTCGTTGCAGAGTCCTTGTGCTGGCATTGCGTCCGAAACACTAGGCACATCTGCAGCAACAGTCACCACTCTAGTCAGGCGTCCATGAGGCAAGTTATTCTCACTGGAGGTCCGCTTGACTCGTCGTCGAGCTCCTGGACGCTCAGCGCCAGTCTCTTTATCATTTGTACCTTCGCCTTGCTGAGAAATACTGCTAACAGTACTTCGGGCAGTTTGGCGGCGGCGTTTCTTACCGGTCGGCATTCGTTTTGACTCCTTCGCATTGCCTGATGGCACATGCGCTAAGCTGGCAGGCAAGGTCTCCGTAGTTGTCGAAATAGTTCGTTGTGCACGGTTTCCAGCAAGCTTCTGCCAATAGTCAGATAACCGGGTGTCTCGGGCTTGTGCCACATAGTTGTCTAGTAACACGTGAATATCAGTAGCGAGGCTCTGCATTGGCTCATAAGAGTCCTCGATCGTCTCCAAGCCCTTCCAGTTCACTAACACTTCAAAGTCCTGGATATCTTCGTTCCACCGATGTGACTTAAGCTCATTTACAGCGAGCAATATTCCTTGCGAGGCCACATGCTCCAACAATTCCTCGGTGATGTCGAGGCTACTGTCAGCGTAAAATTTCAGCCGAGATGCATGCACATCAAGCTCGTCACCGGTGACGAGGTGCTGTACGTGAAATGAGTGTGCATCAGCACGTAATACTCGATAAGGTCCAACCCATGTCACCTGCAACTTGTTCTTGTGTTTTTCATCCACTCGTGACCGCAAGACAAAATCACCTTCAGAGAAGTTAACGAGATTTTCCCCCCGCTCTTTCTTCTTATTCAGAAGTCTCTGTTTCAGACGCTGGTCTTCCACAGCGTTGTGCATCACTTGCATGCTGGAGCGCAGCTCTGCGAGATACTCCTCAATTCGGTCACTGTCAGGGATAGTTTGCAACTTGCCATGGTCCGGTAGATAGAACTCACGCAGCGGTGTTGGACATTCCAAGCCCGTAAACAGCTCCACTGGAGCACGATTCGCCAGAGAAGGAACTGCAGTGTGGTTCAAGTTTGCCTGAATTATTGGCACCAAGTAGACCCAGTCCTTGTAGCTGATCTTGTACTCCAGGATCATTGCACGCACCACTTGTAGGATGTCGCGATTTACCCTCTCTATGGATCCGTTTATCCAAGGTGAGTACGCGGGGTGAACTTCTGCAAAGTACGTAGACGACGTGCTAGTTCGGCAACAACTTCATTCTTGAAATGTGAACCGCAATCAGATACCCACTCAGGTGGCAGGCCAAACCGCGAGTGCCAATCCAGCAGTGCTTCCACCGCTACTCTGCTGTCAGCTGTGTCTGCAACTACTAACTCGCAATAATGCGTTGCATGGTCCTTGAGGACCAGGATGTACTTGCTTGTGCCATAGCTGCTTCCCAGGTAGAGATAATCGAAATGTAGCAATCCATTACGCGTTTTGCAATCGATCACTTCGCCCCAAGGGCGTGGGATGACATTTCCCCTCGAGAGTGCAGACACAATAGGCAATCCTTCACAAAAGTCTTGACAATGGTTGTAATTCCATCGATAGCGAAAATCCGAGACAAATGCGTCTGCATCACATTCTGGCCACGATGGCCTTGTGCACCGCAATGCGCTACAATACAGAGGCGCTGGATCAGGTCTGTAGCCGTGCTGGGTACCCAAATCCGTCCCTCTAGGGTTAAAAGGCCGTTGTCAGCAATATCTACATTGGCCGGAGCGTCCGAAGTTGCTTGGACCTCGGCAAGTTCTGCCACCGTGGGCCAAACGAAAGAATCAGCATCCAGAGGTCGAAGTGACGATGGCTGTGACTCTGTCAAGGTTCGTGTAGATGGTGACACCATAGTCGCTTCTTCAGGGGATCTAAGACGCTTCACCTTCGCTGTTGAGTGATTACCAGCCCAACGAGATATCATATCGGCCCAAACATTGTCAGGGCCGGGCACATGCTCCACGACGTATCGGTAGTTCAAAAGCTTCATAGACCACCTCAACAACTTGCCTTTCACATGTTTCTTCACATTCTGGTGGGGTGCGAAGACGTGAATAAAAATTCTGTGGTCGCAGTACATTCGAAAAGGCTTTGGACGCAGTAAGAGATAGTCAAGCTTTTCACAAGCGACCACAATAGGTAGGGCCTCCTTTTCCGTCACCGTCCAGTTCAACTGACTTCCAGTAAATGTACCGCTCATGCAATGGAGGAGCCGGTGCTGTTGCTCAGTAGCCGGCAGCTTCGAGTCAAAATTCACCACTTGAGTCACAATGAGAGCCCACCCAATGTCTGATGCATCTGTAAACAGACAGGTAGTAGCTGAGTCATCAGGAAAATCGAGCGTAGCACATGTGGCTAGCATTTCCTTGACGTTATCAAAAGCAACGCGCTCGTCTTCAGTTAATTCCAGCACAATTCCAGCTGCTGCACGGCGCGTACGTTTGGTAGAAGCAAGTGCGGTATCCAGGCGTTTCTGAAGTGGCTGTACTTGTCGCGCGTAATCCACAATGCTTTCTCTCATCCAGTTAACAGCACAGACAAATTGCTGCAATTCGCCAGCGGTCTTTGGGTACGGGATCTGCCGAAGTGTGTCAATCCGTTGTGAATCATGGCGAACACCTTGGTGATCCAGCACTCGTCCACACCACTTCACTTCAGTTTGATAGAGACTGGACTTTTAGCACTAAGCTTGAGACCAAACTGATTCAGTAACGCGAAGAATTCACCCAACTTAACCATGTATGTATCCATGTCAGCAGCGTACAACAGCAAGTCATCAATCCAGATAAGTAGATGCTCGTAGAGTAAACTCGCAAAGCATGTCTCCATTGTCTTCTGGAAGAAAATAGCTGCGTCACTACTTCCTTGAGGAACACGACGGGGTGTGAATATTTTCTCGTCAGTCATGTACGACAGCAATTCCTGACAGAATTCTGCAAGTGGCAACTGCCAAAAACCCTTCAAGAAATCAAAAAGTCCAAAGTGTTTCATTCCTCGAGCATTTTCCATAACTACAGCGAGGATTGGCATCACTGCAGCCATTATTTCTGTCTGGTCATTCAATACTCGGTAGTCTGTCGTTTGTCGAAGGTCCAATAGATCCGCGCTCTTCTTCACCGGCAAAACAGGACTCGCCCAACGACTATCAGGATTCTCATAGACCAGTCCTAGTGCAACAAGACGCGCGTTAAATTCTCGTAAAAACTTCCTGATATGAGGCGGGTATTTGCGGGGCTTACACTTCGTGGGGCGAGCCCCGTTTTTCAATCGAATCTCCATTGGTGGGACACTAGCAGGAGGATCCGCTCAGAGCTCCAGGCGCCACACGTCATATGCATGAGCAATAGTCCGCAACTGCTCCACACGTTCCACAGGAAATCCATTCTCCACCGCACGATCAATCAATCTTTCAACAGCAGCGAAAATATCATCGTCATCAGATGGAGTTTTATCAGGATTCACGGGCATTTCGTCAGCTTCAAGCTCCACTGGGTCACCGGTCAAATCATCGATGTTGTGGCTGGCCAGTTGCTCAAGCTGTCTATCGACGTCAATACCCAACATCACCAACAAATCATTCCCCACAATGAACTCTTCATCGTCCACGTCGACAATAAGTACGTCCACTAATCCCATAGGCTCGACAGGGCCAGCCGCAGTTTGAATTAGTACTTGAAGACAAGTCTTCCATTCAGCTGTCACCCACGTCGCTCCAAATGCCTGGGTGCGAACAGGAGTATCAAGTTTTTCCTTCGTTACACTCGGATCGGCAACTAGAAGGCGTTTCCAGTGCGAAAGTCCAATCACAGTGAAATCCGAGCCGCTATCAGGACAGTACGGCAGCTCCAGGACTCCATTCAATACCACATGTCGCTCTGTGTTAGGTAAAAGCTCACCGAGGCGTTTGGTACGCGCCTTCTTGGCCTTGCGCGCATCACGCAATTTCTGTACGAGCTCCTTTTTTTCGTCCTCACTTGCCTCCGTACACTCACGCAGCCAATGCATGGCCTTGCATTTCGGACATGGACCTAGAGGTTGACGTGAAGCCTCTGTTTTAGCCTTGGGCTTGGTCTTCTGATCGACCTTTACTCTCGCAGTGTCTCTACTAGTCGACTCTTGAAGCGCCGTTCCGTTCGACTGCTTCGATTGCTTCTTATCCTTTTGCTTCTTAGACGAAATAGCCTCACGCCCGGACGCCTCCTGTCGCTGTTTCTTTTGGCGCTGATAATAGCGCTCATGCTCCGTTGCACGCTCGACTATCAGATCGAAAAGAAGTTTCGCGTTGGACGCGGCAGCCTTGTCAGTAAAACGGACTCTCTGCTTCACTTCCTTCTTTAACGCCTCTGGCCGTAGCGATGCTATCAACCGCTTGCACTTCTCTTTCACGCCATCTACCTCAGAAAAACATTCTGTCAAGCCATTCTCCAACGTAATGGTATTAAACAGCATGAAGTAGTCGATATAGCGGGCTCTCACGTCGCTCTCGGCCATGTTGGGCTTTAGTTCACGCTCATAAAGGTCCTTGATGTCAGGCAAGGAGCCGTTTTTCACGCTCGAGATGATCTTCTCGATCTCAGTTATCAGCATGTCGTCGGTGGCGTTAGCTGGCGAGACTCCAAGCTGGAGCTCGCAGAAAGCGTCCAGCAGGTGGGGGTTGAATGCTCCTGCGACAGACTCTACCACAGCTTCAAAAGCTTCACCAGTCACACGGCAGCGCGCGTGCAGCTTCGCCTCATAGTCGTGTCTTTCCTTCCTCCAGTTCACCAGTGCTCCATGAGAGGTCGACACTATCTTTGGTGGTAAAACCGGGGTAAACAGTGGTACAGAACCAGTCGCTCCAGCGTCCGCCATCTTGAGTTGTCTTCAACTTCAGTTGTCCACTAGCTGTACAACAGGTCGTTGCACTTCAATGGAAAACCTACTAAAGAATTCTTTGTAGTATTCCCGGGGTCGAAATTTCAAAGTCGTTAACACAAGGCAATGCGGGGGCTAGCCCGCAGGAACTGTAGCCTAGTGTATTGATAAGAAATTGAAGAGTGAGCTTCGGCAACGAGCCTCCACTCAGAGAGAACGAGTACTTGAAGGCAGAACTCCTTGAAGTTGCTGCTCGCCAAGCAATCATTCCTAAGGATACATGTAGCTAGACATACAAGCTCCAAGTGCAAACAAAGTCAGCCACTAACAGCCTGACCTGTTATAACATGTAGAACATGAAGTTGCCTCAGCTGATGCTGTAGGACACAGTCTGTGATGTCTGCTTGGGGAGTGCGCAGTCTGTTGCACGTTAGAACTAAGCTTTAGAGCCTAGGTTCTACTACACAGGCACCTCTTCCTCATATCAGCATGTAAAGCTGCTCACGGTTTGGCCAGTAAGATATTCAATAGGTTAAATCGGTGGGTTTATTAGGGCATGGCGCAGAAAAATTTCGTTCAGTTTGCTGGTTAATGGACTTCTACCACTCGTCAAGAAGAGGAAAGTTGATTAACAGTTATTGGAGTTCTCGTTTTACTGAAGGCAATCTACCCATCAAATCGAAGGGCACTCAGAGAGTGAGGACGTCGAATGATCTTATCAACACGCATAGGCAAAACAATTTATTAAACAGTTAAACCCGTACTAAATGATTATTGCACAACGATATATCCTGTTATAGGTGATACGAAGTCTTTCCACCGAGTTGGTGGTCAGTAAATGTATAGGGTAAAAATGATAACTCCCAACTTGATACAGGTTTGAGCCCAACCCAGTAGTCAGTTTTGACTCTGAAAGTCGGCGCGGAGATCATTTCTAACACGTTTCAAGTTGAAAACCCATACTACCTAAAAGAAAATATTAATATTGGGCAATTTAAAAATATTATAAATAAAAATACGCAAAAATATTTACCGTTTGGCAGTGCGCTGCAACAAGCGCTCAAGAGCCCTTCGGCAGCTAAGCTCAGATGTTTTATCTTTCTGGTAACTCTCGAACCACTCACTGTAGTTTTCTTCAATGAAACCTACCATAATTGAAGTCGTAAGCCACTGGTAGCACACAAACAGATTGTCAAACAAAGTTTTAATTAAAAATAAAGAATTAAATATACCTCTTCATCTCGTCGAATGTCCTTCATCAAAGTCACCAGGGCAGGTGTGAAAGGAAAACTCTCCTTTCGTCCCTGCCCCTTTGTCGTCTTCGACAGCTTGTCTCCCTTGAAGGCGCGCAGCCATTCGCTAGCTCGCCACCAACTGTCCACCGATGCGGGTGGATAGCCAAGTTCGTCAATGGCCTCGGGCAAACCGATCGCCTCGATACGGGCAATGACAGTAAGCTTTTCTTTTACGGTGTATGACCTCTGCTTGCGTGTCATTACGACCTTCTCGAAATGCTATAGTTTGCGGTCCTGAACCAGCGTTTTGTTGGAGTCCATCCATATTATTTTTTTAATTGGTAAATAACGAAAACAATGATGTGATTTGATTGGATCGTTTGTATGGGCACATCTTGAGATCCCGAGTTTTGTGTACGCCGAGTTTTTGTGTCATTGTCTGTAACCCCTCAGTAACAGTATCTGTGGCTCATGCTGTGCGGAATCTCTGTAGGTGGCCTTCTTTGCCCTGCGTCTGTAGTAGGCCCGTATTGCCTAACGTCCGTGCTTTCTTAGTTTCGTACGCCTACAGGGTAGGCCAGTACACCTAGTGCCAGTATTGCACCACTCCCAGTACAGAGTGTCCTGCCATGGTCCTTGCCCACTGTGACTAGGCTCGCAAAGTCCACCATTATTGCAAACTTGCCCAGAGAGCCACTGTAATGACCACCATGTCAGCTACCTCTTCTTCTACGCCGCTATTATTCAACCAGAGGGAGCGTGTGGGTCACACTAGCAGGAGCTAGAAGTCGTCTGTCACCAGTAGCACTAGGTGGACCAACCGGTTGCTGAAATCCAGCAGAGACAGCTTAGGGAGGGACATTAGTAGCAACTTCCAACCCCGGGTAGGTTGGCAGTCTGTCCTCCTCCTCAACATGACACCAAGCGCTAACATATAGGATTGCACACTGTTTGAGTTGTGGTATAGTCGAAAGCCGACTGTCCAATATCTGAAAGTGCTTGGCTGTGTTGTGTATGTCCATATCAACAACATCTACAGGGAAATACTTGATCCCCGTGCCAAACTCTGCATCTATCTCGGAATTCCCGAACACAATATCAACTCATGAACGCCAAAACCCATGGTGTCGTTTACAGTCGAGATGTTGTTTTCGATGAGATTGACTTTCCGACTATTGAAAATATTGAGGTAATGTCGGGACCGCTCCAGCTGCTGGATCACTTAACGGGTGCCCCATTACTGCTGACAAACTTCCAGCATTTGTCCCTCTGCAAGTCCTCTCCGCCGTCCACTGCCTTCCATCTGCGTCGTTCGCCAACTTATCTCCATCGTAACTGCTCCGTGCCATCCCTCCTGTAGCGATCTTCTCGTGTAGCCGTCGTTCTGCAACTTAAACGTGTCCACCAATGTCTTGTGTCTGTAGTCCTGCTCACCGTCCTGCACTCCGTTGATCCCGATTGACTTGTCGTCTACTCTAAGCCACCGTCTTCGTCGTCACCAGTGAGATCAATTAGAGAACTTTAGTTTTCGGAGCCGTCCTGGAACTGGAATAGGTAGGAGTTATTCCAAAGCGATATTCCAAGCCCACAACGATGAACTGTAGTCGAAGGAGTAAATTTAATAGAATTAATTTTGAGTTCCACGGTACCATCTATAAGAAATCAGGCACACTGTGTGCCCTGATTTGTGTGCCGCACACACCAGAACGCGCGACAAACAAAATGCATCTGGAGGCTACTTAAGACGAGTTACAACTTCTTTTTGCTGCGCTGTTGGCGATGGGGATGGACTTCGAGGAGACTATGGAGCATATCACGCATTTTATATGCATGCGTACGATTGGAGATCGAGTGGGCCTGACCAGGAAGCCCTTTCAGCTTGCTGAAATTGATCCTGAAACGTGCAGACTTCGCTTTCGATTCTATCCTCACGAAATCCTCCAGCTTGAGGAAGTGCTTGATCTACCCGCACCTATCTATACGTATCAGATGTGTCCCATTCCTCGCCAAGAAACACTTTGTCTGCTGCTGAGACGGCTTGCATACCCAAGCCGACTGGAGGACCTCAGAACAGAGTTCATGCGTCAAGCCCCCGTACATTCGGCTGCGGTGAACACCACAGCAACTTTGATATACAATAAAGTTAAGGGGAAAATGGACTTTGATCATAGGATGGTTGCGCGATACAAAGAGCGCGCCATTTTTGCGAAGGTCGGTCGGCTGACGAGATGCGTGGGATTTGTTGACGGGACTGTGAGGCGTATCAGTCGTCCAACTCGCTTTCAGAAGCAAGCCTATAGTGGTCACAAGTGTGTCATGGAATTAAATTCCAGAGCGTTACCATGGCAAACGGCTTGTTCGTGTCTTTCGCTGGTCCGTACGAGGGCCGTCGACATGATGGTTTTATGCAGAGAGCTAACAAAACGGAAGAGCACATAGCTGTGCATCCTGGTTTCGTGCTTTATGGAGACCTTGGTTATCCGCCTCGCTGTTGGCTAATAACTCCGTACGCCGATGCAGAGCTTACAGAAGACCAGCGATCTTTTAATCGCGATTTAAGTGAGGCTCGCGTTGCTGTGGAATGGAATTTTGGCTGGATCGTACGCTACTGGAAATTTTTTGATCTCCTCAACAACATGAAAGTTTACAAATCCTCAATTGCGGTGCTATATGTCGTAGCTGCGTTCTTCACCAACTGTTTGTCCTGTGTACGCCGTCGAAACCAGACGAGCAAGTATTTTCGATGCCGATTACCGACGCTGTCAACTTACGTAGCAGATCTACATCACGAAATCGTCAACGAAGCCGATTATCCATCTGATGATGTCGACGAGTTTTCCGATGATGAATCGGACATGTCCGGTGTCTCTGATTTCAGCAGCAGCGAAAGTGAACACAGCGATGAAGCTGAACGCAGCAGCTACGAAAGTAGTGATGGTGAACGGGAGATCCTTCCAATTGATGCGTAAAATATCGTTCTAGAAAGAGCGGATAATTGTTATTCGATTAACTTAAAAAATATGAAATTGGTAGCGTTGGCGACGACGCTGTACTAGTTGAGTTTTTCAACTGCCTTAGCCATCGCCTGGACGGGAGAGGCCATCAACTAGGCCACTTGTAGTTGCATTTCGGTCTGCTTCTCTTGAAACTGAGTGTTCTGCTGACGAAGCTGTGCTTCGTGCTGGAGACGCTCGCGATTCTCGGCCTCACGACGAGCCGAATACCGCTCGTTTATTTCCTTAAAAAACTCAAGCGGATTGCCCCTCGGCTTGGCTTGTTTCACCTTCTTTTGTCTTCTTTTTCTCCCTCTTCTCACCTTTCATCGCAGCATCCCGAATCGCCTCGCCACTAACACGACCTTCTTCGAGTTTCTTGCCGCGGATTTCGGCCTTTTCGGCCTTTTCGACATCTTCAGCTTCCTTGCGTGAAGAGAAGCGCTTCATCAGTCCCTCGAGCTCTGTCTGATCCATGCATGTGCAAAGTATTAGATAGGAGTACCAAAGTGTGCATTGAAAGCTGTACCTGACATCTTGGCCTCTTTGGCCATCAGCTTGCGGTGGTTCTTTAGAAGAAGTTCGACGTGCTTGCGCAGACTTTCGGGCTCTACATCCTTGCCTAGGACATCTTTTACGCGGTCCGTAATGGCAACCCACCTCTCCGTCTTTGATCCCCCTCCTTCTTTATAGAGCCCGTTGTCACCGAGCACCACCTCCATCACGAGGCAACCCTCTTTCGTCTTGTAAGACACGCGCTGCTTCTTGTTGCTGGTGGCCTTCTTCTTATCCGCAGCAGCTTCAGCGCGAGCCCCTTCTCCGTCGTCATCTGACGCGACCACAACTGTCTCCACGACGACAGGAGCCCTCACCGCAGCTTGAGTCTCGGCCAAATCGTCCTTCTTCAGGCCTTCTTCCGTCTGCTCTTCTGATGCAATCGCACGCGTCTTCAGAGGCGGCCGGAAGGGTGCCACAAGGCTGGCTCGCTTGCCTAGCAAGCTCGCTCGCATGTTTCCTTTTCAGAAATTGGAGCTGTTATAACAAGGATTCGCATGATAATGAGAAGGTTATCAAAAGATATAGGTTTTGGAGGCACTTATTCCTTGGAATAACTGGACCTCGCTTTTATTCCAAGGAATTGGATTTTGGAACAAAGGTTACAGTTTACTGAGATTCTCTTCCCAAGTACGGGTTTTTGTTCCGTAACCCTCCGAGTTGCTCCGAAAACTAAAGTTCTCTATTGTCACTACGACGCGGGATTCTTCTGACATTGCTGGTCCTTCAGGTGCGTAGAGCACTACCTGTCCACAACAGCATAGTGCGGCTATTCCGGAAAGGTAGCGATCTTCCTTTGTAGCCAATGCCGGCCAAGGATTTTCAAACCAGTAACCATGCGAACTGTGAACCGATGTTGTACAGTAGTTTGAAAACGGATATCTTACGACAAACCAGCGTCGCCAGTATTTTTTGTTTCGGAAATCTATTTATTTTTCAAGCAAACCAATTAATTTCATGGCCGTTTCGTGGTTTGGTTTGTTCAAGGTGTGAGGAAACTAACGATAATCGGCTGCTCCAGTGGTGGGAAAACGCACACCCTGAACAAACCAAACCAAACCAAACCTGGTCCTTTTCGAACCAAACCAAAATTACGCGCAAACCTGGTTTGAAATCGTTTCGTGGTTTGAAATCGTTTCGTTTTGAAACTCCAAACCAAGAGCGCGTTTTCAACAAACCATCGGGTGGTTTGAACCAGGAAGGAGGGTCTCATGAGGACTGCGGATATTACAGAGAGTTGTTCATCACTGCGGGACTGCTTCGCTTGTCTAGAACCCATTACTTTTCGTCTAGAGACTTTGTCAGAGAGGACGGACGCTGTTAGCAGGAGCTACCGCGAAGGCCGTGGTATGTTATCAAGTCTTTTTCAGCGATCGCAACAGATATTACTTCACGAAGACGTCGTGATCAGCAGCCCGAACGTTGCAGCTGAAGTGAGCAAGGCTATATAGGATTCCCAAGTACATATCGAGGAGACAATGATTGAGATCGTCAAATATACCCATGACCACGTCGTTCATGCTGCTACCGACACGGAAAATCATCTCAGCCGCCATATTAGTGAGTAACTCGACGATATTCACAACTACTATGAGGCGTCTGTAAAACAACAGAGTGCTGTGCTCGCCACAGAGATCGATAGGCGCTTGAAGGATCTCGAAAAAGGTGTTCATGGACAATCCGATGCTAATACTCCTGCAGCCTTGGTCGGTCGCTTATAAACTGGAAAACAAAGTCAACGGTGCTTTATCAACAGTGGAAACAGCAATCAATTAAAATTACACAACACATTCGTCAGCATGTGAGGAAAGAATGCTTTCAGCACTAAGAAAGATTCAATGCGACTTTGAATCTGCGGTAGATCTTCAATCGAATTGGATTGAGAAGCGCCTCAAGGCGAAGCTGGCATCAAAACGACCCGTCGCCAATGAGGCACAATCTGGTCAACAAACTTTGGAGATTCGGCTTGGAGAACAGAAAAAAAAAGATCAGCTCCCAAATTGTGAAATTAGTCAAAGTTAACGAAGGTACCTTTCAACAGAAAAAACATGGACACTAACACGAAATCCTACGATCTGAGACCGGAGGGGCAGTACTAATGAAGTGGAAAATTCCCCAATGACTTCTTGCAGCTACGGATACAGCATAGTGCGGCTATTCAGGAAAGGTAGCGATCTTCCTTTGTAGCCAATGCCAGCCAAGGATTTTCAAACCAGTAACCATGCGAACTGTGAACCGATGTTGTACAGTAGTTTGAAAACGGATATCTTACGACAAACCAGCGTCGCCAGTATTTTTTGTTTCGGAAATCTATTTATTTTTCAAGCAAACCAATTAATTTCATGGCCGTTTCGTGGTTTGGTTTGTTCAAGGTGTGAGGAAACTAACGATAATCGGCTGCTCCAGTGGTGGGAAAACGCACACCCTGAACAAACCAAACCAAACCAAACCTGGTCCTTTTCGAACCAAACCAAAATTACGCGCAAACCTGGTTTGAAATCGTTTCGTGGTTTGAAATCGTTTCGTTTTGAAACTCCAAACCAAGAGCGCGTTTTCAACAAACCATCGGGTGGTTTGAACCAGGAAGGAGGGTCTCATGAGGACTGCGGATATTACAGAGAGTTGTTCATCACTGCGGGACTGCTTCGCTTGTCTAGAACCCATTACTTTTCGTCTAGAGACTTTGTCAGAGAGGACGGACGCTGTTAGCAGGAGCTACCGCGAAGGCCGTGGTATGTTATCAAGTCTTTTTCAGCGATCGCAACAGATATTACTTCACGAAGACGTCGTGATCAGCAGCCCGAACGTTGCAGCTGAAGTGAGCAAGGCTATATAGGATTCCCAAGTACATATCGAGGAGACAATGATTGAGATCGTCAAATATACCCATGACCACGTCGTTCATGCTGCTACCGACACGGAAAATCATCTCAGCCGCCATATTAGTGAGTAACTCGACGATATTCACAACTACTATGAGGCGTCTGTAAAACAACAGAGTGCTGTGCTCGCCACAGAGATCGATAGGCGCTTGAAGGATCTCGAAAAAGGTGTTCATGGACAATCCGATGCTAATACTCCTGCAGCCTTGGTCGGTCGCTTATAAACTGGAAAACAAAGTCAACGGTGCTTTATCAACAGTGGAAACAGCAATCAATTAAAATTACACAACACATTCGTCAGCATGTGAGGAAAGAATGCTTTCAGCACTAAGAAAGATTCAATGCGACTTTGAATCTGCGGTAGATCTTCAATCGAATTGGATTGAGAAGCGCCTCAAGGCGAAGCTGGCATCAAAACGACCCGTCGCCAATGAGGCACAATCTGGTCAACAAACTTTGGAGATTCGGCTTGGAGAACAGAAAAAAAAGATCAGCTCCCAAATTGTGAAATTAGTCAAAGTTAACGAAGGTACCTTTCAACAGAAAAAACATGGACACTAACACGAAATCCTACGATCTGAGACCGGAGGGGCAGTACTAATGAAGTGGAAAATTCCCCAATGACTTCTTGCAGCTACGGATACAGCATAGTGCGGCTATTCAGGAAAGGTAGCGATCTTCCTTTGTAGCCAATGCCAGCCAAGGATTTTCAAACCAGTAACCATGCGAAACTGTGAACCGATGATGTGGTTTGAAAACTGGGGATATCTTACGACAAACCAGCGTCGCCAGTAATTTTGGTTCGGAAATCTATTTATTTTTCAAGCAAACCAATTTCTTGCCCGTTTCGTGGTTTGGTTTGTTCAAGGTGTGGGAAAACGTGTTGGCTAGAAAACGAACGAAGAGCCACGATCGACCACCAGGTCTGCCTTGGCTCAAGAAATACCAGGCGTTCAGCACAGGTAAGCAAGCAACTTCATAGATTTTGATTATGAATATTTAACTGGTTGTTACATACTTACTTGGCATAGCTCTAACATACTTGTTACATGTAGTAACTCAGTGATGTTTTAGTATTTTTGCAGTGATTCAGTGACTGACGTACGTCAGATCGATCCAACGCTGTGCTGCACCGATGGGAATTGCTGTTTTCAAGGAGGCACCATGCAGCTCGATGAAAACAAATCTCAATAACGGTACCAGCAAGAGCGTCATGACCAGCTCCTTGAGCCCAGCGAAGACAACGAAGAAGCTCTTCCGACCGAAGTCGAAAATTGCCAGTCTGAAAAAGGAAGGGGAGGGATATTCATTTGCCAAGTCAAGCGAATAGCAACCCAGTTAATCAACTCAGCTTGCTAAAGGGGATGGTGTGATCTCTGGCTAGTCTCGGCGCCAGAATGGCATTCTGAATGCTGGTGATGGGGGAACGAACAAGAGATTACGATAATGCAAGGTTATGCGGCTGATTAGGAGTTGATTAACTGGGTTTTCTGGTTGCTACAGTACCATATTGAATTGTAGGGAAGACAGACCATACAAGTACATGCACATTTATCTTGCTCTCGTAGTTTGCCGTATAATACATGCATGATGTCGGTAAGTGGCTGCCACTTCAGTAAAAAACAAAACTTCGCGATAACCGAAGACACCTGCAACCATTCAGAGTCAAGTCTCACTTCGCAATTCGCTCCAAGCACGTCACACTCGCCTTCTCTCTCTCAAGACGCCAACTCTAATGCGCGTTTGCTACATCACCGTGTTGGCCGGGACCACCATTCTCGCAAGCTTTGGCGACGTCTCGGTTGCAATGGACTTGGACCAGTCGACGATGACCTCAGTAGACGCTGTCAAACCGATAATTACAAGCACTAGCCGACTCCTTCGACGCCGCAAAAACTACGAGGACGAAGATGCTGTCGAGGAAGATAGGAGCGGGTTAGAAAGCATCGCGGCCAAATTGGAGAAGAGTTTGCTGCCATCTATCAGGAAGGTTGCTCACATGGATTCGGGTCTGTTGCGGGGAACTTGGGCGCAGCTTGAAGGAAGTAGGGTAGAAGAGAGAAAAAGAAGAAGTAAGATTAATGTTTAAGAAAGTAGATAGCTACTCACTAGAAACTAGTATGCGGCATTCAGAAACGTAGTCTAGAATTGCCGCTACCATTCATCGTACTGATGTCACAGACATTTTAGTACATTATTTATTAGAGTCAAAAGTACCGTGTCTCTTCATTATTAGTTTATAGAAGACACGGTGTAGAGGTGGTCCCTGTGAACGAGCCCTAACCTCAACAGCCTCCCTGGATCGGCATCAGGGAACGTCATTGGATAATAAAATATACGTGTTTTGATTGGTCTGTTAAAACCCTTTTAAAAGTGTGGAGTCAATCCACAAAATGGCTACACGAAATCAAGTATTTTTCGTTTTTGAAGCTCCTAGAGGCCCTACGGCCAAACGGAGACCGGATTTGGACTCTACTCGCCAGGGCAGTTTTCTGGCGAGGCAGAGTCCGAATCGTCATTTGGCCACCTGTGCAGCAGGTGGCAGAATAGAAAGTGAGCCAAATGTTCATAACGAATTAGTTTTGGCAGTTATTGATTATTAGAGTTCAATTGTTGAAGTGAGACGATACATGTGGCTGTCTTATCTGCACGTGCGTGGCAGAGCAGCATAGCTTAGGCTTTTACGTCTACAGAGATCAACGGTTCTAGGAGTGCATGTTAGTTAGCTACCAGTAGGTCTCCATAGGATATCGAATGCTCGGCAGAGGCTCCGTCCTTTGGTTTAAGGCATGAGGAGCTCATTTCGAATTCGCCTCACTCCGACAACAACACTGCCCGTCGTCAGCGTTCACTGCATTTCCCAGTGCAGTATAGAGTCTCCTGCGTCTACCAGCACGGTGTAGCAGCTCAAACAACCTCTCCAGAGTTTCCTGCGTCTACCAGTGCGCTCATACAACCTCTCCAGAGCATCCTGCGTCTACCAGTGCAGTGCACCAGCTCATACAACCTCTCCAGAGCCTCCTGCATCTACCAGTGCGCTCATACAACTTCTCCAGAGTCTCTGGCGTCTACCAGTGCACTGTACCAGCTCATACAACCTCTCCAGAATCTCCTATGTCTACCAGTGCTGTGTAGCAGCTCGACATATACCGTACCGAACTACTCCAGCCTACAGTTCCTCGCTGGAGACCGTGGTGACCAAGCGGATTGGACTGGGGCTCTGTTATTTAACGCCAGCCCCAGAAATCATGCCTCGGTCAGCACAGGTTGCCCGTATGGACACTGTGGTCATCGTGGGGAGTAATACAAGGGAGACTTCATCAAAGTTAATTCCTACTGGTACTGCAATCATTGCTACAGTTACGGAAACAGTTCCATGCGCATTTTCAACCTCGGAGCAGGTATATCCATCTGCTACATGTTCAGTTACCGACATTGAACCAAGAACCTTGACATTACCTGTGGCGAATATTCGACGTAGCATCCGATCGCGGCAACCACCGGCTGCCTTCAGCCCTTCATTTACACAAGGGTCGCAACCCAAGCGTCAGCGTCGACGCAAGGAGCGTTCGTATGCACCCCAGACTTGGGGTGTAGCATACATCAAGGAAAGACAAATGCAACTGGTGATCTTTTCTACAAGGTTCTGTGGAGGACCTACAAGCATGGCAGGCTGCCTCGCACTTGGGAGCCCCGGGCCATGCTCGTTGAAGATGGATTTAAAGATGCTCTAAAAGTTGTCGACGAGTGGGTCGACGGAGGTCGCCAAAACGACTTTTTCCAGTTCGTCAGCGAGTTGTACCCATCGGTTGCTGGTGCCAACCCGATGGGTACATGCATGTTTCTCGCACTGCAACATGCATTACTGCTAGTGGGAGAACCTTTTGGTGTTCGGAACTCCCATGTTCAGGAATTCCTTGGGAGAGCTACGGAATTGAAGCAAAATCTGTCTCGTGGAGTACCGTGGAAAATTTTTCGAGCTTTTATTTTACAGTTACATGTAGGTGGTTCTCAGCTATCGTTAGAGGACATTGAATACAACAGGCACCGTACTGGACACCGAGGTGTCACTGCTATAGTACGGTTGCCCTTAGAGGACGGTGTTTACTTGGTTGCTGCCAGCAACACTTTGGGGCATGCATTTGTCCTCCAGGTCCGTGGTGCCCAGAGGACAGTTATGGACGACTCGTCTCAGCGCCCTTTGGACAACTACGGTGAGTGGATTGACAGAGTGATGTTCGTTCGTAAAGTTACACTTTTAGATTAAGTTCTAAATATATTTCATTCTTGTTTCTTCACGTTCTGTTCTATTGTTAATTTAAATGTAAATTTGGCGGCTGTGTGCCAGGGAAAACTCTTTGAGTATAAAACCTTACCGTAAGTAAATGAGAAAACCTTTTGCTGTTAAAGCTCTTAAAGGAAAAAAACTCATGTTACTACGTGACTCTTTTTTTTTATAAGTTGTGAAGTAATATATGAATGATGAAATTTATCGTGTATTTTAAAGTAGGCTTAACTGTTAAGTTTAGCAAGAGAGTGCATACCTAACTTGTTTCTTAAGTCTCGAAATTGGTGCTTATCAAGCGCTTTAGTAAAAATGTCTGCTACCATCGCTTTGGTGTTGCAGTATACAATACTAAATTCATGTCGCTCAACCTTCTCTTGTACAAAATGATATCGAATATCAATATGCTTTGATCTCCCGTGTAATTCCGGATTATTCGAGATCTTTATACAGCTTTGATTATCTTCTTGAATCTTGACTGCTTTTGAGGTTAAGAAACCAAGTTCTTTGAGCAGTAGCTTAAGAAAAATTAACTCCTGCATGCAGTGACATAGTGCAATGTATTCTGCTTCTGTTGTCGAGAGCACAACTGTGTGGTGCTTCCTCGAAAGCCAGGAGATTGGGCTGTGGTCTACCATAGTGATGTAGCCACCAACAGAGCGTCTTGTGTCAGGGCAATTGGCATAGTCTGAATCAGTGTACGCCGTGAGGTGGTCTGCAAGGTTTGCTGCATTGACCAGCTTTGACCCTCCCAGTAAGAGACCAAGGTCGTCTGTACCTGAGAGGTACTTAAGCCCTCTAATCACTGCTTTCCAGTGTTCCTGTCCAGGATTAGCAAGGAATTGGCTGACATCGCGCATGTAGAATGCTAGATCGGGTCTTGTGCCAACCATGAGATACATGACACTACCTACAACTTCACGGTAGGGAATACCTTCCATTTGCTCTTTTTCAAGTTGTGTATTTGGTTGCATTTGAGTTGTAAGTTTGGCATTACGGTCTGATGGAGTTGCCACTGGATATGTTACAAGGTTTTTAAAGCGATCTAACACTGTGCGTGCATACTTGCGTTGGTGGATAAATATCGTTCGAGCTTCGCGGTTTCGTTCGATTGACTAGCCGAGAATGTACTTCACCTCCCCTAAATCTGTCATGGAGAATCTTTTGTTTAAGGCAGATTTGATCTGACATACGAGGTTGACAGTTGGTGCAATGATCAGTAAGTCATCAACATAGACTGCTACGTAACATGTCTCGCCTTTGAGTGTTGCCATGAAAACACATCGATCTTTAATCAGTTTGTGGAATACAAGGCTTTCCAAGAAAGCGGACAAGGTTTGATACCAGATACGAGGTGCCTGTTTGAGGCCGTAAAGACTTTTGAGAAGTTTACAAACGAGGCCTTCCTTTCCAGGAACTACAAACCCTTCTGGTTGTTTCATATATATTTCCTCGTCAAGGGTTCCGTTGAGAAACGCTGTCTTGACATCCATCTGGTGAATTTCAAAGTCAAGAAGAGCTGCAATCGTTAGTAGCAGGCGTAGGACTTCCATACGGATGACGGGGGCAAATATCTCATCGTAATCAACGCCATATTGCTGTAAGAAGCCTTTAATAACTAACCGAGCTTTAAAGCGATCGATTTCTCCTGAGCCAGTGTATTTAACAACAAAGACCCACCGGTTTTGGAGTACTTTGCGGTTATTGGGAGGAGGTACCAGGATCCACGTCTGGTTGGTCATTAGGGACTGGTATTCCGAGTCAGCAGCTGCGTGCCACTTATTTGCGTAAGACGAGCGCATCGCCGCATGGTACGTTTTTGGTTCCGGCACATGACGAATTGCAAGTAGGCTAAGAACAAGACATGTGCGTTCCTCTACTTCCTGGATGTCTTCAAGGGAATTTAACGCGCCTAGATCGATTTCTTCGTCATACCGTGGGCGTTTTACACTTGTGGTCGACGGTTGTGACGGCGTCTCCGTAACAAAAGAGTATGTCAAGACGCCACGTTCCAGAGCCTCCCCAAGAGAAGGAAGCTGGTTCGAAGCGGAAGGAGGTGCAGATTGTGGTTCTACAACTGAGTTACCTGGAGATTCAGGCTGGGATGGATAGGCTTGTGTTTCCGATGGAACAAATGCTGGAAGTTCGTCAGCAATAATAGGCGCTTCAGTTAGGTGATCCGGTAGCTGGAGCGGTCCCGACGTTACCTCAATATTTTCAATAGTCGGAAAGTCAATCTCATTGAAAATCACATCTCGGCTGTAAACGACACCATGGGTTTTGACGTCCATGAGTCGATAGCCTTTCTTGTGCTCGGGAATTCCGAGATAGATACACAGTTTGGCACGGGGATCAAGTTTGTCCCTGTAGATGTCGTTGATATGGACATACGCAGCACAGCCAAACACTTTCAGATATTGAACAGTCGGCTTTCGATTGTACCACAACTCAAACGGTGTGCAATCCTGTGTGTTAGCGCTTGGTGTCATGTTGAGGAGTGTCGTAACATGTGTAACACATTCTGCCCAGAGTGGTTTGGAGAGCGAGGCATCTAACAGGAGCGCTCGTACACGTTCCATGATTGTGCGCATGCGGCGTTCCGCAACACCATTCTGTTGTGGTGTATAAGCATTGGTAAATTGAGCGTGCGTTCCATACTTAGAGAATATAATGCGTCCCAGTTTCTCGTACTCTTTAGCGTTGTCAGCCTGTAAGGCCTGGATGTCCACATCCGGCGGTGGCAAGAGATATTCAAGAGTATGAACATCACTTCGGAATATATTCAAAGCTTTCATGCGAAAGTCTTTGTAGCATGAGTAGAGTTCACTACGTGCCTTCATCGGATAGGTAAACATGTAGCGACTGAAGTCGTCAATGAATACGACGAAGTAGCGGCAGCCGCCAAGGCTTGGGACGGGAAGAGGGCCACAAATATCAGAGTGAACTTTATGTAAGGGGCTAGTAGAGCGTTCAACTTGTCTATTAGATGGAAAAGGAGCGCGGTGTGACTTCGCGTAAGTACATGCTGTGCAAAAGAAAGAATCTGGTCTAACTACAGCTGGTGCATCCAGTCCATGAAGAGCTTGGTCTTTAGTGAGTGCCTGTAAAACACGGATGTTAGGATGACCAAGACGTTTGTGTAGTAGCATGAGTCGAGTCGGCTTACCTGTGGTAGCCACGTGAGCTTCGGCCTTCGGCAGTGGAGAGGCTTCGAATTGGTAGAGCTTCGATGTCGCGGATTTCATCGCCTTGATCGAGAAGCGGTGGTTTGTTTGGACAGTACACATAGTACGTTTAAAGCCAAAACGGAAGTCATCGTCGACAGCGGCAGCGACTGACAGCAGGTTGTACTGCAGTTTCGGCGCAAGGAGGACATCGTGAAGCGTGAGCGTCCGCAGTTGGCCCTTGGAGTCCGTGATCTGGAGCTCTACAGTACCAATAGTTTCGATGGGGACTTGCGATTTTCCACCGACAGTGATGCCTCCGCTTGCAGGTGTTTTAGTCTTGAACCATTCCACATGTTGCGTGACGTGGCTGCTGCAACCTGAGTCAATCGTCCAGCTGAAATCAAAGTCCTGGCTAGGTTGCGCCGTGAGACTGATAGCGGATGCAGCCGTTTGTACATTCGACACAACGGCAATCAGGGTCTCTTTGCGGCGTGACTGATCGTATCCACCTTCATCGCGACGAGAGGATTTGTTGTTGTTGTTGCCGTTGTTGCCGTTGTTGTTGCCGTTGTTGTTGCCGTTGTTGCGATTTCCACCGTAGTTACCGCGGCCACGTCCACCACCACGACCACCGCGATTATTTTGGTGCCATGATCCACCTCCACGTCCAGATCGCCCTTGGTTGTTGTTGTTGTTGTTGTTGTAAGGATGCGACCGGTAGTTGTTGGGACCTCGTAACTCGAAGTTGGCAGAGAGAACAGTGCCTGCCTTGACACATCCATCGCGTAAGTCCTTCTGCAGAGTACGGCACTGACGGATGTTGTGACGTGGTTTCTGACAGTAGCTGCAGACATCAACGGGACAGATGCTTGAACTGCCAATGCAGAATCCTGAGAAGGAGCAATGAGGGCCCGTTCAGCCTGAGTTGATTGACTCTCAGGTGTCCCTTTGATGCGGCTGTAACGTTCTTGAGCTTGGATCTCGCGAACCTTGGTCTCAATACTCATCTTGAGTTCATCATACGGGATATACTTCCGCACACCCTTCCAAACTCGGAGATCATCCTTCCAAGTCTTTGGCATCGAGTGGAACAGGTATAATGACTTCTGTCCATCGGTCAAGGGAGACTCGGTTGCTTCAGACGCGGCTTTCATCGCGTTTTCCAGCTCAAGGAAGAAGCTGGTCAGATCACCGCCTTCTTCGTACTTGATCTCCATAAGGAAATGCTGGATGAAGTAGGGGTCGCCATGAAAGGCCGCACCCTCGTACTTGGTACAGATGGCCTGAAAGATGTCGAAGGCCGTTGTCAGGTTCTTGACAAGACGGATATGAGTATCATCCATCGTCTTCATCAGGAAAGCCTTGGTTTGCGCTTCCATACGACGAAGGTGTCGAGCAGACGGCGGGGTAGGCTGGCGTCGCGCTCAGCAAACGGGCGAACGATGGGAAGATCAGCGCGCTTGGTTTTCTTTGATGGCGGAGTGTCGTCGCCGTCGCTGGGCTGCAGCTCATCCGAGCGTCCTCGTAGTCGACCTCCTCCGAATCCATACCAGCCGGAGAACTTGGCTTGGCAGCTTCGTCGCCGTCGGACTCAGCCAGGTCGTCGTCAGAGTCTTCATCTTCGTCTTCGCTGACCCCATTGTAATCCTTCTTGGTGACGAAACCGAGCAGATGCTTGCCATCGAGCGATGCACTGACTCGGGCCTTCCAGACGTCAAAATTCTTAGCACCAGAGAGTCGGGGGAAGTCGTCACTTGAGGCTTGCTGAGGGCTCATGACCTGTTGCGGGGAACTTGGGCGCAGCTTGAAGGAAGTAGGGTAGAAGAGAGAAAAAGAAGAAGTAAGATTAATGTTTAAGAAAGTAGATAGCTACTCACTAGAAACTAGTATGCGGCATTCAGAAACGTAGTCTAGAATTGCCGCTACCATTCATCGTACTGATGTCACAGACATTTTAGTACATTATTTATTAGAGTCAAAAGTACCGTGTCTCTTCATTATTAGTTTATAGAAGACACGGTGTAGAGGTGGTCCCTGTGAACGAGCCCTAACCTCAACAGGGTCGAGCTGCCCTCACCCTGCAGCAATTGGGCATCTCGTTTGACAACCGCATGCTCATCCAGGCGTTCCTTAAGCTGAGCAAAGAAGATCGTAAGGCCGTCATGTTGCTGATCAAGTAAATGTCAGAAATGAATGTTTGCTTTGGTACTTGCATTTAATTACAGAAAAAATTAAAGGAGATGCTTACAAAGCCTACAATTATCTACCAGCTTCTGGGAGCGTCTCCAGCCAGCACAGTACGTTGAAATGGTTGTGCTCTCGTGCCTCATTCACTACAGTCTCGAAGCCAAAGCGCCTCCGGTCATGTTCATATAGCCACTGGAGAAGCTCCAGATCTCCTCGTGTTGCTGCCTCGACCGTCTTGGGAAGGCGAGAACGAAGTCGTTTGTTTTGCTTCAGAAACTGTAGCACAGCAACGGAATGAGACTCGCCAGCCAGCGCAGTGCAATACTCACTTCGGTTCTTGTAGAGGAACTTGACCATCTCAAAATGCCCATTGCGAGCAGCGTCATCCATAGCCCTCGTTGTGCATCCTTCCTTGCGGTTCTTATGGAGGAACTGTACAATCACCAGAAATCCATTCGCGGCAGCTTTATCCATTGCAGCGGTAGTACACTTGGCGTTCTCAACGTTGTAGTGCAGCCAACGTACAACCGCCAGATACCCTCCAGCAGAAGCATCATCCATTGCATTACCGGTAAACCGGTACCCCTGATGATGTAGCCATTGCACAAACTGCAAGTCTCCGAACGCTGCTGCTTCATCTACTCGAATACGTTGACGTTGCTTAATTAGAGGCTCGAAAGTCCGTTCCATCCACTCGATTATCTGCTTGTGACCTCCAGCTGCAGCTCCACGAACCACATGTGCTCGTTTACAATGCACGGGGTACTTGTGATCGTGTAGCCATTTCAAAACATCCAAATGGCCGTTCTTCGCTACAGCATACAGCTTGTTCGTGTAGATTTCGAACCGGAAACGTCGATTAAACACTGCTGCCTCGGCTTCTGCTCGGTCATGTAGCCATTGTAAGATATGAGTCTGTCCGTAAGTTACTGCGGCCATCAACGCCGCTTGAGTCCACGATGTGTAGGCTACTTCCACCGTCTCCATCACATACTGAACAATACTCAAATGGCCCCCTGCAATAGCATTTTCCAGCGAGCGAAAGGTTCTGATCTCATAGTAACGAGATTCATTGAGCCATCTCACCACTTCCAAGTGTCCGTTAGTCGCCGCTCTCTCCAGTCCACGCCGCGTGCATCGATTCCCCACTACACTATCCAGATACTGCACCACATGCATATGGTTCTCAGCCACCGCGGCGTCCATGACGCTCCATCCGAAGGAGTATGGCCCTTTCATTTCGCAATACCATTGCACCAGATCCAGACGGCCATTGGCTGCTGCATGAGCAATAGCGTCTTGGCTTTCCACTACTGCATCATCCACCATTTTGTTACTGAAATTGTCATGCAGAAACTGTAGCATCTGCAAATTGCCACTGTAAATGGCAGCACGCTCCACACCGTGGAACTTCCCCTTGGGATAGTATTTGGCGCGTAGCCATTTGACACCAGCGTAAAAACCTCGAGCAGCAGCGTTATTTAAGGCCGTTTCGAACTGGAATTGTCTGTAACTGCGCTTCAACTCCGAGGACCAGTGCAAAAGCTTCTTCTTCTCTCTCCTTGCAGCGTGTTCTAGCAGCGCTAAAGACTGCGAATCCAGCGGCTGATTCTGAGCTGCGACGGCCACGGACAGGACTTTCGACACGTCCAAAAGCGACTTGAGCTCGTCCACAACGTGGCTCAGAGCCTCCACTTGAGGATACTCGCGTATGACGACGTCTACGCAGAGGAAAGAGGGACGAGAAGGACCTCCCATGAGGCAGAGGTTGACTACTGGCTGGATGCGTGTCAAAAAATGATGGTGTGGTAGACATAGAGACTACGGAAGAGAATGTTCATATCGCCGATTTCGGTGATCGTTGCAGCTGTCTCCACAGTGCGCTCTCGGGGCTGAAACTCTGCACGAGTATGTAGGTCCATTTGGTGCAGCTTGTGGCATCTTCGCAGGGCGAGGGCGTGTGTGTACGACGCGCAAGCCAGGTATACACTATATCTACTGCAACTCCCGAAAAAAGCCCATCTCCTTTGCCGGATCGGCGCAGAACTTCATACCATAATATGGTACACATACATGTATTATGTGAATGCATAGTGCAATGTAGGACTCATAGCATCATAACTTATGATATCGTTATGATAATTCTGCAGGGCTGCTGTGTTGGCAACCCTGGCAGTGACAACGCCTTCCTGTCGTCTTGAAGATGTTTCAACCAAATACTGCTGTTAAAGCGACAGGCTCATCTAATCAAGTACGCTAGGACTAGCAGGAAGCTCGCGCCACCAGTGCATGTAGTCCCCGACCACGAGAACTCCGTGGAAAATCCGTTGTACGAGCAGAACCTTCCTCGCCAGCTACGGACTCCCAAGAAGTTTCTGCCAGCGGTACCAGGCTGGAACACTTCAGCGGAGTGGAGGTAGGGGGGGGGGTAGGAAAGGAGTAGATAGGGTCGTTATGGGCAAAGAGTATAAGGGTGGTGGAGGGTAATTTATCGCGTGTACTACGGCGTCTCGAACAGGGGTTCCCTGCGCGTTCATCTCACCAACCAAAATCCACCGTAGATTCCTTCGCTTCGAAGTGGATTGCATCGAAGATCCAATGGCGAGACCAAGACGGATTTCCGTGACGGTTGACCGAATGAATGTCTTCGCGGCTTTGAAGCCACTCCGTTGCCTGCCATCATGTTGGCTTAAGTGATCAACCTGAGGACAGCCTCGCGGTCGTTCCGGTTAAGTTTGTGCAGCCAAAGGAGAGCCTGGATTTTATCCCAGCCTAAACCCTTAATCATCTGAAGGTTCAGCCAAGCCTCTTTGAAGGGCATATCGGCCACACTTTCAAACGTTTTTCTCAGTCCTTGCAGCACGGCAATATTGTTGCGCTCTTCATTCACCGGTTCGATGAGGTGCTTTCTCAGAAGTCTTGTTGCTTGGGCGCTTTCAATCGCCTCGCTCGGAGTTACTTTTGCCAACCCTGTAGCGTCAGTATCACTTGCGAAAACGGTGACAACTGCCAGTAGAATGATAGAGTTCACCTTCATTGCCGCTTGAATGAGGATGTAGAGAGAAGAGTTTGTGCTCGCTGGAGTGAATCGAGAAGTGTGAGACAGAACATTGTTCGACTAACTGGTTGAAGTGTGTAAAGAAAAACAACATCTAATCCGAAGTACCAGTACTTTACAATGTGATTTCGATACACTTTTCCGCAATCACCGGCAAGTTGCCGGCGGCAACCCTACGCAGGCAGAATACCGTTAGACTAATGCTTTGTAGAACTCAAAAAATTGTAAACCATATTTCGGGATATTTTCACATTATACTATCAAATGCGGAGTGTATGCCAGCGGGTTCTCCCTCATCCGGAAGCGGGTGGGCTACGAAGAGCAGTTAGCTGTGCAACACCTCCATCTCTAGGGGTGGCGGTGGCATAGGTCTGGAAGACGACTGTCCGCTAAAAGTTAATCAACTATCTCGAAAGGCATATCGGCGACCTTTTCAACCGTCAACTTCAGTCCTTGCAGGCTGCAATGGTCTTCCTTGCTGCAAGTTGCAGCAAGGGAAGACCATTGCGCTCCTCGCTCTTCGTGTCTAGGTTATGGTAGGCCCTGCGCTTTGTTAGGAACCTTGTCGCGTGGGCACTTTCGATCGAAGATCCATGCATCCGGGCTCCAGGCCTTGTCTAATCCTATGACAGAGTCTGAAATCCAGATATCTTCAACATGGCTGCACAATGGACGCCTTCCATATATAGCTTATCCGCCCGACATATCTGCAGCAGCTAAGTTAGACTTAGAAAAGATATATGCCGGCTTATCTCTCGGAGGTTCCACCGTAAATGCTGTAGATCTTCATCTCATGTCCCGCTAATGCTGTCCTACTTCAATAGTAAAGATCTAATTAAAAAAAGTGTACCCGACACTTTACCAAGGACACAGAACCCGCTCTCTCTTGAATATCGCTCACTTCGAAATTTGCAGTTGCTAATGGAGAGGCAGACCGAGGAAATGGACACTCTGCTGGTGCTAGGCGCAGCATTCGCTCAGCAGGACACGAGGCTGAGCGAGGTCAGGAGGGAGGTGTTCGACGCCCTGCTCGCAGATGAATGGAGGATCGTGATGCGGAGCCGTCACTACTTGACAAACCAGTGCCTGTATCCGCCAAGCGAGGGCGCTTGGATGATCATGTACACGCACGGCAATGACGTCAACTTTTTGAATGCAACAAGTTTGACGAGGTGAGTACCCAAAGTGAAAACTGCCAGCCCGCGTTTCCTTTGCAAAGCCTGCCAAGGAGAGCAGTCCCCGTGATTCACCGTCGATCTTGAAAAGATGCGGGAGAACTTCAACATGGCTTGGCTCGAAACCTGCGCGCGCAAATGCCATCTAGCACAAGGACGGATACCTTCGTGCGCGGAGCACCACTCAATCTTCGCGCCAAAAGCTCAAAGAGCACGTACTACAACCTCCAGCAGGATCTTTGCAGTTATAAACTTCGTACTCCTCTTCCTCCTCGATGTCGTGTAGCGCGTGTCAGTCGCTACAGGTTGATTTGAAGACCCTACAGTAGATAACGAACAGCAACTTCAACAAATGTGTACTACTTATACTCATTTAGAATCTCACTCGTCTGTATACATGGACATTCTGTTCTCGCTGCAGGTAGCTCTCCTACGGGTCTTCTTCATCTTGGTAGTCTTGGTGACGGCAACCATCAAGTCCACAGCGACACACGAACCACAGATCGTCGCCGTAGTCGACAGAAACCTCTTCACCGCGCTCGATAAAGCGTGGACTTGCCACAACCACAGTTGTACAACGGCATTACGCATTTCTTCGCTCGTGGGTGCTTGAGAGACCGAGGTGGCGTTAGGAGCACGGGAGATGACGTTGTCGGACTTCTACGAGGACGTGGCCCCGGTGATGGTCTTGTTTGTGGGGGAGGCGTGTCTTGTTGGGGCTTATTCCACGGCTTGGACTTGGTTGGTTCCGATTCGGACCATGGCGGGGTCTGCGTCTCGGCATCACTGCAGATTTCACATTCAGTCGTCGGGATATTGGGCTGCGTGTTGTCGTCGCTGGATGTATCAACGATACAGCGCGACTTCCAGTGACTGGAGGGGTGCACAAGACGCACCATAATCCTTGTGCGGATATAACACTCTAGTTAGTAGCTATTTCCATTTTAGCATCGAAAAGAAAACAACGGAAAGGTACACACATGCACTTACCTTCGCGTTTAGAGGCAGATTTCAAACTGAATGAAAGTCAAGGCTGTCGGAAGATATATGTCCTCAGCAGAGTGAAGGCTGCATATTAGGAGTGATGATCATCATAGACTATACAAACATCAAGTACACCAGCTAAGATGGCTACACAGCATAGTTCTAGGGTTAGGTGATTCTATTGAGACGATATCTACGACTCCGTGAGATGTATGCCGACATAGGCCCCGACATATCTGCTGCAGATATGTCGGGCGAATAAGCTATATATGGAAGGCGTCCAATTAGCCTAATTGATAATACCAGCACTTACTGCTCGCAGGGATTCACCAATACTATCGTGATCGTTTTTAGATCGATGTCCATAATTTCAAACACCAGAGGTGAATTCGCCAGTGACACTGGCTCACCTTCACTTCGAATTGACAGGCGTCACAGAAAACAAAGGGATATGAACGACTATTGTCGGGATCAACACAGGGTTTGGTAATTTTCCGTAACTATTGCCGATATTGGCAATGTCATATTGCCATAATTTATTGCTCCTCAACCCCAATAACATGCAATTTTTTATACAGGTCAATCTTGGCCATAGCCAAATGTCGTTGACATGTGTGGTTGCTTTGCCAATGGATGGTAGCGAGAACTATCGCCAAACGGGTGGTGTGGCCACGTTTGCACACAGGGCACACGGGTTATTACAGTTGCTTGTCATTTCCTAACTGAATTATATTATATCAGTTGATTTGTGTGTTGTATGTATGATGTCGAGGAATTCGGACTATGACTTGTGTGTGTTGGTTGGAGAGGTTGGACGCGGTGGGAGGGTTCTCGAGGTAACCCCTGTTGGAAGTTACGTCGTAAGCGGTAGTGGATAAGGTACCTCGCGTGGGTTAATTCTGCGCAGCGAGACTGTACGGCACTGATAGTAAATCACTTTTCCTTTTCCCTTCTAAAGCGTACACATTCAATAGGTTATGAGCCCAAGGACGCTGGCGAAGTCTCGCCACGACAGACACCTCCGCTACCTGCGAAAGAGGTTGCGCCAGGTACTGGTGGCGGTGATCCTGCTGCCCACGAAAGGGGTAGCTCGCCTGATGAAGGAAAAGCCGCTCCCGGAATGGAGGATATGATGGTGCTGCTGAGGCAGCTGACCACCAAGGTGAACATGCTGGAGAAGGCGGTCACGCCTCGGGGAGCGCCGGTGTCTCCTGACCAACCGCTGAGGCGAAGCGTCTTCCGTCAAGCGATTGAGGAGGGCGGGAGCCTCGGGATGCGGCAAATGCACGTTGACGAGCTTGGAGGTGGACATGGGCCTGGGGTCCAGACTCCTGAGGATGGGCGCGTGCTGGCTATCTTGACCACGAAGTGGACCGCGGGTTCCACAGTACCAAGCGTACCGCCCGCCCCCGGTCCAAGCACACGCAGCAGCAGCCACAGCAACAACATGCTGAGCCTGTCATGGCAGCTGAACCACGCGTCCCCCCTGCGAGAGAGAGGTTAAGCTTGCGCTACGCGCATCTCGACGGTAACGAGGTTCACAAAGGTCTAGGATCTGGCTTTGAACAGTGGGCATTACTGTTCATTGAGCAGGTTGAGATGGCCGAGATCGCCTACCGCTATCGCTGGACGGAACGGGCGAAGGTCAATGTTCGCAGATATCTGCGAGGCAAAGCTGAAAAAACTTCCATCAACATGTGCAGCGGTGGTGGGGCTACCCAGCCAAATCTTTTGGTTCGTGATGGAACAAATGAATGCGGCGTTCCGTGTGAACATCTCCAATCAGCAGGCGATGAGGATGTTTTCAGCCCGGAAGGAGAGCTCGCGTACATGGAATGACCACTTCCTTTACCTGAATGCGCTAATGGGGCTACCAACGCGTCGCCGAGTTTGCGTGCTGGAAAACGTGGTGAAGTACGCTGACCCGGATTTGAAGATCGCTATGATGGCGAAGTACGACCCTACGAGGCCAGACCCAATGCAACAGGCAAGTGAGCTTGTGGCGTGGGCTCAAGCACTGAAGGACGAGGACAAGACGTTCAAAGGGATCAGGAAGGACACAGTCAGCACCGTCACAACTGGCAGGAAATGCTACAAGTGTGGCAATGTCAGCCACATCCGGCGCGATTGTCCTGGAAAAAGAGCACAAGAACGATGGTGGTGACGAGAGTAAGATCAAATGGTCTTTGAATGTTCAGGAACATGGCCTCGGACTGACGACTGGATATTGGACAGTGGTGCAAGTCGTCATATGGTGAACGACAAGACGATGCTCAGGGACGTCACGGAATGCCACGACGCGGAGGAGAGTTTTCAGCCCGATGGCAATAAAAGTTTGAGGTGACGCTGAAGGGAACAGCTGTGCTTTAAAGCGATGGTGGACGGCGTCCAGGCCGAGATCACACTGAGGAACGTCTACTATGCACCTAAGCTAGCCAGGAACCTGATGTCGTACTGCTTGTTGCTGAAAATGGGCTGCAAGGTGGCTGATCACAATGGCTGTGTGGCAGTATTGAAGGGCAACCCTACACGAGTGGTGTTCTACGCGGATATCAAGCAACGTACTGGTAGCAAGAGTGCAATGTGGTCGACAGCGCTCTGTGCAACAGATGAAAGAAGTTGTGATGAGCGCGGTGGTGGAGGAAGACCGCCATCTCACCTCTCGAATTGTTCAGAAGGATACTTTGGTCAGCTTTCACGAGAGGTTTGGACATCTTGCATTTGATACAATCGAGCGGATCGCAAAGACCCAGCTCTGGGATTGAGATTACTAGCCACAAGCGGGTCAACTGTCGTGTATGTGCTGAAGGCAAGCCAGACGCGTGCCCAACAGCCGACGAAAGACACTGGGGAGCATGCTCCAGTTGATCGTGTGGGGCGGTGATTTGCAGTGACTTGAAAGGCCCTGTTGCGCCCGAGACCGACGTGGAAATCGATACTTGGTGAACTTCGTGGACCATAAGTCCAATTACTGCCGCGTGTTCTGGCGAAGACGAAGGATCAGGCCGCCAAATACTTCGAACAATTTCTGACCTGGTTCGAGAAGCAATTTGGGTGCAAGGTTCGTGTCCTACGTACTGACGGAGGTGCAGAATACAACAACGTGGACGAGTTTTGCAAGCAATCAGGAGTGGCCCGTCAGAAGAGCGCGAGGCATGGAACCAAGCTGCCAACGGTAAAGCAGAGGATGCACCGAACGGTGATGAACATCGTGCGCTGCATGCTGTTTGCTTCCGAGTTGCCACTGACATTTTGGGGAGATGCGGCAGAATATGCGGTCTATGTATTGAACCGCAGTCCACGTGCAAACGATGACCGAATGTCGCCGCTGGAGGTGCTCTCGGACGTGCGCCAAGTTTGCAAGACATTGTGGTTTTGGATCTGCTTGCGCTGTATTCGTTGACACTAGCAAGAAGAATCTGTAAAAGCGTTCTCAGCGTGGAGTTGTGATCGGAAAAGCGACGAAACAAAGGGGTATCGAGTATACTTACCGGAGCAGCAACAAGGTTGTGGTGACCCGCCATGTAAAGGACATCGAGACGTTGAAACAGGCTGACAGCGACCGCATTTCCCAGCAACTAATTCTTGAAGAACTTTTGCAGAAATGGCCAACGGTAGAACGAGTCCTGGCGCGAGCAATGTCACGGAAGACGTGGAGAAGAATGCGCCTGAAACTGGAAATTCTAAAGGAGAGACCGTCACGTCGGTCACAGCGCGTGAGGAAGAAATCTGTTCGACGCCGTGAAGCTGATGGAGATGACGACGGAGGGTCGGAAGCAGCACTGGTCTCAAGTGCTGGTACATGTGGAAGATACTCATGCGTGATGATAAGGAGCCAGCAAATTTTGCTGCTGCCAGACGTTGCGCGGAGAAGTGAGAATGGCGGGCCGCGGGAGGGAAGAAATTGCTTTTCCTGGAAGCGAACGACACTTGGAAGTTGTGAAGGTGTCTCCGGGTACCGCTCGACTACACCTCGAAATGGGTATATAAGAAGAAACGGGATGGCAATGGCAAAATCCAGCGCTACAAAGCTCGACTCGTAGCATGCGGAAATGAGCAAGTGTTCGGTATTGACTACTTGTTCACATTTGCTGCGGTGATGGAACTGCCGCTTGGAAAAGCTGTGCTTGCACTTGCAAGAATCTGGCGCGTGCCAGCGAGGCACGTGATGTGCCAGAATGCGTTCGTGAAGGCATCGACGGAAGAAGGCTTAGAAATCTGCCTGTACATTCCCGACGGAATGGAGCTTTACGGCAGCTGAGCTAGCAGCTTTGGGCGTCAAAGACGTTAGTGAACTCGGCTTGTTGCTCGAAGAAAGCCTTTATGGGCCAGCAAGCTGGAAGGCTGTGGCGTAAGTTACTGCACAAAACGCTTGTTCAGGTCGGATTCAGGCAATGTTTGTCCGATCTGTGCGTATGTGAAGACTGACGTTGGTGGAATAACTGTTGTGGGGACATACGTTGACGATTTGCTGGTCACCGCTACTTCGGCGCCGCGCGTCGACTCATTTGCTGATATGGCAATCCTGGAACTCAGGACTTGGGACCAGCATCGATGTTCCTCGGATGAGGATCAGCTACGACGATGAGCGTGGATATACGATTGACCAAGAGCATGCCATCACGGAAACGCTGATCGCGCATGGCTTAGAAAATGCCAACAGCGTTCGACTGCCTATCGCAGCGGGCGATCCACCCTTTGACGACGATGGGAAGTTACTGCCTATTAAGTCGGCTCCCGATGGCAAAGAACCGACGGTGAAGGACTTTCAGGCCTTGGTTGGGAGCTCCTGTGGATCGCACGTGGCACAAGACCCTGACATTTCGTTTGCTGTTCACCGCGCGAGTCGAAAGACTCACGCTCCCACTGCTCAAGACTGGAAGCTAGCGCGAATCGCACGGTATTTGAGTGGAACGCGTGGTTTGAAGTTGCGCCTGACGGATGATGTGCAAGATGGCGCGAAAGAAATTGTCCGTTTGTGTTGCTGGTCTGATGCAGACTTTGCTGGAGACGTGCAAGATCGCAAATCTGTCAGCGGCGTCATAGTCCAAGTAAATGGAATGACGATAGATTGGGAGGCAGGAAGCAAACCGCTGTCGTGCTGTCAACTGCAGAAGCAGTTGTCGCAGCATCTGTTGGCGGCCAAAATGTGTTGGGTTTACGCGAGCTGTTCGGAGAGATTGGCTTAAAGGTAAAGCTGCCAATCGAGATGATGATGGATAACCAGGCAGCGCTGAAACAGATCACCAACGAGGCAAGCTCGGGGAGGGCCAAGCACGTGGATATCAAGGTCAAATTCTTGCGAGATTACGCTGAGCGAGGTGTCGTTCTGCCCACGTACGTCGGAACCGCCGATATGTTAGCGGACTTGCTGACGAAGGCTCTTCCAGGAGAACGAGTACTTCAACTACGAGAGAAGATCGGGTTAACTGGTGAGTGATAGATTCACTGCGCAGGAAGGAGGTTGGAAGTTACGTCATGTAAGCGGTAGTGATAAAAGCACCTCGCGTGGGTTAATTCTGCGCAGCGAGACTGTACGGCACTGATAGTAAATCACTTTTCCTTTTCCCTTCTAAAGCGTACACATTCAATAACCCCTCCTGAATCCAGGCGCATCGACAGCAACCAACTCGTTCAAAAACTCATGAGAAAAGACGACATAGTGTCACATATTCATGTGACCTACTGACTTGGTTGACATTGTCGAAAAAATTGGCAATAACTCAATTATTTATTGGCTTGGATGAAGGCCTCCAATCCGTATGATATTGTATTTTTCCTATCCCTGGATCAACATTCCCCCTTTTTCATCGTCTCTACGACAGCCGCAAGAAATATTACCGAATTCACGTGAACTCACAGCGAGAAGATACGACGACAACGAAACATATCATGGCAAGGATTTCTTAAAGGACCACCGTCGTGATAGAAGATTAACGAAGCAGAAGACACGGGAACGGGGGAGTAGACACCAGCAAGAAGTGGCCCGAACAATCCAAGCTTTACAAGTGGAGAGGCGACAGAAAGCTACCTGGATTCGAAGTCGCGTTTGGTCCCTTGTAGGCTGGAACCAATAAAGGTATGACGAAAGCTTCGTAGTGTGTATTGAATTCGACAAAGCAATCAGGTCAAGTTGTGTTTTTGTATTTACATGTTACGTCCGAAACTGGACGGTGCTGTCACCAGTTACTGGATGAAAGACTCGTACTTGGCCGGGTTCCAGTCCGGGAAGAACTTGGCCACACTCTCCTGCGCCTCCTGCTCCGTACCGACCACACCGCGACCTTCCTCGAATAGTGTCGTGAGGAACGCCTGGAAGTCCGTGTTGAACTTCTTCTTGTTCTCCTCGAAGTCGACGTGACGCACCTCGATCTTCTTGTTCAGTTTCTTCTCCACGAGGTCGCGGATCTGCAGCGGAGACAAACGTTCAGCTTCGAACGGGATCCTGGCACCTTCCAGTGCGCTCTTTGGCGCCGTAGACAGCACGTGAGCCACGAAACGTCCGACGTCCGTGCGTGCCGTGATACTGAAAGCAGTCTCACCCTTGCCCACCACGTTCATGTAACCTTCGTCGTAGTGGTAGTCTAGGAAGTAAGGCAGGAACTCGGCGAACAGACCCGTGTAGAAGATGGTGAAGGGGATCTGGTGCTGCGTAAGTAGGTCCTGCACCTCCTTCTGGTCACGTTCGGACCTTCCGTCACTTTGACACCGTACTCGGCCGGTACGAACAGCTGGATACCGGCAGCCTTGGCAGCGGGAACGATAGCCTTCTGCACGGGCATGTTGTAGGGCGACACGGTGCTGACAGCCACTTCACTGCCGCTCAGAGCCTTCTTGACGGCGTCCTCGTCCTCGTACGAGACCTGGTAGAGCGTAGCACCGCGCGCCTTGAAGGCCTGCAGCTCCGGTTTGGACTCGTCACGCGTGAGGATGGCGACCGACACGTCGCTCTTCTTGAGCAGCTCGTCCACGACGGTGCCGCCGACGCCGCCAGCTCCGATGATGGCGAACTTGGTGTAGACAGACATGGCTGGGATGTGTGGTGGTGGTGGGGTGGTAGAGTGGACTTGTGTCGTAGTGAGACTTTTGAATTATGAGCGGTAGAACTCTGGTAGAACCTGCACGGACACGCTGATGACACATTGATCTGCTGACGTACTTGAAGTGCTTTACCATATATTGTTGTCATGCTGGTTCCGTAAATAACGACCAATCGATACTGCTGTATTAGAGCCGTCATCAGGTGTTAGGCTGCATTTCACAATGGACAACTACATACCTGTGCATCATTGTGCTTTATTCATGGACGTTTCCGTCATATCGATGCAGTATACTGCATTGAAGTGGCTTTAACATGTCAAGAGTTTCGACTGGATCGCATCGGCAGGGCCGTGCTCGTCAGCTTCATTGTTAGGATACCGGAAGAACCTTAGTCTTCTGCTGTGCGCGCCTACATCATGTAGTGTAGTCGACAAAACCGCATCATTAATGTTACCTGTTTCTCCCGTTAACCTTAACCATGCAGCGCTCGCTTTGACCATAAAACTATCATGCACCTATTCACGGACATTTACCTTGAGATATGCGTATGTACCGTACCGTACGTCATCTGAAGCGCACTCGACATGCGGTCACCAGCTGCCAAGTGTCCGGCATGAGGTCCTCCAGCATTCAAGCGCGCGTTACACCGATCGACAGAATGCAGCGTCCATATAAAAAGGGCGCCTGTGATATAAAATTGTGTGCACATTTTGTTATCAACCAATCAAATTGCCCGATGCAGCGTTCAATCGCTAAAATAAAACTCCACCAGCCACTCGATAAAATGGAGGAAGCGGACGAGGAGTCCTCGCAGCCCCCACCACCCGCGACAGTATTGCAGGAAGCAAAGGAGGTTGCCACACACAGGCCTCCTTGACGAGGTGTACGCGCCAGCCAAACAACGCCGCATGCACTACACAATACAAGAAAAACGACGTGTCCTTTTAAGCTATAGAGGGGCTAAGCCAACGCAAAGCTACGCAAGAGCAACAGCTACTGCTACGACGGCGAAAGGAGAGCGCTTGGCTACGATAAAGCGTGCCATTTCAGCCTGGGAATCCATTAAACCGTCACTAGTGCAATTTTTAGTGCAAAATACAGCTGCTCTCTATCTTTTACCAAAATCGATATTAATTCGCTCTCACATAACCAGTCTACACGCGCCGAACAGACTTTGCACCTGCGGGAAAGTGGTCGTTGCATTCTGTCGATCGGTGTAAGCGTTTTGAAGCTCACAATCATTCCAAGACAAAAAATACTACCGAAAGAATTGTCCCGTACTTAAGAACTCGCTTGGCCCGATGCTTAAGTTAGCTTGACAGGTAATCTCAAATGTCGTTAATCTCAAATGTCGTTAGAATGTTACTGTCGTATTTATGGTACATGTATCCGTCCATGTACCGTAGCCTTACTTTTCGTTATGGTATTCACAATCCGCCCTACCATGCTCAAGTACGTCAGCAGCTCTTCTTGCCACGATGGCGCTAACGAGGACGATGATTAGCTTCGGCTTAGCAAAATACTCGGTATTTACCTGCTCATAATTCAAAAGTCTCAGTACGACTCAAGTCCACTCTACCACCCCACCACCACCACACATCCCAGCCATGTCTGTCTACACCAAGTTCGCCATCATCGGAGCCGGCGGCGTCGGCGGCACCGTCGTGGACGAGCTGCTCAAGAAGAGCGACGTGTCGGTCGCCATCCTCACGCGTGACGAGTCCAAACCGGAGCTGCAGGCCTTCAAGGCGCGCGGTGCTACACTCCACCAGGTCTCGTACGAGGACGAGGACGCCGTGAAGAAGGCTCTGAGCGGCAGTGAAGTGGCTGTCAGCACCGTGTCGCCCTACAACATGCCCGTGCAGAAGGCTATCGTTCCCGCTGCCAAGGCTGCCGGTATCCAGCTGTTCGTACCGGCCGAGTACGGTGTCAAAGTGACGGAAGGTCCGAACGTGACCAAGAAGGAGGTGCAGGACCTACTTACGCAGCACCAGATCCCCTTCACCATCTTCTACACGGGTCTGTTCGCCGAGTTCCTGCCTTACTTCCTAGACTACCACTACGACGAAGGTTACATGAACGTGGTGGGCAAGGGTGAGACTGCTTTCAGTATCACGGCACGCACGGACGTCGGACGTTTCGTGGCTCACGTGCTGTCTACGGCGCCAAAGAGCGCACTGGAAGGTGCCAGGATCCCGTTCGAAGCTGAACGTTTGTCTCCGCTGCAGATCCGCGACCTCGTGGAGAAGAAACTGAACAAGAAGATCGAGGTGCGTCACGTCGACTTCGAGGAGAACAAGAAGAAGTTCAACACGGACTTCCAGGCGTTCCTCACGACGCTGTTCGAGGAAGGTCGCGGTGTGGTCGGTACGGAGCAGGAGGCGCAGGAGAGTGTGGCCAAGTTCTTCCCGGACTGGAACCCGGCCAAGTACGAGTCTTTCATCCAGTAACTGGTGTGCTTGACCACACCGTCCAGTTTCGGAGGGTCAAACGTAACATGTAAATACAAAAACACAACTTGAAACTTTGCGTTGTCGAATTCAATACACACTACGGGTACTTCGACGTGTGAGTTATAAATTGGACTATGCTTTCGTCATACCTTTATTGGTTCCAGCCTACAAGGGATACCGTCCAGTCGACGGGCTCCAAACGCGACTTCGAATCCAGGTAGCTTTCTGTCGCCTCTCCACTTGTAAAGCTTGGATTGTTCGGGCCACTTCTTGCTGGTGTCTACTCCCCCGTTCCCGTGTCTTTTGCTTCGTTAATCTTCTATCACGACGGTGGTCCTTTAAGGAACCCTTGTCATGATATGTTTCGTTGTCGCAGTATCTTCTCGCCGTGAGTTCACGTGAATTCGGTAATATTTCTTGCGGCTGTCGTGGAGACGATGAAAAGGGGGAACATCGATCCCGACAATGGTCGTTCATATCCCTTTGTTTTCTGTGACGCCTGTCAATTCGAAGTGAAGGTGAGTTGATGGTACTGGCGAATTCACCTCTGGCGTTGTCTTCATCACTTTCACTGTCGCTGGGGGAACATGCGACATCTATCCACCGTGGCTGAGCAACACTATGAACCGGACTGGCCTCGGTCCGACCCAGACCTGGCTTGTTTTCGGTAGCAGTTGAAACAACACCAGGTAAGCCGTCAAACTGATGCAGTGCTTCCGCTCGTTTAGATGCGAAGTTATCAGAATTGGCATATCGATTTTTCTGGTTCTGCTGACTCGTACAGCTCTCCATCGAGGTCAGCAATCGATTCAGTGATCTATCGTACCCAACTTCATCCCAAAGCTGCCGTCCTTCTTCGATCCAACCCTCTACTTCATCGACGGAGGTCAGTCCCATTACCCTCCGCCTTGCATTCATCGCATCTTCACGCTCAAGCTTCTTCCGCTCGTCGTCTACGTTTTGCTGTGCTAGAATCTTCGCCTCTTTCTCTCGCTCTTGTCTCTCCTTCTCTTTTGCTTCGGCAGCTTCCTTCGTGTCGATTGCAAGAACGTGTTTGAGTTTGAGCATCGTCAGGTCCAGTTTCTCCAGCACCTGCTGATGTAAAATTCTCTCGAATGGTTCTTCATTCTCCTCTGGCACAGCTTCCTCACGTTCGGTCACTTCCAGCCTTTCCGCAGTGCGTTTGGAAGGAGTTCCAGGAGTCATTTCAACGTTAGTTTGTATCCAGTCCACTGCTTGCCATGAAATACCATCGCCTCGATCGCTGTGATTCTGCTTAGAAGCTTTCGTTGATATCTGCGATTCAATCGCTTGGATTTTAAGCTCGGTAGCGTTCCGTAAGGCCTTGATCTCCGCTTCCATGTCGGTTAGTTCTACTGTGTCGGAGTCTTCAAGCTGATTAAGAACATGTTCAATGTCCGTCGAGCACGCCAAGAGTTTACCCTGCATTGGGATCCTGCGTAGGATCTCCATCTCTCTCTCCTTGGCCGCCTTCTCTTCAGTCTTCTTCTTCTCATCAGCAGCTTCTTGTTCTTTCTTCTCAGCATCTTTAGCAGCAGCGACAGCATCTGCTTCAGCCTTTAAGTCAGTTTTCCGTTGCTCTGTCATTTCTGCAAACGCCAAGTCTAACTGAGAAATGATCGTCCGAGTCGCTGACGGTAGCTCTGCCGTCGCGGCGTTCCGAATCGCTCCTGATTCCTCATCTTCAATCGTCGTCTTTTCCCCTTCCTCTCGTTGTTTTTCTCCAAACGGCTTCAGAGCTTCCTGTAACAATTCGCTGATAGCGTTCGACGCATTGCGAACTTTCAAAGCTGCAATGGCGCATACCTCGGAGCTATTCGGACTCATTTCCTCGTTCGGAGCCTCTTTCCCTGGACTTTTGGTTGACAGAACTGAGCTTAACCTGCGGCTCGTTCTCAGCTTCCGTATCTCCTCTGCAAACGAATCTTCTTCTTCTTCCGAGTCTTCTGGGGGTGGAGGAGGTGGGAGTGACTCAGACCTGGATGTACGTCGAAGTTGAAGTCGAAGTGAAGAGTGGTGGTCGTTGCCTTTGTTTCGTCGGAAGCGAGTACTTTGTCGGATCACCGTCGACATCTCATCGGTTGTTGGGGATCGTGCTCTTCCTCTGGATTGTCGAAGCTCACGACTCCCAGTGGAGATTAATCGATTGAGGTCTCGAATATCCTTCCCTATCAAAGCGTCGATGGAGTCCTCGTCTGGAGTTTCAGCCTTGTTATCCCCCAATGTCGAGAGTAGAGAGGATGAAGACGTTGGTGGGGATAGCGACTGTGTAGTCAGAGAAGGAGAAGACAACACCGGCGATCTGGCTTTGGGTTTTCTCTGTTGAGTTGGAGTTCGTCTTGACTGGGTGGAGGATCCAACGATGGCTCGGCGTTTGGGGATAAATGATGGTTTGTTTCGAAGCACTTGGTCGAGGCGAGGCATGGGTGATACAGCTACGTCGTCGTCACTGAGATCATCCATTCTCTCTTTCTTCGCAGCGAGTTTGACTGGTTTCGTCTTATGCGTTTGCTTTACGGCATGAGCACGAGCAGGAAAGATTCTGTCTTTCTTGTCGCGCTCCTTCTTTTCGACAACTTTGGAGGTGATGCCGCTCGCACTGGTGAAGAATTGAGCTCGACAAGGTCTGCTTCGACACGCTCTGCTTTAACTTGCGATGACTCGTGGCGCTCTGCTTTAACTTGCGATGACTCGTGGCACTCTGCTGGAAGTCGGAGATGAGCTCATCGAGAGACATTTCCTCCTTGTCTTCGTATCTCCATTGATGCGCATCTTTAGATGTAGTGACCTCCTTGTCATCATCAGCCTGTAGTGGATCCATGACCAGCCAGCTCCAGTTTGCTGCAATTGTTGCACCTGCGTATCGACAATGCTGTCTACATATTGATGTGCATCACGACAACGATGTTGACAAGTTGATGTGCATCACGACAACGCTGATGACACGAAGGGCGTCCAACCAACCGCCAAGAACGCCTCTGACGCCAACTAGAGTAGCAAATACTGTAGTAGAGAGAATCACTTTGCATTATACCAGCAATACAACAAGGCTAAACTACCAGGGAGCTTCGCCGGCTCCCCCATCCGTGTCTTCATTCCTGCAGACACTACAAAGAATTCTTTAGCAGTCACTGCTGAATCAAGACAAGTATGACCATGACGAGAGCTCAGAGCTCGAACTCACCTGCCGACGACTCGGAGCGTTCTTCTGCTCCAATCTTCACGCCGATACTGCCACCGCGAATTACGAGCACTTCGCACGCTGCTTTAGTGAAGTGGAGGAAGGATCGTCGCGAGTATGAGGATACCATCCGTAATCGTGCCAAGGGTGAGACGGACGATCTGATTGTCCCAATAAAAAACACCTTTGATGAAGGACTGCTCAGGCAGTGGTGTCGTCTTCGGTGGAAGATGTCCATGTCGGACGTCACCGACGAGCTCATCCTCGACGAGGTTGAAAAGATCATTTCGACTGTGAAAAACAATAGTGTCCCCGACATCGACCAAGAGATGGCGGAACACCTCCGCATGGATTTAAGTGAGAGTGACGTACACGAACGAGTCATTCAGTACTTTAAGCTGTGCCACGAGATTATTGACGATCACGGCTGGCGCATTTTCTTCACCGAAGACCACGGTAAAAAGCAACTGTGTTCGATACTGATCAATTCACTCGAACCAAAAGCTCTTCGGGAGGAAGTTGACCGAACTGCCCGCTTTCAGACGCGCAAAGCGAAAGAGGACGAGGTAGTTTTGCACGACTTAATCTTGGAGAAGGCGCTGGATCACTAGAAGGCTTTTCAAAGCCAACGTCGAGCCAAGCGTGACCGTGACCGTGGGGACGTGATGCCGAGCGTCCGGCCCAACGTTCTGGCGGCAAGAAATCGACTAAGAAACAGCGAGTGGCCGACGAATCCAGCGGTTCAGGCCATCACCTAAGGGTGTCATTGACCGCCCGAAGAAGCCGCCTACTCCATCACCTAAGGGTGTCATTGACCGCCCGAAGAAGCCGCCTACTCCTTGCCCACATTGCGGTGATCTCCATTGGCTGTCGGAGTGTACTAGTGCAACCGATAGTGAAAAAGCTGAAATTCGGAAAAAGCTTCGCGCACAGCGAAGTGACGGCACGAAGCGTGAGGTGGCTCGCCTAAAGCGAGTTCGTGAGTGCATTCCGGATGAGCAAAGACTGTTACCCTAAACGAGGTGATGCAGTTACCTTACTGTGCAGACACCGGTGCCGACCGGACTGCTGTTAGTAGGAAACACGTTGAAGAGCTCATGCTCCGTGATCCAGCGGTCAAGCTGACCCGGCTAAACACACCCATGTTGATAGTCGGTGTTGCTGAGCATGAGATCGTTTGCAGTGCATCAGTGCAAGTTCGTGTTTTGCTCAATACGGCGGCAGGCGCAGTTGCAATCCATGATCCGGTCGAGTGTCTGGTAATCGACGACGACGAACCTGAGTTTATTTTGGGTCAAGACCTACTAAAGACGTTGGGTATCGATGTCGATCGACAACTAGAGCAACTTGTAGAGCGCGACACCGACGACGGCGACGACATAGCAGACTCCGACGTCGGAGTGCCTGTCTCTGATACACCTCCAACCGATGATGACCTTCGTGGAGCAGTGGAACGACTTATTCAAGAGGCACTCAGCATGGCTTCCCGTGCAATTTGGAGGAGCAGCTTCGTGCCATTACCACAAAGCATGACATTTGGCGCATCGAGCTCGGTAACGATCCTCCTGCCCGTGTTAAACCGCTAGAAATCCGTCTCAAAGAGGGATCGAAAGCAGTCAGCAAGCCTCGGCGCTACCCGCCTGCTGTGCGTCTGTATTTGCGAGAGTTCAATCGCAAGTTAGTCGATCTGGGATGGGTATACGAGAACCCACAGAGTCGCTGGGCCAGCCCAGTTTTACCAGTGCGCAAGCCAGGCACAACCGACGACCAGTATCGTCAAACCTGCGACTACCGTCTGGTCAATGACCTCATCGAGGCGATGATCAGTACTATGCCTCACATGAGCGCTCTGCTAGAGTATACAAAAGGTAAAAAGCACTATGGACTGTTCGATCTCCTCAAAGGATTTTGGCAGCTCCTCTAGCAAAACTTAGCCAAGAGTTGATGTCATACATCACAGACTCAAAAATATATACTCCTCGCCGAGTACCCCAAGGGTGCTGTGATGCTGCTGTTCATTTTCAGCAGACAATGGAGGAGTGCTTTGAGCCGCTTTTGTACAAGTGTCTTATTATCTGGATCGATGATCTATTACTCTTTGCTGATGATATCGACAACTACTTGTTGAAGTTGGAGCAATTCTTCGACCTAGTGGCATCTTTTGGCCTGAAACTCAGTGCCAAGAAGAGCAGCTTGTACCAGAAGTCTGTTAAGTGGTGCGGTCGCATCATCGACAGCGATGGCATCTCCCACGACCCGGAAAGGATCAATACGTTGCGGGCAATGCCGTACCCGACCACTGCTGGACAACTGCAACAGTTCGTTTGCGCCGCCAACTGGATGCGGGAGTCGATTGTTGACTATGCTCGAGCTAGTGTTCGCACTAACGCTAACTGTAGAGTTGGCGACCCTGTATATAAACAGTTAGTTAGTGTGTAGTAAATTTTACTAACATGTTGGTGGAGTTAGACGCTCACCCGTCGCTTCCTGATCCTGAGCCCACAGTTCTGTTGAATGTTTAATGTTGAAGCTTTCTGTCGCGACTAGATTCGTGCTACCGGTATCAAAGACCGAGCCCTTTCCAGCTGCTTCAGATATCGTTGGCGGTCAGATGACAATGATCGGTTGGCTATCGAAGCGCCAACCGCCCTCGTTCGTCTCCCAGTTTACTTTATAAACAACGAGGTCACCTTCGTAAAGACCGCGACCAGGTGATTTGAGATGCTCTCTCCGTCGACACCCTCCAAGAAGGCCGTGACAGTGAAAGCACTGCTTCTCAGTGCAAGATAGAACTTGCTCAGTTTATCAAAATGTGTTCTACAACCCAAATGGAGCTCTACAAGGATATGGACGCACTGGAATACTGGCTAGATCATGGTGTGACTGAATTCCTGCTCTTGGCTCCAATTGCAACGAGACTCTTTACGGTTCCTATCTCTTCTGCTGCTGCAGAACGTGTTTGGAGTGCCTTTGCTTTCGTGTGGTCTAAACGCCGCAATCGTTTGACAGCAGACAAAGTGGAGAAGTTAGTGTTTCTCTATACAAACTTCGCTCTGCTCGATACGTGATTGAAGACTGGAAGACGAAGCTACTGAAAGCAGCGACGCATCGGCTGCGCAGGACAATACTACTATACTAGTAGCACTGTAGTTATATAGGAAGTCCACAACAAACAGGGTAACACGTTTGCTAACAGCACTAACAGTAAGTTAGTGTGTAGTAATTCTAGCAAACATGTTGGCGGAGTACACTAGCTCGAGCGGTAGAGCCCCTACAACAGCACCTCGACAATGCACTCCGCAATGGAAAGCGGACCAAACGTGTGGCCGCAGGCATTTCTATCGAACTATCTCAGGAAGAAAAGGCCACGTATGATCGAGTGAAAGATCTACTGGCGACGTCCGCCACATTGGTGCTACCTGATGATACAGCGACGACCTGCATTTTCACTGACGCTTCCGATATGGGCTATGCGGTCATACTGACGCAGGTAAAGGACTTTGATCCAACGGTCTCTGTCACAGCCCAAAACCATCAACTACTCACGTGTTTGAGTGGATCCTTTCACGGTTCTCAGCAGAATTGACCGTGATCGAGAAGGAAGCATACCCCATTGTGGTTGCCTGCGAGAAGTTAGACTATCTGTTGCTGCGACCACGGCCGTTCCACCTATTTTGCGACCACAGGAATTTGATCCATGTATTCGCGCCGCATACAAACATCAAGAAACATATTCGCGGGAAGTTACTCCGATGGGCGCTCAAACTCATGTCCTATCGCTACGTCATTGAGCATGTGGACGGAGCCTCCAACGTGTGGGCTGATATGCTTTCAAGGTGGGCAGGACAGCCGACGACGACGGTGCACTTGAAGCGTTTCACCCGTGCTCAGGGCAAGAAGAAGCAATTGAAAGCGAGAACGAAGAAGCCATCGGCGCTGCGACCTTTAGACGCGGAGGGCTTCACGTGGCCAACTTTAGCTGAGTTCAGGACTTCGCAGCAGCAACACCAAGCACCTGCCGGTGCGATGCCTGACGAGCACAAGGTGCTGCGAGTGGACCAGCGCATCTGGGTCCTCATGCTTGCACAGACCTCACACAGCGACTCTGTGTGATCGCTCATTGCGGGCACAAGGCCATCGTGGTGAGCAGGCAATGGTCAACCACCTACGGAAACTGTTTCATATCCCAGACCTACGAAACGTCGTGCACACATTCGTGTCGACGTGCATGCTGTGTCCGCATGTCAAAGGTGGGAAGATGATCAAAAGACCGTGGAGCGAGACAATCGATTGCAATGAACGAAATGGAGTCCTACATTGGGATTTCTTATCACTCGGCGATTCTTTTGGCGACAGTAAGTACCTACTGGTGCTAAAAGATCACGCGACGCACTTTTGTGAGTTGGTTGTGGGTGATGCAGCGGATAGTGCTGTAGCTACTGCTGCCATCCTTGACTGGCATAGCCGATTTGGAGCACCACCAATGTGGGTTAGTGACAATGGCAGCCACTTCAAAAACGAAGTGGTAGCGGAACTTTCGAGGAGGCTCAAAAGCCAACAGCACTTCACTTTAGCCTACAGTCCATGGATAAATGGATCTGTAGAGCGAGTCAACCGCGACATCCTACAAGTACTACGAGCCATGCTCCTAGAGTACAAAGTATCAACCAAAGACTGGACCTACCCATTGGTTCAAGCCAGCTTGAACCACACAGCTCTTCCTTCGCTTGGCAATCGAGCACCAGTTGAACTATTCACTGGACTACCTTGTCCCTCGCCACTTGCAGAGTTCTATCACCCAGACAGCAAAAAGCTGGTCACTCTGCCCGACAATTCGGAAGCGATAGACAAACACCTAGCGGAACTACGAGCTAGCCTGTGCGCAATGCACCAGCCCATCGCCGACCACCGCCTCAAACAGCGACTCCTCAATAAAAGAAAGGAAAGAGGTGAGAACGCGGTCAACTTCGACGTTGGGGACTATGTACTACGCTCACGTGTAGATGAGAAAAAGGGCAACAAGCTCCTGGTCACGTGGCAAGGACCATACAAAGTGGTCCGAGCTGACTCTCACTCATTCAGAATCAGTCATTTAGTAACTGGAGATGAGTCTGATGTACATGCCTCACGTTTGAAGTTCTATGCTGACAATCAGCTTAACGTAACAGAGGAAATTCTAGAGCACATCGCTTCTCAGGGCATCGTCCTGGCCGTAAATGGGTTTAAAAACCATCGGTGGAACGCCTCCATCAAGGACTACGAAGTTCTAGTAAGCTGGAAAGGCTTGGAGTCCGTGGAAGACTCGTGGGAACCTCTCAAATCTTTGGCTACAGAAGTCAAGGTTCTCCTAGACAAATACATCCAACATCAGGATGCAAAGTTGCGCAAGTACTGGAAAGACTACCAGTAAAAATTTCAATCAAAAGATTGCGTACTTTTGCCAAAATCCACAATTTTCTTCTCTTTGCTATTTGGGCACTCTACCATGTAGAGATATGTTGTGCAAACATCTTGCACCAACTCCCGTATTGTACAAATCAATATTGAAGCCAAAACAATTAATCATATTCAACTTCAATAGGTTGCACCTGTAACACTTGTTACATAGACGGTCTATAGGTACATCTGACTACGACTGTCGAATAATGATTACAAAAACTGAACATTTCAGTAATCGTTATCAGCACACATTGCATTATCTGGACCAAGCTTGGAGGGGCAGTGTAGTGGATCCATGACCAGCCAGCTCCAGTTTGCTGCAATTGTTGCACCTGCGTATCGACAATGCTGTCTACATATTGATGTGCATCACGACAACGATGTTGACAAGTTGATGTGCATCACGACAACGCTGATGACACGAAGGGCGTCCAACCAACCGCCAAGAACGCCTCTGACGCCAACTAGAGTAGCAAATACTGTAGTAGAGAGAATCACTTTGCATTATACAAGCAATACAACAAGGCTAAACTACCAGGGAGCTTCGCCGGCTCCCCCATCCGTGTCTTCATTCCTGCAGACACTACACAGCCTGCGAGCCGAAGAACAGCTCAAGGAACATGACCGTTGAGGTCTACAACTGAAGTTACAAGGTGCCAACACAAAGTGTTCGAGATCCGTTTCGATTTCCAACTATTCGAGGCATTTGGCGGTTTGAAGTTGCTTCACTAAACCCCAAATCGAAGTCATGATGCTTCAACGCAAACTACTATTGCTACTTCGAAGTACTATCGGAGTCGTTCACATGTCGCTTGAAGGGGGCGCGAAATAGTCGACGGCCTCGTGGTTCAGAACTTCAGACGCCGTATCTGCCTCCAGTTGTTGTTGTCATGAGGTGGCGACCAGATGCGAGTCCTGCTTCCTCGGTAGAGAAGTGAAGTGCTTGTGAGAAGTGGCCTGCCCTGCGCGACATAGTTCCCTAGCACTGCAGTGCCTCCAGGTTGAAAGTCCATTTTCCAATTTCGGATCTACCGGTCACTCGGTTACCAGCTACACAAGCTCCAACAACCAAGCCTCGACTCCAAGTCCAACTATCAAGATGGTGTTCAGCAAGACGATCGTCGCTCTGTGTGTGGCCGCCGTGGCCTTCTCGAACGGGATGGTGGACGCCTCTGTGGAAGTGGTCGAGACGTACGGCAAGTCCACAGACAGCTACAACACCAACGGAGGCAGGACTGTGAGTGTTGGCACGGGTGTTCACGGTGGGCTCGGCGCGGGGCTCAACGCGCTCCTGAATCTCGGCGCAAATATTGGTGCAGACGTCGCAGCAGGTCTTGGCGCGGGGGTGAAGGCGGGTGCTAATCTCGGTGGAGGTGTGAAAGCTGGTGCTGGAGTCGGCGGGTACGGAGGCCTTGGAGCTGGTGTGGGTGTGGATGCCAACGTTGGAGGTGGCGTAGGCGTCGGTGCTGGTGGCAAGGTCGGTGCAGGTGCAGGTGTAAACGTCGGAGGATACGGCACTAGAGCGGGTGTCGGTCTGAATGCAGGTGCTGGTCTCAAGGCGGGTGCTGGTCTGAATGCTGGTGCCAGTCTCAACGCAGGTGCAGGAGTGAACCTGGTGTGAAGGCTGGTGGTGGAGTGAATGCTGGTACTGGTGTTGGTGCTAATCTTGGGGTCGGAGCTGGTGTCGGTGTGAACGGCGGTGCAAATCTGGGGGTTGGCGTGAAGGCTGATGCTGGATTGGATGCAGGAGCGAACCTTGGTGCTGGTGTGAAGGCTGGAGCTGGCGTCGGTTTGAATGCTGGGGCCAACCTTGGTGCCAGTGCAAGTCTTGAAGCCGGAGTCAAGACCGGCGCTGGAGTCGCTGCTGACGCTAACCTTGGAGTCGGAGTGAAGGCTGGTGCTGGCGTCAATGGTAATGCCGACGTTGGTGCTGGTATCAAGGCGGGGGCTAATGTCGGTGTCGGCGCAGGTGTCAAGGCGGGTGCCGAAGTTGGTCTGGGGGTGAACGGAGGTGTGAAGGGTACTTCTGGGACAGCAGCTGTCTACTCTGGGAAGACTCCAGCTACGACGAAGACGCAGCAAACGTCAGGCCAATACCCGTCGAAGCCGTACCGTCATCTGCGCTACTAGTCTTGTCTGATGATTCTACCGCACTGCTAGTTTAGTGAGCAGCTTGTTGAAAATGTACCTCTGTCTTAGCGTCACTTGGGGATTTCGGAGAAGGAAGTGTGTAACATGTTAAGGGTAAACAACTACGATTTAGATGACGCGGTATGTACAATTAGCGGAGATTAATTGTCTTCGCTATCGCTATCGATATCCTGATCTGGGTGAACTGGTTTGCTTAAGACGCCTAAGTTGCGTAGGTCCTCTACAAGCCCCTCAATGGCACCTTCACTTAGCATAGTGTCGACATCCGCTACACGAGCGTCACCAACGATACCCACCTTCGAAAACCCACTGATTATTGTGGTAGCTTCAAATTGTCCCAACTCGAGCATGGTGCGATTCCTCTGTCCTTCGCAACTTCAAGAGCCTTGAAATTCAGCATTTGAGCAGATACCGGGCAGCCTTCACCCCTCAAAGAGTTTATCCACCTACATGTAACGAGGTACTCTTCAGCTCCGCCTGGAAGTATAACTGCGTCTCCGACCTTTCGCACGTTCTTGTGCCGTGACTGCACATGTACTCAATGACCGCACGCTTTTTCTTCCACGCGCCAAAATATCGTTGCTTCTTCTTTATGTCGGCTGCACTCTCGACCCCCTTATACATCCTGGAGATCACCTCGTGACTTGAAACCCCGGCGTCGAGAAGTCGGAGAGCCTTCACTTTGTGCTTCTAATCGACTCGGACTCGCTCATACGTTCGTGGCTTCTTCCCAGTACCGGAGACACATTTGCGGCCCTTGGGCATTGTACTGCTCGACTTGGCAAATGCCTGAATGCCACAGCCGTCAGCCTAAGTTTTAGAGATGCCGAGTTTCAGTGCGGCCAGGAAGGACACTCAAGCCAAGTAGTAGCAACCAGGAATAACCAGGTAATCAACTTCAATTTCCTTCCTTTCCTTATCAACATTTGCGTTTCCGGCTCTCCTCGCGTTATTATTGTTGATGATACTATTTCATTGATAATACTGCTCGCAGGGATTCACCAATACTATCGTGATCGTTTTTAGATCCTTTTCACACCCTCAATTTCTGCAGCTACTGCATCACTGACTACTGGTAGCATACATGCATACTTCCGAAATGCTTCGCTTGGTTACCTGTACAGGCTGTACGTACAACCAACTTGCTTTACAGTACCAGTGTAGGTGTTTTTATACTATACTCTAACTTGATATTTTGTATAGTATACAGTAGCATTTACGTTACTATTTATACATGTAAAGTAGTTGATTAACACTACATGTACAGTAGTACGCTTCAAAAACAGACTGATGATTAGCAAGAAGATTGGAGGATTAGATCAGAGGGAGAGAATTCACCACCACAACGATGATAATGTTCCACCTGATATTTGTTCCCCACCACCAGCGATTAGGAGGTCACCACCAAGGTTTTGAAGGGTTTAAATCACCAGAGCAAGAGTAGTTCACCACCAAGAAAATGTATCTTACCACCAGAGAAATCGTTGTTGCTTGGATGACTTATTCTTGACGGACACGGAAGTTAACAACGATAGTTGTGCATAGAAACAAAAGGCTTAGAAATGAAATTGTGTATGTGCTGCGTTGACGGGCTAATACCTACGTCGTTTAGTGTGATCGCAGGACTGTCTGCTGATACTTGCCTGTGGTGGAGACACACTACCCCTTCTATCATTGTTGGTTCCATGATTAATGACAGCATTCGCGCTGTTAGGTCGATTCGTTTGACCTGATGCTGGAATAGTACTTCGACTTGAACACGCTATCGGTGGTTGCAGCATGGAATCGCTATAACTTCGCGTGTATGGGCTTGTTGTGTCTGTCTGAGTTGGATATAACGCCACGTTTGAGACGTCCGGCGAGTCCAGGAGCATTGATAGGTACATTCCTCTGTCTGTGTGCATGGATGAATCCCCGTACTGCTCCACAATCGGTGTGTCACCGTGTCTTTCGATAGTACTCGAATTAATTGCAACAGGAGGAATGACTGGAACACTTGATGTTCTCGGTTGAGGGTTATGCACTGGTGGCCTCTCAAGACCACCAATATAATGTTGCACGGAAGAATAACTTGAACAGGTCGTTCAAGATGATCAGTAAAAGCAGAAGGAACATTGACTGTAGTATTTCCGCCAAGTGAAAGCCGTGTTAGTTGTTTCCGGGTTGTACGGCGACGTTGGGTAGTCCGAGCCGTAGTAGATTTTCGCTGATTTGTTACGAAGACCGGTACTGGAGGCGGCATTCCGGGGCAATTTAACGCCAACTCCCTTGTACTATGTATCACATGTACACAAATCCCATACTTCATGTTGAAGCGACACGAGCAAGTCCGAACGCGTGCGTCGACTAGCCAGCCATTCTCTGGCATACCCAACCACTGCATCCGCAGTATGTGGATAGATTTATACGGCATACGTTGCTTCCTGGCGTCTTCTGCGAAGAAATCATCAGCTAATTCGCTTTCTTCGTCGCCATACTGCTCTCGAGGGTGATGAAGTACTTGTACTAAGTGTACAGGTAGGTCGCCGGCCGTAAGTACAGGGGTGGCAAGCAGTTCATTGCGGGCAACACTCAAGTTGTAAAGAGCTTTAAGTCGGTCCGAAACTGAGTGTGACATACTGAATGTCTTTCTCATGTGGATAAACACTAGCCTGGACTTATCCAATCTATCGACCAACTCGGCGGGTGTTGCTCTGGCCGACTTGTTCACCAGTTTTAGTGTCTTGTGGTATTGCTCCAATGGATTGTTCGTCGTAGCCCATCCGGAATGGGTGTGGTACGCTTGCCAACATGAAAACCGCGGGTGAAGAATCCACTGCGCTATGATATGGTCGGCTACAGCTTTAAAAGGTGCACACACAACAGATGCAGACCTCCAGGAAGTCAGTACGCTTGACCGTCTAGTTAAATACTCCTCGTGGGAGCGTGTAAAGTGAAGACTGTTTAGATCGCGGAATATCATAGCAGCCGTGACTGGTGCTAACGCTGCCTTTGCAATATAGTCTTTCACGTTTTGACAAACGTGAAACCAGCACATCAGAATCTTAGATTGAGGTAACTGGGCAACACAGGCATTATATTGTGCATTGTCGGCGTCGGTCATGATGAACTGTGGCGCAAATTGGACCACGAAGGTCTCCCAAATCACGCGTTTTAGGAAGGAGCAACACCACTCAATGTCTTGACCGGTCCGTTGAGATGTACAAAAGTACACCACTGGAAAAAACTTCCCGCACATGTCCGATATCCCAAAGACGAACACAGGAAACTTCTGCTTAACCACGCTGTGTGTACTATCAACGTGTAAAATGGTAGTACATCGAGGATCACGCTGTATAGTAACGTAATTATCCAAGAGTGTATAACAGGTGAGCCCAATTCGAAAAGGCGAGCTTGCTGAACCAGTTCCAAGCTTGGGGACCAAATTTCCGTCTTCGCGTGTAGTATCACACAGAATAAGCAACGTATCACCAGATTGAGCAACGTTCTCAGCGACATCGTACATTCGTGCTGCACAAAGATCAATTACAGGCTGCATAGCTTCGCGTTTATTACGCTTACGCCATGCCTTCACAAACGTTTGTACCTGGGTCACTGTTGGCGGAGGGCCGTGTAAATTGCCGCGATCAATCTTCTTCACTAGCAGGCCAAACAAATCGATAGGAACATTCGACGCATCCTCTGCTAGCCGTTCTTCTATCCAACTTTGCATCTGTACAGTGAGCTGTGGTGCCTTGGGTGAAGCTGCCATAGAATCTATCATTGCGTGATTTCCGTCGACAGAAACATTAGCTAAATTGCTGGATTCACAGAGCAGGAGCCGATAGGTACATGAGCACGCTAATCCGGTTTCCTTACAGCGCGTTGACTTGCACTTAGTGAGTATCCTGCGCATTAGGTGCTTCCCTATTAGCTTTTCCGCGTCGTCGTGCTCGATATGATTTAGCCGGCAGCGGGCGGGATCGTTGCGGTCACGACTGAAAGACGGAAGGCTCGTGAGAAACTCATCTAAAGAGATCTCTGAGCCTGCTTCATTGCTCCAAAGCTCTTGCCATGGCCTTCTACCTCTGGATGCTCTCCGTGATTGCTGTGCATCATCTTCAGCTGAGCTCATGGATTATGGTTCTGGTTGAATTATGTTAGCCAAACAGTCACTGGGAAGTGGTTTCACCTTGCACTGCGAACGTCCAAGTCTCACTGTTTTCTCTGTTGGGATGTGAGACTAGAATAACGGACGCCTGCGATGGTGTTACAATCTAAATTTATGGTGTTCCAATACAAATGTCTGGTGCGTTGTGCCAATCCAAACGCTGGTGGTGAACTTGCCGTTTTTGGTGGTATACTACCATATTGCTGGTTGTAAAAATCCCCACTCATTAGATCACGACTGGAATGTCGTTACTATTTATACATGTAGTACGCTTCAAAAACAGAGTGTTATGGCTTTTTTATATTATTGTTAATAATAATACATGATAAAAGGAAATTGAAGTTGATTAACTGGTTATTTCTGGTTGCTACTACTTGGCTTGATAATACATGATAAAAGGCCACAATTCCAGGGGGGGGGGGCGTGCAACCGTTGGTCATAGCAACCACGGACAACCATTTCACTCTTCATTCTGCCTGGCCGATGTCATACCGGCGCTACTACATACATGTATACTGACCACTAGCGCGTGCACAGACTATGAAAACATGCCGATGATAAATACAGAGCGGGGTGGCGTATAGCTCTTCGACACGGTGGTGGTGTATGAGAAGGCATAGATTCATAATGGAGTTGAAGAAGTTATACGCGAGCTCCCAACGTTGGTGTTAAGCTGTCACCGTACTCTCCGGTGCTGAACCTAACATACTTTATCCGTGTAAGTAGAGTTTTCGCATCGTGAAATGGTGTGTACTGAATATAATACCATTTATATACAGAACGCGTAAAGTCACAACACTGAATAAAAGTAAGGCATGATAGTATCGCACCTTACTTAGACTACACGTAAGTCTTACATGTAGTATCATTGATACGTGTACTGTTTCCCGCGAGAGTTGCGGTACTTTATATGTTACATATTATGTAAGTCTTAGTATCATTGAATCAATGATACTAAGACTTGGAAACTATGGTGAGGTTAACTAGTGAAGAAGAGAGAGGAGTTGTTGGGAGCCGTCAAAAGACGAAGTAAGCATTGTAGCAGTTAGCGTGGAGGTGTGCCACCAACCTAATGGTTGGCTGCTGGAAACTAAGCTAGTGCTAAGTATCGCTATAGTGAACTCTATAGGTATCACCATAGGCAGGTTTTGTGAACCGTATCTATGCAAAGGGCTAGTCTCAACAGCCTCCCTGCATCTTTGCATCGATCGACTTGATATTGGTTATCACAGTTTAGCAGATATTCCAGGTTTTCTCTGCAGGCGACATTTCAGTTCATAACCTGCAGCCTTCCTGGAAGTGGCTCGGCAGCTGATCCGTCGTTGGTCCTTGCGCTCAGGGCGCGAGAGAAACTAGGACATCGAGCCTGCCATGGTGAGGCTGTGGGAAACCGGGATATCTCGGCGCTAGGCGCCGCGTCGGGCAAGAGTATGCCACGCAAGCGGCGGAATAGATCGGCCGCCAGGATCGCAAGTCGCCAGAGTATCCAGCGCGTCGGACACGTGCCAGCGAAGGGTGCACAGAGCCTTTCGGTGGCTGGGGGACGGTGTATCGACGCAGCGGACGGCGCAGATCGCGCGGCAGGAGAGAAGACGGCCACGGAGCCAGTTGATCGGGCTTCCGCGTTGGCTTCGCCACGTGATGTCACAGAAGCGGGGGAATGTAGTGACGGAACGAGTACTATGGTCGACACAACTGGCCGAATTAGTACCGTAATTGACGGAACCAGTACCGTAGCTGACGGATATTTTATCATCGTCGAGAGAAAATGTAGTTCCCAGTTTCTGTGGAGTGGACCTTCCCAGCAAATTTGTCTATTGTGCCTGCATGGATATAAATTCATATGCCAATTGTAATTCGGTACTTGACCAGAGAAAACCTCAACGAGGAGAAAACCTTTTACGAACAAACTTAAAAACCCAGTGGGAAAAATAAAAGAACGCATTTAATTTGGCATGCTTCATGCATTAGTGTTATACTCGTACACTTAAACGGTAAGACAGTTGTGACTCGGAGATGGAAACTTCAACAGCCTCCCGCATCGAGGAGCGCGACGTCCGGCGCATTGAGGTGCCTATAAAATTCACTGCCGTGACGGGAATATTCGTCGTCACTATAGTACAGATCTTCATGGATAGTTCATCATGATTTAGGCGATTCAATAGACCTTCGAAAAGAGAAAATCTGTTAACCAGGCCAGTAGCAGCGATCAATATATTGTCTTCGCAGGACTGTACTCTGCGGATTCATTGTGGCTAATCAGGAAAACCATAATGGAGAAAACCTGTTCACCGATCAATTCCTCGCAGTCAATTATGCGGCTTTAGATATTAGATGCAGTTGCTTCATTGCATGGTTGGCTATTCAGAAAAAAACCATATTATAAAGGAAAAATCCTATTCACCAATTTGTGAATCTTCTCAAAATTAGAGTCTCCGTAAGAGCACTGTTCTTCGTCATGAGTGTTAAAGAGGTTAAAGCTTCTCTATTTGTGAGGACATTCTTCTTCTCACTGACACAGCATCAGACATCTCGTATAGAGGGTACTGTGTTGCCTGTAACTTAAAGTCACTTCATATCTCTATTGATGTACTTCATGTAGTTAGCTTTAATGGGATTTCTTCCATATTGCCGCGTAACAGCGGGCTTAACAGCAATTACTGAGGCAGATAAATATCATTGCTACTAGTAATGCTGAAGCTTTAGATGTAGTACTAGAAGATGCACATGTTCATTGCCATTAACGGCAGATAAGTGCTTGGCATTTATGCTCATGGGATAAATTAAGTGAAATGAAAGAAAGAAGCGATAAAGTCATGCTATATATCTCAATGCTGGGATATTCATCGTAGAACACAGAGGCGATGTATTCGTGCATGTTGTTCATGGTAGGAGACATACGAGGTTCATTTTCAAGACAGAGGCATAGAGTTTGCTTGTCAATCTGGCCAATATGCGTTTAATCGTGCATTTCAATGACAATGTGTAAACATTACATGTCCAAACTGTTATTGTTGTGCATTAGCGAAATTCGTGCTTGCATCACTATTTTATGGCGTTTGTATTTTACGTGCCATGCATTTCGATAAGCGATCATATTCGTGCTTGTAAGAGTGCTAAACAGAGGCGTAGTTCGTGCATGTTGCTTGTAAAGACATATGCGTAAATCGTGCATGTCAATAGGCCAGTTTACATAACGAAACTTGTTCAAGGAAAACTCGCTTAGGAGAAAAACCTAAGTTACGTTCTTCATGTTTGTTCATGGTTCCCAGTTTCTGGTAGTGTAGTGTTGACTCAACTTGCATACCCTACGGGGCAGTCTTACAGTGTGTTGTACATGTACACATGCGAGCATCCAGGGCTTTGCTTCCTGAGATCAACTACATGGTCTCGCAGGTACCGACAATATGTCATGGTATTTAGTAGAGCTCCGAGCACGGGGTAGCATCCGGCTTTGTAAGGGAGTAGCTAGGATTTCATCTAGCGTTGCCATTGTCACAGGACGGCATTCAGCCAGGGTAGCTTTGGCTTAGGCAACTTGTTCTGATTGTCCGCGCAGGCATCATGGCCTCTAGATGCGTTCAACGTGCAGTTCAGACATCCATGCAACTTTGGACTCGTTACCTATGACTGGTCGTCAGGGTCAGACGATGGTTTGAGCTCATCATCGCTTGCTTCTGTAGTCTACGGCATCGGAGTCGAGGTCGTCATTCTCTGCCGGCTTGCGCTTCGGCGTAGTTTTCTAGTCTGGATGGTTGGTCTCGTTTTCATCAGACTCGTCCTCGGAAATGCCATCGTAGTCGGGTTTCTTGACAAAGCCGAGTAGGTGTTTTCCGTCGAGGGCTGCGCACACGCAGGTCTTCCACACTTCAAAGTTCTCAGCGTCAATGAGGCGTGGAAACTCGTCGCTTGAGGCTTAGCTTGGGCTCATAACCTATGGTGAGGTTAACTAGTGAAGAAGAGAGAGGAGTTGTTGGGAGCCGTCAAAAGACGAAGTAAGCATTGTAGCAGTTAGCGTGGAGGTGTGCCACCAACCTAATGGTTGGCTGCTGGAAACTAAGCTAGTGCTAAGTATCGCTATAGTGAACTCTATAGGTATCACCATAGGCAGGTTTTGTGAACCGTATCTATGCAAAGGGCTAGTCTCAACAGAAACAGTACACGCATCAATGACATTGATGCGTGTACTGTTTCCCGAGAGAGTTGCGATCAGGATTGTTAGCTGTGCGGCACAGCCTGTGCCATAAGGAAATTCTACATGTACAGTAATTGCCTATTTGGCATGATTTACTACCACTTTCTTGGGCCAGAAGCATTATGATTAAGCTCCACAAGCTAGTGTGCAAACTGATTAACTCGTTTCGCAGGCAAGCAACAGAGACGCCTGATATTACAGCTACAGTACTGTACATGACATGTACTACATGTACGTTGTACAGTATACGGAGGAAATGATGATAAATCGAGTAAGATCACTTGACAGACTGCAAGTCGTTAGGCTAATTGCGCAGCCATGTTGAAGATCCATCTGGATTCCAATCATAGGATTGGACAAGGTCCGGAGTCCGGATGCGTACATACAGTGCTGCTACTGTATTAACTATAGGCGCACTCATTTTTTTCTGCTGCTGTTCGACAGAAACTGTTTTGTAAAGCGCCACATCCCGCAGAACATGCTCAACTGCTGCTACCCACTCGTGCTTATTCTACTTTCGCGATCTCCAATTGTTGCAGGCAAACGATGGAAATTGACAGATTTGAGGGTGTTCCAATCTATAGGCGCACTAGCGATTAGGCAAAATTTTGCAGAATTCATTGTTTTTAATTGGCTGAAAATTGTACGGTTAGTTTCCCTGTGCAAGATGTTTTGCTGGCGCCACATTTCGAGGCTTCGGAGATTCTCCAAAATGCCAAGGGGGCCAAGATTGACCGAGGAGGAGAAAGGTCGCACCACCGAGACGGCAGAAGTAACAGGTGGATCGCACGTGAGCTCAAGCGCAGTGAGCATGCTGTACGAAACGTTTTGACGTTTCGTTCTGCTAAAAACCTATCAAAAAAGGTCGGAAGGAAGGCTAAATGTACAAAACGCATGGCTCGTCGAGTGTTTCGACTGGCCACCGTGAAAAAATTATCCTCCAAACGGGTGTCGGTGGAGCTCGAAGGCGTTCTACAACCCAGTACAATTCGTAAGCTGCTCAACTCGTCTAAACTGGCCAAGTGGATCAAGCGCAAACCGTCGCCGGCCATCAAGCCGCACCATAAGATTGCCCGAGCAGCTTTTGCTGCAAAATTTTTAAGTAAAACCAGGATTTGGCGTCGTATTGTTTTTAGTGACGAAAAGAAATTTAACTTGGACGGTCCTGACGGCTACCAGTACTACTGGCACGACGTCAGGAACAATCATGAACTTTTCTCGAAGCGAGCGAGTGGGGGAGGAAGTGTGATGGTGTGGGCGGGCATGAACTATTTTGGAAAAACTGAGATCGCTTTTCTGGAGGGGAGACAAAACTCTGAATGCTACACTAAAACGCTGGACAACTATCTTACACCTTTTCTCGATAACCTTCGTGAAAATCATGGCATGTCGAGACCAATTTTTCAGCAAGACAACGCATCTATTCACGAATCACGATTTACTAAGGCTCACATTGAGGCGCTGGGGATCCGTAAGCTGAAGTGGCCTTCTAAAAGCCCAGATTTGAACCCAATAGAAAATGTTTGGGGGCAGTTGGCGTGGTCTGTGTATGAAGGCGGGCGGCAGTTCGATACTAAAGAGGAATTAAAGGCTCAGATCACTCGTAGCTGTGACAGCATCAAGCAAAACTACTTACGGCACCTCGTGGACGGTATGCCGACTCGAATGGCTCACGTTGTTCTCAAAAATGGCGGTCCGATCGACAAATAGTTTAGAGATTAGCATGTGCGCCTATAGTTTAGAACACATAATAAATCTCCATTTTGCTTTTTTTTTTCATTGGTTGCCCTTTCCAAGAAATCTACCACAGATACGTCGTTTGCATCAGTCGGGCGTGCTATCTTGGGTGCGGCACTTTTCAAAAAGCTTTCAGTGGAGCAGCAGCTAAAAATTTTGAGTGCGCCTATAGTTAATAGCAGCACTGTATACAGTGTTAGCTTTTACCCCTCACTTCTCGATTTTGCCCGACGAACACAAGCCCAACATTATCACACCCGCTATGCGTGCGACCTCCATCATCTTGTTGGCTGCTGTCACGGTTCTTGCAAGTGTCACTGGCGTCTCTGCAGCCACCACTGGCGCAGACTTGGCTAAAGTAGCTCCGAACGAGGCAACACCTTCAATTGAAAGCGCCCACGCGACAAGATTCCTAAGAAAACGCAAGGCTCGCCATAACACGGACACGGAGAGTGAGGAGCGCAATGGTTTTGCCGTGCTGCAAGGACTGAAAAAAACATTTGAAAAGGTCGCCGATTTGCCTTTCGACAAGGCTTGGCATTACAGGTACCTTAGTGTGATATCAACCATTAATCAATTCAGTGTTTTCTACTGTGCTGGTGGTATTTCCTTTACTAATTTAATTAGCCCTTAAAAATGTACTACAATAATCGGTGGATTTTCGAAGGTGGGTATCGTTGGTGACGCTCGTGCAGCGGATGTCGACACTATGCTAAGTGAAGGTGCCATTGAGGGGCTTGTAGAGGACCTACGCAACTTAGGCGTCTTAAGCAAACCAGTTCACCCAGATCAGGATATCGATAGCGATAGCGAAGACAATTAATCTCCGCTAATTGTACATACCGCGTCATCTAAATCGTAGTTGTTTACCCTTAACATGTTACACACTTCCTTCTCCGAAATCCCCAAGTGACGCTAAGACAGAGGTACATTTTCAACAAGCTGCTCACTAAACTAGCAGTGCGGTAGAATCATCAGACAAGACTAGTAGCGCAAATGACGGTACGGCTTCGACGGGTATTGGCCTGACGTTTGCTGCGTCTTCGTCGTAGCTGGAGTCTTCCCAGAGTAGCCGGCTGCTGTTCCAGAAGTACTCTTCACACCCCCGTTCACCCTCAGACCAACTTCGGCACCCGCCTTGACACCTGCGCCGACACCGACATTAGCCCCCGCCTTGATACCAGCACCAACGTCAGTATTACCATTGACGCCAGCACCAGCCTTCACTCCGACTCCAAGGTTAGCGTCAGCAGCGACTCCAGCGCCGGTCTTGACTCCAGCTTCAAGACTTGCACCGGCACCAAGGTTGGCCCCAGCATTCAAACCGACGCCAACTCCAGCCTTCACACCAGCACCAAGGTTCGCTCCTGCGTCCAATCCAGTGTAACACAGTAAGCGCGCGGGGGCGAGGAAGCGGAGGCCGGACTTGGACGGCGGAGCGAAGACCCAGGGAGGCGTGACCAGTTGGTGGGCCACTGAGAGGTTGTTGGTAAATTGAAAAGTGAATTGAAATGAGGAAGGCTCTTACGGTCCTAAGCTAACTGGTGGCTCACAGAGCTCTCTCAAAAATCCAGTAGAATGTATCCTAGAGCCTATCTTTTCCTATCTTCTGATTTGGCTATCTACCAATGATTTTCCTATAAACTTCCACGTAGCAATGTTGACTTGACTCCTGGGCGTCCCATAATCAAGCTTCGAGAACCTTCTCGAATTTCAGCCAATGAGACTCTCTCAATGTCTCAGCTAAATGGCGTAAACCACAATGGCATAATACCAGAATCTAGTTTTAGCCAATCACAAAGTGGGTACATGTAGAGATATGTAGATTGCACTACAGTGCATCAACTTGCACTTCAATGCCGACGGAGTGCTATCGACAGCATTCCGTCACATGACCTCCCTTCGAGAAAGAGCCTCCCCTAGAAAGGATTCTCTCTCTTCTTGGACTTCAATAGAGGTCGATGAGACCAGGGATCTGTTTCAGATTCTCAACAGGTTCCCATGTGGCCTCCTTCTTGGTCTCGCCTAACCACTCAAACCTTGTACTGCGGCTTCCCCTTGTACTTACGGTGGTTAATCACGGCTTCGACCAGTTGCCCTTCAGTTCCATCGGCTAACACAACCTTGTTCACCTTTTGCCTGCGCTTCGGGTCTTTGCGGTACGGCTTCAACAGTGATGTATGGAAAACTGGATGCAACTTCAGGTTCTTCGATAATCCCAACTCATACGAGTCTCGAGATACCTTCTTCTGGACCGGAAATGGTCCAATGAACCTCGGAGCTAACTTCTTCGACTGTGCGTACCCCTTATGACGGATATCCAAATTCTTCCCATCTAGTAGCACCATGTCGCCAATTTTGAAGTCTTGGACAAGTCTGTTCCTGTCGTAATAATGCTTCATGCGCTCCTGTGCTTCACTCATACGGTCTTGCGCGACCTTGAGGAAGGCTTCCTGTCGGAGTAGAAACTCTTTTGCTGCTTTCTCCAACTTCTTAAACTCCGGATCTGCCGCGATATCGTCGGGCATATATGGAATATATCCTAGATCCGCTTCAAAATGGTGACATGCCAATCGTAGCATGCAATCGCCGATTATAGGCGAACTCTGCCAAATGAAGAAACTCATCCCAATCATTCTGGGCTGGGTTGATAACACCTCGGAGATAATCTCCGATAAAACGGTTTGTACGTTCCGTTTGTCCATCCGTCTGCGGCCTAAATGCCGATGACAGGTTATGCTGCGTTCCCATAGCAGTGATAACAGCCTGCCAAAACTTAGACGTAAATTTGGAGTCACGATCAGACACAATCGTCTTCGGAAGGCCATGATCTCTTACATAACTCTTCATGAAAACATTCGCAATATCCTCTGCGCTGTCTGTCGTCTGCGTAGCAATAAACTTTGCACGCTTGGTCAATCGATCCACAATGACCATGATGGCATTCAAACCATCCTTGCTCGGAGGTAGAGACACAATGAAATCCATTGAAATGTCGACCCATCTACCTCGTGGTATCTCCAGCGGTTGAAGTAATCCGGGAGGCTTCACCTGCCTCGCTTTGTTGCGCTGACACATTTCACAAGTGTTCACATAGCGCTGGATGTACTTCATCATCTTCGGCCAATAGTACTTCTCACGTACTGCGACATAGGTCTTGTAATACCCTGGGTGGCCTGCCGTAACTGCATCGTGGTTCTCACAAATGACTCGATTCTTCAGATCTTCGTCATCGGGAATGTACAATCTAGGACTCTCATCTTCACGCGTCTGATAATACAGCACGCCATGATCTAGCGAGTAATGCGGAACCTTGTCTCCAAGCTGTAGCTTCTTGACAAGTCCTTGCAAGTCCTTGTTCCACGAGTACATCTTCACTGCGGATTGTGCCACGGTCATATTGTTCTCGACCATGGTAGCCACAATTTCACGGTTTTGAGCCGTATCAAGAAGTTCCTTCAGGCTCACTTGCGCTGCCTTATGCTCGAACTCAGGATTTCTCGACATCGCATCTGCGACTACATTCGTCTCTCCTGGAATCCACTTGAACAGAGGCTGAAACTCCGCAAGTTCGTTGAACCACCGCGCAATGCGTCGATTCGTCGTCTTCTGCGTGAGAATCATCTCAATGCTCTTGTGATCTGTTTCCACCAGAAATGGCTTGTCGAGAAGATACACGCGCCATGTCTTCAACGCATGCATAATAGCGAGTAGTTCCTGTTCGCGAACTGGATAATTCAGTTCTGCTGGCTTCATCTTTCTGCCCGTATAGGCTATTGGATGTTCCAACCCTCCCTCCTTTTGAAATAAGACTCCCCCAATTGCGAAATTTGAGGCGTCCATCCGAATTCCGAAAGGTTTGGAGAAATCAGGAAGACTGAGAACCGGAGGTGATGACAAGCGCTTCTTAAGCTCGTCAAAACAGTGTAATTGGTTCTCATCGAGTTCGATAGCATCACGAGAACGTTTTCCCTTGATACATTCATGCAAAGGACCTGCAAACTGCGCGAAATCCTTGCAAAATCTCGAAACGTAAACCGTTGTCCCCAGGAAGCTCTCCATTTGCTTCTTGGTCTTGGGGACTGGCCACTCGGCGATAATCTTCACCTTATCTGGGTCCATACGAACGCCCTTGCGTCCGACAAAGTCGCCTAAGCATGGAATCTCATCCACGCAAAATTGGCATTTGGACAGTTTGATGTAGAGCTTCTGCTCTTCACATCGCTTCAATACCCTGTCCAGTGCTGCGATGTGGTCGTTCACATCTTCACCCTTCGTGTATACGTAGATATCATCGAAGTAAATCTTCGCCACATCACTCAAATCCATGAAAACCTTTTGCAGCAGTCGATTAAAGGTTCCTGGGCTACCACTGAGCCCCATGGGTGTGACGAGATATTCAAATAGACCATCTGGGGTCGAGAAAGCAGTGAAAGGTATATCTGCTTCTCGTAACTTCACTTGGTAATAACCCCAAAGTAAGTCCATGCACGAATACCAATAGCTACCGGCCATCGCATCAAAGGTATCTTCCTTGCGAGGCATAGGAATAGCTGGTAAAATCGTCGCCAAGTTCAATAGACGATAATCGTGCACAATACGCCATCCGACTGGTTTCTTCACACAGAAAGTCGGTGCACAAAACGCTGACGTACTTGGTCGAATGATGCCAGCCTGAACCATCTCTTTGGTCCATTCCTGAATCGTTTTTCTCTGATCAGGACTTTGGCGCCATTGTTTGACCGAAATCGGTTGAGTACCGGGTTTGAGCAAAATCTCGTGCTCAATTCCTTCCCGTACTGGCGGTGTCTCATTCGGAAGTTCCGTACGGAAAACCGTATCCGCATACTTCAGTAGCGTCTCATACGCCGGATTATCCTTGAGAGCGTCCCATCCTTGACTCTTGAAGCGTTCAGCCTTCTCCGAATCATGCGGATTGATGACAAACACTGCCTCAATATCCTTGTCCCTACGCAACATCTGCTGGAACTGTTTGGACGAAATAATCTTCGTTCGCCCAAACTGGCCGTTGTGGCCATGCTGCCGATAGTAATTGAAAATCTCACGGGCCTGCGCAACTCTGGCGCGGCGTTGTCCTGCCACCCAACGGGCTGGACGAGTCTTCGGCAGTCTCAACTTCACAGTCTGCGTGTTCTCCACCTTGATGCGAGGTGCAATCTGTCCAGTATTCCAGTCGATATCAGGGTTCTGCTCCCGCAGCCACCTCATGCCCAAAACAACATCCTTTCCTTCAGGAACAGGCATGACTTGGAATGTTCCCGTTGTCAAAGGAAACCCTCGTAACTGCAGAGACATCTCTACAGTCCGACGTGGACGATGCACAACTTGATCATAACCGAGATCAACTTGCATCATGTCACCTTCCGTGACATCCAACTCAAGCTTCTTCACCAACTCCTCAGTAACGCCATTCAGGCTACTGCCGTTGTCGATGAATATCGAGACGGGCCTCTCTTGGTCATCCGTCTTGAATGCTCGAGCTTCAGCCTCTAGGATCGCATACACTGCGCCCTGCATGTACCGATTTGCTTCCGTACGTTTTGGCTGAGTACAATCTGGAGAAATGTGGCCAAACTTGCCACAGTTTCTGCACGTAGCTGTCTTTTTCCAATCATCGCTCTTGCCTTTCTTCTTGTCGGAGCTCTTTGAATTCTGCTTCGACTTAGACGCACGATGCCCCGAGCTTGATGATCCTTGCGAACCCTTCGCAGGAGCTCTAGGGGGTTTTCCCGAGTAGTGCGCAAACTCAAAATTCGACGCAATCTCAATGGCATCTTGCAGTGTTGAAGGACTCTCTTCCTTGATCTTCCTCGCTGTCTCCTCTCGCAAACCGTTCTGAAAGAAGAAACGCTTCTCCAACTCGCTGATAGACAACTCTGTCTGTGATAGCAAGTCTTGAAACTTGGAGACGTAATCATGGATGGTCTCATTCTGTTTGAGACGAAACATCCTCTCGCGAAGATCATATTCGAAGTCCTTCGGCCTGAAACGAGTGCGAAGTCTTCCCTTGAAGAGCGACCATGTGGGCTGTACGTTCGTACCCTCACACGCTGCGATAAACGCGCGATACCAATTCAGCACTGACTTGCCTAAGTTACTGGAGATCATCGTCACAAAATCCGATGTATCTGCCTCCATCAACTCGCGTCTGCTTGCGTAATACTGCTCGGTGGCGAAGATCCATAACTCAATATCTTCGCCGTATTTGCCTTCATACATAGGCGGATCCTTCTTTCTTTGCTCACCCCTGGACGCAACTAGATATTCGAATCTTGCGTTGGCCTGCTGCATCTGTGCTTGCAACTGGGTTTGCATCTGGGCTTGGTATGACTGTTGCTGCTGCGTTAAGTAAACTAACAGCTGTTGCATCGACATCGTGTCTGATGCTGCGCCTGCTTGTCCCGACGACATATTCGTAGCTTGCGGTTGACCCTGTGGATCAGGAGTCGTCCTAGCCGTTGGTTGCGGTTGGCCCTGTGGATCAGGAGCCGTCCTAGCCGTTGCTTGCGGTTGGCCCTGTGGATCAGGAGCCGTCCTAGCGGTTGCTTGCGGTTGGCTCTGTGGAATTGGAGCCGTCCTAGCGGTAGCCTGCGGTTGGCCCTGGTGTGAATCAGGTGCCGTCCTGGCTGTTGCCTGCGGTTGGCCCTGGAGTGAATCAGGAGCCGTCCTGGCAGTCGTTCGAGGCGTTCTACGCGGACGCGGGTTTGGAGAGTCGCGCTCACTCGATCTACCACGTGTAGATGACATTTCGAGTGGACTTTTCGTAGCACGAACTCAATCCAATAAAACCCAAACCCAATGAAAAGAAGGAAAAAATGGGAGTGGTTCGGCTTGTACCGACCCAAACACCAAAAGAAAGGGTAAATTGGAAGCTACCGGGGAGCGATGGAAATAAAAGCTGCACTTAAGAGCGTTCCAAGCACTGAACCGGCTTCTAGTAGCGACCAAAGAGTTACGTGCACTAGGCAGAGATATACCAACCTTTCAAAGTTGATTCCCTGACCTGTGATGGGCACGAACTCTCCCAAAGACAACCCGAAAGAGACCCCTTTAGGCCTAGCACTTCCCCAGCAATTGGCTGGTGCTAATAGCCAAGGATCTACTCGCTTCTGGCTATGCCGCCCACGAGAGACCCGACCTTGGACGATGGAGCGAAGCTTGACCCGACAAGCGCTACTATGTAACACAGTAAGCGCGCGGGGCGAGGAAGCGGAGGCCGGACTTGGACGGCGGAGCGAAGACCCAGGAGGCGTGACCAGTTGGTGGGCCACTGAGAGGTTGTTGGTAAATTGAAAAGTGAATTGAAATGAGGAAGGCTCTTACGGTCCTAAGCTAACTGGTGGCTCACAGAGCTCTCTCAAAAATCCAGTAGAATGTATCCTAGAGCCTATCTTTTCCTATCTTCTGATTTGGCTATCTACCAATGATTTTCCTATAAACTTCCACGTAGCAATGTTGACTTGACTCCTGGGCGTCCCATAATCAAGCTTCGAGAACCTTCTCGAATTTCAGCCAATGAGACTCTCTCAATGTCTCAGCTGAATGGCGTAAACCACAATGGCATAATACCAGAATCTAGTTTTAGCCAATCACAAAGTGGGTACATGTAGAGATATGTAGATTGCACTACAGTGCATCAACTTGCACTTCAATGCCGACGGAGTGCTATCGACAGCATTCCGTCACATCCAGCATCAGCCTTCACGCCAACCCCCAGATTTGCACCGCCGTTCACACCGACGCCAGCTCCAACCCCAAGATTAGCACCAACACCAGCACCTGCATTCAGACCGACACCCGCTCTAGTGCCGTATCCTCCGACGTTTACACCTGCACCTGCACCGACCTTGCCACCAGCACCGACGCCTACGCCACCTCCAACGTTGGCATCCACACCCACACCAGCTCCAAGGCCTCCGTACCCGCCGACTCCAGCACCAGCTTTCACACCTCCACCGAGATTAGCACCCGCCTTCACCCCCGCGCCAAGACCTGCTGCGACGTCTGCACCAATATTCGCGCCGAGATTCAGGAGCGCGTTGAGCCCCGCGCCGAGCCCACCGTGAACACCCGTGCCAACACTCACAGTCTTGCCTCCGTTGGCGCTGTAGCTGTCTGTGGACTTGCCGTACGTCTCGACCACTTCCACAGAGGCGTCCACCATCCCGTTCGAGAAGGCCACGGCGGCCACACACAGAGCGACGATCGTCTTGCTGAACACCATCTTGATAGTTGGACTTGGAGTCGAGGCTTGGTTGTTGGAGCTTGTGTAGCTGGTAACCGAGTGACCGGTAGATCCGAAATTGGAAAATGGACTTTCAACCTGGAGGCACTGCAGTGCTAGGGAACTATGTCGCGCAGGGCACACTTCTCACAAGCACTTCACTTCTCTACCGAGGAAGCAGGACTCGCATCTGGTCGCCACCTCATGACAATAACAACTGGAGGCAGATACGGCGTCTGAAGTTCTGAACCACGAGGCCGTCGACTATTTCGCGCCCCCTTCAAGCGACATGTGAACGACTCCGATAGTACTTCGAAGTAGCAATAGTAGTTTGCGTTGAAGCAAGCTTCAAGAATCTTGAATCAAAACCGCCAAATGCCTCGAATAGTTGGAAATCGAAACGGATCTCGAACACTTTGTGTTGGCACCTTGTAGTTGTAGACCTCAACGGTCATGTTCCTTGAGCTGTCCTTCGGCTCGCAGGCTGATGATGACAAAGAGGTCACTACATCTAAAGATGCGCATCAATGGAGATACGAAGACAAGGAGGAAATGTCTCTCGATGAGCTCATCTCCGACTTCCAGCAGAGTGCCACGAGTCATCGCAAGTTAAAGCAGAGCGTGTCGAAGCAGACCTTGTCGAGCTTCAATTCTTCACCAGTGCGAGCGGCATCACCTCCAAAGTTGTCGAAAAAGAAGGAGCGCGACAAGAAAGACAGAATCTTTCCTGCTCGTGCTCATGCCGTAAAGCGAACGCATAAGACGAAACCAGTCAAACTCGCTGCGAAGAAAGAGAGAATGGATGATCTCAGTGACGACGACGTAGCTGTATCACCCATGCCTCGCCTCGACCAAGTGCTTCGAAACAAACCATCATTTATCCCCAAACGCCGAGCCATCGTTGGATCCTCCACCCAGTCAAGACGAACTCCAACTCAACAGAGAAAACCCAAAGCCAGATCGCCGGTGTTGTCTTCTCCTTCTCTGACTCCACAGTCGCTATCCCCACCAACGTCTTCATCCTCTCTACTCTCGACATTGGGGGATAACAAGGCTGAAACTCCAGACGAGGACTCCATCGACGCTTTGATAGGGAAGGATATTCGAGACCTCAATCGATTAATCTCCACTGGGAGTCGTGAGCTTCGACAATCCAGAGGAAGAGCACGATCCCCAACAACCGATGAGATGTCGACGGTGATCCGACAAAGTACTCGCTTCCGACGAAACAAAGGCAACGACCACCACTCTTCACTTCGACTTCAACTTCGACGTACATCCAGGTCTGAGTCACCCCCACCTCCTCCACCCCCAGAAGACTCGGAAGAAGAAGAAGATTCGTTTGCAGAGGAGATACGGAAGCTGAGAACGAGCCGCAGGTTAAGCTCAGTTCTGTCAACTAAAAGTCCAGGGAAAGAGGCTCCGAACGAGGAAATGAGTCCGAATAGCTCCGAGGTATGCGCCATTGCAGCTTTGAAAGTTCGCAATGCGTCGAACGCTATCAGCGAATTGTTACAGGAAGCTCTGAAGCCGTTTGGAGACAAACAACGGGAGGAAGAGGAAGAGACGACTGAAGATGAGGAATCAGGAGCGATCCGGAACGCCGCGACGGCAGAGCTACCGTCAGCGACTCGGACGATCATTTCTCAGTTAGACTTGGCGTTTGCAGAAATGACAGAGCAACGGAAAACTGACTTAAAGGCTGAAGCAGATGCTGTCGCTGCTGCTAAAGATGCTGAGAAGAAAGAACAAGAAGCTGCTGATGAGAAGAAGAAGACTGAAGAGAAGGCGGCCAAGGAGAGAGAGATGGAGATCCTACGCAGGATCCCAATGCAGGGTAAACTCTTGGCGTGCTCGACGGACATTGAACATGTTCTTAATCAGCTTGAAGACTCCGACACAGTAGAACTAACCGACATGGAAGCGGAGATCAAGGCCTTACGGAACGCTACCGAGCTTAAAATCCAAGCGATTGAATCGCAGATATCAACGAAAGCTTCTAAGCAGACTCACAGCGATCGAGGCGATGGTATTTCATGGCAAGCAGTGGACTGGATACAAACTAACGTTGAAATGACTCCTGGAACTCCTTCCAAACGCACTGCGGAAAGGCTGGAAGTGACCGAACGTGAGGAAGCTGTGCCAGAGGAGAATGAAGAACCATTCGAGAGAATTTTACAGCTGCAGGTGCTGGAGAAACTGGACCTGACGATGCTCAAACTCAAACACGTTCTTGCAATCGACACGAAGGAAGTTGCAGAAGCAAAAGAGAAGGAGAGACAAGAGCGAGAGAAAGAGGCGAAGATTCTAGCACAGCAAATCTTAGAGGACGAGCGGAAGAAGCTTGAGCGTGAAGATGCGATGAATGCAAGGCGGAGGGTAATGGGACTGACCTCCGTCGATGAAGTAGAGGGTTGGATCGAAGAAGGACGGCAGCTTTGGGATGAAGTTGGGTACGATAGATCACTGAATCGATTGCTGACCTCGATGGAGAGCTGTACGAGTCAGCAGAACCAGAAAAATCGATATGCCAATTCTGATAACTTCGCATCTAAACGAGCGGAAGCACTGCATCAGTTTGACGGCTTACCTGGTGTTGTTTCAACTGCTACCGAAAACAAGCCAGGTCTGGGTCGGACCGAGGCCAGTCCGGTTCATAGTGTTGCTCAGCTACGGTGGATAGAGACCGCATGTTCCCCAAGCGATAGTGAAAGTGACGAAGACAACGCCAGAGGTGGATTCGCCAGTACCATCAACTCACCTTCACTTCGAATTGACAGGCGTCACAGAAAACAAAGAGGTATGAACGACTATTGTCGGGATCAACATTCTTCATCGTCTCCACGACAGCCGCAAGAAATATTACCGAATTCACGTGAACTCACGGCGAGAAGATACTGCGACAACGAAACATTTCATGACAAGGATTTCTTAAAGGACCACCGTCGTGACAGAAGATTAACGAAGCAGAAGACACGGGAACGGGGGAGTAGACACCAGCAAGAAGTGGCCCGAACAATCCAAGCTTTACAAGTGGAGAGGCGACAGAAAGCTACCTGGATTCGAAGTCGCGTTTGGAGCCCGTCGACTGGACGGTATCCCTTGTAGGCTGTAACCAATAAAGGTATGACGAAAGCATAGTTCAATTTATAACTCACACGTCGAAGTACGTGAACTCCGTAGTGTGTATTGAATTCAACAACACAAAGTTTCAAGTCAAGTTGTGTTTTTGTATTTACATGTTACGTCCGAAACTGGACGGTGCTGTCACCAGTTACTGGATGAAAGACTCGTACTTGGCCGGGTTCCAGTCCGGGAAGAACTTGGCCACGCTCTCCTGCGCCTCCTGCTCCGTACCGACAACACCGCGACCTTCCTCGAACAGCGTCGTGAGGAACGCCTGGAAGTCCGTGTTGAACTTCTTCTTGTTCTCCTTGAAGTCGACGTGACGCACCTCGATCTTCTTGTTCAGTTTCTTCTCCACGAGGTCGCGGATCTGCAGCGGAGACAAACGTTCAGCTTCGAACGGGATCCTGGCACCTTCCAATGCGCTCTTTGGCGCCGTAGACAGCACGTGAGCCACGAAACGACCGACGTCCGTGCGTGCCGTGATACTGAAAGCAGTCTCACCCTTGCCCACCACGTTCATATAACCTTCGTCGTAGTGGTAGTCTAGGAAGTAAGGCAGGAACTCGGCGAACAGACCCGTGTAGAAGATGGTGAAGGGGATCTGGTGCTGCGTAAGTAGGTCCTGCACCTCCTTCTTGGTCACGTTCGGACCTTCCGTCACTTTGACACCGTACTCGGCCGGTACGAACAGCTGGATACCGGCAGCCTTGGCAGCGGGAACGATAGCCTTCTGCACGGGCATGTTGTAGGGCGACACGGTGCTGACAGCCACTTCACTGCCGCTCAGAGCCTTCTTGACGGCGTCCTCGTCCTCGTACGAGACCTGGTAGAGCGTAGCACCGCGCGCCTTGAAGGCCTGCAGCTCCGGTTTGGACTCGTCACGCGTGAGGATGGCGACCGACACGTCGCTCTTCTTGAGCAGCTCGTCCACGACGGTGCCGCCGACGCCGCCAGCTCCGATGATGGCGAACTTGGTGTAGACAGACATGGCTGGGATGTGTGGTGGTGGTGGGGTGGTAGAGTGGACTTGTGTCGTAGTGAGACTTTTGAATTATGAGCGGTAGAACTCTGGTAGAACCTGCACGGACACGCTGATGACACATTGATCTGCTGACGTACTTGAAGTGCTTTACCATATATTGTTGTCATGCTGGTTCCGTAAATAACGACCAATCGATACTGCTGTATTAGAGCCGTCATCAGGTGTTAGCTGCATTTCACAATGGACAACTACATACCTGTGCATCATTGTGCTTTATTCATGGACGTTTCCGTCATATCGATGCAGTATACTGCATTGAAGTGGCTTTAACATGTCAAGAGTTTCGACTGGATCGCATCGGCAGGGCCGTGCTCGTCAGCTTCATTGTTAGGATACCGGAAGAACCTTAGTCTTCTGCTGTGCGCGCCTACATCATGTAGTGTAGTCGACAAAACCGCATCATTAATGTTACCTGTTTCTCCCGTTAACCTTAACCATGCAGCGCTCGCTTTGACCATAAAACTATCATGCACCTATTCACGGACATTTACCTTGAGATATGCGTATGTACCGTACCGTACGTCATCTGAAGCGCACTCGACATGCGGTCACCAGCTGCCAAGTGTCTCGGCATGAGGTCCTCCAGCATTCAAGCGCGCGTTAAGCGTTTTGAAGCTCACAATCATTCCAAGACAAAAAATACTACCGAAAGAATTGTCCCGTACTTAAGAACTCGCTTGGCCCGATGCTTAACCCTTCAACCCCCGTCAAAAAATCGAGGGGTATATTTTGATCATTATGTTGGAGCCACCAACATAATTAGTCTTGATGTTTGTATATGTCTACACTAAGTACGATTTTGTTGGCGGGAGGGGTAGGGAAACTACAGTTTCTGTTCTCGTGTAAAGACGGGCGACCTCTAACATATTGCGCTATATGTAGGCAAAATCGCCAAGTACGATCCAGTATGATAGAGGATCCAACCTTCAGAAATGCACTTTTTATTAAAAATCAAGTTTTTGCACGAACACAAGTTCATAAAATGCATGCCTCAGTCGTACAAAGAGAGTGTATAAGGAACGCATCACTTGCTTACTCACCTCACGCATGTACCTTTGTATTTACGTATTATTATAAAAATATGGCTGTAGCTAGACATGCTTGGATTTACTGGCACGATCAAACTGAAGACGACGTATATGACAGTCATGCAAAGGCCACTAGATTACAGTAAAATATAATGCACTTGAAATAATTTCCTCAAAAGTAGCAGCACTAGTAGTGTTATTCCCATCAATCTAAATCAAGATATGTACAGAATGGGCCCTGCTTGTGAGAACAATCAAGGCCAGTGATGCGCTTAGAGGGGGTAAAATCTAATGGGAAATGTATTGACAGGAATTTATGTTCTTTGTTAACGAATTAGAAAGGGCTTTGCAAAGTAATGATGCACATAGCAAGGAAACAGCACCGTATTTCGTTACAGATCAGATAATGTTCTGTCTTTATCCATTTGTGTCGGTTTTCTCCTTTCGATTCGACCTACCCCTGTGCATCGCCACTTCTCTCTCACTTTTTTTCCACTTGTTTTTAGTATTGAGCTGCTTCCAATACAAAAATATAGTCTAAATTTGAATATGTTGGAGCCTCCAACATGCGTATAGATGCTGTGGTTAGGTTTTCAAGAGCTATACACCCATTATGTTGGTGGCTCCAACATATGGGGGTTAAAGGGTTAAGTTAGCTTGACAGGTAATCTCAAATGTCGTTAATAATAATCTCAAATGTCGTTAGAATGTTACTGTCGTATTTATGGTACATGTATCCGTCCATGTACCGTAGCCTTACTTTTCGTTATGGTATTCACAATCCGCCCTACCATGCTCAAGTACGTCAGCAGCTCTTCTTGCCACGATGGCGCTAACGAGGACGATGATTAGCTTCGGCTTAGCAAAATACTCGGTATTTACCTGCTCATAATTCAAAAGTCTCAGTACGACTCAAGTCCACTCTACCACCCCACCCCTACACACCCCAGCCATGTCTGTCTACACCAAGTTCGCCATCATCGGAGCCGGCGGCGTCGGCGGCACCGTCGTGGACGAGCTGCTCAAGAAGAGCGACGTGTCGGTCGCCATCCTCACGCGTGACGAGTCCAAACCGGAGCTGCAGGCCTTCAAGGCGCGCGGTGCTACACTCCACCAGGTCTCGTACGAGGACGAGGACGCCGTGAAGAAGGCTCTGAGCGGCAGTGAAGTGGCTGTCAGCACCGTGTCGCCCTACAACATGCCCGTGCAGAAGGCTATCGTTCCTGCTGCCAAGGCTGCCGGTATCCAGCTGTTCGTACCGGCTGAGTACGGCGTCAAAGTGACAGAGGGTCCGAACGTGACCAAGAAGGAGGTGCAGGACCTACTTACGCAGCACCAGATCCCCTTCACCATCTTCTACACGGGTCTGTTCGCCGAGTTCCTGCCTTACTTCCTAGACTACCACTACGACGAAGGTTATATGAACGTGGTGGGCAAGGGTGAGACTGCTTTCAGTATCACGGCACGCACGGACGTCGGTCGTTTCGTGGCTCACGTGCTGTCTACGGCGCCAAAGAGCGCATTGGAAGGTGCCAGGATCCCGTTCGAAGCTGAACGTTTGTCTCCGCTGCAGATCCGCGACCTCGTGGAGAAGAAACTGAACAAGAAGATCGAGGTGCGTCACGTCGACTTCGAGGAGAACAAGAAGAAGTTCAGCACGGTGTAACACAGTAAGCGCGCGGGGGCGAGGAAGCGGAGGCCGGACTTGGACGGCGGAGCGAAGACCCAGGGAGGCGTGACCAGTTGGTGGGCCACTGAGAGGTTGTTGGTAAATTGAAAAGTGAATTGAAATGAGGAAGGCTCTTACGGTCCTAAGCTAACTGGTGGCTCACAGAGCTCTCTCAAAAATCCAGTAGAATGTATCCTAGAGCCTATCTTTTCCTATCTTCTGATTTGGCTATCTACCAATGATTTTCCTATAAACTTCCACGTAGCAATGTTGACTTGACTCCTGGGCGTCCCATAATCAAGCTTCGAGAACCTTCTCGAATTTCAGCCAATGAGACTCTCTCAATGTCTCAGCTGAATGGCGTAAACCACAATGGCATAATACCAGAATCTAGTTTTAGCCAATCACAAAGTGGGTACATGTAGAGATATGTAAATTGCACTACAGTGCATCAACTTGCACTTCAATGCCGACGGAGTGCTATCGACAGCATTCCGTCACATGACCTCCCTTCGAGAAAGAGCCTCCCCCTAGAAAGGATTCTCTCTCTTCTTGGACTTCCAATAGAGGTCGATGAGACCAGGGATCTGTTTCAGATTCTCAACAGGTTCCCATGTGGCCTCCTTCTTGGTCTCGCCTAACCACCAAACCTTGTACTGCGGCTTCCCCTTGTACTTACGGTGGTTAATCACGGCTTCGACCAGTTGCCCTTCAGTTCCATCGGCTAACACAACCTTGTTCACCTTTTGCCTGCGCTTCGGGTCTTTGCGGTACGGCTTCAACAGTGATGTATGGAAAACTGGATGCAACTTCAGGTTCTTCGATAATCCCAACTCATACGAGTCTCGAGATACCTTCTTCTGGACCGGGAATGGTCCAATGAACCTCGAGCTAACTTCTTCGACTGTGCGTACCCCTTATGACGGATATCCAAATTCTTCCCATCTAGTAGCACCATGTCGCCAATTTTGAAGTCTTGGACAAGTCTGTTCCTGTCGTAATAATGCTTCATGCGCTCCTGTGCTTCACTCATACGGTCTTGCGCGACCTTGAGGAAGGCTTCCTGTCGGAGTAGAAACTCTTTTGCTGCTTTCTCCAACTTCTTAAACTCCGGATCTGCCGCGATATCGTCGGGCATATATGGAATATATCCTAGATCCGCTTCAAATGGTGACATGCCAATCGTAGCATGCAATCGCCGATTATAGGCGAACTCTGCCAAATGAAGAAACTCATCCCAATCATTCTGGGCTGGGTTGATAACACCTCGGAGATAATCTTCGATAAAACGGTTTGTACGTTCCGTTTGTCCATCCGTCTGCGGCCTAAATGCCGATGACAGGTTATGCTGCGTTCCCATAGCAGTGATAACAGCCTGCCAAAACTTAGACGTAAATTTGGAGTCACGATCAGACACAATCGTCTTCGGAAGGCCATGATCTCTTACATAACTCTTCATGAAAACATTCGCAATATCCTCTGCGCTGTCTGTCGTCTGCGTAGCAATAAACTTTGCACGCTTGGTCAATCGATCCACAATGACCATGATGGCATTCAAACCATCCTTGCTGGGAGGTAGAGACACAATGAAATCCATTGAAATGTCGACCCATCTACCTCGTGGTATCTCCAGCGGTTGAAGTAATCCGGGAGGCTTCACCTGCCTCGCTTTGTTGCGCTGACACATTTCACAAGTGTTCACATAGCGCTGGATATACTTCATCATCTTCGGCCAATAGTACTTCTCACGTACTGCGACATAGGTCTTGTAATACCCTGGGTGGCCTGCCGTAACTGCATCGTGGTTCTCACAAATGACTCGATTCTTCAGATCTTCGTCATCGGGAATGTACAATCTAGGACTCTCATCTTCACGCGTCTGATAATACAGCACGCCATGATCTAGCGAGTAATGCGGAACCTTGTCTCCAAGCTGTAGCTTCTTGACAAGTCCTTGCAAGTCCTTGTTCCACGAGTACATCTTCACTGCGGATTGTGCCACGGTCATATTGTTCTCGACCATGGTAGCCACAATTTCACGGTTTTGAGCCGTATCAAGAAGTTCCTTCAGGCTCACTTGCGCTGCCTTATGCTCGAACTCAGGATTTCTCGACATCGCATCTGCGACTACATTCGTCTCTCCTGGAATCCACTTGAACAGAGGCTGAAACTCCGCAAGTTCGTTGAACCACCGCGCAATGCGTCGATTCGTCGTCTTCTGCGTGAGAATCATCTCAATGCTCTTGTGATCTGTTTCCACCAGAAATGGCTTGTCGAGAAGATACACGCGCCATGTCTTCAACGCATGCATAATAGCGAGTAGTTCCTGTTCGCGAACTGGATAATTCAGTTCTGCTGGCTTCATCTTTCTGCCCGTATAGGCTATTGGATGTTCCAACCCTCCCTCCTTTTGAAATAAGACTCCCCCAATTGCGAAATTTGAGGCGTCCATCCGAATTCCGAAAGGTTTGGAGAAATCAGGAAGACTGAGAACCGGAGGTGATGACAAGCGCTTCTTAAGCTCGTCAAAACAGTGTAGTTGGTTCTCATCGAGTTCGATAGCATCACGAGAACGTTTTCCCTTGATACATTCATGCAAAGGACCTGCAAACTGCGCGAAATCCTTGCAAAATCTCGAAACGTAAACCGTTGTCCCCAGGAAGCTCTCCATTTGCTTCTTGGTCTTGGGGACTGGCCACTCGGCGATAATCTTCACCTTATCTGGGTCCATACGAACGCCCTTGCGTCCGACAAAGTCGCCTAAGCATGGAATCTCATCCACGCAAAATTGGCATTTGGACAGTTTGATGTAGAGCTTCTGCTCTTCACATCGCTTCAATACCCTGTCCAATGCTGCGATGTGGTCGTTCACATCTTCACCCTTCGTGTATACGTAGATATCATCGAAGTAAATCTTCGCCACATCACTCAAATCCATGAAAACCTTTTGCAGCAGTCGATTAAAGGTTCCTGGGCTACCACTGAGCCCCATGGGTGTGACGAGATATTCAAATAGACCATCTGGGGTTGAGAAAGCAGTGAAAGGTATATCTGCTTCTCGTAACTTCACTTGGTAATAACCCCAAAGTAAGTCCATGCACGAATACCAATAGCTACCGGCCATCGCATCAAAGGTATCTTCCTTGCGAGGCATAGGAATAGCTGGTAAAATCGTCGCCAAGTTCAATAGACGATAATCGTGCACAATACGCCATCCGACTGGTTTCTTCACACAGAAAGTCGGTGCACAAAATGCTGACGTACTCGGTCGAATGATGCCAGCCTGAACCATCTCTTTGGTCCATTCCTGAATCGTTTTTCTCTGATCAGGACTTTGGCGCCATTGTTTGACCGAAATCGGTTGAGTACCGGGTTTGAGCAAAATCTCGTGCTCAATTCCTTCCCGTACTGGCGGTGTCTCATTCGGAAGTTCCGTACGGAAAACCGTATCCGCATACTTCAGTAGCGTCTCATACGCCGGATTATCGCTTGAGAGCGTCCCATCCTTGACTCTTGAAGCGTTCAGCCTTCTCCGAATCATGCGGATTGATGACAAACACTGCCTCAATATCCTTGTCCCTACGCAACATCTGCTGGAACTGTTTGGACGAAATAATCTTCGTTCGCCCAAACTGGCCGTTGTGGCCATGCTGCCGATAGTAATTGAAAATCTCACGGGCCTGCGCAACTCTGGCGCGGCGTTGTCCTGCCACCCAACGGGCTGGACGAGTCTTCGGCAGTCTCAACTTCACAGTCTGCGTGTTCTCCACCTTGATGCGAGGTGCAATCTGTCCAGTATTCCAGTCGATATCAGGGTTCTGCTCCCGCAGCCACATCATGCCCAAAACAACATCCTTTCCTTCAGGAACAGGCATGACTTGGAATGTTCCCGTTGTCAAAGGAAACCCTGGTAACTGCAGAGACATCTCTACAGTCCGACGTGGACGATGCACAACTTGATCATAACCGAGATCAACTTGCATCATGTCACCTTCCGTGACATCCAACTCAAGCTTCTTCACCAACTCCTCAGTAACGCCATTCAGGCTACTGCCGTTGTCGATGAATATCGAGACGGGCCTCTCTTGGTCATCCGTCTTGAATGCTCGAGCTTCAGCCTCTAGGATCGCATACACTGCGCCCTGCATGTACCGATTTGCTTCCAGTACGTTTTGGCTGAGTACAATCTGGAGAAATGTGGCCAAACTTGCCACAGTTTCTGCACGTAGCTGTCTTTTTCCAATCATCGCTCTTGCCTTTCTTCTTGTCGGAGCTCTTTGAATTCTGCTTCGACTTAGACGCACGATGCCCCGAGCTTGATGATCCTTGCGAACCCTTCGCAGGAGCTCTAGGGGGTTTTCCCGAGTAGTGCGCAAACTCAAAATTCGACGCAATCTCAATGGCATCTTGCAGTGTTGAAGGACTCTCTTCCTTGATCTTCCTCGCTGTCTCCTCTCGCAAACCGTTCTGAAAGAAGAAACGCTTCTCCAACTCGCTGATAGACAACTCTGTCTGTGATAGCAAGTCTTGAAACTTGGAGACGTAATCATGGATGGTCTCATTCTGTTTGAGACGAAACATCCTCTCGCGAAGATCATATTCGAAGTCCTTCGGCCTGAAACGAGTGCGAAGTCTTCCCTTGAAGAGCGACCATGTGGGCTGTACGTTCGTACCCTCACACTCTGCGATAAACGCGCGATACCAATTCAGCACTGACTTGCCTAAGTTGCTGGAGATCATCGTCACAAAATCCGATGTATCTGCCTCCATCAACTCGCGTCTGCTTGCGTAATACTGCTCGGTGGCGAAGATCCATAACTCAATATCTTCGCCGTATTTGCCTTCATACATAGGCGGATCCTTCTTTCTTTGCTCACCCCTGGACGCAACTAGATATTCGAATCTTGCGTTGGCCTGCTGCATCTGTGCTTGCAACTGGGTTTGCATCTGGGCTTGGTATGACTGTTGCTGCTGCGTTAAGTAAACTAACAGCTGTTGCATCGACATCGTGTCTGATGCTGCGCCTGCTTGTCCCGACGACATATTCGTAGCTTGCGGTTGACCCTGTGGATCAGGAGTCGTCCTAGCCGTTGGTTGCGGTTGGCCCTGTGGATCAGGAGCCGTCCTAGCCGTTGCTTGCGGTTGGCTCTGTGGAATAGGAGCCGTCCTAGCGGTTGCTTGCGGTTGGCTCTGTGGAATAGGAGCCGTCCTAGCGGTTGCTTGCGGTTGGCTCTGTGGAATAGGAGCCGTCCTAGCGGTTGCCTGCGGTTGGCCCTGGTGTGAATCAGGTGCCGTCCTGGCTGTTGCCTGCGGTTGGCCCTGGAGTGAATCAGGAGCCGTCCTGGCAGTCGTTCGAGGCGTTCTACGCGGACGCGGGTTTGGAGAGTCGCGCTCACTCGATCTACCACGTGTAGATGACATTTCGAGTGGACTTTTCGTAGCACGAACTCAATCCAATAAAACCCAAAAACCCAATGAAAGAAGGAGAAAACCTTTCTTTAGTTACGACTACTGCTTACTTCGCGATCTAGCTTGATCGTAGTGATGTCTTCAAGATGTCCGAGCTCGACGAAAATCTCGTTAAGTAAGCCCTTGACTCTCTCTGCAACCGCGTCGTCCTCAATACGATTTGTCAGTTTCTTGAAACGACGGGTAATGCGACGAGACTTCTTGATATTCTTAAGCAGATCCTCTTGAAGCTTAGAGAACTTCTCAGCGTCGTAAGGGTAGTCGAAAAGACTCGTATCAGGAAGAGGAGCTCGTCTCACAACTTTGACAACAGGTGGTTTCGAACTGTCTGTCAAGTTGAGCTCACGACTCTTCCTTTTATGACTCTTGTTGTGGCTCGGTTTGTACCGACCCATACACCAAAAGAAAGGGTAAATTGGAAGCTACCGGGGAGCGATGGAAATAAAAGCTGCACTTAAGAGCGTTCCAAGCACTGAACCGGCTTCTAGTAGCGACCAAAGAGTTACGTGCACTAGGCAGAGATATACCAACCTTTCAAAGTTGATTCCCTGACCTGTGATGGGCACGAACTCTCCCAAAGACAACCCAAAAGAGACCCCTTTAGGCCTAGCACTTCCCAGCAATTGGCTGGTGCTAATAGCCAAGGATCTACTCGCTTCTGGCTATGCCGCCCACGAGAGACCCGACCTTGGACGATGGAGCGAAGCTTGACCCGACAAGCGCTACTATGTAACACAGTAAGCGCGCGGGGGCGAGGAAGCGGAGGCCGGACTTGGACGGCGGAGCGAAGACCCAGGGAGGCGTGACCAGTTGGTGGGCCACTGAGAGGTTGTTGGTAAATTGAAAAGTGAATTGAAATGAGGAAGGCTCTTACGGTCCTAAGCTAACTGGTGGCTCACAGAGCTCTCTCAAAAATCCAGTAGAATGTATCCTAGAGCCTATCTTTTCCTATCTTCTGATTTGGCTATCTACCAATGATTTTCCTATAAACTTCCACGTAGCAATGTTGACTTGACTCCTGGGCGTCCCATAATCAAGCTTCGAGAACCTTCTCGAATTTCAGCCAATGAGACTCTCTCAATGTCTCAGCTGAATGGCGTAAACCACAATGGCATAATACCAGAATCTAGTTTTAGCCAATCACAAAGTGGGTACATGTAGAGATATGTAAATTGCACTACAGTGCATCAACTTGCACTTCAATGCCGACGGAGTGCTATCGACAGCATTCCGTCACACACGGACTTCCAGGCGTTCCTCACGACACTATTCGAGGAAGGTCGCGGTGTTGTCGGTACGGAGCAGGAGGCGCAGGAGAGCGTGGCCAAGTTCTTCCCGGACTGGAACCCGGCCAAGTACGAGTCTTTCATCCAGTAACTGGTGACAGCACCGTCCACTTTCGGACGTAACATGTAAATACAAAAACACAACTTGACTTGAAACTTTGTGTTGTTGAATTCAATACACACTACGGAGTTCACGTACTTCGACGTGTGAGTTATAAATTGAACTATGCTTTCGTCATACCTTTATTGGTTACAGCCTACAAGGGATACCGTCCAGTCGACGGGCTCCAAACGCGACTTCGAATCCAGGTAGCTTTCTGTCGCCTCTCCACTTGTAAAGCTTGGATTGTTCGGGCCACTTCTTGCTGGTGTCTACTCCCCCGTTCCCGTGTCTTCTGCTTCGTTAATCTTCTATCACGACGGTGGTCCTTTAAGAAATCCTTGTCATGAAATGTTTCGTTGTCGCAGTATCTTCTCGCCGTGAGTTCACGTGAACTCGGTAATATTTCTTGCGGCTGTCGTGGAGACGATGAAGAATGTTGATCCCGACAATAGTCGTTCATACCTCTTTGTTTTCTGTGACGCCTGTCAATTCGAAGTGAAGGTGAGTTGATGGTACTGGCGAATCCACCTCTGGCGTTGTCTTCGTCACTTCCACTGTCGCTTGGGGAACATGCGGTCTCTATCCACCGTAGCTGAGCAACACTATGAACCGGACTGGCCTCGGTCCGACCCAGACCTGGCTTGTTTTCGGTAGCAGTTGAAACAACACCAGGTAAGCCGTCAAACTGATGCAGTGCTTCCGCTCGTTTAGATGCGAAGTTATCAGAATTGGCATATCGATTTTTCTGGTTCTGCTGACTCGTACAGCTCTCCATCGAGGTCAGCAATCGATTCAGTGATCTATCGTACCCAACTTCATCCCAAAGCTGCCGTCCTTCTTCGATCCAACCCTCTACTTCATCGACGGAGGTCAGTCCCATTACCCTCCGCCTTGCATTCATCGCATCTTCACGCTCAAGCTTCTTCCGCTCGTCCTCTAAGATTTGCTGTGCTAGAATCTTCGCCTCTTTCTCTCGCTCTTGTCTCTCCTTCTCTTTTGCTTCTGCAACTTCCTTCGTGTCGATTGCAAGAACGTGTTTGAGTTTGAGCATCGTCAGGTCCAGTTTCTCCAGCACCTGCAGCTGTAAAATTCTCTCGAATGGTTCTTCATTCTCCTCTGGCACAGCTTCCTCACGTTCGGTCACTTCCAGCCTTTCCGCAGTGCGTTTGGAAGGAGTTCCAGGAGTCATTTCAACGTTAGTTTGTATCCAGTCCACTGCTTGCCATGAAATACCATCGCCTCGATCGCTGTGAGTCTGCTTAGAAGCTTTCGTTGATATCTGCGATTCAATCGCTTGGATTTTAAGCTCGGTAGCGTTCCGTAAGGCCTTGATCTCCGCTTCCATGTCGGTTAGTTCTACTGTGTCGGAGTCTTCAAGCTGATTAAGAACATGTTCAATGTCCGTCGAGCACGCCAAGAGTTTACCCTGCATTGGGATCCTGCGTAGGATCTCCATCTCTCTCTCCTTGGCCGCCTTCTCTTCAGTCTTCTTCTTCTCATCAGCAGCTTCTTGTTCTTTCTTCTCAGCATCTTTAGCAGCAGCGACAGCATCTGCTTCAGCCTTTAAGTCAGTTTTCCGTTGCTCTGTCATTTCTGCAAACGCCAAGTCTAACTGAGAAATGATCGTCCGAGTCGCTGACGGTAGCTCTGCCGTCGCGGCGTTCCGAATCGCTCCCGATTCCTCATCTTCAATCGTCGTCTTTTCCCCTTCCTCTCGTTGTTTTTCTCCAAACGGCTTCAGAGCTTCCTGTAACAATTCGCTGATAGCGTTCGACGCATTGCGAACTTTCAAAGCTGCAATGGCGCATACCTCGGAGCTATTCGGACTCATTTCCTCGTTCGGAGCCTCTTTCCCTGGACTTTTGGTTGACAGAACTGAGCTTAACCTGCGGCTCGTTCTCAGCTTCCGTATCTCCTCTGCAAACGAATCTTCTTCTTCTTCCGAGTCTTCTGGGGGTGGAGGAGGTGGGAGTGACTCAGACCTGGATGTACGTCGAAGTTGAAGTCGAAGTGAAGAGTGGTGGTCGTTGCCTTTGTTTCGTCGGAAGCGAGTACTTTGTCGGATCACCGTCGACATCTCATCGGTTGTTGGGGATCGTGCTCTTCCTCTGGATTGTCGAAGCTCACGACTCCCAGTGGAGATTAATCGATTGAGGTCTCGAATATCCTTCCCTATCAAAGCGTCGATGGAGTCCTCGTCTGGAGTTTCAGCCTTGTTATCCCCCAATGTCGAGAGTAGAGAGGATGAAGACGTTGGTGGGGATAGCGACTGTGTAGTCAGAGAAGGAGAAGACAACACCGGCGATCTGGCTTTGGGTTTTCTCTGTTGAGTTGGAGTTCGTCTTGACTGGGTGGAGGATCCAACGATGGCTCGGCGTTTGGGGATAAATGATGGTTTGTTTCGAAGCACTTGGTCGAGGCGAGGCATGGGTGATACAGCTACGTCGTCGTCACTGAGATCATCCATTCTCTCTTTCTTCGCAGCGAGTTTGACTGGTTTCGTCTTATGCGTTTGCTTTACGGCATGAGCACGAGCAGGAAAGATTCTGTCTTTCTTGTCGCGCTCCTTCTTTTTCGACAACTTTGGAGGTGATGCCGCTCGCACTGGTGAAGAATTGGAGCTCGACAAGGTCTGCTTCGACACGCTCTGCTTTAACTTGCGATGACTCGTGGCGCTCTGCTTTAACTTGCGATGACTCGTGGCACTCTGCTGGAAGTCGGAGATGAGCTCATCGAGAGACATTTCCTCCTTGTCTTCGTATCTCCATTGATGCGCATCTTTAGATGTAGTGACCTCCTTGTCATCATCAGCCTGTAGTGGATCCATGACCAGCCAGCTCCAGTTTGCTGCAATTGTTGCACCTGCGTATCGACAATGCTGTCTACATATTGATGTGCATCACGACAACGATGTTGACAAGTTGATGTGCATCACGACAACGCTGATGACACGAAGGGCGTCCAACCAACCGCCAAGAACGCCTCTGACGCCAACTAGAGTAGCAAATACTGTAGTAGAGAGAATCACTTTGCATTATACCAGCAATACAACAAGGCTAAACTACCAGGGAGCTTCGCCGGCTCCCCCATCCGTGTCTTCATTCCTGCAGACACTACAAAGAATTCTTTAGCAGTCACTGCTGAATCAAGACAAGTATGACCATGACGAGAGCTCAGAGCTCGAACTCACCTGCCGACGACTCGGAGCGTTCTTCTGCTCCAATCTTCACGCCGATACTGCCACCGCGAATTACGAGCACTTCGCACGCTGCTTTAGTGAAGTGGAGGAAGGATCGTCGCGAGTATGAGGATACCATCCGTAATCGTGCCAAGGGTGAGACGGACGATCTGATTGTCCCAATAAAAAACACCTTTGATGAAGGACTGCTCAGGCAGTGGTGTCGTCTTCGGTGGAAGATGTCCATGTCGGACGTCACCGACGAGCTCATCCTCGACGAGGTTGAAAAGATCATTTCGACTGTGAAAAACAATATTGCCCACGACATCGACCAAGAGATGGCGGAACACCTCCGCATGGATTTAAGTGAGAGTGACGTACACGAACGAGTCATTCAGTACTTTAAGCTGTGCCACGAGATTATTGACGATCACGGCTGGCGCATTTTCTTCACCGAAGACCACGGTAAAAAGCAACTGTGTTCGATACTGATCAATTCACTCGAACCAAAAGCTCTTCGGGAGGAAGTTGACCGAACTGCCCGCTTTCAGACGCGCAAAGCGAAAGAGGACGAGGTAGTTTTGCACGACTTAATCTTGGAGAAGGCGCTGGATCACTAGAAGGCTTTTCAAAGCCAACGTCGAGCCAAGCGTGACCGTGACCGTGGGGACGTGATGCCGAGCGTCCGGCCCAACGTTCTGGCGGCAAGAAATCGACTAAGAAACAGCGAGTGGCCGACGAATCCAGCGGTTCAGGCCATCACCTAAGGGTGTCATTGACCGCCCGAAGAAGCCGCCTACTCCATCACCTAAGGGTGTCATTGACCGCCCGAAGAAGCCGCCTACTCCTTGCCCACATTGCGGTGATCTCCATTGGCTGTCGGAGTGTACTAGTGCAACCGATAGTGAAAAAGCTGAAATTCGGAAAAAGCTTCGCGCACAGCGAAGTGACGGCACGAAGCGTGAGGTGGCTCGCCTAAAGCGAGTTCGTGAGTGCATTCCGGATGAGCAAAAGACTGTTACCCTAAACGAGGTGATGCAGTTACCTTACTGTGCAGACACCGGTGCCGACCGGACTGCTGTTAGTAGGAAACACGTTGAAGAGCTCATGCTCCGTGATCCAGCGGTCAAGCTGACCCGGCTAAACACACCCATGTTGATAGTCGGTGTTGCTGAGCATGAGATCGTTTGCAGTGCATCAGTGCAAGTTCGTGTTTTGCTCAATACGGCGGCAGGCGCAGTTGCAATCCATGATCCGGTCGAGTGTCTGGTAATCGACGACGACGAACCTGAGTTTATTTTGGGTCAAGACCTACTAAAGACGTTGGGTATCGATGTCGATCGACAACTAGAGCAACTTGTAGAGCGCGACACCGACGACGGCGACGACATAGCAGACTCCGACGTCGGAGTGCCTGTCTCTGATACACCTCCAACCGATGATGACCTTCGTGGAGCAGTGGAACGACTTATTCAAGAGGCACTCAAGCATGGCTTCCCGTGCAATTTGGAGGAGCAGCTTCGTGCCATTACCACAAAGCATGACATTTGGCGCATCGAGCTCGGTAACGATCCTCCTGCCCGTGTTAAACCGCTAGAAATCCGTCTCAAAGAGGGATCGAAAGCAGTCAAAAGCAAGCCTCGGCGCTACCCGCCTGCTGTGCGTCTGTATTTGCGAGAGTTCAATCGCAAGTTAGTCGATCTGGGATGGGTATACGAGAACCCACAGAGTCGCTGGGCCAGCCCAGTTTTACCAGTGCGCAAGCCAGGCACAACCGACGACCAGTATCGTCAAACCTGCGACTACCGTCTGGTCAATGACCTCATCGAGGCGATGATCAGTACTATGCCTCACATGAGCGCTCTGCTAGAGTATACAAAAGGTAAAAAGCACTATGGACTGTTCGATCTCCTCAAAGGATTTTGGCAGCTCCCTCTAGCAAAACTTAGCCAAGAGTTGATGTCATACATCACAGACTCAAAAATATATACTCCTCGCCGAGTACCCCAAGGGTGCTGTGATGCTGCTGTTCATTTTCAGCAGACAATGGAGGAGTGCTTTGAGCCGCTTTTGTACAAGTGTCTTATTATCTGGATCGATGATCTATTACTCTTTGCTGATGATATCGACAACTACTTGTTGAAGTTGGAGCAATTCTTCGACCTAGTGGCATCTTTTGGCCTGAAACTCAGTGCCAAGAAGAGCAGCTTGTACCAGAAGTCTGTTAAGTGGTGCGGTCGCATCATCGACAGCGATGGCATCTCCCACGACCCGGAAAGGATCAATACGTTGCGGGCAATGCCGTACCCGACCACTGCTGGACAACTGCAACAGTTCGTTTGCGCCGCCAACTGGATGCGGGAGTCGATTGTTGACTATGCTCGAGCTAGTGTTCGCACTAACGCTAACTGTAGAGTTGGCGACCCTGTATATAAACAGTTAGTTAGTGTGTAGTAAATTTTACTAACATGTTGGTGGAGTTAGACGCTCACCCGTCGCTTCCTGATCCTGAGCCCACAGTTCTGTTGAATGTTTAATGTTGAAGCTTTCTGTCGCGACTAGATTCGTGCTACCGGTATCAAAGACCGAGCCCTTTCCAGCTGCTTCAGATATCGTTGGCGGTCAGATGACAATGATCGGTTGGCTATCGAAGCGCCAACCGCCCTCGTTCGTCTCCCAGTTTACTTTTTTAAACAACGAGGTCACCTTCGTAAAGACCGCGACCAGGTGATTTGAGATGCTCTCTCCGTCGACACCCTCCAAGAAGGCCGTGACAGTGAAAGCACTGCTTCTCAGTGCAAGATAGAACTTGCTCAGTTTATCAAAATGTGTTCTACAACCCAAATGGAGCTCTACAAGGATATGGACGCACTGGAATACTGGCTAGATCATGGTGTGACTGAATTCCTGCTCTTGGCTCCAATTGCAACGAGACTCTTTACGGTTCCTATCTCTTCTGCTGCTGCAGAACGTGTTTGGAGTGCCTTTGCTTTCGTGTGGTCTAAACGCCGCAATCGTTTGACAGCAGACAAAGTGGAGAAGTTAGTGTTTCTCTATACAAACTTCGCTCTGCTCGATACGTGATTGAAGACTGGAAGACGAAGCTACTGAAAGCAGCGACGCATCGGCTGCGCAGGACAATACTACTATACTAGTAGCACTGTAGTTATATAGGAAGTCCACAACAAACAGGGTAACACGTTTGCTAACAGCACTAACAGTAAGTTAGTGTGTAGTAATTCTAGCAAACATGTTGGCGGAGTACACTAGCTCGAGCGGTAGAGCCCCTACAACAGCACCTCGACAATGCACTCCGCAATGGAAAGCGGACCAAACGTGTGGCCGCAGGCATTTCTATCGAACTATCTCAGGAAGAAAAGGCCACGTATGATCGAGTGAAAGATCTACTGGCGACGTCCGCCACATTGGTGCTACCTGATGATACAGCGACGACCTGCATTTTCACTGACGCTTCCGATATGGGCTATGCGGTCATACTGACGCAGGTAAAGGACTTTGATCCAACGGTCTCTGTCACAGCCCAAAACCATCAACTACTCACGTGTTTGAGTGGATCCTTTCACGGTTCTCAGCAGAATTGGACCGTGATCGAGAAGGAAGCATACCCCATTGTGGTTGCCTGCGAGAAGTTAGACTATCTGTTGCTGCGACCACGGCCGTTCCACCTATTTTGCGACCACAGGAATTTGATCCATGTATTCGCGCCGCATACAAACATCAAGAAACATATTCGCGGGAAGTTACTCCGATGGGCGCTCAAACTCATGTCCTATCGCTACGTCATTGAGCATGTGGACGGAGCCTCCAACGTGTGGGCTGATATGCTTTCAAGGTGGGCAGGACAGCCGACGACGACGGTGCACTTGAAGCGTTTCACCCGTGCTCAGGGCAAGAAGAAGCAATTGAAAGCGAGAACGAAGAAGCCATCGGCGCTGCGACCTTTAGACGCGGAGGGCTTCACGTGGCCAACTTTAGCTGAGTTCAGGACTTCGCAGCAGCAACACCAAGCACCTGCCGGTGCGATGCCTGACGAGCACAAGGTGCTGCGAGTGGACCAGCGCATCTGGGTCCCTCATGCTTGCACAGACCTCACACAGCGACTCTGTGTGATCGCTCATTGCGGGGCACAAGGCCATCGTGGTGAGCAGGCAATGGTCAACCACCTACGGAAACTGTTTCATATCCCAGACCTACGAAACGTCGTGCACACATTCGTGTCGACGTGCATGCTGTGTCCGCATGTCAAAGGTGGGAAGATGATCAAAAGACCGTGGAGCGAGACAATCGATTGCAATGAACGAAATGGAGTCCTACATTGGGATTTCTTATCACTCGGCGATTCTTTTGGCGACAGTAAGTACCTACTGGTGCTAAAAGATCACGCGACGCACTTTTGTGAGTTGGTTGTGGGTGATGCAGCGGATAGTGCTGTAGCTACTGCTGCCATCCTTGACTGGCATAGCCGATTTGGAGCACCACCAATGTGGGTTAGTGACAATGGCAGCCACTTCAAAAACGAAGTGGTAGCGGAACTTTCGAGGAGGCTCAAAAGCCAACAGCACTTCACTTTAGCCTACAGTCCATGGATAAATGGATCTGTAGAGCGAGTCAACCGCGACATCCTACAAGTACTACGAGCCATGCTCCTAGAGTACAAAGTATCAACCAAAGACTGGACCTACCCATTGGTTCAAGCCAGCTTGAACCACACAGCTCTTCCTTCGCTTGGCAATCGAGCACCAGTTGAACTATTCACTGGACTACCTTGTCCCTCGCCACTTGCAGAGTTCTATCACCCAGACAGCAAAAGCTGGTCACTCTGCCCGACAATTCGGAAGCGATAGACAAACACCTAGCGGAACTACGAGCTAGCCTGTGCGCAATGCACCAGCCCATCGCCGACCACCGCCTCAAACAGCGACTCCTCAATAAGAGAAAGGAAAGAGGTGAGAACGCGGTCAACTTCGACGTTGGGGACTATGTACTACGCTCACGTGTAGATGAGAAAAAGGGCAACAAGCTCCTGGTCACGTGGCAAGGACCATACAAAGTGGTCCGAGCTGACTCTCACTCATTCAGAATCAGTCATTTAGTAACTGGAGATGAGTCTGATGTACATGCCTCACGTTTGAAGTTCTATGCTGACAATCAGCTTAACGTAACAGAGGAAATTCTAGAGCACATCGCTTCTCAGGGCATCGTCCTGGCCGTAAATGGGTTTAAAAACCATCGGTGGAACGCCTCCATCAAGGACTACGAAGTTCTAGTAAGCTGGAAAGGCTTGGAGTCCGTGGAAGACTCGTGGGAACCTCTCAAATCTTTGGCTACAGAAGTCAAGGTTCTCCTAGACAAATACATCCAACATCAGGATGCAAAGTTGCGCAAGTACTGGAAAGACTACCAGTAAAAATTTCAATCAAAAGATTGCGTACTTTTGCCAAAATCCACAATTTTCTTCTCTTTGCTATTTGGGCACTCTACCATGTAGAGATATGTTGTGCAAACATCTTGCACCAACTCCCGTATTGTACAAATCAATATTGAAGCCAAAACAATTAATCATATTCAACTTCAATAGGTTGCACCTGTAACACTTGTTACATAGACGGTCTATAGGTACATCTGACTACGACTGTCGAATAATGATTACAAAAACTGAACATTTCAGTAATCGTTATCAGCACACATTGCATTATCTGGACCAAGCTTGGAGGGGCAGTGTAGTGGATCCATGACCAGCCAGCTCCAGTTTGCTGCAATTGTTGCACCTGCGTATCGACAATGCTGTCTACATATTGATGTGCATCACGACAACGATGTTGACAAGTTGATGTGCATCACGACAACGCTGATGACACGAAGGGCGTCCAACCAACCGCCAAGAACGCCTCTGACGCCAACTAGAGTAGCAAATACTGTAGTAGAGAGAATCACTTTGCATTATACCAGCAATACAACAAGGCTAAACTACCAGGGAGCTTCGCCGGCTCCCCCATCCGTGTCTTCATTCCTGCAGACACTACACAGCCTGCGAGCCGAAGGACAGCTCAAGGAACATGACCGTTGAGGTCTACAACTGAAGTTACAAGGTGCCAACACAAAGTGTTCGAGATCCGTTTCGATTTCCAACTATTCGAGGCATTTGGCGGTTTGAAGTTGCTTCACTAAACCCCAAATCGAAGTCATGATGCTTCAACGCAAACTACTATTGCTACTTCGAAGTACTATCGGAGTCGTTCACATGTCGCTTGAAGGGGGCGCGAAATAGTCGACGGCCTCGTGGTTCAGAACTTCAGACGCCGTATCTGCCTCCAGTTGCTGTTGTCATGAGGTGGCGACCAGATGCGAGTCCTGCTTCCTCGGTAGAGAAGTGAAGTGCTTGTGAGAAGTGGCCTGCCCTGCGCGACATAGTTCCCTAGCACTGCAGTGCCTCCAGGTTGAAAGTCCATTTTCCAATTTCGGATCTACCGGTCACTCGGTTACCAGCTACACAAGCTCCAACAACCAAGCCTCGACTCCAAGTCCAACTATCAAGATGGTGTTCAGCAAGACGATCGTCGCTCTGTGTGTGGCCGCCGTGGCCTTCTCGAACGGGATGGTGGACGCCTCTGTGGAAGTGGTCGAGACGTACGGCAAGTCCACAGACAGCTACAACACCAACGGAGGCAGGACTGTGAGTGTTGGCACGGGTGTTCACGGTGGGCTCGGCGCGGGGCTCAACGCGCTCCTGAATCTCGGCGCAAATATTGGTGCAGACGTCGCAGCAGGTCTTGGCGCGGGGGTGAAGGCGGGTGCTAATCTCGGTGGAGGTGTGAAAGCTGGTGCTGGAGTCGGCGGGTACGGAGGCCTTGGAGCTGGTGTGGGTGTGGATGCCAACGTTGGAGGTGGCGTAGGCGTCGGTGCTGGTGGCAAGGTCGGTGCAGGTGCAGGTGTAAACGTCGGAGGATACGGCACTAGAGCGGGTGTCGGTCTGAATGCAGGTGCTGGTCTCAAGGCGGGTGCTGGTCTGAATGCTGGTGCCAGTCTCAACGCAGGTGCAGGAGTGAACCTGGTGTGAAGGCTGGTGGTGGAGTGAATGCTGGTGCTGGTGTTGGTGCTAATCTTGGGGTCGGAGCTGGTGTCGGTGTGAACGGCGGTGCAAATCTGGGGGTTGGCGTGAAGGCTGATGCTGGATTGGACGCAGGAGCGAACCTTGGTGCTGGTGTGAAGGCTGGAGTTGGCGTCGGTTTGAATGCTGGGGCCAACCTTGGTGCCGGTGCAAGTCTTGAAGCTGGAGTCAAGACCGGCGCTGGAGTCGCTGCTGACGCTAACCTTGGAGTCGGAGTGAAGGCTGGTGCTGGCGTCAATGGTAATACTGACGTTGGTGCTGGTATCAAGGCGGGGGCTAATGTCGGTGTCGGCGCAGGTGTCAAGGCGGGTGCCGAAGTTGGTCTGAGGGTGAACGGGGGTGTGAAGAGTACTTCTGGAACAGCAGCCGGCTACTCTGGGAAGACTCCAGCTACGACGAAGACGCAGCAAACGTCAGGCCAATACCCGTCGAAGCCGTACCGTCATTTGCGCTACTAGTCTTGTCTGATGATTCTACCGCACTGCTAGTTTAGTGAGCAGCTTGTTGAAAATGTACCTCTGTCTTAGCGTCACTTGGGGATTTCGGAGAAGGAAGTGTGTAACATGTTAAGGGTAAACAACTACGATTTAGATGACGCGGTATGTACAATTAGCGGAGATTAATTGTCTTCGCTATCGCTATCGATATCCTGATCTGGGTGAACTGGTTTGCTTAAGACGCCTAAGTTGCGTAGGTCCTCTACAAGCCCCTCAATGGCACCTTCACTTAGCATAGTGTCGACATCCGCTACACGAGCGTCACCAACGATACCCACCTTCGAAAACCCACTGATTATTGTGGTAGCTTCAAATTGTCCCAACTCGAGCATGGTGCGATTCCCTCTGTCCTTCGCAACTTCAAGAGCCTTGAAATTCAGCATTTGAGCAGATACCGGGCAGCCTTCACCCCTCAAAGAGTTTATCCACCTACATGTAACGAGGTACTCTTCAGCTCCGCCTGGAAGTATAACTGCGTCTCCGACCTTTCGCACGTTCTTGTGCCGTGACTGCACATGTACTCAATGACCGCACGCTTTTTCTTCCACGCGCCAAAATATCGTTGCTTCTTCTTTATGTCGGCTGCACTCTCGACCCCCTTATACATCCTGGAGATCACCTCGTGACTTGAAACCCCGGCGTCGAGAAGTCGGAGAGCCTTCACTTTGTGCTTCTAATCGACTCGGACTCGCTCATACGTTCGTGGCTTCTTCCCAGTACCGGAGACACATTTGCGGCCCTTGGGCATTGTACTGCTCGACTTGGCAAATGCCTGAATGCCACAGCCGTCAGCCTAAGTTTTAGAGATGCCGAGTTTCAGTGCGGCCAGGAAGGACACTCAAGCCAAGTAGTAGCAACCAGGAATAACCAGGTAATCAACTTCAATTTCCTTCCTTTCCTTATCAACATTTGCGTTTCCGGCTCTCCTCGCGTTATTATTGTTGATGATACTATTTCATTGATAATACTGCTCGCAGGGATTCACCAATACTATCGTGATCGTTTTTAGATCCTTTCACACCCTCAATTTCTGCAGCTACTGCATCACCGACTACTGGTAGCATACATGCATACTTCGAAATGCTTCGCTTGGTTACCTGTACAGGCTGTACGTACAACCAACTTGCTTTACAGTACCAGTGTAGGTGTTTTTATACTATACTCTAACTTGATATTTTGTATAGTATACAGTAGCATTTACGTTACTATTTATACATGTAAAGTAGTTGATTAACACTACATGTACAGTAGTACGCTTCAAAAACAGACTGATGATTAGCAAGAAGATTGGAGGATTAGATCAGAGGGAGAGAATTCACCACCACAACGATGATAATGTTCCACCTGATATTTGTTCCCCACCACCAGCGATTAGGAGGTCACCACCAAGGTTTTGAAGGGTTTAAATAACCAGAGCAAGAGTAGTTCACCACCAAGAAAATGTATCTTACCACCAGAGAAATCGTTGTTGCTTGGATGACTTATTCTTGACGGACACGGAAGTTAACAACGATAGTTGTGCATAGAAACAAAAGGCTTAGAAATGAAATTGTGTATGTGCTGCGTTGACGGGCTAATACCTACGTCGTTTAGTGTGATCGCAGGACTGTCTGCTGATACTTGCCTGTGGTGGAGACACACTACCCCTTCTATCATTGTTGGTTCCATGATTAATGACAGCATTCGCGCTGTTAGGTCGATTCGTTTGACCTGATGCTGGAATAGTACTTCGACTTGAACACGCTATCGGTGGTTGCAGCATGGAATCGCTATAACTTCGCGTGTATGGGCTTGTTGTGTCTGTCTGAGTTGGATATAACGCCACGTTTGAGACGTCCGGCGAGTCCAGGAGCATTGATAGGTACATTCCTCTGTCTGTGTGCATGGATGAATCCCCGTACTGCTCCACAATCGATGTGTCACCGTGTCTTTCGATAGTACTCGAATTAATTGCAACAGGAGGAATGACTGGAACACTTGATGTTCTCGGTTGAGGGCCATGCACTGGTGGCCTCTCAAGACCACCAATATAATGTTGCACGGGAAGAATAACTTGAACAGGTCGTTCAAGATGATCAGTAAAAGCAGAAGGAACATTGACTGTAGTATTTCCGCCAAGTGAAAGCCGTGTTAGTTGTTTCCGGGTTGTACGGCGACGTTGGGTAGTCCGAGCCGTAGTAGATTTTCGCTGATTTGTTACGAAGACCGGTACTGGAGGCGGCATTCCGGGGCAATTTAACGCCAACTCCCTTGTACTATGTATCACATGTACACAAATCCCATACTTCATGTTGAAGCGACACGAGCAAGTCCGAACGCGTGCGTCGACTAGCCAGCCATTCTCTGGCATACCCAACCACTGCATCCGCAGTATGTGGATAGATTTATACGGCATACGTTGCTTCCTGGCGTCTTCTGCGAAGAAATCATCAGCTAATTCGCTTTCTTCGTCGCCATACTGCTCTCGAGGGTGATGAAGTACTTGTACTAAGTGTACAGGTAGGTCGCCGGCCGTAAGTACAGGGGTGGCAAGCAGTTCATTGCGGGCAACACTCAAGTTGTAAAGAGCTTTAAGTCGGTCCGAAACTGAGTGTGACATACTGAATGTCTTTCTCATGTGGATAAACACTAGCCTGGACTTATCCAATCTATCGACCAACTCGGCGGGTGTTGCTCTGGCCGACTTGTTCACCAGTTTTAGTGTCTTGTGGTATTGCTCCAATGGATTGTTCGTCGTAGCCCATCCGGAATGGGTGTGGTACGCTTGCCAACATGAAAACCGCGGGTGAAGAATCCACTGCGCTATGATATGGTCGGCTACAGCTTTAAAAGGTGCACACACAACAGATGCAGACCTCCAGGAAGTCAGTACGCTTGACCGTCTAGTTAAATACTCCTCGTGGGAGCGTGTAAAGTGAAGACTGTTTAGATCGCGGAATATCATAGCAGCCGTGACTGGTGCTAACGCTGCCTTTGCAATATAGTCTTTCACGTTTTGACAAACGTGAAACCAGCACATCAGAATCTTAGATTGAGGTAACTGGGCAACACAGGCATTATATTGTGCATTGTCGGCGTCGGTCATGATGAACTGTGGCGCAAATTGGACCACGAAGGTCTCCCAAATCACGCGTTTTAGGAAGGAGCAACACCACTCAATGTCTTGACCGGTCCGTTGAGATGTACAAAAGTACACCACTGGAAAAAACTTCCCGCACATGTCCGATATCCCAAAGACGAACACAGGAAACTTCTGCTTAACCACGCTGTGTGTACTATCAACGTGTAAAATGGTAGTACATCGAGGATCACGCTGTATAGTAACGTAATTATCCAAGAGTGTATAACAGGTGAGCCCAATTCGAAAAGGCGAGCTTGCTGAACCAGTTCCAAGCTTGGGGACCAAATTTCCGTCTTCGCGTGTAGTATCACACAGAATAAGCAACGTATCACCAGATTGAGCAACGTTCTCAGCGACATCGTACATTCGTGCTGCACAAAGATCAATTACAGGCTGCATAGCTTCGCGTTTATTACGCTTACGCCATGCCTTCACAAACGTTTGTACCTGGGTCACTGTTGGCGGAGGGCCGTGTAAATTGCCGCGATCAATCTTCTTCACTAGCAGGCCAAACAAATCGATAGGAACATTCGACGCATCCTCTGCTAGCCGTTCTTCTATCCAACTTTGCATCTGTACAGTGAGCTGTGGTGCCTTGGGTGAAGCTGCCATAGAATCTATCATTGCGTGATTTCCGTCGACAGAAACATTAGCTAAATTGCTGGATTCACAGAGCAGGAGCCGATAGGTACATGAGCACGCTAATCCGGTTTCCTTACAGCGCGTTGACTTGCACTTAGTGAGTATCCTGCGCATTAGGTGCTTCCTATTAGCTTTTCCGCGTCGTCGTGCTCGATATGATTTAGCCGGCAGCGGGCGGGATCGTTGCGGTCACGACTGAAAGACGGAAGGCTCGTGAGAAACTCATCTAAAGAGATCTCTGAGCCTGCTTCATTGCTCCAAAGCTCTTGCCATGGCCTTCTACCTCTGGATGCTCTCCGTGATTGCTGTGCATCATCTTCAGCTGAGCTCATGGATTATGGTTCTGGTTGAATTATGTTAGCCAAACAGTCACTGGGAAGTGGTTTCACCTTGCACTGCGAACGTCCAAGTCTCACTGTTTTCTCTGTTGGGATGTGAGACTAGAATAACGGACGCCTGCGATGGTGTTACAATCTAAATTTATGGTGTTCCAATACAAATGTCTGGTGCGTTGTGCCAATCCAAACGCTGGTGGTGAACTTGCCGTTTTGGTGGTATGCTCACATAGTGCTGGTTGTAAAAATCCCCACTCATTGGATCGCGACTGGAAGGTCGTTACTATTTATACATGTAGTACGCTTCAAAACAGAGTGTTATGGCTTTTATATTATTGTTAATAATAATACATGATAAAAGGAAATTGAAGTTGATTAACTGGTTATTTCTGGTTGCTACTACTTGGCTTGATAATACATGATAAAAGGCCACAATTCCAGGGGGGGGGGGCGTGCAACCGTTGGTCATAGCAACCACGGACAACCATTTCACTCTTCATTCTGCCTGGCCGATGTCATACCGGCGCTACTACATACATGTATACTGACCACTAGCGCGTGCACAGACTATGAAAACATGCCGATGATAAATACAGAGCGGGGTGGCGTATAGCTCTTCGACACGGTGGTGGTGTATGAGAAGGCATAGATTCATAATGGAGTTGAAGAAGTTATACGCGAGCTCCCAACGTTGGTGTTAAGCTGTCACCGTACTCTCCGGTGCTGAACCTAACATACTTTATCCGTGTAAGTAGAGTTTTCGCATCGTGAAATGGCGTGTACTGAATATAATACCATTTATATACAGAACGCGTAAAGTCACAACACTGAATAAAAGTAAGGCATGATAGTATCGCACCTTACTTAGACTACACGTAAGTCTTACATGTAGTATCATTGATACGTGTACTGTTTCCCGCGAGAGTTGCGGTACTTTATATGTTACATATTATGTAAGTCTTAGTATCATTGAATCAATGATACTAAGACTTGGAAACTATGGTGAGGTTAACTAGTGAAGAAGAGAGAGGAGTTGTTGGGAGCCGTCAAAAGACGAAGTAAGCATTGTAGCAGTTAGCGTGGAGGTGTGCCACCAACCTAATGGTTGGCTGCTGGAAACTAAGCTAGTGCTAAGTATCGCTATAGTGAACTCTATAGGTATCACCATAGGCAGGTTTTGTGAACCGTATCTATGCAAAGGGCTAGTCTCAACAGCCTCCCTGCATCTTTGCATCGATCGACTTGATATTGGTTATCACAGTTTAGCAGATATTCCAGGTTTTCTCTGCAGGCGACATTTCAGTTCATAACCTGCAGCCTTCCTGGAAGTGGCTCGGCAGCTGATCCGTCGTTGGTCCTTGCGCTCAGGGCGCGAGAGAAACTAGGACATCGAGCCTGCCATGGTGAGGCTGTGGGAAACCGGGATATCTCGGCGCTAGGCGCCGCGTCGGGCAAGAGTATGCCACGCAAGCGGCGGAATAGATCGGCCGCCAGGATCGCAAGTCGCCAGAGTATCCAGCGCGTCGGACACGTGCCAGCGAAGGGTGCACAGAGCCTTTCGGTGGCTGGGGGACGGTGTATCGACGCAGCGGACGGCGCAGATCGCGCGGCAGGAGAGAAGACGGCCACGGAGCCAGTTGATCGGGCTTCCGCGTTGGCTTCGCCACGTGATGTCACAGAAGCGGGGGAATGTAGTGACGGAACGAGTACTATGGTCGACACAACTGGCCGAATTAGTACCGTAATTGACGGAACCAGTACCGTAGCTGACGGATATTTTATCATCGTCGAGAGAAAATGTAGTTCCCAGTTTCTGTGGAGTGGACCTTCCCAGCAAATTTGTCTATTGTGCCTGCATGGATATAAATTCATATGCCAATTGTAATTCGGTACTTGACCAGAGAAAACCTCAACGAGGAGAAAACCTTTTACGAACAAACTTAAAAACCCAGTGGGAAAAATAAAAGAACGCATTTAATTTGGCATGCTTCATGCATTAGTGTTATACTCGTACACTTAAACGGTAAGACAGTTGTGACTCGGAGATGGAAACTTCAACAGCCTCCCGCATCGAGGAGCGCGACGTCCGGCGCATTGAGGTGCCTATAAAATTCACTGCCGTGACGGGAATATTCGTCGTCACTATAGTACAGATCTTCATGGATAGTTCATCATGATTTAGGCGATTCAATAGACCTTCGAAAAGAGAAAATCTGTTAACCAGGCCAGTAGCAGCGATCAATATATTGTCTTCGCAGGACTGTACTCTGCGGATTCATTGTGGCTAATCAGGAAAACCATAATGGAGAAAACCTGTTCACCGATCAATTCCTCGCAGTCAATTATGCGGCTTTAGATATTAGATGCAGTTGCTTCATTGCATGGTTGGCTATTCAGAAAAAAACCATATTATAAAGGAAAAATCCTATTCACCAATTTGTGAATCTTCTCAAAATTAGAGTCTCCGTAAGAGCACTGTTCTTCGTCATGAGTGTTAAAGAGGTTAAAGCTTCTCTATTTGTGAGGACATTCTTCTTCTCACTGACACAGCATCAGACATCTCGTATAGAGGGTACTGTGTTGCCTGTAACTTAAAGTCACTTCATATCTCTATTGATGTACTTCATGTAGTTAGCTTTAATGGGATTTCTTCCATATTGCCGCGTAACAGCGGGCTTAACAGCAATTACTGAGGCAGATAAATATCATTGCTACTAGTAATGCTGAAGCTTTAGATGTAGTACTAGAAGATGCACATGTTCATTGCCATTAACGGCAGATAAGTGCTTGGCATTTATGCTCATGGGATAAATTAAGTGAAATGAAAGAAAGAAGCGATAAAGTCATGCTATATATCTCAATGCTGGGATATTCATCGTAGAACACAGAGGCGATGTATTCGTGCATGTTGTTCATGGTAGGAGACATACGAGGTTCATTTTCAAGACAGAGGCATAGAGTTTGCTTGTCAATCTGGCCAATATGCGTTTAATCGTGCATTTCAATGACAATGTGTAAACATTACATGTCCAAACTGTTATTGTTGTGCATTAGCGAAATTCGTGCTTGCATCACTATTTTATGGCGTTTGTATTTTACGTGCCATGCATTTCGATAAGCGATCATATTCGTGCTTGTAAGAGTGCTAAACAGAGGCGTAGTTCGTGCATGTTGCTTGTAAAGACATATGCGTAAATCGTGCATGTCAATAGGCCAGTTTACATAACGAAACTTGTTCAAGGAAAACTCGCTTAGGAGAAAAACCTAAGTTACGTTCTTCATGTTTGTTCATGGTTCCCAGTTTCTGGTAGTGTAGTGTAGACTCAACTTGCATACCCTACGGGGCAGTCTTACAGTGTGTTGTACATGTACACATGCGAGCATCCAGGGCTTTGCTTCCTGAGATCAACTACATGGTCTCGCAGGTACCGACAATATGTCATGGTATTTAGTAGAGCTCCGAGCACGGGGTAGCATCCGGCTTTGTAAGGGAGTAGCTAGGGATTTCATCTAGCGTTGCCATTGTCACAGGACGGCATTCAGCCAGGGTAGCTTTGGCTTAGGCAACTTGTTCTGATTGTCCGCGCAGGCATCATGGCCTCTAGATGCGTTCAACGTGCAGTTCAGACATCCATGCAACTTTGGACTCGTTACCTATGACTGGTCGTCAGGGTCAGACGATGGTTTGAGCTCATCATCGCTTGCTTCGTAGTCTACGGCATCGGAGTCGAGGTCGTCATTCTCTGCCGGCTTGCGCTTCGGCGTAGTTTTCTAGTCTGGATGGTTGGTCTCGTTTTCATCAGACTCGTCCTCGGAAATGCCATCGTAGTCGGGTTTCTTGACAAAGCCGAGTAGGTGTTTTCCGTCGAGGGCTGCGCACACGCAGGTCTTCCACACTTCAAAGTTCTCAGCGTCAATGAGGCGTGGAAACTCGTCGCTTGAGGCTTAGCTTGGGCTCATAACCTATGGTGAGGTTAACTAGTGAAGAAGAGAGAGGAGTTGTTGGGAGCCGTCAAAAGACGAAGTAAGCATTGTAGCAGTTAGCGTGGAGGTGTGCCACCAACCTAATGGTTGGCTGCTGGAAACTAAGCTAGTGCTAAGTATCGCTATAGTGAACTCTATAGGTATCACCATAGGCAGGTTTTGTGAACCGTATCTATGCAAAGGGCTAGTCTCAACAGCCTCCCTGCATCTTTGCATCGATCGACTTGATATTGGTTATCACAGTTTAGCAGATATTCCAGGTTTTCTCTGCAGGCGACATTTCAGTTCATAACCTGCAGCCTTCCTGGAAGTGGCTCGGCAGCTGATCCGTCGTTGGTCCTTGCGCTCAGGGCGCGAGAGAAACTAGGACATCGAGCCTGCCATGGTGAGGCTGTGGGAAACCGGGATATCTCGGCGCTAGGCGCCGCGTCGGGCAAGAGTATGCCACGCAAGCGGCGGAATAGATCGGCCGCCAGGATCGCAAGTCGCCAGAGTATCCAGCGCGTCGGACACGTGCCAGCGAAGGGTGCACAGAGCCTTTCGGTGGCTGGGGGACGGTGTATCGACGCAGCGGACGGCGCAGATCGCGCGGCAGGAGAGAAGACGGCCACGGAGCCAGTTGATCGGGCTTCCGCGTTGGCTTCGCCACGTGATGTCACAGAAGCGGGGGAATGTAGTGACGGAACGAGTACTATGGTCGACACAACTGGCCGAATTAGTACCGTAATTGACGGAACCAGTACCGTAGCTGACGGATATTTTATCATCGTCGAGAGAAAATGTAGTTCCCAGTTTCTGTGGAGTGGACCTTCCCAGCAAATTTGTCTATTGTGCCTGCATGGATATAAATTCATATGCCAATTGTAATTCGGTACTTGACCAGAGAAAACCTCAACGAGGAGAAAACCTTTTACGAACAAACTTAAAAACCCAGTGGGAAAAATAAAAGAACGCATTTAATTTGGCATGCTTCATGCATTAGTGTTATACTCGTACACTTAAACGGTAAGACAGTTGTGACTCGGAGATGGAAACTTCAACAGCCTCCCGCATCGAGGAGCGCGACGTCCGGCGCATTGAGGTGCCTATAAAATTCACTGCCGTGACGGGAATATTCGTCGTCACTATAGTACAGATCTTCATGGATAGTTCATCATGATTTAGGCGATTCAATAGACCTTCGAAAAGAGAAAATCTGTTAACCAGGCCAGTAGCAGCGATCAATATATTGTCTTCGCAGGACTGTACTCTGCGGATTCATTGTGGCTAATCAGGAAAACCATAATGGAGAAAACCTGTTCACCGATCAATTCCTCGCAGTCAATTATGCGGCTTTAGATATTAGATGCAGTTGCTTCATTGCATGGTTGGCTATTCAGAAAAAAACCATATTATAAAGGAAAAATCCTATTCACCAATTTGTGAATCTTCTCAAAATTAGAGTCTCCGTAAGAGCACTGTTCTTCGTCATGAGTGTTAAAGAGGTTAAAGCTTCTCTATTTGTGAGGACATTCTTCTTCTCACTGACACAGCATCAGACATCTCGTATAGAGGGTACTGTGTTGCCTGTAACTTAAAGTCACTTCATATCTCTATTGATGTACTTCATGTAGTTAGCTTTAATGGGATTTCTTCCATATTGCCGCGTAACAGCGGGCTTAACAGCAATTACTGAGGCAGATAAATATCATTGCTACTAGTAATGCTGAAGCTTTAGATGTAGTACTAGAAGATGCACATGTTCATTGCCATTAACGGCAGATAAGTGCTTGCATTTATGCTCATGGGATAAATTAAGTGAAATGAAAGAAAGAAGCGATAAAGTCATGCTATATATCTCAATGCTGGGATATTCATCGTAGAACACAGAGGCGATGTATTCGTGCATGTTGTTCATGGTAGGAGACATACGAGGTTCATTTTCAAGACAGAGGCATAGAGTTTGCTTGTCAATCTGGCCAATATGCGTTTAATCGTGCATTTCAATGACAATGTGTAAACATTACATGTCCAAACTGTTATTGTTGTGCATTAGCGAAATTCGTGCTTGCATCACTATTTTATGGCGTTTGTATTTTACGTGCCATGCATTTCGATAAGCGATCATATTCGTGCTTGTAAGAGTGCTAAACAGAGGCGTAGTTCGTGCATGTTGCTTGTAAAGACATATGCGTAAATCGTGCATGTCAATAGGCCAGTTTACATAACGAAACTTGTTCAAGGAAAACTCGCTTAGGAGAAAAACCTAAGTTACGTTCTTCATGTTTGTTCATGGTTCCCAGTTTCTGGTAGTGTAGTGTAGACTCAACTTGCATACCCTACGGGGCAGTCTTACAGTGTGTTGTACATGTACACATGCGAGCATCCAGGGCTTTGCTTCCTGAGATCAACTACATGGTCTCGCAGGTACCGACAATATGTCATGGTATTTAGTAGAGCTCCGAGCACGGGGTAGCATCCGGCTTTGTAAGGGAGTAGCTAGGGATTTCATCTAGCGTTGCCATTGTCACAGGACGGCATTCAGCCAGGGTAGCTTTGGCTTAGGCAACTTGTTCTGATTGTCCGCGCAGGCATCATGGCCTCTAGATGCGTTCAACGTGCAGTTCAGACATCCATGCAACTTTGGACTCGTTACCTATGACTGGTCGTCAGGGTCAGACGATGGTTTGAGCTCATCATCGCTTGCTTCTGTAGTCTACGGCATCGGAGTCGAGGTCGTCATTCTCTGCCGGCTTGCGCTTCGGCGTAGTTTTCTAGTCTGGATGGTTGGTCTCGTTTTCATCAGACTCGTCCTCGGAAATGCCATCGTAGTCGGGTTTCTTGACAAAGCCGAGTAGGTGTTTTCCGTCGAGGGCTGCGCACACGCAGGTCATCCACACTTCAAAGTTCTCAGCGTCAATGAGGCGTGGAAACTCGTCGCTTGAGGCTTAGCTTGGGCTCATAACCTATGGTGAGGTTAACTAGTGAAGAAGAGAGAGGAGTTGTTGGGAGCCGTCAAAAGACGAAGTAAGCATTGTAGCAGTTAGCGTGGAGGTGTGCCACCAACCTAATGGTTGGCTGCTGGAAACTAAGCTAGTGCTAAGTATCGCTATAGTGAACTCTATAGGTATCACCATAGGCAGGTTTTGTGAACCGTATCTATGCAAAGGGCTAGTCTCAACAGAAACAGTACACGCATCAATGACATTGATGCGTGTACTGTTTCCCGAGAGAGTTGCGATCAGGATTGTTAGCTGTGCGGCACAGCCTGTGCCATAAGGAAATTCTACATGTACAGTAATTGCCTATTTGGCATGATTTACTACCACTTTCTTGGGCCAGAAGCATTATGATTAAGCTCCACAAGCTAGTGTGCAAACTGATTAACTCGTTTCGCAGGCAAGCAACAGAGACGCCTGATATTACAGCTACAGTACTGTACATGACATGTACTACATGTACGTTGTACAGTATACGGAGGAAATGATGATAAATCGAGTAAGATCACTTGACAGACTGCAAGTCGTTAGGCTAATTGCGCAGCCATGTTGAAGATCCATCTGGATTCCAATCATAGGATTGGACAAGGTCCGGAGTCCGGATGCGTACATACAGTGCTGCTACTGTATTAACTATAGGCGCACTCATTTTTTTCTGCTGCTGTTCGACAGAAACTGTTTTGTAAAGCGCCACATCCCGCAGAACATGCTCAACTGCTGCTACCCACTCGTGCTTATTCTACTTTCGCGATCTCCAATTGTTGCAGGCAAACGATGGAAATTGACAGATTTGAGGGTGTTCCAATCTATAGGCGCACTAGCGATTAGGCAAAATTTTGCAGAATTCATTGTTTTTAATTGGCTGAAAATTGTACGGTTAGTTTCCCTGTGCAAGATGTTTTGCTGGCGCCACATTTCGAGGCTTCGGAGATTCTCCAAAATGCCAAGGGGGCCAAGATTGACCGAGGAGGAGAAAGGTCGCACCACCGAGACGGCAGAAGTAACAGGTGGATCGCACGTGAGCTCAAGCGCAGTGAGCATGCTGTACGAAACGTTTTGACGTTTCGTTCTGCTAAAAACCTATCAAAAAAGGTCGGAAGGAAGGCTAAATGTACAAAACGCATGGCTCGTCGAGTGTTTCGACTGGCCACCGTGAAAAAATTATCCTCCAAACGGGTGTCGGTGGAGCTCGAAGGCGTTCTACAACCCAGTACAATTCGTAAGCTGCTCAACTCGTCTAAACTGGCCAAGTGGATCAAGCGCAAACCGTCGCCGGCCATCAAGCCGCACCATAAGATTGCCCGAGCAGCTTTTGCTGCAAAATTTTTAAGTAAAACCAGGATTTGGCGTCGTATTGTTTTTAGTGACGAAAAGAAATTTATCTTGATTTGTCCTGACGGCTACCAGTACTACTGGCACGACGTCAGGAACAATCATGAACTTTTCTCGAAGCGAGCGAGTGGGGGAGGAAGTGTGATGGTGTGGGCGGGCATGAACTATTTTGGAAAAACTGAGATCGCTTTTCTGGAGGGGAGACAAAACTCTGAATGCTACACTAAAACGCTGGACAACTATCTTACACCTTTTCTCGATAACCTTCGTGAAAATCATGGCATGTCGAGACCAATTTTTCAGCAAGACAACGCATCTATTCACGAATCACGATTTACTAAGGCTCACATTGAGGCGCTGGGGATCCGTAAGCTGAAGTGGCCTTCTAAAAGCCCAGATTTGAACCCAATAGAAAATGTTTGGGGGCAGTTGGCGTGGTCTGTGTATGAAGGCGGGCGGCAGTTCGATACTAAAGAGGAATTAAAGGCTCAGATCACTCGTAGCTGGGACAGCATCAAGCTAAAACTACTTACGGCACCTCGTGGACGGTATGCCGACTCGAATGGCTCACGTTGTTCTCAAAAATGGCGGTCCGATCGACAAATAGTTTAGAGATTAGCATGTGCGCCTATAGTTTAGAACACATAATAAATCTCCATTTTGCTTTTTTTTTCATTGGTTGCCCTTTCCAAGAAATCTACCACAGATACGTCGTTTGCATCAGTCGGGCGTGCTATCTTGGGTGCGGCACTTTTCAAAAGCTTTCAGTGGAGCAGCAGCTAAAAATTTTGAGTGCGCCTATAGTTAATAGCAGCACTGTATACAGTGTTAGCTTTTACCCCTCACTTCTCGATTTTGCCCGACGAACACAAGCCCAACATTATCACACCCGCTATGCGTGCGACCTCCATCATCTTGTTGGCTGCTGTCACGGTTCTTGCAAGTGTCACTGGCGTCTCTGCAGCCACCACTGGCGCAGACTTGGCTAAAGTAGCTCCGAACGAGGCAACACCTTCAATTGAAAGCGCCCACGCGACAAGATTCCTAAGAAAACGCAAGGCTCGCCATAACACGGACACGGAGAGTGAGGAGCGCAATGGTTTTGCCGTGCTGCAAGGACTGAAAAAAACATTTGAAAAAGGTCGCCGATTTGCCTTTCGACAAGGCTTGGCATTACAGGTACCTTAGTGTGATATCAACCATTAATCAATTCAGTGTTTTCTACTGTGCTGGTGGTATTTCCTTTACTAATTTAATTAGCCCTTAAAAATGTACTACAATAATCGGTGGATTTTCGAAGGTGGGTATCGTTGGTGACGCTCGTGCAGCGGATGTCGACACTATGCTAAGTGAAGGTGCCATTGAGGGGCTTGTAGAGGACCTACGCAACTTAGGCGTCTTAAGCAAACCAGTTCACCCAGATCAGGATATCGATAGCGATAGCGAAGACAATTAATCTCCGCTAATTGTACATACCGCGTCATCTAAATCGTAGTTGTTTACCCTTAACATGTTACACACTTCCTTCTCCGAAATCCCCAAGTGACGCTAAGACAGAGGTACATTTTCAACAAGCTGCTCACTAAACTAGCAGTGCGGTAGAATCATCAGACAAGACTAGTAGCGCAAATGACGGTACGGCTTCGACGGGTATTGGCCTGACGTTTGCTGCGTCTTCGTCGTAGCTGGAGTCTTCCCAGAGTAGCCGGCTGCTGTTCCAGAAGTACTCTTCACACCCCCGTTCACCCTCAGACCAACTTCGGCACCCGCCTTGACACCTGCGCCGACACCGACATTAGTCCCCGCCTTGATACCAGCACCAACGTCAGTATTACCATTGACGCCAGCACCAGCCTTCACTCCGACTCCAAGGTTAGCGTCAGCAGCGACTCCAGCGCCGGTCTTGACTCCAGCTTCAAGACTTGCATCGGCACCAAGGTTGGCCCCAGCATTCAAACCGACGCCAACTCCAGCCTTCACACCAGCACCAAGGTTCGCTCCTGCGTCCAATCCAGCATCAGCCTTCACGCCAACCCCCAGATTTGCACCGCCGTTCACACCGACGCCAGCTCCAACCCCAAGATTAGCACCAACACCAGCACCTGCATTCAGACCGACACCCGCTCTAGTGCCGTATCCTCCGACGTTTACACCTGCACCTGCACCGACCTTGCCACCAGCACCGACGCCTACGCCACCTCCAACGTTGGCATCCACACCCACACCAGCTCCAAGGCCTCCGTACCCGCCGACTCCAGCACCAGCTTTCACACCTCCACCGAGATTAGCACCCGCCTTCACCCCCCTGCGCCAAGACCTGCTGCGACGTCTGCACCAATATTCGCGCCGAGATTCAGGAGCGCGTTGAGCCCCGCGCCGAGCCCACCGTGAACACCCGTGCCAACACTCACAGTCTTGCCTCCGTTGGCGCTGTAGCTGTCTGTGGACTTGCCGTACGTCTCGACCACTTCCACAGAGGCGTCCACCATCCCGTTCGAGAAGGCCACGGCGGCCACACACAGAGCGACGATCGTCTTGCTGAACACCATCTTGATAGTTGGACTTGGAGTCGAGGCTTGGTTGTTGGAGCTTGTGTAGCTGGTAACCGAGTGACCGGTAGATCCAAAATTGGATAATGGACTTTCAACCTGGAGGCACTGCAGTGCTAGGGAACTATGTCGCGCAGGGCACACTTCTCACAAGCACTTCACTTCTCTACCGAGGAAGCAGGACTCGCATCTGGTCGCCACCTCATGACAATAACAACTGGAGGCAGATACGGCGTCTGAAGTTCTGAACCACGAGGCCGTCGACTATTTCGCGCCCCCTTCAAGCGACATGTGAACGACTCCGATAGTACTTCGAAGTAGCAATAGTAGTTTGCGTTGAAGCAAGCTTCAAGAATCTTGAATCAAAACCGCCAAATGCCTCGAATAGTTGGAAATCGAAACGGATCTCGAACACTTTGTGTTGGCACCTTTGTAGTTGTAGACCTCAACGGTCATGTTCCTTGAGCTGTCCTTCGGCTCGCAGGCTGATGATGACAAAGAGGTCACTACATCTAAAGATGCGCATCAATGGAGATACGAAGACAAGGAGGAAATGTCTCTCGATGAGCTCATCTCCGACTTCCAGCAGAGTGCCACGAGTCATCGCAAGTTAAAGCAGAGCGTGTCGAAGCAGACCTTGTCGAGCTTCAATTCTTCACCAGTGCGAGCGGCATCACCTCCAAAGTTGTCGAAAGAAGGAGCGCGACAAGAAAGACAGAATCTTTCCTGCTCGTGCTCATGCCGTAAAGCGAACGCATAAGACGAAACCAGTCAAACTCGCTGCGAAGAAAGAGAGAATGGATGATCTCAGTGACGACGACGTAGCTGTATCACCCATGCCTCGCCTCGACCAAGTGCTTCGAAACAAACCATCATTTATCCCCAAACGCCGAGCCATCGTTGGATCCTCCACCCAGTCAAGACGAACTCCAACTCAACAGAGAAAACCCAAAGCCAGATCGCCGGTGTTGTCTTCTCCTTCTCTGACTCCACAGTCGCTATCCCCACCAACGTCTTCATCCTCTCTACTCGACATTGGGGATAACAAGGCTGAAACTCCAGACGAGGACTCCATCGACGCTTGATAGGGAAGGATATTCCGAGACCTCAATCGATTAATCTCCACTGGGAGTCGTGAGCTTCGACAATCCAGAGGAAGAGCACGATCCCCAACAACCGATGAGATGTCGACGGTGATCCGACAAAGTACTCGCTTCCGACGAAACAAAGGCAACGACCACCACTCTTCACTTCGACTTCAACTTCGACGTAAATCCAGGTCTGAGTCACCCCCACCTCCTCCACCACCAGAAGACCCGGAAGAGGAAGAAGATTCGTTTGCAGAGGAGATACGGAAGCTGAGAACGAGCCGCAGGTTAAGCTCAGTTCTGTCAACTAAAAGTCCAGGGAAAGAGGCTCCGAACGAGGAAATGAGTCCGAATAGCTCCGAGGTATGCGCCATTGCAGCTTTGAAAGTTCGCAATGCGTCGAACGCTATCAGCGAGTTGTTACGCGAAGCTCTGAAGCCGTTTGGAGAAAAACAACGAGAGGAAGAGGAAAAGACGACGATTGAAGATGAGGAATCAGGAGCGATCCGGAACGCCGCGACGGCAGAGCTACCGTCAGCGACTCGGACGATCGTTTCTCAGTTAGACTTGGCGTTTGCAGAAATGACAGAGCAACGGAAAACTGACTTAAAGGCTGAAGCAGATGCTGTCGCTGCTGTTAAAGATGCTGAGAAGAAAGAACGAGAAGCTGCTGATGAGAAGAAGAAGGCTGAAGAGAAGGCGGCCAAGGAGAGAGAGATGGAGATCCTACGCAGGCAATGCAGGGTAAACTCTTGGCGTGCTCGACGGACATTGAACATGTTCTTAATCAGCTTGAAGGCTCCGATACAGTAGAACCAAGCGACATGGAAGCGGAGATCAAGGCCTTACGGAACGCTACCGAAGTTAAAATCCAAGCAATTGAATCGCAGATATCAACGAAAGCTTCTAAGCAGACTCACAGCGATCGAGGCGATGGTATTTCATGGCAAGCAGTGGACTGGATACAAACCAACGTTGAAATGGCTCCTGGAACTCCTTCCAAACGCACTGAGGAAAGGCTGGAAGTGACCGAACGTGAGGAAGCTGTGCCAGAGGAGAATGAAGAACCATTCGAGAGAATTTTACAGCTGCAGGTGCTGGAGAAACTGGACCTGACGATGCTCAAACTCAAACACGTTCTTGCAATCGACACGAAGGAAGTTGCAGAAGCAAAAGAGAAGGAGAGACAAGAGCGAGAGAAAGAGGCGAAGATTCTAGCACAGCAAATCTTAGAGGACGAGCGGAAGAAGCTTGAGCGTGAAGATGCGATGAATGCAAGGCGGAGGGTAATGGGACTGACCTCCGTCGATGAAGTAGAGGGTTGGATCGAAGAAGGACGGCAGCTTTGGGATGAAGTTGGGTACGATAGATCACTGAATCGATTGCTGACCTCGATGGAGAGCTGTACGAGTCAGCAGAACCAGAAAAATCGATATGCCAATTCTGATAACTTCGCATCTAAACGAGCGGAAGCACTGCATCAGTTTGACGGCTTACCTGGTGTTGTTTCAACTGCTACCGAAAACAAGCCAGGTCTGGGTCGGACCGAGGCCAGTCCGGTTCATAGTGTTGCTCAGCTACGGTGGATAGAGACCGCATGTTCCCCAAGCGACAGTGGAAGTGACGAAGACAACGCCAGAGGTGGATTCGCCAGTACCATCAACTCACCTTCACTTCGAATTGACAGGCGTCACAGAAAACAAAGAGGTATGAACGACTATTGTCGGGATCAACATTCTTCATCGTCTCCACGACAGCCGCAAGAAATATTACCGAATTCACGTGAACTCACGGCGAGAAGATACTGCGACAACGAAACATTTCATGACAAGGATTTCTTAAAGGACCACCGTCGTGACAGAAGATTAACGAAGCAGAAGACACGGGAACGGGGGAGTAGACACCAGCAAGAAGTGGCCCGAACAATCCAAGCTTTACAAGTGGAGAGGCGACAGAAAGCTACCTGGATTCGAAGTCGCGTTTGGAGCCCGTCGACTGGACGGTATCCCTTGTAGGCTGTAACCAATAAAGGTATGACGAAAGCATAGTTCAATTTATAACTCACACGTCGAAGTACGTGAACTCCGTAGTGTGTATTGAATTCAACAACACAAAGTTTCAAGTCAAGTTGTGTTTTGTATTTACATGTTACGTCCGAAAGTGGACGGTGCTGTCACCAGTTACTGGATGAAAGACTCGTACTTGGCCGGGTTCCAGTCCGGGAAGAACTTGGCCACGCTCTCCTGCGCCTCCTGCTCCGTACCGACAACACCGCGACCTTCCTCGAACAGCGTCGTGAGGAACGCCTGGAAGTCCGTGTTGAACTTCTTCTTGTTCTCCTCGAAGTCGACGTGACGCACCTCGATCTTCTTGTTCAGTTTCTTCTCCACGAGGTCGCGGATCTGCAGCGGAGACAAACGTTCAGCTTCGAACGGGATCCTGGCACCTTCCAGTGCGCTCTTGGCGCCGTAGACAGCACGTGAGCCACGAAACGACCGACGTCCGTGCGTGCCGCCAGGATACTGAAAGCAGTCTCACCCTTGCCCACCACGTTCATATAACCTTCGTCGTAGTGGTAGTCTGAAGTAAGGCAGGAACTCGGCGAACAGACCCGTGTAGAAGATGGTGAAGGGGATCTGGTGCTGCGTAAGTAGGTCCTGCACCTCCTTCTTAGTCACGTTCGGACCTTCCGTCACTTTGACACCGTACTCGGCCGGTACGAACAGCTGGATACCGGCAGCCTTGGCAGCGGGAACGATAGCCTTCTGCACGGGCATGTTGTAGGGCGACACGGTGCTGACAGCCACTTCACTGCCGCTCAGAGCCTTCTTGACGGCGTCCTCGTCCTCGTACGAGACCTGGTAGAGCGTAGCACCGCGCGCCTTGAAGGCCTGCAGCTCCGGTTTGGACTCGTCACGCGTGAGGATGGCGACCGACACGTCGCTCTTCTTGAGCAGCTCGTCCACGACGGTGCCGCCGACGCCGCCAGCTCCGATGATGGCGAACTTGGTGTAGACAGACATGGCTGGGATGTGTGGTGGTGGTGGGGTGGTAGAGTGGACTTGTGTCGTAGTGAGACTTTTGAATTATGAGCGGTAGAACTCTGGTAGAACCTGCACGGACACGCTGATGACACATTGATCTGCTGACGTACTTGAAGTGCTTTACCATATATTGTTGTCATGCTGGTTCCGTAAATAACGACCAATCGATACTGCTGTATTAGAGCCGTCATCAGGTGTTAGGCTGCATTTCACAATGGACAACTACATACCTGTGCATCATTGTGCTTTATTCATGGACGTTTCCGTCATATCGATGCAGTATACTGCATTGAAGTGGCTTTAACATGTCAAGAGTTTCGACTGGATCGCATCGGCAGGGCCGTGCTCGTCAGCTTCATTGTTAGGATACCGGAAGAACCTTAGTCTTCTGCTGTGCGCGCCTACATCATGTAGTGTAGTCGACAAAACCGCATCATTAATGTTACCTGTTTCTCCCGTTAACCTTAACCATGCAGCGCTCGCTTTGACCATAAAACTATCATGCACCTATTCACGGACATTTACCTTGAGATATGCGTATGTACCGTACCGTACGTCATCTGAAGCGCACTCGACATGCGGTCACCAGCTGCCAAGTGTCCGGCATGAGGTCCTCCAGCATTCAAGCGCGCGTTACACCGATCGACAGAATGCAGAGTCCATATAAAAAGGGCGCCTGTGATATAAAATTGTGTGCACATTTTGTTATCAACCAATCAAATTGCCCGATGCAGCGTTCAATCGCTAAAATAAAACTCCACCAGCCACTCGATAAAATGGAGGAAGCGGACGAGGAGTCCTCGCAGCCCCCACCACCCGCGACAGTATTGCAGGAAGCAAAGGAGGTTGCCACACACAGGCCTCCTTGACGAGGTGTACGCGCCAGCCAAACAACGCCGCATGCACTACACAATACAAGAAAAACGACGTGTCCTTTTAAGCTATAGAGGGGCTAAGCCAACGCAAAGCTACGCAAGAGCAACAGCTACTGCTACGACGGCGAAAGGAGAGCGCTTGGCTGGCGATAGCAAAAGCGCGTGCCATTTCAGCCTGGGAATCCATTAAACCGTCACTAGTGCAATTTTTAGTGCAAAATACAGCTGCTCTCTATCTTTTACCAAAATCGATATTAATTCGCTCTCACATAACCAGTCTACACGCGCCGAACAGACTTTGCACCTGCGGGAAAGTGGTCGTTGCATTCTGTCGATCGGTGTAAGCGTTTTGAAGCTCACAATCATTCCAAGACAAAAAATACTACCGAAAGAATTGTCCCGTACTTAAGAACTCGCTTGGCCCGATGCTTAAGTTAGCTTGACAGGTAATCTCAAATGTCGTTAATCTCAAATGTCGTTAGAATGTTACTGTCGTATTTATGGTACATGTATCCGTCCATGTACCGTAGCCTTACTTTTTGTTATGGTATTCACAATCCGCCCTACCATGCTCAAGTACGTCAGCAGCTCTTCTTGCCACGATGGCGCTAACGAGGACGATGATTAGCTTCGGCTTAGCAAAATACTCGGTATTTACCTGCTCATAATTCAAAAGTCTCAGTACGACTCAAGTCCACTCTACCACCCCACCACCACCACACATCCCAGCCATGTCTGTCTACACCAAGTTCGCCATCATCGGAGCCGGCGGCGTCGGCGGCACCGTCGTGGACGAGCTGCTCAAGAAGAGCGACGTGTCGGTCGCCATCCTCACGCGTGACGAGTCCAAACCGGAGCTGCAGGCCTTCAAGGCGCGCGGTGCTACACTCTACCAGGTCTCGTACGAGGACGAGGACGCCGTGAAGAAGGCTCTGAGCGGCAGTGAAGTGGCTGTCAGCACCGTGTCGCCCTACAACATGCCCGTGCAGAAGGCTATCGTTCCCGCTGCCAAGGCTGCCGGTATCCAGCTGTTCGTACCGGCCGAGTACGGTGTCAAAGTGACGGAAGGTCCGAACGTGACCAAGAAGGAGGTGCAGGACCTACTTACGCAGCACCAGATCCCCTTCACCATCTTCTACACGGGTCTGTTCGCCGAGTTCCTGCCTTACTTCCTAGACTACCACTACGACGAAGGTTACATGAACGTGGTGGGCAAGGGTGAGACTGCTTTCAGTATCACGGCACGCACGGACGTCGGACGTTTCGTGGCTCACGTGCTGTCTACGGCGCCAAAGAGCGCACTGGAAGGTGCCAGGATCCCGTTCGAAGCTGAACGTTTGTCTCCGCTGCAGATCCGCGACCTCGTGGAGAAGAAACTGAACAAGAAGATCGAGGTGCGTCACGTCGACTTCGAGGAGAACAAGAAGAAGTTCAACACGGACTTCCAGGCGTTCCTCACGACGCTGTTCGAGGAAGGTCGCGGTGTGGTCGGTACGGAGCAGGAGGCGCAGGAGAGTGTGGCCAAGTTCTTCCCGGACTGGAACCCGGCCAAGTACGAGTCTTTCATCCAGTAACTGGTGTGCTTGACCACACCGTCCAGTTTCGGAGGGTCAAACGTAACATGTAAATACAAAAACACAACTTGAAACTTTGCGTTGTCGAATTCAATACACACTACGGGTACTTCGACGTGTGAGTTATAAATTGGACTATGCTTTCGTCATACCTTTATTGGTTCCAGCCTACAAGGGATACCGTCCAGTCGACGGGCTCCAAACGCGACTTCGAATCCAGGTAGCATTCTGTCGCCTCTCCACTTGTAAAGCTTGGATTGTTCGGGCCACTTCTTGCTGGTGTCTACTCCCCCGTTCCCGTGTCTTTTGCTTCGTTAATCTTCTATCACGACGGTGGTCCTTTAAGGAACCCTTGTCATGATATGTTTCGTTGTCGCAGTATCTTCTCGCCGTGAGTTCACGTGAATTCGGTAATATTTCTTGCGGCTGTCGTGGAGACGATGAAAAGGGGGAACATCGATCCCGACAATGGTCGTTCATATCCCTTTGTTTTCTGTGACGCCTGTCAATTAGAAGTGAAGGTGAGTTGATGGTACTGGCGAATTCACCTCTGGCGTTGTCTTCATCACTTTCACTGTCGCTGGGGGAACATGCGACATCTATCCACCGTGGCTGAGCAACACTATGAACCGGACTGGCCTCGGTCCGACCCAGACCTGGCTTGTTTTCGGTAGCAGTTGAACAACACCAGGTAAGCCGTCAAACTGATGCAGTGCTTCCGCTCGTTTAGATGCGAAGTTATCAGAATTGGCATATCGATTTTTCTGGTTCTGCTGACTCGTACAGCTCTCCATCGAGGTCAGCAATCGATTCAGTGATCTATCGTACCCAACTTCATCCCAAAGCTGCCGTCCTTCTTCGATCCAACCCTCTACTTCATCGACGGAGGTCAGTCCCATTACCCTCCGCCTTGCATTCATCGCATCTTCACGCTCAAGCTTCTTCCGCTCGTCGTCTACGTTTTGCTGTGCTAGAATCTTCGCCTCTTTCTCTCGCTCTTGTCTCTCCTTCTCTTTTGCTTCGGCAGCTTCCTTCGTGTCGATTGCAAGAACGTGTTTGAGTTTGAGCATCGTCAGGTCCAGTTTCTCCAGCACCTGCTGATGTAAAATTCTCTCGAATGGTTCTTCATTCTCCTCTGGCACAGCTTCCTCACGTTCAGTCACTTCCAGCCTTTCCTCAGTGCGTTTGGAAGGAGTTCCAGGAGCCATTTCAACGTTGGTTTGTATCCAGTCCACTGCTTGCCATGAAATACCATCGCCTCGATCGCTGTGAGTCTGCTTAGAAGCTTTCGTTGATATCTGCGATTCAATCGCTTGGATTTTAAGCTCGGTAGCGTTCCGTAAGGCCTTGATCTCCGCTTCCATGTCGGTTAGTTCTACTGTGTCGGAGTCTTCAAGCTGATTAAGAACATGTTCAATGTCCGTCGAGCACGCCAAGAGTTTACCCTGCATTGGGATCCTGCGTAGGATCTCCATCTCTCTCTCCTTGGCCGCCTTCTCTTCAGTCTTCTTCTTCTCATCAGCAGCTTCTCGTTCTTTCTTCTCAGCATCTTTAACAGCAGCGACAGCATCTGCTTCAGCCTTTAAGTCAGATTTCCGTTGCTCTGTCATTTCTGCAAACGCCAAGTCTAACTGAGAAACGATCGTCCGAGTCGCTGACGGTAGCTCTGCCGTCGCGGCGTTCCGAATCGCTCCTGATTCCTCATCTTCAATCGTCGTCTTTTCCCCTTCCTCTCGTTGTTTTTCTCCAAACGGCTTCAGAGCTTCGCGTAACAACTCGCTGATAGCGTTCGACGCATTGCGAACTTTCAAAGCTGCAATGGCGCATACCTCGGAGCTATTAGGACTCATTTCCTCGTTCGGAGCCTCTTTCCCTGGACTTTTGGTTGACAGAACTGAGCTTAACCTGCGGCTCGTTCTCAGCTTCCGTATCTCCTCTGCAAACGAATCTTCTTCTTCTTCCGAGTCTTCTGGGGGTGGAGGAGGTGGGGGTGACTCAGACCTGGATGTACGTCGAAGTTGAAGTCGAAGTGAAGAGTGGTGGTCGTTGCCTTTGTTTCGTCGGAAGCGAGTACTTTGTCGGATCACCGTCGACATCTCATCGGTTGTTGGGGCCTCTGGATTGTCGAAGCTCACGACTCCCAGTGGAGATTAATCGATTGAGGTCTCGAATATCCTTCCCTATCAAAGCGTCGATGGAGTCCTCGTCTGGAGTTTCAGCCTTGTTATCCCCCAATGTCGAGAGTAGAGAGGATGAAGACGTTGGTGGGGATAGCGACTGTGTAGTCAGAGAAGGAGAAGACAACACCGGCGATCTGGCTTTGGGTTTTCTCTGTTGAGTTGGAGTTCGTCTTGACTGGGTGGAGGATCCAACGATGGCTCGGCGTTTGGGGATAAATGATGGTTTGTTTCGAAGCACTTGGTCGAGGCGAGGCATGGGTGATACAGCTACGTCGTCGTCACTGAGATCATCCATTCTCTCTTTCTTCGCAGCGAGTTTGACTGGTTTCGTCTTATGCGTTTGCTTTACGGCATGAGCACGAGCAGGAAAGATTCTGTCTTTCTTGTCGCGCTCCTTCTTTTTCGACAACTTTGGAGGTGATGCCGCTCGCACTGGTGAAGAATTTATGCTCGTCTAGGTCTGCTTCGACACGCTCTGCTTTAACTTGCGATGACTCGTGGCGCTCTGCTTTAACTTGCGATGACTCGTGGCACTCTGCTGGAAGTCGGAGATGAGCTCATCGAGAGACATTTCCTCCTTGTCTTCGTATCTCCATTGATGCGCATCTTTAGATGTAGTGACCTCCTTGTCATCATCAGCCTGTAGTGGATCCATGACCAGCCAGCTCCAGTTTGCTGCAATTGTTGCACCTGCGTATCGACAATGCTGTCTACATATTGATGTGCATCACGACAACGATGTTGACAAGTTGATGTGCATCACGACAACGCTGATGACACGAAGGGCGTCCAACCAACCGCCAAGAACGCCTCTGACGCCAACTAGAGTAGCAAATACTGTAGTAGAGAGAATCACTTTGCATTATACCAGCAATACAACAAGGCTAAACTACCAGGGAGCTTCGCCGGCTCCCCCATCCGTGTCTTCATTCCTGCAGACACTACAAAGAATTCTTTAGCAGTCACTGCTGAACAGGGTTTGGTAATTTTCCGTAACTATTGCCGATATTGGCAATATCATATTGCCATAATTTATTGCTCCTCAACCCCAATAACATGCAATTTTTTACACAGGTCAATCTTGGCTATAGCCAAATGTCGTTGACATGTGTGGTTGTTTTGGCAATGGATGGTAGCGAGAACTATCGCCAAACGGGTGGTGTGGCCATGTTTGCACACAGGGCACACGGGTTATTACAGTTGCTTGTCATTTCCTAACTGAAATATATTATATCAGTTGATTTGTGTGTTGTATGTATGATGTCGAGGAATTCGGACTATGACTTGTGTGTGTTGGTTGGAGAGGTTGGACGCGGTGGGAGGGTTCTCGAGGTAACCCCTCCTGAATCCAGGCGCATCGACAGCAACCAACTCGTTCAAAAACTCATGAGAAAAGACGACATAGTGTCACATATTCATGTGACCTACTGACTTGGTTGACATTGTCGAAAAAATTGGCAATAACTCAATTATTTATTGGCTTGGATGAAGGCCTCCAATCCGTATGATATTGTATTTTTCCTATCCCTGCTGCTGAATCAAGACAAGTATGACCATGACGAGAGCTCAGAGCTCGAACTCACCTGCCGACGACTCGGAGCGTCCTTCTGCTCCAATCTTCACGCCGATACTGCCACCGCGAATTACGAGCACTTCGCACGCTGCTTTAGTGAAGTGGAGGAAGGATCGTCGCGAGTATGAGGATACCATCCGTAATCGTGCCAAGGGTGAGACGGACGATCTGATTGTCCCAATAAAAAACACCTTTGATGAAGGACTGCTCAGGCAGTGGTGTCGTCTTCGGTGGAAGATGTCCATGTCGGACGTCACCGACGAGCTCATCCTCGACGAGGTTGAAAAGATCATTTCGACTGTGAAAAACAATAGTGTCCCCGACATCGACCAAGAGATGGCGGAACACCTCCGCATGGATTTAAGTGAGAGTGACGTACACGAACGAGTCATTCAGTACTTTAAGCTGTGCCACGAGATTATTGACGATCACGGCTGGCGCATTTTCTTCACCGAAGACCACGGTAAAAAGCAACTGTGTTCGATACTGATCAATTCACTCGAACCAAAAGCTCTTCGGGAGGAAGTTGACCGAACTGCCCGCTTTCAGACGCGCAAAGCGAAAGAGGACGAGGTAGTTTTGCACGACTTAATCTTGGAGAAGGCGCTGGATCACTAGAAGGCTTTTCAAAGCCAACGTCGAGCCAAGCGTGACCGTGACCGTGGGGACGTGATGCCGAGCGTCCGGCCCAACGTTCTGGCGGCAAGAAATCGACTAAGAAACAGCGAGTGGCCGACGAATCCAGCGGTTCAGGCCATCACCTAAGGGTGTCATTGACCGCCCGAAGAAGCCGCCTACTCCATCACCTAAGGGTGTCATTGACCGCCCGAAGAAGCCGCCTACTCCTTGCCCACATTGCGGTGATCTCCATTGGCTGTCGGAGTGTACTAGTGCAACCGATAGTGAAAAAGCTGAAATTCGGAAAAAGCTTCGCGCACAGCGAAGTGACGGCACGAAGCGTGAGGTGGCTCGCCTAAAGCGAGTTCGTGAGTGCATTCCGGATGAGCAAAAGACTGTTACCCTAAACGAGGTGATGCAGTTACCTTACTGTGCAGACACCGGTGCCGACCGGACTGCTGTTAGTAGGAAACACGTTGAAGAGCTCATGCTCCGTGATCCAGCGGTCAAGCTGACCCGGCTAAACACACCCATGTTGATAGTCGGTGTTGCTGGAGCATGAGATCGTTTGCAGTGCATCAGTGCAAGTTCGTGTTTTGCTCAATACGGCGGCAGGCGCAGTTGCAATCCATGATCCGGTCGAGTGTCTGGTAATCGACGACGACGAACCTGAGTTTATTTTGGGTCAAGACCTACTAAAGACGTTGGGTATCGATGTCGATCGACAACTAGAGCAACTTGTAGAGCGCGACACCGACGACGGCGACGACATAGCAGACTCCGACGTCGGAGTGCCTGTCTCTGATACACCTCCAACCGATGATGACCTTTCGTGGAGCAGTGGAACGACTTATTCAAGAGGCACTCAAGCATGGCTTCCCGTGCAATTTGGAGGAGCAGCTTCGTGCCATTACCACAAAGCATGACATTTGGCGCATCGAGCTCGGTAACGATCCTCCTGCCCGTGTTAAACCGCTAGAAATCCGTCTCAAAGAGGGGATCGAAAGCAGTCAGCAAGCCTCGGCGCTACCCGCCTGCTGTGCGTCTGTATTTGCGAGAGTTCAATCGCAAGTTAGTCGATCTGGGATGGGTATACGAGAACCCACAGAGTCGCTGGGCCAGCCCAGTTTTACCAGTGCGCAAGCCAGGCACAACCGACGACCAGTATCGTCAAACCTGCGACTACCGTCTGGTCAATGACCTCATCGAGGCGATGATCAGTACTATGCCTCACATGAGCGCTCTGCTAGAGTATACAAAAGGTAAAAGCACTATGGACTGTTCGATCTCCTCAAAGGATTTTGGCAGCTCCCTCTAGCAAAACTTAGCCAAGAGTTGATGTCATACATCACAGACTCAAAAATATATACTCCTCGCCGAGTACCCCATAGGGTGCTGTGATGCTGCTGTTCATTTTCAGCAGACAATGGAGGAGTGCTTTGAGCCGCTTTTGTACAAGTGTCTTATTATCTGGATCGATGATCTATTACTCTTTGCTGATGATATCGACAACTACTTGTTGAAGTTGGAGCAATTCTTCGACCTAGTGGCATCTTTTGGCCTGAAACTCAGTGCCAAGAAGAGCAGCTTGTACCAGAAGTCTGTTAAGTGGTGCGGTCGCATCATCGACAGCGATGGCATCTCCCACGACCCGGAAAGGATCAATACGTTGCGGGCAATGCCGTACCCGACCACTGCTGGACAACTGCAACAGTTCGTTTGCGCCGCCAACTGGATGCGGGAGTCGATTGTTGACTATGCTCGAGCTAGTGTTCGCACTAACGCTAACTGTAGAGTTGGCGACCCTGTATATAAACAGTTAGTTAGTGTGTAGTAAATTTTACTAACATGTTGGTGGAGTTAGACGCTCACCCGTCGCTTCCTGATCCTGAGCCCACAGTTCTGTTGAATGTTTAATGTTGAAGCTTTCTGTCGCGACTAGATTCGTGCTACCGGTATCAAAGACCGAGCCCTTTCCAGCTGCTTCAGATATCGTTGGCGGTCAGATGACAATGATCGGTTGGCTATCGAAGCGCCAACCGCCCTCGTTCGTCTCCCAGTTTACTTTTTTAAACAACGAGGTCACCTTCGTAAAGACCGCGACCAGGTGATTTGAGATGCTCTCTCCGTCGACAGGCCGTGACAGTGAAAGCACTGCTTCTCAGTGCAAGATAGAACTTGCTCAGTTTATCAAAATGTGTTCTACAACCCAAATGGAGCTCTACAAGGATATGGACGCACTGGAATACTGGCTAGATCATGGTGTGACTGAATTCCTGCTCTTGGCTCCAATTGCAACGAGACTCTTTACGGTTCCTATCTCTTCTGCTGCTGCAGAACGTGTTTGGAGTGCCTTTGCTTTCGTGTGGTCTAAACGCCGCAATCGTTTGACAGCAGACAAAGTGGAGAAGTTAGTGTTTCTCTATACAAACTTCGCTCTGCTCGATACGTGATTGAAGACTGGAAGACGAAGCTACTGAAAGCAGCGACGCATCGGCTGCGCAGGACAATACTACTATACTAGTAGCACTGTAGTTATATAGGAAGTCCACAACAAACAGGGTAACACGTTTGCTAACAGCACTAACAGTAAGTTAGTGTGTAGTAATTCTAGCAAACATGTTGGCGGAGTACACTAGCTCGAGCGGTAGAGCCCTACAACAGCACCTCGACAATGCACTCCGCAAATGGAAAGCGGACCAAACGTGGCCGCAGGCATTTCTATCGAACTATCTCAGGAAGAAAAGGCCACGTATGATCGAGTGAAAGATCTACTGGCGACGTCCGCCACATTGGTGCTACCTGATGATACAGCGACGACCTGCATTTTCACTCGACGCTTCCGATATGGGCTATGCGGTCATACTGACGCAGGTAAAGGACTTTGATCCAACGGTCTCTGTCACAGCCCAAAACCATCAACTACTCACGTGTTTGAGTGGATCCTTTCACGGTTCTCAGCAGAATTGGACCGTGATCGAGAAGGAAGCATACCCCATTGTGGTTGCCTGCGAGAAGTTAGACTATCTGTTGCTGCGACCACGGCCGTTCCACCTATTTTGCGACCACAGGAATTTGATCCATGTATTCGCGCCGCATACAAACATCAAGAAACATATTCGCGGGAAGTTACTCCGATGGGCGCTCAAACTCATGTCCTATCGCTACGTCATTGAGCATGTGGACGGAGCCTCCAACGTGTGGGCTGATATGCTTTCAAGGTGGGCAGGACAGCCGACGACGACGGTGCACTTGAAGCGTTTCACCCGTGCTCAGGGCAAGAAGAAGCAATTGAAAGCGAGAACGAAGAAGCCATCGGCGCTGCGACCTTTAGACGCGGAGGGCTTCACGTGGCCAACTTTAGCTGAGTTCAGGACTTCGCAGCAGAAAGACCGCGCACCTGCCGGTGCGATGCCTGACGAGCACAAGGTGCTGCGAGTGGACCAGCGCATCTGGGTCCTCATGCTTGCACAGACCTCACACAGCGACTCTGTGTGATCGCTCATTGCGGGCACAAGGCCATCGTGGTGAGCAGGCAATGGTCAACCACCTACGGAAACTGTTTCATATCCCAGACCTACGAAACGTCGTGCACACATTCGTGTCGACGTGCATGCTGTGTCCGCATGTCAAAGGTGGGAAGATGATCAAAAGACCGTGGAGCGAGACAATCGATTGCAATGAACGAAATGGAGTCCTACATTGGGATTTCTTATCACTCGGCGATTCTTTTGGCGACAGTAAGTACCTACTGGTGCTAAAAGATCACGCGACGCACTTTTGTGAGTTGGTTGTGGGTGATGCAGCGGATAGTGCTGTAGCTACTGCTGCCATCCTTGACTGGCATAGCCGATTTGGAGCACCACCAATGTGGGTTAGTGACAATGGCAGCCACTTCAAAAACGAAGTGGTAGCGGAACTTTCGAGGAGGCTCAAAAGCCAACAGCACTTCACTTTAGCCTACAGTCCATGGATAAATGGATCTGTAGAGCGAGTCAACCGCGACATCCTACAAGTACTACGAGCCATGCTCCTAGAGTACAAAGTATCAACCAAAGACTGGACCTACCCATTGGTTCAAGCCAGCTTGAACCACACAGCTCTTCCTTCGCTTGGCAATCGAGCACCAGTTGAACTATTCACTGGACTACCTTGTCCTCGCCACTTGCAGAGTTCTATCACCCAGACAGCAAAAAGCTGGTCACTCTGCCCGACAATTCGGAAGCGATAGACAAACACCTAGCGGAACTACGAGCTAGCCTGTGCGCAATGCACCAGCCCATCGCCGACCACCGCCTCAAACAGCGACTCCTCAATAAGAGAAAGGAAAGAGGTGAGAACGCGGTCAACTTCGACGTTGGGGACTATGTACTACGCTCACGTGTAGATGAGAAAAAGGGCAACAAGCTCCTGGTCACGTGGCAAGGACCATACAAAGTGGTCCGAGCTGACTCTCACTCATTCAGAATCAGTCATTTAGTAACTGGAGATGAGTCTGATGTACATGCCTCACGTTTGAAGTTCTATGCTGACAATCAGCTTAACGTAACAGAGGAAATTCTAGAGCACATCGCTTCTCAGGGCATCGTCCTGGCCGTAAATGGGTTTAAAACCATCGGTGGAACGCCTCCATCAAGGACTACGAAGTTCTAGTAAGCTGGAAAGGCTTGGAGTCCGTGGAAGACTCGTGGGAACCTCTCAAATCTTTGGCTACAGAAGTCAAGGTTCTCCTAGACAAATACATCCAACATCAGGATGCAAAGTTGCGCAAGTACTGGAAAGACTACCAGTAAAAATTTCAATCAAAAAGATTGCGTACTTTTGCCAAAATCCACAATTTTCTTCTCTTTGCTATTTGGGCACTCTACCATGTAGAGATATGTTGTGCAAACATCTTGCACCAACTCCCGTATTGTACAAATCAATATTGAAGCCAAAACAATTAATCATATTCAACTTCAATAGGTTGCACCTGTAACACTTGTTACATAGACGGTCTATAGGTACATCTGACTACGACTGTCGAATAATGATTACAAAAACTGAACATTTCAGTAATCGTTATCAGCACACATTGCATTATCTGGACCAAGCTTGGAGGGGCAGTGTAGTGGATCCATGACCAGCCAGCTCCAGTTTGCTGCAATTGTTGCACCTGCGTATCGACAATGCTGTCTACATATTGATGTGCATCACGACAACGATGTTGACAAGTTGATGTGCATCACGACAACGCTGATGACACGAAGGGCGTCCAACCAACCGCCAAGAACGCCTCTGACGCCAACTAGAGTAGCAAATACTGTAGTAGAGAGAATCACTTTGCATTATACCAGCAATACAACAAGGCTAAACTACCAGGGAGCTTCGCCGGCTCCCCCATCCGTGTCTTCATTCCTGCAGACACTACACAGCCTGCGAGCCGAAGGACAGCTCAAGGAACATGACCGTTGAGGTCTACAACTGAAGTTACAAGGTGCCAACACAAAGTGTTCGAGATCCGTTTCGATTTCCAACTATTCGAGGCATTTGGCGGTTTGAAGTTGCTTCACTAAACCCCAAATCGAAGTCATGATGCTTCAACGCAAACTACTATTGCTACTTCGAAGTACTATCGGAGTCGTTCACATGTCGCTTGAAGGGGGCGCGAAATAGTCGACGGCCTCGTGGTTCAGAACTTCAGACGCCGTATCTGCCTCCAGTTGCTGTTGTCATGAGGTGGCGACCAGATGCGAGTCCTGCTTCCTCGGTAGAGAAGTGAAGTGCTTGTGAGAAGTGGCCTGCCCTGCGCGACATAGTTCCCTAGCACTGCAGTGCCTCCAGGTTGAAAGTCCATTTTCCAATTTCGGATCTACCGGTCACTCGGTTACCAGCTACACAAGCTCCAACAACCAAGCCTCGACTCCAAGTCCAACTATCAAGATGGTGTTCAGCAAGACGATCGTCGCTCTGTGTGTGGCCGCCGTGGCCTTCTCGAACGGGATGGTGGACGCCTCTGTGGAAGTGGTCGAGACGTACGGCAAGTCCACAGACAGCTACAACACCAACGGAGGCAGGACTGTGAGTGTTGGCACGGGTGTTCACGGTGGGCTCGGCGCGGGGCTCAACGCGCTCCTGAATCTCGGCGCAAATATTGGTGCAGACGTCGCAGCAGGTCTTGGCGCGGGGGTGAAGGCGGGTGCTAATCTCGGTGGAGGTGTGAAAGCTGGTGCTGGAGTCGGCGGGTACGGAGGCCTTGGAGCTGGTGTGGGTGTGGATGCCAACGTTGGAGGTGGCGTAGGCGTCGGTGCTGGTGGCAAGGTCGGTGCAGGTGCAGGTGTAAACGTCGGAGGATACGGCACTAGAGCGGGTGTCGGTCTGAATGCAGGTGCTGGTCTCAAGGCGGGTGCTGGTCTGAATGCTGGTGCCAGTCTCAACGCAGGTGCAGGAGTGAACCTGGTGTGAAGGCTGGTGGTGGAGTGAATGCTGGTGCTGGTGTTGGTGCTAATCTTGGGGTCGGAGCTGGTGTCGGTGTGAACGGCGGTGCAAATCTGGGGGTTGGCGTGAAGGCTGATGCTGGATTGGACGCAGGAGCGAACCTTGGTGCTGGTGTGAAGGCTGGAGTTGGCGTCGGTTTGAATGCTGGGGCCAACCTTGGTGCCGGTGCAAGTCTTGAAGCTGGAGTCAAGACCGGCGCTGGAGTCGCTGCTGACGCTAACCTTGGAGTCGGAGTGAAGGCTGGTGCTGGCGTCAATGGTAATACTGACGTTGGTGCTGGTATCAAGGCGGGGGCTAATGTCGGTGTCGGCGCAGGTGTCAAGGCGGGTGCCGAAGTTGGTCTGAGGGTGAACGGGGGTGTGAAGAGTACTTCTGGAACAGCAGCCGGCTACTCTGGGAAGACTCCAGCTACGACGAAGACGCAGCAAACGTCAGGCCAATACCCGTCGAAGCCGTACCGTCATTTGCGCTACTAGTCTTGTCTGATGATTCTACCGCACTGCTAGTTTAGTGAGCAGCTTGTTGAAAATGTACCTCTGTCTTAGCGTCACTTGGGGATTTCGGAGAAGGAAGTGTGTAACATGTTAAGGGTAAACAACTACGATTTAGATGACGCGGTATGTACAATTAGCGGAGATTAATTGTCTTCGCTATCGCTATCGATATCCTGATCTGGGTGAACTGGTTTGCTTAAGACGCCTAAGTTGCGTAGGTCCTCTACAAGCCCCTCAATGGCACCTTCACTTAGCATAGTGTCGACATCCGCTACACGAGCGTCACCAACGATACCCACCTTCGAAAACCCACTGATTATTGTGGTAGCTTCAAATTGTCCCAACTCGAGCATGGTGCGATTCCCTCTGTCCTTCGCAACTTCAAGAGCCTTGAAATTCAGCATTTGAGCAGATACCGGGCAGCCTTCACCTCAAAGAGTTTATCCACCTACATGTAACGAGGTACTCTTCAGCTCCGCCTGGAAGTATAACTGCGTCTCCGACCTTTCGCACGTTCTTGTGCCGTGACTGCACATGTACTCAATGACCGCACGCTTTTTCTTCCACGCGCCAAAATATCGTTGCTTCTTCTTTATGTCGGCTGCACTCTCGACCCCCTTATACATCCTGGAGATCACCCCGTGACTTGAAACCCCGGCGTCGAGAAGTCGGAGAGCCTTCACTTTGTGCTTCTAATCGACTCGGACTCGCTCATACGTTCGTGGCTTCTTCCCAGTACCGGAGACACATTTGCGGCCCTTGGGCATTGTACTGCTCGACTTGGCAAATGCCTGAATGCCACAGCCGTCAGCCTAAGTTTTAGAGATGCCGAGTTTCAGTGCGGCCAGGAAGGACACTCAAGCCAAGTAGTAGCAACCAGGAATAACCAGGTAATCAACTTCAATTTCCTTCCTTTCCTTATCAACATTTGCGTTTCCGGCTCTCCTCGCGTTATTATTGTTGATGATACTATTTCATTGATAATACTGCTCGCAGGGATTCACCAATACTATCGTGATCGTTTTTAGATCCTTTCACAACCCTCAATTTCTGCAGCTACTGCATCACCGACTACTGGTAGCATACATGCATACTTCGAAATGCTTCGCTTGGTTACCTGTACAGGCTGTACGTACAACCAACTTGCTTTACAGTACCAGTGTAGGTGTTTTTATACTATACTCTAACTTGATATTTTGTATAGTATACAGTAGCATTTACGTTACTATTTATACATGTAAAGTAGTTGATTAACACTACATGTACAGTAGTACGCTTCAAAAACAGACTGATGATTAGCAAGAAGATTGGAGGATTAGATCAGAGGGAGAGAATTCACCACCACAACGATGATAATGTTCCACCTGATATTTGTTCCCCACCACCAGCGATTAGGAGGTCACCACCAAGGTTTTGAAGGGTTTAAATCACCAGAGCAAGAGTAGTTCACCACCAAGAAAATGTATCTTACCACCAGAGAAATCGTTGTTGCTTGGATGACTTATTCTTGACGGACACGGAAGTTAACAACGATAGTTGTGCATAGAAACAAAAGGCTTAGAAATGAAATTGTGTATGTGCTGCGTTGACGGGCTAATACCTACGTCGTTTAGTGTGATCGCAGGACTGTCTGCTGATACTTGCCTGTGGTGGAGACACACTACCCCTTCTATCATTGTTGGTTCCATGATTAATGACAGCATTCGCGCTGTTAGGTCGATTCGTTTGACCTGATGCTGGAATAGTACTTCGACTTGAACACGCTATCGGTGGTTGCAGCATGGAATCGCTATAACTTCGCGTGTATGGGCTTGTTGTGTCTGTCTGAGTTGGATATAACGCCACGTTTGAGACGTCCGGCGAGTCCAGGAGCATTGATAGGTACATTCCTCTGTCTGTGTGCATGGATGAATCCCCGTACTGCTCCACAATCGATGTGTCACCGTGTCTTTCGATAGTACTCGAATTAATTGCAACAGGAGGAATGACTGGAACACTTGATGTTCTCGGTTGAGGGCCATGCACTGGTGGCCTCTCAAGACCACCAATATAATGTTGCACGGGAAGAATAACTTGAACAGGTCGTTCAAGATGATCAGTAAAAGCAGAAGGAACATTGACTGTAGTATTTCCGCCAAGTGAAAGCCGTGTTAGTTGTTTCGGGTTGTACGGCGACGTTGGGTAGTCCGAGCCGTAGTAGATTTTCGCTGATTTGTTACGAAGACCGGTACTGGAGGCGGCATTCCGGGGCAATTTAACGCCAACTCCCTTGTACTATGTATCACATGTACACAAATCCCATACTTCATGTTGAAGCGACACGAGCAAGTCCGAACGCGTGCGTCGACTAGCCAGCCATTCTCTGGCATACCCAACCACTGCATCCGCAGTATGTGGATAGATTTATACGGCATACGTTGCTTCCTGGCGTCTTCTGCGAAGAAATCATCAGCTAATTCGCTTTCTTCGTCGCCATACTGCTCTCGAGGGTGATGAAGTACTTGTACTAAGTGTACAGGTAGGTCGCCGGCCGTAAGTACAGGGGTGGCAAGCAGTTCATTGCGGGCAACACTCAAGTTGTAAAGAGCTTTAAGTCGGTCCGAAACTGAGTGTGACATACTGAATGTCTTTCTCATGTGGATAAACACTAGCCTGGACTTATCAATCTATCGACCAACTCGGCGGGTGTTGCTCTGGCCGACTTGTTCACCAGTTTTAGTGTCTTGTGGTATTGCTCCAATGGATTGTTCGTCGTAGCCCATCCGGAATGGGTGTGGTACGCTTGCCAACATGAAAACCGCGGGTGAAGAATCCACTGCGCTATGATATGGTCGGCTACAGCTTTAAAAGGTGCACACACAACAGATGCAGACCTCCAGGAAGTCAGTACGCTTGACCGTCTAGTTAAATACTCCTCGTGGGAGCGTGTAAAGTGAAGACTGTTTAGATCGCGGAATATCATAGCAGCCGTGACTGGTGCTAACGCTGCCTTTGCAATATAGTCTTTCACGTTTTGACAAACGTGAAACCAGCACATCAGAATCTTAGATTGAGGTAACTGGGCAACACAGGCATTATATTGTGCATTGTCGGCGTCGGTCATGATGAACTGTGGCGCAAATTGGACCACGAAGGTCTCCCCAAATCACGCGTTTTAGGAAGGAGCAACACCACTCAATGTCTTGACCGGTCCGTTGAGATGTACAAAAGTACACCACTGGAAAAAACTTCCCGCACATGTCCGATATCCCAAAGACGAACACAGGAAACTTCTGCTTAACCACGCTGTGTGTACTATCAACGTGTAAAATGGTAGTACATCGAGGATCACGCTGTATAGTAACGTAATTATCCAAGAGTGTATAACAGGTGAGCCCAATTCGAAAAGGCGAGCTTGCTGAACCAGTTCCAAGCTTGGGGACCAAATTTCCGTCTTCGCGTGTAGTATCACACAGAATAAGCAACGTATCACCAGATTGAGCAACGTTCTCAGCGACATCGTACATTCGTGCTGCACAAAGATCAATTACAGGCTGCATAGCTTCGCGTTTATTACGCTTACGCCATGCCTTCACAAACGTTTGTACCTGGGTCACTGTTGGCGGAGGGCCGTGTAAATTGCCGCGATCAATCTTCTTCACTAGCAGGCCAAACAAATCGATAGGAACATTCGACGCATCCTCTGCTAGCCGTTCTTCTATCCAACTTTGCATCTGTACAGTGAGCTGTGGTGCCTTGGGTGAAGCTGCCATAGAATCTATCATTGCGTGATTTCCGTCGACAGAAACATTAGCTAAATTGCTGGATTCACAGAGCAGGAGCCGATAGGTACATGAGCACGCTAATCCGGTTTCCTTACAGCGCGTTGACTTGCACTTAGTGAGTATCCTGCGCATTAGGTGCTTCCCTATTAGCTTTTCCGCGTCGTCGTGCTCGATATGATTTAGCCGGCAGCGGGCGGGATCGTTGCGGTCACGACTGAAAGACGGAAGGCTCGTGAGAAACTCATCTAAAGAGATCTCTGAGCCTGCTTCATTGCTCCAAAGCTCTTGCCATGGCCTTCTACCTCTGGATGCTCTCCGTGATTGCTGTGCATCATCTTCAGCTGAGCTCATGGATTATGGTTCTGGTTGAATTATGTTAGCCAAACAGTCACTGGGAAGTGGTTTCACCTTGCACTGCGAACGTCCAAGTCTCACTGTTTTCTCTGTTGGGATGTGAGACTAGAATAACGGACGCCTGCGATGGTGTTACAATCTAAATTTATGGTGTTCCAATACAAATGTCTGGTGCGTTGTGCCAATCCAAACGCTGGTGGTGAACTTGCCGTTTTTGGTGGTATACTACCATATTGCTGGTTGTAAAAATCCCCACTCATTAGATCACGACTGGAATGTCGTTACTATTTATACATGTAGTACGCTTCAAAAACAGAGTGTTATGGCTTTTTTATATTATTGTTAATAATAATACATGATAAAAGGAAATTGAAGTTGATTAACTGGTTATTTCTGGTTGCTACTACTTGGCTTGATAATACATGATAAAAGGCCACAATTCCAGGGGGGGGGGCGTGCAACCGTTGGTCATAGCAACCACGGACAACCATTTCACTCTTCATTCTGCCTGGCCGATGTCATACCGGCGCTACTACATACATGTATACTGACCACTAGCGCGTGCACAGACTATGAAAACATGCCGATGATAAATACAGAGCGGGGTGGCGTATAGCTCTTCGACACGGTGGTGGTGTATGAGAAGGCATAGATTCATAATGGAGTTGAAGAAGTTATACGCGAGCTCCCAACGTTGGTGTTAAGCTGTCACCGTACTCTCCGGTGCTGAACCTAACATACTTTATCCGTGTAAGTAGAGTTTTCGCATCGTGAAATGGCGTGTACTGAATATAATACCATTTATATACAGAACGCGTAAAGTCACAACACTGAATAAAAGTAAGGCATGATAGTATCGCACCTTACTTAGACTACACGTAAGTCTTACATGTAGTATCATTGATACGTGTACTGTTTCCACGCGAGTTGCGGTACTTTATATGTTACATATTATGTAAGTCTTAGTATCATTGAATCAATGATACTAAGACTTGGAAACTATGGTGAGGTTAACTAGTGAAGAAGAGAGAGGAGTTGTTGGGAGCCGTCAAAGACGAAGTAAGCATTGTAGCAGTTAGCGTGGAGGTGTGCCACCAACCTAATGGTTGGCTGCTGGAAACTAAGCTAGTGCTAAGTATCGCTATAGTGAACTCTATAGGTATCACCATAGGCAGGTTTTGTGAACCGTATCTATGCAAAGGGCTAGTCTCAACAGCCTCCCTGCATCTTTGCATCGATCGACTTGATATTGGTTATCACAGTTTAGCAGATATTCCAGGTTTTCTCTGCAGGCGACATTTCAGTTCATAACCTGCAGCCTTCCTGGAAGTGGCTCGGCAGCTGATCCGTCGTTGGTCCTTGCGCTCAGGGCGCGAGAGAAACTAGGACATCGAGCCTGCCATGGTGAGGCTGTGGAAACCGGGATATCTCGGCGCTAGGCGCCGCGTCGGGCAAGAGTATGCCACGCAAGCGGCGGAATAGATCGGCCGCCAGGATCGCAAGTCGCCAGAGTATCCAGCGCGTCGGACACGTGCCAGCGAAGGGTGCACAGAGCCTTTCGGTGGCTGGGGGACGGTGTATCGACGCAGCGGACGGCGCAGATCGCGCGGCAGGAGAGAAGACGGCCACGGAGCCAGTTGATCGGGCTTCCGCGTTGGCTTCGCCACGTGATGTCACAGAAGCGGGGGAATGTAGTGACGGAACGAGTACTATGGTCGACACAACTGGCCGAATTAGTACCGTAATTGACGGAACCAGTACCGTAGCTGACGGATATTTTATCATCGTCGAGAGAAAATGTAGTTCCCAGTTTCTGTGGAGTGGACCTTCCCAGCAAATTTGTCTATTGTGCCTGCATGGATATAAATTCATATGCCAATTGTAATTCGGTACTTGACCAGAGAAAACCTCAACGAGGAGAAAACCTTTTACGAACAAACTTAAAAACCCAGTGGGAAAAATAAAAGAACGCATTTAATTTGGCATGCTTCATGCATTAGTGTTATACTCGTACACTTAAACGGTAAGACAGTTGTGACTCGGAGATGGAAACTTCAACAGCCTCCCGCATCGAGGAGCGCGACGTCCGGCGCATTGAGGTGCCTATAAAATTCACTGCCGTGACGGGAATATTCGTCGTCACTATAGTACAGATCTTCATGGATAGTTCATCATGATTTAGGCGATTCAATAGACCTTCGAAAAGAGAAAATCTGTTAACCAGGCCAGTAGCAGCGATCAATATATTGTCTTCGCAGGACTGTACTCTGCGGATTCATTGTGGCTAATCAGGAAAACCATAATGGAGAAAACCTGTTCACCGATCAATTCCTCGCAGTCAATTATGCGGCTTTAGATATTAGATGCAGTTGCTTCATTGCATGGTTGGCTATTCAGAAAAAAACCATATTATAAAGGAAAAATCCTATTCACCAATTTGTGAATCTTCTCAAAATTAGAGTCTCCGTAAGAGCACTGTTCTTCGTCATGAGTGTTAAAGAGGTTAAAGCTTCTCTATTTGTGAGGACATTCTTCTTCTCACTGACACAGCATCAGACATCTCGTATAGAGGGTACTGTGTTGCCTGTAACTTAAAGTCACTTCATATCTCTATTGATGTACTTCATGTAGTTAGCTTTAATGGGATTTCTTCCATATTGCCGCGTAACAGCGGGCTTAACAGCAATTACTGAGGCAGATAAATATCATTGCTACTAGTAATGCTGAAGCTTTAGATGTAGTACTAGAAGATGCACATGTTCATTGCCATTAACGGCAGATAAGTGCTTGGCATTTATGCTCATGGGATAAATTAAGTGAAATGAAAGAAAGAAGCGATAAAGTCATGCTATATATCTCAATGCTGGGATATTCATCGTAGAACACAGAGGCGATGTATTCGTGCATGTTGTTCATGGTAGGAGACATACGAGGTTCATTTTCAAGACAGAGGCATAGAGTTTGCTTGTCAATCTGGCCAATATGCGTTTAATCGTGCATTTCAATGACAATGTGTAAACATTACATGTCCAAACTGTTATTGTTGTGCATTAGCGAAATTCGTGCTTGCATCACTATTTTATGGCGTTTGTATTTTACGTGCCATGCATTTCGATAAGCGATCATATTCGTGCTTGTAAGAGTGCTAAACAGAGGCGTAGTTCGTGCATGTTGCTTGTAAAGACATATGCGTAAATCGTGCATGTCAATAGGCCAGTTTACATAACGAAACTTGTTCAAGGAAAACTCGCTTAGGAGAAAAACCTAAGTTACGTTCTTCATGTTTGTTCATGGTTCCCAGTTTCTGGTAGTGTAGTGTAGACTCAACTTGCATACCCTACGGGGCAGTCTTACAGTGTGTTGTACATGTACACATGCGAGCATCCAGGGCTTTGCTTCCTGAGATCAACTACATGGTCTCGCAGGTACCGACAATATGTCATGGTATTTAGTAGAGCTCCGAGCACGGGGTAGCATCCGGCTTTGTAAGGGAGTAGCTAGGGATTTCATCTAGCGTTGCCATTGTCACAGGACGGCATTCAGCCAGGGTAGCTTTGGCTTAGGCAACTTGTTCTGATTGTCCGCGCAGGCATCATGGCCTCTAGATGCGTTCAACGTGCAGTTCAGACATCCATGCAACTTTGGACTCGTTACCTATGACTGGTCGTCAGGGTCAGACGATGGTTTGAGCTCATCATCGCTTGCTTCGTAGTCTACGGCATCGGAGTCGAGGTCGTCATTCTCTGCCGGCTTGCGCTTCGGCGTAGTTTTCTAGTCTGGATGGTTGGTCTCGTTTTCATCAGACTCGTCCTCGGAAATGCCATCGTAGTCGGGTTTCTTGACAAAGCCGAGTAGGTGTTTTCCGTCGAGGGCTGCGCACACGCAGGTCTTCCACACTTCAAAGTTCTCAGCGTCAATGAGGCGTGGAAACTCGTCGCTTGAGGCTTAGCTTGGGCTCATAACCTATGGTGAGGTTAACTAGTGAAGAAGAGAGAGGAGTTGTTGGGAGCCGTCAAAAGACGAAGTAAGCATTGTAGCAGTTAGCGTGGAGGTGTGCCACCAACCTAATGGTTGGCTGCTGGAAACTAAGCTAGTGCTAAGTATCGCTATAGTGAACTCTATAGGTATCACCATAGGCAGGTTTTGTGAACCGTATCTATGCAAAGGGCTAGTCTCAACAGAAACAGTACACGCATCAATGACATTGATGCGTGTACTGTTTCCCGAGAGAGTTGCGATCAGGATTGTTAGCTGTGCGGCACAGCCTGTGCCATAAGGAAATTCTACATGTACAGTAATTGCCTATTTGGCATGATTTACTACCACTTTCTTGGGCCAGAAGCATTATGATTAAGCTCCACAAGCTAGTGTGCAAACTGATTAACTCGTTTCGCAGGCAAGCAACAGAGACGCCTGATATTACAGCTACAGTACTGTACATGACATGTACTACATGTACGTTGTACAGTATACGGAGGAAAATGATGATAAATCGAGTAAGATCACTTGACAGACTGCAAGTCGTTAGGCTAATTGCGCAGCCATGTTGAAGATCCATCTGGATTCCAATCCTTAGGATTGGACAAGGTCCGGAGTCCGGATGCGTACATACAGTGCTGCTACTGTATTAACTATAGGCGCACTCATTTTTTTCTGCTGCTGTTCGACAGAAACTGTTTTGTAAAGCGCCACATCCCGCAGAACATGCTCAACTGCTGCTACCCACTCGTGCTTATTCTACTTTCGCGATCTCCAATTGTTGCAGGCAAACGATGGAAATTGACAGATTTGAGGTGTTCAATCTATAGGCGCACTAGCGATTAGGCAAAATTTTGCAGAATTCATTGTTTTTAATTGGCTGAAAATTGTACGGTTAGTTTCCCTGTGCAAGATGTTTTGCTGGCGCCACATTTCGAGGCTTCGGAGATTCTCCAAAATGCCAAGGGGGCCAAGATTGACCGAGGAGGAGAAAGGTCGCACCACCGAGACGGCAGAAGTAACAGGTGGATCGCACGTGAGCTCAAGCGCAGTGAGCATGCTGTACGAAACGTTTTGACGTTTCGTTCTGCTAAAACCTATCAAAAGGTCGGAAGGAAGGCTAAATGTACAAAACGCATGGCTCGTCGAGTGTTTCGACTGGCCACCGTAAAAAAATTATCCTCCAAACGGGTGTCGGTGGAGCTCGAAGGCGTTCTACAACCCAGTACAATTAGAAAGCTGCTCAACTCGTCTAAACTGGCCAGTGGATCAAGCGCAAACCGTCGCCGGCCATCAAGCCGCACCATAAGATTGCCCGAGCAGCTTTTGCTGCATAATTTTGAAGTTAAACTTGGATTTGGCGTCGTTTTGTTTTAGTGACGAAAAGAAATTTAACTTGGACGGTCCTGACGGCTACCAGTACTACTGGCACGACGTCAGGAACAATCATGAACTTTTCTCGAAGCGAGCGAGTGGGGGAGGAAGTGTGATGGTGTGGGCGGGCATGAACTATTTTGGAAAAACTGAGATCGCTTTTCTGGAGGGAAGACAAAACTCTGAATGCTACACTAAAACGCTGGACAACTATCTTACACCTTTTCTCGATAACCTTCGTGAAAATCATGGCATGTCGAGACCAATTTTTCAGCAAGACAACGCATCTATTCACGAATCACGATTTACTAAGGCTCACATTGAGGCGCTGGGGATCCGTAAGCTGAAGTGGCCTTCTAAAAGCCCAGATTTGAACCCAATAGAAAATGTTTGGGGGCAGTTGGCGTGGTCTGTGTATGAAGGCGGGCGGCAGTTCGATACTAAAGAGGAATTAAAGGCTCAGATCACTCGTAGCTGGGACAGCATCAAGCAAAACTACTTACGGCACCTCGTGGACGGTATGCCGACTCGAATGGCTCACGTTGTTCTCAAAAATGGCGGTCCGATCGACAAATAGTTTAGAGATTAGCATGTGCGCCTATAGTTTAGAACACATAATAAATCTCCATTTTGCTTTTTTCATTGGTTGCCCTTTCCAAGAAATCTACCACAGATACGTCGTTTGCATCAGTCGGGCGTGCTATCTTGGGTGCGGCACTTTTCAAAAGCTTTCAGTGGAGCAGCAGCTAAAAATTTTGAGTGCGCCTATAGTTAATAGCAGCACTGTATACAGTGTTAGCTTTTACCCCTCACTTCTCGATTTTGCCCGACGAACACAAGCCCAACATTATCACACCCGCTATGCGTGCGACCTCCATCATCTTGTTGGCTGCTGTCACGGTTCTTGCAAGTGTCACTGGCGTCTCTGCAGCCACCACTGGCGCAGACTTGGCTAAAGTAGCTCCGAACGAGGCAACACCTTCAATTGAAAGCGCCCACGCGACAAGATTCCTAAGAAAACGCAAGGCTCGCCATAACACGGACACGGAGAGTGAGGAGCGCAATGGTTTTGCCGTGCTGCAAGGACTGAAAAAAACATTTGAAAAGGTCGCCGATTTGCCTTTCGACAAGGCTTGGCATTACAGGTACCTTAGTGTGATATCAACCATTAATCAATTCAGTGTTTTCTACTGTGCTGGTGGTATTTCCTTTACTAATTTAATTAGCCCTTAAAAATGTACTACAATAATCGGTGGATTTTCGAAGGTGGGTATCGTTGGTGACGCTCGTGCAGCGGATGTCGACACTATGCTAAGTGAAGGTGCCATTGAGGGGCTTGTAGAGGACCTACGCAACTTAGGCGTCTTAAGCAAACCAGTTCACCCAGATCAGGATATCGATAGCGATAGCGAAGACAATTAATCTCCGCTAATTGTACATACCGCGTCATCTAAATCGTAGTTGTTTACCCTTAACATGTTACACACTTCCTTCTCCGAAATCCCCAAGTGACGCTAAGACAGAGGTACATTTTCAACAAGCTGCTCACTAAACTAGCAGTGCGGTAGAATCATCAGACAAGACTAGTAGCGCAAATGACGGTACGGCTTCGACGGGTATTGGCCTGACGTTTGCTGCGTCTTCGTCGTAGCTGGAGTCTTCCCAGAGTAGCCGGCTGCTGTTCCAGAAGTACTCTTCACACCCCCGTTCACCCTCAGACCAACTTCGGCACCCGCCTTGACACCTGCGCCGACACCGACATTAGCCCCCGCCTTGATACCAGCACCAACGTCAGTATTACCATTGACGCCAGCACCAGCCTTCACTCCGACTCCAAGGTTAGCGTCAGCAGCGACTCCAGCGCCGGTCTTGACTCCAGCTTCAAGACTTGCACCGGCACCAAGGTTGGCCCCAGCATTCAAACCGACGCCAACTCCAGCCTTCACACCAGCACCAAGGTTCGCTCCTGCGTCCAATCCAGCATCAGCCTTCACGCCAACCCCCAGATTTGCACCGCCGTTCACACCGACGCCAGCTCCAACCCCAAGATTAGCACCAACACCAGCACCTGCATTCAGACCGACACCCGCTCTAGTGCCGTATCCTCCGACGTTTACACCTGCACCTGCACCGACCTTGCCACCAGCACCGACGCCTACGCCACCTCCAACGTTGGCATCCACACCCACACCAGCTCCAAGGCCTCCGTACCCGCCGACTCCAGCACCAGCTTTCACACCTCCACCGAGATTAGCACCCGCCTTCACCCCCGCGCCAAGACCTGCTGCGACGTCTGCACCAATATTCGCGCCGAGATTCAGGAGCGCGTTGAGCCCCGCGCCGAGCCCACCGTGAACACCCGTGCCAACACTCACAGTCTTGCCTCCGTTGGCGCTGTAGCTGTCTGTGGACTTGCCGTACGTCTCGACCACTTCCACAGAGGCGTCCACCATCCCGTTCGAGAAGGCCACGGCGGCCACACACAGAGCGACGATCGTCTTGCTGAACACCATCTTGATAGTTGGACTTGGAGTCGAGGCTTGGTTGTTGGAGCTTGTGTAGCTGGTAACCGAGTGACCGGTAGATCCAAAATTGGATAATGGACTTTCAACCTGGAGGCACTGCAGTGCTAGGGAACTATGTCGCGCAGGGCACACTTCTCACAAGCACTTCACTTCTCTACCGAGGAAGCAGGACTCGCATCTGGTCGCCACCTCATGACAATAACAACTGGAGGCAGATACGGCGTCTGAAGTTCTGAACCACGAGGCCGTCGACTATTTCGCGCCCCTTCAAGCGACATGTGAACGACTCCGATAGTACTTCGAAGTAGCAATAGTAGTTTGCGTTGAAGCAAGCTTCAAGAATCTTGAATCAAAACCGCCAAATGCCTCGAATAGTTGGAAATCGAAACGGATCTCGAACACTTTGTGTTGGCACCTTGTAGTTGTAGACCTCAACGGTCATGTTCCTTGAGCTGTCCTTCGGCTCGCAGGCTGATGATGACAAAGAGGTCACTACATCTAAAGATGCGCATCAATGGAGATACGAAGACAAGGAGGAAATGTCTCTCGATGAGCTCATCTCCGACTTCCAGCAGAGTGCCACGAGTCATCGCAAGTTAAAGCAGAGCGTGTCGAAGCAGACCTTGTCGAGCTTCAATTCTTCACCAGTGCGAGCGGCATCACCTCCAAAGTTGTCGAAAAAGAAGGAGCGCGACAAGAAAGACAGAATCTTTCCTGCTCGTGCTCATGCCGTAAAGCGAACGCATAAGACGAAACCAGTCAAACTCGCTGCGAAGAAAGAGAGAATGGATGATCTCAGTGACGACGACGTAGCTGTATCACCCATGCCTCGCCTCGACCAAGTGCTTCGAAACAAACCATCATTTATCCCCAAACGCCGAGCCATCGTTGGATCCTCCACCCAGTCAAGACGAACTCCAACTCAACAGAGAAAACCCAAAGCCAGATCGCCGGTGTTGTCTTCTCCTTCTCTGACTCCACAGTCGCTATCCCCACCAACGTCTTCATCCTCTCTACTCTCGACATTGGGGGATAACAAGGCTGAAACTCCAGACGAGGACTCCATCGACGCTTTGATAGGGAAGGATATTCGAGACCTCAATCGATTAATCTCCACTGGGAGTCGTGAGCTTCGACAATCCAGAGGAAGAGCACGATCCCCAACAACCGATGAGATGTCGACGGTGATCCGACAAAGTACTCGCTTCCGACGAAACAAAGGCAACGACCACCACTCTTCACTTCGACTTCAACTTCGACGTAAATCCAGGTCTGAGTCACCCCCACCTCCTCCACCACCAGAAGACCCGGAAGAGGAAGAAGATTCGTTTGCAGAGGAGATACGGAAGCTGAGAACGAGCCGCAGGTTAAGCTCAGTTCTGTCAACTAAAAGTCCAGGGAAAGAGGCTCCGAACGAGGAAATGAGTCCGAATAGCTCCGAGGTATGCGCCATTGCAGCTTTGAAAGTTCGCAATGCGTCGAACGCTATCAGCGAGTTGTTACGCGAAGCTCTGAAGCCGTTTGGAGAAAAACAACGGGAGGAAGAGGAAGAGACGACGATTGAAGATGAGGAATCAGGAGCGATCCGGAACGCCGCGACGGCAGAGCTACCGTCAGCGACTCGGACGATCGTTTCTCAGTTAGACTTGGCGTTTGCAGAAATGACAGAGCAACGGAAAACTGACTTAAAGGCTGAAGCAGATGCTGTCGCTGCTGTTAAAGATGCTGAGAAGAAAGAACGAGAAGCTGCTGATGAGAAGAAGAAGGCTGAAGAGAAGGCGGCCAAGGAGAGAGAGATGGAGATCCTACGCAGGCAATGCAGGGTAAACTCTTGGCGTGCTCGACGGACATTGAACATGTTCTTAATCAGCTTGAAGGCTCCGATACAGTAGAACCAAGCGACATGGAAGCGGAGATCAAGGCCTTACGGAACGCTACCGAAGTTAAAATCCAAGCAATTGAATCGCAGATATCAACGAAAGCTTCTAAGCAGACTCACAGCGATCGAGGCGATGGTATTTCATGGCAAGCAGTGGACTGGATACAAACCAACGTTGAAATGGCTCCTGGAACTCCTTCCAAACGCACTGAGGAAAGGCTGGAAGTGACTGAACGTGAGGAAGCTGTGCCAGAGGAGAATGAAGAACCATTCGAGAGAATTTTACAGCTGCAGGTGCTGGAGAAACTGGACCTGACGATGCTCAAACTCAAACACGTTCTTGCAATCGACACGAAGGAAGTTGCAGAAGCAAAAGAGAAGGAGAGACAAGAGCGAGAGAAAGAGGCGAAGATTCTAGCACAGCAAATCTTAGAGGACGAGCGGAAGAAGCTTGAGCGTGAAGATGCGATGAATGCAAGGCGGAGGGTAATGGGACTGACCTCCGTCGATGAAGTAGAGGGTTGGATCGAAGAAGGACGGCAGCTTTGGGATGAAGTTGGGTACGATAGATCACTGAATCGATTGCTGACCTCGATGGAGAGCTGTACGAGTCAGCAGAACCAGAAAAATCGATATGCCAATTCTGATAACTTCGCATCTAAACGAGCGGAAGCACTGCATCAGTTTGACGGCTTACCTGGTGTTGTTTCAACTGCTACCGAAAACAAGCCAGGTCTGGGTCGGACCGAGGCCAGTCCGGTTCATAGTGTTGCTCAGCTACGGTGGATAGAGACCGCATGTTCCCCAAGCGACAGTGGAAGTGACGAAGACAACGCCAGAGGTGGATTCGCCAGTACCATCAACTCACCTTCACTTCGAATTGACAGGCGTCACAGAAAACAAAGAGGTATGAACGACTATTGTCGGGATCAACATTCTTCATCGTCTCCACGACAGCCGCAAGAAATATTACCGAATTCACGTGAACTCACGGCGAGAAGATACTGCGACAACGAAACATTTCATGACAAGGATTTCTTAAAGGACCACCGTCGTGACAGAAGATTAACGAAGCAGAAGACACGGGAACGGGGGAGTAGACACCAGCAAGAAGTGGCCCGAACAATCCAAGCTTTACAAGTGGAGAGGCGACAGAAAGCTACCTGGATTCGAAGTCGCGTTTGGAGCCCGTCGACTGGACGGTATCCCTTGTAGGCTGTAACCAATAAAGGTATGACGAAAGCATAGTTCAATTTATAACTCACACGTCGAAGTACGTGAACTCCGTAGTGTGTATTGAATTCAACAACACAAAGTTTCAAGTCAAGTTGTGTTTTTGTATTTACATGTTACGTCCGAAAGTGGACGGTGCTGTCACCAGTTACTGGATGAAAGACTCGTACTTGGCCGGGTTCCAGTCCGGGAAGAACTTGGCCACGCTCTCCTGCGCCTCCTGCTCCGTACCGACAACACCGCGACCTTCCTCGAACAGCGTCGTGAGGAACGCCTGGAAGTCCGTGTTGAACTTCTTCTTGTTCTCCTCGAAGTCGACGTGACGCACCTCGATCTTCTTGTTCAGTTTCTTCTCCACGAGGTCGCGGATCTGCAGCGGAGACAAACGTTCAGCTTCGAACGGGATCCTGGCACCTTCCAGTGCGCTCTTTGGCGCCGTAGACAGCACGTGAGCCACGAAACGTCCGACGTCCGTGCGTGCCGTGATACTGAAAGCAGTCTCACCCTTGCCCACCACGTTCATGTAACCTTCGTCGTAGTGGTAGTCTAGGAAGTAAGGCAGGAACTCGGCGAACAGACCCGTGTAGAAGATGGTGAAGGGGATCTGGTGCTGCGTAAGTAGGTCCTGCACCTCCTTCTTAGTCACGTTCGGACCTTCCGTCACTTTGACACCGTACTCGGCCGGTACGAACAGCTGGATACCGGCAGCCTTGGCAGCGGAACGATAGCCTTCTGCACGGGCATGTTGTAGGGCGACACGGTGCTGACAGCCACTTCACTGCCGCTCAGAGCCTTCTTGACGGCGTCCTCGTCCTCGTACGAGACCTGGTAGAGCGTAGCACCGCGCGCCTTGAAGGCCTGCAGCTCCGGTTTGGACTCGTCACGCGTGAGGATGGCGACCGACACGTCGCTCTTCTTGAGCAGCTCGTCCACGACGGTGCCGCCGACGCCGCCAGCTCCGATGATGGCGAACTTGGTGTAGACAGACATGGCTGGGATGTGTGGTGGTGGTGGGGTGGTAGAGTGGACTTGTGTCGTAGTGAGACTTTTGAATTATGAGCGGTAGAACTCTGGTAGAACCTGCACGGACACGCTGATGACACATTGATCTGCTGACGTACTTGAAGTGCTTTACCATATATTGTTGTCATGCTGGTTCCGTAAATAACGACCAATCGATACTGCTGTATTAGAGCCGTCATCAGGTGTTAGGCTGCATTTCACAATGGACAACTACATACCTGTGCATCATTGTGCTTTATTCATGGACGTTTCGTCATATCGATGCAGTATACTGCATTGAAGTGGCTTTAACATGTCAAGAGTTTCGACTGGATCGCATCGGCAGGGCCGTGCTCGTCAGCTTCATTGTTAGGATACCGGAAGAACCTTAGTCTTCTGCTGTGCGCGCCTACATCATGTAGTGTAGTCGACAAAACCGCATCATTAATGTTACCTGTTTCTCCCGTTAACCTTAACCATGCAGCGCTCGCTTTGACCATAAAACTATCATGCACCTATTCACGGACATTTACCTTGAGATATGCGTATGTACCGTACCGTACGTCATCTGAAGCGCACTCGACATGCGGTCACCAGCTGCCAAGTGTCCGGCATGAGGTCCTCCAGCATTCAAGCGCGCGTTACACCGATCGACAGAATGCAGCGTCCATATAAAAAGGGCGCCTGTGATATAAAATTGTGTGCACATTTTGTTATCAACCAATCAAATTGCCCGATGCAGCGTTCAATCGCTAAAATAAAACTCCACCAGCCACTCGATAAAATGGAGGAAGCGGACGAGGAGTCCTCGCAGCCCCCACCACCCGCGACAGTATTGCAGGAAGCAAAGGAGGTTGCCACACACAGGCCTCCTTGACGAGGTGTACGCGCCAGCCAAACAACGCCGCATGCACTACACAATACAAGAAAAACGACGTGTCCTTTTAAGCTATAGAGGGGCTAAGCCAACGCAAAGCTACGCAAGAGCAACAGCTACTGCTACGACGGCGAAAGGAGAGCGCTTGGCTACGATAAAGCGTGCCATTTCAGCCTGGGAATCCATTAAACCGTCACTAGTGCAATTTTTAGTGCAAAATACAGCTGCTCTCTATCTTTTACCAAAATCGATATTAATTCGCTCTCACATAACCAGTCTACACGCGCCGAACAGACTTTGCACCTGCGGGAAAGTGGTCGTTGCATTCTGTCGATCGGTGTAAGCGTTTTGAAGCTCACAATCATTCCAAGACAAAAAATACTACCGAAAGAATTGTCCCGTACTTAAGAACTCGCTTGGCCCGATGCTTAAGTTAGCTTGACAGGTAATCTCAAATGTCGTTAATCTCAAATGTCGTTAGAATGTTACTGTCGTATTTATGGTACATGTATCCGTCCATGTACCGTAGCCTTACTTTAGTTATGGTATTCACAATCCGCCCTACCATGCTCAAGTACGTCAGCAGCTCTTCTTGCCACGATGGCGCTAACGAGGACGATGATTAGCTTCGGCTTAGCAAAATACTCGGTATTTACCTGCTCATAATTCAAAAGTCTCAGTACGACTCAAGTCCACTCTACCACCCCACCACCACCACACATCCCAGCCATGTCTGTCTACACCAAGTTCGCCATCATCGGAGCCGGCGGCGTCGGCGGCACCGTCGTGGACGAGCTGCTCAAGAAGAGCGACGTGTCGGTCGCCATCCTCACGCGTGACGAGTCCAAACCGGAGCTGCAGGCCTTCAAGGCGCGCGGTGCTACACTCCACCAGGTCTCGTACGAGGACGAGGACGCCGTGAAGAAGGCTCTGAGCGGCAGTGAAGTGGCTGTCAGCACCGTGTCGCCCTACAACATGCCCGTGCAGAAGGCTATCGTTCCCGCTGCCAAGGCTGCCGGTATCCAGCTGTTCGTACCGGCCGAGTACGGTGTCAAAGTGACGGAAGGTCCGAACGTGACCAAGAAGGGAGGTGCAGGACCTACTTACGCAGCACCAGATCCCTTCACCATCTTCTACACGGGTCTGTTCGCCGAGTTCCTGCCTTACTTCCTAGACTACCACTACGACGAAGGTTACATGAACGTGGTGGGCAAGGGTGAGACTGCTTTCAGTATCACGGCACGCACGGACGTCGGACGTTTCGTGGCTCACGTGCTGTCTACGGCGCCAAAGAGCGCACTGGAAGGTGCCAGGATCCCGTTCGAAGCTGAACGTTTGTCTCCGCTGCAGATCCGCGACCTCGTGGAGAAGAAACTGAACAAGAAGATCGAGGTGCGTTACGTCGACTTCGAGGAGAACAAGAAGAAGTTCAACACGGACTTCCAGGCGTTCCTCACGACGCTGTTCGAGGAAGGTCGCGGTGTTGTCGGTACGGAGCAGGAGGCGCAGGAGAGCGTGGCCAAGTTCTTCCCGGACTGGAACCCGGCCAAGTACGAGTCTTTCATCCAGTAACTGGTGACAGCACCGTCCAGTTTCGGACGTAACATGTAAATACAAAAACACAACTTGACCTGATTGCTTTGTCGAATTCAATACACACTACGAAGCTTTCGTCATACCTTTATTGGTTCCAGCCTACAAGGGACCAAACGTGACTTCGAATCCAGGTAGCTTTCTGTCGCCTCTCCACTTGTAAAGCTTGGATTGTTCGGGCCACTTCTTGCTGGTGTCTACTCCCCCGTTCCCGTGTCTTTTGCTTCGTTAATCTTCTATCACGACGGTGGTCCTTTAAGGAACCCTTGTCATGATATGTTTCGTTGTCGTCGTATCTTCTCGCCGTGAGTTCACGTGAACTCGGTAATATTTCTTGCGGCTGTCGTGGAGACGATGAAGAATGTTGATCCCGACAATAGTCGTTCATACCTCTTTGTTTTCTGTGACGCCTGTCAATTCGAAGTGAAGGTGAGTTGATGGTACTGGCGAATCCACCTCTGGCGTTGTCTTCGTCACTTCCACTGTCGCTTGGGGAACATGCGGTCTCTATCCACCGTAGCTGAGCAACACTATGAACCGGACTGGCCTCGGTCCGACCCAGACCTGGCTTGTTTTCGGTAGCAGTTGAAACAACACCAGGTAAGCCGTCAAACTGATGCAGTGCTTCCGCTCGTTTAGATGCAAAGTTATCAGAATTGGCACATCGATTTTTCTGGTTCTGCTGACTCGTACAGCTCTCCATCGAGGTCAGCAATCGATTCAGCGATCTATCGTACCCAACTTCATCCCAAAGCTGCCGTCCTTCTTCGATCCAACCCTCTAATTCATCGACGGAGGTCAGTCCCATTACCCTCCGCCTTGCATTCATCGCATCTTCACGCTCAAGCTTCTTCCGCTCGTCGTCTACGTTTTGCTGTGCTAGAATCTTCGCCTCTTTCTCTCGCTCTTGTCTCTCCTTCTCTTTTGCTTCTGCAGCTTCCTTCGTGTCGATTGCAAGAACGTGTTTGAGTTTGAGCATCGTCAGGTCCAGTTTCTCCAGCACCTGCTGATGTAAAATTCTCTCGAATGGTTCTTCATTCTCCTCTGGCACAGCTTCCTCACGTTCGGTCACTTCCAGCCTTTCCGCAGTGCGTTTGGAAGGAGTTCCAGGAGTCATTTCAACGTTAGTTTGTATCCAGTCCACTGCTTGCCATGAAATACCATCGCCTCGATCGCTGTGATTCTGCTTAGAAGCTTTCGTTGATATCTGCGATTCAATCGCTTGGATTTTAAGCTCGGTAGCGTTCCGTAAGGCCTTGATCTCCGCTTCCATGTCGGTTAGTTCTACTGTGTCGGAGTCTTCAAGCTGATTAAGAACATGTTCAATGTCCGTCGAGCACGCCAAGAGTTTACCCTGCATTGGGATCCTGCGTAGGATCTCCATCTCTCTCTCCTTGGCCGCCTTCTCTTCAGTCTTCTTCTTCTCATCAGCAGCTTCTCGTTCTTTCTTTTCAGCATCTTTAGCAGCAGCGACAGCATCTGCTTCAGCCTTTAAGTCAGTTTTCCGTTGCTCTGTCATTTCTGCAAACGCCAAGTCTAACTGAGAAACGATCGTCCGAGTCGCTGACGGTAGCTCTGCCGTCGCGGCGTTCCGGATCGCTCCTGATTCCTCATCTTCAATCGTCGTCTTTTCCTCTTCCTCTCGTTGTTTTTCTCCAAACGGCTTCAGAGCTTCGCGTAACAACTCGCTGATAGCGTTCGACGCATTGCGAACTTTCAAAGCTGCAATGGCGCATACCTCGGAGCTATTCGGACTCATTTCCTCGTTCGGAGCCTCTTTCCCTGGACTTTTAGTTGACAGAACTGAGCTTAACCTGCGGCTCGTTCTCAGCTTCCGTATCTCCTCTGCAAACGAATCTTCTTCCTCTTCCGGGTCTTCTGGTGGTGGAGGAGGTGGGGGTGACTCAGACCTGGATTTACGTCGAAGTTGAAGTCGAAGTGAAGAGTGGTGGTCGTTGCCTTTGTTTCGTCGGAAGCGAGTACTTTGTCGGATCACCGTCGACATCTCATCGGTTGTTGGGGATCGTGCTCTTCCTCTGGATTGTCGAAGCTCACGACTCCCAGTGGAGATTAATCGATTGAGGTCTCGAATATCCTTCCCTATCAAAGCGTCGATGGAGTCCTCGTCTGGAGTTTCAGCCTTGTTATCCCCCAATATCGAGAGTAAAGAGGATGAAGATGTTGGTGGGGATAGCGACTGTGGAGTCAGAGAAGGAGAAGACAACACCGGCGATCTGGCTTTGGGTTTTCTCTGTTGAGTTGGAGTTCGTCTTGACTGGGTGGAGGATCCAACGATGGCTCGGCGTTTGGGGATAAATGATGGTTTGTTTCGAAGCACTTGGTCGAGGCGAGGCATGGGTGATACAGCTACCAGGGGTCTCCAAAAATGTATTGTTATTGAAAAAGGGGTATTATTGTAGGGGGACAATAAGGGAGGGAGCGGCCATCTCAATATTTGGCACTTACGCAATTATTGAAAAGGGGGTCTCTATCTACTTCTTACAGATTAAGAACTACGGTTTTAGAGATCTGCTTCTTCTTCGTTGCTGTGTGAGGCACAACCAATCATGGGAACTCCCGTCCGCTTCGAGATAGCACAGTTAGTGTTCATGTTGTCACACACAACCGCCACTAGATTGCTCAGGTCTAATTTGTAGTGGTCCAGAATCATATCCAAGAACTGAATGTGCTCGTCAGCTGACATTGATGTTTCGTCCACGAAAGTAGAAAGAGCCAAGAAACGAGTCATCGTCTTAGTAGCCACAAATACGGCCAGTGAATGCTGGGCAGAGTCCGTCAAACCGTCAAATATCAGCACGTATTGCTGACTTTTGAGCTCTTCTATAATAGCAGGTTCCATTAATTCCACGCAGCTTTTCATTCGCGCGAGAAGTGTTTTCGAGTTGATCTTGTTGTACTTAACCGCTTCTCGAAACACGTCGTCATCGACTGACGAAAATGGAAGATCCTTAAGCACCACAAGTTTCATCCAACCATGCGTAGTACGGGAGTCCTTATCGACAAACATGTCCATAGTGACGGGGATTCGTTGTCGAACGCAACGCTCCAGCACTCGCTCATAGTCTGGGTGGCGCCGCAGATGCGAGATGAGGTTATGATAGCCGCGACTTCGGTCCTGAAAGATGAAGGTGTTGCATCCGTTGCAGGTTCTTCCTCCGCTTGTTTGGTCTCGATACATCAACGAACAGATCTCCTTGTTCGAGAGACCAGGGTCTAAGGTAGCCATGGATGACGAGGGTGAACAAGTTGAGTAGAAGAGTGTTGGACTTGGTTCGCAAAATCGGAAATGCCAGCATGAGAGTGGCTGTGGTCCCCGGCACGGTATAACGCCCACCGGGAGAGGTTTCGAGGACTGCTTTACTCCTCGACTCTTACCGGATCTTTATAGTATCTTATAAGTTGAAGTTGACAATAATATTGTCAATTAAGGGTACGTTCATCAATAAGGGATTGAGACGCCTCCAGCCCCGTCAATCCCTAATCCCTACTTATTTGGAGAGCCCTGTACAGCTACGTCGTCGTCACTGAGATCATCCATTCTCTCTTTCTTCGCAGCGAGTTTGACTGGTTTCGTCTTATGCGTTCGATTTACGGCATGAGCACGAGCAGGGAAGATTCTGTCTTTCTTGTCGCGCTCCTTCCTTTTCGACAACTTTGGAGGTGATGCCGCTCGCACTGGTGAAGAATTGAAGCTCGACACACTCTGCTTTAACTTGCGATGACTCGTGGCACTCTGCTGGAAGTCGGAGATGAGCTCATCGAGAGACATTTCCTCCTTGTCTTCGTATCTCCATTGATGCGCATCTTTAGATGTAGTGACCTCCTTGTCATCATCATCCTGTGATCCGAAGGACAGCTCAAGGAACATGACCGTTGAGGTCTACAACTGAAGTTACAAGATGCCAACACAAAGTGTTCGAGATCCGTTTCGATTTCCAACTATTCGAGGCATTTGGCGGTTAAGTTGCTTCACTAAACCCCAAATCGAAGTCATGTATCTTGATTCAAGATTCTTGAAGCTTGCTTCAACGCAAACTACTATTGCTACTTCGAAGTACTATCGGAGTCGTTCACATGTCGCTTGAAGGGGGCGCGAAATAGTCGACGGCCTCGTGGTTCAGAACTTCAGTCGCCGTATCTGCCTCCAGTTGTTATTGTCATGAGGTGGCGACCAGATGCGAGTCCTGCTTCCTCGGTAGAGAAGTGAAGTGCTTGTGAGAAGTGGCCTGCCCTGCGCCGACATAGTTCCCTAGCACTGCAGTGCCTCCAGGTTGAAAGTCCATTATCCAATTTCGGATCTACCGGTCACTCGGTTACCAGCTACACAAGCTCCAACAACCAAGCCTCGACTCCAAGTCCAACTATCAAGATGGTGTTCAGCAAGACGATCGTCGCTCTGTGTGTGGCCGTCGTGGCCTTCTCGAACGGGATGGTGGACGCCTCTGTGGAAGTGGTCGAGACGTACGGCAAGTCCACAGACAGCTACAACACCAACGGAGGCAAGACTGTGAGTGTTGGCACGGGTGTTCACGGTGGGCTCGGCGCAGGACTCAACGCGCTCCTGAATCTCGGCGCGAATATTGGTGCAGACGTCGCAGCAGGTCTTGGCGCGGGGGTGAAGGCGGGTGCTAATCTCGGTGGAGGTGTGAAAGCTGGTGCTGGAGTCGGCGGGTACGGAGGCCTTGGAGCTGGTGTGGGTGTGGATGCCAACGTTGGAGGTGGCGTAGGCGTCGGTGCTGGTGGCAAGGTCGGTGCAGGTGCAGGTGTAAACGTCGGAGGATACGGCACTGGAGCTGGTGTGGGTCTGAATGCAGGTGCTGGTCTCAAGGCGGGTGCTGGTCTGAATGCTGGTGCCAGTCTCAACGCAGGTGCAGGAGTGAACCTTGGTGGTGGTGTGAAGGCTGGTGGTGGAGTGAATGCTGGTGCTGGTGTTGGTGCTAATCTTGGTGGAGCTGGCGTCGGTGTGAACGGCGGTGCAAATCTGGGGGTTGGCGTGAAGGCTGATGCTGGATTGGACGCAGGAGCGAACCTTGATGCTGGTGTGAAGGCTGGAGCTGGCGTCGGTTTGAATGCTGGGGCCAACCTTGGTGCCGGTGCAAGTCTTGAAGCCGGAGTCAAGACCGGCGCTGGAGTCGCTGCTGACGCTAACCTTGGAGTCGAAGTGAAGGCTGGTGCTGGCGCCAATGGTAATGCCGACGTTGGTGCTGCTATCAATGCGGGGGCTAATGTCGGTGTAAACGTCAGCGGCGCAGGTGTCAAGGCGGGTGCCGAAGTTGGTCTGGGGGTGAACGGAGGTGTGAAGGGTACTTCTGGAACAGCAGCTGACTACTCTGGGAAGACTCCAGCTACGACGAAGACGCAGCAAACGTCAGGCCAATACCCGTCGAAGCCGTACCGTCATCTGCGCTACTAGTTTTGTCTGATGATTCTACCGCACTGCTTGTTTTGTGAGCTGCTTGTTGAAAATGTACCTCTGTCCTAGCGTCACTTGGGGATTTCGGAGAAGGAAGTGTGTAACAGGTTAGGGTAAACAACTACGATTTAGATGACGCGGTATGTACAATTAGCGGAGATTAACTGTCTTCGCTATCGCTATCGATATAATATGATCTGGGTGAACTGGTTTGCTTAAGACGCCTAAGTTGCGTAGGTCCTCTACAAGCCCCTCAATGGCACCTTCACTTAGCATAGTGTCGGCATCCGCTACACGAGCGTCACCAAGGATACCCACCTTCGAAAACCCACTGATTATTGTGGTAGCTTCAAATTGTCCCAACTCGAGCATGGTGCGATTCCCTCTGTCCTTCGCAACTTCAAGAGCCTTGAAATTCAGCATTTGAGCAGATACCGGGCAGCCTTCACCCCTCAAAGAGTTTATCCACCTACATGTAACGAGGTACTCTTCAGCTCCGCCTGGAAGTATAATTGCGTCTCCGACCTTTCGCACGTTCTTGTGCCGTGACTGCACATGTACTCAATGACCGCAATCCACGCGCCAAAATATCGTTGCTTCTTCTTTATGTCGGCTGCACTCTCGACCCCCTTATACATCCTGGAGATCACCTCGTGACTTGAAACCCCGGCGTCGAGAAGTCGGAGAGCCTTCACTTTGTGCTTCTAATCGACTCGGACTCGCTCATACGTTCGTGGCTTCTTCCCAGTACCGGAGACACATTTGCGGCCCTTGGGCATTGTACTGCTCGACTTGGCAAATGCCTGAATGCCACAGCCGTCAGCCTAAGTTTTAGAGATGCCGAGTTTCAGTGCGGCCAGGAAGGACACTCAAGCCAAGTAGTAGCAACCAGGAATAACCAGGTAATCAACTTCAATTTCCTTCCTTTCCTTATCAACATTTGCGTTTCCGGCTCTCCTCGCGTTATTATTGTTGATGATACTATTTCATTGATAATACTGCTCGCAGGGATTCACCAATACTATCGTGATCGTTTTTATATCCTTTCACACCCTCAATTTCTGCAGCTACTGCATCACCGACTACTGGTAGCATACATGCATACTTCGAAATGCTTCGCTTGGTTACCTGTACAGGCTGTACGTACAACCAACTTGCTTTACAGTACCAGTGTAGGTGTTTTAATACTATACTCTAACTTGTATAGTATACAGTAGCATTTACGTTACTATTTATACATGTAAAGTAGTTGATTAACACCTTGGTTCCGGACGTCGTCACTTACGACTTCCTGATTCTGCTATGTCGTCAGTTACGACATTGTGTGAAGTATATAAGAAATTGGCTTGGAATACTTTAATCAAGTGTCTTGCCAGAAATAAGGTGTGAGAGGTCCTTCGGGAAAAAACACAAAACCAGGTCAGGGGAGGGGGATCAGGCTGATCGTGGATACGGGCCACTCATTCGAGAATCTGCTGGATGGCGAGCAAGCGGTCAAGTCGTCGCGGAAGACGCGCCGCCCCAGCTGCGGCCGCACGTGATGTTGACTTTGGACACTTGTGGAGGCAGCTAAGGGCGGCTGGGTGGAAGTCAAGACGGCCTACGGGGATCCAGAATGACTGGACGTACATTACTCCTGACAATTTTAAAGCACTCATCGGTGAGACGGCTGTCATTAATTACTCCTTCCGATCCGGATTGCTTGACGAAAACGAAAGCGACGCAGCGTCGCTGGTTACTGATCAAAATAGCCAAGTCCCCGAGGAAACACGGCAGCTCGAAAGCGCAGGGAGTGGCGACGACATTGCCATTAGACCCTCCCAAATTGAAACCGGTGATCTGCTATCCCAGAACACAATCGCCAAACTGTTCGGCACTTCCAGTGAGTCGGAAGTTGAGCTTTCGCAGACTGCAGTAGCGAGAGCATTTAACCTCTCCCCCGGTGATCTTCAACCTGACAACGATCAGAGAGTCGCTGCTGCGGGGTTGCACTTGCTCTCTGAGGCATCGGGATTAGAGAGCGATGAAGAAGCCGAGCGTGCAGCTGTCCCCGAATCCCGCCGTGAAGTACGCACCCCTCCTCATCGACAAACCCATGTACCGGTGAAACCGAAAATTGACGTCAATATTTTACAGGATGGTGAGAACAGCAGCGAGTATGAGGATCTCAGCTCCGAGGAGAGCGATGGTGAAGCCATCTGCGATGATGACTTCGAGACGACAGGCATCGAGATAGATGAACAGGGTGACACACTCTCTGATAGCGATGCAAGCAACCTGGATGAGTCTTTCCTCGCGTCTCTACAAGTTGGTAACAATTCATTGAGTACTACAGCTCTCCGCGGTCGGCAGGAAGCTCTACGATCAATGCAATGGACTCCTGTTTCTTCAGAGTATGAGCTGGATTCTCCTGCCTACCCAGGATTGAACAATGAGGATGCTACACCCGTTGGTGGCCTGCTCGACGTTTGGCGTTCGCCTCTACTTACGCTATTTTATTTCATGCCGAAGTCATTGTGGGTTAGAATCACTACGGAGACGAATCGATACAGTCTTCAGCAAGTTGAAAAACGTGCAGAAAAGATATTTGCCCGGCAAACTTGGCGTCATCGTGAGACTGTTGTGCAAATTATTCGGCGCTTGAAGGCGGTGCAAGCTTATGGAGTACACGAGATCCTCCATGTCGTCGGGCTACTGGTCGCTAGGATGCTTTGTCCACAGAAGAGGCGCTTTGCCGCACACTGGTCCATGGTCGAAGACGGAGCCATTCCTGCCGGCCTCTTTGGACGTTACATGAGCCGCGATAGGTGTCGCAGCATCCTGCGTGACCTCCACTTCGTTGACAACACAGCAGACCACGGACGTGGCAAGCTCTGGAAACTGCGTCCAGTAGTCGATACGATCCAGCAACGCTTCTTGGCAGGTTGGTCCTTGCCTGCGGTGTTTTCGTTCGACGAAGGTGTGCTGCCTGCCACGTCGCGACGCAACACCACTCGGATGTTCATGGCTGATAAGCCTCACAGATACGGGACCAAACTGTTTATGTTGTGTGACGCTAAGACTGCCTACTGCCACAGGTATTTTTTTGCGCTGTTATCTATGTCGTAACTGACGGATTGTATCAACTTCTAACCGTTGTCTATGTGGTATCTATCTAGATTTGAAGTCTACGTAGGTAAACGCGACAATGTAGATGGTGTTGAAACTGGATTCGACTGCAAGACTGGAGCAGCAGCGGTGGTGAGGAATTTGAAGTGTGTTCTCACTCCAGAATTGCGCCACCCGTGGCATGCAATCGTCATTGACCGGTATTATTCATCAGTGCTCCTAGCTGTCGAGCTCCTCAAGATGCAAACGTACGTGGTTGGGACGGTTATGACAAATCGCATTGGGTTCAACAAGGCCATCAAGGCTGGAAACAAGACGCGTCCTGCGAGTATTCCCCGTGGAACCTTCCTCTTCTCGCGCTCGGTGGATGTCCCGAGCATGATTGCCTGCCTCTGGTGGGATAGAAAGCCAGTATACTACTTATGCACCGGATCAGTGATGGCGCCCTCTACTATCGAGAGAAAGGTCCGGCGAGTCGGTGCGATTCAAGTAGGGTGTCCGTCTGCAGTAAACGACTACCAGAACTGGATGGGTGGAGTCGATCGGCACGATCAACTCCGACTCCAGTGTTACTCTCTTCAGATGTCGACGCGATTTACAAAGTACTACAAAAGCCTCTTTTTAGGCTTCCTTGATCTTGCACTCGTAAACGCGTATCTTTCGCACAAAGAGGGCGCCAGGATCAAAGGGACTGTAGCGATGAAACGGTCGGAGTGGTTTTCGGTGCTTCAAAACCAGCTCCTTCAATTGAAGGCGGAAGATTTTGCAGGTGTGGAAGTAACACCACCCCCATCCAGTCAGAAGTGAAAGCGGGCGCCTGTTCGTCTTGCTCACGGGCTCCAGCAGTCGGAAGACTGGGTAACAGTTAGTGGCGTCCAGAAGAGACGTCAGCGGTCATGCAAGGTATGCGGCCTCTTGCGCACAGGGAAGAAGAAGTCGTACGCTACGACGTACTTTTGCGAACGCTGTTCTATCGACAACGCAAAGTGCTGGTTGTGTAATCGGATTCGCCGCGACTACAACGGTGTCGCGAAGACTTATTACGAAATTTGGCACGACGACTTTGGAGCAGGCCAAGCAATCCCAGCCAACTTGGGGAAGCGTGTTGTTCTCCGCCGACCCGGTCAGACGGCTGGCAAACGAAAGCAGACACGACGAGAGCTCCTGCTTCGGTGCAGCCAAGCTAGTGACGGAGGGAACAGCGCCGACGGAGACAATGACAGCAATGAGGAGTGAGCCTTGCCTGCGTATCAAGTGATGACCGTTTAGTTTCGTGTAATTGAATGCAAAAATCCTTGAGCTGATGTACCTTCTTCCTTGCGTTTTCTGAAATGACTGACCCGATCGTGCATCACTTCACTGCTCGGTTGACCGTGTTCGTCGATACTGACGACATTGGACGGCGGCTGAAGATACACAATGTCGTCAGACTTACGACATTGAGCGGAAAACCTGTTGAGAAATTATACTGCCTATCCTTGAGGCAAACACATGTCGAATACAAATACGAAGTATCCCATCAATGGTGTATCTTACGACTTTCGCTTACTCGTTTTGGGCGAGTACCGTTCGGACACAGGGTGTTAACACTACATGTAGTACGCTTCAAAAACAGACTGATGATTAGCAAGAAGATTGGAGGATTAGATCACGACTGGAATGTCGTTACTATTTATACATGTAGTACGCTTCAAAAACAGAGTGTTCCGGCTTTTTTAAATTATTAATAATAATACATGATAAAAGGAAATTGAAGTTGATTAACTGGTTATTCCTGGTTGCTACTACTTGGCTTGATAATACATGATAAAAGGCCACAATTGCAGGGGGGGGGGGGCGTGCAACCGTTGGTCATAGCAACCACGGACAACCATTTCACTCTTCATTCTGCCTGGCCGATGTCATACCGGCGCTACTACATACATGTATACTGACCACTAGCGCGTGCACAGACTATGAAAACATGCCGATGATAAATACAGGGCGGGGTGGCGTATAGCTCTTCGACACGGTGGTGGTGTATGAGAAGGCATAGATTCATAATGGAGTTGAAGAAGTTATACGCGAGCTCCCAACGTTGGTGTTAAGCTGCCACCGTACTCTCCGGTGCTGAACCTAACATACTTTATCCGTGTAAGTAGAGTTTTCGCATCGTGAAATGGTGTGTACTGAATATAATACCATTTATATACAGAACGCGTAAAGTCACAACACTGAATAAAAGTAAGGCATGATAGTATCGCACCTTACTTAGACTACACGGAAGTCTTACATGTAGTATCATTGATACGTGTACTGTTTCCCGCGAGAGTTGCGGTACTTTATATGTTACATATTATGTAAGTCTTAGTATCATTGAATCGAGATAACGTTAAAAACACATTTGAAAATCTGACAAACACAACACATCCTGGTAGGATTTGAACACAAAACGACATGGCCAGTGCACTATGTGCCCTGGCCTTGTCGTACAATCCTGGCTGCGTCGCAGGTCAGAAATCGTGCAGCTAAGATGTTGCTTGAAGGTGAGGTGAATGTACTATGGAATGTGTGGTCCACGCAATAGTTCTTGCTGATGACTATCGAGCAAGCTCACTTCTCGTCGGCCACCTATCGTCTCATCTATCGCGTGGACGCGTGGACGCCCAGCACGCGCGAAGTCAGGATGCCGGGACTGTCTGCAGCAGAGCTGCCTGAGGAGACCCTCAGAGCTGGCGACAAGATCGAGTATTTTTCTCGAGCGTTTGTGTGTGGTGACAAGCGAGGACATCGGTCTGCCGTGGTAGTACGGATTGACAGCCAAGACGACCTCTACCCAGCGCGCTTGGATACAGAAGAGCTCCTTCCACTGGACAATTTAATGCGCCGCACAGCAGACATGTCGGGCAAGAGTGTGGAGCCTAGCACTGCCAAGTGGCGGAAGCTCCGGACGTACAAGCTCGTAGATGGAACGTTCGATGCACCAACCAAGTCCAGCACTCTCAATTCAGCACTGGCAGCTATTGTTCGCGGGGCTTTTGAATCAGCCCATCAAGTGCTAACATCTCGACGTGAGGTTTCCACGCGAGACAGTGCAGGGACGATCAGAGTTGGAGATAGTGAAGCACTGCCGCCATTGGTCATCACCACGACGTCCAGCACCTCAGTAACCTATCTCAGCGGATGCAGCAGCAGTACGACCGGTGTCAATGAAGATTCTACGTCTACTAGGAGCGAGGAATCCGACGTGCCGCCTACGCGTAAGGGTGTCGTGATCGATTTAGTGACGTCGTCTGGTACAGCATCTGACAGTGGTGATGTTTCAGAGCCTGGACCGACTCCGACGGACGCTGAGCTTCTGGACGCAAAGGAGTACCTGAGCAGCATCCCGAATCGTTATGCTCGCGCTCGAATCCGGCACCAGAAGAAACGCCGAGCGGGTGAATGGCATGTCAGCCGGTCACGCAAGCGCCGTGATCAACGGAAGTGTGCGATCACCCGCAGCGGGACCCAAATTCACCACGCGCACACGGTGTCTGCGATAAAGATGAAGAACCTTCTTGCGATGCCCGCTATTAGGCTGCGATTGGTTGATTTGCATGAAAGAAGGAAGGCGTACAGTCCCGCAGCCCACGATCCAAGATTCGCTCAGGCAGAAGTGCCGTGGCCAGAGGGTGTGCAGCGAATCGAGACCAGTGTAGCGAACGATATTGTGTTTCCGGACTTGGGGGACTTCGGCGAGTGTCGCTGCGAAGGTGACTGCTTTATCGACACGTGCGACAACGCCGTCGCCGCTGTCTTCTGTACGCCAAGTTCGTGTAAGCTGGGGGCTCTATGCAGCAACACGCCACGTGTACGAGAGACCCTCAAGCTGTTCAACACTGAACGAGTGGGCCTGAGCGTGTACACGACCGCCGATATGGATGTTGGCGATATTGTGGGTGAGTATACGGGTGAATTGAGGGAATACGATGCTGTTGTGCCTGGACAGCCGCCCGTGGCTGTTAAACAAAACAGTGGCTACACTTTGCTGATGCATACCAAGTCTGCGCGGAAGAAATACGTGTACGTGGATGCGCTGCGATGCGGGTCAATGATGCGATTCATTAGTCATTCCTGCGACGCCAATGCTGCGTTCGTCGAGGTGCGAAATGGAGTCGATGTGAAGGTGCTTGTGCGAATGCTAAAGGACGTGAAGGCGGGCGCCCAGATCACAGTACATTACGGCGATGAAACGTGGTTCACCTGTATGTGTGATACATGCTGGAAGGCTTCGGACGATGACGCCATGCAAAACTCTAAGGTGTAGGACGAAGACCAAACACTCGCATGGATCTACTGCCTGGACACAAGATGGTAGCATATGAGGAGTCTAAAAATGAGAAGCACCTTTTACCTAAGTGCTGGATGCGTTTATATGGAGGTGAAATGAGATCTTACTGTTGCCTCACGTGAACAATGGTGCATAGGTCGTATTAGATGCAAACGTCGTTTCTACACTGCCTAATGCGCTTTCAAGCGAGTGCTGAATCAATCGTAACTGAGTGCTGGGCCAATAGCGCGCGGGCGACCACCTGTGTTCTTACGCTTCTTCCTGCGGACAAGGACTTTGTGCTTACTGGAGTCCACACGAGCCGACGATCGTAGTGCATGTATTACGTGCACACACGCACCAAATGCAAACCAGTAGTTGCAGGGACACCATTGCTGCTGTACATCCACTGGCCAACCTCCCCATGGCTGTCCTTCGACTTCCATCCGAGCGTAGTTACTGCCCATCTGAGCCGACACAGCTATTCCCTCCTCGGTACGTTTATTGGGGGCAACAGTAATTCGTGGTGGACGCATGGACAACACTCTTACCACTTGAGGTGCCCCAGCGCGCGTAAAACCGAAGTCCTGGCCCTCGCTCATGGATAGTAAGCCTGCGCGTTTCATGTCCTGTGCTCGCCGTGTGAGGGTTGACGCTGGAACTGGGGTGGTCATGAACGTCTTGGGTGACTCGGATGTAGACGCGCAGCACGAGCTCAATTCACGCAATAACGCACCCATTTTCAGACGACGTCGGAGTGTGTAGTCACGCTTCAGTGAAGCGTTAAACGTCTCTACGGGGTTGTTAGTCGTAGCGTAGCCACAGGGGGTAGCAAACGCCTGCCAGCAGCTGAACCGCCCGTCAAGCCACTGCTCACACATGTACTTCGTGAATCCAACGAGAGTAATATCTGCGAACCAACTACGAACTATAGCGTCCCGTAACTGAACAAATGCTTCCCATGAACGCGCGAAGTGCAAGTCGTAGAGATCTCGTACAATCATGCTTGCCACACCCGAGGGAAAGCCCTTAATCGCTTTGTGTACATTTTCCATTAAATGGAAAAAGCACATGAGGAAGTAGAATTTACCAGAACCGGCAAACACAGATTGGAGTGCATTGAACTGCGCTTGGTCCGCGTCCGCCATGACGTACCGCACTTCCAGACCATGTTCAGCCACCAATTCGTAGATTTGGTCCAGCGACCGCAGAACAGCTTCAAAAATGGGTTGAGTCTCTTGAGAGACAACAAACAGGGCCACCAAGTGGAACGCACGTGAGGAATCCGAGATTCCCAGCACCATTACGGGGTAATCGCACTGATTCGTTTTATACGTGTTGTCAATGTGAAACACAAAACTGTCGGGAGAACGGTTCATTCGTAGCAGCAGCGCTTTCGTCGTAATTCCGATAATAAACGGCTTTTCATCGGATCCATTGCCCACGATTAAGTTCCCATCAGCGTCGGTATCCCACCCAAACGCAAACGGCTGATGTAGTGTCTCGCTTCCGTTGAACGCATGACTATGAACCCAGGCCTTGATGGTGTCCAATCGGTCGTGGTTGTCCACGTACTTCCGGGAGTAGTAATTTACGAAGTTTTGAACGGTACTGAGGGATGGTACGTCTTCCAAAGGCGTGTCAAACTTCCTAGCTAGAGCATTCCGAATTCTTAGAGGTCGCATGTGGTGTGTAGCCATCTCCCTGCAAAAAACCTTTCTGCACAGGGGTTAAGCGCTTCTTTTTGGGGGACCTGGCACTGCTCGTGTGCTCACCAAAGTCGAAAATTGACTGTACACCGGTCTCCAGACATGTCAGTGTCTTCCCCCTCCAAGAACACGCATCCACGCTGTCCTCCTCGCACGGATAAGAGCTGCACTTCAGGAGACGATATCGCATCTTGTGTAGGGCGTCCGGGCACAGTGAACACGCCATGATTTGGCTGTGACTCACGTCATGCGACTTCATCTCCGCCATAACCTTCTCGGCGAGGACCGAGTCGATCTCCACGGCCTTCTCTCGCCAATCAACGCGTTTCGGCATGATCGCTCGGGTGCGTTTTCCAGTGTTTGTTGTCCTTTACTAGCCTATCAAATGTGGATGCTGACGCGAGCCTGTGGGGGCCTCTGGTTGGCTCTTCAAACACGAACTGACTCTAGTTACATGAAAACAACTGCTTTACACAGCCTGTGCATTTTAGTCCGCTGCTAGTAGCAGCCTGCTACTGTACCACAAGTTGTTGTGATGACACGCATTCGCTGTGCTGCCAGACGTTTGTTGTGCTGTCCCTGCACTGTATTGTGCTGGCAACGCGTTCTCTATTGAATCAAATGATACTACAGTGCGCGCCAAATCGATAGGACCCCCCCTGAAAATGCCCATAACTCAGTCAGTTTTTATCATTTTAAGTTGCGGTTTTGACAGTAGATCCATAACACGGTAAGAAAGGACCTACGGGCGTTTGTTTTAGCGTTTTTGCACCCTAAAGTATGGCTCCCATACAAAAAACTGTTTTTTGCCAAACGACACAATTTAGGACCCCCATGCTTCAATACAAATCCCTATACTAAATAAAACCCGCTCAAAATGATATGACTGGGGATTTGTATGGGGACATGTTCTAAACCTCTGTAGAGTGAAGGTGAGTGCATGTATCATGACTCTGAATTACACAGAACATTGATAATAGATAAGTGCCTATTTGGTAGAGATCATATATGCTTTAGAGAGTTCTTATGCAAGGAATCGACATTATTATTTTGTCTCTAACATTTGAACGCATTTTGACTATGATTTGCTAAAAAACAGCCACTAAATGACTGATTGTTAAAGTGCCAGCAATTACTTTGTAACTCTCTGCCAATGGTTATGGCCTTCTCTACCAAATATGCACTTATCTATTATCAATGTTCTGTGTAATTCAGAGTCATGATACATGCACTCACCTTCACTCTACAGAGGTTTAGAACATGTCCCCATACAAATCCCCAGTCATATCATTTTGAGCGGGTTTTATTTAGTATAGGGATTTGTATTGAAGCATGGGGGTCCTAAATTGTGTCGTTTGGCAAAAAACAGTTTTTTGTATGGGAGCCATACTTTAGGGTGCAAAAACGCTAAAACAAACGCCCGTAGGTCCTTTCTTACCGTGTTAGGAATCTACTGTCAAAACCGCAACTTAAAATGATAAAAACTGACTGAGTTATGGGCATTTTCAGGGGGGGTCCTATCGATTTGGCGCGCACTGTAAGACTTGGAAACAGTACACGCATCAATGACATTGATGCGTGTACTGTTTCCCGAGAGAGTTGCGATCAGGATTGTTAGCTGTGCGGCACAGCCTGTGCCATAAGGAAATTCTACATGTACAGTAATTGCCTATTTGGCATGATTTACTACCACTTTCTTGGGCCAGAAGCATTATGATTAAGCTCCACAAGCTAGTGTGCAAACTGATTAACTCGTTTCGCAGGCAAGCAACAGAGACGCCTGATATTACAGCTACAGTACTGTACATGTACGTTGTATACGGAGGAAATGATGATAAATCGAGTAAGATCACTTGACAGACTGCAAGTCGTTAGGCTAATTGCGCAGCCATGTTGAAGATCCATCTGGATTCCAATCATAGGATTGGACAAGGTCCGGAGTCCGGATGCGTACATATACAGTGTTAGCTTTTACCCCTCACTTCTCGATTTTGCCCGACGAACACAAGCCCAACATTATCACACCCGCTATGCGTGCGACCTCCATCATCTTGTTGGCTGCTGTCACGGTTCTTGCAAGTGTCACTGGCGTCTCTGCAGCCACCACTGGCGCAGACTTGGCTAAAGTAGCTCCGAACGAGGCAATACCTTCAATCGAAAGCGCCCACGCGACAAGATTCCTAAGAAAACGCAAGGCTCGCCATAACACGGACACGGAGAGTGAGGAGCGCAATGTGCTGCAAGGACTGAAAAAAACATTTGAAAAGGTCGCCGATTTGCCTTTCGACAAGGCTTGGCATAACCTTCAAGGGATGGGTCTGAGTTGGCAGCAGAGAGAGGCTCTCCTGAAGCTGCACAAGCTTGACGCGGCTGACCGTGCGGCTGTCCTGAAGTTGATCACATAAGGAGACGTAATGAGAAGAACAATGTTCTGTTGGTTCACAGCTACAGGTACCTTAGTGTGATATCAACCATTAATCAATTCAGTGTTTTCTACTGTGCTGGTGGTATTTCCTTTACTAATTTTAATTAGCCCTTAAAATGTACTACAATAATCGGTGGATTTTCGAAGGTGGGTATCCTTGGTGACGCTCGTGTAGCGGATATCGACACTATGCTAAGTGAAGGTACCATTGAGGGGCTTGTAGAGGACCTACGCAACTTAGGCGTCTTAAGCAAACCAGTTCACCCAGATCAGGATATCGATATCGATAGCGAAGACAATTAATCTCGGCTAATTGTACATACCGCGTCATCTAAATCGTAGTTGTTTACCCTTAACCTGTTACACACTTCCTTCTCCGAAATCCCCAAGTGACGCTAGGACAGAGGTACATTTTCAACAAGCAGCTCACAAAACAAGCAGTGCGGTAGAATCATCAGACAAAACTAGTAGCGCAGATGACGGTACGGCTTCGACGGGTATTGGCCTGACGTTTGCTGCGTCTTCGTCGTAGCTGGAGTCTTCCCAGAGTAGTCAGCTGCTGTTCCAGAAGTACCCTTCACACCTCCGTTCACCCCCAGACCAACTTCGGCACCCGCCTTGACACCTGCGCCGCTGACGTTTACACCGACATTAGCCCCCGCATTGATAGCAGCACCAACGTCGGCATTACCATTGGCGCCAGCACCAGCCTTCACTTCGACTCCAAGGTTAGCGTCAGCAGCGACTCCAGCGCCGGTCTTGACTCCGGCTTCAAGACTTGCACCGGCACCAAGGTTGGCCCCAGCATTCAAACCGACGCCAGCTCCAGCCTTCACACCAGCATCAAGGTTCGCTCCTGCGTCCAATCCAGCATCAGCCTTCACGCCAACCCCCAGATTTGCACCGCCGTTCACACCGACGCCAGCTCCAACCCCAAGATTAGCACCAACACCAGCACCAGCATTCACCCACCACCAGCCTTCACCACCACCAAGGTTCACTCCTGCACCTGCGTTGAGACTGGCACCAGCATTCAGACCAGCACCCGCCTTGAGACCAGCACCTGCATTCAGACCGACACCAGCTCCTAGTGCCGTATCCTCCGACGTTTACACCTGCACCTGCACCGACCTTGCCACCAGCACCGACGCCTACGCCACCTCCAACGTTGGCATCCACACCCACACCAGCTCCAAGGCCTCCGTACCCGCCGACTCCAGCACCAGCTTTCACACCTCCACCGAGATTAGCACCCGCCTTCACCCCCGCGCCAAGACCTGCTGCGACGTCTGCACCAATATTCGCGCCGAGATTCAGGAGCGCGTTGAGTCCTGCGCCGAGCCCACCGTGAACACCCGTGCCAACACTCACAGTCTTGCCTCCGTTGGTGTTGTAGCTGTCTGTGGACTTGCCGTACGTCTCGACCACTTCCACAGAGGCGTCCACCATCCCGTTCGAGAAGGCCACGACGGCCACACACAGAGCGACGATCGTCTTGCTGAACACCATCTTGATAGTTGGACTTGGAGTCGAGGCTTGGTTGTTGGAGCTTGTGTAGCTGGTAACCGAGTGACCGGTAGATCCGAAATTGGATAATGGACTTTCAACCTGGAGGCACTGTAGTGCTAGGGAACTATGTCGCGCAGGGCAGGCCACTTCTCACAAGCACTTCACTTCTCTACCGAGGAAGCAGGACTCGCATCTGGTCGCCACCTCATGACAACAACAACTGGAGGCAGATACGGCGTCTGAAGTTCTGAACCACGAGGCTGTCGACTATTTCGCGCCCCCTTCACGCGACATGTGAACGACTCCGATAGTACTTCGAAGTAGCAATAGTAGTTTGCGTTGAAGCAAGCTTCAAGAATCTTGAATCAAGATACATGACTTCGATTTGGGGTTTAGTGAAGCAACTTAACCGCCAAATGCCTCGAATAGTTGGAAATCGAAACGGATCTCGAACACTTTGTGTTGGCATCTTGTAACTTCAGTTGTAGACCTCAACGGTCATGTTCCTTGAGCTGTCCTTCGGATCACAGGATGATGATGACAAGGAGGTCACTACATCTAAAGATGCGCATCAATGGAGATACGAAGACAAGGAGGAAATGTCTCTCGATGAGCTCATCTCCGACTTCCAGCAGAGTGCCACGAGTCATCGCAAGTTAAAGCAGAGTGTGTCGAGCTTCAATTCTTCACCAGTGCGAGCGGCATCACCTCCAAAGTTGTCGAAAAGGAAGGAGCGCGACAAGAAAGACAGAATCTTTCCTGCTCGTGCTCATGCCGTAAAGCAAACGCATAAGACGAAACCAGTCAAACTCGCTGCGAAGAAAGAGAGAATGGATGATCTCAGTGACGACGACGTAGCTGTATCACCCATGCCTCGCCTCGACCAAGTGCTTCGAAACAAACCATCGTTTATCCCCAAACGCCGAGCCATCGTTGGATCCTCCACCCAGTCAAGACGAACTCCAGTTCAACAGAGAAAACCCAAAGCCAGATCGCCGGTGTTGTCTTCTCCTTCTCTGACTCCACAGTCGCTATCCCCACCAATGTCTTCCTCCTCTTTACTCTCGAAATTGGAGGATAACAAGGCTGAAACTCCAGACGAGGACTCCATCGACGCTTTGATAGGGAAGGATATTCGAGACCTCAATCGATTAATCTCCACTGGGAGCTGTGAGCTTCGACAATCCAGAGGAAGAGCACGATCCCCAACAACCGATGAGATGTCGACGGTGATCCGACAAAGTACTCGCTTCCGACGAAACAAAGGCAACGACCACCACTCTTCACTTCGACTTCAACTTCGACGTAAATCCAGGTCTGAGTCACCCCCACCTCCTCCACCACCAGAAGACCCGGAAGAGGAAGAAGATTCGTTTGCAGAGGAGATACGGAAGCTGAGAACGAGCCGCAGGTTAAGCTCAGTTCTGTCAACTAAAAGTCCAGGGAAAGAGGCTCCGAACGAGGAAATGAGTCCGAATAGCTCCGAGGTATGCGCCATTGCAGCTTTGAAAGTTCGCAATGCGTCGAACGCTATCAGCGAGTTGTTACGCGAAGCTCTGAAGCCGTTTGGAGAAAAACAACGAGAGGAAGAGGAAAAGACGACGATTGAAGATGAGGAATCAGGAGCGATCCGGAACGCCGCGACGGCAGAGCTACCGTCAGCGACTCGGACGATCGTTTCTCAGTTAGACTTGGCGTTTGCAGAAATGACAGAGCAACGGAAATCTGACTTAAAGGCTGAAGCAGATGCTGTCGCTGCTGCTAAAGATGCTGAAAAGAAAGAACGAGAAGCTGCTGATGAGAAGAAGAAGACTGAAGAGAAGGCGGCCAAGGAGAGAGAGATGGAGATCCTACGCAGGATCCCAATGCAGGGTAAACTCTTGGCGTGCTCGACGGACATTGAACATGTTCTTAATCAGCTTGAGGGCTCCGATACAGTAGAACCAAGCGACATGGAAGCGGAGATCAAGGCCTTACGGAACGCTACCGAGTTTAAAATCCAAGCGATTGAATCGCGGATATCAACGAAAGCTTCTAAGCAGACTCACAGCGATCGAGGCGATGGTATTTCATGGCAAGCAGTGGACTGGATACAAACTAACGTTGAAATGACTCCTGGAACTCCTTCCAAACGCACTGCGGAAAGGCTGGAAGTGACCGAACGTGAGGAAGCTGTGCCAGAGGAGAATGAAGAACCATTCGAGAGAATTTTACATCAGCAGGTGCTGGAGAAACTGGACCTGACGATGCTCAAACTCAAACACGTTCTTGCAATCGACACGAAGGAAGCTGCCGAAGCAAAAGAGAAGGAGAGACAAGAGCGAGAGAAAGAGGCGAAGATTCTAGCACAGCAAAACGTAGACGACGAGCGGAAGAAGCTTGAGCGTGAAGATGCGATGAATTCAAGGCGGAGGGTAATGGGACTGACCTCCGTCGATGAAGTAGAGGGTTGGATCGAAGAAGGACGGCAGCTTTGGGATGAAGTTGGGTACGATAGATCACTGAATCGATTGCTGACCTCGATGGAGAGCTGTACGAGTCAGCAGAACCAGAAAAATCGATGTGCCAATTCTGATAACTTCGCATCTAAACGAGCGGAAGCACTGCATCAGTTTGACGGCTTACCTGGTGTTGTATCAACTGCTACCAAAAACAAGCCAGGTCTGGGTCGGACCGAGGCCAGTCCGGTTCATAGTGTTGCTCAGCTACGGTGGACAGAGACCGCATGTTCCCCAAGCGACAGTGGAAGTGACGAAGACAACGCCAGAGGTGGATTCGCCAGTACCATCAACTCACCTTCACTTCGAATTGACAGGCGTCACAGAAAACAAAGAGGTATGAACGACTATTGTCGGGATCAACATTCTTCATCGTCTCCACGACAGCCGCAAGAAATATTACCGAATTCACGTGAACTCACGGCGAGAAGATACTGCGACAACGAAACATTTCATGACAAGGATTTCTTAAAGGACCACCGTCGTGACAGAAGATTAACGAAGCAGAAGACACGGGAACGGGGGAGTAGACACCAGCAAGAAGTGGCCCGAACAATCCAAGCTTTACAAGTGGAGAGGCGACAGAAAGCTACCTGGATTCGAAGTCGCGTTTGGTCCCTTGTAGGCTGGAACCAATAAAGGTATGACGAAAGCTTCGTAGTGTGTATTGAATTCGACAAAGCAATCAGGTCAAGTTGTGTTTTTGTATTTACATGTTACGTCCGAAAGTGGACGGTGCTGTCACCAGTTACTGGATGAAAGACTCGTACTTGGCCGGGTTCCAGTCCGGGAAGAACTTGGCCACGCTCTCCTGCGCCTCCTGCTCCGTACCGACAACACCGCGACCTTCCTCGAATAGTGTCGTGAGGAACGCCTGGAAGTCCGTGCTGAACTTCTTCTTGTTCTCCTCGAAGTCGACGTGACGCACCTCGATCTTCTTGTTCAGTTTCTTCTCCACGAGGTCGCGGATCTGCAGCGGAGACAAACGTTCAGCTTCGAACGGGATCCTGGCACCTTCCAGTGCGCTCTTTGGCGCCGTAGACAGCACGTGAGCCACGAAACGTCCGACGTCCGTGCGTGCCGTGATACTGAAAGCAGTCTCACCCTTGCCCACCACGTTCATATAACCTTCGTCGTAGTGGTAGTCTAGGAAGTAAGGCAGGAACTCGGCGAACAGACCCGTGTAGAAGATGGTGAAGGGGATCTGGTGCTGCGTAAGTAGGTCCTGCACCTCCTTCTTGGTCACGTTCGGACCCTCTGTCACTTTGACGCCGTACTCAGCCGGTACGAACAGCTGGATACCGGCAGCCTTGGCAGCAGGAACGATAGCCTTCTGCACGGGCATGTTGTAGGGCGACACGGTGCTGACAGCCACTTCACTGCCGCTCAGAGCCTTCTTCACGGCGTCCTCGTCCTCGTACGAGACCTGGTGGAGTGTAGCACCGCGCGCCTTGAAGGCCTGCAGCTCCGGCTTGGACTCGTCACGCGTGAGGATGGCGACCGACACGTCGCTCTTCTTGAGCAGCTCGTCCACGACGGTGCCGCCGACGCCGCCGGCTCCGATGATGGCGAACTTGGTGTAGACAGACATGGCTGGGGTGTGTGGTGGTGGTGGGGTGGTAGAGTGGACTTGTGTCGTACTGAGACTTTTGAATTATGAACTCTAGTAGAACTCTGGTAGAACCTGCACGGACATGCTGATGGCATATCGATCTGCTGACGTACTTGAAGTGCTTTACCATATATTGTTGTCATGCTGGTTCCGTAAATAACGAGTGTCATTAGACTCTACAAAAACTCGCCGAGCCAATCGATACTGCTGTAGTAGAGTCGTCATCAGGCGTTAAGCTGCATTCACAATGGACAGCTACATTCCTGTGCATCATTGTGCTGTATTCATGGACGTTTCCGTCATATCAATGCATTGAAGTGACTTTAACATGTCAAGAGTTTCGACTTGTGCTCGTCGGAAGAAGTCTTCTGCGGTACCTACATCATAATCCGCAACAAATGCCGTTAACCTTAACCATGCAGCGCTTGCTATGACGATAAAACTATCATGCATATCTGCCAAACTATTTACGGACATGCTCTAATTTACCGTACACTGCGTACGCAGACACACGTCATCCAAAGAGCACTCAACATGAGGTCACCACTGGTCTCGGCATGAGGTCACCGCTGCTATTTACGTGTCTCTAGCATTCAAGCATTGTGAAGTCGTCCAACCACTTTAACTCTTCTCCACTTCGACCAGGGGTTCATAAACTAGCACAGTGCTCGCGCGATACTGGAGGAATTTCCATAAAGGAGTACCTAGCTACTGATTTTTGTTCTACCACACCAAATTGCATTTCGAAGTTGTCCAGTATACCGGTTTGCATCGGTCAAATTCAAAGTATCCAAGTGAGGACGTAGACAATCGCCTGATGGTCATCTTCACGCAGGTTCTCAAGCGCAAGCACTGGAAGGACATCACGAAGAACCAGCAGCGCTGTTTTGCGGACGGCCTCCACGTGTGTAAGCGTACGCTGTCGTTGCCAACTCAGGGGTACGTCGAGATCAACTCTCTCTTCGACGGTATCAACTTCGCGGCGACTTCTTCTGCAAGACGATAGAGAGGTTTTGCGCGATCAGCGTCAGGAGAGCGCCGTCGAATTTCTTCAACGACAAGGAACCTAACAAGATGATTCTACCAAGACAAGGCTGTGGCGTTACGGTGCGACCACCAGGCAGGCAGCTATCCTGAGGGTGGTAATGACTCATCGGAAGAGGCTGCAAGAACTTCACTTGCAGGACGTCGCTGCTGTCGCATTGCAAAAAAATTCAGTGTGGTGCTGACCCATGTTGATTCTAGATAGCGCTCAATGCAATAATTGCACTTTTAAATGTAAGAAAATATTTGCAGGTGACTATGTAAATATCCAATGCCTCTGAGTCTTGCCTATATATCTCGTGTTGCTGCTTTTATGCCTTTCTCTTTGCAGTCTTATGTTTGTGTTTGGGGCCTTGGGTCCAGGCTTAACCTAATGTTTGCCTTTGTTCTGGTAGATTCATACAATTGGTGGCGTGAGCAAATGTCGTACCCCGTAGTAGCGTGCAGGTAGTTGGCCAGGGCGAAATGCTCTGCTGTATGTCTGTGCTGGAAATGCTGTATGGACAATAGGCTTTTATTGCTACAAGAAGATTCAATATCCAATGGCCGTCGATTGTTGCTGCAGAGTAATGCATGCAGCGCAAGGGAATAACATGTCCTGCCAGTTCCCACACGTGCAAGTTTGGGCAGGGAGGTTCTACAAACATCCATGGGTGCACCTAAACTCCTCCTCGAAACAGAGCCTTTAAATCGCACAAGGTATCCAACCGCTATACACGGCTTCTGCTCACAAAATTGGCTTGCCTGTGCTAACTCAGCACGCTTTTTCCTTAACATCGGCACCAAACTTTCACCACAAAACTTGAAAGTCCAATCTGATGCCAAACTGCGCCGGTCAGCAGCTAAGTCATTGAGCTCATGACATAAGCAGATTAAACGTATCGTAAAGGTTTAGCACTCCGACATGATCTCCAATCCAATTATTATTGTTCAGAGAGATTAGAGGTAATCCTTCCATACAAGTGGGAACGTTAAAAGTCTCGAGAAATTTGTACTTTACCCACCCTCGCGCGGTATCATGTCAAGTCTCTCCCACTGCGCCTGGCTTCGTTTCCTCCAAAATCGATCGAAAGGTGTTAAAAGTCGCTTACAGTCACTTCTAGTCATTTACACACAAGTCCACGCTCTTCAGGTCCTAGAGTAGAAATTCTTCAGTGTCCTGCGAGGCGATGGTAAATATGATGAGACAAAGCGATGCCCTGCCACTGGAACATACTGGTTCTTGACCGGGCAGTGCAAGTAATAGGCTTTCTTGTCGGTCCGAAAGCAGCGGTAAACTTGGCAGGATTACTTTCGCCAGCCTTAACGGCGCGTTCAAAACCAGACGCAATGATCGAAATTTTCCTTTGAACAAGAGCAAAACCAAACTGGAATGATGTTGTTGTTGAAATCTTTAGCTGTGTAGCCAAGATAGACACTGTACTGAAATTCATTTGTTCGGCTTTCAAATGTGCCCTGTTTGTCCCGTACAGTTTTTTGAAAGTGTAGCCATGTGGGAATGCCGAGGTTTTGAGAAGCGTGCATACCGCTTAAAACCCTGTTGGGTCTTCTTTTTTTCGAACAACCACATAACGTACCAGCTGTGCTCCTGCTACAAACGTTCAGAGATAAGCCTTCCAATTTCTGGAAACTTTCCAGTCTGTCTCCACGAAGTTTATCGTCAATGTCTTGTTTTAATCATGAAATTTGACTTGGTGATAAGCGAATTCCCCTTTGTCAGAAGAAAAGCTTGGATTGAAGCAGATGTCATGTTAATTAGTACTGCCATTGTAAGTCGGTAGCATCTCTCGTTCAACTCCAGCTGATGTAGCTGTGCTGATCTGTCGGGCTGTGAAGGCAAGTCGCGTTCAGGGCGTTCAAGTGAGCTTTCCATAGTGGATGACCAATAAAGCCGACATTCAAGAGATGATTGTGGCAAAAGTTAGCGCGAGTAATTCCTTCCATTCACTTCTCGGCGACCAAATACATTGTTCACGAAAAACGGACATACGAGTTCACTAGCTGGTGTAGATTTGTCCGTGTATTGTTGGTGAAGCAGTTTCTTACAGACGTAATAGCGTTACCTGAGTTAGTTCCGCCGGGTACAGCTACTATGCGAATCTGAAACCCTGCACTGTTCTGCCAAAGCAATTTGACCCCTGGTTTGAATCGCTTTCGCTGTGAACCAAACGTTTCGGTACCAATGTTTCTGTATTTGGTCATACGCACGCCGAATAGTTCATGAGAGGAGCTGATTACCTCAAGCCAGCGTATCTGGTCGGAGTAGGCCGAGGGTAGCCGCTTCCCAAGGTGTTCCTCTTCTAGTTCGAAAGGAGACGTACCAAACACCATTTTTCTCTGCGTTCTTGGCCATTGAGGAGTGAGTGAAAGCATTTGCGTTTCTCTTTTGAGTTGAAGGGGTGGGGGACGTACAGGAAATGCTACACTGTGGATGCGCGATAGAATACCGGCATACTGACAACTGCAATTTAGTGTGGTAGAACAAAAATCAGTAGCTAGGTACTCCTTATGGAAATTCCTCCGGCGATACTGTATCATCAGTGAAGACAGTCTCTGGCAGGCATTAGTACATCTGCACCGTACTGCAAGCATCTTAACCCTTTCTAACTCCGAGCCTGTTATTCTGGTATTCTACAAGAATAAGCAATCATCTTGGATCAAAGTATGAACGATAACCTGCGAAAAAGTATGCCGCTGGAAGCCTCGTATTTTCGGCAGTTTATGAGGCGTTCTGTAACATAAAGTGTACATCATCGGCTATAGCATGCACAATGTATCCAACATTCATGAAACATGGCGATCTCCCTATTGGCCTCTGGCGGACAAAAACATGTTCCCAAAACCTCTCACTCGGCAAATCCCCGTCAAATTTGAAACGATTCTGTACTGTGCGGCACTCTGGCGCCAACCAACTGATCCGCCAAAAGCGCGCGAAGCGCAAAAGCGCGCGAAGAGGAAGAATTCTGCCCAGTTCCTAACTAACGGAGCAGTGAGGAGGAATCCGGGCAAATACTTCTCTGCAGGCTCCAGCAAGACCTACCTACTGCAAAGTACGTGGTGCCAACTAGTTGTCCTTCTTATTCCTCGCCTTTACTTTCTCTTTACGTTTGCAGGAATCTAATCATCTTTAGGCTCGGTGGAATGCCCTTCCGTCATCCTCGAGGTATCGTATCGCCATTTCTGATAGCATACCGTGAGCGTGAACGTGGCAGAGCGGCACACGACCGCCTAAACCATTACGGCGGACAGAAGGTGCTCAAAGGCGGAACGCACCTTACACAAGTACTGCCTGCAAGTTTGTTCTGTTTGGTGATCCGATGTTCACTAACGTGTGCTTCTAGCGTGATATAATGACAAACACCAGGTCCTCGGCGTTGATATGAGTCTAAAGTTGATTCTGGCAGCGCCAGTAGCTGGATACGTGCCGAATTATTCTGGTAGCATCCCGGACATACGGCTGTGCGGGAAATTTCTCGTGCGGGCAACATCCAGAATTAGTAAAGCACCACTCGAGTTATTCTGTAGCATCCTGACTTACGGCTACGGGAAATTCCTGTGCAATACAAATTCGGGGCAACATCCATAATTAGTAAAGCACCACTCGAGTTATTCTGTAGCAATTCCTGACTTGACGGCTACGGAAATTCCGTGTGCACACGCAACATCCAGAATTCAGTAAAGCACCACTCGGAGTTATTCTGTAGCATCCTGACTTGACGGCTATGGGAAATCGTGTGCACACGCAACATCCAGAATTAGTAAAGCACCACTTGAGTTATTCTGTAGCATCCCGGCTTACGGCTGTGCTCCCATTGTATGTGATCTATCCATACCTGGGATATCGCAGGATCACCCTGGTCAAGTCAAAGTTACTTAGTTTCCGAACGTTGTCATTTATTTCCAGGTCACCTACATCTTCTTCTACACTTTCCCTGGCGACCACCCTTGCTGTTCGCCATAATGTCTTCTTCGTCGGCGTTAACTGGAATCGCTGAATTCTGACATCAGCGGTCTCCACACCAGATTCACGTCATCGGGATAGCTGTAGAGCCAAACAGTCGCCTCCTTCGGAGCCTCTCCATGAAATTGGTCGTTACCAAACACGTCCGAGTCGATGAGGCCGTCGGCTCCGTTTGGTTCTTATCGGTCTCGCTCTTTGCTTCTTCATCAGCAGCCATGCACTCACTTGAATCGAATTCTGATCATCCGGAAAAAGGCATTGGTCGCGCCGTCTGCTCCGTATCATCCGGTATAGCTGCTGGCCAAGCGGTAGTTCCACCCGTAGCGCCCACCTCCTCTGTGTCGATAACCGTGGTAGGGCACGTAAATAAGGCCACCAACCTTCAAAGAAGGCGTTTATGCCACGTCTGGCTTCTCGTCGAGACGGCCTCTTCACCCCGGCTTCACGTAGCGTTGATTCTTAGGTCATCCCTGTCGGCTTACGAGCCTTCCAGCCTTTCCTCGCAGATCTGCGCTATATAGCTGCTTTGAACGGCATCTCTGCTGGGCCGTTCATTTTTTCTGGAATGATGTCGTGAGGTAGCTTCGGACACGTGAACCGATGGGCTTTTTCGACAGAAATTTTCAAACCTGTTGGGGATTTATATGGCGTCTTTCTATCCTCCTTTGAATAATACGCACTCGTCTATCATCCCATCGCCACGATCTGTTAGGAAAAAGTGGACTGATCCAGACACCATACAATAATTCATGCGTGAGTTTTGGAGCGTTGATGAGTTTGCTGATATTAAATCTCTGTACAATATAATATTCTGTAGGATAGAATACAGAACAATGGGCAGAGGCCGCGTTGCAGCTCTGATTCCACCTTCTACTTTCTATATAATGATTCAGTATAGGAAATAGCAGGTCGCACTTGTGTGCCGCACCCCATTTGAGCAAGGCGCATCGTATGCCATACGTGCCTTCTGGATCTGATTCCTCATGAACCCTGTGACTGTGTTCAAGCTCGTGTCCATCGTGTGCATCTGGGTGGTGGGTCTCGTCGGTGGACTGGCGCCTGCATGTCTTGCCTCTCACCACGACAAGTCACCGACTCTGAGCATCCTCAGCGCCTTCTCCGGTGGCGTTTTCCTGGCTGGAGGTTTTTTACATTTGTTACATTCCGCCATTGAAAACCCAGCACTGCGTAAATGGTCCACGGAGGACGAAGGTCGCTACGAGTTCCCATATGCCGAGATGTTCTGCACCTTGGGCTTTTTGGGTCTTTTACTGTTGGAACAAGCAGCTCAAGCTAAAATGGATTCCAGTAACGAAGCCAACGCGAAGAACTATTTACCTGCCAAAACAGAGGATGATGAGGAACTCCATGGCGCTACAGAGAGTGACGATACATATCTCGAAGATCTGGACGAGGAGGAGCAGGGACTTGCTCTGGGTAGCAATGTACGACGCAGTTCCGGTCATTCGCACTTTAGCGGATCTCCCAAGGAAGCTGATGCTGGTTCAATGGCTGTAGCTATGGTACTGTTCATCGCTCTGTCATTCCACTCAGTGCTGGAAGGTCTGGGCATTGGAGCTCAGACGGAGACAGCGTGGGGAGTTTTCATGGCAATTATCATGCACAAGGGACTGGCAGCTTTCGCTCTAGGCTCGGGACTCGTGCAGAGTGCGATGCCAGTGACTCATGTCATGCTCTACATGGTCGTCTTCTCCTTTATGAGTATCATCGGCATTATCGTGGGTTGGATCATTGCGGCCGACTCGTCCGAGGACTCGGCAGCTGCAGGAATTTGTGTCGCTCTAGCGTCGGGGACGTTCATTTACGTGGCGGTCATGGAGGTTATTCCACAGGAGTTTCCTCGCCACAGCCACGGAGGTGACGACGGACACGGACACCAGCAGAAGTCCAAGGTTACGCTGCAGAAATCACTCGCTCTTGTGGCAGGTTACGCCATTTTCGGTCTCTTGGCGAAGTGGTCGTAAGAAATTGGTGGTAAGTGGCAAAACAGTCGCAAATGAATACACAAGTGATGTTTTAACATACGTTTCGCTCTTTGCCTTGCTTCTTGCCTGCGAATTGCCACATTTCTTTCTTGTTTCTTCTGCTCTTGATGCTCGTTTGCTCGCAATAGCTCCGTTCTTCGTGCCTCGCGTGTCCTTCGGATCTCCAGTATCGCATCGCTGTTTGTACACGCCATTTCGTACACTTTCACGCACAAAACTCACCACCAACCGACTGACTTGACATGATCGACGAGTCACAAAAAGTTTCCTCGGGTTCTTTTACGCGTCAATGCGCAGGTTCTGCACGGCCTCGTCTAGTGACGTGTCGACGCCGTTGTTGCCTTCTGCACTGCTAGTAGATTTGGCACCGCTGTCGTCCGAGTGCGGGTGGAGACCGTCGTCCAGGCCGGGGATGCCCTGCTGAACTTGATGATGGTACTCCATACTCGCCAGGTCGTCGTCATGACCCACGAGACTGCCGCTGGAGCCACCAAGGTAGTCGTTTCTCTGGTGGATGCGCTTGTGCTGGACCTTGAGTCTCTTAGTGCCGATCTGAAAGCCGTTCATGCTGGCAATGGCCGCGTCAGCAGCATCTGCGCTGTCATAACTCACGAAGCCGAAGCCCTTGCTCTCGCCCGTTATCTTGTCCATATAAACCTTAGCGCTAATGACAGTTCCGAACGGCGCGAAGGCTGTGGCCAAGTCAGCGTCCGTCAGATCATGAGGCAAGTGGTAGATGAAGAGATTGGCACCCGTAGGTCCTTCCAACTGACTGGTCGTTCGCGACGCCTTGGCTGCTGCATCGACACCTTGACCCTGCATATCCAATCCACCAGCTTGCATGTCGAAGCCACCGGGGGCTCCGACATTCGGCAAACCACCAAATCCGTACGGACTGGCACCGGCAGCGAAGCCGTACGGGTTGTAGTACATGAACGAGTTCGTGGGACTTCCAGGGCCGCCAGTAGTAGCTCCGACAGGTGATCCAAGTCCAGCAACGTTCGGGTTCAATCCAGCCGCGGCTTGAGCTCCAAAAGCCTGCATCTGCTGCATGTACTGCTGCTGTAGTTGTTGTAGTTGCGGGAACGCCAAACCAGCGCCAGGAGGCAGCGGCCAGTACGCGTTGGCGGCTGCTGCCAAGTTCCGAGCTCGCTGGAGACGCTGACGACGACTGTCTGCGAATTTCACTACCAAAGGCGACGTGCCTCGATCCATCGTGACGTTCCCGTTGACATCTTCAATAGCAGCGAGAGCTGAGCTGCGTTCCTTGAATTTCAGAAAGGCACAGCCCTTGCTTTGTCCTGTAGCTGGGTGACGGAGAATGTAGACTTCTTCAATTGTTCCGAACAGCTCAAAGACTTCACGGATGGCTGCTTCATCCGCTGTCTTGGGGATCATTCCAATGAAGAGTTTATGCTCTTGGGAAGCCCCAGCCTGGCCTTCAGCCGGACGCACCTGCAATGGGTTAATACTCTGAGGCAGTGTGACCTTGTTGTGCAGCTCCTGCACGGCCTTCTCGGCCGCATCTCGCGTAAAGTACGAGGCAAAGGCACAGCCGCGATGCGCACCCGTGATCTTGTCTCGGATGATTACCAGGTCCTCCAGAGGGCCAAAGACCTCTAGAACAGGGCGTAAGTCATCTTCTTCCATTGTACGAGGTACTTGGCCCACAAAGAGCTTCACAGGGCCGTTGTGGTCCGCATAAGCGTCGACACCGGAGATGGACGGGTCGGATTGGCCCTCAACGTCGTACTGAGAGGCGTCCATAGCGAAGGAGGAGGAAGACGAAGAAGGGGAAGACGTGGACGATGACACTACGCACGGCACGGACTCACAACAGACGAGGGAGACGCAGAACGCCGAGCTTCTAGGAGGGCGAGGGAGGGCTGAAGACGCGCTAATAATGAAACCAACACGTTGGTGACAAAGAGTGTGGAATGTCTTGAATTGAGTATGCATAGGATGAAATGACGTGGATTGGACAAAAAAGACAGGAATCAGAAATTGAATATGTTAAGTACGATTTTAAATACTTAATTTTTACTTAAGAAAAAAAAATAACGAAGACCTACAGAAGCGGAATGGACTCCAGTACTTCTTCACTTAAAGAAGAAGGAGATAGCTCTCCAGTGGAGATACCGAACTATGCAACATCATCAAGTGATGGAGAAGAAGAGGCTGCGAAGTTGATAGCAGTGAAGAAACGGAGAAAAACCCGTAATTTGTCGAAAAATACGGATTCTAAGGTTAAAATGGAATCAAAAGACTTTATTAAATCTGTGAAAGCTGGAGGGAAATGCGCGGATGAAGGTTGCACGAAGAAGGCACTGCAAGGAGGCAAGTGTTTCGCACATGGAGGAGGCTACAAGTGTCAGGAAGAAGGTTGCAGTAAGCAGGCCAAAGTTAAGGGAAAGTGTCGAGCTCACAGTGTGGAGGCCAGATGCACTTATCCAGACTGTACGAAACTTGTACGAGCCAAGGGACTGTGTATTTCGCATGGAGGAGCCAAGTTATGCTCAACTAAGGGTTGTACTAAGCACGTCAAGTCCAAGGGGAAGTGTGTAGATCATGGAGGAGGGAGGAAATGCTCTAAAAGAGGTTGTCAGAAGCTGGTTGTGTCCAACGGAGTATGTTTTGAACATGGAGGAGGGGCACAGTGCAGCTATCAAGGATGCACCAAACAAGTTCGAGCAAATGGTGTCTGTTTCCAGCACGGAGGCGGGAAACCTTGTTCGATTCAAGATTGTGTCAATCAAGCAGTTATCAAGGGATTGTGTTATTCTCACGGCAGAAATGAACCGTGTGGGCATCTTGGGTGTGAACGTGCTGCTGATCCTAATGGCTTCTGCTTCGAGCATGGTGGAACGCGGCAGTGTTCTGTGGATGGTTGCACCAAGCGAGCGCACGCTAAAGGACTTTGTGCTGGGCATGGTGGAGGGACTCAATGTTCGCATCCTGGCTGTGTGAAGCAGGCGCTTAGTCGAGGTAAGTGCTTTGAGCATCATGGCGGCACCAAGTGTGATTATGAAGGGTGTAAGAAAAGAGCTGTATCGGTTGGGAGGTGCTACGATCACGGTGGAGGGGTGGAATGTCAGCATCCAGGGTGCGATAAAGCGTCGTATCTACGAGGATTGTGCTTTGCGCATGGAGGACCGAACAAGTGCTCACAGGACGGATGTGACAAGCGAGTCAAGTCTAAGGGGTTATGTTACGCCCACGGTGGAGGGATACGTTGTTCAGAAGCTGGATGCGAGAAGAATCCAAAGGCTGACGGCAAATGCTCGGAGCATTGGAGCCTTTAAGGCTGTTCAGCCTCATTTTATTCTGTGTAGAACAGTACAAGTACCTATCCCGACGATAATCCTACGCTTCCAAAGGCGAAAATCAGAACGATCGCGACAATTGTGGTGGTTGCCACGCCTTGGAAAGCTGCTACCATGACCGGATGTCTCTTCAGAAATGCCCTCACTCGTTCAACAGCTGAGCGTTTGATCTTGTCATTGTTGATCACCTTGTCAATGCTTTTGCCGCTGAGGGATTTCTGAAGCTTCTTGTTGCTGAGGATTTTCTGCATATCCTTGTTGCTGAGAACTTTCTCTAAATTCCTGTCACTCAACGCTGTGTCAATGGTCTTGGAACTGGGGATTTTTTCAAACTTCGTGCTGTCGAGAATCTTGACGTCATTCTTTCGGAGGTTCGATGGAGTCTGCTTGAAAATCTTCTTCAAACATGACGTTATTTCCCGCTCTTCGAGTGCATGTACGTTATCGACAGAGTCTGAGTCATGGACGACTTCACTGGCGTTAGCGCTACACACCGCAAGCAGCAGTACCACGAGGAGATAGAATTGCCGCATTTGATGTGGGGCTTAAGTGACAACTTGTGGTTTCCAGAGTGAGTCAGGAATCCCAACCACAAAAGTCTGCACGCCGAACATCCGGGTAGATTCAGGAGCGCATGTGAGATGGGAGGATCACGACAAAACGAGTCGTGATGTGTCATTCGTGTCTTGATGGTGATCGCAGGCAGTGGTGATTCACGACCATTTTGAATCAAAAGGGTACCGATTTTAAAAGAAGATACTACGAGACAGTAAGTTTGACCTCTGTGTTGTCGTCGTTCTGATGAGTTTTCATTCAAAATACTAACCACAAACACATGAAAACGAAGGAGAAAGAGCGCTTTCATTTCAAAAACGAGAATAATGTATGAAAAAGTCAAAGATATGTGGAGGTGTCTACCATTTTTTTTATCAGGACTGTCTAAGAGATTGCTTACAGTCTACGAATTTACTCCAGCTTAATGATCAGCTTGCCGATATTCTTGCGCGCGTACATGTAGTCAATGGCTTCTGGGATGCTTTCCAGTCCACGGAACTCAGTCGCGTCCACTCCAGGGTTCAGTTTTCCTTCCGACGTCAGTGTAAGCAGACGTTCAATGTGCGACGGGATGAACTTGGCGTGATTGTGCAGCAGGAAGCCACGCACACTGGCCGACTTCATCAGCAGCTTCGGGTTCAGCTGGTTCACGAGCATGGGCTCAGCCGACTTGTCTCCGTGGTAACCCGAGATGTATCCGAACACGATCACGCGCGCATGCACTGCCAGATTGTCAGTCACCGCCTTGAACATATCTCCGCCGACTGTCTCGAACACGAGGTCGATGCCATTCGGGTATTCCTTCATCAACACTTCACCCACATCCTCCTTCGTGTAGTTGATGACGCGGTCGCAGCCGAGTTTCTTCAGGTGTTCGACCTTCTCGTCCGAGCTGCACGTGCCAATCACGTGGTTTCCAGCCATCTTGGCCAGTTGCACCACATACTGACCAGTTCCACCAGCAGCAGCCGAGACGAAGACTGTCTCATTGGTCTTCATCTCTCCAATCTGCTCCAGAGCGATCGAAGCTGAGATGCCGCCCACCGTCATGGTCAGTACAGCAGGGGACAGCTCCGGGGTCTTGATCAGGTTGGCCGACGGCACCTCCACGTACTCGGCGAATGCGCCAAATTTCTGGTAAGCGACAGCATCGCCCACCTTCACGTTAGTGACACCCTCTCCAACAGCAGAGACAATGCCGGCAGCTTCCAAACCGCAACCGAACGGAGGGGGCAGAGCTCCAGTGTAGGCACCAGCAGTCAAGTTGATATCCGTGGCGTTGATGCCCAAGAAGTGGTTCTTGACTACGACGTTGCCAGCTGCAGGTGTCGGGACTTCCGGGATGTCGACGATGTTGGTGGCAGCACGGAAGTCCTTGGACTTGGTGTGTACTTGGACGGACTTAAAGGACGGCATTTGGGGTATGGAACTTGAGCTCTTGGACTCGGATCGAGGAATGACGTACAAAATGAGACCAAGCAGCTAAAAAGTGTTGATGAAACAAAATGGACTAAAAAGAGACAAACGGGTTGACAAGCAAACCCGGGTTTAGTTGACTTGGAATTTGTAAGTGGACCAAAACAGATGGTGTTTTGTTAATCTTGTCAAGCGACGTCAACGGGCGTCAGCGACAACTTGGATTGCGAGGAAGCGAATTGTCGAGAAGCTTCTCCAGTAAAGGACTACGCAAGACATGGCTACATAACAGGTATGCTGGAGTGTCGATGTTCACTCCGGCATTTGTGTACATACCTGCATAGAGGTTAGAGATTGAAGGAGTTCATCAGTTTCTTGGTGAATACAACGCGAATAGACCTCAATTTTAAAGAGTTCTTCCGTCTCGGATCTAAGGTTTTGAAAGTGGTGACTATATTCTGCTGTAAAGTACCCTTCTATCAACACGTACAAGTACGTGATCAAATTCTCCCCTCGCAATCTTGGAAAGCTGTGCACGTCCTCCAAATTGGTTGACGCATCTCAAGATGCCAGCTCCATTTTCTTCCTCGCAATTCATCACTTCTCAACATCCTTAATTGAGTACAGAAAACACCGATGGTCCTCCTCGCCAAACTCTTCACCCCAATCACCCTCGGTGGATGTTCAACTCAATCACCGCGTCGTGATGCCTCCGTTAACCGTAGCCGCTTATTATGCCCAACGGGCTACTGATGGGGGTCTTCTCATTATGGAAGCCACGAATATCAGCCCCCAAGCTCGTGGTTACTACGGTTCCCCAGGTATTTTCACCCAAAACCAAGTCGAAGGCTGGAAATTGGTGACAAAGCCGTGCATGACGTCGGTGCCAAGGCGTTTTTGCAGTTGTGGCACACTGGTCGAGTTGGTCACCCTTTGAATCAACCAGACGGAAAGCTTCCAGTATCTGCCAGTGCTGTGAGCATGGAAGACGTATCAAGCCACGCGATCACTCCTGAAGGCCGCAAAGACTACGTGACACCACTTGCATTGAAGATGGAGGAAATCCCCGGTATTATCGAGGAATACAAGGTCGCAACGAAGAACGTTCTCGCTGCAGGATTTGATGGAGTGGAGCTACACGCTGCTAATGGATACTTACTGGAGCAGTTCCTCTGCGACAAGACAAACAAAGATCTGACAAGTATGGTGGATCGATTGAAAACCGAGCGCGTTTCATGCTTGAAGCACTTGAAGGGATACTTTCGGTGGCAGATTCGAGCCAAGTGGCCATTCGACTGTCCCCGTTTGGTGTCACGTTTGGGTGCACGAACTCGAACCCACGTGAGACGTACGGCTACGTTATCAAGAAGTTGAACGACTACTGTTGCGGGGAACTTGGGCGCAGCTTGAAGGAAGTAGGGTAGAAGAGAGAAAAAGAAGAAGTAAGATTAATGTTTAAGAAAGTAGATAGCTACTCACTAGAAAATAGTATGCGGCATTCAGAAACGTAGTCTAGAATTGCCGCTACCATTCATCGTACTGATGTCACAGACATTTTAGTACATTATTTATTAGAGTCAAAAATACCGTGTCTCTTCATTATTAGTTTATAGAAGACACGGTGTAGAGGTGGTCCCTGTGAACGAGCCCTAACCTCAACAGCCTCCCTGGATCGACATCAGGGAACATCATTGGATAATAAAATACACGTGTTTTGATTGGTCTGTTAAAACCCTGTTAAAAGTGTTCAGTCAATCCACAAAATGGCTACACGAAATCATGTATTTTTTGGTTTTTTGAAGCTCCTAGAGGCCCTACGGCCAAACGGAGACCGGATTTGGACTCTCCTCGCCAGGGTGGTTTTCTGGCGAGGCGGAATCCAAATCATCATTTGGCCACCTGTGCACCAGGTGGCAGAATAGAAAGTGAGCCAAAACAAATTAGTTTTGACAGTCATAAATTATGAGGGTACAATTGTTGAAGTGAGACGATACATGTGGCTGTCTTTTCTGCACGTGCGTGGCAGAGCAGCATAGTTTAGGCTACTGCGTCTACATTAACCAAACGTTTAATAAATGTATGTTGATACGCTACCAGCAGGTCTACACGTGCTCTCTCCGGCTAGGAGGAGCCTGCACACTTTGCCGTGACCGCTGAGTTACTCTCATTTCCAGTTTTGCATTCTCTGGACCAGCACAGCACTTCGGCAGCCTGTACGACATCGCGCACGACTTTGGTGCCTCAACAGCCAGCAGTGGGCATCGCAACGCTTCAATCTCACAAGGTCGGCGCCATCCAGGTACTTGTGAAGACCCAGGCAGATTGGCTCGAGGCTCAGTTATTAAACGCCAGCTTTGAGGATCATGCCTCGGTCAACACAAGTGTCCCGGATGGACTCTATCGCCACTGTGCATCTCATTGCACAGGCGGCCTCAAAGCAATTACTTTCGACTCCAAGTACTCCATCGGCTGTTGATACAGCTACGATTAATTCTTCGATAATGGATTTTATTCAAGATCAGTCTACGCCAACTACTTCAACATGCATGGAATCGACTTTGACATCAACAGTATCTACCATTCGCCGCAGCACTCGACCTCGACAACCTCCGGCCACCTTTGCCCGTCGTCCAAACAAGGGTCCAAACCCAAACGGCAACGTCGACGCAAGAAACGTCCGTGCGTACCCCAGACTTGGGGTGTAGCGTACATTAAGGACAGAAAATTGAGTTCAACTGGTGTCTTACTCTACAGGGTTCTATGGAGGACCCACAAGCATGGCCGGTTACCACGCACTTGGGAGCCACGAGCCATGCTTGTTGAGGACGGATTCGAAACCGCCATAAAGGTTGTGGACGAGTGGGTTGATGGAGGTCGACAAACCGATTTTTTTCAGTTCGTCAGCGAGTTGTACCCATCGGTTGCTGGTGCAAACCTGATGGGCAAGGCATGCATGTTCCTAGCGCTACAACATGCATTGCTACTTGTTGGAGAACCATTTGGAGTTCGGAATACACACATTGAAGACTTTCTCGCTACAGGTACAGAACGTGGTCAAGACCTTTCTCGTGGCATATCATGGAAAAATTTTCGGGCTTTTATATTGCAATTGCATATAGCTGGTTCGAGACTCTCATTGGAGGAAATTGAGTTCAACAGGCACCGTACTGGACACCGAGGTGTCGATGCCATAGCACGGTTGCCCTTAGAGGATTTAAGCGTCTATTTGGTTGCTGCCAGCAACACTTTGGCAGTTGGACATGCATTTGTCCTCCAGGTCCGTGGTGCCCAGAAGACAGTTTTGGACGACTCGTCTCAGCGTCCTTTGGACAACTACGGTGAGTGGATTGACAGAGTGATGTTCGTTCGTAAAGTTGCACTTTTAGATTAAGTTCTAAATATATTTCATTCTTGTTTCTTCACATTTTGTTCTATTGTAAACGTAAATGTAAATTTGGCGGCTGTGTGCCAGGGAAAACTCTTTGAGTAGAAAACCTTACCGTAAGTAAATGAGAAAACCTTTTACTGTTAAAGCTCTTAAAGGGAAAAACTCATGTTACTACGTGACTCTTTATAAGTTGTGAAGTAATATATGAATGATGAAATTTATCGTGTATTTTAAAGTAGGCTTAACTGTTAAGTTTAGCAAGAGAGTGCATACCTAACTTGTTTCTTAAGTCTCGAAATTGGTGCTTATCAAGCGCTTTAGTAAAAATGTCTGCTACCATCGCTTTGGTGTTGCAGTATACAATACTAAATTCATGTCGCTCAACCTTCTCTTGTACAAAATGATATCGAATATCAATATGCTTTGATCTCCCGTGTAATTCCGGATTATTCGAGATCTTAATACAGCTTTGATTGTCTTCTTGAATCTTGACTGCTTTTGAGGTTAAGAAACCAAGTTCTTTGAGCAGTAGCTTAAGAAAATTAACTCCTGCATGCAGTGACATAGTGCAATGTATTCTGCTTCTGTTGTCGAGAGCACAACTGTGTGGTGCTTCCTCGAAAGCCAGGAGATTGGGCTTTGGTCTACCATAGTGATGTAGCCACCAACAGAGCAAGGTCTTGTGTCAGGGCAATTGGCATAGTCTGAATCAGTGTACGCCGTGAGGTGGTCTGCAAGGTTTGCTGCATTGACCAACTTTGACCCTCCCAGTAAGAGACCAAGGTCGTCTGTACCTGAGAGATACTTAAGCCCTCTAATCACTGCTTTCCAATGTTCCTGCCCAGGGTTAGCAAGGAATTGGCTGACATCGCGCATGTAGAATGCTAGATCGGGTCTTGTGCCAACCATGAGATACATGACACTACCTACAACTTCACGGTAGGGAATACCTTCCATTTGCTCTTTTCAAGCTGTGTCTTTGGTTGCATTTGAGTTGTAAGTTTGGCATTACGGTCTGATGGAGTTGCCACTGGATATGTTACAAGGTTTTTAAAGCGATCTAACACTGTGCGTGCATACTTGCGTTGGTGGATAAATATCGTTCGGGCTTCGCGGTTTCGTTCGATTGACCAGCCGAGAATGTACTTCACCTCCCCTAAATCTGTCATGGAGAATCTTTTGTTCAAGGCAGATTTGATCTGACATACGAGGTTGACAGTTGGTGCAATGATCAGTAAGTCATCAACATAGACTGCTACGTAACATGTCTCGCCTTCGAGTGTTGCCATGAAAACACATCGATCTTTAATCAGTTTGTGGAATCCAAGGCTTTCCAAGAAAGCGGACAAGGTTTGATACCAGATACGAGGTGCCTGTTTGAGACCGTAAAGACTTTTGAGAAGTTTACAAACGAGGCCTTCCTTTCCAGGAACTACAAACCCTTCTGGTTGTTTCATATATATTTCCTCGTCAAGGGTTCCGTTGAGAAACGCTGTCTTGACATCCATCTGGTGAATTTCAAAGTCAAGAAGAGCTGCAATCGTTAGTAGCAGGCGTAGGACTTCCATACGGATGACGGGGGCAAATATCTCATCGTAATCAACGCCATATTGCTGTAAGAAGCCTTTAATAACTAACCGAGCTTTAAAGCGATCGATTTCTCCTGAGCCAGTGTATTTAACAACAAAGACCCACCGGTTTTGGAGTACTTTGCGGTTATTGGGAGGAGGTACCAGATCCACGTCTGGTTGGTCATTAGGGACTGGTATTCCGAGTCAGCAGCTGCGTGCCACTTATTTGCGTAAGACGAGCGCATCGCCGCATGGTACGTTTTGGTTCCGGCACATGACGAATTGCAAGTAGGCTAAGAACAAGACATGTGCGTTCCTCTACTTCCTGGATGTCTTCAAGGGAGTTAAACGCGCCTAGATCGATTTCTTCTGTCATACCGTGGGCGTTTTACACTTGTGGTCGACGGTTGTGACGGCGTCTCCGTAACAAAAGAGTATGTCAAGACGCCACGTTCCAGAGCCTCCCAAGAGAAGGAAGCTGGTTCGAAGCGGAAGTAGATGCAGATTGTGGTTCTACAACTGGAGTTACCTGGAGATTCAGGCTGGGATGGATAGGCTTGTGTTTCCGATGGAACAAATGCTGGAAGTTCGTCAGCAATAATAGGCGCTTCAGTTAGGTGATCCGGTAGCTGGAGCGGTCCCGACGTTACCTCAATATTTTCAATAGTCGGAAAGTCGATCTCATTGAAAACCACATCTCGACTGTAAACGACACCATGGGTTTTGACATCCATGAGTCGATATCCTTTCTTGTGCTCGGGAATTCCGAGATAGATACACAGTTTGGCACGGGGATCAAGTTTGTCCCTGTAGATGTCGTTGATATGGACATACGCAGCACAGCCAAACACTTTCAGATATTGAACAGTCGGCTTTCGATTGTACCACAACTCAAACGGTGTGCAATCCTGTGTGTTAGCGCTTGGTGTCATGTTGAGGAGTGTCGTAACATGTGTAACACATTCTGCCCAGAGTGGTTTGGGGAGCGAGGCATCTAACAGGAGCGCTCGTACACGTTCCATGATTGTGCGCATGCGGCGTTCCGCAACACCATTCTGTTGTGGTGTATAAGCATTGGTAAATTGAGCGTGCGTTCCATACTTAGAAAAATAACGCGTCCCAGTTTCTCGTACTTTAGCGTTGTCAGCCTGCAAGGCCTGGATGTCCACATCCTGCGGTGGCAAGAGATATTCAAGAGTATGAACATCACTTCGAATATATTCAAAGCTTTCATGCGAAAGTCTTTGTAGCATGAGTAGAGTTCACTACGTGCCTTCATCGGATAGGTAAACATGTAGCGACTGAAGTCGTCAATGAATACGACGAAGTAGCGGCAGCCGCCAAGGCTAGGGACGGGAAGAGGGCCACAAATATCAGAGTGAACTTTATGTAAGGGGCTAGTAGAGCGTTCAACATGTCTATTGGATGGAAAAGGAGCGCGGTGTGACTTCGCGTAAGTACATGCTGTGCAAAAGAAAGAATCTGGTCTAACTACAGCTGGTGCATCCAGTCCATGAAGAGCTTGGTCTTTAGTGAGTGCCTGTAAAACACGGATGTTAGGATGACCAAGACGTTTGTGTAGTAGCATGAGTCGAGTCGGCTTACCTGTGGTAGCCACGTGAGCTTCGGCCTTCGGCAGTGGAGAGGCTTCGAATTGGTAGAGCTTCGATGTCGCGGATTTCATCGCCTTGATCGAGAAGCGGTGGTTTGTTTGGACAGTACACATAGTACGTTTAAAGCCAAAACGGAAGTCATCGTCGACAGCGGCAGCGACTGACAGCAGGTTGTACTGCAGTTTCGGCGCAAGGAGGACATCGTGAAGCGTTAGCGTCCGCAGTTGGCCCTTGGAGTCCGTGATCTGGAGCTCTACAGTACCAATAGCTTCGATAGGTACTTGCGATTTTCCACCGACAGTGATGCCTCCGCTTGCAGGTGTTTTAGTCTTGAACCATTCCACATGTTGCGTGACGTGGCTGCTGCAACCTGAGTCAATCGTCCAGCTGAAATCAAAGTCCTGGCTACGTTGCGCCGTGAGACTGATAGCGGATGCAGCCGTTTGTACATTCGACACAACTGCAATCAGGGTCTCTTTGCGGCGTGACTGATCGTATCCACCTTCATCGCGACGAGAGGATTTGTTGTTGTTGTTGCCGTTGTTGTTGTTTCCGTTGTTGTTTCCGTTGTTGTTGCCGGTGTTGCGATTTCCACCGTAGTTACCGCGGCCACGTCCACCACCACGACCGCCGCGACCATTTTGGTGCCATGATCCACCTCCACGTCCAGATCGCCCTTGGTTGTTGTTGTTGTAAGGATGCGACCGGTAGTTGTTGGGACCTCGTAACTCGAAGTTGGCAGGAAGAACAGTGCCTGCCTTGACACATCCATCACGTAAGTCCTTCTGCAGAGTACGGCACTGACGGATGTTGTGACGTGGTTTCTGACAGTAGCTGCAGACGTCAACTGGGACAGATGCTTGAGCGGCCAACGCGGAATCCTGAGAAGGAGCAATGAGGGCCCGTTCAGCCTGAGTTGATTGACTCTCAGGTGTCCCTTTGATGCGGCTGTAACGTTCTTGAGCTTGGATCTCGCGAACCTTGGTCTCAATACTCATCTTGAGTTCATCATACGGGATATACTTCCGCACACCTTTCCAAACTCGGAGATCATCCTTCCAAGTCTTTGGCATCGAGTGGAACAGGTATAATGACTTCTGCCCATCGGTCAAGGGAGACTCGGTTGCTTCAGACGCGGCTTTCATCGCGTTTTCCAGCTCAAGGAAGAAGCTGGTCAGATCACCGCCTTCTTCATACTTGATCTCCATGAGGAAGTGCTGGATGAAGTAGGGGTCGCCATGAAAGGCCGCACCCTCGTACTTGGTACAGATGGCCTGAAAGATGTCGAAGGCCGTTGTCAGGTTCTTGACAAGACGGATATGAGTATCATCCATCGTCTTCATCAGGAAAGCCTTGGTTTGCGCTTCCATACGACGAAGGTGTCGAGCAGACGGCGGTGTAGGCTTGCGTCGCTTGACTTGTTTACGATCCCGGCTGGCGTCGCGCTCAGCAAACGGGCGAACGATGGGAAGATCAGCGCGCTTGGTTTTCTTTGATGGCGGAGTGTCGTCGCCGTCGGTGGGCTGCAGCTCATCCGAGCTGTCCTCGAAGTCGACCTCATCCGAGTCGATGCCAGCCGGAGAACTTGGCTTGGAGGCAGCTTCGTCGTCGTCGGACTCAGCCAAGTCGTCGTCGGAGTCTTCATCTTCGTCTTCACTGACCCCATTGTAATCCTTCTTGGTGACGAAACCGAGCAGATGCTTGCCATCGAGCGATGCACTGACTCGGGCCTTCCAGACGTCGAAATTCTTAGCACCAGAGAGTCGGGGGAAGTCGTCACTTGAGGCTTGCTGAGGGCTCATGACCTGTTGCGGGGAACTTGGGCGCAGCTTGAAGGAAGTAGGGTAGAAGAGAGAAAAAGAAGAAGTAAGATTAATGTTTAAGAAAGTAGATAGCTACTCACTAGAAAATAGTATGCGGCATTCAGAAACGTAGTCTAGAATTGCCGCTACCATTCATCGTACTGATGTCACAGACATTTTAGTACATTATTTATTAGAGTCAAAAATACCGTGCCTCTTCATTATTAGTTTATAGAAGACACGGTGTAGAGGTGGTCCCTGTGAACGAGCCCTAACCTCAACAACTACAACTTGGCCTACCTACACGTCGTGGAGCCTTTCGGGTGGGAAGTTACTGGTGATTTAGTGCCGGAAGGCGGCATTTCGCCAGTCTTCCGCCCCCTCTACGATGGCCACTCATTGCCACGGGAGGTTTCGACCGTGCGAAGGCCATTAAAGTCGTTGAGGACGGAACGGACGACTAGATTGGCTTTGGCCGCGATTTCATCGGAACTCCAGATATCGTGGAGCGATTGAAAATGAACAAACCGTTCAACGAGTACAACCAAAAAACCTTTTACGTTTCTTTTGATACTCCCGTCGATTCGTATCCGACTGGATACACCGACTATCCCAATCTCGAGGACTAGTGCTCTAGGGAATGAGTTTGGGGTGCGGTTTGAACACAAGATTTAAAATAAAAGAACTCTAACGGTAGTGCATTTTCCACCTCCATTTACTCAACCTCTATCGGGTCTGGCGCGAATCAAATTCAGCCTGGATCTCCTCACTACTCTTACCCGAAGTCTCCGGCACCAACTTGAGCGCCAGCAAGTAAAAGATCACAAGGAGCACCACAAACGGTAGATAGGCATAGTCGTCCAGTGCATCGGAAATGTACGGGTAGGCAACGCCAACAATGAGATTGCACAGCCAGTTGATACCGATGCAGAGTGACGAACCGCTCGCACGGATCGAATCCGGGAAGAGATCAGCTGTAACGACCCACACGAGTGGACCAAGTGTAGCACCAAAAGCGATGACGTACAGAGCAGTAAAGACAATTGACAGTGCTGACACGTCCACGAGGAAGGCGATAGTCATGCAAATTGCCATGATACACATGCTGGCAATACCCCACAGGATCATTTGGCGGTTGCCAAAACGAATGGCCAATGCACCAGCACCGAAGCCTGGGAAGATGTTGATGAAGTCAATGATAAGCGTTCCGATGCGCGAATCCGAGATACCAGCATCAGCGAAGATACTGCTGGAGTAGTAGAACACTGCATTGATCCCCGAAAGCTGCTGAGCGCACGATAGGAGAATGGCAGCCGCCAGTTGCATGCGGTACCGGGGAGAAAACAGCGATTCCTTCACTTCTGGTTCGTTGTTGATCTCTCCAAGCTCCGACTGGTTGGGTTTATTGGAAGACTCGAGCCAATTCAGAGCGGTCTGAACGTTCTCTTCGCCGTACAGCTGAGCGATGACCGACTTTGCCTCTTCACGGCGGTTCTTCATCAATAGCCAAGCAGGACTCTCCACACACATCTTCGGGGCCAAAAGGAGGAACAGCACAGCCAGGATGATCGGAAAACCGGCGAGGTAGCGCCAACCGCTGCTCGTGTTGGCGAAGAAGAAGGCGATCGCAGGTAGAACGATACCCATTGTCACTGAGATTTGAAGACCCAGACCCAAAATATTGCGGAGGTGGGGTGGCGACAGCTCGTTAATGTACGAGCCCAGCGTTCCCGTAGCGACACCGGACGCGATACCAGAGATAACACGACCGACAGCGAACGCCCAAATGTTGGAGACAGCAGCTTGGACCACTGCACCAACGACAATGAAGGCGCAGTTGACAAACAGCAACTTCTTACGCCCCCACAGATCGCTGAAGTGACCGCAGAATAAAGAACCGATCATACCACCGAAGATCCAAGCGTTCACAGCGAATGTCCACTCCAACTTAGAGTGTCCGGGGAACATGAGGCATGTGTCTTCGGCTACAGGACGCGCGTTACATTCGGCGGTGTCGTTGTACTGCGTGAGGTTGGTTTGCGAGGTGGACCATCCGCTCTGGAACGGTTGGAGCAGAGCGACGAGCACGCTGGTATACAGGATCAGGTTGGGTTTGATGTTGCGTTCAGCTTCTTTGTTGGCCTTGTCGAAGGTGGTGGGAACGGCGGCTTTGGGAGTAGTAACCTCCGAGTACATATCATCATCCGTTATGGTCTGCGGAGGCATCGGAGTGATTTTGGAGAAGCTTAGTTGAAAGTACTTGAAACTTGCACGAAAGATGGCAAAAAGAAGAATGAGCAGAGGACTGGTGAACGGAGTCTAATAAAGCAGGGAAGGTGATTGCTGGTCGGCCGATCTTGGCAAGTCCCCCGTCTCTGTTGTTGTAGTTTCGCTACGAAGCACAACCCCTGAAGTGACATGTCCAAGAGCGGAAGCTGCGGATCTCCGGTGTACTATGATCCATAGTGTTACATGTAGAAGCACGTGCGATTTGATTCAGGCACACTGGATGTCGGTAGAGTTGACGAGCCTTGTTGACGCGCCATATCCACAACTTCAATTCTGAAGTCTAATCGACAAGGAGAAATGTTTATTTGCACAGACTGGCGGAAATGACGGGGCTGTTGGTTGTGTGAAGTGGCTAGAACACATAGGAAAAAATGATATGCAGTTGATTTCAATAGAATACGTGGTCGAATAGTTCGTAGTTAGCACAAGTACGACACGTTGTAGCAAACTTCCTCTAGCGTCGGTATGGCCCATTTATGCATGATCTAAATGTTTGTCAAAACTTATCTTCATTAAAGTATGAAACACGAATGTGCTGCTTGGTGAGACGTCAAACGGCGTTTGACAAACGCGCAGCAACCAGTCCCGTTCGCTGGGGAGTTTACCTTGCAGATACGTACATGTATTACATGTACGCCACACATCGAGGCATAGAGTACGTGTACGTGTACACGCACAGCAACGAGAGACGCCGCATACCGGAGGCTTCGCCGTCGTCATAATCAAGGGTGTTGCTGCTTGCTAAGGGCAGACGGTGTCCACAGTACAGCATAGAGTTAGTATTAATTGGCTGGAGATTCACGGTAGCACTCAACTATGCTTCAGCAACCAAGGAAGGACCACAACGACAGGTGTCATCACGGACGTCGTCCTGCCTGTCTTGTGAAACTGCGACAGCTTACGCACCGTTCCTTCGCTCTCATCCACAGCTGCGGTGTCAGCGTTACGAAAGGCATCAGCTTCGTCGGTTGCTAGTAGCAACTTGCTACCGACACTTCCATGGCTGCAGGCTACAAAATGCCACTCAAAATACTGCCGCTTTAACTTAACCGCTGCAGATACCCGTGTACGTTAACGTTATCAACATTACTCGGTCGATTGTCGAATACATGTACGGCACGACCAGTGAATACATGAACTGCCTTCGCATACTGTATGGAGCCTCCTTTGGTAAACATGTAGCAAATCTCTTTGAAAGCACTGGAGCATCAACACTTGAGACAAAGCAGCCTCTAGGAGTTTTTCTTGAAAGCAAAACCGATTACTAGTACCTTGTTAGTACATGTATAACGAGATCTGGCACATCTTAACACCCTCCCACAATCTTCAGGCACCTGGTGCTCTCAAAGATACCCAACAAGTTGATGAGCAGCGACCAAGTTAGTGCGAACAGACAGTAGACAACTGTAAGACCGCCGAGTAGTTTACTGCGGTGGCCACTGCTCTTCAATGCTTGCGTCTGAGCTTTCTGTCTCGGTAGTAGGACCAGGAACAGCAGTGAAAACAGCTTGGAAGCGTACGAAATGAGCACAACAATCGTGACATCTCGACGCGTAGAGTGCGAATCATTCAGGATGTCCTGGTTGCTAACGGCGAACGGTTCATCAATGGCCTTGGTAATCGTCGCAGAGAACGGGTTACTGAGGTTCCCGACCGTCGTTAATAGTCCGTAGATAGCAGCTTCGTTGCCTTTGTCCGCCAGTTCCACCACCACAAAAGTCGAGACGATGAAGTTGACACTTGACGGAATCGTCTCCACTATAGGAAAGCCGAGCCAGAACCACTGGTTACGCACAATATCCCACGTAGTGAGCATGGTGCACACCGAGTCCAGAGCGACCACCATGATTGTAGTTATGGTAACAACAAAACGCCAGTCCCAGTCGAGTCCATAGCGTCCTATGAATGCAAAAGTGAAGGCTGTTACCCCTGAGCCGATGATCTGGGAGATGGAGATGTTGAAGCTCGTGGCTCGAGCCCAATACATCGTAACGGGGTCTGTAGCCACGTAGCTGATGCCGCCAAATACCCCCGAAAAGAAACTGTAGGCGATGACTTGGTACACTGCACGGCACTGTAATGTCTCCCAAAAGTTGTTCATGTATTCTCTCAAATTTGGGGCCTTCACTGCTTTCTCTGCAACGAAGTACCACGTAGTTGGGATCATTGGCACGCAACAGACGGCCAGAATGATGCTGCACACTGGAAAACTGATGCCAAAGTCGAAATCTCCACCGTAAGGCGGAGAACTCAGGCCAAAACCAACCAGAATGCTCCCGAAGATGCTGAAGATGGTTCGAACAGTGTAGATAGCGGTCTGTGTGCGCCCTCGAACCTCAAGAGGTTCCCGTTGAGCGTACTCCACGACAATCCCATCAGCTGCAACGTCCGCAATAACGTACCCTAATGTAGTCATCATCATCAGTACGACGTATTTGCCTCCAGTACTTGGAGCGTTGTAGTTGATTAATGAAATCTCCTTCACAGTGTAGTCGCTAGGCTTCAGCGAACGCCAGGAAGCTTCAGGAAAGTAGGGTTTATCCAGAGGAAGTGTGGCCATTGCAACGAGGCAGGTCGTACAGAGCAGCCAGCCGATGATCATGAACGGACGACGACGAAATCCACAGATAGGGAAGCAGTCCGAGATGATACCGATGAAAACCTTGAGCGACCATGGGATCCCCAGCAACGCTCGGGCTGAAGTAGTTGCTTGACCTTCCATGTTCAAGTAGTAGCTCAGGAATGGCGCGATGGTACTGGGAAGAGCTCCCATCATGAGCCCCATCGCGGCGTATTGCGCTAGTAGACCGCAGAGTTCCGCTGAAAGAAGAACTGGGGTATCTCCATCACGTAAAGCTCCGTTGTCGCAGCGGTGGCTCTCTTCATTGTGGGAACTTTTGGGCGATTGGAGCTCTCCGTAGGCTTCATGGTGCGAGAATTTAACGGAACTCAAATAGGAGTTCCTTACCGGAGCTTCTACTCTCCCGGATCTCCAAAACATCGTCGGTGATGAAGAAGAGATTTAAGAATGAACTCGAAGCTGACCGTAGATCAACCTCGTAGATGTGCAAGCAGGTTTTTGGATTTCGTCTTACGTTGAGGAATACGAGCTTCGGAATCCCTTCACAAATTTTAGTTGCATCTGAGTACGATGCATAGTAATTACCGTGCATTAACTTTAGTTAGTTTACTCGAAAATTCTCACGCTGCGTTCGCCTTCTTGTTAGATCCGTTTCCGGCTGCTTTGTCTAGAAGGACTGGAAGAACCCACACTGGGCGACTCAGGTCGTTTCCGACTCCTTCAGGCTTGGGAGCTTGAGGAATCGTCTCTTGGTTGTCATGGTCCGACTGTGATGTTGAGAATGGTGGTCGTGGAGGGTTGCTATAGTTGAGAATAATCTGTTGGATGCAGTTGGTGATGGCTTTGGACTTTGAGGCCCAGCAGCCGAGCTCTTTTTCTTCTTCACTGATCCGGAAATTCTCCCTCATTCCAGAATCTGCCGCCTCGAGGAAAGATGAAGCTGTTTTGTGCCATCGTTGGTGAGGCTGAAAGCGTGTTCAAGGTGGACATCGCTGAAGACGCTTCGGTGTCGGCGTTGAAGAACAGGATCAAGGAGAAGAATCAGAAGTCGATCACATGCGACGCCAAGGACCTGCAGCTCTTCCTGGTGAGGACGGAAGACGGCGGGTGGCTAGAGCTAGACGAGGCTGGCGCGGCATCTGTGGCTCTCGATATACATGGGCACGCTCAATACTCGAACACAAAGCTCATGAAGATGGAATCGATGAAGCCTCTTAAAAAATACGTCGGAGAGCTCCTCGAACAAGATCAGTTCCAAGTTCACGTGCTGGTGGTGGTCCCGAAGCAAACCAGTACAGGAAAACGCACTCGTGGACAAGATTGGTTCGTTGACGATAGGATTGTGAAGAAGACTAAAGTGGATGGAGGCGAAATCCCGTATTTCACTATGGACCAGTTCCCGCGAATGGCACATCCGGTGAACCGATACAAAAAGATTTTGGAGAGAGGCGCGTACCGAGTGATCTATGAACAATTAATGGGCAGGGTGAAGGAGTCTTTTGAAACCCGATCCCCGGCCAATTTGGTTGTGACGGGAAATCCCGGCACGGGGAAGAGTTGGTTCTACCTCTACTGCATCTTTCAGCTAATATTGGGGGACAAAGAGGAAGTGGAGAAGCTCCCTGCTTTTGATTTGGTGCTGAATTTCGACAATAATTACCAATTGTACGACGCCAAAACCAAGGAGTTCATTAAATTGAACGAAGATGAAGTTGATATGCTGAGTGGCAAGGACCGCGTGCTTCAGCTTGTCGAGGCGAAATCGACGCACCTTGTTGGTTGGAAAGGAGTCTCCATTCTATTTGCTTCCCCCGGACTGGATGGAATGAACGACTACTTAAAAGTTGACTCTCGCAAGTATATTATGCCAGTGTGGACTTTGGAAGAGCTGCAAGACTACAACTCCCTCCTTGATGACAAGCTTAAACTCGCAGATGATGCTTTGATCGTGAGATACGACAAGTTTGGTGGTATTGCCAGATCCGTCTTCGCTAAGCACAACTGACTACAGCAATTGGGTCGTTTGATGCGTCGAAGATCTTGTCGTATGTCAAACTTGATCAGGCTGTGAGAGGCAGAAAGTTTAGCCACCGTGTTATTGCGATGATGCCGAGCACAGACGACTATGCTGACAAGTACCATCTTGATTTTTTGTGCGAACACATTGCTGAGAAAGTCGCAATACATGTAGCGGTATTCCGCCCAAGACCACACGTCGCCCTATTGTAGTTCAACCTGCAGCGCCCGATCATCGATCCTCAAGATTTCGACAATTCGTCTTGCCTCCTGCACAACCGTCCCAAATTACCCCTGTGCAAGGCAGTTCCAGAGTGTTCCATCTACCCCGGACCAATAATGAGCAGGTCGACACATTCACAGGTCCTCTGCAGGCTGTGGGTCATACTGGTTACCGCCGATTTGAGTCTCCCGGAACCAGCAATCTGCCCTATATTATCGACATATTTCGCCAAATTGCAGATTTGCAAGTTACTAGTAGAGCACAACGTCGCCAATGCCTCGCATGACAGGTTACAACAGCAATGCACTCTCAGTACCAGCAACAAACGATGTCACTCAAGCCAGACCAAATGATGGCTATTCTTACCGTAGTGAAAGATCTAGTGACAGACAACAAAGTAATACATGTACTCCCTTTTAATCGCCTCAACCCCAGCTACTGCAATACTTTGTGAGGCTGAGAGACCCTCGCGCGCACAGAAGCGCGCTACTGTTTGTATTGGGGTTCTTAATATAGATGGCGATGATGAAAGGGTTAAAGTATCCGTGAGAGACATATTTCACTTGACTCGGGAACTACAGGGCAAAGTACATGTATTACTTTGCCCAGTAGTTCCCGAGTCGTCAGCTGCAAAATACGACATCGCTTGGACACTATCGTCAGCATGCGTCGCAACATTTGGAATCAGATGAGGTGGGAGGTTTGTACTGGTGATCTTGTCGTAAGATCTGGGCTCGACGCAGCATGGAACTGTACCGTACCCTGCGATAACGCTAATGAAGTTGACAGCAACTTGGGCGTCTCAACAACGAGGAGGACATCACCACAAAAGCACAGGCATTGTGTAATAGTTGATAACGTTTCTAAACTGATTGAGTTGCTTCGAAGTTGCTTGATTGTCCAGTGTTTTACGTCAAGTTTAGTTAGAAGCGTTACCACCTGTACGTGCAATGTGGGGAGGCGACAGCTCGTTGATATACCCACTGAGGGTTGCTGTGGCGACACCCGAGGCGATTCCGGGAGATAGCACGGCCGACGGCGAACGCCCAAATGTTAGACACGGAGGCTTGAACCACTGCACCAAGATCATGAAGATGCAGTTAACGAAGAGAAGCTTCTTACGGCCTCCTAGATCACTGAAGTGGCAACAAATAGATCCGATCATACCGAAGATCCAAGCGTTCACAGCGAATCTCCACTCCAGCTTGGAGTGACCGGGGAACATGAGGCACGTATCTTCGGCTACCAGGACGCGCGTTGCATTGGGCAGTGTCGTTGTACTGCGTGAGATTCACTTGTAAGGCGCTCTGGAGCGGCTGAATTCGACTCACGTCGAGTTCAATAGAGTAGAGTTCTAGGTAGAACTACCTAGAGTTCGGAGTATATTGCCCTGCAACTTCAACATTGTCAACCTCTCTAATTTCATTTGAACATCAAGTTCATGCTCTTTAACAAGTTGAAGCTTCCCCGCATACTCAACTCTACATGCGGATTTCAACTCGTACTTAACTGACTTCAAGATCATCTTTGAATGCGAACAGCCGTGACGCTCTCAACGTGTTTACAACAAGTCATCCCTCCCCTTGCAGCAGAGCTTCGTTCCCGTGCATCATTCTCCTCTTCTCCTTGTCCTTAAAGATGGTTCTATCGCCTAGTGACCAAGTGACGTATCTTCGCTCGCTTCCGTCCGTTCGTGACGGCTGCCACCGCGTTTTAACACTTGGAAAACACAATAAACTGCCAAACTTCTCGGTAGTTGAAGATAAAATCCCGTCCTTGGCCGACTACGTCCTCGACGTCATCCGCCAGACGTACCCGACGCCGAATGAGGCGAAAGTCCCTTTCCACTCGCGTTGGCGCCACTTTGAGACTGGAAATCCGCAGCGAGTGGCTAAAATGACGTCCAATTGGGCCTTTGACACACTGGAAAAGGCCCGTCGGCTCTTGGATTTGGCTCTCGTCAGTGTCTTACTGGATGCTGGAGCTGGACCAACGTGGAAGTACAAAGAGCCAGACACGGAGGACTTTTACAGTCGTAGTGAAGGCTTGGGGATCGCTAGTTTCCACATGTTTCTGGATGGGAATTTTTCGGTGGATCCGAACGATCCACATCGAGTGGATGCAACAGCGTTGGCTACTTTGGCTGATGATGCAATTGAAAAAGCTTTTCAAGTGGTAAGTAGTATTTTTCAAAGAGTTTTTAGTAGAATTTAAAAGTTTTGATGATTTTTAGACCGAGACGAACCCGTTGGTGGGTTGTGCTGGAAGAACGGATCTGCTCAAGGTACGTAGTGTAGTTTTTAGGTTATTTTATTGGTTTGAGCTAATTTACATGTACATGCAGCGTCTGGGGAAAAGTATTTCTAATTATCCAGAGTTTTTCACTGGTGCAGACGGATCCATTCGACCGGGAAACCTGGTGGATTATCTTACGAAGCACCAGGGTGCAGGCGGTGAAGTCTCTATCACGGAGCTATGGAAGGTTGTACTGTATGGGTTGCAGGACATTTGGCCTGCAAGCAGAACGCAAATTGACGGTCAGAACATGGGTGATGTGTGGGAATTATCGTACGTGAACTGGCGAAAGTTGTGTTTTTTTATTTCTAACGGGGTTGTTGTTCTTGCACTGGTAAGGTACCTGCCGGAACACGAGAAGGCTGGCAAGTTCGTAAGTTTCCACAAGTTGTCCCAGTGGCTGACGTACTCGCTGATGGAACCTCTTCAAGACGCTGGTTTCAAGATCACAGACCTCAAACTGATGACAGGTACACAAGAGAAAAGAACATTTTCTGCTTGTTATTTATTGACGACTTTATTTTCTAGGACTGCCGGAGTACCGTAACGGAGGGCTCTTGGTGGATTTTGGCGTGTTGGTACCGAAATCCCCTACCATTTTGACGGACGAATTCGATCCGAGCACTGAAGTGATCATTGAGTGGCGAGCGCTCACGGTTGCAATCTTGGATGAATTGCACAAAGTGATTTTGGAGCGTCTCAATTTCACAGCGGACTTCTTTCCGCTTGTCAAGGTAGAATGATACGTTTTTCTTCCGTGTATTGTTATAGTGACTACTTCTAATTGTTTGGTTAACGTTTATTGAACTGCAGATGCTTGAAGGCGGAAGTTGGAAGGCTGGACGCGTCATTGCCAAGGAAAAACGCGCCGATGGAGGTCCCCCCATCAAAATCAAGAGTGACGGCACCGTCTTTTAAGATGTGGCTTACATTTACGACAATGGCATTTTCACACAAGCTTTGAACGAGTCGATTAATGTAAGCGCCTTGAACGTCTGTTAGTGAAGCTTCTCCATCGATAATGGACGTCCCATGGTAGTCGCTGGTGCTTCGCATAAATCTCGAACTCTAAAAACTGCAAACGGCAACACTCATTTCATTGATCAATTTACCACATACCTTGTATTTCTGCATTAGAAATGGCCTTTGGACGCTCATTTCGCTGCATTTTACTCGCTTCAGCTGCGGTTTTCGCACTCGCAGACGCGTGGCTGGCTGCCTCCAATTGTGGCTAAAGGCAACAAGTTCTTCGACTCGGACACTGGAAAGGAATTCCGCGTGAAAGGTATGGCCTACTACCCTCGTCCCAATTCTGGAAAGCTTTCAACTGTGGATAATTACGATTGGGCTGCGGACGACCACGAAGATGTCTGGAAATCTCATCTGAAGATCCTCAAAGACCTCGGAGTGAACACACTGCGACTGTATTCTGTTGATCCGAGCAAGAAACACGACAAGTTCATGTGTGCGTGCTCTGATGCTGGAATCTACGTGCTCGTTGGCATGGCAGCTCCGTAAGTCGATTTCTGAGTTCTACTTTTTTTGTTTTTCATTTCTTAAAACGTTTTTCAGGTGTGAGAATTGCTCCATCCTCGACGCTGTGCCACCCAAGTGCTACCCTGATGAGATGTTTACTCGAGCTCAGATGGTGTATAACTCTTTCGCTATCTACGACAACACTCTGGTAAGTTTTCGTCTTTTAAATGACTAGTCAAATATTCATTTCCTAACTTTTGCTTTCAATAGGGATTCAGTGTCGGTAACGAAAACAACCTCCAACGATCCAAGGAGCCTGGAGGTATCCAAACTGCTCCTTGTGTGAAGGCTTTGCTACGTGATACCCGGAATTACGCCGCTTCTTGTGCCGATTGGCCTTGACAATGATATTCAGCCTCGCGAGATGTTCCTGTCGTACTATGACTGCAGCATCGACGACAACGAGTTCACACGTGCAGAATGGCTCGGGTACAATCAGTATGTGGAGTGTGATCCGGCCACACACACCGAGTATTCAAAGTCTTCTGGTTTGAAAATGCTCATGAAGGAATACAACAGTGCGCAGTATCCACGCCCGTTGATGTTTGGCGAGTTTGGGTGCAACTTGGGCAAAAATACGGTGGATGGATACGAGAACCAACGTAGTTTCTACGATGTACGTGATAAAACTGAGGTGGTCTGGAGAAACAAAAGCTAACAACGTTCTGTACAGGCGATGTGGATGAACCAAGAAAAGGAAATGACAACAGAGATCGTAGGTGGAAATGTCTTCGAGTTTGTCACGGAGCTTCACAACACTGTCGCTAAAAGTTCGTTTTGCTGCAGTTGCTTTTTGTTTGAATTTATTGCTAACTTTTTTTTTTGCAGAGGTGACAAAAGCTCCGACACTGGACGATACGGTATTGGATTCTTCAATCCTGATAACTGCGACCACGATAAAGTACCATGCAAATTCAACAAGTAATCCGGAGTACGACAACCTCAAAAAGGCCTACAAGACGGAAATCAGCTCCAGTGTGACTTTCGATTCATACTCCCCAGAGCGAACGGCGATTCTTGAATGTCCCAAGAACGTCACGGCAGATCTCCCACCAATGCCTAAAGGTACGTCGCGAATTAAACTTTCTTAACGATCAAGTACTTATGTTTTTTTTTTATGATTTTAGTGGATACTTATCAAGTGTTCAACGACACAGCCTACATGTGATGGAGAGACTTCCAACCAAGTTGCAACATCCGATACAGTGGCACTTGGTGAAAAGAAAACCCCGTCCAACGATGCAACTGAAGCTGAGAACGCTGTGGGCGGAACTTCAGCGGCAACTAGTTGTAGTATGAGTGTGTTTAGTACGGCAACTACGCTGCTCTTCTTCTTTGTCGCGATGTAACTATAGGCTGGTTTCATGAGGAGAAAAATCATTTGATGAGCTGCATTCTTGTCGCTTCGGTCGGTCTTGTGCATTTCACAAGTTCTGCGGATCCTAGGCATGGCTCACTTTGATTTAGGTGTGCTTGGAGAAATGTACTGCTTCCAACCCCTCCTTTTGATAATTTTAAAACATCTTCTCGGGTCAACACTACTTTCCAAACTCGAAATTTGTCAATAATTCCATGATAGCCATCCCAACTATTCTTTGGTTCTATCCATCCTGTTCCAATCTGTCCGTAAGTCATGAAATGCCAGTTGTAACGCCAACTGCCGAGTGTTGACTGCACTTTAACTCCACTGAAGAAAACGTCTTGGCGCTGCTCCCGGTGGTCGTAAGTCAACGCAATGTGATACCACCGATAGGGTTCTAAGCTACTCGCTACAACAGTATCGTCCTGTATCAATGAGCAAAAAAGATCTCCAGTCGAACTTACTGCCACATACTGTTGGTAGAAATGCGGTGGTCGGATTGCAGTCTTCGAGCCGTGAAAGCTACCATAGATAATTCCCCAAAAAGAATCGACTGAAGAAGATGGTAGAAGACTGAGCCAAATATCAAAGCTGAAACTCTCTCCACCCATGTGCGTCAGCTGGAAGTACAAACCTTGTTGGTCTTCTGTACTAGTGAGATAGGTATACGAATCGCGTGGACATCCTGCTATATCAGTTTTGAACATTGTTGATCGAGACTGAACGTACAGCTTTTTCCAGAATTGTTTTTCAGTTGGTTGATCCTCGCTAGAAAGGAGACATTTTCGCCAAAACGACTCGTCCGATAGATAATTTTTCCACCAAACGTTCGTGAGCGACAAGTTGAAGGCATCAAAGCCTGTGAGATAGCTACACAGCAACTCAATGATCTCAAATGGCAGTTCACTAGGCATCGGCCGGCATATCCTGGAAGGCGAAGGTTTTGCTGCTACATGTAGAAAGAAAATAGGTACTACTTCATCAATTGGCACGTCCACTGAGTGGTATGGTCCAAATCTCTCCGCCAGTTGCCAGCACGTTGACGTTTTCTTGCGACAGCTCCCCTCTCCAGACACGAAAGGCATCAATTACGCCGTGGAATCCGTACCAGCCAGTACTACCTGGGTACGGACAATCGAGAGTATCCGACGTCACACAACCCGTTCCGACTTGGACGTATGTTAAAGAATGCTGTGGACAAATGTCAACATTCATTCGTGAAGAGCGGCTTTCGCTGGAAGAAGTTCGGGTAGCAGTGATAATTGACCTCACTGGCGACAGTGACGCGGATATCAGTCAATCAATCGGAAATTGCAGGAAGATAGTGGAGACCTTGAAGTTGAAGTCAGTGACTTTCGAAGATCGCAATGGGAGGAATGACACGGCACCAGACAAGCAAGGACACAGTGGATCAGAGAGGCGAGGCGACATGAACACAAGGCAATGAACGGAGGAGAAGGCACCCAAGAAGTCGCCGAGGGAGGATCCTGACGGTGGCAGGCACTATACTTAGGATAGGTGTAGAGATAGCGGGGCTACGGTAGTTAGGAGAGCTATGTGGCGTGCGGCTGGCCGTCAAAACTCTCAGTTACGATTTTGCGCGACCGTGCAGAGTTAAGTAACTAAGAAGTGATTTACGCGTGGAGTGCGGCAACTGGTCGGCTTCACCCAACAGCATTTTGAGGGTTATCTGGGGGAGTGGCCTTGTTCTGCGGTGTACTGACCGGCGAGGACCTCTAGGGTAATACGCTGAGGAGGCACGGAGTTCTGAGGTACGACGATGAGGATGCATGCGTAGTGTGGCGGGGAACGCGGCTAGAAACCGCGCAGTTGTGGTGCTTATCGATAGCGTCTCGACTAGAGAGTGTTCACTTCAACTTCAATGAGGTGTTACATTCATCTTGTATAGTACATGTTGTATATTGGGATTAGCACGAGGACAAGCTACAGATCTACCCAAGATTGTAGTTGCTACAAAACGTCTTCTCCCTAGCCGTCTCTACTGGACAATGTCCGCCGGGGTCCCTCTCTGGTGACGTGCTGACTCTAGTTCCTGCTTGCGTGACCACTGGCTCCCTTCGAAGTTGGAATTTCAAGGCGTAAAAAGAAGTAAAGCCGACATGGTGGTCATTACAGTGGCTTTCTGGGCAATGTTTCACTGGGTGAACTTTGCGAGCCTAGTCACAGAGGGCGAGAATCCTACACGGGACATCCTGTACTGGGGATGGTGCAATACGGGCACTAGACAACACTGGTCTATCCAACCGGAGAGGAATGGGCAATACGGGCCTATGGTAGACACAGACACAGATGAGCACTGTTACTGATATCCCTACACAGCACAGTTTACTGAGGTTAGATACTGATGACACAGACACTGAACATACGGGTTGGTTTTGTTTTACAGATACGGAAGACTAAGTTCACGGAGAGGAATGGTACAGAGGACGGGAAATAACGCGAGAGACGAACGGGCTGAAAGGCGGTCTTCTTTCCATGACGCCATAGCTGAGGCGGCGCATGTGGCGAATCCGGGAATAGCGCAGGGAGCAGACAAGAGGGTTCCCCAAGCAGACCTACACAGCACGGGAGGAAGTTTCATGCCAGCAGCGTCAACTGTACGAGTGGCAGCAGGCCATACACCTAGGGCCAGTGGTGGAAGCGGAGGCACTGTCCTGGTTGAAATTCCTGGTACCAGTGGAGGATCACAGGGTCCACCGGCAGCACCAGTAGTTCCAGCTCATGCGGCAGCAGTGAACCTCGGTGGCAATGGCAACGGTGACGGTGATGGTGGGGACAACGGCAATGGTGGTAACGGTGAGCGGGACAGTGCACAAGGCGGTGGAAACGGAGGACAAGGCCAAGCAGCAGCACTACCCGCAGGAGATGGCGGTGGAACAGGACTTGGAATCCATGGAGATCAAGCACCAGCACCTCCAGTACCACCAACGCCTCCAGTACAGATAGCACCACAGTACTTTGCAATGCCACAGGCGCCACAGTGGATGTATCAGGCACCGAGTCGTGAAAAGAAGCTTCGGTTGCCAAAGTTCAAGGGTCTGGGAGAGCCAAAAGTTACGGTGAAGGCCTGGTTAAAAGCGGTCAAGAATGAATTACGCCGACAAACTGCAATCTTACGCACGGATTGGCGAGAACATGAGGTGTTCATTGAAATGGTTGCGAGCCTGGAAGGTGAAGCCCTCATGTGGTACGATACGGTTGAAGACGCATTCAGCAGACGAGAGGATCAGACGTTTGGTAATTTGAGTCGGATGATGCGGGACAGATACATGGTGAAGCGTTCGAACCCGGAGGTAGTCGCGAGACTACGACAGCGACGTCAACAGCGAGGCGAGTCTCTAGTAGAATACGCACAGAAGCTCCGCGAGATTGCTTCCAGTAATCCGGTCGACGAGGAGTGGTTGGTTGACTCGTTCCTGTCCGGTATGAACAACACTTGGTGCTCGACGTTGGTTCGTGGACATCGGCCGGCGACTTTGAACGAAGCGGTGAACTCCGCTGTGGATCAGGTTGGAGAGTACGGAGAAGGTTATGGGGTGGACCTCGCTACAGCGATGCGAGCACACGACGAACGGGCAGCATCGGCAGGCGCCGTCCCAACAGCCTTGGTCCCAGATTTAACACGGATTCAGCAGATCTCAGTGGCAGGTGGAAACTTGGGGAGTGTCGTGTCAGGATATGACGACGTGGGCTTGGCTACTGGACCTCCGCCACGGTATGACGTTGAAGGACGACTAATGGTGCCTCAGGGAGGTGCCACACTTCAGAGTGGTGGTCAATGGAATGCGGTCATCCCAGCTGGATACAAACTGGTACCGGAAGAGACAGTGACGGTTCAAGCAGCCAGTACGACAACTCCAGCAGCTACGGCACGGACAGCAACCCATACCCGACATACGACAGCTTCTAACCAGCGAACGGATGCGAATACTCGACAGAACCAGCGGCAGGGACGTACGCTCCAGATGGAAGCTCGGGGTACTCAGCAGCAGACGCAGCAGCAACCCCAGCAGCAGCGTTGGAACAACGGAAGAAGTTACGGAAACAACGAGCCGCTTCGAACGCGCGAAGACCGTTTACGCAACCACCAGCAGTATTTGAACAGAAGATCTCAGCAACAGCAACCAAACCGGACGGCAACAGCGAAACCCGATGATATGTGCTTCTACTGCCACGGATTTGGGCATCACGCGCACGCGTGTGCACTTAAGAAGGAAGACTCGGAAGAAACAGGTAAGCACGGCATCAGGCGACAGGGACCAGAACGGCAAGTGGAGTTCCAGCGACTGGTAGATGCAGTGGCGGCACCTGGAGGGCGGCAACTGCGGAACGAGGCCCGGTTGGCCGGACGGAAGAGGAAACGGAAGAGGAAGAAGGCGGGTTGTGGAGTACGAGATCCAGTCACGAGGACAGTGGAAATCGTCCCAACGGCTCAGGATGAGAACGGCACGGTGGCACCGAGCAACAGTGGTGTGCGGCCGGAAGATACTACGGCACCGGCGGTGGGCAATACTGGTACAACGGCGGTGACCAAACAAGAAGATAAGGAGAACGACGGAGACACGGACGCGGGACACGACAGAAAGAAGGGACGTCGCGTGCATTTTGAAGTTACAGACGGGTTGGACAATGGGGATGGCGGAACCACGGCAACGGGAGATGGCCTGATGAAACGGGTCGACGCCAACGATGGAGATTTCGCTACGCCCAGGCCTACCAACGACATACGGACAAGTGACACCGAGGAACTGGTACAGCACGAGTCACGAGAAGTCGGAACTGGCACTGATGAAGTTACGTCAGGAACTGACGACCAAGTGGACGAATGCATGAACTCGGACGCCGAAGGCAAAAGGAATGCGGACGATACCGACGAAGAAACAAAGTCTGGACCAGAAGCTACCGACGGAACTTCGCGACGCCCAGAAGTGTTGATCACTGGGGATGGCGGAGCTCATGACAGAACCCAGCAGATCCTCGGACAGGAAATGAGTATCGAAGATAGTCCACGGGCAAGGGTCTTACAGCTACGGGCAGCACAACGACGACGGGATGTCAGTGAAGCAGAAGCTGAACGTCGGTGGGAACGAAATGTGCTAGCACGACAAACACGGAGAGAACGACACGGAGCTGTGCGACTGGCCAAGAAATCCGACGGAGGGTCCTCTACAGTGACAAACCTCGACGGGACAGCTACATCTGACACTCAGGAGGTTTCAGAGGGACGAACCACGGGATATGTCAGTGAAGCAATTGGAAGGGGACAACGTGCACGTACGGGCGTCACGAGCTCGAAGACGACAAGAGAAACGGGAACGGAAGGCGCACGCTAAGGAACAGAGGGAACTTCAGCACCGTGATGCACAGTCGAATTACCCGCCCAATAGCTATTACCAGTATGACGAGCACCGACGGACACACGGCCGGGCGAGTTTACGTACGAGTTCTGAGACCGAAGGAATCGAGTACATTGAACCAGCGTCAGTCAAGCAGGTGAAAGCGACCAAGAATCATAAGGTCACAAATACTTACGAGTATCACAGCTAGAGCACGTACTGTAGTGCAAGTTCCGAGTGGCATGAAGCAGATGAGCGGCAGTGCACAACAGGGAAGTTGCGAGCAGTACAAGCCCAAGCGGTTGACCAGCTACCGACAGCCACGGTTAACGTCAGAGGCCAAACCGTGACGGTGAAGCTTGATACTGGGGCGCAGTACAGCGTAGCAGATTGAAGGTTGGCCCGAATACCACCGGAAACTGGTGGCAAACATGAGTCGGCAGCGAAGATCGCGAAGCAGGCACTGGAGAAGGATCAGTTGAGAAGGGAACGGTACTACAGCCACAAAGTAAGAAACAACGTGCATTTCAAGGTTGGAGACATGGTTTGGATCTTCAGACCGCCACGTGGAACGGGAGTGACGAAACTCGCTCACCAATGGATCGGACCAGCAAAGATCACGACCGATGGAGGGTTTGACAACTGGATTGTACGTCGAGAAGATACAGGGGAAGAGCTAGTGGCCCATTGTAGCTTTCTAGTCTCTTACTACCGACCTCGCAGTCAATTAGCAGTAGTGGCAGATCGGATACTGGAAGATCTAGCCAAGGACGACGAGCTCATTGAAGGTGAAGGACGAGTACCAAGGCCTGGAGAAGAACGGACTCAAGGAACAAGTCGAGGAGAAGCAGTCCGTGTATCTTCAGCAGGGCAGCACCAGCAGGGCGTCGAGAGGACAGGTGGTAATGATGGCACGACAGCAACCGTGGAACCCGTTGAACGTACTGCAACGACGACAAGAACGGAAGTCACTCAACGGGAAATTGCAAGAATAGCTACGAAAACCACGGACGTACCAGCAACGTCCTCGAGCGATCAGCACAGTGCGGCAGCAGGACGTTCCAACACCCCAGCAAGTGAACAGTCAGTTGGAAGTAAGATACCAACGCCGGCTGCGACGACTACAACTACCTCACAGACTGCAGTGACGAATAAGCAGCGCAAGAGAAGGCGCGATGACGAAGTGCACAGCGGTAACCAACAAGAGCAACAGGCTAAACGACGCGCGGAGACGGCGGCACGTGAAGCACGAGCAGCGAGACGGAGTGCTCTTCGTAACCGATCGACACAAGCAGAAGCCGAAACGATGGATTCAGATGCAGATTGCAGGGGGTATCAAGTACTACGGAATTTTAGGTACGAACGAGGAAGTTAGAGAACAACAACAACGACCAGGAGGAGACTCGGAAGGCACTAGTCACGGTGACGCAGCACCAAGGGACGGAATTACGCGAGCTCTTCGAGGACACGGACAATCGCGATGGCCATCCGCAGCTAAAACCATCATGGAGGAGGCTACAGCTAGAACCGTTATTGAACGAGGACAACGAAAAGTCAGAAACATAGCTGGCCGATACGAGACGCAGTACCGAGTGGAGTACCAAAATCGACCAGGTGGACCAGTGGTATCTGCCTGGCTCGCAGCTAAGCAGTTCGAGACACTATTCGACCAAGGTAAGATCGGGGACGATCTTCAGGCGGGGGATGGCGTGTGGACAAATGTCAACATTCATTCGTGAAGAGCGGCTTTCGCTGGAAGAAGTTCGGGTAGCAGTGATAATTGACCTCACTGGCGACAGTGACGCGGATATCAGTCAATCGGAAATTGCAGGAAGATAGTGGAGACCTTGAAGTTGAAGTCAGTGACTTTCGAAGATCGCAATGGGAGGAATGACACGGCACCAGACAAGCAAGGACACAGTGGATCAGATAGGCGAGGCGACATGAACAAAAGGCAATGAACGGAGGAGAAGTCACCCAAGAAGTCGCCGAGGAGGATCCTGACGGTGGCAGGCACTATACTTAGGATAGGTGTAGAGATAGCGGGGCTACGGTAGTTAGGAGAGCTATGTGGCGTGCGGCTGGCCGTCAAAACTCTCAGTTACGATTTTGCGCGACCGTGCAGAGTTAAGTAACTAAGAAGTGATTTACGCGTGGAGTGCGGCAACTGGTCGGCTTCACCCAACAGCATTTTGAGGGTTATCTGGGGGAGTGGCCTTGTTCTGCGGTGTACTGACCGGCGAGGACCTCTAGGGTAATACGCTGAGGAGGCACGGAGTTCTGAGGTACGACGATGAGGATGCATGCGTAGTGTGGCGGGGAACGCGGCTAGAAACCGCGCAGTTGTGGTGCTTATCGATAGCGTCTCGACTAGAGAGTGTTCACTTCAACTTCAATGAGGTGTTACATTCATCTTGTATAGTACATGTTGTATATTGGGATTAGCACGAGGACAAGCTACAGATCTACCCAAGATTGTAGTTGCTACAAAACGTCTTCTCCCTAGCCGTCTCTACTGGACAATGTCCGCCGGGGTCCCTCTCTGGTGACGTGCTGACTCTAGTTCCTGCTTGCGTGACCACTGGCTCCCTTCGAAGTTGGAATTTCAAGGCGTAAAAAGAAGTAAAGCCGACAATGCCATTCGCGATGTCCCATCATTGAGGAAATTTCTTTGCTATTCAAGTAAACTTTCTGGGTTTCACTATCGTAGCTCAAAGCGAGATGAAACCATCGATTAGCCTCTAAAGGAGCTACGACTTGTTTGCCGGATAAAACGGAGCAGTAGAGCTCCCCTTTGGAACTCACCATGGCGAATTGTTAATGGGTATTCGGCCATCGCCCAGACTCACGACTCGAGCTCTGCAATTCCTGCAAAATGCTGGTCTTTAGTTGCTGGTAACAGACAGAACCACACGTCGAAGCTGAAACTCCTGAGACTATAAAGCTCCAACTGAAAATGCGGCCGAGAGTCTTGACCTTTATAATCGACAAATTACACGAAGGAAGAGTTGATGTCCTCTGAGCGGTGGAAAAACATCGAGCGAACTTCTTCTTCCACGACCATTGACACTTGACTCCGCCAACACGTTCACGCCAGAAAGATTCGTCTAAGAAGTAGCGGCTCCAATACGTGTTCACATGAGAGAGATATAACCCATCGAAACCGGTTAAGAACTTGCATATGAGTTCTGTAATATCAAGTGGCAACTTCTCCAGTGACATTGCAACTGTTGTCATCGTAACAACTTGAGCAATGGCAAAGACGTACAAGTGGATGGGAGAAACCTACCCAAAGACAGTAGCTTGAAGGTGGATCCTTGGATACTAGTAGGTAGTACTTCTCTTTGTTACATGTACCTATTGCCCAGTACAAGTACCAAATTGCATCGTTGTTCCTTCTACTGGTCGAGTGCATTTCACCATGCGAGTGTTCTCGTACGGCCTAGCAACTGCACTTACTGGAATAGTCGATACTTCTCTGCCAGTTACCAGCATATTGACATCGTTATGGGATAGTTTACCTTTCCACAAACGAAAAGCATCCACCACGCCGTGAAATCCATACCAGCCGATGTATCCTTTGTATGGACAGTGGAGTGTATCTGACGTGATACATCCAGTCCCGACTTGGGCCAATCTCAGGTGATACCATTCGTGGTGTCTGGGTCCCTTCATACATGAGATTTCCCTGCCATCCAAGTAAATTTTCTGCTGTTTGTTGTCGATTTCGTAGCTTAAAGCGAGATGATACCATCGATTGGCCTCCAAATTGTTCGCTACGACTTGTTTACCGGATAAAACAGAGCAGTAAAGTTCCCCTTTGGAACTCACCATGGCAAACTGTTGGTGATAATGGGGCCATTGTCGAGATTCACGACTGGAACTCTGCAAACCGAGGAGAATCCCTCCAAAGTGTCGATCCTCCGTAGCTGGTAACAGACTAAACCACACGTCGAAGGAAAAACTGAAGTTCCCCATGAGCTCCACCGTAAAATGTGGAAGGGAAATTCGATTTTGATAGACCAGAAAACACGAAAACGAGTCAACGTCATCCGGTCGGTGACCAACTTTAAGTCCTTGAAAAACCATCGAACGGGCCTTCATGTACTGCTTTTTCCATGACCAGGACTCTTTCTTGACTTCACCAATACGTTCACACCAGAATAATTCGTCTGAGAAGTAGTTACTCCAAAAAATGTTCACATGGGAGAGATTAAACCCATCGAAGCCAGTTAAGAATTTGCATACGTGTGCCACGATATCGTGTGGCAAGTTCTGCATTGCAAATCGAATAGTGAAGGAGAAGTCAACCTAAACGCAGGACCTTGACGTCTTCAGAAGGTCGAGCACATGATATTTTCTGCACGTTCACCCATTGGGAAGAGGTACGTATCCCATGCAGCTCATGCAGTTTCACAGTGGCTTGAAGTTGATCTCTTGGAACTTCCAAGTTGGAAGATTTCCACCCACAGCCAACTCTACAGCGTCAGTCGCACGCGGAATTCGTCCATGGAATCCAGGGATCCCTAAGTGTCCTCCGGTCTTCTCCCCCTGTGACACAACTTGTTAATGTGTCATAAACTCCCATTCTTTATGCAAACTACTAGTGGCAGAGTAGACGTTGTCACCATCGAGATGTACGTCCTGACGCTGTAGATTGCAGTCGTAGCTGAGCAGAAGATGATGCCATCGATTCGACTGCAAGTTAGTCGCCACCACTGGTTTGATATCCAATACAGAGCAGTACAAGTCTCCAACTTTATTCACGACCGGTAGATGAAAATGAGGTCATGGACGACAATCTCTTGGAGCGGATTGTATCCCGTAGAAAACACCTCCAAAGCAATAGTCGTCTGAGGATGACAGGAGAGCGAACTACACGTCCAAACTGAGCTGGTTAGAAAACTGCTCAATAGCATGAGAGCATGAGATGGAAGAAATTCCACCATGACTGCAGGAGGTCTGAAAGTGAGGGAGTTTTTGATGTCCAAGATAGCAACTCACCAAGAAATGCCTCTGGTGAGCCACTCACTGGTTCACAGAAAGCTTCAGTACAATACGCAGATCTTTCCTTTGCGCCACGAAATATTAACTCCATTGAAAAAGTTACCACTACAGTAGAAATAGCTATCTCGAGTTTGTTCGCTTTCAGTCTTCAACGGGTAAACAATTTCCTGGCCGGTGTAGTCGATTTCATTTTGGCCGCCTTGTTTGCCGCTTCCAAAAGCTTTAGGTACCCAGCCCCAAGTTTCAGAAACAGAATCTTAGGCCGCCTTATGCTGTTTCGCAGCTTTTTCTAGCTTCAGAGTCTTGATAAACTGATTGAACGCCTTAGTCTCCGTGGCATGAATTTTCCTGATTTTGTCGATGGTCTCTGCTTTGAGCTTCTCTTCAGCCTTTAGGTATTCACCAAAATTCTTGAACTTCATTCTTTTTTCAAAAAAATGCTTTGCCATTGCCTTCTCGATCGGGTCAGCCTTCTCTATAACATGTGCAAACCCTCTCTCTTCGCCAAAACTGCCGTCACCTCCGCTGTCCAAATCCTTGAGATCGTCATTGAGGTCATCGTACGCGTCATCCACACGACGAAGCAGTCGCCTGCTCTCCGCCGAGTCAATGACAGTGACAGCAGCTCCATTCTCAGGTGCAGTCTTGGAGTCCTGAACTGGCGAGAATGATGATGCGACGCTGGTGTGGAGGATGGCCGCAACTAGTGCCGCAAGGACGCAAGTAAGACGCATGACTTCTTGAGTGTTTCACTTCGATGCTTGTTCGTTGGAGAGCGCGGATTGTAGAATGAGATGCCTGTTTTGGACATCTCTGGTGGAGTTTACGATTTGTGTGTTCTACGCGGCGGTTGAAGATGTGCCGGGCATTCCTATTCATTTTCAATACGTTAGCACAAACCTGGTAGGTTGCACGTTCATGAATACGGGAAATTCGTACTTAAAGCATCATACATGTGCATGTGCATGGTACTAATCTTTGAGGTAGATTTATCTAGGGTTACTATTACGTCCAAGCAGATTTCTCTTTTTTTGAGAAAGGTATGGTTTTGACGAATGCAAAGAAGCATTATAAGACAGAATTCAATTTTTTTGGTCTCGGAAATCTTGTCGTCTCGTTTTGCAGTCATTTTCAAGTCACTTAGATGCAATCTTACATACTGATTCTGAAGGAAGAGAAAAGTAATATAATGTATTCGTCAAAGCCATACCTTTCTCAAAAACGAGAAATCTGCTTGTAATAGTAACCCTAGATAAATCTACCTCAAAGATTAGTACCATGCACATGCACATGTATGATGCTTTAAGTACGAATTTCCCGTATTCATGAACGTGCAACCTACCAGGTTTGTGCTAACGTATTGAAAATGAATAGGAATGCCCGGCACATCTTCAACCGCCGCGTAGAACACACAAATCGTAAACTTCCACCCGAGATATCGGATCACGTTTAAAGAGGCCTCGTTTTAGTTGTTAAATCGATCGTGTTACAAGCTCATTTACCATTCCCGAATCCCAATGTCAAACTTGCATTCGTCAATTGCTACTTCTCTGCCAAGTTAACAGGTCTCCCAAATCGGATAGTATGGAGAACGGTGGGAGTCCAGAAGTTCATTCGCGCTACAGATAACTGCATGTTTGTGAGAAAATAATCCCGTACAACACACGTTCCTCGCTTTCAGTACTGCCCTCTTGGTGGGGCCAACGTCAACACACTGGAAGCATTTTCGTGACATTGACACTCTTCACCTTGCGGCCTCGATCGCAATACGTATCGTACGCCAGCATAGTTAAACTCCTCTCGATGGTGCTCAACCTTTAACCCGAAAAAAAAACATCCACAGTCTTCTCAAAACGAATGAATATTTTCTGTTGGGAAATGATCATGGTGTTTTACTGTTTTACTTCTATAACTTACACCTGCTGGGTCTGTTCTACGGGTAGTGCTGCCTACCGATCTCAACGATCAAGTCCCGCACATACGTCTCAATGTCGCGCTGCGTGGCCTGCACAGTCTCCAGTACTTCATGATGAGATGCTGCCTCACGTTCTTCTCCAGGGAACAGTGCCTTGTTGGTGATAAGCGACAAACCAACGACTTTCAGGCCGCAGTGAGCAGCTACAATGACTTCCGGCACTGTACTCATCCCCACAGCGTCACCACCTACAAGTCGAAGGAAACGACACTCTGTCGGCGTCTCGTACGTTGGTCCGGAGACAAAGCAGTAGACTCCTTTACGGACTTTATGAGCCAATCCAAGGTCCTCCGCCACCTTCAACGCCAAATGCTGCAGCTTCTTGTCGTAGCAATTGGACAGCGGCGTGAAGCGAGCGCCGAAACGAGCGTCATTCGGTCCAATCAACGGGTGTTGACCTGACAAACCAGGCATGTTCAGGTGGTCGTTCATGATCATGAGGTCTCCCACATTGAAGTCCGGGTTTAACCCCCCAGCAGCGTTCGTCACTAGCAAGTACTTGATACCTAACAAGTACATAACTCGAATAGGCAGTGCAGTCTCGCGCATGGCGTAACCTTCGTAGCAGTGGAAGCGACCGCGCATACAGACAACACGGAAGCCATCGAGATGACCAAATACTAATTCTCCTGCGTGTCCTTCGACGGTAGAGCGAGGGAACTTAGGGATGTCTTCGTACTTAATGACTTGTTGGTTCTCGAGGCATTTACTGAGACCCCCAAGACCGGAACCACACACGATACCGATCAAAGGGCGAGACGTGACGCGCTCTTGTAGGAAGTCATTGATGACGTCGATGCGTTCTTTTGGCAGCGTTTCGTCGGCCATTTGACCCGTAGAGAGACGACGCACATGTTGCGTCTGACTGTTGTCCTTGTTGGCTAGTGAAGCCACCGAGGTGATGGTCTGACGAGGACTCAGACCGTCGACACTGTGGCTCTGATGCGGACGAGTACGAGTTGGAGGAGACATCAGCTCCGTCTTCAGTGTTGTACTGGATGTAGGGGATTCGGGACTAGAAAGAGTCATTTGAGCTTGAAGGAGTGAATTGCAAAGTGAATGTGGCAAACGTCCTGCACTGCAACTTGCATGTCGGAAAAATTCGCATTCACGAGATGTCCAGGCTCTGCCCTCGATTGTCCTGCATGCACGCAGTGGTTGAAGTCTTGGTCCAGAGTCTCCTTGTCACATGCTGTTTGTGAGTGGAGTGACAGCGCCTTTCACACACATTCACGCATCAACTGCCACATTTGTCGTCGCATTGCTAAGCTTCGTCTACAGTTCAGCACTACAGAAATGTATCTCTCAATGTATTTTTATCGTATCATAAGTTAATAGATTTTATTCCATTTCAAAATATCTTTAACAGATAATATGTATCATGTTTTGATTAAGGGCCCGCTTGGATCCCCGCAATATAAAAATTGCAATTAGTTTGAATTTGTAGTTCTGGCGACGGTTCGTGAAATCGCGTTTTGTACGTGTTTGGCACCACCACCAGCATAATTCAATTTTTCGATGCGTAGCCAATTTCATCGAGATCGCGATTTGGCGCGCCAAACAGCTCAACTCATGCTTTTGTGATCACTAGGAACAGCACTCCGTTTTGGCGCGAAAGATGGAAGATACGAACGACAGCAGTGACGAGGAATTGGAGCAAGTGGCGCGGATCGTTGCCCTCACAGCCGGGTACTACAGCGTGCGCCATATCTGCAAGTCCCCATGTAGGACATCCGTGCTCACTGGAGCAGCGTGGGTTGCTGAGCTTGTGGAGGGAAATCCTACACGAATATTTGAGAACCTAAGAATGCCGAAGCGTGTCTTCCGGAACTTGTGCACGATTGTTGAGCGGGCTGCCCCATTATCCTCTTGGGCTGACGTTCAGACAAACGAGAAAGTCGCGATGTTTCTCTATTGCTTGTCCCGTGGTGCATCGAATAGCGAACTCCAAGAACGCTTCCAGCATAGCGGGGAAACGGTTCACAGGTAAGGTACTCCATCTATTGATGGCGTTGTTGTCATACGCTAAAACGAAATGTCTGCATGCAGACATTTCCACTCTGTTCTCGATGTTATTTGCGCTCTCGCACCCACGTATATCGTGCAGCCAACAACAGCATCAGAAGTTCTTTCCCAGAAGCCAAGATTTGCTGATCATTTTGCCAACTGTCGCTTAGCGTTTGATGGAACTCATATCCCTGCGTTTATTAGCGATGGAGATGCGAAACCTTATCGAGACCGCACAGGAGGTCTTAGTCAGAACGTGTTCGCCGCCTGCACATTTGATATGCAGTTTGCTTTTGTTGTAGCTGGATGGGAAGGTGAGCGCTATCTATTATTTTGTTTTCTGGTAACTTTTGACATTACCATACCTTCACAGGATCGGCAGCGGACTCCACCGTATTAGCAGATGCGCGGCGCAAAGGTTTTACCACTCCACCAGGACTCTTTGATTTGGGTGATGCCGGCTACGTACTTTCAATGGAAGTGATGACCCCATATCGTGGAGTCCGATATCATCTTCGAGAATGGGGGCAAGTGAATGAGCGGTGAGATATTGCACCACTTGATATACGTTTAGTACTACTAATAACATGTCTTCTCGTGCTGGTAGTCCTCAAAATTACAAGGAATTGTACAACCTGCGCCATGCACAAGCCCGAAACATTATTGAAAGGGCCTTTGGTGTTTTAAAGCGCAGGTTTCCTATCTTGCTGCGTGCACCTGAATACAGTGTTACTACACAAGCCAGAATTGTGCTAGCGTGTTGTGTGCTACACAACTTCGTCCGACGCCAAGATGACCCCGAGGACGATCCTCAAGGTGAGCTGGAAAATGAAGAGTTAATCGAAAGCGATGGGGGTGCAAGTAACAGAGCAACACACATTAGAAGGCGTTCAACGGATGCAGAAGCAAAAGCTTTCAGAGATCGGCTTGCACGAGCAATGTGGGATTCATATCCTAGTCGCCCAGCTTCCTAGGCACGTCTTATAGACCACAGGAAGTGGCAACGTCAAATAAAAATGTTTTACGGCAGTTGGTTACCGTAGTTTCAATTAGCCTTGTAGCTGCAGCTGGTTCTCCAGCCAAACATCACGCACGTCGCCTTCTTCCATGACAACGAAAAGCTTCGCCTTGCGTTCATCCAACATGACATCAAAGGCGGCAGCCATCTTAACAGCAGCGAAGCGGTTTCCATAGTTCTTTTGAAGAATTTTCACTGCTTTTTGAGATGGCTGGAGCACCTTGGGGCGGGTATTGCGGCTGTGCATCTCTCCGGCGATCTCTTTGATCGCATCAGCGATCATAACTCCCCCAGATTCGCGACTGCGCTTCTTGGGGTTTTGCTGCGCTTGCTGCGGCGCCCTAGTTGAGGGGGCTGTAGTAGCCTCAACAACGTCAGCTGTGGCTTCTTCCTCAGGATTTTCCGAACCAGTTGCTGGGGCATAGGGTCCCGTAACAAAATCCGAAGGACTGGGCTCATCGGAAGTTATTGCGTACTCTCCCGTAGCAAAGGTGCCCTCAAATAACTCCTTGAGCTCGTCATAATACGGCAGCGGCGTTCTGCGAAAGTCGACGCACCTGGGATGTCCCTGACAGCGTACAACAAGTATTGTTAGTGTAGATGCGCGAGAATTTCGGGTCCTTAGGCAGTATACCATCACATATTCCGCCCACACATCGTCATGAACCAACACCACATTACGCTCGGCATCCCACCCAAATCCCGAAGCACAAAGCATATCAGACACTGCTGTATACTTTGTTTTCAGCTAGACACCAGACAGTCACATATTAGAACACACCATCAATACCATGCTACTCCCGTGCTTGCCATTTGCAGACGACTCTTGATCTGCTGCTTGACGAGTTGAAGTCCAAATTTATCGTTCATTTCCTTGGTGGCGGCAGCCCAAGCCTCTTTCTTGAAGCCAGAGTCAGAGCGCTTGCCGGCTCGAGCTTGATCTGTCATCGCATCTATCAGGAACTTGTCCTTCTCGGGGTCCCATGAAGCGCGAGGAGGTCCAGAGCCTGACATCCTTGTCAATCTAATACACGACAAGATGTGAAGCATTGAGCCCCGACAGCGGTGGCGCGTTTGCAAGCATCAGCAGCTAGAAGCAATCACCTTCACACGATGGTTTCCTAGTGACGTCGAGCTTTCCCGCGCTTTGCAATAAAAAAATTCTGCTCAGACCAGAATTTTCAGGATCGAGAATTCATAGGCCAAACGCAAACTTTGCCAGGTCTGTTTGGATCCGCAATCGAAGCCGTGTATCGTGGTTAGATAATTGTGACCAAGAAGATCGCGTTTTGGATGTGTGTTTGGAACCACAATGAGACGGAAAATGTCGTTATGTTGTAAAGCACAATCTATTCCAATTTATTGCGATTTCGACGTGGATCCAAACGGGCCCTAAACATTATATGTTAACTGAGCTTATCGGATTTAGATTGTCCAGATTGATTTCATGCCTCAAGACATTTTCTCAGTATTAGGAATTTCGCACCGGACAATGTTGAAGCAGTAAAGAAGATGGCTACGTAAAGCGTAAAGCCTTAATGTTTTTATTCTGCAGTGTCCTCTGTTGCACACACGACTTTGGCATTCGTTTTTGCTCTCGGAGCGACACTCATGACTCCTCCCGTTCCGTTCGCTTCGTAGTACCATTTAACTGTTTTCAAGTGTGCATGAGACCCAGCAGCACAATGCACAGCGACGAACTGGTGCATTTTGACCCCCGTGGGTTGGTCCACGACGAATTTCTTGAGTTTCCTGGCCAGTCTCGACTCTCCTTGCTGTCTCGTGCCGAACAGTTCGAGCTGTCGAGCGATTTGCGGTGTTGCACAGTGGTGAAGCACCGAATCCAGACCTCGAGTGCTCCATTTAGCCACGAAAGCACGATCATCCGACTCCCGAGTGGAAGCCTCGTGCCACGCAGCCATGGACGAGCGTCGACGGACCAAGTTTCTCAGTTTTTTCGTGTCAGTCGAAGCTAAATGCACAAAGATGAAGCCAGAAGAAATGAGCAACGCCACTGCCAATCCACCGAAAATGGCGTACAGGTGTGGGTCGGAATGGAGCTCAGCGTTCCGAAGAAGTAGATCAGCTCCAACCTTACAGCTGAAGTGGATAATTAGCACTGCAATGGCGTTAATTGTCCAAAACCGGACAAAATCGTTCCGAGCAGCATGATCCAGACGCATCGCAAGTGATCGGGTCTGTAGTGTGACACGAATGACCCAGTAGCTACTGCTTAGAGTGGTGAAGACAAGTGTAAGGCTTCGTACAGGGATAGCAGGAGTACAATAGATGACGATACTTCCTTCAGCTGTTGAGAGTTGTGCCGTACACCCAAGAGAGAATATGTTACTAAGAGCTCCAACTGCACCGAGGTAAAGCAACACCATCGTTCCTGGATGCTCCAAGGCTCCGTCTGCTGGGTCGCATTGAAGCAATTCAAACAATCCGATGCGTAGTAAAGGAACGACCCCGTTGTTAAATGAATCCAGTGTTTGAAGACGCGACTGCATCTCTTGAACAGGACGGTAGATACTGTTCCGGATGAAGATCCATACGCTCTTGAGGATGTAAATGTACTCCATTGCGTAGTATGAGGCGCCAATCAGGTTGAGAATGAGCAGGAATGTACGAATCTGTCGACTGGTATTGTCTTGGATGCGGATACGTCGATTGATTAACGTCGTGTCGATCATAAACCACTCGATCTGCCGTAGATTCTCCTGGTTTGTGACTAGCGACGCACATGTAGGGAGTTCCATGAGGTCCCCGTCGAGATTTCGGAATAAAACTTCATGTGGAGTCATGAATAACCTGCACAAAGTCTGGAGCTCGGTCTCTTGGGAGTCTCTAAACGCACAATTACCAAGTCCGTCCCCCATATAGGCCTGGTACTTCTGCACATTACGACCACTTTGATGCATAACAGAGTCGACGATCCCTTGACAGTCAGGTGTATACAGATAACCATAGGGGGTTGGTGGTGGTTGAGATGTCTCGTTGACACGATCTTTAGTCCACGCTGTGCCATCAATTGCCAATAAAGGGGAATCCGCCAACGTCTCCGGTAATACAAGTGCAACATAACCAGCGGTTGTTTCTCGACGTCGACCTAGAGTGTAAGTCGTTGTGTTATCCAGTTTTGTGTAGTCCCGTTCATCTTTTTGGAACAGAAACATCAAGTTGACTGCAAAAGTGGGGATGATTTTAGCTAGATCACTTCCACACTGTTTAATTGCACTGGCGTCTACATTTGCAACTGCAAAAGCTTTATCCATCGTCGTGTGTTTAATCGCACAGTTCCAGAACGGCGCCAAGTGCATTGTCGAGGCCAAATGCATCCCCACGGTGTTAATCAAAAAGTCCGACGTGAAAAACGAAGCTGCTGCGTGAGTCACTTCAGCCAGAATCGCAGCTTCTCCGTTAACATTAACCCCCATAGTAAGTTGTTGAGTCTCCAGGTAGAATGCGAGTAGTGCACTAACACCCAAAACGTCAACAAGTGCTACGTGATGTATGTCAAAAGACCCAGGTAACATCGCCACCACTTCCCCCAGTGAAATTCCATTACTGTATCGATCCACGATAGCGTTTGCCACGGTATTCGTATAGTCCGGGAGACTTAAATCCATATATCCTTCCTGGACGTTTTTCATGATTTTCCGCACGGTCAAAACGTCCGTAAAGTGCCGTAAGTAAACTTCCGACATGTTCACAACAGCGATAAGACCGAGTGTAACATCTCCGACGTCCGAGAGGTTTTTATCCGTTGGTGCTGTCGTTCCATGGTTAAAATATCGATCAAGTGGGAATTTATCGTGAAAATCGCGACAGAATTCATGGCGAATTTCAGGGAACCAGTTACCGAACAGAAGTTGCGCCTGTGTCTCCCACGACTTGATAGAATCCGTTACTGGTCCACACAATGGAGCCAACACATCCACCATGAGATCTACAGGTTGAGCGAGAATTTCTACCGGTAAACCGGCCAGGAGATCATCTCGACGAATATTCGCACGAACTAAAAAGTCTGTGAGTGAGATACTGGAAGCTGCCGAACGAGAAAGCTCTTTTTTAGTTTCCAAGTCGATCAGAGGGAAAAGCGGTCGACTGAACGTGTCGTAGTAGTGTACTCCACTCATAACGATGCCCATTTGATTGAGTTTTCGAGCAGCGATCTCGTCCCTGACTTCGTCAAACGGCTCGGTCTTGTAGCTTCCTAGATAATATTCCTTTAGAGGGATCATACTGACGCCCAGAAGAACAACCAGGAAAATCGCAATACAAGTTCGATACGAGATCTCGTAGTCTTGCAAGTGAAAAGCTGGTTCTTCCGGTTTTTTAGGGTGAGGTTGGATATCTGGAGGGAAGCGAGGGCCATCGTCAACAGACAACCGGTTAACAGTGACAGTCTTCCCTTTACTCTCATTGACTTCCTCATCCAGAGCTGCCATTGTTGAGAATGAGCAAAATGAAAATAGAGAATGGTCAAGGCTGATCAAGTTTGAGTGGACTGATCTATCTTCGTGTCTTCAAGCTCAAGGCTATAATAGATTCTCGATATTTACGCAAGAAGAAAGAAATGCCTAACCTAATTATTGGAATCTGGAGTTTTGTCAGTCGAATAAACTCGCGGATTTCTTAATGGTGGCTCAATAGTTGCCACCCCGCCACTTCCATCACTTTTAAGAATCCATTTAACACTCAGCAAGTGTAAATGCGCCCCACCAGCGCAATGAACAGCCACAAAATCGTTGATACGTATAGACGGAATTTGGCCACTGGTCATGGGTTCGCCTGACCTGCTGCCATTCTTCCAAACCCGAAGCTCGGCTTCCTCTGGCAGACTGGAAATCTGCAATTGCCGTGCGATTTGGGGCGTTGCACAGTGATAAAGCACCGAATCGAGGTCTTTGGTGCTCCATTTCCCCACAAAAGCACGGTAACTAACAGCTCGAGCCGTTGAATTTTTCCATAATGTCCTCGTCGATCTGTTGTTCACTATCGTCTTCAATCGTTCTCTATCGGTTCCAGCCAAATGCACTAGGATAAAACCTGTGGAGATTGCTAATGCCAGACATAATCCACCTAGAATAGCGTAAATATGGGGATCCGAACTCAATTCCACGCGTTTAAACACCACGTCGGCCAGTCCTTTGCATGTAAAGTGGATAACCAAGACTGCGCATGCGTTAGTGAACCAAAAGCGGATGAAATTATCTCGAACAACATGATCCAGACGCATAGCTAATGATCGAGACTGCAACGTGACTCGAATGACCCAGTAACTACTGCTTAAAGTCGTCAAAAGCAAGTTTAAACTGCTCACAGGAATGGCAGGAAGACAGTGGATAACGATCCCAGCGCCTAACGTCGAAAGTTCAGCTGTACAGGCCGGTCGGAAGATATTACTCAAAGACCCGACAGCTCCGAGGTACATTAACACCATAGTAAGGGGATGTTCCAAGGCTCCATCGGCTGGATCACACATCAAGAGTTCCAAAATCCCTAATCGCACAAGAGGAGGAGGTTTATAGTGAATATTTTCGGTAGTGGCAATTCGAGATCGCTCTTGAGCTGCAGGTTGGAGAATACTATTGCTGATGAACGTCCAGATGCTCTTGAGGATGTAAATGTACTGAAGAGCGTAGTGTGAGGCGCCGATAAAGTTTAGCATCAGCAGAAATGTCCGGATTTGGCGACTGGTATTATCCGTAATGCGGATTTTCCGAGTCAACATCGTGGTATCGATCATAAACCACTCAATTTGGCGGAACGATTCTTGCTCAAGCTCTTGGTCTTCTTGACTGGCGGATGAATCGACCAGTGAAGCACAGGATGGGATTTCTATAAGCTTACCATCGAGGTCTTGAAAAAGAACCTCATCAGCTGTCATAAACAACCGACAAAGCGTCTCTAAATCCGTTTCTTGAGAATCTCGGAGCGCACAATTACCCAGACCATCTCCTAAATACGCCTGGTACTTCTGTACATTACGTCCACTTTGAGTTAAAGCTTGAGTCACGAGTCGTTTGCAGTCCGGAGTGTACAAATATCCGTATGGTGTTACTGGAATACTTGAAGTCGTGGATTTATTCGATTTCTTCGACCAACTGGACCCGTCAATTGTCAAAAGACTCGAGTCTTCCAGTAGCATAGGAATGTCCAGCGGTATAAAATCGGAATCAGCTTCTCGTCGACGTCCCAGTGTGTAAATTGTACTATTATCCAGTGTCGAGTAGTCTCGGATTTTAGACTGAGAAAGAAACATGAGATTCACGATAAAAGCCGGGAGATTATTGCTTAAATCAGCTCCACACTGTCTTAAAACAACAGCATCAACATCACCAACACTCAGATTTTTAGCCATCGACGTGTGGCTGATCGAACATTTCCAATAGAAAGCCAAATGAGTCGTCGAAACGTAGTGCATTCCTGCTGTGGTGGACAGGAAATCGGAGGTGAAGAAATGAGCTGCTGCATGTGTCACTTCGGCTGAAATTGCGGCTTCTCCGTTGACATTTTTCCCCATTGTCAGCTCTTGAGGCTCGAGATAATATTCCAACAGAGAGCTAATACCTAGAACGTCAACGAGAGCTACGTGATCCTTGTCTATTGATGAAGGGAGCAATTTTACGACATCTGCCAAAGAAATTCCCTTACTGTATCGACTCACAATAGCGTCGTTTGTGTAACTTGATAAATCCAAATCCATGTATCCTTCTTGTACGTTTTTCATGATTTTTCGAATCACTTTTGCCTCGTTGAATTGGCGCAAGTAGACTTCAGACATATTCACAATAGCGATCAATCCTAAGCTTGCATTGCCGACTTGTGCGAGATTTACATCGACAGGAGCGTTGGTCTCGTGGTTAAAAAATCGATCACGTGGAAATCTATCGTGAAAATCTCGACAGAATTCATGCCGAATAACAGGAAAATAATACCCAAATAGTTGTTGGGCCGGAGTTTCAGTGCTAGTAGCTCCACAGAGCGGAGCCAGCCCGTCTACCATGAGATTAACTGGTTGGGATAAAATCTCCGCAGGTAAAGTAGCGAGAAGATCACCTCGTCTAACATTAGCTCGTACGATAAAATCTGTCAAGGATAAATTGTCCGCAATCGAATGAGTAATGTCATCTTTTGTGTCAAAATCAACGAGTTTAATCTGTTTCCGCTCGAATGTGTCATAGTAGTGTCCCCCACTGATGACAACGCCCAGTTGGTTGAGTCTCCGCGCTACAACTTCATTGCGAATATCGTCGAAAGGGTCGGTCACGTAGTTTCCAAGATAATATTCTTTAAAAGGGGTGAGGAAGGCGACAGAACCAAGAAAAAGAAAGACAACGACTGTTGCGCCCGATCTCCACTGGGGAGACCAGGCGCAGAGGGGAACCCTCTGTGGAGTCAGCTGTGTCGGTAGGCAACCGACACATCTGATCTCCAGATGGGTTCAGTGGCTACTGAGCCAACAGATTTGTATTTGAGTTAATTAAGGCTATAGTTTAGCTAAGGTTAATCAAGTGACGATACAGTCTGTGGGCAGTTGACAAGTACGTAGCCAAGCTGTGATTGGCTAGTACCGTCTCTCTGGAGAGAGGCACCATTTGTGCGATGAGGAACCGGAGGCAAGAGGGAGAGGATTCATTCCTCTCACAACCGCTTTTGCTTCGGACTGAGCACGTTCGTAAGGATAGCATAAGTTAGCGGTAGAGAGATAAAATCAATAAAGACAGTTGATTAAAGACATTCTCTAAGCGTTTATTCACTTTAACATTTCAAGTAAGAGTGCCAAGTGATGACCAGCAACGCAGCCAGCAACGCCTTCGACAGGCTCGTCTTTCCGAGCGACCCGAAGCAATTCGGTGTCTGGAAGGATTTGATCATCGGTCATCTGCGCCAGAAAAGTGCTGCGCAACGACGTGACGCAGTGGTCAAGGGGCAAGATGAGCCAGCTTTCGCGTACGAGACGCTACTGCAGAGGCAGTGCATTGTGCCACCCCTCCGAGACGGGTGCGACGACTCGTCGCCGACGAGGCAACGATTCGGGCCAACAAGTGGCAGCAAGTTGTGCTGACCGACCAGGATGCCTACATCCGGTCGATGTTAAGTCAGACGCTACCAAGGTCGTACCTTGAGGCGCTGCGCGTCTCTTTCAACGAAGAGAGTCTGCCAACCGCGTGGGCTCGACTGGAGACAACGTTCGGCAAATCCAACGCGCAAGGAATGGCCACTCTGATTACAGAGTTCGACAAAGCTTTGTCGATGGATTTCAGCTCCGTGGGTGAGCTGATCCAGCGCTTCAAGGAGGCGCGTAATCGGGTCAATCGCCAGTCGCGTGAAACCCTGGGCAATCTGACGATGATCCCCAACCAGTATGCGGCCATGAAGGTCCTGGCTCTGTTTCCAAGCCAGTATTGGGGTAATCAAGTCGACTATAGCGCTCAAGGCTTCTGCCTTGACAAAGTCGAGGCCATGCTACGCAACGTGTTCATGAACAAGAGCAGTAGCGAGAATCAAGCGATGACTTCAATGTCGGCAGTACCGGTTCATCACGTGAAAAACCGGGCCAGCTTGGGCAAGCGCAAGATTCCGAAGAGCGATGAGTGCTTCTACTGCGATGGAAGATACAATCGCAACGACAGGCCACACAGGAGGGTGGACTGTCCTGCGAAGCAACGTGACGAAGCCAGGGGCTGTCACCGATCCAACATCTTCCAGAAGGCCAAGGAAATCGGTGTTGCTCATGCGAAGAGCAAAAAGGGCGGATCGAAAAAGAAAGTCCGAGTGGAGATTCCGGTGGACGCGGCTTTCGTCAAGCCGTCCAGCAAGCCAACGCCTGTTGCTGCGGCACGTGCAGAAGATCCACTGTGGAACATGCTGACACCGGAACAAGCCAAGGCCGACATTGATGCGCTGATGGCATCTCCACCCCCAACCCCAGGATCGCCTGTGGTATCGGATACGCCGATGAGTGACGACGATGACGTCGATGACTTCGAACCGAAGAAGGTACCGGTGCTTACCGGAAAAGTCTCGGAAGCTTCCAGCAGCATCCAGAAGGCGTCTACCGACATCGAGAAGACGGTAAGAGCTTTGTACCCACAACTGATTGAACGAACAGTTACTGACGTGTCGTGTTGTGATTGGGTGTTAGACTCCGGCTGCGGCTACGGATTAACGGCCGACGAGTCGCTGTTTGTGCGCAAACAGCCAAGCCAAACGTTTAGTTTTACGTTCGGAGAAGGGAGTAAACTTAACAATACACACGTTGGCTCTGTTAAACTCTATTTTTGGGTCCAGACGGTATTAAACCGTTTCAATTTGATAATATGGCATTAGTTCCAAAGGCAAAAGCCAACATACTAAGTGAGTACTGGCTAAAAAGGAAAGGTTATCAAATTGTTGAGAGTGCAAATGGACAGTACAAGTTTGTACTGTGGAAGCGTAAGCTAGCATTTGTGGCTATTGCTGTGAATGGAGCTTACTATGTACAAGGTCGTACACTTAGAGACAGACAGATATACTGTGCAGCAGTAAAGACAAGACCTGTGCAGCCGCTAAGAATGGCAGGTTGTACACAGGTCAAGACTGCTTTGACTGAGTGGCATGTCAGACTGGGACATCTAAACAGAGACAAGTTGATCGATGTGATGAGTAGCAACCTGATACCAGGGCTCCCTAGTTACAGCAGGACTGCACTCACAAAAGTTCCATTCTTCTGTCACACATGCACAGAGATGAAGATGCGGAGGATGAGCTACAGGAACATGGTGGGCACGAGAGACAATCGTCCCATAAGTACTATCCACATGGACACGAACGGTCCTATCAAAAAGCTCGGAGTATACGGGGCAGTTGGCTCTATCCGATACTTCCTCAGTATCATTGACGATCATACATCGTGGCGATGGACATTTGTCCTTCGCAAGAAAACGGAGGTGCAGGTCAAAGTAAAAGAACTGTTGACACGTTTAGAACGAGATGGAAAGTTCACAATAACACGCATCAGATCCGATGGCGGGACGGAGTTTGTGAACGAAGCACTTAAAACGTATTGCACAAGCAAAGGAATCAGCTTTCAAACATCAAATCCATACAGTCCAGAGGAAAATGGAGCAGCTGAGAGAGACCACCAAACCAAGATGGGAAAGGTACGGTGCGCTCTAAAAGATGCAGACATGCCGGCTAAGTGGTGGCCAGAAGCACTCAAATACATGACGTATGTGCAGAATTGCACGCCGATGAGTCGCCTAAAGAACCGAACACCATATGAATTAGTGAAAGGAACACACCCGGATGCAAGAACGCTCCAAGTATGGGGATGTGTCTGCTTTGCATACGTGCCAGAAGCAATCCGAAAAGACAAGAAGTTGTCGGCACGAGCCATAAAGTGCAGATTCTTGGGAATAGCCGAAGACACAAAAGGGTTTCGACTTCTGGATGTGCACAACAACAAGTTTATGGTCGCTAGATCAGTGACATTTGACACAGAAAATGCATCAGGAATCATCCAAAGATCCTTAGGAAAGGATCCAGATAAGTTGACGGATACTGAGTTGGAAGAGATCGACTCTCTTGACCAAATGTCAACGACGGAGGAAGTCACTTCCAAAGTTCCTGTCGCCGAGCAAGGCACGGAAAAGTTGTCCAAAGCAGTGGGAGTCAAGCGCAAATCAGCGACAACTACTGAAGCAGTGGGAGTTCCTCGCAAATCACAGAGAGCAAAGAGAGCTCCTGTGGAGGTATCAACGAAGCCACAAAGGACAAGGAAACGTCCAGAACGATACGAAGACTATAAGTGTTTTCAAACCCACATTGATAAGGAAATTGCTGTGGACCAGCTAAGCAATCATATAGCAGTACCTAGAAGTCTAAAGGAAGCTCTGACTGGCGCACAAAGAAAACAGTGGCGCCAAGCACTAAACTTAGAGTACGAATCGCTGCTAGAAAATGACACGTGGAAACTGATACGGTTACCACCAGGCCAAAAAGCGCTGCCATGCCATTGGGTCCTCGCAGTAAAGTACAATGCGGATGGAACAATTGAGCCCTTTAATGCACGACTTGTAGCACAAGGGAATCACCAAGAATACGGTGTGGACTGCGATGATGTATACGCACCTGTGGCGCGGTTTGAATCACTCCGGCTAGTTCTGGCTATTGGGACGATCTTGGATTGTCACATTCATCAAATGGATGTTAGCACTGCATTCCTCAATGGATCGATGGAAGGCGAACAGCGGGTGCTCATGCATCAACCTCCGGGCTACAGACAGGCTAGACATGAAGGACTAGTGTGTGAGCTAAGAAAGAGCATTTATGGGCTGAAGCAAGCGCCAAAGATATGGTACAGAGTCTTGCACAAGTTTTTCATGAGCTTAGGTTTTGTCCGATGCAACAAGGAGTATTGCATCTATGTCCAAAAAGTGGGAGAGCATTGGATAATTGTGGTGGTCTATGTTGATGACCTTACCATCATGTCTCGTGACATGAGTTTAATCTACCAGTTAAAGAAAGATCTATCTTCGAGATTTAAGATGAAAGATCTCGGAGACATACACTACATCCTGAAGATGGAGGTCCGTAGAAATCGTGCACAGCGAAAAATGACAATTTCACAGCACAAGTATGTAACTGAACTCTTGAAGAAGTTCAATATGGAGAACTGTACTCCAGTATCTACTCCACAACTCAGAGGAGTTGAACTAGTAGCAGAGACAGAAATGACAGCTAAAGAAATAGCTGATCAGAAATTTGATTTCCGAGGACTTGTCGGGTCTCTGCAGTATCTAGTGAGAGGAACTAGACCAGACATTGCCAACGCAGTGAGAGAACTAAGTAAGTTTCTATCGTGTTACAACCACACACACTGGGAGGCAGCACGGAGAGTGCTCAAATACTTGAAAGGGACGTCAACGTACGGTCTCCTTCTTGATGGGAATTCGAGAACGGTGACGTATGAAGTGTACACAGACGCAAGCTTCGCGTGTCAACCCAAAGAACGTAAGTCGATTACTGGGTATGTGATCACTATGGCTGGAACCAGTATTTCATGGTGTAGCAGTAAGCAGGCATCAGTTTCTCTTTCGACAGCTGAGGCTGAACTAATTGCCCTAAGTGAAGGAGCAAAGGAGAGCGAGTGGTTATGGTATCTGCTGAGAGAAATGGGATTTCCTCAAAAGCAACCAGTGCAAGTATGGTGCGATAGCAAGTCGGCCATAAGCACAGTAAAGAATGCAGGAAATCACAAAGCAACAAAGCACATACAAATACGATATTTGTTTATAAGAGATTTAGTAGAGGAAGGAAGGTTAGATGTACATTACTGTCGGACCGATGACATGGCTGCAGACATCTTAACCAAAGCTCTACCAACAGGGCAGTTTGCAAAGCTTCGCGAACTCATTGGAGTCAAAGACCTAAAGACTACCATCGACACTTAGTGGGAGTGTTGCGCCCGATCTCCACTGGGGAGACCAGGCGCAGAGGGGAACCCTCTGTGGAGTCAGCTGTGTCGGTAGGCAACCGACACATCTGATCTCCAGATGGGTTCAGTGGCTACTGAGCCAACAGATTTGTATTTGAGTTAATTAAGGCTATAGTTTAGCTAAGGTTAATCAAGTGACGATACAGTCTGTGGGCAGTTGACAAGTACGTAGCCAAGCTGTGATTGGCTAGTACCGTCTCTCTGGAGAGAGGCACCATTTGTGCGATGAGGAACCGGAGGCAAGAGGGAGAGGATTCATTCCTCTCACAACCGCTTTTGCTTCGGACTGAGCACGTTCGTAAGGATAGCATAAGTTAGCGGTAGAGAGATAAAATCAATAAAGACAGTTGATTAAAGACATTCTCTAAGCGTTTATTCACTTTAACAACGACGCATACTTTATACGAAACTTGGTGGTTGAGGAATTGCATCAGTTGATCTCGAGAGGCTGGAGGTGCTGCTGGAGTTGGGCTATCGGATTTTCCAGTAGAATTGGGTGCATTCTGTAAGCTCATTGCTTTCTGTGACCACGTACACTGTAACAGAGCATGAAAATTTTCATGCTCTGTATCGGTCGACTATTTTGGATGAAGACGTACACTGGGAACTATTTTACTACCTCTGTGCGGAAAATAATGAGCATTTTAAAAAAAAATGCGCAGCGCTCCGCCTCGTTGTTTTGGGGAGTTATTAGATTTGCAGAGGAGGCTATGCGTTTGTGTTGAACTGCTGACAAAACCAAAAAGAAATTTGTGAGCGTACGTGCTCCGCCACATTAGAAGTACTACTAGTAGTAAAACGGATCAAACTCAGACGTCGTTGACGTCTCACGAGCAGTTAATGCGTCTGGAACATCCACAGGAGTTGTCAATACAGAAAAGGAGAGTGCTATAGCCGCCTGCTGTGCTATGGCAAGCGTTGATCCGTCGCAAGGCAGCGAAATCGGCAACTTATCGGCACGTATCAGCTTTTCCTTGTGCAAATGCCTGAGTCGATAGTTGTTGCGGCCTTCATTCTTAATCATCCAGCCATCAGAGAATCCTGCGTCGTTAACCAGCATCCGACGCGATATATCGCGTGTCATCGACACAGGACGCGTCTCCTCAACACCAGCCGGTCGATTGACACTCCGTCGCCGCGTAATGTACGTCTCCACTACCGGCCAAATGCCGACTTTGCCGTCCCAATCACCGCGTGGACGCGCGACCGCACAGAGAAACATAACTTTAGTAATGTAACGCTTGCTTTGAACAGCTTGGACCGGAGGCTCTTCGGTAGGGCACCCATCTTTCCCTGTGAGCACATATACATGCTGCCCAACCTTCTTCACGTAAAACCACTTTTCGTCGATGTGGACCACGTCGTGCATTGCGTCGAACTTGTAGGTTCCATCAAGCTGAGGGATCACATGATCCATGCAGAACTGGATCCTCTTGAGGCGATGCGAAGCGGCGAGCGGTGGACGAGTTTGCCTTAGCGCACGACGTAGGAAGCCCTCCTTCACGAGTTGTTGCACGAGATATGAGCTCACGCCAGACCCCTGTTGTATAGCACGCTGGTGCTCACGGTTATTTACTGGCACCTCGGCGAGGCGCTTGCACAGCTCCACGCGGTTCTTCTTCTTTCGCCCTCGGGAGTTTTTTCTCGACTTGACTACCGCTGCTACCCGGTCTCCCATTGACCTGATACCCTGTTCCCAAATGCGAGAAACAGCGCAGCGGTTTACATTAAAGTAGGCAGCGGTCCGCCCGATATCGCCATGCCTAAGCACCCCTCCGTCGCTGTGAAGGAGCAGCATCTCCCACACTGCTTGGCGCTCTTCGTCAGATACCTGTGATCTTTCCATTGCCGCTCCGGTTTGAAAGTGATGGGGGGAGGTCCAGCGGGAAGATTGGGCGGGAAATTCGAAATTCAAAAGTTGATCAGATTTGCAAGGTATAGATTCTGAACAGGATGTAATACAATTGGAAATGCTCATTATTTTCCGCACGGAGGTAGTAGTTTACAGGGAGGAAGTGGATGTATGTATTGTAGTAGGTATATAAAACGCCCCACCATTTTTTTTTTGTAGTGCTGGCCCAGCACTACAAAAAAAACGGGGGCTGTCGTTCCCAGCACTGCTGACAGTCAACTTGACTAGGACGTACAGTTCATCCCGGGACCAGATTCTGAATCGGTCAATCGGATTTAAGCAACGTACGTGGTGAGTTATTTGATAAATAAAAGGTACATTCTCTTATAACTTAATATGCATCTTTAATTTTATGAGCTAATAATGCAACTGCAATATAATAAATCCATCCTAAAACCTCTATCAATCAGTACATGTGGGCGAGATACGGATGAAAATGTCATTACTACTGTATTATGCCTCGAATCTCTTTCAGTGTTTCTGCTCCTCAACTGCAGCAGATGTACTGTGGCATGCAATTCCCATCGGCTTTGAACCGAACACTAATTGGAGATCAGATTCCAACATGATTGCAGGCTGCAATTTGCACAGACTTTGGTGGTCCGCCGCCATCGGAAGGAGCCTCATTCTCCAATTCGCCTCGTGCTTCAAAAACCTTCACCTGGTTACAGTTAAAACATGTCCAAGCTTTTCCTTCTCCTCGTCCTCTCGGTGTTCGCTCTCGTCAGTTGCGAGGCTCTTTCAGCTCCGGTTGGCAACAAACTCGCTCTGTCCAAGACGGAAGAGCTCAACACTCAGCCAATTGACGCTAAGCGTATGCTGCGTGCTCAAGAAGAACCGACGAACGCTGCTGATGAAGAACGTGGAATGACGGAACTCGCCAGCAAGTTCAAGGCTTGGGCTGCTGCTTTTAAGACGTGGGTCACCAACTCCAAGCTGGTACAGTCGATGAACAACAAATTGGCGTCGCTCACTCAGAAGGGCCGTGTGGGTCAGATCGAGAAGCTGCTCAAGCAGGACAACGTCAACGTCAACGTGCTGTACCAGAACAAGGTCAAGCCCGATGAGCTCTTCTTGGCGTTGAAGCTCGACCCTAAGCTCAAGATGGTCGCCGATACCCCTTCTGCTTGGGCCAACAACCCCGGTCTGTCCATGTTCTACCAGTACGCGCAGCACTACGCCAAGATGACCACAAAGGCGTAAGTAGAAGGTAGTGAGTGTCGTGGCCGGACAAGGACACGGTGTGACTTTATAAAAACGAATCGCATTCCGTTTATCAGTACCCATGTTTGTTGGTTTTGGTTTGTGTCGGATGGTCGAGAAGTCTGCAAACTTGAAATTCAAACGATGTTCATTTATGACAAATTGTCATTAGCAGTTCTCTTTAAGAACAATTTCCATCTTTTACCACGGCAGTTCAAACACTGGATATTGTTCGTCAGCGTTGAAGAACTTTCCCGTGTCTTCCAGCTTCAAATTGACCATGGCTTCGGCTGAGGTGGAAGGTTTCATGTAGCCTTGGTGGTCGTTCATGTCGGTTGCAACGTATCCAGGATGCAACGTCACGAATCCGATGTTGCTTTGGCGTAGATGGACCGACATGGAGCGAGTGACCATGTTGAGAGCAGCCTTCGATGCGGCGTAACCGTACCCTTGACTGAAGAAATCCTCGAATTCGGGCGTGTTGGAGCCGATGCTGCCCAAAAGTGACGTCACCTGTGCGACGTAGGCAGATCCGTTCTTTTTGACTGCAAGTTCGAGGTTGGGTAGAAGCGCTCGGGTCACGAGGAAGGGGCCAACAGAATTCACTTCAAATTGGCGCATGAACGAGTCCTTGGTGGCCGATTTGAAGCTATCAGGTACCCAAATTCCAGCATTGTTGATGAGTAGATCGATGGGAATCCCTTCAAGTTGCCGAGCTGCGTCCAGCACAGATTCTTCGTTGCTTGTATCAAGTGTCACAATCTTGAGAGGTGAGAGGGTCTTGAGCTATAATGAAAAAGACAGAGTGTGTTGATAAGGGATTTTCGAAAATATAACATTCGTACGGAGGTAGTGGTGCTGTTAGCTCGAGCTGTGCCGATGACATTCCAGCCTTCTTTGGTGTAATATTCGGCCAATGCGAGTCCAATGCTGCGTGTGCTTCCCGTGATGAGAACCGTTTTCTTGGTTTCGGCCATGGTGACAGAACTGGAAGTTGGTGGATGCTTACGCCGAGGTTTGTTTGGAAATGACTAACCGCGATGCAGAAGCTCCTATTGACTACCCAGGTACTGACGCTCGAGGACGTCATTACTTGATCCACTTCGAACGAATGTTTGTGGCGAGTGTTTAGCCAACAATTATTTACAGTTAGAGACAACCCAAGCACAAGAAAATCGTCCACTTTGAGTTCATTTCAGGCAAAAAAAGTTAGAAGTGCCGTGAGAATCGGAGTAAGATCCCCGACAAGAAACCGGATCCAGATCCAGTATTAGTTATGAATTTCGTTGGGAGGTTCTCAGGTAGTGAAAATCGTAATGAGATGCTACAAGACAAGCGATCAAATAATGACGTCACCTAGCCAACACTCTTCACACATCATCAATTACTATACAGTACTTTCGAAGTGAACATGTAGTCAATAGGAGCTTCTGCATCGCGGTTAGTCATTTCCAAACAAACCTCGGCGTAAGCATCCACCAACTTCCAGTTCTGTCACCATGGCCGAAACCAAGAAAACGGTTCTCATTACGGGAAGCACACGCAGCATTGGACTCGCATTGGCCGAATATTACACCAAAGAAGGCTGGAATGTCATCGGCACAGCTCGAGCTAACAGCACCACTACCTCCGTACGAATGTTATATTTTCGAAAATCCCTTATCAACACACTCTGTCGTTTTCATTATAGCTCAAGACCCTCTCACCTCTCAAGATTGTGACACTTGATACAAGCAACGAAGAATCTGTGCTGGACGCAGCTCGGCAACTTGAAGGGATTCCCATCGATCTACTCATCAACAATGCTGGAATTTGGGTACCTGATAGCTTCAAATCGGCCACCAAGGACTCGTTCATGCGCCAATTTGAAGTGAATTCTGTTGGCCCCTTCCTCGTGACCCGAGCGCTTCTACCCAACCTCGAACTTGCAGTCAAAAAGAACGGATCTGCCTACGTCGCACAGGTGACGTCACTTTTGGGCAGCATCGGCTCCAACACGCCCGAGTTCGAGGATTTCTTCAGTCAGGGGTACGGTTACGCCGCATCCAAGGCTGCTCTCAACATGGTCACTCGCTCCATGTCGGTCCATCTACGCCAAAGCAACATCGGATTCGTGACGTTGCATCCTGGATACGTTGCAACCGACATGAACGACCACCAAGGCTACGTGAAACCTTCCATCTCAGCCGAAGCCATGGCCAACATCGTGGCCAATTTGAAGCTGGAAGACACGGGCAAGTTCTTCAACGCTGACGAACAATATCCAGTGCTTGAACTGCCGTGGTAATCGGGGAAATCAATATCTCGGACACGACTGAATGCCGTGTCGAAAGCCAGATAAGGCCATAGCAGGAATCGCCACACCTTTGCGCCATCACTATCGACATTTTCAAATTGCAGCAAACAAATCTTGGAAACACACACACAAATCTTTATCAGTAAATGAATTGTTTCCCACTCTCGGGGCACTTGAAGCTAAGGCTCAGAAACGCATTATGGCTCGCAGTATGGGAAGTATCCTAAAAAGCCTGGGATGGTCCTTACTCAAAACTCACTTCGCAGCTCAGTTGTAGCCGATAGAAAGAAGAAAAAAAAAAACTCAAGCGCGGTAGCGATGTCGTCGTGCGTCAAGTGTTATTGCTGGCATATCCGCTTTAAGATCACTGCTTGGCCGCTTCCTTGAGGTGAGCTCTTCTTTGAGAACTTTCGCTTTTCTTGGATTTAGTCGTCACAGCGCCTGATTCAAAGCTTTGTGGCGAATATCTTCACGATTGCCAACTGTCCCATTCGAGATGCTTCACTTACAATCTGCTTCTTGATATTCTACCGCTTGTACTTAGCTATTCTTAATTGCAGCGATAGCCGTGTTCTTAACCTCCTCCTTAGATCTTAGCATGAATTGTTTCACCCATTGTAATTCCCCCATTCTTGACACTGCATGCTTCTTCCTCTTGCTCCATTGTGAACTTGTCACTAAAGCAGGACTTCGGATACGATACCAGCAGCAGAGCTCTCCTTGATTTCTATGTCAGTTTGTCCGTGAATTGGTAAAACCATTGGTTGCTCCAGTAATGACACCAACGATTCTGCTGCAGTTGATGTCGGTACTGAGGAAGTAATGTCTTTCTGGCGATTGCGACGTCTTTCAGGATGCCAACTGGGTTGTCCTCCTCCATGATCTCCACATTTCCCTTTCGATGCGACCTTTTTGTCACAACCTGTATGACTGCATACTCTTTTCCCACCGTGACCAGCGCACAGACCTTTGAACTGAGCTTGTTTCTCACAGTCCGAATACGAGCACTTGCCACCTCTGGTATGTGTCCGACACTTGCCTTTAGTTTGCGCTTTGTTGATACATCCTGGATAGGAACACTCAATACCCCCTCCTTGTGGAGGACGCCCAATCTTCTTCGATTTAGCTTGAATCTTCGCTCCTCTGGTCTTCCGTTCGTCTGCAACCGCCATATCTCTGTGCCTGTCACTTTATGTGTCTTGATCTACGCTGATCAATTCGGGTAATGCGTGCAGTTTCCTCGTCTTCAAGTCCTAAAAATCTGACCATCCTTTTTTAGATAGCTCAGCACAGGAAGTTTTCACAAGACATCTTCAGGGGCAAAGAGAACAGTACGCTAGGACTACCTAGCGTTGGGAAAACTCTATAGGCGCCTGGTGTTTGTCGTTGATATCAGAGACTTCCTGGAATTCTGGTATCCTTTCCAGGATATCGTAACAATCTTCAAAAGCGTTTTAAATTTCATATTAGTACGTCTAAAACAACGTCATTTCTCCTGTGTACGCAGCAAAGCCCATTCGACTGAGCCTGCTTGGTACAGCCTTCGTGGGAGCATTGTTTCCCTCCTCCATGCTCGAAGCATTTACCAGCTGACCGAATCGTTTTACTGCAACCAGGAAATGTGCACATTCTCGCTCCTCCATGAGTAGTGCAAAGTCCTTGATACTGGGCACTTTTAGTGCAGCCTTCTTGAATACATCGTTTGCCTCCATGAGTGACACAACGTCCCTGTGATTGAGCAATCTTGGTACAACCTTCAAACGTGCATAATGCACGTTTCCGGATCTTGGAAGCTTTCCCCGTCGACTTGTCACTGTCTGGCGAGCCTACAGAGTCTCGTTCAGTGTTTTTCTCCTCTGTTTTAGATGGTTCTTCCGTCCACCCTCCAAGCAGCAGAGACATCATCGACCCACCACTCTGGTTCGTAGCGGGCACCACTGCAGCACTTGGAATCAATGGTGCCAGCTTAATATTCTGCTGACCTGTCCAAACCGGAAGAGCTTGTGACGTTGGCGTCGTTTCTGCTTGACTCACTGCTGTTGAAAACTTGGTATCTCCTACAGTCCACGTTGAAAGTCCGTTATAAGCCATGGGTTCACTTGGAGCCACTGTCATTGGTGCTTGTCCTGTCCAGAAAGAAGGAGTTTGTCCAATGTCTGTAGCTCCTACATCCTGTGGCCACTCATTTAAAAGTAGTGACATCATGGATCTCCCGCTCTCTGTACTAGTAGAGCCGAAAGTCCCGCTTGTCTCCTGCTTGACGGACGGCCGTCGACCACCGGAAGGTTTACGTCTGCCTCCCCCATGATCTCCACATAACCCCTTGGACGTTACCGTCTTGTTGCAGCCTTCCACAGTGCACACTCGGCGTCCTCCATGAGCCACACATAGTCCTTTGTATTGAGCTTGTTTCTCGCATCCTGATTGGCTACATTGGCCTAACGTCCCTGTATGTGTCCTACATCGTCCACTAGCCTGTGCCTTGTTCGTACAACCAGCAGTAGAGCAGCGTTCGCCTCCTACGCCACGACCACGACCACGTCCGCCTGCGACTGCCATTTAGAACTACAATCTGGTTATGACCACAGCTTTGATATCACCTTCTTGATCTAAATTTAGATTGGAGTCAGATGGTGAGGAAAAAAGCAGTAACCTGTATAACTTGATGTGCATGTTATTTCTGATCGAAGATGGCTTCCTCGTCCTCAATGGAAGATCTTGGGGGTAAAGTACTTTTACAATGGAAACCCGTCCTCGACGGCCCAGAGCTGCTGGTTATGCAGGGTGACTTGACTTCCTGTAAGGCTGATGCAATTGTAAATGCTGCCAATATCCACTTAATGCATGGAGGAGGCTTAGCTGGAGCAATTGTACGTAAAGGAGGGTCTTCTATCCAGAAAGAGAGTAGTAAATGGGTCAAGGAAAATGGGTCACTGAATGTCGGAGATGCAGTCACAACGGAGGCAGACAAACTTCCCTGCAAGCACGTGATCCATACTGTGGGGCCTAATGTTGGTGATATGGAACCGACAGACGAACACTCGGCTCAGCTACGTAGAGCAGTGTGGAGTGCGTTGATTAAGGCAGATACTTTGGGGATTGAGTCTGTAGCAGTACCTGGGATTTCAACTGGTATCTTTGGATACCCGAGAGATCTTGGGGCAAAGGAAATCGTCAAGGAATCGGTGAGATTCTGTAAGGAGAAGGACAAGACAAGTGTGAAGAAGATTGCGTTGATGAATATTGACGACCCTACCGTCAATAGCTTTATCAAGGCGTTAAAAGAGGAGAAGAAGAGAGATGAAGAGCAGGAAGAAAAAGATATTAGCGACGAGCTGGCTGAGTTGAATATCCACGAGTAAACACTTAGGAACAACATTCCATTGGGGGTAGCTACTCAAAGAACAACAGTTTCAAGTTCTTCTTTTGACGAGACAAGTCGACGTCTAGGCTTAGTAGCTACACAACCAAACAGATCCCTTTCTTCCGATTCTTCGTAAAAGATCCCATCCACCAACCAATCGGATGAACAGCTCTCTCATACTTCCAGTGGATGTCCTCCACGCGATCTGCAGCTTCCTCTCCGGCTTTGACGTTTTTCGCTTTTCACACACAAACTCGTGGGTTCTTACCGTCCTGTCAGACAATTTATACTGGCAGAAGCGAGGATCTGGAGGTGATAATCTGTCCATTCAAAGGTGGAAACAACGCTACATGCAAGAGAGATCATTGCTGTTTGTCGACGTACAATCAGCTAAGAAATACCTTCATGGAATGCTGCTGGGCGCCAACAGTTCTCGTTTAGGTTTTGCAAGACAAGAGAAACCTCCGTCACCTGGGAAATGGCGAAGCGAACGAATCGATTTAAGCTCTGTAAAGGACTGCAACTTCAGCTTCGACGTGTGGTTCTGCTTATTTCCTGGCACTGAGTATCAGTCTACCGGTGGAGTCATTTACGGACTGCAGTCGAGACCAGCAAGCTCTCGATACCCAGGAGAGAAGCATGGTCACTTTATCATGGTGGATATGAAGAAGAACTTGTACTGTTCCGTCCTTGGGGATGCAAAGATCATCGCCCAAGACTTGAAACCCAACTATTGGTACCATTTAGCTCTCACGTACGATGTCAAGAGCCAACAACAACAAGTGTATGTCCAAGGGAAGAAAATCTCAACTGAAGTTGGTCCATTGAACAACGCATGGCCACTACTTAAGCACGAGCAGGTTGGCACAGGCTACTGTGACAACACAACGAGAAATCGAGGCGTTCACTTGCCTCACTCGCGACTGCATGGTGGATGGTACTCGTTCTATGGCCTCATCGACGAATTTCGCGTCTGGAAAGACATTTTGACTCAAGAAACGATAGCTGATCTTGCGTGCTGCAAACAACCACAAGCCTGCTCTCCCCTATGGGAACTATCAAGCGTGATCACGATCGACGTGGGTGCTGGATCAACACGAAGATGGTTCGATGCACTCGCCCCGCGGAAGGGAAAAATGTGGTTGTTGAATAGCGCAAGACACGTCACGTGACTAGCAAATACAGCTCCAATTATTGAGTAGCGAAAAGGACTCGGTAGCTTCCTGCTGTGGACATTTCTTCTTCAACTTGGCCACGTTCGAACAACTCGGTAATCTCTTCCGAGCTCAGCGTCGTCTGGTCTCGAATGTCCGACTCGTTCTCCATCGCTGGTTTCGTTTTCTTCGTTCCTTTCTGAATAAAACCAACGATCTTCTCACTCTTGACTGAATTTGTGTTGCCTTGTACAACTCCAGTCCGTCTCTCAGTCACTTTGGCTTCAGCAGGTCGCAGCACGATCGGGATCTCCTTGACCACCTCAACCACCTTGTTCACTACTTTCGGCTGTAAATACGAGTCGATCACAGCACTTTTCAGTTCCAACAGCTCGCTCTGCAACGACTGCAGCTCTGATCCTCGCAAAAGTTGATCCTCTGACACATTCGACTTCGTTGCCTGTTGTACAGCCAAGTACTTGGTCACTCGGACATTTAACAGCTCCGCCGCCTGGTTGTACTGCGTCTGCTGGTCTTTAACAACAGCCAATAGTGCCTCCACTCTTGAGTGCATTCGTCGTCGATGTTGTGTCTTTTGGTTCTCGTGTTGAAGCAGCAACTGCTGCGTCTTCCTGCGTCGAAATTGCGCGTACCCAAAGCCCAGAAGCGCCAATAGCAATGTCACCAGTCCGTATTTCTTCACTATAAACTGCAGCAGCTTCACTGGTGACTTGGAGATAGTAGAAATTGATTCTGATGCGGTGACATCACTCCTCACGAGTTCTTCAGCTGTACGTTTTGCTAATTGCGAGAGACCATTCCGTCGCTCCACACTCTTAAGACATTGGGTAATTTCCTCTGGAGAAAGCCCCTTCTTCTCCAGGAAATCAACACGTTGGGCCAGTGATAAGGCGCGGACTGTAGGGTGCAGCAAGAACTCCTCGCACTTGTGCAACAGACTCAGGTCCGTCATGATGTGGAGATGACAATAATGGCTTGCGTGAACAGTGATGGATGACAGCCTGTTATTTTCTATACTGTCGCACTGCATCAATTGTCAAAGTTACTCCGAAAGTTAATTCAAATTGATGTGTCGCACGTACGTTGAAGATGGTACAATGTACCACGTAGCGGGACCTTCCAAGCCTTTGGAGCTGCAGTTGGGCGATATCCTCCAGCTAAGAGCTACTTGTGTCTGGAGAAGAGCAAAGGTGCAATGCAGTCTACACTAGGGGATTATATGGAGACGTACTCAGTGGAGAGAGATCCGTTGGTTGGCAAGCAGCAAAGCAGAACCAGCAAACTGTCAACCAACAAGAAGGTAACAGAGACCATAGGCCACGTAATGCAGAGTGTTGGTCAGTATCAAAATGTTGATCAATACCTGGAGAAAACGGTTGAAGACACGCCAGATCGCACATCGAGTGAGGACGAGCAGCGAGATCATCCAGTTGCTGTTGGATTGCCCCCGATGGTACCTGCTAAGATGGCGGCCAAAGCTTCACCGATGACAGAAGGTATTGCAGCTAAAGAAGCTGTTGATATGAGGCGGAAAAAGAGTAAAGATCAAGGCTCTAAGGTGCTGGAGGAAGCTCGTCGAGATGTGATGAGGTCACCTGCTGTTGCGTCCAAGAAGTCGATTTCAGGCAAGATGAACGCCAAGTTGGGAAAGACTAAGATGCCGAAGAAAGTAGCTGCAAAGTCAGAGCGTCGAGATCGAAGGCGGAAGAGGGAAATGGAGACAGAGAAGAAAGCTACGAACATTTCACAAGCGTCCGCGAAGATGCTGTTCCAGTGTTCGTGTCAACTACTGCGTACGCAAGTGCTGGACTATGATGTACGAGCTCGTGAAATGCAGGAGCGGAATGCAAATCAGGCGAAGGAGATTGAGGTGTGGGAGAAGAGAATTCGCAGTCTCCAGCGCCAATTGGAGGGGTATGCGGACGCGGAGACTGATGCACGGCCAATGGAGACCTCACGACTGGCTCTGATTGAAGCAAAATCTGCAACAGCAAGTGAAGCGACTGCGCAAGATGCATCTGCACTCACTCTTTCATCTGCTGCTGCTGCTGAGTCTTCACTGCCTCCTGCAATCGCCGCAGCGGAAGCAAAACTCCACGAAGAACTGCAGAAGCGGACGCAGAAGCTGCACGAGTTTTGCAAGAGCGTACCTGGGTTCATTGACGCATTGGACGAACACTCTTCGTCCCCTTTTTGAAAGTTATCTATTCAGTCGACGTTATTTTTTTTATTCCAAGACAACATGCATGTTACCTCTCATGCCTATCAAAGTTTACCTGTAGTTCAACCAGGACAATACATTTCCCTAGTATAATCGCCACCCATGATCTTTCAGATGCACAAGGTATACAGGAGTGATGGTCTTTATCCGCAACAAGAAAGTAGCGCAGCAGAAGAGGGCAGGAGCGGAGCTCCTCCTTGGCATCATCGCTTCTGGCCTCCTTGGCATCATCAGTGGGAAAAACCTGTGCGTTAAACCAATGCGGGTGGAAGCTTTTTGTATACAGAATTCTAAGATGTCAGCTACTGATTTTCTCTCCGTTCATCCAACACCAACAGTCTTCGCTGATGAGCTTTACAATGAGAACATACAGAGATTGACGTCAACAGAAACTTCGCTAATCGATGCTGCGGTACGGAGATCGAGAGTTTGGGCGATGAATACAGGTGCTGCTTCGGCCCGGTTTAATCTGTCGCCAATCCGACATGTAGTGGCAACATGACTTTGCTGCTGCCGTTTTGGTAGTTGTCCAAGGCCTGCCATCATCCCAAAGTCATCAGAGCCAACTGCACTTGGTTTCAGTATGCGAACCCAATTTCAACTGATTTCGGGTCATTTCGCTAATTTGGGCTGCCACGTTATCAGGTTCCTAAAACTTTATGCAAGTCGCTTGAAAAGTATTAGATTATGCAGGTGAGTTGATGGCAAGCATCCACTTCAACTTGTTACAGGTACCGCCTTCTTTGTCGCCAATGACCGATATCAAGGGCAAAATGGAGGTTTTGCCATCCACTTAATCGCTGTTTCATTCTGCAATTTCCTGTCTGCCGATCAAGTCGCACTCGAGTGGATCGAAAACAGCGATGAACACCACGGAGCCGTCGTCCAATTCGGCCGTCGACGGTCCTGAGCTCAGCTATGAATCCGGCAAGACATTAATGGCCAAGGGCCCTCAAGCTTTCCACGATCTCATGGCTACCAAGCTCTCAGCTGCAACTGGCCGTCCGTTGCCAAGGATGGAAGTTCGTTACAGCAATGTGTCACTTACGGCCGACATTGTGGTTGCTGATGACCACGCCACCAAGTACGAGCTACCAACTATCCCCAATGAACTCAAGAAAACTCTCATGGGTCCCAAGAAGAAAAGTGTTCGCAAGGAGATTTTGAAGAATGTGAGTGGCCGACTCACCCCTGGCAAAATCACGCTGTTGCTGGGTCAACCTGGTTCGGGCAAGTCCGCGCTCATGAAGATCCTTAGTGGTCGATTCCCGATGACCAACATCTCAATGGAAGGTGACATTTCCTTCAATAACGTACAGAGAGAGCAGATTGAGGATCGTTTGGCTCAGTTCGTGTCGTACGTGGAACAACGGGACAAGCACTTCCCTACTTTAACCGTGAAAGAAACACTCGAGTTCGCCCACACTTTCTGTGGTGGGAGACAGCTTGAACAAGGCCACGGGATGCTGACTATGGGCTCTACTGAACACCAAAGTGATGCTGAAGCTCTCAAAGAAATGGAAAACATCTTCGCGCACTATCCGGACGTTGTGATCCAACAACTCGGTCTACAAATCTGCCAGGATACCGTCGTTGGTGACAACATGCTGCGTGGTATCTCCGGTGGTGAACGTAAGCGCGTGACGACTGGTGAGATGGAATTCGGCATGAAGTACGTGTCTCTAATGGACGAGATCACGACTGGTTTGGATGCTGCAGCAGCCTACGATATTGTCGACACGCAGCGTAGTATCGCTCATCGGATGCAAAAGACAGTGATGATCGCTCTACTGCAGCCTTCTCCGGAGCTTTTCGCGCTGTTCGACGACGTCATGATCCTGAATGAAGGTGAACTCATGTATCATGGCCCATGCAACAAGGTGGAAGCGTGGGGTTCAAGTGTCCTCCAGGCCGTGACATTGCCGACTACCTCTTGGATCTGGGCACCAAGCAGCAGCATCGCTATGAGGTTCAGCATCCGACTAAGCAGCCTCGAAGCCCTGCGGAATTCGGTGAGTGTTTCCGTATGACGCAGATCTACCAGGAAACAATGCACATTTTGGAGTCTCCGTACGACCCAGAACTGGTCAAGAGCGTCAAGGACATCATGGACCCGATGCCTGCATTTCACCAGTCAATTTTCGATAGCGTCTTTGCGCTCCAATGGCGAGCGCTATTGATCACATACAGGAACCAAGCCTTTGTCATCGGAAAACTGGCCATGGTTATCATCATGGGACTGCTGTACTGCTCCATCTTCTACCAGTTCGACCCTACGCAGATCGCAGTGGTTATGGGTGTCATGTTCGCTGCTGTCATGTTCTTGTCCATGGGTCAAGGTGCAATGATCCCAGTCTACATCTCCGGTCGAGCCATTTTCTACAAGCAACGGCGAGCCAATTTCTTCCGGACGGGCTCATACGTGCTCGCTACGACTGTGAGTCAGATCCCTCTGGCCATAGCGGAGACGTTGATCTTCGGGTCCATTTTGTACTGGGTTTGTGGCTTCGCATCCGACGTGAAGCTGTTTATCATCTTTGAGATCATCCTGTTCGTGTCCAATTTAGCAATGGGCATGTGGTTTTTCTTCCTGGCTGGTGTCTGTCCTGATGCAAATGTGGTGATGCCAGTGGGTATGGTCTCCATCCTCGTATTCATCATCTTTGCGGGTTTTGTGGTGACCAAGAGCCAAATCCCAGACTATTTGATCTGGGCCCACTGGATCAGTCCTATCGCATGGGCTCTCAAGGCGATGGCTATCAATCAGTACCGCTCAAGCGACTTTGACGTCTGTGTGTATGAAGATGTGGACTACTGCACGAAGTATGGTATGACGATGGGAGAATACTACCTCGACCTCTTTGATTTCGTCACAGAGAAGGAGTGGGTGGCGTACGGAATCATTTACCTGTTGGCAATCTACGTCGTCTTCATGTTCCTGTCCTATTTGGCACTCGAATACGTCCGCTATGAGACTCCGGATAACGTCGACGTCTCTGTGAAACCAATTGAAGATGAAAACTCGTACGTTCTAACGGAAACACCCAAGGGGAAGAGTCAAGTAGTTGTCGATCTACCAGTGGAGACTCGAGAGAAGAATTTTGTACCGGTAACTGTGGCGTTCCAAGACTTGCACTACTTCGTACCGGACCCGCACAACCCGAAGCAACAGCTCGAGCTTCTCCGAGGTATCAACGGCTTTGCTGTTCCAGGCTCCATCACTGCGCTGATGGGTTCTACCGGTGCTGGTAAAACTACTCTGATGGACGTCATTGCTGGCAGGAAGACTGGAGGTAAAATCACTGGCAAGATCATGTTGAACGGATATGAAGCAAGTGACTTGGCCATCCGTAGAGCCACTGGGTATTGCGAGCAGATGGACGTACACTCTGAAGCTGCTACGATTCGAGAAGCACTAACGTTCAGCTCATTCCTACGTCAAGATGCGTCCATTTCTGACGCCAAGAAGTACGATTCTGTGAGTGAGTGCATCGAACTGTTAGGCTTGGAAGACATCGCCGACCAGATCATCCGTGGCAGCTCAGTGGAGCAGATGAAGCGTTTGACTATTGGAGTGGAGTTGGCAGCTCAACCCAGTGTGATCTTCCTAGATGAGCCTACAAGTGGTTTGGACGCTCGTTCAGCCAAAATCATCATGGATGGAGTGAGGAAAGTGGCGGATTCAGGAAGAACGATCATCTGTACCATCCATCAACCTTCCGCTGAAGTGTTCTACCTGTTCGATCGTCTACTTCTACTACAACGTGGTGGCCAGACTGCGTTCTACGGAGATTTGGGGACGAATTGCCGCAATTTGATCGATTACTTCGAGAATATCCCAGGTGTAGCTCCTCTTCCGGAAGGCTACAACCCAGCTACTTGGATGTTGGAATGTATCGGAGCTGGTGTGGGTCACGGATCAGAGGACTCCACTGACTTCGTGAGCTACTTCAAGAACAGTCCGTACAACCAGCAGTTGGAGACTACAATGGCCAAGGAAGGGATCACGACGCCGTCTCCAGATCTACCTGAGATGGTCTTTGGTAAGAAACGAGCTGCGAACTCCATGACGCAGATGAAATTCGTCGTGACGCGCTACTTCCAAATGTACTGGCGGACACCGACGTACAACTTGACGCGGATGTACCTTGCGATCTTCTTGGCAATTCTCTTTGGTTTGATCTTCGTGAGCAACAACGACTACGCTTCGTACTCGGGCTTGAACTCGGGTGTGGGAATGGTCTTCATGTCGTCCCTCTTCAACTCAATGGCCGTTTTCCAGAGTGTTATGCCTCTCACCTGTGCCGAACGCGAGTCTTTCTACCGAGAACGTGCTTCCCAGACGTACAACGCCTTCTGGTACTTCGTGGCTTCAACACTGGCAGAGATCCCTTACTGCTTCGTCAGTTCACTACTCTTTACGGTGATTTTCTACTACTTCGTGGGATTCACGCTTCTCGATCATGATCATCTTCTGGCTTCAGTCCTCGCTCCTGGTGCTCATGATGGTCTACTTGGCTCAGTTCTTCGTGTTCCTGACTCCGAGCGAAGAGGTGGCGCAGATCGTTGGTATCTTGTTCAACTCGGTCTTCATGATGTTCGTGGGCTTCAGTCCCCCGGCCCACAGCATTCCCTCGGGCTACACGTGGCTGTACCGGATCTGCATCTTCAGGTTCCCACTTGCCAACCTCATCGCCGTGATTTTTGCCGACTGCGACGAGCTCCCGACATGGAACGAGACTACGCAAGAGTACGAGAATGTTGGATCTCAACTGGGTTGTCAGCCTATGGCTGGAGCTCCGGAGAACGTCGGTCACAGCACGCTCAAGGAGTACACGGAGGAGTATTTCGGCATGAAGCACAGCCAAATTGCTCGCAACTTCGGCCTCACCATTGGTCTCATCGTGCTTTTCCGGATTTGGGCGGCATTGGCGATGCGGTATGTTAACCACCAGAAGAAGTAAGGACCTGTAGTTTCGTGAATTACAATACAAGCAAAAAAACATTGTTGGATAAAAGAGGATGGATTATCTCTTGGTGATCTGTAGACTAGGCCAGTCACAGTCGAAAGATCTTGAAGAACTTTGGAGCCTCGATCGACAGCACAATTTCAACACCAAATGACAACCCCCTCTGTTGCTAAAAGAACATACAGAATCCGTAAACCTATCACGAAACATTTTCCAGACACCGCTGTTCATGGATTCATCAACTGGTGCACCACTTTGGCCAGTAGATCGATATTTTCCAGTGTCGAGTTGTTTCCATAGTTGACGATCAACTGCTCCAGCACAGGACCCAGAGCAGCTTCATAGTCGAGGCGAAGAATAGATCGTGTAAGGATCGTCGCATCCCTGACTTTCGACTTTGCGGTCGCTTCCAACAGTTCCAGTACATGACGAAAAGGATCAATCCAAAGAAGTTTCCCTTCACTGACGATCACATTCTGCACGCGAGGATCTCCATGCGGAACCCCTTTGTTGTGGAGCAGCCATAACAGTTCAAAGAGCTGCTGCACCGCCTCGTGTGTCGTCGGGTGAGGCAATGGAGTTCCGACTGGAGACAGCAACAACGCTCCGCCAAGTCCAGTGTAATTTACGTCATCCGGTCCGTCAACCTCAATGCGAAGTACCTCTTCCACAGGACGTACGGTCAAGCCTGTATGCTGGCCATACGACAAGACTTCCTCCTCGCCATATAGTCGTGCAGCGTATTCTTCATCACAACTGACCTTCAACGCCATAACCTGCTGTCGACTTGGTAGAGTCACCTTGAAAACGTAGCCGAATGCTCCACGACCCAGAAACGCGTCACCTTCCACCACATCAACGCTCAAAGAAGAGCAAGCCTTTGCTAAGAATACCGGGCATGGACGCATATTCTTTCTGATGAAGTTCTGAAGAGATTCCTTGGAGCCCTTGCTGACCCAGGTCGACTTTTCAACTTTGAGGACAACTGAATTGTAGCTCTCGATCAGCCAGAAGGAACAGCGGTCAAAGAGAATGCCGTGGGCCATGTAGGTCAGATTCTCCAGGTACTGAATCATTTGACCAAATGCTTCGTCCGTTATGGTGAGCTGCCGTTCGAACAAGAAGACGCAGTCGTACAATTCTTCCACTGCTACCCCAAATCGAAATTGTTGAACTCCATTGTTTGGCACAGGCTTCGCGCGATACATCCCCGCGTGAGTGGCAAATGCATCCGGTTTGAGGATTGTAGTACTCATGGGCACAACTTTCTGAGCCAGCCACGGTTCCGCGCTCTTGATGAGAACCATATCACAGCGGGCCAACACGTCGTTGAGGTAAGGAGCAATGAATGCGTCAAAATCCGCCTCCTTAGTCATGGCATCCACGTCAGCCTGAACTTCTACCGACCAAAAGGCTTCTCCATTCTCCACTGGGGCAATTTCAAGCATCAGATCGTCCTTCTCCAGTCTCAGACGTTCTTGAAGTCCAATCCACGCAGTCGTGTAGGATTTTGGAGCTTTGTGTGGCAATTCAGCTGTAGCCCTAGTCTGTTGTTGGTAATAGTAGCCGTTGATAGCTCGACGTTGACGCTTGAACGCTTCTCGAATCTCCACGAATGATTCATGATACGTTTGAGGAGTTGACAATTGACGCTCCCGTGGGACCACCATCAGTACGTGAACCGTCTTGTTCATCGGGCTATTGCTAAACAAGTCGCCAATTCGGTCGGAGGCTTGCATCTCCACGTACGGAGTGACATCTCCACTCCTCTGCACTGCCTTCAGAACGGAATTCGAATTCGAATTCAGTTTTAACCACGTATTGCCCCGCTTTGCTAGGTAAAGTTGTAGTCGGTCTGCCGCGCATGTGATGGAGTGGAGATTCTCCTTCTTGATCGCCTTCTTCAAGTCATTCACCGACAAATTCTCGTTGATATCGACGGAGATCACATCACATGCCCCACCAATCTTCGCACAAAAGAGCTTGACCATCTCTCAGCAGATTCTGGAATGAAGGATGCTACTTTGCAACCCACTTCTGCAGATATTGTGGGACACATTTTATTCGAAGTCGGCACCCACACCTTGCTACAATGTAGAGCCATTCTTAATCTCAAGTTGCTGCTGCTAGCTAGCAACGTCGACATTACCATCGTTGCGAAAATAAAATCAAACGCTTCTTCTTCTTCTTCTCAAGATTTTCTTGTTCTCCTTCTCAAGATTTTCTTCTTCTCCACCCACACCTTTCATATATGTATGCGTTTCAATAGGATTACAGGAGTGATGGTCTGTGTCCATTCCCCAGTGCGGAATCCATTCGCAATGGCTTGGGGCAAGAATCGTCGCTCTTCTTCGTCGTCTTCTGGCCGTCGCCGCCCTCCTGGGGAGCTCACAGAGCAGGATATATTGCGCAGCATCCAGCAGAGTCCCGTGCGTGTGCGTGTGTCCCTCCAATTGGGAGCTGAAGACGATACTGAGCCTCTAAAGGATCTTTTGAGTCGGTTTGAGCAGCAATTTGAAGCGAGACGAAGAGATGCAGTGACGCAGAGTCATCATATTCGTGTGAGCTTGCTGGAATGTGGATTGAATTCGTGGCAGCATCTGCTGGAGCTTCAACGCGTGTTAACAGCGCTGAAAAGACCCATAAATCAAGGAGAAGAGGCGCAATTGATGTCTAAAACGCGGTTAAAGCATGATGCTAAATACGACGAGTGGATGTTGAGCTTAAGTTTCAACAGAGCATCAGAGGACGAGTTGTGGAGATTCGCAAGCAGTTTAATGTTGAGACTGAAGAGCTGTGGGGTTCTATCAAGAGTTTTATTAACTTCACATAGACTGACAGTGCCTCTGGAGACAGCATTTGTGGAGTGGGGGAGTATGGAGGTTGACAAGTTTACGTGGGAAGGAAAACACACTTGGAGTCAAGTGGTGGTGCAGCTGGAGGATGAAGGCAGAGAGGAAATTCAACGGGTGTTTTTGCCTTCAATTTGTTCCGTGAATGACGATCCTCTCGCTGAGCTGAGATACCCCGAGTTGATACCTCTTGTGGATAATATGTTGAGTGGGAATACCGATGTGAAGAAGCCTGTAGTGGTGATTTTAAGGGGAATTCCGGGCAGTGGGAAGAGTACTCTTGGACGAGAGATTGAGGTCATTTGTCGTCAGCGTGGAGTAGCGTTTACGGCATGTTCCGCTGACTTTTTCTTTGAGACGCCAAAGGGGTATGTGTTTGATGTCAGCAAGCTTGGATCTGCCCACAGCGAGTGCAAGGCAGGGTTCACTAAAGCTATTCACGGAGATATTCCTCGTGTTGGTGGTGGAAGAGCTACACAGCATGTCGTGCTGGTCGACAACACCAACACCCAGCGGTGGGAATATGAGACGTACGAAAATATTGCGATGTCTCGTGGAAGCCACATACATATCGTTGAAATGAAGAGTGAGGATGCTCTTATGGCATATCGAATGGGTCAACGCAATTCGCATGGAGTACCTCCTGACAAAGTTGTCAGCATGTTCATGCGATGGGAGGAGGATCCACGTGCATACAGCTTCACCCCGCAGTTCGAACATGCTAGGCTCACCCGAAACCCACTATCGGATGGGGACGTCGGTGGGTTAACATATCTCGGCCTCTTTTTGGACAGCGACTCCCAGCGGGAGTTGCTGTCAGAGATACCCTCAGTTCACAAGAGTACGCTTGCTGACCATATTACATTGTTTTACCGGCCGAACAAGCAGTATACCCGAGATGCTGAACTTGGTGCGTCATTTACAGTACGTGGAGTTGAGGTGGTACAAGATGGCAGTGGCCAGACTCTTCGTGTTGAACTGGATGATGACTTACCCTTGCAAGTGCGAAACAAAATCCCACACATTACTATATCGACGGTGGACGGAGTGAGTGCGTCTTATTCCAATGATCTCTTGGATAGCGCTTCAGCTAAGCGGACAGTGCTTGACCCGCCCATTGAGCTTACAACGTATCTCGGCGCTGCTCTTTTTATCCAGAACCAGCGGGTGATCTCGACGTCTTCACCGTTTGGTGTAGATATATGCCCATCCAAGAACGTGGATGAAGATGCCAAAAAGTTTCAGGCTGACACAATCTCAAGGTTATTTGTTTTGTACGTCAGCGAAAGTGACCTGGCGGGCAGCACCGGAGAAGATGCAACCAAACTGTTGTGGCAAGGTCAGATCCTACGCAGCATGGCTTCTCACGTTAGATCACGCCGGTTACTTTGCGTCCAAAGAGAGGAGGTATCGTCTTCATCGTCTCTTCATAGCATCCTGAAAACCCACTCCCTTTTCCTACCAGCTCAATACTTCGATGACATGGTGATGATTGAACAGTCTCCATCTTTTCAAGGGTTTGAGGACACTGTATCGAAATACTTACTAGCACCCAGTTTTGGTCGGATTGCTCAGTTCACGCTTATGACATCGGTGGCAGAATCGACGCAGTGGCCTCTGCACAAGATGATCTGCCTTCGGGATGCCTCACTCAGCGCTACGCGTATTGATCTCCAGGAACAAGTGGCGCAGACTACCACCACACTGTCGCCAGCGTGCACCACGATCTTACTAGATATACTCGGCATCAACATTCAAGAGGAAGCACGAAGCACAATCGTTACTGGCATAGGTTCCGTGCGTGATGCTTGGACTCTCGTTGCTGGAACTGATGATCGGTATGCTGTGCAACGGATGGACACTACGTTGCTTGGATTGAGCTCAAGTGTCGTCGAGCTAAGCTTAACGTTACCACACAATACTACCTCTACCGACCTAGAGATACTCGAAACGAAACTCGTGAGAGCGCTGAACAGCTCTCAAAGTATCTGGCACATCGTTCGATCATGCGATCCTGGCCAGTTCTACTTCAGTTTGAGTACTCTTTCAAGTTGTGCTCTCAATTTCTGCGTGCGAATGACGAGTCACCCCCATAACGATGGCAGTGATGGCATCCAACTGAAGTTTTTCGAAACCCAGCTACGGGCGAGCCGTGCGATATGCGATATTGAAGCATACACTGTGCTTGTTGCACTTCTGCGTGCTATCCTCTTGCGTTGTTGCAGTTTACTGCCAAGCACGTGCCGTTTATCGTCGCTGATCAACCTCACGAGTGAGCGGTTGATACTGCACTATCTTGAAAATATCGGCGGAGAGCATGCGATACCAACTGCAGACGAAGTAACCTCCGGTCGCATCATCTTCTCACTGTACGACCTCCTGGCCTTACTGTCCAAGTTGAGTCCGACAGAGTGGTCTACTGCTTTCGGAGATTCACTGCTGAAGCTACAAGGCAGCGGAAGAGCCCAGACAATGTGGCGGCAAGCGCTTGAAAACGTAGCACGAAGCAGCACGACCATCCTGGCCTCCCATCGCTGTGTTAACTTGAAGCAGACAACCCAGTTGAACCCAAAAGATCATGTCCAGGTGGTTGTTGATCTCATGAAGGTAAGTCCAACCGGAAATGGCCACGAGTCACCCACGCGCGCATACATAGAGGTGTCGAGCCGATCTACATGGAGCTCGTTGCATTCGCTAGCGTGGTGCGACAAGCTGAGGAGCGCGGCCGCGATGGTGTTGGCTCAAGACGACGACAAGAACAATGGCGACAGGCTTGAATTTTTCACCTGTGCGCCAAGTTTGGTGTCTCGCCGCGTGGACATGATGTCTTCGTCGCTTGATCTTCTGCGCGATGTCCTGAGTAAGGTTGACGCTGTTGAAAGTGGTTCTGAGGGTGCGCTTTCCGGTGACTACACGATTTGTATGGAAGAGACCGACGAAGAAATTTTCGTTGATCTTCCTGGGTCAGGCTGAGCAACAAGAACGACCGTGCGATGAGAGGAGTGGGCCACGGCTCGATGGTTGGATTACGATATGCATTACGCGGTCTTCGACGTATCTCAAGGGCGGACAAACGGCAAGTGCATGCACTTGGAAGCTCGCGCCTTTAGCAATGCTCCTCGGATGTGCCGTGGCATCAACAGCATGGCAGTATTTAGTGCAGACAGATTAAAAAGACAATGCATGTGTCGCCGATACTGGTACTGTATGAAGCTGCACGACAATCAACTCCAAGGCACCACCGACAACTGGAACACCATTACGAACAGAAAGCAGGATGACCATGACCCGTTTGTGCGAGTTACACATCGCTCAACCAGCTTCAAGATGAGAGCCACAACCGGTCGACCCTCTACGTACCGATATACCGATGGAACGGTCAAGTCTCCTACGGGTCGCATCTCACGATCATCCGCCCGCTCCATATTCCGAGCCGCGCGCAGGTCCCCCCGCTCGTTCGATCTGTCAGCCACTCCTGCTTCTCTTCCCGCGTCCGACCGGCATAACGGAATACTCAAGTTCAGGCTCGAAGAGCGACGATGGAGCCGGCGTTGATGGCGATGCAGACGCTTTGCGAGCGCTCCTGGGAGCTGCGACCTCTGTGCGAGACGCTGCTGGGACGACTCGTAGCCATCTGCGGCTATACGGACCATTTTCGGCAGCAGGACCCCTCACGGACGGACAACTCGGCAGAGAAGGAGCTGCAGTGGCCCAAGCAAGTTGACGAAGCTTTATCGCGCTTTACACTGCTGCTGGAGAGTGTAGCAGCCACGGAGAGTGCCGTGTTTCGACTGGCAGTAGCTCCTTCTCCTGTTCGAGAGCTGCGGTCGCTGCACGTGTGGCTGGACGCGTCATTTCGTGGGTTACATGCTGAGCACGTGGATCCAAGTGCTTCCTGGGCTCAAGAGTGGGAAGAAGAGCTGGAGCGTGTGGAACAAGCGCTGCAACTGGCTGCTCGAGCACAAGTGGACGCAGCGGCGGAAAGTTCTGCTGATGAACAGCTCGAGATGGTCGCAGTGGTCAAGTTCGCCTTCAAGCAAGTGCAGGACGTGAGTAGACGATCCAAGAAGAAGAGATTAAGTCGAAGTTACGCTGGCAGTGAGGAAGCTGGTGAGATGCAGAAGGAAGATGGAGCAGCGCTTTTCCCGGACCACGAAGAGTCCCTGCGCGTGCTATTCCGCAGACTGGTTCGTGTCTGCGGGGTTCAAGTGCCCGTGCTGCCGTCTTGGTTTCTTTCCCCTGCTGAGGTTGCCCTGAATCCAACCACTTGTTTTCGTAGCGGCCCGCAGTGCCAGATCACGAGCGCTAGTTGGATGCGCAGTCGTGGCCAGAGGAAAAGCGGGGTGCAACAACTTCTCATCAAACAGCCTGTTATAGGCGATGGAGCGGATGCGAAGGAAATCATCGAAGCGGTGAAGCGCGAGACTGAGTTATTGCGAGATGTTGTCGTTCACCCGCACGTGCTACAGCTAGCAGGTGCTTCGACGTTTGGCTCCCATCCGTTTGTGGCGTTCGTGAGTCCATGGGCAGCTCCTGAGCCTGGTTCCGCGACAGTAACGTCGTTGGAGGACTATCTTAACCTGTCTGTGGACCATAGACGGCAATTGTTTCGCCTGCTAGCTCAAGCTGCTACTGGTCTGCAGAGTCTTCATGAGGCATCATTAATCCATGGTGATCTCTGCTGCGCGAACATTGTTGTTGGAGACGATGGCCAAGCCAGACTTGCCAACCTCCGATCGTTTTCACTGTCTCGTTGTTCTTCAGAAGAGGATATCGATACAGCCCCCGCTCGCTACGCAGGGTCTCTAAGATGGCAAGCGCCCGAGTTGCTGAAAGAGGAAGCCAAGGCGGAACTCGCCTCCGATATTTATGCGTTTGGAATGACCGTATTGGAGGCTCTATCGGAAGAACTGCCGTGGGGTTTCATGGCAGATGATGAAGTTCGTGAAAGGGTGTTGGCAGGCAAGATGCCAGCTCCTCCTGTTGGAGTGGAAGAGAACGTGTGGTCGCTCGTCGAGGCCATGTGCGACCCCGACCAAGCCGCTAGACCTGAAATCAATACTGTTGTTGAGGAGCTGCAGGCTTTAGCCGAAGAAGAGCGCGCGCGTGACGGTGACGACAAAACCCTTGAAGATGATGCAACTCGTGCGCTACCGTTGCATCGAGTTTCAAGCGCTGATTATCTAAACAGAGTGACAGCTTCTCCCTTCGCTACGCCATCAAAAATTGCTTTGACTCAACCAGAGTTGGTACGTCGACAAAGTAGCCCAACAGGCCACCCGCCAGTGAAACAACCTACGGCCATCGGAATTCCTGTCCGTGATCTACCGGCTTCACCTCATGAGCCTCATTCACCTGTCGCAAAGGTAGCTGTAGTTGAGCTCCGACAGAAGTGGTTGGGTGTCAAGATCAATTCTATCGGAAACCACGTAGTAGTGAGCAAATTCTTGCGAGCGGAGTCAGGTGCGGCTGGAGAGATTGAAGCTTCCGGTCGTGTGGAGCGTGGCGATATCATTGTGGCAATCAACGGCCAGAGCGTACGCGGTCTTGATCGTCTCCAGATTGGTGCTATCGTCCAAAGTTCTCCACGCCCGCTGGAGGTTTCGTTTAAGCGGGAGCCTCAGCTGCTTACAGACTCGTTCCGATTTCGTGGCCTCGCGATGGATCCTCGTTGGCGTGACCGTGGCTCGGCTCTGCCTCTGCCGGGATCGTTGAGTACTATGCTTGTCACCAGACGAGAGGAAGGGAACTTTGAAGCTGGGAATGCAACTGATCCGTTCTCAATTGAGATGTGGTTCTCGCTCGCTGAACATGGAGACACATTCCTGGGAGGAATTCTCTTAGGCGCACAGGACTTGCCTTTCCAAGAGACGAGTGACGCAAGCGGCTGGCCTTATGTCCACCAGCAACTTCTATCTATCGACCCCATGGGCAACCTCTGGTGCTCGTTCCTGAATCGCCCAACGCCGATTTGTGTGGCTCGTGAACTCTCGACAAACCACTGGTATCACCTCGTAGTTACATACGGCGGAGATGCTGACTCGGACTGCACCAATTTCTCCAGGAATGACCAGCCTGAGCAACTCTTGACTGTATATCTGAACGGAGAGCAGCGCATCTCAGACGCTGGTGCGTTGCTTGCTGATTGGGAGAAGCTACGTCACGTGAACGTTGGCTCCGGTTGCATCAGTGGTCTCGCCCCAGCCAAGCCAGAGTCTCACTTCTCCGGCTGGTTTGGTTTCAGCGGCCTGGTATTCGACATGCGCGTGTGGCGTCGTAAAGAACTTACCAGCTCCCAAGTTCAGCTTCTCTTCCGTGGCAGTAGCGACTTCGTAGACGACGCCAATTACTCGCTCCGTCGCGATCTCCTAGGTGATGCAGTTGACCAGATCTCGGATCGGAGTCGAAGGAAGCGCTCAAGTTCTGCCCGTGCTGCCAAGTTGCAAGGACCACCATTTGCCGAACTCGTTCACACAACGTGGCCTCGTCAGGTTGGCGCACAAGTGTACAGCTAGGAAGTTGCAGCTGCTAATTGTCCAGAGTCTCCAGTGTTTTGTTGTGCGTAAAGGGAAATCCATCGATGTTGTTGCTGTTGATCACGCACTTGGTTAGCTGTCACCTCGTCACATATTGGTGTTTCACACACTATGTATCCATCGATTGCCTAAGCTTAGATCAGTCATGCAACCAGTAACTGTTCTAACTTTAATCCAAGATATACATCAACAACCGGTATAAACTGTCCATCCTATGTTAGGCAGTAATCCCTATAGCCGCCTCCCAGCATTTTCGCATCTGCGAGATCAGTGTGAGCCCTTGTTGCGTTCTCTGGGCGATAACTTGCCCCCCAGACGTCCTCTGTCGCCACGTAGCAGCTCGACGTGTTCTACGTCGCTCCCTCTCTCTAACTAACTGCGTTTTTCTCTCCAATTCGCTGTGAAACCCACGATATCTACGTTTCTGTGGCGGTATGGTGACGATGCCTCGTTTGGACGAGCCAACGGCTCTACGGCGCTTCCTACAATCGCAAAGTGTGGCAACAATGAGTGGTGATATGATGTCGACGTTACTATCTGAATTGCGGCGTATGTCGACTCCTGGAGACGCAAACAGTCCTAATTCAGTACCTTTAGAACAAGTCTCTGCATTCCTGGATGCTATTCTACTGGCACATGCAGATCGGTTAATGCTTCAAGATAATTCTCAAGACATGGCTACACTACTGCAGAATGAAGATCAACTTCCTCCAGTGACTAAAGATGCCTTCTTTGAGCGATTCAAGCCTAAAAGCAGCACCCAAGTGCTCTGTGGCTATCTGTTCCAGCGAAACGACATTGTGTTCAACTGCAAGACGTGCCAGTCCGATGAGACTTGTGTTCTGTGTCTAAAGTGCTTCCAAAACGGCAATCATGAGGGTCACGACGTATTTTTCCACCGCACAAGTCCCGGAGGAGTCTGTGACTGCGGAGACAGCGAAGCTTGGGCTCCTGACGGCTTCTGTGTCTATCACGGACAAAGGGATGGAGACACAACAGCCAATTCCAATAGTGAACACGCAGGAACGTTGCCAGATGAGATCGTGCAAGTGGCTGACGCTTTGTTCTCGGCTATTGTGGATTTCTGTGTGGATATGGCCAAGAGATCCATGCAGGTGTTCGACGCTGAGTATGTGGATACACAGGGACGTCAGACACTGCATGAATTACGGCAGAACGTACAGGAGCGAGGATATACGATGGAGGACGTGCAGGCGATGGAGAAACTGTTTCACGTCCGGATCTGCAACGATGACGTTCATTCTGACGAGGATTTAATCCGCTCGTTATCGCAGAAGCGGATCCCACGACCTGAAGATCTCGTGCGAGCTATCGACTCGAATGGATCGGAGATTGTGGCACAGAATTTGACGCTAAGAGATGCGCTGACGCTCATGCAGGCGCTCAAGAGCGAGGGCTGGCACGTGTGTGTTGTCCAGGACAAATTTATTCACGATGAGGACGTGCTATTACGTGTGACGCAGTGGGTGAAAGCGATCTGTTCGTTATCGAAGCAACTTCACGTTCTATTTTGTGACAAGCTCTTCGCGACGAATGGACAGAGCAAGGAGCCGATTCAGGTGATGTTCCTCTCAGACCCTTATTTCCGGAAGGATATCGTGCTGGAACTCTATGAATTGTATTTGAAACTACAAGGAGATAAAGACCCCAAGTTGCAGTTCTCTATCGTGTTCCTCAAGGTCTACAATCGGATGATGCTGAAATATTTTTGTGGAGTTGGCACCCGTGAAGAATCGCTTTTCCAGTACGGTGTGCAGATCCTCACGACGCCATCCATTGTGCATCACTTGGCCAGTCTTGGGCTGTTGGATATGCTGTTGGATACAATCAACACGGCGCTGGAGATGGCACGTTCGCCTACGTTGCCGCCACATCAGCATCAAGGTGTTCATCACACTCTGGACTGCGATCATCCTCTGTTAAAATTCAAACGGTATCATTTCGTGATTGAAAACTTTGGCTATGTGCTCGGGATCCCTGCGATGTCCAGTGCTCTTCTCCTCCGCTCGAATTTGCTGGAGAAATGGCTGGATGCACTGGCAGAGATCCAGGGGCTGGACCCTCAGGTGAGGATACAGGATGGACGTGCACACGTCACGTATGAGACGCAGTCGTGGCTCACAGCATTTGCGTTCCACGCCAATGTGAGTAAAATTTTGACATTTATCTCGAAAGGTCTTCGCTACCATGAAGCTGTCGACACGGTTGTTCGCAATCGGGATCGGGAGCAAATGGTGTTTAACATGCTCGAGGGCTTCTGGGACCAGTTAGACAGAGCAGGAATGGCTACAACTCGATTGCAACTGTACATCCCGCCGTGTGGGAGACTTATGGGATCTTCTTCTACGGAGCAAATTGTCAAGTATGATGTATCTACACAGCCAGTTTCTTTCCACAACCCACTACACGGCTTGCTAGCCAGTTTTCTCATCGAGAGTCTGTACTACGGACCGCCCCCGGTTCCTGGAAGTGCTGTGCCGTGGATTACCGATTGGAGCGCACTATTTGAACGCTCAATGGCCAAGGTCTTGCAGTTGGATGGGGTAGAAGGCGAGACAAAGAACGAGTTTGTCCGACACAAGAAGACGATGCTGATCTACGGGATGATGGAGTACCCGCTTCGGTCATTGGTATTATGTGCGCAGATCAGCTGCGGTTTGTGGATTCGTAACGGCCAGAATATGCAGCGTCAGATGCTCAACTATACGAGCCCACCATGGTGCAGTGAGTTACGAGACCTGGACCTCTTCCTGGTGCAGGTAAGTGCGACAATCGTTGGTTTCCCTAAGTTCTTGACAATTTTCTTCGACCGCTTTGGGCTGTCCGAGTGGCTCCTCACATGGTCTAATGCTCGCAACGCGAGTGACGAGAGCTCCGGAATCTCTGCCCGTGAGGCGCAATCCACAACTGCGGAAGACGAGAAACTCGTTGGAGTTTTAGAGGCGGCGCTGCTGCAGTTGATCTGGACTGTGACTGAGCTTACGCCGCCTTTAGACGCTATTGAGCAGCAAGATACGGTGCTTCGTCGTGAAATTATCCATCGTTTGAGCCAGCACCCGTGCCGTTTATCCGAATTACTGGACCAAACTACGTTCGTTGTTTCCACACCTTTCGGAGGAATTTCTGCTCGTCAAGAGAAGCAGCATCTTACCCGTTTGGAACGCATTTTGGACGAAGTAGCGGATGAGCAGGTAAAGCGCTCGGTTATGGTGGCACCGTTAGGTGACGGCGCAGGAGATGACTCAATGGGTGACGGGGCTATGGAGCCTACCAAATTCACTTTAAAGAAGGAGTACTTTAAAGAGTACGACCCGTCGTTCTACCACTTGAGTCGATCCAGCCATGAAAAAGCTCAATTTGCAAGGCAAGAAGCTCTATTCAAGACGTGGAAGGTAGAGGACCCTCCAGTTCCACTTGTAGCTCAAATCCCACCTCCGCACGTATCCTTGGGCTCAATGCGTTTCCTGGTGCTGGAAAAAGGACTGTTAGGCGTCTTGAGACTTGTTTTGGAGGACGCCTGTGCTGCTGATGGCCTGTGTCAGGGAAAAAGCGGTACCCCTGGAGTGAAGAGGACAAATGTCATGGTGGTTTTGCGTACTATTCACCTGATTAATCTTATTGTGCTCGTGCTGAAGCGTGGTGCAAGTGGAGCTACTCTACGCGTAGAAAATGAAGTTGTTCTATCCGAGAGCAAGAGACGCCAATCGCTTGCGTTGTTGCGTAATGGTCCTGAGGCGTTTGGAGAGTCTGAGACGAGCGTTCGAGGCAAAAAGCGCGTCAAGAGGCAACCAATGTCCAGTGAAGATGGCGACGTGCAGATGAGCAGTGACAGTGACCAGGGAGACTGCAGCGAGGTGAAGGAGCTGAGTATCGTCGCTTTGCTGGTGGCTCTTTCAAAGGATATGGTGAAACACGACTTCGAGACCTCCAAGTCAACAATCTCAGCCATTTACTGGATCCTAAATGAATTGGCAGCCTTGGATCGAGTCATCCACGCTTACGTGGAGCTTAAAGTGTGGAGTGGGATGAAGAAGCATGAGGAATTAGTGGCGGAGAACGGAATGTCCAAGGTTGAACTGAAGAAACTCCACCAACAGCGTGCTATTGCTGCAATGATGGCACGACAGAAGGCTTTCGCACAGTCTAGTGCTTTTGCTGATATGGACGATGAGGACGAAGATGAAGATGACGCCGGGTCTGGGGCTGGGAAGGACCTGGACGATCCTAATCATGAACTTCCTGGTCATACTGTCGTTTACCGTCCGCCCCCACCGCCTGACTGCATTATTTGCTCGCAGAAGGAGAAGGACGAGCCGATAATGTACATTGGACATGCGCAGATGAGTCGAGTTAACGTCCACGCTTACGAAAATCTCCCTGGTGATGTGGAGACTGCTGTAGCTGAAGGAAACAAGAGCAGTGACTCCAGCAGTACCTCTGCTTCTCCGGCTTTCCCTCCTCAAATTCATATTTCGCTCTGTGGCCACGCTGTCCATCTGCATTGCTGGCAGAAATACTTCGAGTCGGTCAAGGCGCAGTCTCGCTTCAATCTTGAGCATAGCCAGACCAACATCGCTTTTGACGCGCACTTTGGCGAGTTCCTGTGCCCATTATGTCAGGCACTGAGCTCTATGCTGGTCCCGTGTCTGCCGATTTGTGAGCCGTTAACGTCCGCAGACCAGCAACGCGACCGTGACGCCATGGAGCGAGTATTCCAGTCCAAGCAAGATACGTCCAGCATTTTATCCTGGCTCTCGGATGGGTTACCCAGTAGATTGGAGGCCATAGACGAGAGTATGAATGACGACGACGAAGAAGAAGGAGACGAACGGACCCAGCTAAAGCGTCAAGATAATATCCGAGCGATGAATCAGTTCGCTGTTTCGTTTTTGGAGGCGACGCTCCGTTTTCAACCAGAGATGACGCATCTTGCTACAGCGATAAGTGCTCTGAAGAAGGGATTCTTCTCTACGGGACCTCAGTTGGCGCACTTGATCTGGAGTTCAGTGGCTTCGACCATCACGAGCACTCAGTTGAGTGGTATTTCGTCTGCAATCTTCTCACTGGAAACGTATTTATCATCAACGAAGAACGGGAACAAGGGAGGTCAATGGCGATCCAGTTCTTCATCGACTCGGACTAATGGAACCGCTGGGCCTGCAACGGCTGCGTCTTCCTTCTCTTCGCTGAGAATCACCAACATCTTAAACCCAGCAGTTCCGTGTTTGAAAACTCGAGTCGCTGTGTCTCTACCAGAAGCTTTGGACCCTCAGCTGGATCAGTTCACGCCAAAGGACGATAGTAAGCTGAATGTGCTGCTTCGCTCTCTGCGACGAATGCCGTTGCTGTTTACGAACCGACGTCGAGGCTTCTACCAGAGTTTGTGCTTCCCTATTGCGCAGAGCCTTCGACTCGCGTTGTCACCTGACCAATGGTTGGATACGTTGTCTCAAGGCCCTCCACTGCAGCTGGGAATGCCTATCCTGGGCCAGGACTTGTTTTACTTGTGTGTAGCCATCTGCAGCAGTATGTTGACTAGGAAAGCTGACATCCTGCTTACGATCCGGTCTCTGTGCGTCCTGTACATGGCCCAAGTGCTGCTTCAATTGTCCCAACTGGAGGCTGAAGACGAAGACGATTGCACAGAAGAAGAAGAAACTGACATAGGAGGAAAGAGATCAGCCTCGGCTGACGATGCGTCTCCGGAGCAAATGGAGGAAATGCAGCGAGGCCTTGCGGAGCTCATGGCGCGGCTCGCAGAAGAGGCGGGGGTGGAGATGGCTACTAGTTCAAGAGAAGGCGATGGATCTTCTCGACGTTCGCCCCCTCAAGGCCGTCAACTCCAACTTTTGTTCAAGTCGTCGTGTTTGGCGTTCATGCGGCAGGTGACGCTCTTGTGTCGAGCATTTTTCAGAGGTGAGCAAGATCCCGATGCGTCCTGGAGCGCCAACTTTGTGAGCTCTCTACGCCTCAGTACCAACTACCACGACATGTGTCAGCAATTGGGACTACCCAGAATCTCCCAGTTGTTAGCAGACGAAGCTCTTGTCGATTACCTCTTACAAGCTGCTCGTGAGCTGCGTACTCGACCTACCAGCGCAGCAGTTTCTGAAGAAGTCCAGCTTCGCTATAAGCAACACGGTCACGTTGACCCACTGGTGACTGAACTGCAAGAGTTGATCTCCAGTGAACAAAAGGACGGAGACAAGCTCTTCGCTCGTAGCAACTTATCAGAGATTCCGAAGCTCCCACTTCGACTGGAACCCGACGCGCAGCAGCACAAGAGCTTGTTCCACTTCGCTAACACTCGCCTGGTCAAACTGGCGTCGTCGTACACAGATCTGCACTCGGAGGTGCTGGGCAAGAGCAAGTGCAAGCAGACGTGGAAGACAGTGGAGAACCCTGCGATCTGCCTCGTGTGTGAGCAAGTGCTGTGTGCTGGGACTGAGTGCTGTCGTCGACGCAGTGACAACATGGGCGCGTGCACGCACCACGCCATCACGTGCGGCGCTGGCGTGGGGCTGTTCTTCCTCATGCGCTCGTCGTCGGTGCTGCTGGTCTTCGGTCCTCGCAGTTCGTACTTCGGATCGCCGTACCTCGACATGTTCGGAGAAGAAGACATCAACGTGCGTCGAGGACGACCTTTGTACCTGAATGCCAAGCGCATGAAGGCGCTGCAAGCTTTGTACGCGAACCATCAGCTGGCGAACGAGGTGGCTCGCAATCGACGCACGTCCGACCAATACATCCGCAATAACTATTACTGAAGGAAGGAGATAATTCAAGAAATCTCCTCAACACTACTAATGTATTAACCTTGCAGATGCATTGTGGGGCCACGTTAACGGAGCACAATGTAGTGATGAAGGTCTGTCACAAGCTTTTGTGATACCGTGTCTTATAGGTTGGGCTTCGAATAATGTTCTGGTTGCAACGTGACATCCTTCATTCCAGAATTTGCTGAGAGATGGTCAAGCTCTTTTGTGCAAAGTGGGGCAGGTATATCAACGAGTACCTGACTTGAAGAAGGCGATCAAGAGGGAGAAGCTCTACTCCATCACATGGGGCACCAAGTGGATAAAACAGGATTCAACTCTGAATTCAACACTGGACGTTGCCTCTACCATTGCTAGAATGGTTCGAGTCCATGGAGATCCTCACGTACTAAATTCAGGACTTAAGCTTATGACAAATTCCACGTTGTTGCGCTTTGAGAACGATTAAGGAGTAGCTTCACTCGTACCCCATCAAACTCGGCTGAAATATTCTTCTTCGTATTATTGCCCGGTGTGTTATAACTTGTGTGAGCGGAAGGTTGTGTCCCCCATCTTGAATTTGAACTTCTTGCCACGAAACTGCTCGAGTGCTGCATCTGCAGGGCTACTGGCGGACGACGAGAAAGCTCGTTTGCGGTCATCATCAGATTTTCTGCCAAGTCCATTACTCCCGTCACCACTGTTGCCAGCACGCCCTCCGTTCATCATTAACCGGTTCTTGCTCTCCTCCATCATGAGGCGGAGGCTTTCATAGCCCCCAGCCCAGTTCGCAGGCTTGTCTTGGACGATGTGGGCGACGGAGATCGGAGTCGTTTCACCCCAAACTTTTCTGTACAGCACAATCAAAGCCACGCGGAGCCTCTGGTCCATTGCAGCTGTTGAGTTCATTAGGTTCCACAGCGCCTCCACTATGCGCTTGGCAGAGCTACTGTCGTCACGTAGCTTGGTGAGGTTGGGGCGATCGAACAACTCCAGAATTTTGTCCTTCTCGGGGCTTTTGAGCACAAACGACGTCGGCTCCTTCATCTCGATGTAGTTCATCAAACCCAACGTGTAACTGTGATCCCACGTAGCTAGTACTTCTTTTCCAACGTGCGGCGGGAACCCACGCATGCAGTTTAGACACACTTGGACAGCGAACAGCCGGACTCCAGGAGACTGCTCTTCCTTCAATAACTCGCATAGCCAAAGCATCGCTGCAGTAGCTCCATAGCTGTTTGCCAACAATGAAGTCGCTCCCCGATTAGAAATTCGACTGGTCTTTTGGTGCGAGCTTGAGTAATTCATCCCCATTGTCGACGAGTTACCGTTTGCAGCAGTGGGACCACTCGGATCTTCTGCGAAATACAGACGCAGAATACTTTCGATCGCAGCTTTCCGGACGAAGTTCGAGTGCTTCGGCGATGCGAACGAGTGGAAGTTGACGAGTTTCTCCTCACATCGTCCAGCCAAAATCAGATTACACAACGCTTCCAGACAGCACACAGTGATGGTCTTGTTGTAACTGGGTTGCACTTGGTCGTAGTGAAGGTAGCGAAGAATCTCACGCACTACCGCATCTCCGTCATCCGAGCGGGTAGGACGATCCAAATTTAATACGGAGAGAGACAACACAAGGTTTCCAATGTAGTAACAATCGTCGGCCACTTGTGACTGGTCGTCCATCTCCACGTAATTCTTAGAGTTGTCGTTCTCAGTGAGTAGCTGCAATAAGAACGTTTCAATCTCTGCTGGTGACTTGCCGTTTTGAGCACGAATCATCGCTAGCGCCTTGGGAATACTCTTTTTAATCTCGTACTCACCCGCAGCATAGTCTTGAACCTGGATCTGCTTACTAGATATTGACGCCTGCTGCGCTCCAAGTGCTTCAAGGATGACCTTACCACCAGAAGGCAGGAAGTAGTTGGGTAGTGGCATATCCGTCGCGCGATCGAAGAAATGCTCTTTGAAAATACGCACGAGGTTGTGCATCGCCTTCCAGATCGGTAGTTGCGTGTTCGCGTTGGTGAGAGGTGCGTGAATTGACTGCCAAATTCCAAGCGATTGAGCAGCTTCTGCACGAAGCCGCCGCGAGTGAGTGGTAAGTCCACTCATGCATTCCGTAAGCACACGGCACGACATAACATTGGGCTTCTCGTGTGGGCGATGGAACAGCGCTAACGCTCGAGCAGCATGTACACGCGAGCCAACCTTTTTGTCGGACAGAAGCTGTTCCATCCAATTGAAATCTGGCTGATGCATCACTACGTGTCTAAGCCATGCACAGCCAGTGTCAATTTTCACCCAGAAGACTGGTGTGTCATTCAAACCCATGCCAGGGCCACCAACAGATACCGAGTCATCAGGGTCTGCAAGTCCCTGACGTTTTCGACGTTTCTTTCGGACCTTGGAGTGGCACGGGAAGTCAAATTTGTGCCGTTTGTGTTCAATTCGCTTCTGGTATGTGTATTCACTTGTATCCTCGACAATTGTGATTGTGATAGGGCCGGTATATAATTTACCTCCAGGAGGTATCTCCTGCTGCAACACCACTTCTGCCTGCGTTTGTTTACGGTTGTACCAGTATCCGACCGTAAAGAAGGGCATTCCAGGCTCAATAATCCATGACGTGAGAAACGATTTTGTGAGGTCCTGACCGGCAGCACCGGCGATTGTTTTCACAGTTTTCAGAAATGAGAGAGTTGTCAGAGGCTCGGTCGAAGCAGTGCCGTTAGGTGTCTTCCCAGCTGCACCACCAGTAGTATTCTCGCCGTTGGGATCGCCTCCTTCGTCGTCTGCACTCTTCTTATCTTCGCTGGCCTTATTGTTTTCCTCCTCCTTGTTTCCTTCGGCATTGTTTGAAGTTTCCCCTCCGTTTGCAGCATTGTTAGCAGCGCCAGCACCTCCACCTGACACAGCACGCTGGATAGCAATACTCAAATGCTTAGGGCCGACTCGCTGTTCAATCATGTGCAGCACTAGAGGAGCCTTAACTTCGAGAAGCGTCAATGATAATGGGTCGTACTCCGAATACACATCCACCTCAGAAGACAGCAACGCCGGAGACTGCTGATCCGTTGTCAATTCCATTGTCGTCAAAGCATCCATCGCCAGCTGAATTCGGTACCCGTACTCCTCTTCACCGTAGATAGACCGCACGTAAGTGTTCACAAGGTGGCCAATGACACCAATCAGCACCCAGGCATCCTTCGTACTCTGGATTCCAACAGCCCCACCAATCCAACTACCCACTAGCCCCTTCACCTGTGCGAGATGCGATGGCAACTCACGATCAATAATCCGTGCCCCATGTAGCAAGTTCTGGTCCAAAATTGCTCCTCCAGCTATATACTGAACCTGATCCGGTAAGTCCTCGACAAACACCTGCTGGTAAGTCTTGAATGGGTAAGAAGCTCCCAGTGCTCGTTCAAAGTACGTCATAGTCGATGCTAACTTGGATGTGCAATACACGAGGTCTTCGAAACATTCTGGAAGTGCAAAGTGCGTCATCCTTGGCATCTCCGACGGCACATAAAGCCTGAATGGTCCTACCGCAAAACCAATGGACGAGCAGTTAGTTTTGGGGTTCACAACGTATCTAAAACTTCTCCACTGCGTTCCATCAGCGTCTGGTTCAGGATTCAGTACTTGTTGCACCATTTGTCCACTGCAAACAGCCACACACCAATCTGGAACTGTCAATTCAATCCGAAAAGTGCAGGCATCTCTCAAAGTATCTCGACACGGCATCCACGAGCGTGCTCCATCACAAAGTCCGCCGAAAGGTCCACAATAAGTGTACATATGAGGACTTCTCTTGGGCTGGTACTGTTCATCAGGTAGCACGAACCTCAAGCCTCCAGTAGGTTCTTCAATATCGTATTCCACTCTAACAATCACTGGTTTAAATCCCGTGGAGCTCTTAGGAAGACGATCCAAGTCCCAAGCATCAAGTACCAACTTCTGTTCTTGTCGTGTACCCACTTCAGTCTCTTCATCATCTTCATCTCCATCTTCTGACAAAAGTGGGTCCCTTAAGTTGCTGGAGTCTTCCTCGTCTTCCTCGTCCTCCTGGAAAGCCATATCTCTCGGAATCTCGATAATAAGCTCTCCTTCTTTAGAGGCAACAATTGCACCACGATAGAACAGGTCAAAGGTAGCCAAGTCGCGGTAACTTTCGTCCACAACTTCTCCCAGAAAATTAAGTTGCTCGAAGGTCGCTTGAACGCCATTGATGCTTACACTCCGCACCTTCAGCTGACGCGCGTGTAGTCTCAGTACACGCAGCTCCGCAGCTCTAGGGGCCAGCACTACCTCTGCAACACCTGCTATTTGCTGGCGCATGACGTCCACACGCAGCGCCACGCGCTGCTGCAGGTACTCGAAGTCCCCAATCATCTTTTTCGAGTAATTTATATTTAAAAGAAATAAATTGATTGTGAACCTTCAGACAACATTTTATGAGTGATGGTCATTTTCGTGCAACATTATGTTGAAGTTAGATGGCGCGATATGCTTGATCTTGTGATAGGCTGATGTAGCGATAATAAGCGATGGTATTCAGTGTTTAATTTGCTTCGTGCATACCAGTATCCAAATCAATTCAATTGTCAAGAGTTCATGCGTGTCGGATATTTCCTCCTGCTACTAGCCGCCTTCACCGTCGTCAACAGCAAAACTGTTGCCGCGTTGAGAGGGACTCAAGAGACTGAAGAGGAGAGAGCGTCCTTTTCGAACAGCGTCACGGGGCTAACTGGGAAGTTGAAAAAGGTATTTGCTACAAGCGACAAGAAGAAACTCGAACGGGCAGCCAAGCTGGTTGCAAAGCGTGCGGACACTCGAGCATTTGCTAAGGCCAAGGTTTCCCCCGAGTACATGTATCAGGCCATGGGACTCGAAGCTTCACTGGGGAAATATGCGGATTGGCAAAAGCTGAGCTTTGCAGAAAAAACGCAGCAGTTGTACAAGGCCCGAGGGAGTGCTAACCAGCAACTGATAAGCAAGCTAGACCAATGGGATGGATACGAACTTGCCTGGGCTAATGGTATCTACAACAAGGTCTACAAGAAGAAGGGGCCTGCATTTGCTGCTAAGTAGATCGTTTGTAGCCATCTCATATACATACTCTTTTTTTTTGTCGACGCGTATGCATCACACTTTGAAGTTGTATCCACGGTCTCTACATGGACATGTAGCGTGTCAACTCTGCGACCACCATTTTCCCATTTACATCCAAGACCGAAAGGCAATGCCAGAGCTACTTCACATATTACCCACGGACATGTTACACGCTGTTAGCGAGTATTTGACCGGCTGGGACCTTTTCCAGCTCTCCCATGTCAATAGTCAATGTTTGAAGCACTTTTCAAGCTCCGGATACTGGAATACCCGGCTAACAACACCGGAATTCAACACAAAGAAAAGCTACAGCCAAGCTCGGTCTTTCCTGTGTCGAGGTCTCAAGCTGCAGGAGCGATTGAGTCACGGTGGTGGATCGACCGGATACGGAGCTCTAGTGCTCGGTTCAATGACTCGAGAGCCATTCACTGAGACGTTCTCTGATGATTCGTGCTTTGCTATGGATATCTGGTTCAGTCTACTGGATGGAGAACAGGACGGAGTGTTGACTGGAGGAGTTCTACTAGGTGGACAGTCTCCGTTGATGCAGAATTGTATGTGGACCAACCACCACGTGGCCTTGATGGCAGTCGACGCAGGTCGAAACTTGTTTTGCTCATTGCTCGACGACGGAGCTAACTGTGTGGCAACGAATCTTGATTTCAGTCGCTGGTATCACCTCGCTCTGTCATTTAATCGAGGACAACAGGTCGTTTATCTTGATGGACAAGTGGTGAGTGAATTGCGGGGAACACTGCATCATTCATGGCTTGAACTCTCGCAGGTTCAGGTTGGAACGGGCTTTGTATCGTCATTTTGGAGTCAGAAGTCGAGTTTTCGCTGTGATACGAGGACTAGAAGCGTTCGGACGTTTTGCGGGTGGCACAATTTCCATGGAGTTGTCGACGAGTTCCGTGTTTGGAGGAAACCTCTGAGTCAAGAAGAAATTGGGGAACTGGCAGAATGTCAGGACGAACTGCTCTTGGAGAAACCATGGTACTCGCTGCAAGATTCTACTGCTCCATCGAAACTCAAGAGAATACTCTGTACACGACCATCGGAACATGTTGTTGACTTGCCCAATCCATCTCTGTCTCATTGGACGCTTGAGACAACACTAGAGGAATGCTGGCAGAGTGTACGTAGCTGTTTGGAGTGGCTGCCTTCACTTGTACAGTAGGTTACTTCTGGGAAAGAAAGAGAACGTGTATTCACGTTAGTTGCCAATTATGCATTCAAGAAATTGCTAAAGACGTAACTGAGTTGTCTTGGTGCGTGACGTCATAAGTCTCGTAGGTATCCCTTTACCGGTTCTTTATGGATTCATCAACTGGTGCACCACCTTGGCCAACAGATTGATATTATCCAGCGTCGAGTTGCTGATCAACTGTTCCAGTACAGGACCTAGAGCAGCATCCATAGCCGAGGTGAAGAACAGATCAATCAAGGATCATCGCATCCATTTCTTTCAGCTTAGCGTTGAATCCCAGAAAGGCTCCACAAGGGAGCAGCTTCCCTTCACTGACGATCACATTCTGCACGTGAGAATTATGATGTAGTATGTCATTGTTGTGGAGCAGCCATAGCAGTTCAAAGAGCTGCTGTACTTCCTCGTGTGTTGATGGGTGAGGCAGTGGAGCCCCAGCAGGAGACAGCAACATGCCGCGAACCGGCTCATCAAGTTCAATCTCAACGAATTTTCCTACTGGACAAACGGTCAAACCTGTGTCCTGGGCGTCCGCCAAGGCGGGGTATCCGTCAAACTCGAGACGCCCAGCACAGTCTTCCCCCTCTGCGATTTTCAGTGCCAAAACCTCTCCGTCTGACCGAATTACCTTGAAAACAGAGATATATGCGCCACGACCCAGAAATGCGTCGCCTTCTACCACATCAACACCCAAGGACGAGCAAGCGTTCGCCAAGAACGCCGCACCTGGACCCATATTCTTTCTGATGAAGTTCTGAAGAAATTCTTTAGAGCCCAAAGCCGACTTTTCAACTTTGACGACAACTGAATTGTAGGTCTCGATCAGCCAAAAGGAATGCCGGTCAAAGAGAATGCCATAGGCAGAGGCGATGGGGTTCATATTCTCCAGGTACTGAATCATTTGACCAAATGCTTCGTCCGATTTTGGAGCTTTGTGTGGCAATTCAGCTGTAGCCCTAGTTTGTTGGTAGTAGCCATTGATAGCTCGTCGAGCTAAGCTCGACGTTGACGCTTGAATGCTTCTCGAATCACCACGAATGATTCGTGATACGTTTGAGGCGTTGACAATTGACGCTCCGGTGGGACCACCATCAGTACGTGAACCGTCTTGTTCATAGGGCTATTGCCAAACAAGTCACCAATTCGGTCGGAGGCTTGCATCTCCACGTACGGAGTGACATCTCCACTCCTCTGCACTGCCTTCAGAATTCGAATTCGAATTCAGTTTTAACCACGTCTTGCCCCGCTTTGCTAGGTAAAGAGTAGTCGGTCTGCCGGACAACTGATGGAGTAGAGATTCTCCTTCTTGATCGCCTTCTTCAAGTCACGACTGACCCTCGTTGATTTCAATAGAGAATGCACCACCGGACACTGAACCAACCCTCGCACAAAAGAGTGTGATCATCTCTCCTCGGACCAGCAGATTCTGGAATGAAGGAGCGAGCAGAAACCCATATCTATCGACAAGGATTCTGATAATGATTGCAGGCTGTAACATTCCCGTCGTGAATTTCCCGAGACATCAGAGGTACGTGCCATGTATTCGGCTTCCATTTTTGAATAGTTCATGCAGACCCCAGATGCACAAAGGAGCTCTGGAGTCGGTTGAATATTTCGAGAGTCACGAGCTTACCGTGAAATGCTGTTGGTCAAACTCACGAGTGGAATTGTACGTGTTTTCCTTCAGTTGGACGAGAGCATCGAACTGATTTCGTGTTGATCCACTGATTTCGCCTTCCATGAGATGGTTTGATCGTAGAAAGTAGGGAGAAATTCTCCCCCAGCCCACCGAGAGCAAGTTCCTCGACAGCACACAGAGGTAGTACGCCATTCCACACGCGAAAATTGTCAATGATACCGTTGAACGAATACCAACCTCCGTTTGGATTCTGAATTGACGTGGTTCCATAGAAACCCGTACCAATTTTCTCATGGCGGAATCGCTGCAAGTCCCTATGCAGCTCCCCAGTCACACTCCAAACGTTTTCCCCGTCAACGAAGACATCTTGGCGATTGACTTTCACGTCATAAGTCAGCGCTACATGGTACCAGCAGGAAAGCTCTAAATTCTGGGCAATAGATTTCTTTTCTTCAATTACAGAGCAAAACAACGTGCGATTTACGTCAACAAGAACAAAGTTTTCCGCTATCCAGGGAGATAACTTGTTGTTTCCCTGTAGACCATAAATGACTCCACCACAAGGTTGCTGAGACGTAGCTACAGACAAACAGAACCAAACGTCGAAGCTGAAGCTCTGTTGACTGTGATTTCTAAGGAGAAATTGACTGTTAGCCCAGAATACGGGAAGATCTGGTCGTTCCAATAAAGCGTACGCTAACTGAGTTGTTTTCGAGATGATGTAGCTTTTGTAAACGTCAGCGATCGTGATCGCAAGTTGCGTTGCTTCTGAATCTGTTGAGGGAGATCGCAAAAATATCCTCCCGTTTCTGTCCACACAACACTCATCATCCCTCATTCGTCCACAGATGAAGGGGTGTCACGAAAATATCTTCATCTCACTATACATATCTCTTCAACGCAAATGCCCTCCGTTCTATCGATTTGCAATCTTCCATTAAAGTTGTCAGTCTCCAACTCGCCTCCAAGCACCAAGAACTCCTAAAAATCTTCTCGTCCTTATGGTGCGCTTCTCCGCCCTCTCTTCGCTCCAGAAGCGCGTGAACCGCGTCTTAGTCGTCGGATCCATCGAGATGTTGCAGACGCAGGGAACAGCCGACAGTTTCCTGCAGCAAACGCTCGTCTCTGCGTCCTCTAGCGCCGTTAAATTCGCAGGAGTTAACCCTTTGCTACTTCAGCACGCACTGGACTCTCTTAATCCCAGTAGTGACAGTGGCTCGACTTCCGAGCTGCTTTTAGCGCACGAGACGGGCGCGGACGCTCTTCACGTGACGCTGCACGCTCTTCCCACTCAAGTCTCTCGCTCTAACAGTTTGGCACGTCCGCATTCCATCTCGAGTTTCGTCAAGAGCCACAGCCAACTCGTCACTAAGAGGGGAGAAGCCAAGAAGGATGAGGTTGTGCTCGTGGTGCTCATGCTACCAGGACACACCGACACGTGGTTCGCTGCTGGAGCTGCTGTGGCTCGAGCTGCTCCTCTGTACGAGCACAAGCTCAAGAGAACGAATGGTCTACCAGTTACAGAGAAATCTCAGACGGAGACAGATAAACTCGAGGTGATCTATGAAACTCCGTTGAGTTCTGAGCAATCGACGCTCGTGCAGCATACAGCTAATGCCATTCAATTGGCTACCAGACTGGTGGATGCTCCTCCTAATGAACTACACTCTGATGCGTTCATTGCTGAAGCTCGTGCAGTGGCTCAACGTACCAACTCCAAGATCACTGTCATTCAAGGTGAAGAACTCCGTGAAAAGGGATTCGGAGGAATCTACGGAGTCGGAAAAGCTGCGGAACACAAACCTGCTCTTGTGTGCTTGAGTTACGTGCCTGAAGGGGTTTCTCCTGATGCTAAGGGCGTTGCAATGGTCGGCAAGGGTATCATCTTCGATACTGGAGGTCTCTCCATCAAGACGGGAGGCATCATGGTCGGAATGAAGCGTGATATGGGCGGAGCGGCGTCGCTACTAGCGGCATTTGAAGCTGCGTGTCTATCTAAGAACACGACGGACAAGACTCCACTGCACGCGGTGCTTTGTGTCGCTGAGAACTCAGTGGGTCCGGAATCTATGCGTGTCGACGATGTGCTCGTCATGTATTCGGGGAAAACTGTGGAGGTTAACAACACGGACGCAGAAGGTCGTCTGGTGCTTGGTGATGGAGTTGCTTATGCTGTAAAGCACCTGAACCCGAAGGTGATCGTGGACATGGCTACGTTAACTGGTGCACAGGGGATTTCAACAGGTAACCGTATCGGAGCCATCTACTCGAACGATGGAGATCTTGAGAGTATGGCTGTCAAGGCTGGAAAGGTATCAGGAGATCTGGTGCACCCAATGCCGTATGCGCCGGAGTTCCACCGCCCTGAGTTCAAGAGCACCATTGCTGACATGAAGAACTCGGTGAAGAACCGTGCCAATGCCCAGGTTTCGTGTGCTGGTCAGTTCATCGCGAACCACTTGGGCGACTTTGAACAGACGGGCAAGTGGCTGCACGTTGACATGGCCTTCCCAGTTTTCACGGGCGATGATGAGAGGTCGACAGGTTTTGGTGTTGCCTTCATCCAGTCGTTGTTGAAGGAGATTGACGGTGCAGGATGGTAAATTCTGTGCTGAGCAAGAGCTAGTTGTTCGTGCTTATTGTATCTATGGCTAGATACTTCAATATACCTGCAAGTTACTAACAGCAATTGTCCACAAAAATGCTCGATCAAAAACAACGTACGCTAAGAAGTGCATTATGAAAACAAGAAGGAGATGAGGAAACTGTTGCCTGGTGAAAATATTCTCTAATTACAGTAGTCGGAAACGGAACCCGATCCTACCTACACCACCACGTCCACATAAACAACGTAATACATAATCATAGGCATTGTGTACATGTACTACATGTGCAGTATCGATTTCGCTCTGTAGCGAACCGATCCTAATCAAAACCGGGTTAACGATGCGTTTGAGTGTTGTCGTAGTTTTGGCAGCAACTGCTGCGATTCTTGCCAGCGCAAGTGCCGCTCCACCAATTGACAACAGACTTCGTTCGGTAGATGGATTGAGGAATCTCAAGAATCGCGACAAGAAGGATCTGTCAGCCGACACTTTAACGGACGAAGAAGAGCGAGGACTCTTTAGCTGGATGCTGTTCCAGGGTGGTAAGTCATCAAAAAAACTGGAGAAGCTGGCGTCAATGGAGAAGTACGGGCCGCCTCGAGTTAATAAGCCTCTTCGTGTCGAGAGTCTTCCCGACGGCAGAAAGATGGTTATCAGCGAGAAAATGTACCAAGCGAAACTCGCCAAAGAAAAACTCGACAAAGCGAAGATGTTCACGAATTAATCGAAGCTTGTCGAGGAGAAGGTGACACGATACTAAAGAGAGAACACGATGTCTTTATTGTCAATTCCGGGCAAATTTGCCGATTTAGCTCGGTTATACCGAGTCTTTTCATCTCCACGATTCTCTCTACCTACGTCCACATGAAGGTCTCCATCCTTCCAGCAATCCTTCTGCACTTCGGCTCGGTTGCGGGAGGAGCACCACTCCTTTGCATTTTCGAAGCTTGAGCAGACGGTTTACCCGATAGGCAAAAGAGATTGGTGGTAACTTCGAGCAGAACTTGCTCATCCTGAACTTCGTCCATGGAGACACACTGTAACGCGTGCTTGCCTCCGCTCGCGTGTAGTTCATCCAGACGTCGATCTCAAAGAGAGAGTAGCTGGTTGCGTGAAATGCGGCTTGGCATTGCACTAGAAGGAAAGTAATAACGCATCCAAGTGTGCAAAGTCTCGCGCTTTATTTCTTCATTCCAACACTTACATGCTTATGCCGGCGAAGCCTTCGTCGAGGAGACCTGTCTATCAGCGGAGTTACTAACAATAACACCGCTGATGGAGTGGTCTCCACGACGAAGGCTTCGCCGGTAGTAGCATGGGAGTGCTCTACAGAAAACCCATATTCTCGTGATCGTCGTTCTCGAGATTTCGCTTCGTGGATGTTACTTGGTCTTTATCCGTGGCCGATTTGAGGGTGGGAACTCCATTCACTAAGCGTCCGTCAACGTCTGGGACGACAGCAAACAGCACGCTGACCAGCTTTTGATGCATGTCGTAGGCGACTCGCACCGCCTCCCGAGACGTGTCATGGGCCGTTGAGAGATAGTTGTTTGGTTGACGAGGCGTGCTGCTTCTTGGTAACTTGGCAAATCCAGAAGTGAGTTTTTCTCACTCCCCCTCCCGAAACCCACCACTTCTTCGAATCAGCGTCAGCAACTGGAGATGAACCCCGTACCATGCGTGAGAAGAGTTGCCTGTCAGACTCTGAGACAGTATATCGTGATGATGCAGCATTGACATCGCGCTAACCGCCGACATTACAGTGAAAAACAGCTACAAGCTCGAATTCATTTTTAGCAATTGAGTTTGTATTACTGACCACTGTTGCTGCAATTCTTGCCGCTGTAAACGCCAGCTCTCAGCCTAATAGGCACGAGTGCCATTGAATCAAGCAGCGGTAGACTTCGCACACAGGAGGATGCGGGGAAGCGGAGAAGAAGGACCAGTTGAAGACGCTCATGAAGAATTGCAAAAGTCTGCTAAGGCGAAGAAATCATCATGAGAATAACATTCACTGGGAGGAACAATAAGAAGCAGACAAAGTTGGCTGCTTGTTTGTGATAACACTCGAACGAATACAGCAACAGATCACAGTACTTCTTTTAGAACATGCTCAACTGGTGTAGAGTTCCAGGGGTCCAAAGTTTACCGACGAAACAAGCGTTTGCGAGCTGTTTGGTCCTGGAGGACAGTGCTTTCGGCAAATTATCACGATGCCGCGGCGGCATTGCCGCCTTCAATTTTGAAGATGCAGATAAAGGAAAACGGCTGGTAAAATGACAAGTAGATGCATGAAATGCAGATCATCCAGTAATTCCCAGATTACTTGTCGATTACGCTCTGTTGATGCCTTAATGATTTGCGTTGTAGTGAGGTTTCAGTAGTACTGGACCAGTACCATTGCACTTGGTCTCAAGGCGAACGAACTATAGACCGTGCACAATCGATTTCTCCAGCTAGTACTCAAGTGCTCGACTTCAAAAGCCTCAGATTACCATCATGCGTTTGAGCTCTCTATTGCTATCACTTGCACTCGTAATTCTCGCCGTCCAAGCTACTGATGAAGTAGTTACAAGACTTCGCTCAGAAGGAGATGTCAGAAGTCTCAAGGAGAAGAACACCGGTACGACCACCAAGCTGTCCGCTGCGGATTTATCGACGGAGGAGCGAGGAGGACTTATCGCCTGGATGATGTTCCAGAACGGCAAGTCTAAGAAGGTTTTGGAGAAGCTTGAGTCGATGGACAAGGTGGAAAGAATGGGAAGACATCGCATTATCAAGCCCTTTAACATCGACGACATTGACGAAACTAAAGTCAAAGCTGTCGTCGAAAAAGTGGCAGCCGCGAAGAAGAAGGCGTCAACGTCGTAAGAAATGGAGATGGAATCGTCGTCAAGTAGAGAGGAGGAGTGGGCTGTTAGACACATGCATATGCAAGACATCGTTCCTGTAATAAAAACTTGGATGAAGCCATTTGAAGGTACATGGCTACATTTGTATCACTTCACTTAAGTACGATCCCGATTTCGAATCGTCTCTTGACTCGGTTCCAGTATGCTCTCGAACATTCGCGATTCAGTCTGGAACGTCCCAGACTGTCTCATCATTTTCACAAAATGAGCTCACTTCAACTTTGCTCATTATTCAATTTGCCAAGTGACCAGCAAGCAACAATACTATCGACCTCCCAACTACAAAGACAAATGGAGGCCCAGACATCCCAGGAGAGGAACAACCTACAGACCATCAAGGCAAAAGTTGAGGATGTGCAGGAGAAGCTCAACAGGCGACTTCCAGCCCAGTACCGACAAATGGTCGCTATGGTATGCGGCGCCAAGTGGCGACTGCAGACTTTGAAGTCTCAAGACGCCGCTCAGACCGTCAAGAAGATGCGACTGGAGCTCGGAGCTTTCGACTACCGCGTGAAGGAGCAGGCGGAGCTGCTGACGCGCTACCTCATCGATTTGGACGGGGTCTTGAGCTACGGAGACGCAGAGATCAAGAGTGCTCGTAAAGCTTTGGTGGTGTTCGTACAGGAGCTACTGCCACAAGCTGACACATTTAAGGAGCGCAGTGCTAAATTGAAACAGTTCGGGGAGCAATTGCTCAGTGGCTTTAAAGACCAAACGCCTGCCACACCTTCGACATCTAGTGACAGTGGCTTCGAGTCGGACGATATGCACGTGAAAGCTCTGTTCGAGGAAAGTGAAGAGGAAGAGAGCGAGTCTGAGGTTGAAGAGGAGCCTACGGAAGATGAAGAGATGGAGGAGGTTGCAGACGCCAAGCAGGACGAATCGATGGAGAGTGAAAATAAAGCTGATGAAGAAGAAGAACCGGTTGCTCCGCCGAAAAAGTCGCCAAAGCTCCAACCGGCTTCGGACCAGCAGACTCTAGATGTCGACATCAACGTGCTGCCAGTGTGGCGGCCGTACTACCAGCTGCAACGCCGTCAGGACGGCATTTACCTCATTGCACGTCTGAGAAACGTCGATCCGGAGAATGTTCGAGTGCAGTGGAACGAACACAGTGGAGTCCTCCGCGTCAGTGGCTTCCGCTGGCCCACACAAAAGGACATCATGATGTCGCGCCTCAGTGGCGCACCAACCTTCGGCCGCTTCGAGATCGCCGAGCAGTTCCCGCGGAATATGCTCAACATGGAGGAGGCCACCCAGCAGATTTTCGAGGACGGCACCCTGCAGATACGCATGCCGTACTACAGGGCGCAACGCCCAGTGCGATACCATCCGACGTCATTCTTCCAACCGCAGGACTGCTTTGTCTGGTAAACAGATTGAGAAACGGGTATGTACAATAGAATACACAAGAAAATATATACTTCATCTTTTGAAAAAGAAAACATCATGGTCTTGCTCTGGTCGTTGATATGAGCTTAAAACTCGCTGCAGAGAGAAACGTCGTCGTTAATTTACTGTCCGAATGCCATGAAAATGTCTGTTGTACCTTGCATATTTTCCAACGTAAACTCCGTTGAAGTGGTCAAAGTCACCCCTTTCGCTGCCATTTCCCGCAGAAATTGCTTCACCGACACAAACCAACACCCTATGAGTCAATTGATACCAAAAACGCGGACACATCGTTAACCACCTTTGCAGGTTCCTCGAATCCTAGGTCACTCCGTCTCTTCTTCGGCCACGCAGATACGAGGTCGCGCACGGTGTAATTCACACAATGCGAGAGTGCCTCCTCACCCACGACAACGACCTTCCCGGCGCGTTGCAGTGTCTTGATCAAATCCGTATTGAGACTGTGGAAAGTGATCCTTATTAACCATTCCTAACCACAACTTGATCCGATTTCAGCAGGGATAGGAAAAATACAATATCATACGGATTGGAGGCCTTCATCCAAGCCAATAAATAATTGAGTTATTGCCACATTTTTCGACAATGTCAACCAAGTCAGTAGGTCACATGAATATGTGATACTTTTCTCATGAGTTTTTGAACGAGTTGGTTGCTGTCGATGCGTCTGGATTCAGGAGGGGGGAGTTACCTCGAGAACCCTCCCACCGCGTCCAACCTCTCCAACCAACACACACAAGTCATAGTCCGAATTCCTCGACATCATACATACAACACACAAATCAACTGATATAATATAATTCAGTTAGGAAATGACAAGCAACTGTAATAACCCGTGTGCCCTGTGTGCAAACGTGGCCACACAACCGGTTTGGCGATAGTTCTCGCTACCATCCTTTGCCAAAACAACCACACATGTCAACGACATTTGGCTATAGCCAAGATTGACCTGTATAAAAAATTGCATGTTATTGGGGTTGAGGAGCAATAAATTATGGCAATATGACATTGCCAATATCGGCAATAGTTACGGAAAATTACCAAACCCTGGATTTCAGTACATTACCTGGTCGATGGGTCGTACGGCAGTTCGTACTCTGCTTTCAGTGCTGAATAGTGTTCCGTGAACGGATTACTGCCTTTCATCACGTACTGAATTGGTTTCAACGACTTTTTCGTCCATTCCAATGCTGAAGCAAGTACATCCGGCACGATATTGTGACCTATGACGCAGTGTTCTGGCCAAATGGTGAGAGAAAACTTCCCACTCGCTTCTAGCGACTTCGTGTACTCTAAAACGTAGTCTTTCAAGCTTGAATCCCGTGGTTTCCAGCGTCCATTCTCGATATCCTTGGCTGAAATCGTCGTAAATGGCTGCGGTGACACACCGGTATCGTTCGTCCAGAAGATCCCGTGGGCGATGTGGTATCTCTGATGGGAATCCATGGTTAAAACCACTTGAGAGAGCTCAGACGTGTGGTTCGAGATGAATGCGGCGATTCGAGCTGCGTCTTCGTTGGCAGTTGGAATCGCCAAAGAACCACCAGGGTGGAAACTCACTTGTTGATCGATTACGAGAATTGCTACTCCACCCGAACGAATCGATCCAGCTCGCTGTGCATCTTCGGTTACGCCATGCTTGATGATATCGTTGTAAATGATCTCGATGGCTGATGGAATAGCTGCTGGGGGATAAAATTGCAGCCTAAAGATTGAGTATCAGAGCTAACCACGTAAGGACTGTAGTGATCTGTGTCATGGCTGGACGGCAGATTGGAAAGTAACAAAAGAGATCTTCTTTTGAAAAGAAGATTCTCTTAGGATAGTTGAGACCTTTCGAACGGGGTAGTGGACAACGAGCCACAGCCGCAGAATGGTTGGATCTTTAGTGTTGGGCAGTGTAGGAATGGAATTAATTTGTTGTTTGATCAGATACGATACAAACGTTAGCTTTAACTACGCTACCGTAGTTTTCTTACTGCGAGTTCTGTCTTACTGTCCGTCTAGTTGGTGCCAGGTAACGACCTCCAAGATGAGGCCGATGGTGAGCAGAACGAGAAAGTTGCTGGTGTCTTGCGTTGTCGCCAAGCCAATGAGGAGGTTTTCACTGGTCAAGTTGGCATCACCGTCGATTTCATGCTCGAATTCTCCATTACTCCTGGAACTTGAGCCAACGTCTTGATCCAAGGAGATCGACGCATTCTCATCGCCAATTGCCGAGCTCAAAGGTGTAGTGAAGTTGCTGTCGAAGTCTTCGAACACATCGCCGTCACTGGACCGATTGTCGTTCCTCGACGCCAGAGCGTCGATAAAAGCCGCGAAATCCTCGCCTGTATCATTCACTAGAGTAGCGGCGGAGACTTGGGCCAGAAAGGCAGTTGTTACTGGGTCGGATTCGTCCTTGTCACGTTGGAGAAGGCGATGGATAGAGTTGATGCGATCCTCGTCGACAAGTTCGGCAGCTTCCAACGACACTAGACAGAGTAGAAGGAGGATCTGGACCACGTCGTTCATGGTAATTTGGATTTTCTTGGGTGGAGGTGGTTTTGTCGGAGCTCTTGCTGGCTACAGGGTGGATTGGAGAATGAACGGTGTGGTGAATTGTCAGATTTGCTAAAGCGAGAAAGTGCTGCTGTTGTTTAAATATCGGTCGGTTCGTTGGATAGTGGAAATTATCCGAACAATACCAGAAGGATGGAAGTATCTCTAGGCAAGAGACTCTAGCTACCTCAATTACGGGAGCTGCACGATGATCTTACCGATGTTCTTGTGCGCGTACATGTGATCGATGGCGTCCGGTACTTGTTCCAGTCCGTGGAACTCCGTGGGGTCCACGCCAGCGACCAGTTTGCCCTCCTTGATGAGTTTGAAGAGGTTTTCCATGTGCGTCGGGATGATGTCGCTGTACGTCCGCAACAAGAACCCACGCACTGTAATGGCTTTCATCAGCAGAACCTCATTCATCGCGCTAACAGTGAAAGGTGAGCGTGGTGTATCTCCTCTGTACTCTGAGATGTGTCCGAAGACAATGATTCGACCACGAATGGCCATGTTGTCGAACACCGTCTTGAACATCTGACCACCGATGGTCTCAAAAGCGATGTCGATGCCCTTCGGGTACTCTTTTCTTCAGGACTTCTTCGATTTGTAGTTGATCACTCGATTACATACGTACAACTTGACCGGTACTCACACCGGTACGAAAGTGAGCCCCTTTCTTCGAAAGGTACCAATGCTACGAACCTGTTATCCATGTCAACAGTGCTAAGGAAGATCTGCGCGAGAGAATGGAACACCCAGCTCCATTCGTCGATGAAGATGGAGATCCTTACTGGGGACCTAGCGTCGTTTGTGCTGCCACCACTTGGGAAGACTTCAAGCGATGGCTCAACGTTAACGAAGGACGGTTGAGGCGGTGGGACTTTGAGCTCTGGATGATGGCACGAACAGGGGAAGAGTGGTGATCTACAGTCTGCCGTCGTTTGTCCACGAACATGCGTCAGATGAAATTCGATCTTCCATCACCACGCAAATACAGATCGCGGGGAACAACATTAATCTCATTGAGACTGTGATAGGTGGACGAGTTACGTGCCAGATTGGAGATAGTGGCCAAGAACCTGATGCAAGTCTCACCCCTGTGGACCTGGAGGTTGGCGGAGCAGTGCTGGCGGCTTCAGAAAACAACCCGTTCCCAAACGTGATTATCGAAGTTGCTTACAAGAACGAAAGCTTAGAGGGCCTTCGAGCCAAACTCCGGCGCTGGATGAGCGACGATACGTCTGTTCAAGTATCAAGATTTTCCCTGGAGACATGACTGAGCGTCGAGTTGCTATCTTGCATCAGCGTGGTCAGCCGACTCAAGAAGTGGATTTTGGCTATGGCTATCCTCCCGCACCTCCGCTGACGTTTCCAGTTGGAGCGATTTTTGCTGGTGTCGCTTTACCTGCTGGTTTGAACGGAAACCACCCCATCTCAATTAACCTAGATGACTTGAGGACCGTTGTCAACATCATTCTTCATAGAAGCAACAATTGAGCTGCGGTAACCCAGGTCTCAGCTACGTCCGTGTGTCGGCAACCAGAGATTTCGAAATTTCAGCTTTTCAACTTTCAGCACAGCAACAACAGCTACAGTAGCGTTTAACATCTCCAAGAAATCTCCATTTTTGCCTTGTGGACTTTCAGAAAAGATTGTTAAGTTGTAACTTCCAGTAGCAAAATGAAGACAAGCAATTGCTTCAAACCTCTCACAGATTACGCTGCTGCTGCTCGGTCGACCCAAGAGCTCGTCTTCCACTCATTGACTCACCGTCCACACCAAGCTCTGTACTTAACATGTCTTTCAGGAAGCACAATCCAACGTTCAATTGTCCAAATCGTTAGACTTGACAAAGCGATTTCACCATTCGGACTCGAGCTTGTGGTGTCAAATAGATAGTAACGAGAGGCGAACTCAGCCACAATCTTTGTTTCTTCGACAGGTTCATCGTCTCATTCAAGTTTCATCAAATCTTGAAAATGGTGGACCTCTTACGAAAGCCGTTGATGCTCGTTACTGTGATCACCAGCACTAGCACCCCTCAGCTGGTCGACCATGCATGACTGGATTGCAGGATGGATTTGAATTCTGTGGTCGAGGGTGAATCACGCGTCACCACGTCATCCAGACGGAGACCTGGAACTTCCTTTAAAGCTGCGATGCGTTCCCGAGTTTTCGACTGCTGACAGGTCTCGATCAGAGTGGGAGACGCACCATGCACTAACCGGTAGAGAGCATGTCACGTTGATCCTCCGTTGTTGAGCCGGCTGAAGTCCGTCCCACGCCATGATCGGGTGGTCGTTTTCGACCGGCACTACACTGCAGTTGATCTTTCAAAGCTTTGCTGTCTGTGGTGCCGTCCAGCTGCACTCTCGCAGTCTTCCTTCACGCCATACTAGAGCGGCCGATGACATGACGATCATCTGACAGGCCGTCGCTACGCCGGACAAGCTGTTTGAGAGGAGCCATTCGACCGTATGGACGTGCGGCCGACACACGTGATTTCGTGTGCAATGCTCGCTGAGTCAACGCGCTGGTGGTCACGGTGGTCGCCACGTACAAAGGATCCTTTCTTTCCTGTCACCCGGCCGTCAAAACCACTTCACCGAGCCCGGCACTGCACATCCAGGTGGCGTTGGCATTCCAGATTGGAGAGAGGAGACCTCAAGTAATTCGTCTCGAGACGACGGGACGAAGCGGACGTCGCTCCTTTATGCCGCCGCTCTAGGTTAGGCATTGTCTTGCTGCCTCATTCAGGGCGAGTCACGTCAACTTGCACTTTCGAAAATCACTGAGCGACGTCGCATCTGCAGCTTCAGGAAGACCCCGACCATCAAATACGATGCAACCGTGGACGCCGCCGGAGAACACCATCGTTCTCACTGACCTGCTACGGTCTCAACCTCAAAGAGATGCCGTCTTTGTTAAACCGGAGCCGGAATTCGTGACGTCCCGACCGAGTTTCATCGACCTGCCACCTCTGCTTCCTTCTCGCCTCCCAGCTATCTCGGACGTGCTGAGAAGCACCAGTCCACAGCAGCGGCGATACCAGAAGAGCACGTTCGTATCAGCTCCTCAATACTCCGAGACTCCGACGTACTCTGCTGCATTTATGAGTACGTGAACTCTAAGTTGATCATGTCTTCTTCTCGTCTAACAACACCTTTTTCCCTGTTTTTGCAGCTCGACCGAATGCTACAGACTACAGCAACCGCGGTGACTCCGTTATGCCAAGCCTACCAACGCCTACGAGCTCGTACGCTGTAGTTTCAGGGGATATGACGCCTCCAGGCCTTGTAGGTACTGTACTAGAACTTATCCTATTAGTACGCCCAGTCCTCAAACTGCCCGACCAGCAAGCCGAACGTGCAGATACACTGGCTGCACCCACTACGTGGTCGATCACGGACTCTGCGTCCGCCATGGAGTACGTTTGCTGTGTTACTCTTCACTTTTAGCTTCATGTCTGACTTTGCTGTCTCTTTAGGGTGGGAAACGATGCACTGCTGACGGTTGCAGCAGTCGAGCCAAGCACTTTGGTCGCTGCTGGAAGCATGGTATGTCTCATTCTGTTTTCGTTTCTTTGATGTTAGCTAACCAGTTGATTCTTTCAGGCGGATCGATGGAGTGCAAGGCTCCGGGTTGTTCCAACCGAGCTAAATCTCGTGGCTACTGCTGGTCTCATGGCGGCGGTACTAAGTGTAAAACGGGAGACTGCGATAAGATCGCTATCTCGAACGGTTTGTGCTGGGCTCATGGTGGTGGTAAGTTATCTGCTGTGTATTCTTCGAAGTGGGAAGTGTGTATGCTAATTTGCTACGTTTTTCTAGGTAAACGATGCATCGTCCAAGGGTGCCAGAAGCAGGCATATGAACGTACGAAAAACTACTGCAACAGCCACTACCAGCAGTACCAAGAGAGTGCGATCGCAATTACTCGGCATCAAAACTAAACGACTTCGTTGAGTTATTTATTCGGTGGGTTTCGAGCTCGAGCTGAGGACGTTCTACGTGGAGTTCTCGCAAAGGCTTTTGCAGGATCATCACGCAAGAGCTGAGACCACATCTTTTGAGGAATCACCGAAAAGGTGGTGCTGCTCGAGGGTAAAGGACGTTGCCTTTTGGACAGACGAGTGTAGTAAACGACGTATATTAAAAGTTTCGCACCAACGCAATTGTTGATCGGAGTTGTAAGTACGTGTACATGCAGTAGGAAAGATTTATTGGCTCGGCATGTAAAGGAATTGCAGGGGCATTTTTCAGAAACGAGTTCTGCTATTCTAGTTGTATGTAACTTAAGCACTGGTCAATCTCATGCTGATGAGCAGTATCACTTTACGAAGTCCATTCCTCTCTAGCCAACCCGACAAATCAATTCAACCGATATGCAGCTGAAACACGTCCAGCATGCCAAAAGCAATGGGGTTGTAAGCCCATGATAGCCAAGCTAGAGATTGTTCGACTGAAAACCGCAACGTCATCTTCTTGATTTTAGCCAATCCTGACATTTAGCCAAACGGCTAAATTCATTCATTGGTCCACACATTGTCACGAGGTGTTACTCGACACGAATTAGTTCGCGTCATCAAGATGGCATGGAATACTACCAATGCTTGTCAAAGTCTCTACTTCACAATTCAATCCGCCATCCCCCCACAACAACAACCATAATGCCCAGCTACCGTGAACTTCTGTGCACCAAACTTTCCACCAATTTCCGTGAGGCCACGGAAATCGTCACCCACCAGGAGCTACCGAAGGCAAGAACCGGTCACATTGTGGTAAAGAACAAATTTCTGGGCATCAACGCCACGGATATCAATGTGACCAACGGGGTCTTCAACGAGAACCCTCCCCCTTTCGGCACAGGACTGGATGCAGCTGGAACTGTAGTCGAAGTCGGTCAGGGTGTCACTCAGGTCAAGGTTGGGGACTACGTTGTGTACGACAAGTTCGGAGCTTATGCTGAGTACGTGGAAGTTCCCATCGGATCTGTGCACAAACTTCCTGAACTGTCTCCAGCTGCTCTCCCCTTGACGGTATGCGGTATTTCTGCGTCGATTGCCATTAAGGAGTGTGGTGAACTCAAAACCAACGAGACGGTGTTCGTCACGGCTGCAGCTGGAGGCGCTGGGCAATTCGTAGTGCAACTCGCCAAAATGGCAGGAAACCACGTCATTGGCACGTGCAGCAGCGACAACAAAGCTGAATACCTCAAGAAACTCGGCTGTGATCGGGTGATCAACTACAACAAGGAGAATATCGATCAAGTCCTGAAGAAAGAGTACCCGAAGGGCATCGACATCGCTTTTGAGACCATCGGTGGTCAGATGTTCAAGACGGTGTTCGACAACATGGCCATTCGTGGTCGAATCATTGTCTTCGGACACATCTCAGAGTACAGAGGTGATACCCCACGCTCACCTTTCACTGTTAGCGCGATGAATGAGGTTCTGCTGATGAAAGCCATTACGGTGCGTGGGTTCTTGTTGCGGACGTACAGCGACATCATCCCGACGCACATGGAAAATCTCTTCAAGTTCATCAAGGAGGGGAAACTAGTCGCTGGCGTGGACCCCACGGAGTTCCACGGACTGGAACAGGTCCCGGACGCCATCGATCACATGTACGCGCACAAGAACATCGGCAAGATCATCGTGCAGCTCCCGTAATTGAGTTTGGTAGCAACGCAGCCATTTCGTTTTTTTCTCGAGAATTTCCACTATCAAAAGAGAACAAGACACGTTGAAATGAAGCACTTTCTCGCTTTAGCAAATCTGACAATTCACCACACCGTTCATTTTCCAATCCACCCTGTAGCCAGCAAGAGTTCCGACAAAATCACCTCCAACCAAGAAAATCCAACTTTACCATGAACGACGTGGTCCAGATCCTCCTTCTGCTCTGTCTAGTGTCGTTGGAAGCTGCCGGGCTTGTCGACGAGGATCGCATCAACTCTATCCATCGCCTTCTCCAACGTGACAAGGACGAATCCGACCCAGTAACAACTACCTTTCTGGCCCAAATCTCCGCAGCTGCTCTAGTGAATGATACAGGCGAGGATTTCGCGGCTTTTGTCGATGCTCTAGCGGCAAATGCGTCGACGAGGAACGACAATTGGTCCAGTGACGGCAATGTGTTCGAAGACTTCGAGAGCAACTTCACTACAGCTTTGAGCTCGGCAATTGACGATGAGAATGCGTCGATCTCCTTGGATCAAGACGTTGGCGCAAGTTCCGGCAGTAATGGAGAATTGGAGCACGAAATCGACGGTGACGCCAACTTGACCAGTGAAAACCTCCCCATCGGCTTGGCGACAACGCAAGACACCAGCAACTTCCTCGTTCTGCTAACGATCAGGTTACCTGGTACCAGCTAGACGGACAGTAAGACAGAACTCGCAGTAAGAAAACTACGGTAGCGTAGTTAAAGCCAACGTTTGTATTGTATATGATCAAACCGCCAAGTTAATTCCATTCCACCACGGTTTTAATGATAAAGATACTGAAACAAATGCGAAATCCCTGAACACATACGTTTCGTTTGTACATTGATGTCACTTAGCTATGCTAACGACTTCCTATGTCCGTTCTAGTGTTCGCCCCTATGTCGACCACTAGCCTTCATCCCGGCCAGAGCTACTCTCCGCCGTTACCCGGTGTCAACCCCATCGAGTTGACCAAAAAGTGCCGCTTGGGAATTGTCCACGATGTTGTCTCGGATCGTAGCTCCATCATTGTCCGCTCAGTGAGTGACATCCGGTACGAACTTCGCTTTTGCAAAACCTCTCAAAGTCGGTTGGTGTACTCGAAATCCGGCCGCTGGTACTCGGAATTAGACTATGCTGTGTCCTTCATACAGAACTTAGCTTGGAAATAGTGTCCGTCTCATTTTAATTGAGCTTTCACAGTAACCGGCCAAAATCTCTGGTAGTGAAAGGGTTGAAAAACCTCAGTTTTTCCTTCTTGGCCAGAAGTTCTTTCTGTCATTCTGTCATTTGTCGTGTCGAAGAGAAGCAATGAATCGAAAGTGGTACGAGCTGGTGGGTGAGGATGGCAATGCGTTGACGTCGGTCAACTACGTCGCACTGCCAGACGATGCGATGGTTGTTGATATGCGGAAGGCGGTGTTTGCAGAAGTCTCTTGCAATCTCCCTGCGAATGTCATATCGCCCGACCTAACGGTTTTTGCGAACAGAGCAGCATTTGCGGCAAAGCAGAAGTTGGAAGTGGATTCTCCGATCAATTTGCTCGGTGGATCGAAGAAGGAAGCGCTCATTGTGCAAGTGCAGCAGCGTCGAGCGGCTATTACCATCGATATACCCCAAGTCAACTGGACTGTCGCTCCTAAACCGTGCCCTCAGCTCCTCGTTAGAGATGACGATCAACTGATTGAATTGCCACCATCTTACGTCAGTGGTACCGGAATTGGTCGCCGTGATCAGGCGCTGATCCTCTATCGTCGGCCACCTCTGGTGAAGCAATGGAATGAGATCAACAGGTGCTCAATCCAAACGTATGCGCTTCTTTGGATTGTCGGTTTACCTGGAACGGGAAAGTCATGCGCAGCGTTCGCCTTCGCTTGCTCACTTGATCGATCGCGCTGGGACGTGATTTGGATTCACTACTCGCGAATTAAAGAACATTTTAATTGTGTTTGGCTTCAGGGTAATCAGAAAGTGGTTTGCGTTGTGAAGGAGAATACGCTAGAGCGTGATCTAGCAGCCATCTTGAATACGACGTCGCAGACAAGGAAAACGATTGTATTCCTGGATGGGTATGTCAATTCATCTGCAGCTGTAGAGGCAGCTCATCTCAAGTGCCTACGTTGGCATCAACAAGACAAAATCAAGCATCGACTAGTGTGTGTTTGCTCGATGGTTTCTCTCGGAAAAGAATATCGACCAGAACTTTACAATCAGATTCCGGCGAAAGTGGATGAGGAGTCACGGGACTGTGAAATGGAGGATGTGGAGATGTCGGCTGGAGAATTACACAATCTGGAGGTGGTACATGAACAGGAGCTGTTTGAGCTGACATCATGGTGCTTTGATGATTACAAGAAGGCAGTCCTCAACGACGATTTCTTTCGTAATGTAGCGGCCATGTTTCCTACACAGTCTGATCCAGAAAAGGAAGCGACGGAGCGAACCAAGTTGTTGCAAGAGAAGTACTTTATTGCCGGTGGAAGCGCTAGACTCATGTTTGAAACTTCGACAGAGCAGGCAAGTGAAGCACTCGACATAGCAATCAGGTTTACAACTCCAAACATTGAGCTTTACCTTCAAGGCTTTGTTGCCGATTCGTCATCTGGTGCTGTCAACCGTTTACTTGCATGGTATGACGGTCCCAGTGGTTACGATGTTCGATTGGTGAGCGAGTACGTCGTGCGTCATTTTGCAATGGTCATGGGTCCGCGTCTAGTCGAGAATTTCGCGAGGGCTTGCAATGTTAATCCATCCATGGATGGGTTTATCCTTAAGGCTTGGTTTTTTGCCCATCTAAGCCATAATGGCCTGGCGTGGAGCCGGCGTGTGGGGGGAGATACAGTAGAACACCAGAGCTGGGAGAAATCATCCATCTTCATTATTAATCCAGCCAAGTATCCGATTGCTGTTTCATTGGATGGTCCGGTGTGGATGGCTCCAAAGAAGTGGAACCAAGGCGGATACGATGCTGTTTTTATCGACAAAGCAGCACAACTTGTTCGGTTTGTTCAAGTGACGCGTGCTGAGTCCCATAAGTTCGACCCAAAACACTTCGTCGAGCTCTTGAACAGCCTCGTCGCTGGTGATCTGGAGAAAGTTGCTGTGGTTGAAATGTGTTTTGTCGTCCCAATGGCTCGGCTGGAAACGTTCAGGTTACCAGTGAGCACGGAAGACTTCAAGAAGATCGTTGTGGGAGTTACTTCGTCGCCATCGCGAGCTACTCGGAGTTGTCCCGATCAAACATTCAAAGCTTGCAGTGCAAACGTCATTGCCATCGGAGTTGAGTGCCGGGCATTTTTTTAGCCAATCAGATCACACCAATGGATTTTTTTTTTATTTCTAACAAATGTGAGTTCATCTTGAGCGATAAAAAAAAATATATATACCCGAAGGCGAACCAACAGTGCGGCTCAAAAGGCGATTGGTGCCGACACCACGCGAAGTATAAGCCAGACCAGTGATTGCTGAACCTGTAGTTACTAAACCTGCAGTTGATGAGCCAACAACGTCTGACTGGATTGAAGAAATGTATGGAGAGCACGTCAAGTCTGTTGATAAATATGATCAACCCAAGTTGGGAGATTCGCGAGTATTGTCACCAGGTGATTGGATCAAGTCGAAGATGCACGTACTTACAGTAGTTAGTGATTCCATCGACTACAAGCATAACGATGATGTTATAACTAACTTTGGAAACGACGGATACACGTATCTGTTGCAATATCAATGCCAAGAGAGCGATGGATCGCCGTTTCTTGATACGTTCTTCTTCAAAGTCTAATGAAGACCGCGAATCATTCGAGCAAGCAAACATTGAATGCAAGGTGGAATACTTCCTTGCAACCAAATCCTATGATGACAGATTGTATCAATTATGCATGTTTGATTCAAAGAATCACCCATCAATGATGGACCATCATTGAACGAAGGAAAACTAAAGGGAATTGCTGCTGGTTGTAGCAATGGAAGGATGAATACAGTATGAAGTGAAGGAGCCAAGCACCCCCAGTTCAAAGTCTTTTGAGCGAATTGACATTCAAAATCAGAGCAGGAGTTGGCAACACTAACTCAGCTGGTAGAATTAACAATTGATGAAATGCGTTTAGCTATGGTTGATACATACACGAGGTGCGGACGAAGACCACGTTGTAAATTACAATTCTTATACCGACCAGGCAACCGCACTCGTTGAATGTGGAGCATGTCTTGACGTTTGTGTGATGCAAATGGCCAAAAGGCTGTAGCGTTACATTTTGAAATCCCCACTGCCAAACGACAACACCCCAAAGAAATGACGGTATACCTCCTAGACAACGAGATGGGCGATAGTTGAGGAAATGCTTGCGTTCCTGAACAGCTTCGAGTGGGATGAAGACCTGATTAATGAAGATCACGTCAGCAACGTAGATATTGAGTGCCTCATCGTTCCAACCGATGCTTCTGCGTCTGAATCGACCTCGAATGTCACGAAAACACCGAAGCGAAAAAGAATCCGAACTGGTTGGAGTTCGTCCACTGGACTCCAGCGACGTAAGCGAGCCGAGTTGCAGTTTCTACGAGCTCAAGTGAAGGAAATGGAGGCATATGTGAAACAACTGAAGACCAGAGTCGCCCAACCGCTGATATTTTGTGAAATGGATCGCGTGCCAATTGATTGGCGAGAAGTAGCTCTAAACGAATTCATTGAGCGAAAGAAGTCGAAAGAGGCCAACTGTATCCTCAAAAACATCTTAGGCAACTTGACACTTGCCAACAACACGCTGAATGAAGTGCAACAAAAGTAGCTACTTGTATCCTGTTACGATAACAATCCTGAAGAAGCTCATCGCTGGGGCTTCCGAATCTCATGAGCTTCTGTGCATGAAATGAGCTGCGACCACTACGTCCAATGGATCGGTAAGCACGTGGAACTCCCCAATGGCTGTACAGAAGCAGAAGCGTTTGGGAACTTCGAATGGACTTGCAGAATGTTTATTCAAAGAAGGAGAACATCGCTGGCGTGATCGACACTCATCAATTAATTGACGAGGGACTGAATTCCTCGGGTGAAATGGAGTCTAGCATCGAGAAGCTGTCGCGCTCGACTCTCTTCAAGATCCGCCAATTGTTATGGGATTTTACAGACGCAACGTGGCAAGTGGACGTGGTTCGAGCAAGTCACGTATTGTTTGGGGGTTATACAAGAAGTGACGGGAAAGGGAAAATTGTGTCGAGACGAGAACTGGAGCTAGCTCTAGCCTGGAGGTGCTGGGATTTCTCTGATGGGACCAGCTGTACGGTTGTTTTGCGGATCAAAACAGCGCACCTTGTCGACGTGGAAGCGATGCTAACAGCGTTACTTAAAGTTTTCCCTGTTGTAAAGTACGAGCTTGCACCCGTACTGGATTCAGGGACGCAGGTAGTTGTAAGTGTGCAAATGCTTTTGTTTAGCTGACAAATCCAGATCAATTCGAGTATTCCATTGCTTTTTGAGTTGAGCGAGAATTCCAGATCCACAGGGGTAACACTTGCATCTGGTTCTTTGCCACGATCTCCAGTACAGCTCGTAACTCGTCCACTTATCACAGTGTCGACGGGATTAATGTTGTTCCCCGCGATCTGTATTTGCTTGAAAACGAATCGTACAATACTGTGTACCGCATCCTCATGGATCTTTGACGGCAGGTTGGAGATCACCACTCTCCCCCTGTCCAGGTCGTCAAAGTCCCACCGCCTCAACCGTCCTTCGTTAACGTCGAGCCATCGCTCAAAAGCTTCCTAAGTGATGGCAGCACAGAGCGAAGCTAGGTCCCCAATAAGCATCTCCATCTTCATCAATGAAGGGAGCTGGGTGTTCCAATCTCGAAGTCGAATCTTCCTTAGCGTTGACGATGTCTTCCTCATGAACCACTAGTCTTGTCATGGAGTTGCTACAGATATGCAAATGTCTTTGGTTTTATGATCACCAAAAGTGTTAATGCACTAAACTTCAGAAAGGTTATCAATGTCTCATTCTTTGTGTATTCCATCACTTGGTCAAGCCACGATATCCGTCGTCTTGGTAGTAGTCACAGGTGTACATCGCATTACAAGCTGCGGCTGTTGAAGGGTATCCAGGAATCCCAAGTGGAGTAATGACACCTTTTCCTTTCGAATCCGTTGAGCCCATTGGGATACAGCGGAAGAAACAAGTGAAGAAACTTAGGAACGAACGTGAACTCTGTGTAGTCTCCGAGTCTGCTTTCACTGTGTCGAATGGGAAGGCGATTTCCCCCACGTTTCTCCGCATCGGAGAACTCTCAGGACTGCCATCGATATAATCCGGGCCTGAACATTGGCGAAGGGAAAAATCCTCTCCAGACGATTCCTCTCGCGTTTCTGAATCATTGTCAGTGTCTGAATCCTCTTTGGCATTTAGAATCGCTTCCCCCAGCAACGCTGAGAACCGTCGAGCGTCTGTTTTCACCTCGTGTAACTTGCTCTTCACAGCTTCACGAGCTGCCAATTTTTCCTCTCGCTCCTTCACAGATCGCGTCAAGTCTTCCGTCGTCTTCGCTTGAGTTAAAAGCTCGTCTTCCACTGCGTTGATCCACCGCTTCCGCTCCAAACTGGATCGAGCTCTGCACTTGACGTGTTTACCAGGAAGCACATGGAGCGAAAACTCCATTTCGTTTTCTCCATCTCCCACTGCGATCTCTAACAGTTCGTACACAGCTACAGGAGTGGAGGAGGCGATGGCCTGCGTCTGGTTCGCGTACACTAGCCAATGGGAACCCATGACCACACAATAACGAGTCTTCCAGAGCTTCAACGGCTTCATCTTGATGGTTTTCTTCTTCTTGTGGGAGTCTTTCAGTTTAAGATACCCTTCCATTCGGGCTCCAGAGATATATGGCAATGTAGCGTCACGTGAGACCGTAGTTTCAATGGATTCTTTCGTTGTAGCAGCCGTAATAGCAGTTTTCCATTTCGTAGCCTCCTCTGCAGTCTTGGCTGTGAACTCCAAGTACACTCCACTGCTGGTTTCCACTCGAAATCCTGTGCCTTTCAGCCCCGATCCACTTCGTCCAAGACTCGTAAACACTGGACGCCACTTCTCCACCCCCACCAGTTCGTGTTGTTCCACTGCCAAGTTAGGAAAGCGAGGTTTGCCTTCATCCAGTACACAATTCTCTGAGTAAATCGTCAGAGTGCTGCCTTCTAAAACCACGAAGCGATCTCGCCAAACGGATCCCAAGTTGTGGTGTCGAACACGAAGATATCCGTACGTTAATGGGGTTTGGTCACTTGTTTCGACTGCTGCAGCGACAGTAGCGAGATGTGCAGCCACTTCTTGGGTGAATTGTCGTTCGGATAGACTCAGAGATCGCTCCGCCACGACGAAATTAAGTTCGTGCTCTAAAACTTGTATCCACTGGTCTCTGGCTTCCACTGTTGGTGCGGTAAAGCACGAGCTGTGTCGAGAGCCTTTGACTTCCACTTTGAGGCCCAAGTTCTCGTCTTCCTTGCCGATAGTTAACCATGAAGCAGTTGGTACTTCCCACGATGAACAGGAAGTGATCTCGATATCAAGAGATGGAGGTTCCTCGTCTGTAGCGGCTGATTGTTGAGACGAATAGCAACGCAACCGACAACCGATGAGAACTGCGTACACAGATCCCAATGGTTTCAATTTGGAACTGCCAGGGATTCGAATGGGGGACGACGACGTCTGCCAAGGCGTTAAAACTCCTTCCATTGCAGCCGTTCGGAAGACAAAACCAGAGAGTTTCGAGTCTTTCGCTAGCTTATCTTCAGAGATCTCCATAGTTAAAGGTTTGTCTTCGAAGCCGCTATCGTCAGAGTCGTCGTCATTTCCACTGCTACTGTCATCCACTGCTACTTCTCGCTTCTCTTCGACTGGTTCTTCATCTCTTTCAAGTTTCAGCATCAGTTTCTCATCGGCAAGAAGTGCTTCACCTCTTGCAAAGTCGATTCGACTGGCAAAAGCTTCCATCCACTGGTCTCGTTGCGACGGAAGGGTAGGGAAAATCTCCAGCATCGCTGTGTTTTCGACTTGGTCAATGTTGAAATCATCAATAGTGTCGCCTCGCAAAGGATGAAGCAAAACAGCAAATGCCGAGGACATCGAAATAGCATCGTTAGCTCCTGGGAAGAGATGACGCAGATTGGACTTGGTCTTTGGACTGTGAGCAGAAACAGCGAGTGAAGCTACTCCTTCTGACAATAATTCCACTGCTTGGGCCGTGCATGTAGGAGAATCTTTACGATAATACGCACTTTCATCCTCAAAGACCGAGACTTGACCTCTCATGTTTAACACAAGGAACCCTTCATGAGGAAGCGGCACTTGCGAAGCGTGACGAGCTTCACCCGAAGAGAGAGGAGCCTGAGCAAGACGGAAAGATAAGTACCCAGTCATTGGAGGTTCTTCTTCTTCTTCTTCTTTCACAATTGGAATTGGATGAGGAGGAAGAAAAATCTCTTCATTGTGACTTCGTTCTCTTTTATCCACGAGACTTCGACGACCAGGAGACAAGGGAGATTTCGTCTCCAGTAGCTGTTCCTCTAACATCTCCAGTGCTGCAGCTTGTTCAGCTCCAACTCGAAGTTGTCGGATCCATTTAGCTCTTTCTGCGTCTGTTGCAGCACTGCAACTCAATACAAATTGCTCCTGAGTCACTATCTGGAAAGGGAATCGAGGCGCTCGATTCCCAGCTGTCACAGGCCAACACCGAACACTTGGAGTCCACGCGCGAGTACTCACTACACGAAAACGTGCCTGTTCCTCACCAGCTTTTAAAGAAGAAGTGGATTTCGTAATGACCAATTCGTTACCATTTTCCAATGCCACACTGCGTTCTTCAATTGTTGTTGGAGTTTCACGTCGTTTCCAATGCTCTTCTTGTGGTAAATTAAAGTCCAATCGCATTAGTAGAAAGCCTCTTGCATCCACTGCAATTTCACTGGCACCTCCCTTCTCAGCAACTTCATCCGCTAATAAACTTTGCGCTAAAACAGTGTCAAGTGCTGCTCGAACCACTTGCACCCACAACCGCTTTTCCATTGTGTCTCGTGCTTCGAAGCGTAGCCATTCATGACCACTTGTTTCCACTGCAAACCGATTAACTGCAGATCGACTATCATCGTCTTTTACAGCCAGAATTGTCGCTCCTTCTCCTAAACCAGCGCCACTTTTGAATCCTTCTCGACTGGCAAACAGTGAAATTGTCAATCCATTGACAGCAACGTAAACTGTTTGGACACGTTTCCAGAGGGAATTGGAACTGTCACCGGACGTTTTCTTTAAGTAACCATCGAGTTTGAGAGTTGCGAGAGCTGCTGCTTGTTCAGGTAACGGAGGAAGAAGTGCTAAAAGACTGTCATCCGCTGCTAAAGTCGTCCCATAAGCTTCGTCAATAGCTTGTAACAGAGCCAATTCACGTTGAGCATAGCAACTCAACAGTAAATCCAAGTCAGGAAGCTTTGCAGGATTCCGAACACGATAGAAATCTGCCAGTTTCTCTCGAAATTGTTCCCGTAGTTGTCTCTCGGATTCCGTTTCGCTGCCATTTCCTTCCTCAAGCTCAGCTCGACGTTGTTCCTTTCGAGCGAGCGCAATTCCACGACGAAAAGCTTCAACCCACTGTTGTTTCTCCTTGGCAGTGGCTGCAGCACAGAAGAACGTTTTCCCATCCGTTGTCTCCAGTTCCATCGCGTGTTCATACGTTTGCGTTGCTGTTTTCCCGTGCCAATCACCTGCCACTTCAATGTGAAAATTACCCAAAGGATTCGTCATAGCGCCACCTCCAGGGTTCTTACTGTCGTCATGTGTGACGTAGTATGACAGTTCATTGCCAATGAGCACGCAGTATCTTTTCCTCATGGACGGGATCTTGTGGCCACGTTTCATGAGATATCCTTCCATCAGAATGGCTTCATCAGGTGCAACTTCAGTGGATGGTTTGACTGGGGAAGCACTTTGATGTTCCTCTGCGTATTTGGCAGCAAGTGTAGCACACAACGACGTACATACTGGATCGATCGCGAGTTGACTCTTGTAGACAGTATCAATTTGCTCCAGCAAAGCACCTTCCCGTCCTTCAAAGGCATGCAGTAAAGAGTTCACATCAGAGACTTTAGACGGGTTGTGCTTCTCGTAAAAGTCTTTAATCCGAGTACGAAGCTGTTCCAAAGGACTGCTCGAATCCTTCTTTTCTTCTGCACCTGCTTGAACGTCACTGATACTTGGTTGGCATGCCACTGCAGCTCTTAGAGCTTGAGTCCAGTCGTGAATAATCTCCGCAGCATCAGAACGTAGCAAGATAACCCCGTTCGTTTGAGTTTCCAAGGGAAACGCCAACGTTTCTGCCAGTTTTGCAGTAACAGGGTGTACACTGACAACCACATCCGATAGTAAAGCTGTATGGCCACTATGAGCCACCACGCTACTTTCGAAACATTGCCAATGGATACCGTGGAGCGTGCAAAAGCATTTGCGGTAAGAAGGTCCCAACCGGGGGTGTTTCACCGACAAATAACCTTCTCGATAAATAGGTCCACTTGAAGCAGGACGCACATTGGGTGGCGATAATGGAGGAAGGAAAGCTGCAAAAGTCCCGTCCGAACTCACGTTCGTGTCGTAAGTTGCATCCAAAGACACCAATAGCTGTCGTTCTCGTCCAGCAAAACTCGTCAGTAAAGTTTCCACATCCCCCACGCGTTTCGGGTTATGTCGTTGGTAAAATTCCACCAACTTCTCCTGGAAAGTGGTGGCTTCAGTGGAAATAACCGGTGGCAATGTCGATGGCGATGTAATCGGTGGCAATACAGATGCAGGCTCCGGTTTCGAGATACTCGACTGCGGTGTTAAAGCGCTTCTCAACTTCTCCATCCATTTACCTTTCGCTTCAGCAGAAGTTGCTTGAAGTACTAGTAATTCAGTGGTAGAACTGAGTGTTTGCCCTTCCATTTCATGGCCACCAGACAGGAAAAACTGCAATTCCTGGTCGGATACCGTCGATTTGTTCATCGTTGGGGACGGACTCGGGTAGTCGTGAACTCCAGTGACAACGAAAACAGCCAATGGAGCTCCACTTTTGCTCTGTTCCTCGTTTTCATAACGTTCCAGGCGATTCCCAGCCAAAATACAGAAACTGGAGGTAGTATCCTTGTTCCAAGTGAGCCAGTCTGTCAGATCTCTGGAAGAGCGAATAGCTGGTGATGGAGGGGCACTGGTAACTGGTTGAGGGGAAGACTGAGGAGCAGGAGTCACTAGAGCCGCTAGAATGTTCTGAACGTTGCTGTCTCTTGCCATTGAAGTTCCATAAAGACGATCCAAATGCTCAACCAGAGCCTGCTCCCGTCCTTTGTAGCGAGTCAACAGCATCGGCACGTCTCCGAGTTTCCCAGGGTGATATTCCGCGTAATAACGTTGTAAAATAGTCAGGAATTCTCGTCGAGCCGAGTCGTAGGAGAGTTGGCGTTCACTTAATCCCGTTTTCTCTTCGTCGTCGTCTGCAGGTTGATCGAACAGTCTTGCACCTCGTTTGGCATCGTGTTGGTACCGTAACAGTGCTTGTTGAACGCCGTTGAGCCAACGATTCTTCTCTTGAAGACTGGGAGCACTACAGTAGATACTTTGGTGCTCGCTGGTTTGCAGTAGGAAACCATGATCGTAGTGCATCAGAGTGGCGTGGCCGTCCCAATTCGACACGCCACAGACGTGGAATGTGGAGCTTCGTATCGTGAGACGACGCTGAGGAGCAGTCACAGTCACTGCCTCTTGATGTGTGGCGAAGACGTAAAGCGTTAAGGCTCGAAGCACGCAGTACTTCTTCTTCATCGTCTCTTCAAGAGAACTTTTCTCCACCAAATAGCCTTCCACCACCACTTCCGACGTCAGTTCCGCTTGAGTTTCCACCGGTTTAGCAGCTTCTGAGGTCTCTTCTTTCTGCTTTTCTTCACTGTTTTGTCGCTTAGGAGATACCGGAGTGGATGCTAACAAGTCGAACGAATCTCGACGGGATTTAGCAGCTCGAGCTCGATGTGGAGACAGTGGAGGCATCGTAAGACCAACATGTAAAGCTGCGACCCAATCTTCCTGACTCTTCTTGAGTGGAGCACTACACCGCAACGTCTTCCCTTCGACTGTAAGAACTGCGAATGCATGTGGATACTGTTCGTTGGAATGAGCTTTTGCACTGCTGCTGAAAGGAACCACAAGGCGTCGCATGGGAGACGTAGGTTTGACTTTCCCATCCCATTCCGCCACCTCCGCCACGTGTAAAACACCACTTGGAGCGTCCATTTTCGTCACGAAAGCATCTTGATCCGCGTACCAGCACAAGGTGTTGCCAATTAGAACGTAGTAGCGACGATGCATCGTTGTCCGCATTGGATGTTGACACAGTAAATAACCTTCCACTAACGGATCCAGTTGAGACGGTCTCGTATGAGCAGATTCATTGCCAGTACCTGCTTCATCTCCCCATGAAGCTAGTCGTTTGGTCCTTTGTTTGGCTCGTTGAGCGTCTTCAAGGCTCTTGGCAGCCACTTGACGGAGGATTTTACTCTCCGCCGCACACTGTTGAACACGCTCGACCAGTTCCTGCTGCTCCTTGGAGTTCGCTACAGTCTGAAGCTGTAACAGCTCTACATTCCGTCCATGTGTAGCTTCAGCACTAGCTGCTACTTCCACTTTAGCTGCGAGTCTCTCCACCGTCTCCATAGCTTGATCGAACGTCGATTCTTCCGAACCTAAAGACGACGCGTGCACACGTTGTCTCGCCTCCTCTAGAGCGTTTTGCAGTGCTTGAAGCTTCTGTAGCGCTTCTCCTTGTAGCGTCTTGGCCGTCTCCAGCTGCGCGTTCAACTCTACTGCAATGGATCGATTCTGTTGAAGTGCTGCCTCGGCATTAGCTTGTTCTCGATGCTGTCGACCAGCTTTCTCCACTGCTTCAGTGGCTTGTTGAATCGCACGAGTGTGACGTTGCGAGTCTTTGAGAAGCTCTTGCTGTGCCTCTGCGATCTCCTCCTGAGCCAATCGATCTGGTTCTTTCAGTGCGTGCTGGAATGCTTCGATCCAAACGTGCTGTGTCTCTCTCGAGTCTGCACGACAGTGTAAAGTGCCACCTCCATCCACGTCCAAGTATTTAAGTACTAGAGGTGGTGGGTGTGGCGTATCCGTCGACGGATTTCCAGGTGTGATACGAAGATCAATGATCTCGAGTACACGTTTCGGTATAGCTCCAGAGCGTTGAGCTTCGTCCTGCGTGACGTAGAACGACAACATGGTGCCTTTAAGCACGGCGTAGTGCCGCTTCCTAGAACGAAATTGAGTCAGTATCAAGTAATTCTGCATTTTTTCTTCAACGTCAACAAACGTACATGGTGGGCACTTTACGACCACGTTTCCAGAGGTATCCCTCCATGATCCAATGTCTCTTTAACACTATAGATCTGCGCTCTGCAGACGGTTGGGAAGAGGCGGATCATGAAAAAGGTTGGACCTCATTTAACCCTTACAGCACTGGGTAATGGTGGATGTGGAGGAGCTTCCCAAACGTTATTATCGAAGTTGCTTACAATAACAGAAGCTCACAGATGCTTTCAGCCAAACTCCAGCGTTGGATGAGCAACGATACGTCTGTTCAAATAGCCATCGGAATCAAGGTTTTCTTTCGTTGGTGTGATTCATGTTCTGGTGGTGAATAATGCGGGTGGGGGATACCGTCTCCAAGGTGTTTACGGGGAGTTTCCGAAAGCCGAAGCAGTAAACGACGTTCTGCACTATGCTGTCAAAAATTCCACCATGCTCTTGCGTGAGAAGTGAAGCAGGCACTTGCGGGTTCAGAAGTACTGTCAATTTTGTCACCGACTTCGAGGAGTGGGTCTTCTCGAGAAGTCTGGATGATAGAATTGAGCATTACCTGTGGTGATGCAGTGCAAGGGGGGGGAGGCTTGACGTGTCAATAAGGAAACCAAGTGAGTAAAACATACACAACCATTGATTTCCTTGTTAAGCAGTAGCGGCAGCAGCGGGAGCGTCCACACCAACCTCTAGTAGTACACTCTCACTGCCGCTGGTACTATTAAACTCACGCAACCGATCAAGGTACGCCATCGCAGCTCCATTGCACCAGGATTTGAGCTGGAAGTTGCCCTCGAAGAAGGCGCAGTGGCTGCCTTCGCCCGTAGTCACCAGCATGGCCTTAGGTTTCCTGTGGAACTCATCGTATGGAATCGTCTCCTTCGTGCACACAGGGTCATCTAGAGCGTTAATGCACAGCAGCGGCATCTTGAGGTTGTCTATGTCGCGCATGGGGTTGTTCACCTTCCAGTAGGACTCTAGGTTCTCGTATCCATGCATCTTCATGTACACGTGGCGGTCGAACTCACTGATACTCGTGGCTTTCAACGCTCCAGCCACATCGACGACATCCTCCAACTCGTTCTTGTGTCGAAGCAGGAACGACTTAAGAGTGAACGTCATGAGGAAATTATACACGGGGTTGATCTTACCACGACAAAAGAGGTCGAAGGCGTTGTACCCGGGCGAGATCAACACTCCAGCACGAAGGTGTGAATTGTCTCCAAGTTCACACAGATAACTGCACAAAAGGCCGGCTCCAGCAGAACAACCGATACCGTAGAGTTCACTGTCTGGAAATGTTTTCTCCACGTGGGCAATGGCCTCTTCCAGGTCCCGGACACATCCAAAGGCCTGGAGCTTTGGTGTCGAGAGTTTCATCCCTCCGTGGCCTCGTTTATTGAACACCACAGGGCGATAACCATGAGCCAGAGCTTCAGCACACAGTGAACGCATGTTTTCACTGCAGCCCACGAGTCCGTGCATGATAATGGCAATGGGAGAGTCATCTGCCAAAGGTTTTGCCATTGCCACTGAAGTCTCAAGGGCCCAATCCAAAGAGGCCTGACCACCATCTTTGAACGTTAACACGTCTCTCTTGTACTTGACAGGGGATTGAGGCACCAGAAACGTCAGGAAACATTGAATATGTCCATTTGTCCACCATGTAGGTGTATACTTGTCCAGCATGGGCTGCAACGCCTGTAACAATGCAAACACCGCAAATAAGGTTAGACACAGTCCTAAAATACCATATTTACCGCATTATCACTTACCCCTGAAATGAACTCGTTTAACTCCGAGTCACCGGCAATTATGCGCTTGGCTGCACCAGTGCGAGAGCCTACAATGCCTCTTGCGGCCAGTAACACGCAGCCGGAGATCAGTGTGGCCGCAGCAGTCGCCAGCATACTCCTGCAACAAAGTGACATACATTCCTGTCGTTAGTGTTTGTCATGAAGTGAAAAAAAATGCAATAACCCGATTGGCACATTTGAGAATCGGCAAAACGCCACAGTGTCCACGTTGAAAAGAAAACAACGGGCACGCGGAAAGTTGCCATTGAGTGTCTAACCCGATGATTTGCGTGAGCGATGCAATAGCCAAAATGGCAAAGATACTCACTCTTTCGAGGCTGTTGTAGCCACCATAGTGCTCAACATAATAGTGCCGCTGCTTCGGTCAGTGGCCTGCGTCGCCTCCGCCCTTTTGTGTTCTGCAACGCGTGAACGGAAGTGCCGCAATAGCGACCATCCGGCCGTGCATCCGGTAGTTTCTTTTTCCATGGCGAGCAACGACGGGGAATCAGACAATTTGCATAGTGAAACCAAGTAAATAAAAGTGCTTAACGGCCAAGGACTCGGAAATGGATCCGCTGGTCAGAACCAGTGCGAACGCGAAATCTGTCGCCACGCAGCCGACGTGGCCTTTGCTGCCATGTACTACATGTAGTACGTGGCACCGATGCAAAAAGCACTAGATGTACATATATGTATGTACTCCTCTTTGGGCCGTTGCTCTCCCTCCTTGCCAATTAAAACATTCATGCAATGATGAAACGTTGCGGATCAATTTTGCGATCTTCTAGCAAAAAGCAAGATACATTCTGCCAATGACGGTTTGCCACCGCATGCAGCAGTGATCTCGGGCATGTATCTGGTCGCAAAGGTGTGTGCGCCTTGATGTCGAGTGAGCCACTGCGAGTTCGGTGCAGATCTTTACAAAGAGGGCTTGCAGGTGTCTGCACAACTTAAGTACATGTATTTCTTATGGATAAACCTCAGTACAGCTAAAATTACATTTGAAAAGAAAATGGCTCCACAATTGAGTATGAAAATGAATCTCTATATACAGCAGTCGTCCAAGAGCTCTCTGATTCAGTTGGGCACGACGTGGTGATCCTAGCTCAACAAAAATGGCTTCGCGTCCGGCGTCTCTGCGTCGAGGCAGCGGAATCGGTTTTGCAAGTGATGCGTCTCGCCTTCATCAGCAGACCACCCGCGTGGCAACTTACCTACTTTTTCACTTTGGGCAATCTTTTCACTGGAAAGCCTCCCGCGGTTCAATCCGACGCCGATTTGATCTGTTTGACCGTTTTGGTTGCAACGTTCTGACACCTTACTCTCTGTCACTACGGAATTTCACTCGTTTAGATTGAACTATTGGACTTTCGTGCTAATTGTCCTCAACTTCGTCAGCAAAACGTGGGAGAAACGTACGTAATTGTCTCGACAGCGCACGATTTCGCAGCCGAGGTCGAGTTGCATGGCTCTCACCCAGCAGACCCGGGTTCGAGTCCCGGTGTGGGAACCTGTACTTAACGTGCGTCTGGACGGTACTATACCGTGCCAGTTTGGATGAAGCGTCTCGAAGTGTTTATCAACGAGAAACAATGGAATCCAGTTTTCCGGATCCTCGAGGATCGACAATTTAGCGACCAGATTAGTGGCTGTAGCGGAGCCGAACTCAACAGCCTTAGGTCAGTTTCAGATTTTCTCTAAGCTAATAACCTCGACCTCAGCTCCCTTCACCTTCGGATCTCGGAATGACGACTATATCCTACTACTACCTCAAACCTGGGACGCTCGAAACGTCTGGCTTCTTCTACGGCTCGGCCGAGCAAGACGGTTCAGACCTCGGTGCGGAGATCCGCGTGAAACGTGTCGCCAGCTGTCGCTGGAGAGAACTAGATACCTACTCGGCAGAGGTTCCTGTCTCCGCGGTGAAACATCGAGAGGTTTCGGAAGAAGAGGCCTACAATGGTGTTGGAACGTACGTTGGAAGCTGTGTGTGCGTTGCGCATCGCTGGAATGGCGGTGTGGAACGCTGGACCTACGTTGTAGTGACTGGCTTCAAATGGAGTGCCCTGGTAGATCGACGTATACTTCACATCACCGCGGCGGAAGGCAACTTCGAGTTCATCTATGAGGCTGAGCTCCTACAAGACCTAGCAGCGGAAACCTACGCTATGCGGCTGTGCAACGGGAAGTCAACCCTGTCCGTGATGCCGACGGAAATGCGTTCGATCCACGAAGCTGCCTACAAACTGTTCAATGCACGTGGTCGATCTGCTGTCCGATCGGTCGCCACGATTTGCGAGAGGTTAGAGCTGGATACTGTGGAAGAGACGGGTGTTGTACCATTGTTCGACATTTCCAAAATGGAAGTGTCTCACGTGTCGGCCAAATATATTTTGGACTTCATCTTTTATCATGACGGAAGGCGACAAATTCCCGCCACAATAAAGTTGGGTGGGTCAGTCTTCGAAGAACCAGCGGAGGAGGCCGTGCCAGAGGTCACTGCTGTAGAGGTGAATTCAGCAAGCTCTCGTAGTCCTCTCCGAGAACAGACCGGCACCGAATTAGACCCTCTCGAAGAATCCGATGATGATAGCGAGGAAGGTATTCGAGGTGGAATCAGCTCAGCAGCGCGAGCGACCGTCAAAAGAGCGCGCGAGGGCGACCTCATTGACTTTAGTATTCGCGCTCAGGCTCGCCCCCGCCGCGAAGCGAGAGAACAGGCTACCCATGGACTGCAGCAAAGCCTCCTTGACGGTGGCCAAGACGACAGCGATTTAAAATTTCATGCATGATCACTCTGTTTGCCAGAGCCACTGAAAGTACTGGAAAAGGGCAGTTTCGTGCGACCAGGTTGCGGAATACAGTGCACCAAGCCATTGTCAACGGTACGTATATGCACATGAACTCACAGTTATTCGTTGAGCACTTGCAGGCACAAACTGAGCTGCTAGCGTTTCTGCCGCACCCCGCGGTGTTAAAAGGGTTCTACGCTTGGGAATTTGGAACGAGGGGATTGTCGTTATTACATTTTTCGCGGCTGGATGTAAGCTCCAGGCGTCAATTACTGGGCAAGTATGACATGTGTGATTTCTCCAGCGGAAACAGCCTACCATCGGTTTCTCAGGCTCTCAATTTGGATGACATTCTGGCAGCGTTGGATGTACTGTCCCTCCTGGTTGATGAGGTCTATCAAGTATTCGTCGGAGAGGTAGTCACAGCGGCAAGAAAGTTCCTTCTTCGCCAGAAAAGGCTTCGAGCGGTCGTGGACTCTGAAGCATTGGCTGATCTGGTGTTCTGGATTGACGAGAGACTGGAAAAGGTCCGGACATTAATTGTTCTAGGCTCCTGTGACGGCTGTAAATAAATCCAGAGCGAATTCAATGTGGCGCATGAGTCCTACGTCCAGGTGCAAAATATCATCTACGAACGACAACTCGCACGGCTCGAGCACTCACAATGAAACTCAAAACCTGCCTTGGCGAATAGGGCTACTAGTCGTGATCGTGGTCGTCACGGCGCAGGAGCGAGGCTGGTTCCTGAGCACATTCTGGAGGCGCTCCCCAGTCAAGACGGGAAAAGGCTTTGTATGAAGTTCCTCGCGAGTTGCCATGGTCGTGGCTCACAATGCGCCTTTAGCTACCGCGGTTACTTCCGCCCTCGACAACTCCCTGCAGCCGTGAAGGATTTCATCAATGCCACGTATGGGGGGCTCAAGGCTGAACTCCGGGACTTGTGAGGTGAGGAAAATGCGGCTCACGTGCAGGATAACTCAAAAGAGTCTCACTCGAGTGTGTACCACACGGTAGCGACCAGTACAACGAGCAGCTACACTGATGCACGATGTGTTGATCAGCAAGATCACTTCTCCGCGTCGTCGGGTTTCAATTCGGGCAAGGCGATGATCATGCGATCGGCGGAATCACGATCCCCACCAACAACCTTAATTGAGCAAAATTCGTCTCAGTTTGGGCGGTTAGTGCCGACTCTGTGTCGCGCACTACACCGGGCACCGTCCATCCCGCAACCATCAGTTCAAGCCAGCCTGCCACAGTCGACGGGGCTCTGCCTGTCACTGTCGGCCCAAACAACAATGCTACGGTCAGCTCAGCTACACTCGCTACCGTCAGCAGGGTCACTGTCTGTGCTAAGGAAAGCAACTCACCCGGCTCAGCCATTCCAGTCACGATCGGATGCATCTTCTGTGTCCCTGTTGACGCAGCAAACAGCTCCACAGTCGGCGGCACTTCGATTGCCACTGTCGGCAGTACCACAGTCAGCACCATCACAGCCGGTCCTGATAGTACCACCACAGTCAGTGCGACTAAGGACGATACCCGAAGTGCAGGTCGGGACACCAGGGCCAACGCGGAGTAACGTGCATCGCGCAGCAGCAAGCGGGACGTTACGGCCGTCGCAATCCCGATCTTGCACGAGGTTACAGAGTGGGGCGAAGGGAAGCCGCCCGTCACACGAACTCTCGACTCCCCGACTCGCGACCCAGGGTGACTTCGTGGCCCACCTCGCCAAGAGCCAGGATCGAAGTGTCCGGGCACAGTTAGTGCAGATACACCACCGGAAAACTGCTGGGGAACGACTGCTTCAACAGGAGCTGGCTCGCTACAACGTCCCATTCCCTAGTTTCTACCCTACGACGCGCCCGAACACAGTACCTGCACGTTATGAGCTGGATATGTCCAAGCAAGCTGCCTAGAGTGCATACTTGCGCCGTTCGGGCACGCAGGTTGCCGACTTTATTCGCCTCCTGCGCGGGAAATGTGACGCAGACCCTGCTCCCAACAAAGCCTTACATGTGCCAGTTGACGATCCTTCATGGATATCGTATCGATTTGCATCCCACTGGGCGGACATTGTCAGGCACGGAGTCACACCGAGGTGGCACCACGCCCCCCCCCCCTCCCCAAGTGTGTCCTCCCTCCAACCACGGATCTGCTCGCCGGGCATTGAATGCTCTGGTCAAGAACATTAGAAAAGGTCAAGACGAGGATCGTTACCTTGTTCTCGACATTGACTTGGTTCACAGTCTCGATGGGATATTCTGCAGCCCGTTCGGGGCAGTACCAAAGGATGACAGGCCGTTGAGTGAGGATGCACGTGTTATTCACGATCTTTCCCTAGAGGTGAATCGATCAACGACTTCTCTGTGCCACTGGACGAGATCGACATCAGCTATGACGGAGCCAGAGCAATTGCTTCGCGTATTGAGGAGGTGGAGCGCGAGTTTCCTGGCCTTTCGCGTATGATGTCAGGAGATGTCAATGGCGTTTTCCGCCATATACCTCTGCATGCAGATCACTGCTGCAAGTTTGCTGGAACGATCCCCGAACTGGGGATTCTTGTAGTGGATTTGTGCTGCCCGTTCGGCTGGCGAAACTCACCGGCATCATACACTGTTGCTGGTGGAGCCATTAACCATTTGTACTCGTCGTCGAAACCGCGCTGGCCTGGACAACCTCCGTGCGGAGCCTCGCGCTGTGACGGGAAAGTATGGTGCGACGATCACAATTGCGTAGAACCGGACATTGGAACGCGACTAGCCCGGAGCTGAGAACGTTATGGCAGACGCTGGCAGCCGTGTCTGGCAGTCAGAGGTCAAGGCTCAAGCTTTTACTAACTTGTGTGCTGGTTGGACACAGGTTACCATCCCCGCGAGCTCGCGCAAACTCTTGCAGGTCTGGGAGCGTTACTCCGAGCAGGAGCTCTGGCCGGATCCTCACGGGTAGCTTACTCACGGGCATGGGCTCAATGGATATCGTGGTGCCAGTTTATGCAGTATTCACCATGGCTTCCGCGGGACGCAACTTCGGAATCTTCCGCTCAACTTGGCGCCTTCGCGGTCTTCTTGTGGAAATTTGGTATGAACCGCCGACAGCAGGGCAATTCTTATGGTACAATCTGTTCTAAGTTGTGCGCGATACGATGGCGTCATCGGTTTGAACAAGGCTAAAACCCTGGACTGACTGCCCAACACGCGCTGCTGCTACGCGGCATTCGCCGTTTCACAAGCCCCGTTGTTAAGCAACAACCGTTGTCGCCGAGCTTATTGCGACGGATCCACAGTAACCTGGATGTACACCGGACCGAGCACCAGCTCCTGTGGGGTGGATTACTACTGGCCTATTCCTTCCTACTCCGTCGGTCAGAGTATCTGTACATTGGTAAAAAGTACCAACCCTTCGTGCTCCGTCTCAGCGACATCCAATTCTGCGGGAGTGAAGGACAAGAGGTGAAACCACGGAAGGCAGAGATTGTGGGAATTTTATTGAGAGGGGCTAAGAACAACCAGTTCGGACTAGGAGAATTTCGGTTCCAGCACGCGTCTGGCGACCCGATATTGTGCCCAGTGCGAGCCGCTCGCTGGAAAAAGAAGGCGGCCAAAGTAATTGGAACACGACCCGAGGAGCCTGCCCTCAAGTTTGGCAAAAGAGGCGGTATTTCATCAAGTCTAATGGCAAGGATAATCAAGAGCTCGGCGTCAGAAGCGGGACTAGATCCAGCACGTTTCTCTACTCATTCTGTCAGAATTGGCGGTGCGACAAAGCTGCTCAATTCAGGAGCGGACCGACTGGTGATTAAACTGCTCGGAAGATGGCTGTCCTCGTGTTTCGAAGATTATCCAGTCCTGACATCCGAGGGCACCGCTGGTCTGCCCAAGTTGATGTGCCAGTGAGCTGCGTTCAGCAATTTCTATGTGGGGCACCTCCACGCCACTCCCAGGCAAGGGATAATGTACTTCTAGCCCCACGAGATGATCCTTGGAAAGCCGTGATCGAGCACAAGTGAACATTTTTCCATACTGGAGACGCTATCTTCGAGCAGTTGATCGATCGACCATTTTCGCAACTGTTGCTATGATTTCTGCTGCTCTTGCTCACGTGTGCAACTCCCTGGATCTCCTCAACTCTAGCTTCACGTCGTTCGTCTCTAAGTTTACTTCTTTAAACAACGAGGTCACCTTCGTAAAGACCGCGACCAGGTGCTTTGAGATGCCCTTTCCGTCGACACCCTCCAAGAAGGCCCGGTCTTACTTAGCCGCATTCGACGCATCGGCTGCGCAGGATAGGGGGCAAATCGACTGTATTGGTTTGCCTCAGCCACTTTCGAGGGCGTGGTGAGGCGGGTTTGCAGCTCGTTGCAGAAAGCAAAATGAGTGCCGTGAATCGCTGTCGCTCCTTCCTACCTAACCATAGTACTTCTATACCTCAGATTCTTACCGCCTATCGGAAAACAGATCGTCCTATCGGATGATCTCCATTTCCTCACGCGTCCAGCTTTGAATGTTGAAGGGGGCAAATCGACTGTATTGGTTTGCCTCAGCCACTTTCGAGGGCGTGCCTAGCGGCCCCCCCCCATATTGATGCTTGGACGCCCTTGATATTGATGAGGGACAACCATGCGCCGTGAGAGGTCCGTTGTTGCAGTAGCGTTTTGTAGCGGGTACTCCTCGAAACACCGCGAAATCCATCGACCCAGTAGTTTTATTGACAGGCTGTCAGCCTTGCCGGAGAGGAGAGCAGTAGCCCCTCCACTTCGCAGGGAATGTGTTGAGTAATTTGAGGGTTCTACACCTGCTCGCCTAGGAGCCTCTTGAGCACTCCTGCCACCGCTTCGGACGTAAGATCCGCACAGAGATGCGGATGTTAAGCAAATCCGAGCTCTCGTCGAGCATGAAGCAAGTACTTGAGCGCCAGAACGGGGCAGAGTAATCGGTCACCGGACCGATGCATCGTCCTCCATGCCCCTCGTCCATACTGATCATTCTTTGCACCACACAAACCGATAGTGACTGCTGTTGCCACGTCTTCAGACACAGGATTACCACGGCCATCCGAGAAAAAGGTGTCCTCCGTCTTGAGACAGTAGAAATGGCGCTGCCTACCGACGAGTAAATACTCGGAGCGCCGGAGCAAGATAAAGTAGCCGATGAGGACGCTGCCTCATAGAAGACGGTGTCGCGGGAGGTCCAGGCGAAGCGAACGACGAAGAATCCGGAGAAATGCGGGCGTAACCGGAAAATTTTTCTTGATCGGGTCAAATAAGCGTTTAACTACCTGGAGTAGCACCTTAAGAAGCGGTGATCTTGATATTTCAACGTCGCAGTATCAACGGTGATACCAAAACACACTCGAAAGTTTCGTCTGAATAGTTAGATACTGGTTGTCGGTTCCTGAGGTATTCCATCCGTACCTCCAGAGGTAAATTGCGAAATACGCCAGTTTGTTGGAACTCGAACGGCTAGCGCTTTTCAACCAGGGGGACCAGTTCATGAACTGAGAGAATTCGGCCCATTGCAACCAGTGCGTGTGATACTTGCTTGTTGTAGTCCGTGCGAGAGCTGCTCCGCACAAAGCAGTTCCCACACGCCTGAGAGATTGTCGAACGGCGGTCGAACCTCGACCTGTGACCATGAAGATGACAGCTTTCCCATAATGGATGGTTCTCAGTCCACGCTCGCGACCCCGCGTCCGCCATGTTGTTCTGTTTCCCGGCAATGTGCTCAGCTGAGAATGACAGTTTGTAGCTGATATCAGCGAGTGAAAGCAGTCTGTTATAGCACTGTACTGTCGGGTGTCGACTCGATCGCTTGGATGCCCAAGCCACCGCACTTGTGTTGTCAATATGAAAGCACACGAACGTTGTATGCTGTGTAGTCATCTTACTCCATCTCGCACCCCAATGAAGTGCTGCGAGGACCGCACTCTGTAGCTCTCGGACGTTAATAGATTTTTCGTTGGTCATGGACTGCAGCGCCCGAAGTTCGTCCTGCGTAGGCACTGCAGTGCACGCCAATTGAGCAACCGGAATCCCGTTGAACCTCCCATGATTTTGGAGAACAGCCCTGAACCAACGAAGATCGTCGACGGCTTCTGGAAGCAGTGCCTTCGAGCCGAACGGGGGCCAGGATGTTGTTGCAACATGAACACGTTGGTAGAATACCCGAGCTGGAGGAAAACAGGTAGAGACGTGACGAAATACTCCGAGTAACTTGGTCAGTTCCGACCTGGCGGCGAGTGCGGTTGAAATCAACGCTTCAGTGAGACGCAATGCCTTCGTTAGTTTGTATTTCGGGATTGAGACCGTTCCAGATGCCGTATCCCACAACAACCCCAGTGCTTTGTTCTGCGACCGCCATGGAGTGAATTTCTTGTCGTTGATTGCTGTAGGACCGAGAACTGTCGCCATGGCGTGGCGCAGTGTCAGATTAGCCGTGGAACAGCGGTCACCATGGTTAACCTCGACGCACGTATGGTCGTCACACCAGACATTACCACGGAGTTGCCCGAGTGAGAGAATATCGTCAGTGATGATTGCTTGCTCGTAGATATCGTTGATTACCGTGGCCGCTAAGGAATAGAAGGCTGGTGAACCACACCAGCCAAATCCACAAGACAGATCAATGACCACGTAGCCATCAAACATAAAGCTGAACATGTGAACGTACTCCTCATGTACAGGCGCGTGCCTGAATGCGCCAGAAACGTCTCCGAGCATCACGAGTACCTCCTCGTCGGGGTAACTCGATCGTAAGTCGTGAATGCGTCGTGCAATGTCACGTGGAAGATTGTAAGCGATAGACGGGAAGTTGTCGCGGTCTGTGAAGTCGTTCACAGCCGCCCCACGTGGGTACAAGTAGTCGTTAATCATGCGTGTATCATCGGCACCCTTCTCGACAACCCCGACCGGGCTAATGAACACTTCCGGCCACAGTTCGAGTACTCGGTCGTCGAGCACGAGGTACCGTCCTTCCAGTTGGCCCTTACGAACGTGACGTCGTACAGCAGCAGCGTGTGCATCGGAACTTCTGTGGTTCTTGGGACGGTATTGTTGTGTTTGGGGCTTCGACTGAGTCCACTCTGGCCGGACGCCTTCCCGAACGATGCGGTTCCAGAGTTCGTACGATCTGCGTCTAGAAGTGTTGTGTGGAATTGGGACTTCGTAGAGCACCTTGTTAGGCCTTCCATCCGCATCGGTTTGACCACGTATACACCGCACAAACTCCGCCAGTGATAACGTGCGCGAACAGCAAGATCGCTCAGAGTTGTGGCAAGATAAGTGTCAATATTGTTCACTTGAGCGCTCGAAGGTGAAATTACAACACCAAATGTAGATGCAAACGAGCTGAGGCAACTGTTTTTGTCGTTGTCGTTGACTGCTACGAGCCGAGTAAGGAGCGAAGTTGTACTGGGCGCGTACGAATTGCGAGCCTTCTGACAGCGAGCTTTCTTGGAAACACCTCGGCTGCTTGATGGCCGGCCGGTCAGTCAGCCTTCCTTCGGATCTGGAGCTAGTCCGTTGAACCGCTCCATAATATGAGCCTTCATGATATCTGGTAATTCCTTGGGTCGGAAGAGCCCGTTTGTTGTCGAAGCAACCACCACTGCCATTACCAGAGCATCCCGTGACCGACATCCACTTCATGCATAACTTCTTGTCTCCTTGGCGCGGTAATGCTGCGAACTCTGCGGCTGGAACAGATGACTGTCTGCGCTGGCGGTATACGCGTCGAGGCGTGTCATTGTTCTGCCCACGGTGCTGGTTGGAATCAGAACCTCGGTGAATACGACGGAGGTCCATAAGCTCCATGAGTTCTTCGTCTACCCGAGAAAATTCGTACTGTACACCCTGTGCACTGACAAGATCGCGGGCGACGACGAAACCGCGAAACCTTCCAAACTTTTTCGTTATCCAGAAGGCCATAAGCTTCCAACCCACAGTGTCCGAGTCAGAAATGGCCTTGTAACGATCCACAAAGGCAACAGCACTGTCGATCAGAGCTGAGACCTCGTCTGCGTAAAATGCTTGGGCGAATATCTTCAGACTGCGTAGGGCACTGCTGACGTCGGTCCAACAAGTAGCGGCTGGTGCTGGACGAAGTGTGTTCCGTTCCGAAAAATCTGTGAAGCTCACATTGGTGTCCTGAGCATGGACCTGGTCCCACAGGTCGGCCGGCCGACAATGCATCAGCGTGAGACTCGTGACAAGAAACCAAATTCCCAAAGTCCGCGACATACAGGTGGGAGTCGTGGAAATAACGCGTGTTCTGACTGTTGCATCCGTTCAAGTATGTAGCGAGAAGACTTCCCTTGGAAACGCGGATGCATCACCGTCTTACTTACCCGACGCTGTGTGTGTAAAGGTCGGGACGCTCCGCGGCCTTCGTCATCGTCACTGTCAGCCTCGACGTCGTCGTGTAGACTCGGCTGTCTGCCCACCGAGTCATGAAGAACTGTACGGCTTCGCTTTCCTAACGTGCGGCTCAGGTTGCGGACGTCTTGGATGTCATCATCGGCGTCCGGCGAGCTAGCGATACTGAGCAACTCGTCGAGATGGCTTGTGCCACTTGGGGCTTGAGCCCCGGTCGTTTTTCCGTCGTGTAGGGTTGTAGCTTGAGGGTCTTGATATAGATTTAGTGTGTTTCTCTTGCGCGATCCAGTCACACAGTCTAGAACATGTTGTCGGTGGATTGTCACCATACTAAGATCATGAGGGCGCACCAGAGTAACGAGATCGTCGGATACAAAAGGGACGGCGAGCGTAGAGCGAACCGAATTCAACACGTCTCCTTTGCGTTTCTGGCAGGCTTGAATGGTCGTGTCCTGCTGGTGCAGAAGCTCCTTGGGGTTGAGCACCAATAGGGTCAGCCTTGATGACTCGGAGAGGCTCCACTAGGGCCACCGAAATTGCACGACCGTCTGATAAGACACTTAACCACGTGGCGTCGGTATTGACCTCGTAGCGAACCACGACACCGTAAGCCCATTGACCGACACACGGACCATGGGGTAGGACGAATGTGACAGGGTGGGCGAGGTAGCTCCCAGGCCACAGTGTGGCTTCTTCTGCGTCAACCTTGAGAAGATCAAATGTGGAGAGAGGTAGCTGGACTTCTTGGCCGTTACCGTCGACGTCAGGACCAACCACTGTGACCGTGGCGGTGTCATCATCTACACTCACAAGCCGAACGTAGCAAAACTCGCTAAGGTCTGGCACATGTGTAGGAACAACGAAGGCGAGGGCGTTGGCAGAGACTCGACGAGGGGCCATCGTAGACGCGAAGAGAACTGAGACGTTGGATGAACTGGCTTGAGAGGTTTGCAGCTCGTTGCAGAAAGCAAAATGAGTGCCGTGAATCGCTGTCGCTCCTTCCTACCTAACCATAGTACTTTTATACATCAGATTCTTACCGCCTATCGGAAAACATATCGTCCTATCGGACGATCTCCACTTCGTAAAGACCGCGACCAGGTGCTTTGAGATGCCCTTTCCGTCGACACCCTCCAAGAAGGCCCGGTCTTACTTAGACGCATTCGACGCAAAGGCTGCGCAGGATAATACGTAGTTATGTAGGAGGTCCACAACATACAGGGTAACGCGTTTGCTAACATCGCTAACAGTATGTAGCAATTCTGGCAAACATGTTGGCGGAGTACACTTTAGCGATTCGCGTTATTGGTTCCATCATGCCAGGAACAATTCACAGACGAACCGGATTTAACTAAAGTCTGGTACCTCCGATGCACAATAAAGCGTTTAAAGCTAAAGTCAAGCTCAGATTTGAAAACCAACATTATTGAAGCCGCATGCCCGTTGTATTCGCGCCATTCTTCCGTTGGAACAAGGAAGTTATGACTTTTATGTGAAAATATGTGGACCAATTTAAAGTCGTTCGGCTAAATGTCAGGCTAAATCAAGAAGATGACGTTGCGGTTTTCAGTCTACCAGACGTGTTTCAGCTGGATATCGGTTGAATTGATTTGGTTGGCTAGAGAGGAATGGACTTCGTAAAGTGATACTGCTCATCAGCATGAGGTTGACATGCATTAATCATCAGCATGAGATTGACCAGCGTCAACTTGACGCAAGATAAGGTTACATACAACTTGTACGGTTGTGTAACTAGAATAACTGAACTCGTTTCTGAAAAATGCCTCTGCAATTCCTTTACATGCCGAGCCAATAAATCTTTCCTACTGCATGTACACGTACTTGCAACTCCGATCAACAATTGCGTTGGTGCGAAACTTTTAATATACGTCGTTTACTACACTCGTCTGTCCAAAAGGCAACGTCCTTTACCCTCGAGCACCACCACCTTTTCGGTCAGGGATCGGGAAATAAAATGTTTTATTTTACGGACGTTCGACCACAGCCGTAATAGCGACTGCAATACTGCAACAAAAAATAATAATAACTCGCAATACAATCAATGTATTGCCACACGATCTACTACCTCCGAAGCAACCACTTCTCAGTCGCTTGCACCCTCTCCGTCGCTTGAAGTGTCGACAAGAGTGCTTGCATTCCACATCCCAATGTTAGCACGTAGAAGGGTTAGCACCTCAAAATTGGCATCGTCCAGCCGTCCTCTCTGAGGGGTTAGAATCAGCTTGGTCTGTGAGAACAGACGCTCGCACGCGTTACTTGTCGGCGGGATCCTAGTTAGCAGTGCATCGTAGACCACCGACGACCGCCCAGTCTTGCGCGCTGCTGAGCCTTCCTGCAGAACCGCCGTGGCAAAGTCTGGAGCGCGGTCCCTCTTGCGTTTGTCGCCAGCGATCCGTAGCAAATTTAGCAACTGCCTTTGCTTCGGCGACCGTGAGTGGGATACCATTAGCCACCTTGACTGCCGCAGTCTCAAAAGTGGGTGAGTGCACAATTTTGGCGTTCGGGGCAAGATGGGTACCCAAATTTGGGTACTTCTCCAGGAGCGAGTTGAAAAGTAGGCGGGTGTCAGCCATTGTAGTCTCTTCATCCTGCAGTTTCTTGCAGACGCTGTTGAACACTCCCAGGTCCTCCATGAGCGCCATGAGTTTCCGGTTTGCAGAAGCGGAAAGGAAGGAGGTCTTCCACGGTTTCAACCTTCCGAATCTCGCCACGAATCTTGAGGTAGCGAGAGACCATCTCGCAACTGGACGACCAGCGAGTTGCATTTCTCTTGATCGGACGAAGGTCCGTGAACTTTGCAAGCTCAGCGCTGTTGTTTGGATGCCGCAGCTGCACCATAAGTGCATTCACCTGGTCCAGCTCCGCCTCATACTGCTGCAAAAAAACTTGCACAGCCAGGTTGAGGCGGTGGCTGGCGCACCCGACCAAGGGAAGAGCCAGTTTGTTTGCAATTGCGCGATTGGTCGCGCAGTTGTCCCCAACAACGAACAAAACCATGTTGAGCGTCTTGTTGTAGAGGTCCAACACGCGCTTGAAGTGTTCAATGTGCACGTCTGCTGTCTGGGACCCATCAACGACAGGAGAAATCGACAGCAGTCGCTGACGGAAGGCTCCACCGTGCATATAGACGCAAAACAGAGCGACATAATGCGTAGAGCCGTGTGTCCACCCGTCAAAAATGACGCCAAATGAGTCGCCCATTTCTTGCTCGAGCATCAGGCCGATTTTGGCTGCGACCAAATGCATCTTCGCCTTCAGAGTTTTCAAGCTCGTAGGCCGCAGACGCGACATCTCGCGAGTGAGCGGCTCGTCAACCTCACAGAGAGGAAGATTGCGGACAACAATCCTGCGTAGCCAGCGGTACAAGTGGTCCACAGCCTCCGAAACGAAGCCAAACGACTCCATTGTGCCGTCCTCCGCGAGGCGGGATGCAGCCATCTCAGTCAAGTAGTCGGGGTGCTTGGTGCCCAAGTGCGAGAGTAGATTCGAGTAGCCCGTGGCGGGGGCCTGCTTGCGGCTTCCCTTGCAGATCTTGCAGGTGTAGCGATATTCGGCTCCCTCTTCAAAGAAGAAGGCACAGATGTCGGCGCTCGTAGACATCGTGGAGTTACAGGAGCGAATGTTGTTGCTGGTAGTGGGTTCTTGGAGCTAGCAAATAGCAGAATGAGCTTGGAAAAGAGCTTGAATCGAAGTTACAGGACGATTGAGAATGGTTGGTGCTGGTGGACATCAACGTTTCACTTTGTTTCTTTATGAACGAATTATTTCGTCTGTTAAGGTATTATATTGGGAATTATTGCACAATTTTTGTATTGACGTTAACCCCTCCAACCCGACGTGCTGCATAATGCAGTTTATTTTTTTTTCATAAACTGCATTATGCTACATAAGAGCAATTTAGACTTGAAATTTGTATAGAGCGTATTTTCCCTCGCCAGCGGGTATACAAACTTTAAGATAAGCGATCTTGGCAAAATGATCTTTTTCTGTTACATAACCGAAACCTGATCAGTCTTCTGGCAAGAGATAGTCGCTCATATTTTAGAAATTTGAGAAAAACGATTTTGATGCGCATCAGCAGATTTGACAGGTAACGGCTGACAGCCACACGCTGACGGAGGGATATTTTTTCCATTCGAGATTTTGCACGACTAGGACACAAGTGGAGACCCAAGATGGTGCGATCCCGACACAAACAAGTTCGTGACGCCGACGTGACGTCGCGTGACCTTTCCTGGAGGTCGGTGTGGCGTGAGTTGAGAGACCAAGGCTGGACTAACAAGCGTCCTTCAAGCCGCGGCCTTGACGACAGATATCGCTACGTCCGTCCCGGATGCAACCCCGACGGAGTCGAAGGAGTCGACGTTTTCCTTGGAGAAAAAGCAGTGCTGGAGTATTATGCGAACAGTAAGGTACTGTAGTGATGTTATTATCAATTGGAAACTAACGTTACATGTTTACATGTACTCGAGCGCGAACGTCCAGCCTTCCTTCCCGTGGTGATGCTGAGCTGACGCGCGCTGCTCAAGTCGTTCGCGAATCCTACGGCCACCTTTTTGAAGATACAAGTTGTCGCAACGAAGCTGGGAGTGTACCACAGCCTCCACAACCATCTCAAATGCTTTCACCGCCTCGAAGTGCACCTCCTAATGTTCCTGCAAGTGCCCCAACAACCCCACCGTCTAGTCCTGGAGCAGGTCGACGGTCTTCGCGCTCTACGCGGCGCTCATTGGCTGATACTGAGAGTCCTATGGCGGCTACACCTCCGCCAAACACGACACTGATTGCTACGTCACCTCATGTCAGCGTTGGTAGTCCGGACAACTTGGACGAAGACTCCGAGCTTGAAGCCGTGGAGACTGTGGACGATGTATCGATGGATTCGGCCGAGGAAGGAAGCGATTACCAGCCTGGTACGTTTCTATTATGCTGCATATAGTGCTGCATATAGTGCTGCATATAGTGCTGCATTTTGTGGTGCATTTCGCTGATTTTGTATTGTTCGATGCTTTGTAGATGGTAGTGTTGGAGATGGAGTTGACGATGAAGATGGAGGAATGAGCAGTGAGCTACTTGTTGATAAAGACGACTCGCTCAATACGGTGTGTGATGGTGACGACTCTGCCGAGTATGCTGCCATGGATTCTGGTGATGATGCTGCTAAAGACGACTTGGTTATGGATGAAGACAGTGGAGAAGATGGCGAATGCGCTGATACGCACATTCCAGCTGATGAAGATGAAACTGAAGCTTCTGAGACTGAGATTGCCGCTGAAGTTCTGTTCGCGGAGCAATTCCTGGATAGTTTTGGAGGAGAGGACGCAGTGTTAGCTGGTAACCTCAAGAACGATGTTCTACGTGAAATGGCTGCGACTGGTTGGGAAGATGTGGAGGAACCAGATACGTTTTACTACATGAACACGCCGTACGAGCCGGTGGACAACACACGAAGCTACCCTGGGCTACGGCAACGGTATTCGGGCCCTACAGCTGACGCACTGCGCAATGCTGACTCTCCGCTTGCGCTTTTTTTTTCTTTCTACCTGTAGTGCTGTGGCAGCACATTGCGGTGTGCTCAAACGAGTATGGGCGTGAAATGGCACCCTTTCGTGTTGGTGAAAGGTACAAACGCTACCGTAGCAAGTTCCGGCTCAATCCTCAACTACCGAAGAAGACCAAGCGAGACATCCAGACAGAGCTAGAAGGCGTGAAACCGATACAACCTCACGAGCTGTGTCGCTTTATCGGCCTCCTAATTGCACGCACGATTGCCCCCAACCGCGAAAAACTTGCAAACCATTGGAAAACTACTGATGAAGGCGGTATTCCACGTGGAGCGTTTGGATCCGTGCTGCGTCGCGATAGATTTATGGAGATTTCTCGAAACCTACATTTCAATCCGAACTCTGATCCGAGGGCGGTCACAGATAGAGCATGAAAGATTCGCAAAGTTGTGGAAGTTCTACAAAAGACATTTGAGCGAGGCTATGTGGCTCCAGCACACTTGGCTTTTGATGAAGCGATGCTTCCTAGCCGCTCGTCATTCAACAAGATGCGTGTCTACATGAAAGACAAACCCCATAAGTGGGGCACGAAGCTCTTTATGCTGTGCAGTGCGGTGACCGCCTACTGCATCAGGTATTTTTTTTTGGTTCTAAGTTTTTCTTATGCTGAATTATGCAGACTAAAGCTGAATATTTTGCTATGTGTATGCTGTTTAATGCAGGTTCGAGGTTTACTGCGGTAAGAAACAGCACTCCAGTGATGCACACAACACAGATATGAAGTCAGGTCCTGCTGCAGTAGTCCGCAATCTCCTCGCTGTGTTTGGGCCAGATTCCCGGATGAATGGAATGAGGCTTGTTGTCGTGGATCGGTTCTATACGTCAGTGGCATTGGCAATTCAATTGCTGCTCATGGGATTCTACTGTGTTGGGACTATTATGACGAACCGGCTGGGCTATTGCAAAGGAGTCATTGAAAAAATGAAATCTAGACCTGCTACAATTGCTCGCGGAGCTTTCAAAGTTTCAAGATCAAAGTTAGTGCCAAACATGACTGCAGTTTGCTGGTGGGACGCGCGTCCGGTTCACTTCCTGTGCACTGGCGGGAGTCTAGAGGTGGATCGTGTTGCTCGCCAAGAATTCGCAGATAAAGTCGAAGTTCCTTGCCCACGCGTCGTGAAGGACTACCACGTTTTCATGGGGGGCGTGGATGTCCACGACCAGTTACGTTTGCAGCGGTACTCTATTCAGAGGGCCGTGCGGTTCAAAAAATACTACAAGTCGCTGGTGTTGGGATTAATTGATCTAGCAATTGTGAATGGCTACATAGTCCACAAAGCCTACCACAAGCAGAAGTCGTCTCGCCCATTGACGCATGTGAAGTACATGAAGAAGCTGCATTTGCAGCTCTCGCAGCTGCAGGCGTCCGACATGTATGAAGGCAACACGTTTGGTACACACGAATCCTCACAAGGCGCTTCCATTCCAGGATCTGGAGGTAGGCAAACTACTCACGCTGTCCACCAGCTTGATGAGTGGCGGAATACGACGACGCAGCCGAAGCGCCGACAGCGCGCGTGCAAAGTCTGCTCGCTTCTCCGTGTTGCGGACATACGCGCGACAACAACATCGTTCTTTTGTCAAGAATGCAGCAGCTCGGGACCAATGTTCCTGTTATGAAGCCGCGCCGACAGATCCGTGGAGTAGCTATGACATGCTGGGATATCTGGCACCGTGAATGGGTGAACGGCAAGTTGGTTCCGGTCGACACTGGTAGAAATATCAGAGTGCGTCAAGCTGCAGACACGTCGACTGGAGCTCCGTCAACGCCTGGAACGCCTGTCACGCCTCTCACACCACTGGATCCGGCTAGTAGAGGAAAGCGACGTAGGATGGACTATTAGCTGGTAAACTGCATTGTTGTGTTTGGTGTAACTCAAATAAAAACTTTGAGTAGAATATATGCAGTCTAAGATATCAGTATGGTTACTTGCGCGAACGTCCCGCACAAGGTATTGCTTGCTCATCTGAGACTGTGAGCAATCCATCTGACTCTGGTCTTTTCACTTGATTTGAGTATACGTTCCTCGAGCTGCCAGCACAGAATCAGATGATTCTGGCGTTACTTTCTGTGGGTGACCCCCCATCGGACACTATGACACTTTGTATGGGAAGTTTTCACCTCGAAATTTCTAAAAATGAAAACTCTACCAAATGCATAGACCGATGCGAATGACTCGTATCTGTACAGTGTCTGTCTATTACCGGTCCTGTAATGCTGCATTATGCAGACTGTCCAGGTCAATTCAGCTTCCAATATGCGCCTTATGAACAGTTTAGTCTGGTCCTTACCCATTCACGACTGACTTTACCCCGTTTCCCAACCCTTTATATACAAACATCAAGTCATGGTAAGTTGCATATGCAATTTAAAAAAAACAAAAATCGCTCCGGGTTGGAGGGTATCTTGAGTCAATAATAAATATTGATCCCAATATTGTACGTATTATTGTCTCAGAAATTATTTTTTCCCGATCCGCTCAAAAGATGTGGTCTCAGCTCTTGCGTGATCATCCTGCCAAAGCCTTTGCGAGAACTCCACGCAGAACGTCTTCAGCTCGAGGAGAAACCCACCGAATAAATAACTCAACGAAGTCGTTTAGTTCTGATGCCGAGTAATTGCGATCGCACTCTGTTGGTACTGCTGGTAGTGGCTGTTGCAGTAGTTTTTCGTACGTTCATATGCCTGCTTCCGGCACCCTTGGACGATGCATCGTTTACCTAGAAAAACGTAGCAAATTAGCACACACACTTCGAAGAATACACAAGCAGATAACTTACCACCACCATGAGCCCAGCACAAACCGTTCGAGATAGCGATCTTATCGCAGTCTCCCGTTTTACACTTAGTGCCGCCGCCATGAGACCAGCAGTAGCCACGAGATTTGGCTCGGTTGGAACAACCCGGAGCCTTGCACTCCATCGATCCGCCTGAAAGAATCAACTGGTTAGCTAACATCAAAGAAACGAAAACAGAATGAGACATACCATGCTTCCAGCAGCGACCAAAGTGCTTGGCTCGACTGCTGCAACCTTCTGCAGTGCATCGTTTCCCACCCTAAAGAGGCAGCAAAGTCAGACATGAAGCTAAAAGTGAAGAGTAACACAGCAAACGTACTCCATGGCGGACGCAGAGTCCGTGATCGACCACGTAGTGGGTGCAGCCAGTGTATCTGCACGTTCGGCTTGCTGGTCGGGCAGTTCGAGGACTGGGCGTAGTAATAGGACGAGTTCTAGCGCCTACAAGGCCTGGGGGCGTCATATCCCCTGATACTACAGCGCACGAGCTCGTAGGAGTTGGTAGACTTGGCATAACGAAGTCACTGCATTTGCTGTAGTCTGTAGCATTCGGTCGAGCTGCAACACAGGGAAAAAGGTGTTGTTAGACGAGAAGAAGACATGATCAACTTAGAGTTCACATACTCATAAATGCAGCAGAGTACGTCGGAGTCTCGGAGTATTGAGGAGCTGATACGAACGTGCTCTCCTGATATTGCTGCTGCTGTGGACTGGTGCTTCTCAGCACGTCCGAGATGGCTGGAAGTCGAGGGGGAAGCAGAGGCGGCAGGTCGATGAAACTCGTTCGGGACGTCACGAATTCCGGCTCCGGTTTAACGAAGACGGCATCTCTTTGAGGTTGAGACCGTAGCAGGTCAGTGAGAACGATGGTGTTCTCCGGCGGCGTCCACGGTTGCATCGTATTTGATCCTGAAGCAGCAGATGCGACGTCGCGGAGTGATTTTCGAAAGTGCAAGTTGACGTGACTCGCCCTGAATGAGGCAGCAAGACAATGCCTAACCTAGAGCGGCGGCATAAAGGAGCGACGTCCGCTTCGTCCCGTCGTCTCGAGACGAATTACTTGAGGTCTCCTCTCGCCAATCTGGAATGCCAACGCCACCTGGATGTGCAGTGCCAGGCTTGGTGAAGTGGTTTCGACGGCCGGGTGACAGGAAAGAAAGGATCCTTTGTACGTGGCGACCACCGTGACCACCAGCGCGTTGACTCAGCGAGCATTGCACACGAAATCATGTGTGTCGGCCGCACGTCCATACGGTCGAATGGCTCCTCTCAAACAGCTTGTCCGGCGTAGCGACGGCCTGTCAGATGATCGTCATGTCATCGACCGGCCGGTGCCGCTCTAGTATGGCGCGAAGGAAGACTGCGAGAGTGCAGCTGGACGGCACCACAGGCAGCAAAGCTTTGAAAGATCAACTGCAGTGTAGTGCCGGTCGAAAACGACCACCCGATCATGGCGTGGGACGAACTTCAGCCGGCTCAACAACGGAGGATCAACGTGACATGCTCTCTACCGGTTCTTGCTTAGTGCATGGTGCGTCTCCCACTCTGATCGAAGCCTGTCAGCAGTCGAAAACTTCGGTGCTCGTTGTGGGGGAACGCATCGCAGCTTTGAAGGAAGTTCCAGGTCTGGGTGACGTGGTGACGCGTGATTCACCCTCGACCACAGAATTCAAATCCATCCTGCAATCCAGTCATGCATGGTCGACCAGCTGAGGGGTGCTACTGCTGGTGATCACAGTGACGAGCATCAACGGCTTTCGTAAGAGACGATGTCGAAGAAACATGAAATCGTGGTTGAGAGTAGCAATGTAAATCAATCTATTCCGGCAGTTACTGCGCCTCTCGTTACTATCCATTCGACACCACAAGCTCGAGTCCGTTTGGCGAAATCGCTTCGTCAAGTCTAACGATTTGGACAATTGAACGTTGGATTGTGCTTCCTGAAAGACATGTTAAGTACAGAGCTTGGTGTGGACGGTGAGTCAATGAGTGGAAGACGAGCTCTTGGGTCGACCGAGCAGCAGCAGCGTAATCTGTGACTTCTACCGAGAGGTTTGAAGCAATTGCTTGTCTTCATTTTGCTACTGGAAGTTACAACTTAATGGTGTGGACGGTGAGTCAATGAGTGGAAGACGAGCTCTTGGGTCGACCGAGCAGCAGCAGCGTAATCTGTGACTTCTACCGAGAGGTTTGAAGCAATTGCTTGTCTTCATTTTGCTACTGGAAGTTACAACTTAACAATCTTTTCTGAAAGTCCACAAGGCAAAAATGGAGATTTCTTGGAGATGTTAAACGCTACTGTAGCTGTTGTTGCTGTGCTGAAAAGCTGAAATTGCGAAATCTCTGGTTGCCGACACAC